>JBAIAC010000060.1:0-1450532 GCA_037349315.1 Chelydra serpentina | reverse complement strand
TATCCTGTAGAGGTGGCTGTAGTTGGTGGCTGATTTTATTGTTGGGGCTTAACCTGTATGTAATACAAATTCTATATATTTATTTATTTTATAACTTTTTAAGACCTCTCCTTTCACTTTCCAACCCAGATTCTTTATTGACTGCCATCACACCATGTCAGATTTCTGGAGAAACTTTCCCTTTGTTATCCTTGCAAAGGCCAGATAGAAGAGTCCTGTCCCATAGCATGCCCGATGAAGAAAACCTCTGCTGTAAGATAGCTAATGACTATTGGTGGGAGGGAATCTGCATGTATGACAGTCTGGCTGTGAATGAGCTCAGAGCAAGGACACAGGAAGAAAAGTCTGCCAGGGAATTTCCCTTCTTACGTTTCTCAGTGACTGAATCATCAGCCAGAGAAGACTACAGCCTGTTTAAACAGAAAAGAGAACTAGCCTTCAGTTTTGTCCACACTGCATTCACTCTGACTCAAGCAGGAGAAGTGTTTTACTTTTAACCCATGCTGATGCTGGCCTGGATTTATTTGATTTTTATCTCTCTCCGGTTTTTATCTTGATATACAAGTTGTTGGGATTGTGCAGGTTACAGATCAGGAGATGAACTGACTTCTGCTCCCAACTCTGACATCACTGGAATTCTTTCTCTGAATGAGTCCAGAAGAAGTGTCAGGGTAGGAAAAAAATAACAATGCAGAAAGCAGTTTTATTTACAACCCGTGCTCCAGAGATCTAACCACCCTCCCGCTTAGATCCGACCTGCCATCTCCCTTCAGTTCCTAGACAGACCATTTCATTTTGGCAAGGAAAGAGTTCTGTCATATTGTCATGAAATGTAGTGTGATCATCTGATCTGCTAAGGGCTAATAGACTCTGTTCGTCTACATTTATAAGAAGGTTTCTTTAACGTTGTTCCTCTTGGTTTTTTTAATACACTGTTTGCCTTTGATTGATACCATCATTGAGTATAGCCTGTTTAAAAAGGAAAGCCATGCTGTTCACTGTCTTCCAATGTTTAGCTGAATTGTTGAGGCTGGATTCTGCTTGAAAGCCTCAGTTGTAGCTACTCATTGCTGGCTCAGGTACTGTTGATCTGGGCAGCATGAGGCTTTTGATCGAATTTAGATTGTATGTTGTGCACTCTTTTTAAAAAAAATTTTTTTTAACTATAGCCAACCCACTTGGGAAAATCAGATACAAAAAAATATATCAAGAAGCCGATGGCAGCTGCATTTGAGCAGAGCTAGGTACCTAAATGCAGCATTTTAAAATACTCTCTTGAATCATGGTTTTTGTGCAAGATCTGGAAATATAAAACTGCCTTTCCCCTCTTCCCCATATCAATCACTTCCTGTGTCTGTCCCTTTTCCTTCAGGGTGGAGAACCGGAAGGCTTCTGGTTTTGAAGCTGAATTCTTTAACCCGAGTTTAGCTCAGTCAGGTAACCAAAGCTAGTCAGATATAAAGCTTAAACTGTCCACAATACTCCTGAACTGTTTTTTATATAAATCCTATCCTAAATCAGGGTAGTCCCCATTTGCTAGTCATATTGAACAGAGTTATGTCTGAGGCTTTAGAGATACCCTCTGTCCTGCAGAAAGAGGGGTTTACTGTGGGCCAGCCAGGCTCCATTAAACTCCATCCTCTTGAACCCTTGCCCCCATTATTTTTGATGGTTTTGAGCTTGTTTTCCTTTCCCCAGCTGGTGCCACAGGTAAGTTATTTATCATCTGTGTTGTGGTAGCACCTAGAACCTGCTAGTGAAGGATCGGGGCCCTGTTGCGTTGGGCACTGTACACACACAATGAAAAGATGGCCCCTCCCCCAAAGACTTTACAGTCTGTTTAAAACATACTCATCCACTCAGCATACTTGGGGTATCCATGCAGCATTCATTGGCTCTACCAGCCCAGGCAGAGTTTGAAAACCATTTTTACCAAACCTAGTTCTCCAACAACAATTTTTTTTGTGTGTGAAACCATTCTAGCAGTTTAGACAAATGTTCTGCTTGCCTATGCTATTTCTAGGCTTGGCAGAATTCACTTTAAAAAAAAATTTCAACGGATAATTCAATGTTCATCTTTAAGCTTTTTTTGTCCAATTTTTATCAATTTAAATTTTCATAATTGTGGGAAATCATGGGAGGGGTCAGACATTTTAATGACCGTAAATGTTGATTTTCAAAAGTTTAAAGCTTTATAACCAATAAAACACCAATTGTCAATATGTCAAAATGTACCAAGTAAATATCCTTAAATCAAACTTTAATATGTTCTCAAGCAGCATTTTTCTTACTTTGCCTCTCTGTATACTTTGGTTCTTACCAGTGGAAGTATTTTTTTTATTTTTTTTTTTTAAGTTAGAGACACAAGATGGGTGAGGTAATAACTTATTGGACCGACTTCTGTTGATGAGAGAGACAATCTTTCGTGCTTACATAGAACTCTTGTTCAGGTCTGGGAAACGTACTCAGTGTTACAAGGGGAATAGACTAGATTGCATAGCAGAGGTAGTTAACTCATATTTCAAGGGACCGTTCAAGGTGAAGTGGCCTGTTAACATCTTTCCAGTCATAGAAGGGAAGTGGAGGGGCAGGGCAGGAGGGAGATAATGGATTACAGGTAGTTGTAATAAGCCATAAATCCAGTGTCTCTGTTCAGTCCATGGTTTTTAGTATCTAGCAAAATTATAAATTTCACCTCCCAGGCTTGTCTTTTGAAGGAGCTGTGCAGGTTTCCTTTGAGGATGAGGACTGAGAGGTCAAATATGGAGCGATCACTTTGTGAAGTGTTCACCCACAGGTGTTATGGTGTTTGTCTTTTATCATTTTTCTGTGAGAATTCTTTGAGAATGTAGTGACAGTCTCGTTTCACCCATATAGTTGTTGCTGGGGCATTTAGTGTACTGGATGAGGTACACCACATGTTGTGATAGCCATATGTAGGACCCATGGATCTTGAAAGTTGTGTTTGGGGGGTGTTGATTATTGTAGCAGTGGAGATAGATCTACTGGTTTTGCACCTGTTGTTCTGGAAGGGTCTGGTGCCGTTTTGAATTGGCGTGTCCTGGTCTGTGGGGAGCTTGCTTCTGATGATGAGCTTGAGGGGTTGTTTGAAGGCCAGAAGAGGGGATTCAGGAAAGACTTCTTTCAGGATGTGGTCCCCATCGAATCTGGGTTGTGATTGTTTGATGATTTCCAGTGTAGGTGACAACTAGGCGTGTGCATTGAAGGGGGTTATATTTCTGTATTGAAGCAGGTTCTCTTGGGGTATGGCCTGTTCCATGATGCGATCTACTTCTCTGGTGGAGTATCCCTGACTGGTGAAGGCATTTTTAAGTGTGTTATGGTACATATCCCAGACTTCCTTGTTGGAGTACATTCTGTGGTATCTGAGTGCCTGGTTTTTTGGTGTTTTTGGGGTGGTTACTGGATCTGTGAAGGTAGATTGTGGTGATCCATAGTTTTCTTGCCTATGGTTGTGTGTAGGGTTCCATTGCTGAAGCTGATTGTGGTTTCCAGGAAGTTGCTAATAATATGGGATTGTGGATTTATGGTTTGTTCCCATAATCCTTCCACTTAAACCCCCCCTCCCCCCACTCCTATTCTTTTGTTTTCTCCCTTTCCTCCCTGTGACTGGAGAGGTGTTAACAGGCCTCTTCACCTCGAATGGTCCCTTGAATTATAACCATCTTTTCCACCTTCTATGTAGCTGTGACACTGAGCACCTTTCCCAGACCTGAGGAAGAGCTCTGTGTAGCTCGAAATCTTGTCTCTCTCACCAACAGAAGTTGATCCAAAAAAAGCTATTCCCTCCCCCACCTTGTGTCTCTACTATCCTGGGACCAGCATGGCTACAACACTGAAAACCGTGAAATTGATATGTACCAACTATCCAAGCCTACCCTATTTCCTACCTCCAGTAGCACTGAGGATACCCCGTCACAGAGAGGATACCCCTTTTGTAGAAGTCTGATGCTTTACTCTTAGGCTTGCTTTGAGGAGATCTTTCCTACCAGCCAATGTTCCATGTTTTTTCACTGTTTACTTGAAATGCTGGGGTCATCTGTAGCGTTTGGTTAAAGCTGGACCTTGTACTTCACTCTAGCTGAGGCCGGCCTGTTTCTCTGCAGTTAAGAACTTGGGTCTCGAATTCACTTGCACCTTGTCACAGATACAGTCAGGCTCTCCCTGCTGGTGACCCAGCAGATTGCTGTGAAGGGAATCCACACCTCTGGATCCCCAGGTACTTTGAGTTTCCATGGCTCTCAGCAGGCTGCATTGTTTCTTCCCTTGGCCTTTCTGACACATTCCCTGGGCACCGACTACATCTGCTACCCCTTCAGGAAATAGCGCCCCTCCGCCCACCTGCTGTAGGCCCCTAGGACCAGTACTGACCCCTGGAATACCACAGTAGATGAAACGCAACCTCTCTGTGTTCTACCTGACAAGGCGAGCCTTCTGGTTTACCTTTCCAACGGGTCCCGTGGGAGTTGTAACACACAACACATGCCAACTTTGCACAGCACTCAAACACTGTGTTGCTCTTTAATAGTCTGAGAAATACACAGAGTACAGATCGTATAGAAAACAACAAATATGCTGAACGCAAGCCACTCGCTAGCTCACTTTTGCTCAGTGTCCATGTATGTTCAGGAAAGGAGGCAGGGACCCCTGCTTCATCAGGCTCTCCATGCTGGGTTGCTTCTCCCTCCTCTTCCGCTGGAGAAAAGTCCCCCGGAGTAGAGCAGCTCCTGCCCTTTTATAACTTTCAGCCCCCCCTTTGAGGGTCCACCCAGCCACGTCACGCAGGGCTGTGAAACATCCACACCCCCAGTGTAGACAGTATTAGGTCGATGAAAGAATTCTTCCATTGACCTGCTCCCACTAGGATTACCTCTCCCTTGGCGTAGGTTGCGTCTACAGTGAGGCACTGCTGCAGCTGTACCACTGTAGCATTTCAAGTGTAGACCAGCCCTCAGATTCCTCAGGTGATCAGATCCCTGCCAGTGACCATCTCCCTGAGTTCAGATTAAAAAACCCAGTTTGCTCTGGGCAGCAGCCATCTCCGTATCATTTAGATGGAGGATTGTCAAAGTTTAATGACTCTCTTATCAAGCCTTTGCCACTACACGCTGGAATTTCAGAACAACAGGAAGGCAACAGCACAACAGAGAAGACAACGACTAGCCCCGTATTTGAAGTGGAGTTAGCATCTTGGTAAAGATACAGAGTTCATAATCTGACAATGAATTCATAAAGTCTACAGGCAAATTCCCCAAGTCATCACACACCTCTAGGTTTAAATGTTATGTGGCATTTAGGGACCCAATGCCTCTGAAATTTTTGAAGAAGCAAAGTACGGTATATATTAAAATGATTAAATTAGCTTATACCAGCCAATGGCCATTCTTATTGCAAAGCCTGTGCTAAAAAGTGTCCAACTGACACCCCTTCTCCCCTCCCCCCTGCCAAAAGGGTAGAACTTTTAGATCCCTGCTCTTTATGGGCTCGTTAAATGGAAAGAGTTCTTCATTCCTCCACTGTCACTGCCGAGCTGTTTGCTGAACGTGAGCAGCCCTCCCTGGGATACTGCTGCTCTGAAGCTCCTTCTAGAATTTGAGGTATGTGGCCTGAGGTGCCGGAGCAGCTATCTCTGCATAGACCCTTTGTCTGGAAAAGCTACACGTGGAGTTAGAAAGAAGGTTTGTATTTTTATGCATTACACGAGTACCTTAATTCCTCCTCCCTCCACCAGTGGGATAGACACACTTCTCATCAAGAGAGTAACTTCTAGCCGCCGCCACCCACAAGGACTAAGGGCCTGGTCTATGATACTGGTAGGTTGATGCGAGACCGCTTGCATCGACATAGCTGTGGAAGCGGCTACACTTAAATTTTGCGCCTGCCGGTGTGACTGCCCAGCTACGCCAACTTAATGACTCCACCTCCGCGAGCGGTGTGAAGTCACGGTTGATGTAGTTAGGTCGACGCAGAGTCAGTGTAGACGCTGCGTTGCTTATGTCCACTGTTACTGGCTTTCAGGAGCCTTCCTGCAATACCCTCCCGCCCCCGCTGACAGTACAGTCCGTACAAGCGCTCATGGTGAGGAAACACACCACCGACACAAGGAGCAAAGTGTAGACATCTACAAGCAATGTCATTGCAGCGGTGGCTGTATGCCGACATAAGTTAGGTCAACTGAATTTTGTTGTGTAGACATGGCCTTAGTACACTTCCCCTACCACACACACATCCATAAAATATTAACCCCTTTAATGAGAAGCAAAGTCTGCCTTTTTTAACAACTGGTGGGTGGGGATGTACTAAAAGAAATGAAGCCAGTCTGTTCTGTAACTACAGGGTGCCCTGACGGCTAGAAACTCACCCTGGAGATACCCCTAGGGTTCTTAATGAAAATCACTTTCCAGACCGTGATTTCAATGTTAGGAGCCACTTCTCATCTTCAGAATGCTTTACAATAATTCTTGCGCTGTAGATGAGGTAGGGAAACTTTTCTGACTCATATTTTTAAAAACAGGGAAACTGAGGCACGTAGCTGCAACGTGGCCAAAGTAGCGGCGGGTGTCCATGGCAGATCCAGACTTAGTACTTGTGATTCCAGTCCTGTACTTGGTGCCTATTTTCAATACTTAGACATTTTTCTGTCAAGTATTATGTACATAGCTCTAGAGCTGAATGCCAGGCCAACGCCTGCATTCTTGCCTTAAACACCTTAAAGGCACAAATGATGCCCCCCAGAGCAACAAGAACCAGAACAGGCAGTGTTGTTATGTGGGAAGGGAGAATGTGCTGCCGTTTCTGTTTAACGGAAAGGGTGTCTGTCTCAACAGCGCGGTGTTTTTATACTGTGGTTCAATTCTTTTATATACTAAAAAGAAGCAGAGGGTAGGAATGGAATGATGATGATGAGCAAAATTCTCAATGTGCTTAAGACCCTCACTGAAAATCACGTTGCCTAAGTCCCTTTATATTCTGCTGAAAGAGAACCAAATGACAGCTAGTGTACATTCATTTGCATTGACAATAGTGGCTAGAGTATAGCTGGGTAAATAATTCATTTTTCAGTTCACTTGGCCGTTCTGATTTAAAAAAAAGAGGGGGGGGGCTGATTGAACTGAATTTGAAAACTGAAAAAATGTTGCTGAATTGAAAAAATCTGTTTTGGGTTGAATGAAGCATGTTAACACGTGTTTTTGGGCTAGCATTCTTAAAGGGCTAGGTTCACAAAACAACCAGAAGAGGAAGAGGAGGTGATGCCTTTCCTCTGTTTTGTGACTGGCATCTAAGCTGGGGGCGGGGAGGGGGGATGGTGTGAATTTCGGGCAATCAGTATTGCTTTTTTTCAGCAAATAAATTGTGACACATTTTTTTGCCCAGCTGTAATCTAGAGCACCTAACCAACATCACATCTCCTTTGTGCACGTGAAACCTTAAATTAGAGTGAATAAATGAAGACTTGGCACACCACTTCTGAAAGGTTGCTGACCCCTGGCATAGACTGTAAATGCTTTAGCACAGGGACTTCTCTTTTACTGTGTTGGCACAGCACCCCGCATCATGGAGAACCTGCCTGAGAACGCCAGGCACCATGTCACGACAGATGGGAAACTGAGGCACAGAAAGACAAGTTGACTGAACCCAGCAGGTCCATGACAGAGCTGGGAACGGAAAGGAGTCCTACGCCCAGATCCTCAAAGGTATTTAGGCACCTGGTTGCCACTGAAATCAATGGGAGGTGGTAGGCGCCTTTGAGAATCTAGACCCTAGTCACTAGCATCCCTACCAGCTTCAGCAACTGCCCTCAGGATGTTTATAGAGTAGCATGGGCGTGAAGGACCCTGTCCATAGGACACCTGCAGGAGCCTTACCATTGTCCGCCCGGATCGCTTCCCTGCTGTGATGCAGGCTGTTACAGTAGATGTAAGCACAGGTAGCATTTCTGGACATTGTTGCCCTGGCTGCACGCAGCGCTTCCCGTTGCTCAGCACTAACTTGGATTGATTTGCCAGATCCTTCTCCCACGTGCTTGTTACCGGGAGGGAGGTTCAGGCACTAGCCTATCTCGTCTGGAAATCCTCTTCTGGGCACCCTGCTGTCCCGGCAATATGTGCGGCAGTTCTGTTGTTTAATCCACTTTATTCTGATGGCTGCTGCTCGGAGGGCCTGGCTGTGCCTAGCTGTGGGGTGAGCTCACAGCGAGGGAGCGGGCACAGGAACCCTGGGCCAGACACAGGAGGAGACTCTTGTAGGAAGCATATAAGTTCCAACACAGGGAAAGAGTGTGTGTGTGGGGGGGAAGGGGATGCAATGCAACCTGCAGCCCGTGGAAGGGGGTCGCAGATGCCACTGCTGTGTGCGATCCCTGGGCCGTTGGGCCTCCCTGAGGTGTTGTATTTCTGGGAGCTGCCCCGAGGGTGGTTCTGTTCTAATCAGGTTCTTACAGCCCTCATCAATGTAGTACAAACCGAGGGATGCACCCCACCCATGTACTTGTTGTCTCTACCACTACTGACTTGGACTCTTAATACATTCCAGGGGTGGCATACCCAAACCCACTTATCCACTGACGCTTTACAAACTCCACACCCCAATCTGGATCTATGCTGGTTATGTGATATGTATGTACCTTGTGAACCTTGTCACTGATACTTGCAATCCCCCATAACACAAGCCTGACCCCAGATGTACAGTACCTTCCTTCTTAACTTGTCAATTTGATTTTAAACATTAACTTCAATACAAATTTTAAATCTGAGCCCTGCCCCTCGTGCATTAGCATCTTCCCCTGGTGATCTATTCTTTCTCTCTCACTCTCCCCAGGGAGAAACCATGAGTGGGGATGATTAATTCTGTTTTACACAAGTGCCATGTAAACTCACCTGGACATCCTGCTACTGTGAAAACAATTGGAGGAGACCCTGCTTGACCACACCCAGTGAACATGTCTTAAAGGTGTTAACAACTGTCCGAGGTAGGTGCTAACACGTTTTAAACCCCACTTGATTAAAGTATAATAGCCAGCCTGAGGGTTTTTTTTAAACAACAAAATACCATTTCCCGCCCCCTAAGCTAGACAAGGCCGAAGTCATTTGATCCTGGCTTGCAGTTTCTCAACGTTACTGGCTCCTGGGTTGACCATTTAAACCTGGACATGGGTTAGCAAAAATGGGACCGCCGTGGTGCGCTGGAAATTCATAAACACGGTCACCCACGGCAATCCAAACCAGCTCTCTGACTGGCGCTGCTCAGACTGGACCGTTCCACTCACTGCGCTTTGCCAGCTCTTGCCGAGGTCTTGCTTTCCAAAATATCACTTGCAACCAGGCTTTGCAGGACTGGGAGAATGATGAAAATGAAAAATGTGAAGGTGTCATACCCTCCCGGACCTGAGTAAGCTGCCTGGTCTGATGCTGCTGCTGGGAATCATGACAATCTTAACTCACTCTTTTCACTCAGCTTTGGAGTTTCTTTCAATGTTATGGAAACCCATCACGCCCGATCCCCACCCACTGCTGGACTTTGGAGTCTGCTCCTCCATTAATACCATCTGTGGCACGTTCCTCTTCTCACACACTTTTTTATAACTCTTTAGTTACTTAGGAAGTTGTAAGAGGTTTACAAATTGTCTCTCTGTAAATAGAGGCAAACCAATAATCATTACCACAGTGAGCTTTCGTTTAGAGAAATATTATACAGTAATAGGGCTATCACATCTCTCTATTTAACCATATCACAGAGTTACCATCTTTACAGTACCCAGGACATGCTGTTACTAGTGATTTTTATTAAACTGAGTGAAACCCCTGATTCCATGTATTTAACAAACTAGGCATTTCTATTAAATGTTGTTCAAAAATTTGGACGATGTGCTGGTTTGTTTGCAGGCAAATATACTTTGAATATTGAATAAATGGTAACCAAATATGTAAGTATCTACCTGTCCCTTACTTATAATTGGTGCGTTAATTTTTCCAGAACAACCACCTCTCATATTTTTTGTACCGTTCCTGTAGAGTTGGACTATTTTTCTTGTTCCAATGAGAAGCTATCCGTATCCTTTCAGCTACTAGCAGGCAAGAGATTAATTCTTCATTTCCTTTAGTGGGACCATTTCTGCCCGGAAGATTACCCAAGGATCCATTGGTAAGAAATATCCAACCATTTGTGCTATTTGGTTAAGAACTGCATCCCACTAACTCTCTGCTGACTAGACATGTCCAGCATCAATGTGTAAAATCTCTTCTTTCACCTCAGTTACTCAATCATTTATTTATACATCCAATCTGTGTGTATTACTTCTTAACCTGGCTGGTGTGCGGTTCCATTGAAACAGCATAAAGAAATTTTCTTTTCTTGTCCTACACACACAGGTTTTTCCAGATCAAACCCCATTCTTCTAAAGTAACTGATCTATCCAGATCATTTTCCCAGAGTCTCCACACACTTTTTGTATCAAATGTCCATCAGGAATACAGTGACTATCACTTTGTCACTCTGTTGCAAAGAAAAAAATTCCAACGGACTTCAACTTTATGCAGAGGATATTTGCTGCTGCAGTACCACATCGGTCCACTAGATGGATGATTGCCTCAGAGATATCTCAACAGACTTGAGAAATGAACTACAGGTATTTGTATTTATACTTGTACTGCTTATATTTTGCATCCCAATTTAACTCCTCCCATCAAAATACTTCCAACGCCAATCGTCTGTCATGGACCAGCAAAGTGAACTGATTTATGACACTCGCAAAAGCCTAAGATCCTGCCTTTAAAACAATCCACCTCAGAGCTCTTCTGTGTGAGTGAGATTTGTTGCAGACAATTGCAAGGCAACTGAACATCAGTTAAGTCCATTGGCTTGTAACAAACCGGCAAAAAATGAACAATGCCAAGGTCCTGTGTGCACTTCCTTGCAACCAAGTCAAGGCACCTAGGTACCTGGTTCTAGTTTATCATAAAGCTAGGACCTTAACTGGGTCTGTCACTGCTGGGCGTGCCTGACCCTTTAGCCTGGTTTCACAACACACCGGAACCATGGTGCCACGTCATTTGACTCGGCTGCAGTTAAAGTGCAGTTGGCAAGTTCCACCTTTCCTAATTCACAGCCTACTGCAGAGGCTTTTGCCTTTAAAGCCATGATCATAGAAATGCAGGGCTGGAAGGGACCTCAGGAAGTCGTCTAGTCCAGCAAACCATGCTGAGGCAGGATTCAGCAGGTAATAATAAAAATAAATAATAAATGGAGATATGCCTATCTCCTAGAACTGGAACAACCTTGAAAGGTCATCAAGTCTTCACTAGCAGGACCAAGTACGGTCCCCTGATAGATTTTTTTTTTTTTTGGCCCCAGATCCCTAAATCCCCTCAAGGATTGAACTCTCAACCTTGGGTTTAACAGGCCAATGCTCAAACCACTGAGCTAGCCCATCCCTGACAGGTGTTTTGTCTAACCTGTTCTTAAAAACCTCTGGTGATGGGGATTCCACAACCTCCCTAAACAGCCTGTTCCAGGGCTTAACAAGTCTTGTAGTTAAAAAGATTTCCTAATATCTAACCTAAATCTCCCCTGCTGCAAACTAAGCCCATTACTTCTTGTCCTACCCTCGGTGGACATGGAAAACAATCTATCACCATCCTCTTTAACACACCTTTTGTGAAAACTGTTCTCGTATGTGCCCTTAGCCTTCTCTTCTGTAGACTAAACATGCCCAATTCTGTCAATCTTTCTTCACAGGCCATGTTTTCTAAATGTCTTATTTTTATTGCTCTCCTATGGATTCACTCCAATTTGTCCATGTCTGTCTTAAAGTGCAGCGCCAAAAATGGGAAACAGTACTCCAGCTGAGGCCTACCAGTGCTGAATAGATCAGAACAATTATGTCCCGTGTCTTACATACGGCACTCCTGAAAATACGCCCTAGAATTATATGTACCTCTTTTGCCGCAGCATCTCAATATTGACTCCTATTCAATTTGCAATGTACTATATTCTCCAGAGCCTTTCCTGCAGCACTTTTGCCTAACCAGTTTTTCCCCCTTTTTGTAGTTGTGCATGTGATTTTTCCTTCCTGAATGTAGTACTTTGCACTTGTCTTTATTAACTTTCGTCTTATTGTTTTCAGACCGATTTTTCAATTTATCGAGATCACTTTGAATTCTTATCCAGTTGTCCAAAGTGCTTGCAAACCCCCTCCCAGATTGGTGTTAGCTGCAAATTTTACACATGTACCCTTTCCTTCTTCATCCAAGTCGTTAATGAAATTCTTGAATGGTACCAGACCCAGGACAGATGCCTGCAGGGCTCCACTCAATATGTCCTCCCAGTCTGAAAGCAAAACAATCAGCAATTCTATGTAAAATAAAAGTTGGCAAAACCATACTTATGCCAGCAAGATCGTGCTCTAAGTGTTACCTCGTTTGTACTCATTCATGATCCATAATTACAACTTATTAAAAATATAGCTATCAACGTTCTTAATGTACCTTTAACAATTCTTCATTGTATATTTCAGTCTTATGAATCAATATATGTCATCTCCTGCTACCCTTTAGTCTGTTAGTCTTGGGGGGAATTATGGAAAACATGATGCTTTGTCAACATTTCAGATCTTCTTTAAACATGTTTTTTTCAGTCAAAGTCCAGTTTTGTTTGTGAATTATCACAACTCCCCTCCCCGCCTCAAAACCCCACTTCATTAGAAATTTTCCTGTGAATGTATTTTGAGGAGTGACTCAGTTTTAGGACCTTGATATTTAGTTGCTTTTAATGGTATCCCAACGGGTCTTTCTGAAAGAAGGAATCCAATTTCAAGGTTCTTATAGGGGTTGTAGCTGGTATCAGGAGATGAGCTGCCGTTCAGGGAATCGCAGGACTGGAAGGAACCTCGAGAAGTCGGCTAGTCTAGCCCCTTGCACTCAAGGCAAGATTAAGTATTATCTAGACCATCCCTGACAAGTTTGTCTAACCTCTTAAAAACCTCCAATAATGCAGATTCTACAACCTCCCTAAGCAGTTTATTCCAGTGCTTAACCACCCTGACAGGAAGTTTTTCTTAATGTCCAACCTAACCTTCCCTTGCTGCAATTTAAGCCCATTGCTTCTTGTCCTATCCTCAGCGGTTAATGAGAACAATTTGGTACACTGCAATTATTGAACAGCTTTCTAAGAGCAATGACACATGTCAGCTCATGCCCTACGGTCCGTGCAAGGGCACTGGGTTATGACAACGTTAGTCCTGAACTACTCAACCATAGATCCCCGGATTACCTGTTCCCTGCTCTTATCCCACTAGATCATGCTCCTATGCTTCACACTCTCCTGGGCATTGCGTATTTATCTGAGAGCCTATAATGGTTCTGAATGACATTTTCTGCTCATTTGCTTTTGCTGCGTCTCCTCCCAGTGTATCAGCTTTTTATTTACTCTTTGAAACATGAGGTAATCGGACACCACGTACATTTCATTTCTCTCCTGATCCCACTTTTATCACCCTGCGCGTAGCTGGATGAGATTTAGGTCTGGGAAATGAATGTGGACGTAGATGGATTGGTTTCTAGAACGTCTGTAGAGCTGCCTCGCAGAAGTGTGCGTGGGAGGAATGGGTGCTGCTGGAGGTTGGATTTAGGACCTGCCCCTGAGAGCAGAGCACTTAGTTTATTGACTTCCAGTAAAGGCAGCACTTTAGCTCTGAAACAGTTTGAACTCAGCCCTTCCCTAGCAGGGAAGTGTGAATGCTCAGAGACTTAGGTCAGGATGGACCATTGTGATCATCTAGTCCAGCGGTGTCCAATAGAAATTCGAAGCTAGCCACACAGCACATTGGTGTACTGTCTTAGTGCTTTAGCTCATCTTGAATGGATATCCTTCCTATTTGATAAATGTTATATAGGGCAGATAGTGTATCAAGCCTCACCTCCGTGGGCTTCTTTAACCTGTAATGGATAACTCCTCTAATAGTTACGGCATGATTGCTGTTTCATGTCAAAATACATTCACTGTTAAATATATGGACCCTCCCTGAGATCAGTTTCAACCCCGGTGTAAATCTAATGGCTGAGTTCCACCCAGGATGCATTTGGCCCATAATGTTTAAATGGTGTATGAAGAATACGGTTACCCTTCCTAAAGGAGTGAATGTGTTTGAGTAGTTAAGCAGCAGGAGGTATGAGTCAGAACTCCTGAGTTACTAACCTCTCTGCTTCAGTTTCTGCTTGGAGATCTTTGGAGGGAAGGGGCCTAGAAATACAAAGAGTTGTTACTGCGTTTATTAGAGTCATGGAGTTTTAAGGTCAGAAGTCTGACCTCTGTGTATCATAGGCCAGCAGTCGCATACTAAACCTGACAACTGAAATGTGAGCAAATATTACAGGCCCCGGGAAACTAGATAGTTCGGTGCCACAGGCAGAGAGCAAGAGGGATGAGGGGCAGCAGTGCCCGAGGCCCTGGCAAGGAACTGATAAAGTGAGCTGTACCTAGATGATCCTGGTAAGTGACCCACACCCATGTGCTGCAGAGGAAGGTGAAAACTCCTCAAAGTCACTGCCAATCTGACCGGGGAAAATTTCTTTGGCCCCCACAGAGGAAGATGAGTTAGACCCTGAGCTTATGGGCAGGAACCAGCCGGCCACGCACCTGAGAGAGAGAATATTCTTTACCACCTCCGAGCCCTGGTTCTCCTGCTCCAATTTCCCATCTCCAGCCGTGGCCATTCCTGATGGTTCAAGGAAGGAGACATACAAAATCATTTGTGTGTAGGGGGGAAGGGGGGTGAAATCCCTTTCTGACCCCTACACGTGGTCATTTATTTTGTCCTTTCACCTGATCTTCATCTAATGATGTTTAATTGACTTATGTTCATGATGTATCAAAACCCAATAAAAATATAACCTCCGTGCACAGTGCCGTAACAAGGGCGAGGCGAGTGAGGCACTTGCCTCCGGCGCACAAAGGTGAGGGGTGCAGAAAACTTCCTGAGGCGTGCCGCGGTTCTCTCCACCTCTGCTTCTGTGCCGGCGGCATTTTGGCGGCAGCCCAATCACTGCCGCCATTGGCGGCAGCATTTTGGCGGCGAGGGTCTTTCTTGCCTCGGGCGTAAAAATAGGTAGTGACGGCTCTGTCTGTGAAAAAAGAAAGGTGTGGAAGAATACAGTCATGATGTATATAACCACATACCGTTGCAAACGTGCATAGCCGATTGTCAGCTCCTTGGGGCAGGGACCATCTTTTTGTTCTGTGTTCGTACAGCGCCTAGCGTCATGGGTCATGCTTGGGGCTCCTCCATGCTACTGCACCACAAAGAATAAATCAGTACTACCATTGTTGCAATGAAATACAGATAAGGCCAGCTCTCTGCCCCCAAACCTTAGAACTGAAATGCCGTAACTCTGACTCCTCAGTCTCTTTAGCACCTTTGCATCATCACAGTTTTTTCCAGACACTTCAGCTTGCTGCCTCCTATGCAGAAAGCTGCTCACCACAGCAGCTGAAAGCATTAGCCTGCAAGCAGTAGGAACCTGATTTACCAAAGTGCTGAACAACTCCAGTTGACGTCAGCGGGAGCTGCGGGTGTTGGGAAACAGTAAATTACGATGGCGGGGTACAAATCCTGCCTTCAGTGCTGAGCTCCTTCCGCTCCCGGCCAAGTCACTCAGCGCGCTGCCGAAATGGGTGCTGGGGAGGGAAGAGAGGGCAGTGGATCAGTTCAGGGAGGGTGCTGCAGGGTTAAGAAATGCTCATCTGCCTGCACGCTAGTGTAACACAGAAACTGCCCTCTGGCAGGCAGCCCCCGAGGGTGTGGCTCCCAAGGCTGGGAGTCTGGTCGAAACGCAGTCATGTATTGCACAACACAGCTGGCTCTCGTCCAGTCCGTCCTCTCTGATACTGTGTAGGGCTCTTGTAGGCCCCACCTGCTCATGAGACCAGCCCGCTATTGCTGTCAGCAGGCTGACTAACACTGCTGGGTTTCGAAGGGTTACTTCTTTATCTGAAAAAACAACACCATGGCAATCTGACCTTAGAGTTACTCTCTTTAAGGTGCCCCAAGGACAACTCCTTTTTTTTGCTGATACAGACTAACAGGGCTCCCACTCTGAAACCTGTCATCTTTATCTGGGGATACTTCCTGGTTAAGTGACTGGGTTGGTAGGAGCTCATGAGAGAGCAGGAGAAGGGGGGTGGGGAGGGAGTTAAGGTTTTTATATGAAGGAGAAGGAGCTGTCTGTGTACATTGTGGTTTGCATGTACACAAAGAGAAAACTACAGGAACAGATCTTCCACACCTGGGCTGCAGGAACAGCCCCCAGCAGGGGCGATGGGAACTACAGATTTGCTAGCAGAATGATATATTTTAGACCAAGGAAAACAGCAGAGCGAGGGCACAGGATCTGTGTCTCTCTCCTCTGTCACAGGCTGTCCCAGCCACAAGTGTGGGAACAAAACGGCAACTTCTGCTGTGCAATAGCAGAGTTTTTAGGAATATAAACGAACAGTGCATGGAAGATCACACTTTCCCAGCTACATACACCGCACCCTGTAAGGATGGATTAAGGCTGGATCCTCGGGGGAGAGACCAACTGGTGTGAAAGGGACCCAGGTCAGCAGTGAGGAACACAGGGCCAGGCTATAATGGGTGTTGCAAGCATATTAGAAATGTGCATGGAACATGGCCAAGTCTGGAAAATGAAAAGGAGACTAGGTCAGTGCGCTTTGCCGGTATACCAGCCAGCGAACACTAGCACAGGGAGTGCAGCTTAGACGGACAAACCTGTGCTTTTGCCAGCAGCCTCGCTGATTCCAGCCTCCCTGAGCAAAACAATCGATACCTGTCAACGTTACAGTTTTGCCAGTGTAACTGCATCTGCACTAGTGGCTTCTGCCGGCACGGCTATGTATCGATCACGGAGTGCACCTCCTCACATCTCTGACCAACACAGCTCTGCTGATAAAAGCTTTTATAGAGTAGACATAGCCTAAGAAGGAAAGAGCTGGGTTGGAAGAGACCCTGTGAATGGCAGGAGAGGAAGATCAGAGTTGGGGGAGAGGCGCTGGGCAGAAGAGTACAGAGAAGCTGAAAAGTTTAGATGAATCCATGTTTCATTTATTCTTAATTCACCCCTGAGCCTGGAAGATTAAAAATTAGCGAGTTCTGGGATTTGGCCCCTTCTACCCACCTAGTCCATAAATAAAGAGTAATAGAGGAGAATGCGGGTGGATAGAGTTTCAATATAAATAGGCCCCAGCCACAATTTTCAAATCTGCCTCCAGATCAGAGTTTCCCCAAAGTTTGGAGTGTTTGGAGCTGAGGTTTCGTTGTGGATTCATCCCAGAGTTTAGCGATAGACCCAGTCACTCCCACTGCAGCCACATCTGTTGTTAACCTTCACATCTGACTGGATGGACACCACATGCTCTGCTAAAGGCATTTGTCTGCATCCTGAAACTGTTACCAAGTAAATGCCTTCCCTTGATTCATCAGAGCTTAGCTGCCCACAAAAGTGGTGCTGCTTTAACTAGCCCGGTGTTGCTAGAAGGGTCCAACCTCCCTTTTGTGGATGCAATTATATCAGTATAAAACTGCTTTATGCTGGCATAGGTATTCCCATACACGAAGGGGACTAGGCTATACTAGTCTAAGGCTCCTTTATACCAGTATAACTGGCCACGTGAGGGGGTGTACCAGGATAACTAGTCTGGTAAAAAAAAATCACTCCTAACAAAAAATAGTTATACTAGTACAAAAATGGTGGCCATGGTGACCAAACACCTAGGGACACCCAGGCATTAGATTCCTTGGTGCAAACTGCAACCCCATTTACAGCAGTGAGAAGGTGGGACCTGGTGTTTGCTGGCAGAGACTCCCCGCTGGGCAGTCCTTTGTTCACTCCCTGTTGCTTCCCAGCCTATTCTAGTGGCTCACCTTGTCAATTTCACCTGAGCAGCCTATTCAGAAAGGTTTGTTTGCTCTGTGCCTGCATGAAATGAGTGCATTTCCCCCAGCGCAACCTCTCCCCGGAGAAGTAGGGCTCCATTGTTACCTTTTGGGGTGTGTGGGGGTCAATGAAGAGGAAGCCACTGTAACGCCCAATTGCTGCATATCCCCCCACTCCCAGCCAGTGCCTGGGGGTATCCCCAACATTTGATCAGGTTTCAGGGAAGGTTATTCTGGTGGGAATAAAGGGGGCTTTTCTGCTGCTTTGATTTACCAGCGGGCTGGTTCCTTTATGTATACACGTTAATTTCTGTGGTGCTGGGGGGTGAAGGGGCTCCACGGAAGTTTATGCTGAAATACATTTGTTTGTCTCTAAGGTGCCACAAGTAATCCTGTTCTTTTTGCTGACACAGACTAACACGGCTGCTACTCTGAATCCTGTTACTGTAAATCTAATTAATGGTTGGGTCGCCCGGAGCTTTTCTAATTGTTCAGATACATGAAATGCCCACTCCCCACCAGTGTGTGTGGGCACCCCACAAGGTGCCACCGTCCGCCTGTATCTGGGTGCCTCGCAGGGACAGAGGATTGTAACCACCAGGTTTTTTGCTAGGGAATGGAGCCTTTTGCAGGGGCAGGGCCTTTCACCTGCCAGGAGGAAGTAGAGGGAGAGAGGAGGGGCCCAGGCGAGGTAATCTCGTGTGATCACACACACAGAGAGAGACACAGCCACACCTTGAAACTACCTGAGCCCAAGGAGAAGGGGAGGAAAACTCCAGACAAACAACACAGGGAGGAGAAAAGGGACCCAAAGTGCGGGCGGGTAAGCTAGGGGGCAGGGAAGTACTGGGCTCAGAGACCTTGTTCCCACAACTGGCTTCACCCGGTCTGTGAGTTTCAGCTGAAACTGATCAGCCATGGAGTCAGGTTCCTGACCTACTCAGCCCCCAGGAAGGACTTTGTACACCGCAGCAGAAGCAGCTGCTCTGTGCGCTGGGATTGAAAACGTTGGATTGTTTTTTGGGGGGGCCCAACTCCACACCCCCCCCGATCTCCCACACCTCCCCCCCCAAAAAACCCATGAAGAACTATCGGCTTTCCGAGGAAAGAAAAATGAATGATTATCAGCCTTCCCCAGGAAGGAAACCGAACACCTCGGATTCAGGGCTCAAGTATAACACGAGAAAAGAGGTGAGCTGCGTGTCGCGGGGCTGGTTTCTAACCCTTCCCCTCTCCTGTTTGAGGAGTGAGTGGCTTTCTCCCGGGAGGGGAAGGGTCGCGAGATGCAGATTTCGGGGGGGTTTCTAAAATAAAACGAGTGAAAAGTATTCCCTAGTGCTGGGGTGACTTGGAGCATTCTGCTTACCTGGTTGGTGGGATAGATAAGCAGCCACTCCTGTGCAGCGAATAACATACAGGGAGTGGGGAGGGAGGCTGGATCTTGTTGCTGGTCTAGTTCAGGGTGTCTTTGATGGCAGGGTTCGGGCTGGTCTGATTAGTCCTTGCAGGGCTTTTCATGGGAGAAATGTTGCCTGTCAGTTTACAGGAGCGCTCTTGTTCAGCCTCTTTCATGCAAACTGGAACCGGTCTAACTTAATCGGTTTGGAAGCTGCTTTGGGTAAACCAGCCTACAGCCTTGTATGGACCGAATTAAATACACTTAAACCCGGGTCGTTTTGATTTTTAGCTTAATGCAGGCCTTGTCTGCGTTACAAGTTGTACTGCGCCAACTCAGAATCAGTTTGAATGCTAGTAACTGAGTTCGATACAGGGGTAACTGGGTGAAATGCCGTGGTCTGTGTTCTACACGTCAGACTAGATGACCTAATAATAGTTCTTTTTCATCTTAAAATCCATTACTCTAAAAACCAATTTAGTTTAATGGGTGCAAAACATAATTTCAGTACTCTTAACTCGAGTTTGAACCAGGCTTATACGGTTTTAGGTTAAAATGAGTACTGTAGAGAGATTTTCAATAGTTATAAACACAATTTAAGTGCATTTTGAGTTCACCCTGTTTTGCACTGGATCTAACTCAAATAGTTCAAAATCACCCCTGAATTTGATCCAGAGCAAGTTCCCTGTGCAGCCCAGGCCTTACCTCAATTAAGGGGCCTGTTTTGTTGCTTATTGGTTGCGTGTCTCGTGAGAGGGCCCGGCTAAGCTGGCCTTGTCTCTTAACTCCAAGACCGTGGCCATTATTCTAGTGGAATTTCCTGCTAAGGTGTTGTACATCCTGGTGAACCCTTCTCCTGAAGGGTAAGGTCAGGTCAGAGAGGATATTTTCTGAGGGTGGATTTGTTGGTGCTGGCCCAGAAGCGTGTGCGCCTCTTGCAGTCTCTGCTTATTTAAAACCTGGCGTTTAGAAAATGGTATTTTTATATTAAAGCAAAGTGCAAGTGACTTCCCAGATTGTTTCGAGTCTTAGTTGTTGATTTATGAACTGTGGGTTCCGAGCTGAGTTATTGTTAGCTGGCAGTGGTGAAGAATTACTGAGTCATTTTCTTCTTGCCCTGGATGAGGAATTTAGTTATGCAAGCCCAGTGGCCTCCTCTGGTCTCAGGCTGTGAGAATGTCTTCGGTGCAGAGTTAACTCAGAGCCATCTTCACTCAAATGACCCCTCTCCAGTGAGCCTGGCTTGCAGCCAGGCTGCAAAACAACCCTGTCTCCACCCAGGTCCTGGGGGTGCTGTGAGGAGGAATTACAGGAAGGAATTGGAGGACTAGTGCTACTTTGCATTCTGGTTGTGTTAGCAGCTGATTCATTGTGCTCCCAGTCTGTAGGCCCTTTCAGGCCAGCTAACTCGAGTTAGCACCACTGCAAGTAAAGGGGTTTTGCTGTGGATGGGATTCGAGGAGCAACATGGGAGTTAACTTTGCAGAGCAGATGAGCCCTGTCTTCACTGCTGAGTTTCTACCTATTATCTTTCCCCTGCCCTGCCTAATGCCTTGTTACAGGTTTAAAGAATCAGTAATTGTGTCTGCATCTACACAGGCCTGAGCAGATCAGCTGCTCTGTAAAGACCTTTCTTGTTTTATGTTCTATGCTGCTGAGAGCTTTCATTAAGCAGAAAACTGAGGGATTCTCAGATTTGGAGTCCAATTCTGTTCTGTCACAGCCTCAGAACCCCCTATGGGTCCCTGATGTGAATGAGAGCAGAACACAGGCCCCTTAGAAATACCATTGATGGAGAATCCATAATCCAGCCAAGCAGAGAAGAGATGGCAAGGCCTGCTTGCTTTAACCCTTCCAGGCTTCATGTGTAGCTTGTTCAGAGCTAATCCATGTTGCAGCTGAGGAGCTGGTTCCAGCTAACAACCTCAATTACAATTCCTCCTCGGATTGATTAGTAAAGACTGTGTCTATTTTCAAAGCAATGCCACTTGTGTGAGCTGTATAGTTTGTCCATCCCAGAGCTGAGTGAACTCTTCCCAGGAATAATCTTACCGGGTTAATTCAGCGTTTATTTTCTCTTCATGGGTTAGCAGCAAGCAGGTGGTCTGGTCAGTAGAACAATTCCAACTACTTCACTCAAATGCATTTTAGCCTTTGGGCTGTTTGGTGACCAATCTTTCAGGGGACAGTACTTGGTCCTGCTAGTGAAGGCAGGGGACTGGACTCGATGACCTTTCAAGGTCCTTCCAGTTCTATGAGATAATAATATATGGAGATATGCCTATTATATTCACTGCAGCTGTTTCTGCCCCTTCAGTGTGTGATTTCCACACAGGGCTTGTTAAGGCTACTGTTGCTGGCAACATGCCGCAGAACTGGTGCGAATAAGCACTGTTTTGCTGCAGTTGAAGCCAAGGAGGACAAGCTATATTCAGGATTAGTTCAGTAACCATGGTTGAATCTGCTCTGAGCAGGAGGATAGACCATAGACGGCCACTCAGATGCACAGACTCATAGACTTTAAGGCAAGACGGGACCATCATGAACATCTTGTCTGACCTCCTGCTCATTGCAGGCCACAGAACCTCACCCACCCACTCCTCTGGCTGAGTCACTGAAGTCCTCAAATCATGGTTTCAATACTTCAAATTACAGAGACTCCACTATTTACACTAGTTTAAACCTGCAAGTGACCCGTGCCCCATGCTGCAGAGGAAGGCGAAACCCCCCTCCAGGGTCTCTGTCAGTCTGACCCACGGGGAAATTCCTTCCAGACCCCAAACACGGTGACCAGAACTCATGAGCCAAACTATATGAGACCTTTGCTCTGCAAATGAAATTTGCTCTGTTTGTGGTGGGAAATGAGTAGGCAGTGTTTTTAAAGTAAATAGATGGGTTGTATTGGACCAAATTTTCACACATACTACTTAGTATTCGCCCAGTTCTGGGAAACACATTATTTCCATCCGTTGGAGGGGTAGAGAGACATATATTCACTGGCCTGTTCATTGAAACCGTGTCCCATAATATCAGACCAAAAAGATCAAGCAGGGACAAGTCGCAAATATGAATACAACAGGATGGTTCAACCTACACACACACTTCCTCCTATACCAGGCCTAGATGCTGGTATGTAGGTGGGGAAAAGTTTGTGACCGTAAGGAGATGTGTGTTTGCTAATGGTGTTGACTGGTAGCAATCCTAGGAGTTTTATGCTGCATTTCCAAGGTGAAGAGTGGTTGGGTCTGTTCAGAGCAGGGATTAGGGGATAATGAAGGAACAAACTGTAGATCAGGGGTTGGCAACCTTTCAGAAGTGGGGTGCGAAGTCTTCTTTTATTCACTGTAATTTAATGTTTTGCGTGCCAGTAATACATTTTTAATGTTTTTAGAAGGTCTCTCTCTCTGTAAGTCTATAGTATATAACTAAACTATGGTTGTATGTAAAGTAAGTAAGGTTTTTAAAATGTGTAAGAAGCTTCATTTAAAATTAAATTAAAATGCAGATCGTATCAGATTAGTGTGATCCTTGCCCTTGCTTTTCCTTGCTGAGTTTTCCAATGTGCCCAGGCCAGCAGCGGGCTGAGTGGGGCCGCGGCCAGGACCCCGGCTGGCAGGGGGCCAGCGGATGTAGGTTTCAGAGCAGCAGCAGAGTTCTAGGTGGGACCAGATTTCTTGCACTAGTGAAGTGTAAATCACTGCCAGCTGGTACGGATAGTAAAATGACAGAATTTCCATTTACTCTCTCTGGGTTAGTGTCTGATGCAAAGTGCTTGCATCTGTCTTCTGCTGTTTGTATTAATGGGCCTGAATTGGAACCTGGATTCCACACCCCTTAAATCCCCCCCCCCCCCCCCCCAAAAAAAACCCTCTGGCAAAGTGTGGCTCTAGGGTGACCAGATGAGAAGACCCAAAAATCGGGACTTTCCACACACCCCAAAAAAAAAACGGAAGAGCCTCTGCCGCCGAAGTTGTTGAGCAAAAAAACCCCCAAAAACGGAAGAAGACTGAAAATCGGGACAAAAGGCGTCCCAACCGACCATCGGTCGGGACGCGGGACAAATGGTCAAAAATCGGGACGGTCCCGATTTTATCGGGACGTCTGGTCACCCTATCTGGCTCTGACCTTCATTACGCAGGGAGACCGTTGCTAGGTATTGAATTCCTGACTGTTTTCTATTTGTCTATATGGTGATCTGAACACCTAGACCGGAGAGGGCTGCCGTATACATCTGTTGTAATTTATTACCAGTTAAATAGCATCAGGTGACTAATGGAGGAATATCATGAGCATATTCTGTCTTGGGGGGTGGGAGGGGACCCAAGATTTATATTTATGCTTAATTAAGAACCCAGGGAGAATGCTCGGTGAAATCTGAATCGCGATGCTGGCTGTGGCCCAGGGAGTTTACAGTAGACAGACCAATCAGCCATGTGGCGTGCTGGGTGCCTTTGAGGAATGACTACAATATCAAAGCAGGTGCATCAGACTTGATCCTGCCTCCTTGAGGGAGACAGTCCCTTGTGAGGGGCTTTTTTTGGTTAACACCTTTACCTCTCTAGCGCTGTATTGGACAACAGCTGTTTTTAAAAGGGTGCACGCAAGTGTCAAGGCCTGCTTCCTTTCTCACAAAGAGAGGGGTAAATTGGGGTTTTAAATCCATTGACATGAATGGCGTTTCACTGGTCTGAGTTAGATCAAAATCAGGACCATAAAGTAACCTTTTATTCCAAAGAATTCTGAAGTCTTATGTAAAGTTCTATCCACGGGTCTGATGCAGCCACTTCTGGGGTGCAGGGCACCAACCAGCTGGAATGCAGCACACTGCCCAAAGGCAGCTGGGTAGGTAACCCTGGCCTGGGGCACTGGACCAAATCTTAATGTCTATGCAGAGCAGAATGGGCCTTGGCTTTCAAGTCTCCTCCATAGTAAACATAATGGGATTCAGTTTCTCATCTAACTCAGAAAGGCAACAAGATGAGTTGGCTTAGTGGGGAATTGAACTTGTGGCTCTAAGAGTCAAGGCAGCGTCTAACCAGAGGCGTGGCACGCTCAGCCCTCCTTACCAGATTTACACTGAACTGATTCCCACTGGTCTTTCCCCCTTTGTCCAGAAGGACACTTGTGTTGGCAGGATGCTCTGTCTCATTTCCTGCAGTTTATTCCTTCCTTAGGTTAATCTCCATTTTATAATCTAATTGTCCTTAACAAGGAACTGGGAAGGAAGAGAAATGTGGAGACTGACAGGATTTCTCTGCTGTCCTAAGGCTGGTTAGTTTCAGGAGTCCTATCTTCAAATGTGTTTGTTCTTATCAAAAGCCTGTTCCAGCCCTGCATGAAAAGAACCCGTGATAACCTCTTGTTATATACTTTGATAATGGTGCAAGCAGAATTTACAAAGGATCTGGGTGCAACACTGTTATCAAACTGAATTGGTTGAACAATTCTGACTCTGTGCTTCATGCTGCCCAACTAACAGCTGTAAACGGAAAGTGACCCCGTTTCACTCCCACACTTGTACATTACAGCCAATATGTGAACACTCGCTCTCATTTGAAATTTAGGCTATGGCTACCCTTGCAGCTGTAGAGCACTTTGAGTTAAACCAGCCTTCGGAGAGCTCACTAGGGAAAGCGCTGCAGTCTGTCCGCACTGACAGCTGCAAGCGCAGTGGCGTGGCCACATTTGCGGCCCTTGCAGCAGCATTGCGAGCGGTGCATTATGGGTAGCGATCCCAGCATTCAAGTGGCTGCAACGTGCTTTTCAAATGAGGAGGGTGGGGTATGACAGAAGTGTGTTGTGTGTATGTGGGGGGAGAGGGAGAGTGGGTTTTTCGGAGTGCTGAGAGTGTGTCAGCACGCTGTCTTGTAAGTTCAGACCACCCTCTTCCTCCCCCCCCCCCCCCCCCCCCCAGCAAACATTTACTTTTGCAGATAAGCAGCCGGGAGCAGCCTCAGCCGATTTCACAAAAAAGAGAAGAGAGGTCACTTGATTTAAGGGGATTATGGGAGTCTATCAGAGCGCAGTAACCTAACTCCTCGTTCACACTGATCCTGGAACATCTCAGCCAAGACGCAACAGCCGTTATCCCTTTTGGGGCGGTAGAGTACCAGGAGCGCTCTAGCCAGGGAGTCCGAGCGCTCTACGTGCCTTGCCAGTGTGGGCGGGGAGTAAGCTCTAGGCAGCTTTATAGCGCTATAACGCGCAAGTATAGCCAAGGCCTTAGTGTGAAATCTTGTGTAAAACTTAGACCATTTTAACATGTACATTTTGTTGGCTTTTAGATTGTTTAGATTACTTTGTCATCTGCACCATGGGATAGCTCAGTGGTTTGAGCATTGGCCTGCTAAACCCAGGGTTGTGAGTTCAATCCTTGAGGGGGTCATTTAGGGATCTGGGGCAAAAATCTGTCAGGGGACAGTACTTGGTCCTGCTAGTGAAGGCAGGGGACTGGACTCGATGACCTTTCAAGGTCCTTCCAGTTCTATGAGATAAGCATATCTCCATATTATAATATTATAAACAGTTGATAAGGGGTGAGTAACAGTAGGGGAAAATTCAGCACGGGAAAATAGTTTTCAGTTTGTTTAATGACCCAGCCACTCCCTGTCTTTATTCAAGCCTAATTTAATGGTATCCAGTTTGCAAATTAATTCCAGTTCTGCAGTTTCTCGTTGGAGACTGTTTGTTTGTTTGTTGAAGTTTTTTCGTTGAAGAATTGCCACTTTTAAGTCTGTTATTGAGTGACCAGAGAGATTGAAGTGTTCTCCTACTGGTTTTTGAATGTTATGATTCCTGATGTCTGATTTGACATCAATAGTCTCTCTTTAGCATGTGTGTGTGAATAGGGAATTAAAGTGCAATCCATTTCTTCAGCGGCTTGGAGCATCCCAACCCTGTCTGGTTTGGAAGGCTGAGTAGACGCTGCCTTGACTCTTAGAGCCACAAGTTCAATTCCCCACTAAGCCAACTCATCTTGTTGCCTTTCTGAGTTAGATGAGAAACTGAATCCCATTATGTTTACTATGGAGTTGAAAGGTGTGATGCTATTTTTGCGCCTTCTGGCACAGTCGGGTCTGTATTACAGACTTCTGTCAGACATAGCTGTGATGAGGTGCAATCCCTGACCGACATAGCTGTACCAACAAAAGCCCTCAGTGTAGACAGCTGTACTGGCAAACCTGTGCAGCTTTGCTGATATAAGCTGCATCCCCACTAGGAGTGCTTTGCCAGTGTAGTATACCGGGATAGCTGTGCGGATAAGACCTTCCGAGTGTAGACCTGGCCTCAGGCTGCACATTTGGTGTTTATTTGACTAATCCTTATTAAACATCAGCCTGGGCAGATGAGACCTGGGGTGTGCAGGTCTTTGGAGTCACAGGCTGGGAACTGGAGTCTTGAATTGAAAGACTTATTTACAGATGACAACAAAAACTTTGCTGAACAGAACGGCGCTGAATCAAGGTCAGACGCTCCAGTCCAGCCGCCCTGCTTGGTCAGATGAGACCTGCCTTTTCCTAGAGCTCTCAGCCAGCCCTCTGACTTCCCACTCCTGGACGTGTGCTGGGCTCTCTTCTTGGCCAGGCACTCTTGCTTTAGGGTGTCTCTCAATAGTGCGTCACTAGCACCTCGCGATGCTTGCAGGTCTGTACAGAGACCAGAAGAGATGACAGCTAGGCCTTGGATAGGACGGACCCCTGAGCCGAAGTGATGGCTTGGCTTGGTCGTATCAGGTTGAGTCTCATGTGTGCCTAGCGTTTCATGCCTCCAGTTTCTGTTCTGCTTATCCTGCAGTGGTGGTGAAGAGACGGGACACAAGCAGGGCCTAGGGCGCGAAACTTCCTTGCACCAGCCCTGCGCCTCCCCCAGCTAATGCCACCCCACCCGTGGGAGCTCAGCATGGAGCCAGGAGGCAGGGGGCGTGGCTCACCGCAGCTGCCTCCCGGCTCTGGGACGCAGGGGGGCAGCTCGCCGTGGCTGGCTCCCAGCTCCAGCGGCTGAGCGTGGAGCCGGGAGGCAGCCACTCGCCGCCCCCCAAATCCTGGCGCCCTAAGCGACCGCCTAGGGTCGCCTAGTGCTAGCCCCGGCCCTGGACTCAAGCGTAGTACCCGCCAAGGGGAAGATGTGCTGGATGCCACAGCTGACCCTACTTACCCCTTGCAAACCTGCAGCCCAATCAGGGCTGCTCCCTCGGCTGCCCGTGCAGCAGCAACAACCCAACTGCACGCGTTCCCCCTTCCCACAGAGCCTGCGGTGACTCAGTCGTTGGTCACACAGTGGCAGCCTGTCCCAGAGTAGAGCCTGGGTCAGATGACCTGCTCCCCCCTTGCCTCCCCCATCCTCTGGGTATTTCTCCAACTCCGCCAGAGCTGCAGATCAGTCTGTGCAACAGCACCACCCGACCAGGAACCCGCCTGCCGCCTCGCAGTGTGTCAAGCTCTCGAGACTCCTACTCTGACCTTGCTCCAGCCTTGCCTCCGCTTCCTGACCCTCCTCACGCTCCGACTACCCGGCTTTGACCTTTGCCCGGGACCTGGATCCCAGCTACAGTACTGATTCGGGCTTGTCTGTGCACGCTGATCTCTGTTCTGACCCCTGGATCTCGATTCCGGCGCCACCCTGGGCCCGGTCCTGTCCCCACGCCCGGCTTTGACCTCTGCTCCAACTAGTGGCCTGACTGCTGAAAGGCAGCCCCTGACGGGGTGCAGCTGGACACTTAACTGCAGGTAAAACCAAAGACTGAATTGCGTTTAGCATTGATTCGGAAACTGAGGTTAAAAAGCTTGTGCGGACCAGCCATGGCATGCTGTAGCTCCATCCTTCCCCACCCCACTGGTGCTACCTGGTCACGTCCTGTCTCGGGCAGGCCGTGAGCTAGACTGCAGGCTCTTTGGGGTAGACTGTGTTGGAAAGTGTCCTGTTCGTCTCTGGGCATTGCATTAATAACGGACCAAGGCGATGCTGTGGTAATCTTTCTCCTGGTAAATCCTGATCCTCATGGGGAGGTGGGACCCAGAGCCCCTCCTGGAACTCGGGAATTGGCAGCGTGGGGAGAGCAGGCATTGGGTGACCCCGCCGACTGACGCCAGCAGCATAGAGCCCCAAGACAGCTTGTTCCTTTTTGAGAGGGTTGGTTGGTTGGTTCAGCTGGAGGACAGGTCTCTGGAGGCACAGTGGTACGTGGGCTGATGGGGAAGGCAAAGTATCCAGCACTGGGTCTGTGCCTTCTGCCCTGCCCAGTCCCTCACCACAGATGTGTCTTGTCCTGAGGCCCAACTCTGCACACTCAGTCCCTGCTTTTTGCCGGCGTGGTTCTCATGCCTGTGCCCGGAAACTGTCCTCTGGCCACCGTGCCTCTCCTGGGACCCCACCAGCCACGTAGCTGGACCTTGATCTCTGCCTCATGTCAGAGCTAGGAAGAGAGGGCGCCATCAGCCCTGTGGGGCTGGGCACGTGGCTTGAAAATTCCAGCTTCAGCTCCGGCTTGGGTGGGGTGGAGGGAACTTTGTTGTTGTTGAATAAGAATCTTCCTTATGTTCATGTTGTGAGAAGAGCTGGGGGCGGTGTGGAGAGCAAAGACGTGTCCTCCGTCCCAGAGCGGTGTGAGCGGGTGTTGGAAGCAGAGCCACTAGCCGCCTGGGTGGAGGCCGGTATCCCACGTGCTGGGTAGCTGGATAGCTTATTGCATCTGTAGCGTTTGTTCTTGCTGTCACTGTGTCTCATGGCCTGGCCGCTCAGAACTGAACGGTGACAGCAGGCTAGGACTCTCTGATCCTCCCTCTCCACAAACACATCCCACTACCCACCTCAGCGAAGGAGACTCACCATTAGCTGCTAGCAGTATAGGGCTAATGGCACACAGCTGAGCACTTTGAATCCCATCCAGCAGAGGGCAGTGGTGTGTGTACACACACAAACCAGCCAGTTCATTCCCAAACCGATAATGGGGGGGCTGTGTTTAAATCCCGTGTTAAGTCGGGTATCTCTCAAAGTGTAGCGGCTGGGCCTTCTGAACAGAACAGCACCTAAAGGCGGTGACGCTGAGCAGTGGCAGCTTGCTCCGTGAGCAGGGTGCTGCGCTGCACGCCCACCCACGAGCAGTCCGCCAGCTCGAGAAGCCGATGCCTCTGATCATGAACTCATCCGAGTCACCCCAGCGATACAGCGTCACGCTCCAAACACATGACGCTCTGAGCGGGGGATCCCATCGGCTCCTCTCTGCTGGCCAGGGTGTCTGCTTTTCAGTAAAGCCTTCCTAGTTCAAGGACCTGCCCCCTTCTCCCTGCTGCCCATGCGTGCTCTGGGCGGGCTGCTGGCAGGTGAGTCACTGCTTCCCCTGAAGTTCTGGTTTTTCTAGACCGGTCACTATTCCTGGCTAAAAATACCTGGAGCAGCCGGATCGCAGAGGAGGGAGAGGCTCACTACTCAGGGAACCGAGCTCTTCCTCCTCTGTGCCCCATGTCGTCACCAAGTGAACAGCCGCACCTGGAGGATGGGGAAAGCCACTGCCCTGCCGGCGTTTCAGACCAGAGCACTGGGGGGGCTCGTGGCCCAGCGCCGGTCTCTACGGGTGGGGTGGGTGGGGGGGGGTGAGGAATGGCGTTCCCCTGCTTTCAGGTGTCCTGAATGTAACAGCAAAGCTGGTCGGGCTCGCTGTTGGCAGCACGCTGCCTGACTGAGAACAGAATTCAAACTGACCGGCCATGACAGCTGATGCAGCGGGTGGGTCCTGAGGGCTTTCAAGCCCTCTCCAAACTGATAAGAGACACGCAGAAGGTCTCCAATCACGATTAAAAACTAAGTTTACACCCCCCCCACCCCCTTTCCAAAGTGGGTGAGTCCCCTTCTCCCCCACTTGCCCATGGGGGAACCTAGGCACAGAAGAAGTGATTTGCCCAAAGCCACCGAGGGAACCTGATCAACCAGGATGTAGACCCCAGGAGTCCTGACTCCCAGTCTGCTCTAACCACTAGAAGAGCCCGCTCCCCTGCCAGAGTCAGGGATCAAACCTGGGGGTCTGGGCTCCCAGTCCATCTCTGCTGTAGTCACTAGACCTCACCGCACTCCCAGTCCCCTTCTGTGACTCCGAGTTCCTTGATACTAAGGTTACCACCAGGGATGGGCTAAACATACAAGGTACCTGGCTCGACAAGGATGCGCCGTATGTGTAGGGCGGGAGACATTTTCCGAAATGGGGTGGAGCATGAATCTACAGGCCAGCTGGGAAGGCTGTTGTGTTTGGGCAGGAGGGTCGGTGAATTGTAGGAGCACTGTGCACGCCAAAGAACTACCAAGGCATTTCTAGCCAGGAAACCCTGTTTTCAGCGTAGCCTGGGAGGTGGTTGCTCAGTTGGGGACGTCTCTGTATTACAGGGTGAATAAAAATCAATGTTTTTTAAAAAAAAAAATCAGATTTTTTTTTATTTAAATCAGATTTTTTTAATGAAAACCTATCTAAAGATAGTTTTAATTAAGATGCATTATAGCTCAAAGATATCTCATCATGGAATAGGGATTATAAATTCTAATTCTATAGTATGAGACAATATATTCATGTAATGTTTAAGAATAGTTTTGTAAACAAGTTACAATACTTCATGGATCAGGGATCCTATTTTATGGGGCTCCACAGGCTTCTGTATAGATTATTTAGGTTAATCTTTCTATCTACCCAGTGGGACTCGGTGCTCAGTCTAGAAGATCTCATCAGAGATGCTTAGTTTTGCAGTTCTCAAACTGTGGATTTGTCTCCAGAGATAACATGCTTGTTAACAGCAAAAATGTTTTAAAATAAATAAATAATATATAGAGGCGAGAAATAATAGACCTCATCTCGATTGTCCCTCTGCAAATTTGTGTACACAGAGTCAATCTCTTACCTCTCTCTAAAGTTTCAAAAAGTTCAATGAAAAGAAGATTGTTGGGGGCGGAATAGAGCTGGACAAGGAGAAGAAGTCTGGAGATAAATGTGAGAAGCGAGGGACATATGCATTTTTGTTAAAATATTATATGTTTGTTGTTAATGTTGTTTTTAGTTAAATAAAACAATTTAAATGTCTGTCTGGTGATGTTCTCCTCCTAATACAGCATGGAAAGAAAATCCTCCAACTATTAATGTTACCCAATGACTTCATAAATATCTGCTTCAATTATCTTTGGTAAATGAAATAATCAAACAATCATTCATTTTATGATATAGCTGTAAAACTAATCTGGAAAGTTTTCAGAATAAGTCACTGTTTAAAAATGTATAGTGTGCACCTTCTAAAAATGAAGCCGCCATCTATCTCTGAGTTGTGAAAAATATGTATTAAGGTTATAACAACCAACAAGAATGCACTTTTATGTAGAAAACTATGATTAAATTGAGTCTTCCTAAATAGAGTCTTCCTGCTGTATTAGGAGGGCAGAACTGTCTAGTTACAGGATTTGGGGAACCTGGGTTCCATTCACGGTGTTTCCATGGCCCCCATTACTGTTGTTTTTAAGTGACTCCCAATCTTTAACGTATTTGTCCTCACAACACCCCTGTGAGGCAGGGCACTGCTGTTATCCCCAATGTACAAATGGGGAATTGAGGCACAGAGAGACTAACTGACTTGCCCAAGGTGTCACAAGGAGTTTGTGGCAGAGCAGGGAATTGAACCTGGGTCTTCAGAGCCCCAGGCTAGTGCCCTGACCACTGGACTATCTATTCCAGACTCTCTTGCTCTCTCCTTCTGGTATTTTGGAAATCACTCATGCTCTGTGCCTCGGTTTCTCCAGTTGTAAAACAAGACTAATACCCATTTCTGGAAAGAGCTGCGAGGCTGGGATTTTCAAAGCAGCCTAAGGGAATTAGGCCCCAGTTCCTAACCCCCTTAGGCTGCTTTGAAAATGAAACGTGCTTACTATTACTACCTGGAAGCCGTTGCCCTGCGGTGGACAAAAGGGGGCTAGAAGGAGAATGGCAGGGATGGTATATTTCCATTCTGTGCCCCCTGAGAATTAACGTCTGTGAAAGGAAACACTTGCTGGCAGGTAGACGCTGAGCCTAAGTGAAGACACACTCTCAATTCCCGACATGTCATGTCACCTTAACCCATCATCAGTGGCTTGGTTTCTGTACCAAGTGACTGATGTCTCTCTAGTCCGATCGGTGCGTAACGTTTCCTCCTCGCAGGATGCTGCATTGTTACTGATTGCGGCCTCACTGGCATGGATAACAGCTAATGCAGGCCTGGCAGCCACAGCAGTGGAATCCGGAGAAATTTGCTTGGGGGACACAAGGGGTAGAACAGGAGGAAAAAGGGGAAAGAAATGAGCAAAGTAAAAACTTGGTGGAATAGTGGGACGCTCTTTCAGTATAAGCTCTCTCTCTGCTGGCAAAACTTGTCTAGTGTAGACTAGGGAGGAGAGTCCTTGAAGACCTCTGGCAACCTTGCAATGCAAATATGATTTACCTGGGAAGTGTTACCGCTATTTCAGTAGAAGAGAAAGGGAAAATGAAATATATGGTAGGGACAAAGTTTTAAGATTTTCAACCAAGGTGATGAGCCTCTTCCATCTCGATCATCTGTCATCATCCATCAGTTGTCTGCAGATGTATCCTGTGTTTAGGAGATGCAGGGTTCAGACTAGTGGGGTTTCAGGGAAAGGTGATCAGCACTTTGAATGGGTTACTCCAGAATGAGTAGGGAGCTTGGAAATGGCAATACCAGCTGGGAAGAGCTCATAATGCAAACTATGTAGTTTGGACTCAAACTTCTTCAGGGTTTGGGATGGGGAGGGTGTCTTCAGATCAAGGGGTTTGGCTTGAGTCTAGGCCTGCTGGGAGCTGGTGGGAATGAGCACGCCTCGTCCCGAGAACCATGGGCACTCTGAAATCTGGTTTTTAAATGAGCTCTAATTCGTTAATATTCCTACAGCACTTGGAGGATGTCAACTGCTAACCAAGTATTCTATATGTCACGTTGCACGGCTGTTAGTCTGGGATCAGACTGAAATTTGGGCCAAAGTGTTAGGAAGTGTGACCTAGAACTCAAAGGAGGAGATTGGAAGGTGCGGTGAATGTGAGAATTTGGAGGGACAGGGATCACTGCTGTCCAAAGGCCCAGGTTTACAGCTGTGGAAGCTGCATGCCCACTACTGTGTGAATCTTTGGGGTCTGGCACACCGAGGTTTGTTTTTTGTTTTTTTCTTTCAGATTTTTCGGTTTGAACCAAAAAAAAAATCAAGATTCTCTCAGCTGTAATTGTGGGCACTGTAGGATGCTTTGGTATTACGGACATTACTCTTATATTGCAGAACAAGAACAAAGCTAGCAAAATACCAGTGTGAATTCCTTCATTACAAAATCTCTGCGTTTTTCAGGGGAGGAAAAAAATTGGGTGTAGATCAGGGATCTCAACTCAAATCATCACGAGGGCCACATGAGAACTAGTAAATTGGCCCGAGGGCCGCATCACTGAAACCTTTTCATACAATGATGCAAAAGTATAGTCAAAAATGAAGAGTAATATAGTATTCTATTAAAAGTCAATGTAGTAACTTTTTAAAAACTGTAATGCAAAGAGGGGTTTTAAGAAAATATAAACACTCAGTAATGTTTGGAGCTTGGCTGCCAGTGGAGTTGGTGCCCATGGCGGGCCGCAGGAAATAACTCCGCGGGCCGCATGTTTGAGACCCCTGGTGTAGATGGATTGGTTTGTGGAGGCTTTTTTTTTTTTTGGACTAACTTGCTTTGGTCTTGTTGACGTTAGTTGCGTGTGTGACCTCTTCCTTCCCGTTGAGTCATCAGGGCTGCTAAGGAGGAGAAATGATAGTTTTCTGCCTTTGCCAAAAGGGCTGAAGCACCGTGCGGGGGTTAAAATGACAGATGGCCTTGTGTCTCTAGTGGTGTGAAGGGAGAATAGGGCTCGGTGCCACTCCAAGCTACCCAACGATTGACATGACTCCCCATCAGTGGCAGACAAATCCAGCTGTAGCGTATCTAGCAGAACGTTTTTATCCTGTAGTTAAAAGCTGAGTCGTGGGAGTAGAGTCAACGAATCTGGTCAAATGAAACCAGCCCGCAGATGACGCAATAGCTAGGGAGGCCTTGTGGTCGGATGGGCAGAGAGCTATAAAGCAAAGACCGGAATCTGCTTCCAGCGTCTGAGAACTGAATGTATTTGGTGAATGCTTTTAGGCCCCCATTTTTACTTTGTAAAGCTGAATCTTCTGGGTTTTCCGTTGATCATTGCATGGGAACGTAGCAGCTGGTGGAAGATGCCACGTTAACATCCCTGGAGACTGAAGGTCCTGTTTAACCACAGAGCGCCTATGGCACGAGACACAGCAATGCAAACTGCCCCTTACTGTTATGTCCTCTCCCTGGGTTGAGTGTGTGACGGGCCAGGAACGCTGATGGAACCTGGTTCCCGGCATGCCATTAGAGAACATGCCACTGGGCCACCTGCAGTCTTGGTCCTTTAACCGCCTGCCCTGCGGGAAGGGAAAGTCTTTTTTACAGAAACTCAGGGCTGATCTACACCACACAGCTAGGTCGACATAAGGCAGCTTATGTTGACCGAATTATGTCAGTGTGCACCCTACAGCCTTCCTCCCGCTGATGTAAGTGCCCTAATATACAGACATGATAACGCCACCTCCACCAGAGGCGTGGGACTTATGTTGGTGTAGTTAGGGCAACACAATGTCTGTGTAGACACTGTTTCCTTTCCATCAGCTGTCTTGTCAATTTCACGGCTCAGGCAGCTAGAGCAGGGGTGGGCAAACTACGGCCCACGGGATTGCCAGCCCTGTGGCGCAGCAGGGCTAAGGCAGACTCCCTGCATTTGTGCAATATTTTGGTTTTGTGGCGATCAGTCTGTCCTTTCTTCTGTTGCACCCAGCCTCATGGGAATTACATGCTGTCTAGACGAACTAGCCCTGTATGGCGTGGGCCATCATGGACTTCACGGTGGCTCTGCTCTTCTCCCTCTTTTGGTGGACAACCCATCTGATTATCAAGTCACAGCTGTACGTGGTGGTATTCCAAACGGTAACGATGTGCCTCAGAATTAATTAGTCCAAGACTCAGACAGTAACTAAGAGAGGTCTTGAAAGAGCTGATGAGCACACTGTGTTCCTTTAGTATCCAGGGCCCTTTCAATGACCCTTTTAATAATTACTTACAAAGGGTTACATTTACACAGGGCGTTGCAAATGGTCAGTAGAATGTGTTCTCTGTCCTGGACAGCTTGGGCCATGGCTTGGAAAAGAGGGTTTGGAGAGGTTATTGGGGAAGAGGGCGAGGTAGGACGTATTTCTGGAATTATGGGAGTGTTAGGGGAGGGGGCTGGACTCAACAGCAGACAGGAAGTGGGAGACTATTCTAAACTTGTGGGGTGTGGGAAGGTGCAAGGATGAGAATAAGCGAAGGAAGCCGTGCAGAGCTTTGCAGGCCCTAGGGCAAATAGCCAGGGAGAGCAGATACACGGATCGAGTAGGAGGCGGCTGAGTAGGGCCTCGCCCTAAGGGGTCCTTGGATTTGTTGTGGGCAGCCCGGAAGGAGCCTTGAGGAGAGGTGACCTGACGAAGGGGATGGGACGGTGAGTTGGGCAGCAGTTAGGGACAGGCTGCAGTGCTCAAGAGGAGAGGTGGCCCGGACTCGCTCGTTACTAGGCGCATTGCAAGCTGAAGGGTCCCAGAGGGCTTCACAAATTGAGCCCTTCAGTGCAGAAATGCAGCCACCTCTGGATGCGAAGGGGGGCAGCCGGCTTGCTATGGGGGAAGCAGAAACTTGGCCAGCGAACTGGGGCGCCAGACCCCTGCTCTCATGAGGAGTGCCCTGGGGTTTTTAAGATCCCTTCCTAGCAGGTAGGCCTTGATGGTGTCAAAGAGGCTCAGAAAGGCATGGTGAACGGTCCGAAGCTCTGGATACGGGGCAGGGTGAAGGGCTGCATTAGCCCGGGTGGGATTTGAACCCCTTTTAGTAGGGTGTGTCTAGACTGCAGGGCTGATGCTTAGAACTCTGCCACGCCCCCCCCAGCTGGTGCATGAAGCAGGAAATACAGCAAGAGTAAAACGAGATGCCACCTTGCGTCAATGGCTGAGCATACGGAGTGTGTGCAACCACAGGTCATCCCAAGGCTGCCGAGAAACAGAAGCGAATGCAGACTGTCTCACATGCTCGCTCCTTCCTCTTTGCCCATCTTTCCGTGATCTCGGAAGGAAATGCACCGGCTGTTTCTGGGTCTCTCCCTGGCCTGGCTGAGTTTGCTCCTTGCGGGTGCGTGGGTGGGGTGAGGCGAGCTGGGGGCAGGGGTTGTGAGAAAGTGAAACTCGGTGTGTGTTCCTGAAACCCTCCCGGTATGTGGCACCGAGTTCATCAGCACCTCCCTGCAGCCTCTGGGTTTCTGTCGATTCATGCTGCTGCTGAGTCAGGGCCCTGAGCTCTCCTGTGTGCAGACACCTTTCTTCTCCTCGACGACGTGCATTTGTGTGGCGTTCTCTCGGTGAGTGTGAAAACCACAGGTGCTCTGAGCCATGGGGGGAGGGGTGCTGCTCATAGATTTGACTCTTAAAGCTAGCACTCAAACGCTGTGCTTAGACGTGTCCGGTTCTTGGGCAGGATGTCCCACAGTCAAGTGTCGGAAACAGTGATGTCTAATGGTTAGAGCGAGGAGACCTGGGCTCAACTCCCAGCCTTGCCACTGCCTGACAAGTCACTTTGCCCCTCGGTGCCTCGGTTTCCCCAGTTATGAGAGGTTACTACTTGCTTACTCTTGTACTTAAGGCAAAAGGTGGCCCGCGGGCCACATCCGGCCCGCGGGACCATCCTGCCCGGCCCTTGAGCTGCCCCTCCCCCGCTGTCCCCCCTCCCCCATAGGTACACCACCACGTGGGCAGCAGGGCTGGCTCCAGCGGGGCGGGGCGGCTTCCAATCCTGCCGCTCTGAGCTGCATGCTAAGGGGGCGGGGAGGTTGGATAAGGGGTAGGGAGTGCCGGGGGGCAGTCAGGGGACAGGGGGTGGTTGGATGGGGTGGAGGTTCTGGGGGGGCCTGTCAGGGGGCAGGGGTGTGGATAGTGGGCGGGGAAGTCAGGGAGATGGGGGGTTAGATAGAGGGTGGGGTCCCGGGGGGGGCAGTTAGGGGACGGGGAGCAGGGGGGTTGGATGGGTCAGGAGTTCTGAGGGGGGCAGTCAGGGGGTGGGAGGGTCAGGCTGTTTGGGGAGGCACAGCCTTCCCTACCCAGCCCCCCATACAGTTTCGCAACCCTGATGTGGCCCTTGGGCCAAAAAATTTGCCCACCCCTAACTTAAGGGCACATCTACACTAGCAAATTTTGCTGCTGCTAGTGCTCCTCTACTGTTCTATATCTGCTGTTATACTGCCCTCATCACCCTGATATCCTAGCACCTTCCAGCTGAGAGTACCTAAAATCTGTTGTGTGCTCTGTTGCCTCTCTCATTCTCTCCCCAGGGGGAGAATTGTAGGTGCTGTGGAGTGTTTTGTTTGGGGTTTGTTTATGTCCATGCTGCTCTGTGTGTGTTAGAGGCAGCAGGTCAAAGTCGTGTGCCTGGGACTTGAAGCAGGAGGCGAGGTGAGGTTTGGGATGGTTCTTAGTGCCCGTGGGAGTTTGTTCCACAGTCTCAGCCAAGCCCCCGAGAAAGCTCTGTCTCCTGCGCGGGCTGGTGGTGATTTATGGCAAGGCTGGAAGCTGGAGTGGAGACAGGACCAGGGAGCTCTGACCTCCCGCTACCCTGCAGATTACGGTGCAGCCTGCTGGTGTGGATAGAGCCCAAGCTCCATGTGGTGCCCACATCCTGATGGAGTATTTTTGTCCACTGTGTTTCCGTGCTCTCTAGATCCGCGCGCGCCTTCATGCTCTTCCAGTATCCCGCATGAGAGTTTTTGGTTTTATGCTACTGAAATTTATGGCACAAGTGTCTCTCTGATCCTAGAACATTTTGCATGTCCGTAGCCACTTTCAACCAAGAATTTCAAAGCCCTTTACAAAGCTCTCTCTCTAAACCTCACAATGCTCCTGTGATGATCCCATTTCCGGGTGAGTTTAAGTAACTTACCAAAGTCACTAAGCAAGCTGGAGACAGAACTGAGGAATCCTGCATCCTAGTTCCCTGTGATAACCACTAGTCTCGCTTCCTTCCATCCCCCTGGGAGTACTTTAGTGGTCACACACTGGTCTCCTGACTGATGTGTTCACACACTTGGTCTGTTTTCACTTTTGATTTCCTTTCATTGGCATTGGATCGACATGCCTTTTGTGAATTCAGGAGCTGCTTGAATTCAGGTTGCAGAAGCATGTTGACTTTCCTGCTCCCAGGAAAGCTTTGCAAGTTATGTATAGTTTGGTGTGTGTGGTAATACGTGCCCAGCTGCGTGTGGTGCATGCATCTTGCAGAATTGTTTGGGGTAACTTCCTCTTAGTTTCATCAGCTTGACGACAAACTTCTCATAAGGTTGTCACGCAGTGATTTGCATATGTGCACTAAGGCCCTCTGCTAGGTGGAATGTTGACCTGCTCAGTCTTCTGGCAGAGCGGATCTCATTGGGTAGGCCTGTACGTTGGGACCAGTCGCTGTGTGTGTGTGTGAGACCCAGTCACTGTGTGTGTGTTCATTAGCCAACAACTGTGGTGTCTGTGATTCAAGGACCACTTCAATGTTTGCCCTACTGTACTAGTGAGTTTCTTTGCAATGACATGTTGAATTATCGCGCCGGGGGGTAATTTACCTCTCTCCAGGGGTGGCACCGGAGCCCGTTCCTATGTTGAGATGGAGGATCTGGGGGAGAAGGTGCCAAGTGTAGGTTACCAGCTCTGATGACGAGCTCTGGGGTGGAATGGGAGCTGAGCTGGGAGAGGGGGGTTATTTTAACCCTGATCAGTGGCGAGAGAGCACTTTGGATGACTGCTCTGGCACCACCCAGGGATCATGATTAAAAAGAGAAGAGGATCAGTGGTGACGCCCTGTTACATAGAGAGGTCCAATGATTAGATTACTGCATACTATTTCTCTAGACAGAAGCTCGCTGCTGTAATGATTATTGTATTGTCTGATCTTTATGTGGCTAGAATTGTCAACCCGTTAAAACTTCCTACATAAAGACCTTTGGTTAATAAATAAATCAGAGAACAGGGTCTTTGTGCTTCATGCTCACGGAGGCTGTGAGGGGAACCAGGAACCAGAACCCACCTCTCTAGAGTTCTAGTCCCGTCCCTCTGCACCGAGATGCCCCGGCACCAGGGCGTGGTGTGCCTGTAGCAGTGAGCTTTCTAACCCCATGTCCCCTACTCCCCTCCCTAGGACATGAACGGCCTGGAGGAGGGGGTGGAGTTCCTCCCCACCATGAATGCCAAGAAGGTGGAGAAGCGGGGCCCGAAGCGGTGGGTGGTGGTGACTGCCGTGCTGCTCGCCTCCCTGCTCGTCTCCCTCGTCGTCGGCCTCCTGGTGTGGCACTTCAAATGTGAGTGTGGCGCTTCCCCGCCCGGATATTGCGGCTCGACGGGGCAGCTACGGTGGGCTCGCCCACGGCACCTGGCCCCTCCGGATCGGAGGGCTTGAATTACCGCGAATGAGCTGCCCCCTCCCCGGATGAACGCTGCTGCTTTTTGGGTCCCCGGGCCCTGTTGTATTGTCTCTGCACAAACACCGAAGTGAGATTCATCCCCTGCCCTGCAGAGGTTGCGATCGAAGGGCCTTGTACCCGTCCTGTCTGGGGCACCCCCCTTGGTGACCGACTCCTGGAGGTGCTGTGGGTGAAAGTGGGGTGGCCATTGTGGGGGCTTCTGGCACTCGAGCCTCCCAGTCCCTCCTGTTTCCTGCTTGTGCCACACAGCAGTTGAGTCTCCTCCAGGCTGCAAGACTTTGTTGATTTCGGTGGCGGGAGGTGGCAAGTAGCCTGAGGTCAGATTAGATGATCTGGTGGTTCCTTCTGGCCTTCAACGCTATAGCTCTGTATGTAGGGTGACCAGGTAGCAAGTGTGAAAAAACGGGATGGGGGCGGTGGGTAATAGGCACCTATGTAAGGAAATGTCCCTTTAAAAAAGGGACATCTGGTCACCTTACTATAAGTGGTAGTGTAACCCACACACCTCCTGCGTGTGGTGTTCTGTCCCATCTAGTGGCACTTAAAGAGAGAGAGAAAATGAGTCTGCTCTACAACCTTAGCTAGGAGCCAGTTGGCTTTTAGCTCATGGGGTAGAGGCTCATGCACTAAGCTCCAGAGGTCCCAGGTTCAATCCCGCCCCGCTGACGACCGGGGGCTCTTCTGGGATTTCAACTGGGAAGTCTCCGAAGTGTGGGATGTGCTTGCTCAGCGAGGGGGTGTGTGGGTCACGCACTAAGCTCCAGAGGTCCCAGGTTCAGTCCCGCCCTCTGACGACCGGGGTCTGTCTGTGTTTTCCAGTGGTTAGAGTAGGAGGCCAAGACTCCCGGGTTCTCTACCCAGATCTGCCCCTGCCCTTTGTAAGCCCTCTTCCCCAAGTTCCCTGCCTTGCTCAGGCTCTCTCGCTCTGATCACTGCACTGAGATCCTTTCTCTTTCTGCAATGGCGTTTTCCAGATCGGAGAGCCCCTGTCCAGAAGGTTTACAATGGCCACCTCGTGATTCTGAACATGAACTTCATTGACGCCTACGAGAACTCCAACTCCACTGAGTTTGCCGTGCTCTCCAAGAAGGTGCAGCAGACGGTAAGGGACTCACTGACTCTGCCCGACATGGGGCTGCCCCAGAGGGGGCTCTCAGCTCTGCCGTCTTCCCACCCCCAGAGCTTGTCATGGGTGCTGGGATTCTGCACTGCAGTCCACTTGGCACTTTCTGCCTGGATCCCTCCCCGTGGATGCAGTAACGGCCTTCTATACGTCCACCTGAGCTCAGTGGGCCGAGCTCAGTGCTGTGGAAAGGGTCGCGGATCCAGCTGTGTAGGTATTTCTAGGATGCCAACACCCCTTCCTCTGCCTCCAATCGCTGAAGTATCTGAGCACCTCACGAATGATACTGAAGTTGTCCTCCCATGACTTTGTAGGTGCCTAAATATGGACTTGGGAGCCTGCCTTAGGTTCCCAGGCTCGCAGACTTTGGCTGTGATGTTAGGGTTGTATTTTTTTTTAACCTGACTCTGTTCTTTTACCATCCAGACCTGCTGGGAATTGAATTGTTCCTGATTTTGTTTAGATGCTTTTCTGTATATTTAATGTCTCACCTCTTTTTTTAATTTTAGATCGAGGAGATCTATAAAAATAACCGAAACATTGGCCCTTATCACAAGGAGACCATAATAACTGCATTCAGGTGGGTGCTGCGTCCCTACTGTTGCATGCTGAGCCCATGCCTGGGGGCAGGGAGCTGGTATATCCCAGAAATAAGTGGGAGGTAAAAACTCACCTTTCCTGGGGTCTCATGGGACAGACCCACCTCACTGCAGCAATTTCCCCCCGTGCACAGAGAGCAGCTGTGAGCTCCCCAGTCGGGCTCCCTTTAATTTTAGATTAAGAGCGTAAGAATGACCTCACCGGGACTTGAGCCCGGTGTAACGAGTCGTCTCTGTAACACGCTGTTCTGAATGGGAGCACCCAATGGCAGCCCCCAGGGAACGGAACGGCGCGGCACCGAACGCATTGGTCTGCGATGGGCCTTGTCGTGGTATTAAGGGACAGACTATGGGTGACTCAGTCTGGCGGGGCCCTTCCCTGAACAGAGCTCCTAGCAAGACCATATTCAGCCCATTTCTTTCGCTCATCTTCTGCCCCAAGAGCCTCAGAACCAGGCTGAGCCAGGGGATTTCAGGTGAGAGCAGAGTACCCTCATTCCCTGCAGCCTCCACCGCTCCTGGGCCTTGAATTCAGAGTGGAATGGGTGCAGAGGAGGACGTCTAGGCTGATCCGAGGAATAGAGAACCTACCTTGTGAGAAGAGACTCAAGGAGCTTGGCTTGTTTAGCCCAGCCAAAAGAAAGTTGAGGGGAGATATGATTGCTCTCTGTAAATACATCAGAGGGATAAATACCAGGGAGGGAGAGGAGTTATTTAAGTTAAGTGCCAATGTGGAAACAAGAACAAACGGATATAAACTGGCCGTCAACAAGTTTAGGCTTGCAATTAGATGAAGGTTTCTAACCATCAGAGGAGAGAAGTTCTGGAGCGGCCTTCCAAGGGGAGCAGTGTGGGGGCAAAAAACCAAACTGGTTTCAAGACCGAGCTTGAGAAGTTTGTGGAGGGGATGGGATGATGGGACTGCCTACGATGGCGGGTAGCCGATCTGCGACTGCTACCAGCAAATCTCTCCAGTGGCCAGTGATGGGACATTGGATGGGGAGGCTCTGAATTACCACAGAGAATTCTTTCGCAGGTGTCTGGCTGGTGGGTCTTGCCCACATCCTCAGTGTCTAACTGATCGCTGTATTTGGGGTCAGGAAGGAATTTCCCCCCAGGTCAGATTGGCAGAGACTCTGGGGCTTTTTCGCCTTCCTCTGCAGAGGGGCATGGGTCCCTTGCTTGATTAAACTAATGTAAATGGTGGATTCCCTGTAGCTTGATTTGAGGATGTCAGTAACTCAGCCAGAGGTTAGGGGTCGATTACAGGAGTGGGCAGGGGAGTGTGCAGGAGGGTCAGACTAGATAATCATGATGGTTCCTGCTGACCTTAAATTCGGAGAGTCTTGAGTCCCCGGATCCCGTCTCCTCCTCCTCCCTCTGGCGTTTGCACTTTGTCAGTAACTTGGCTCCCTTTCCCCCTGCAGCGAAGGCAGCGTCGTTGCCTATTACTGGTCGGAGTTCATCGTCCCGGCATACAGGGCCGAGGCGCTCGACAGGGCCATGGCTGACAAGCAGAGTCTGATCCAAACGGTGGAGTACAGGTCACGGAACCCCGTGCTGAAAGTCAGTTCGATTGTTGCTTTCCGTGAGTCCTGGCTCCGTTCCCCTTCTCATCTTCCTCGTCGGGCTCTGGGTCAGGTGGGAGGGAACTCCCTGATGCCCCTGGTGATTTTAACTCTGCAAGGTTTCTTTGGGAGGTGGAATAGACCTGTGCTTGGAGGCCTGGGAGCCATCCTATTCTTAGCTTTGCCACTAGCTCTCTGGGTGTGGGTAAATCTCTTAATGGCTCCGTGCCTCAGTTTCCCTGTCTGTACAATGGGGACGACGTTTGCTTACTTTTCCTGGGCTGTGACGGTTAATGACTAGGAATGGCTTGGGAGTCCTTGGAGGGAAGGCTCTACAGAAGGGCAAAGTGCTAATCGGACAAGCACTGGATGCATGGGACAGCTGACGTGCTCTATATATGGTGTAGGGGAAGCAGCAGTAGCAGCGCTAAGGGACTGTTTGGGGCGGGGCCTAGCTAGGGAGTGGGATTTTTTATTTTTTTGGTTTGTGAGAGCTCATGCCCCCTCTGATGGGGGCGACGGGGCTGGGAACCGGGACAGGCTGGCTGGGGAGAAAGGAGGATTCCCCAACCCCAGGCAGCTAGTGAGGGATGGGGATTCTTGCGCGTGGGAGTGGGGAATCCCCGCTGGAAGCTGGTGGTGCTCGTGAGGAAACCCGGCGCTCTCCCTGCTGCTTCTGGAGAGAGCTGGAGTCCTCCCTCCAGGGGAGATCTGGCGCGTGCGTGTTGCTATGCAAGAAAACTCTGTGCTGTGGCTCGTTCGCTTGGCTTCTGAAGCCTCCGGACCTGAGCCCCCTCCCCTGTGATCCAAGGCACCCAAGCCAGAGCTCTGCTTGTTTTGGGGGCAGAGGACCAGCTTCCCTGGCTCTCACTGTCGGGCAAGATGCTCTCCCCTCCCCCCTGTCAAACGCAGGCTGGCTGGGTGCTCCCTGCCTAGCATCTGAGCAGTGAACTTGTTACTAATGAAATGTGTTTTTCTCTTGTAGCTGCTGATCCCAGTATAATCCAGTCATCGCGAGACAGTAAGTGCAACTCTGACTGTTCTTGCCAGCAAATATTGCCCCTGAACTGGAGGGTGGGACCGATTCCTCTTTTCCACTAGGAGTGCCCTAGGTCAGGCTGTAGGAAACTGTTGTATTTGTTGGGAGGGTTTTCATTCACGCCCAGGAGAAGCCTAGGGATGCCTGTGATTCCAAATACGTGACCCCTCACTGGGCCTGACCTCGGGATCCTCCAGTAGGATCAGGTGGGCCTATCCCAAGCGGCAGGTTTTTCCATAGATAGTGCAACTTTCCTTTTTAGCTAAAGGAAAACAATAACAAGAAAGAACGAAGGTCAGGTCTCCCTGAGAGAGCACAGTGTGTGTGTCTCCTCTGTAACAGTCTGCAGAGAGGCTAAGGACTAAATCCCCTGTTGGACTCTGCAGGCAGGGCGAGTTTTTAGAAATTTAAAGCTGCACCCAGAAAACCAAATCATCGGCGCTTCCTGGCCTCTTAGCCCGCCCCTTGGGATAACCGGGGGCCAGATAGAGTGGTGGTGTTGGACCTTGGTGCTTCTCATCTCTTGCGGTTTAAACCAAGAACTACCTGCTTGCGACGTCTACTTTCCCTTCTGTGATGCCTTTCCTGACCTCCGGCCCTTCTCCCCTGCCCTCCTCTCTGCAGATAGCTGCAATTTCGCCCTACACGCCAAGGAAGGCGAGATCACCAGCTTCGCTACCCCGGGCTTTCCCAACAGCCCGTACCCGAACAATGCCCGCTGCACATGGGTCCTGAGGGCCGACGTCGACTCCATCATCAGCCTGACCTTCAAGACCTTCGACGTGGAGCTCTGCGGTGATGGGAGCGACTTCATCCGGGTCTACAACTCCCTGAGCCCCGTGGAGCCCCACACCCTTGTGACGTGAGTGACTTTCCCGGGCTACCTCCTTCCGTGGGGAGATTTGGGGTGGCGGGAGGGAGAATGTGGGGGCCGTTCACAGGCTTCTGAAGGGTGTCAAATGCCAGGGAGTGAGAGGGGTGGTCCTGGGCAGAGCAAGGGGTATAGTTAGCAGTAATGGATTATGCTGAGTCACAGGAATCTTGCGCCGAAGAACAAGGGAATTGTCCGACAGCCAGAGCTGCCGGACTGTGGAATTAGCCTCTGAAGGAAAGTGATTAGGATGCAAGCTCTTTAGGGCCAGGACTGTCTCCCTGTGTGTCTACGCGGCACCCAGCACAATGGGGCTGCTGTCCCAAGAGAAGTCAGTGGGGTGACGCCGAACTCCAGATTTAACCGGCTGTTGGCGTTGGACCGAATACTAACCGAACAGAACAAGAATGAATAAATGCACGACCCGCCCGAGAGCAGCAGGGGCTGCGAGCAGGGGGATTGCAAGGAGGAAACCAAGATGGTGAGAGCGCTCTCGAATAAATAGGTCATTTGAAGCCTCCTTCCTGGGAGGATTAAGATAATTAATAATTCACTTACTGTGTTGTGGTGGCACTTAGGAGCCCCGGTCATGGCCCGGAGCCCCATCGTGGCAGGCACTGTGTGAACACAGCACAAAGAGATGGTCCCACGTCGATAGAAATATTTCTTTTCAATGCATATTCCAAGGGAAGCAGTTTGTTTTTTCACCGGCCGAGCTTCCACATTGCCGAGTTAGCCAACCTGAATATTCCCGCCGTAAGCCTCGGCAAGTGAAACGGGCCTCACTGGTTCGTTTTCGGCCCCGAGGAGGATAACGCAACGCATGGACAGTCCTCTGGATTTACAAACCAATCGCTTTTAATAGCCTTGACGTGTTGGCAGCCCAGGGAAAGAAATGTTCACTTAAAACACGCCTCAAGACACAGCGCAAACGATGAAAAAGTTGACTCGAAAGAAAAAGCACTTCCTCGCCTCACTGAGATCGCAGGTTTCTCAGGACAGGGGCTTTGGTTTTCTTTGTGTAGCACCTGGCACAGTGGGGTCCCGGCCTGTGATTTGGTTCTCCGGGCTGGGCACTGCTGCAATACACATACAATCTATGCGGTGTTGGTCCAGCCTTGTTGGTCCCAGGGTATTGGAGAGGCAAGGTGGGGGAGGTAATAGCTTTTATCGGACCAACTGTGGTTGGTGGCAGAGACAAGCTTTCAGGCGTCCACGCAGCTCTAAAACCTGCTCCGAGTGTCACGCACATCATAGATGCCAAGTTGCGTATTCCTGACCGCGTACGATCCCTGTGGCAGCGACAACTGCTCACAAAGGAAAGTCTTTCATTTCTTGTCGTGCAGTTTAGCAACCAGGAGGAAGAGCCCACTCTGCACCCCGTAGGGTGCATAGCTCAGGAACCACTGTAATACATGGAGGCAGCATGGCCTAGTGGACTGGGACTCAGAAGACCTGAGTTCTCTTCCTGGCTCTGCTACTGGCCAGTTAGGTGACCATGGGCAAGTCACTCCCGCTGCTCCGTGCCTCAGTTTCCCCAGCTGTCAAGTGGGGATTATGATCTGGCCTTCCTTTGTAAAGCGCTGTGAGGTCTAATGCACACTGGACATTATTCTACGATTGAGCTGATAGTGTCCCGTTAAATCTGGGATTATTTTTTCTGGGGCGGGGCAGGGACTCTGTACGTGGTGGGGAAGGGGAATGCCAAGCAGTGAAGAGGGCAAAACGCGGCGACTGAGCTTCTGTCTCTGCACCGTTCCATTGCGTGGCGCTCTCTGTGCTTTCCTCCTCCCAGGCTGTGCGGCCGTTACCCGCCCTCCTACAACCTGACCTTCCTGTCCTCCCAGAACGTCATGCTGGTCACGCTGAGCACCAACGCCGAGGGGCGGAACCCTGGCTTCAAGGCGGAGTTCTTCCAGCTCCCGAAGGCTAAAAGTAAGTAGGGGGCTTGGGAAAGCCCCTCTCTCGTGGAGGTGGGGAAGGGAGAAGCCAGGTACTTGCGATGATGCTGCCGGTTGCACGGGAGACCCTTAGAAGCTGGTCTCTTCCTGGCTCTCGGAAGCTCTTGTCTTACCCACAGAAGCGACAAAGAGTCCTGTGGCACCTTATAGACTAACAGAGGTATTGGAGCATAAGCTTTCGTGGGTGAATATTCACTTCGTCGGATGCATGCCATGTATTCACCCACGAAAGCTTATGCTCCAATACGTCTGTTAGTCTATAAGGTGCCACAGGACCCTTTGTCGCTTCTACAGATCCAGAGTAACACGGCTACCCTTCTGATACGTCTTACCCACAGTGCAATTGGCTTCTTTAATGATGCCCCCTAAGGAGAAGGGGGAAGGAATTATGTTGGATTAGCTGGGAAGGCCACCTAATTGGTCTCCTGGGTTCTATCCACGTCTTGGAGTGGAGCCGTTATCTCCAGAGATTGGCTTAACCTCGTTAAAGGTTGCTCTGCCTGAGTCTGTTTCTGCCTCGGGTAATAGCCGATGGCTGCTTTTGGAAGCCCTGGCATCTTGATTTCCTTTTCCTGCTTGTCTTCTAGCCTGTGGCGAGCCTTTGAAAAGAGAAAGTGGAACCTTCACCACCCCTTACTACCCGGCCCACTATCCGCCCAACATGGATTGCGTCTGGAACATAGAGGTGAGAGCACGGGACGGACCCCTCTGCCTAGCGTGGATTGGTAGACGCGGGAGGTAGAGGCGGTCTGTTGGGGTCATCTTAGCCCATTGTTAAAGTCATGGCAGTGAGTTCGGCAGGTGATCGCCGAGGCCAAGAGGTTAGCAGAATTCCCAGAAGGATTTGGGGGTGAGGATAGATTTTTTTTTTTTTTTTTTTTTTTTGAAGGCACCTAGTTCCTGTTGACTTTCATTGCCCTGGGTTTTTTTATATGAATAATAGCATCGGCTGCAGTTTTAACAGGGCATAACGGACCTCGGGGAACAAGCCAGCCTCTGATTGATGGGGTAGGAAGAAACGTCTGCCGTGGGCAGGTTATTCCCCTGGAGTTGGTTCTTGCACTTTCCTCTGACGTCTGCTACTGGCCACCATGGGGGATGGGATGCTGGAGAAGATGGGCCCTGGCTTGACTTGATTTGTCCATTTCTGTGTTGGTTTCTCCCCTCTGTCAATGTCCCCTACCTTGCTTTGTTCAGTCCTTGCTCTGAATGACTCCAGAGGTGTCATGAGGCTTTTCCCTGACTCTTCGCATCTTTCCTCTGAAACTGAGCAGGTCAGCTGGACGATGGGTAACTCCCATAGCAACACCTGGTTCCATGCGGCTAGGACTAAAGTGACCGCTTGCCTGGCAACCCATGGGAGCTGTCCAGAGTAAACTACAGGCGGTAGATTGTCTGACTGGCCCAGTCTCTGTTGTGAATCGGGTTTGAAAAAGCGCTGCATAAATACCCGAAACACCCACCCCTTTTGGTCATACTATCCCTTTTCTGATCGCCAAAGGAGGAAGGAAGAGAAACCAGTTCCCCCCTCTCACTGCCCTCCACTGACGCGGCTGCCCTTTGTCTCGCCCCTTTCAGGTCCCCTCTAAAAACGTGAAGGTGCGTTTCAACCGGTTCTACGTATTGGAATCAGGCGTCCCGGTCAATTCCTGCGACAAGGATTATGTGGAGATCAACAATACAAAGTAAGTGCTGGGTAATTGTGACGTGACTCAGAGGCACAGGCTGGGGGCAGCCAATGAAACAAATGGCGGCAAATTAAACTGACCAAAGGAAATCCTTTTTCACACAACGTGTCATTAGGCTGTGGAACTCACTGCCACAGGGTCGTTGAGGCCAAGAGTTTAGCAAGATTCCAAACGGGATTGGGCATTTATATCGTTTACAAGAATCCCCAGAGCTGCTGTAGCAAACGCTAACAGATTCTGGAAGGGATATAAAACCGCATGCTTCAGGGTTTAAGCCAATAACTATTGAGGATTAGGGTGAAACCTTCGTGGGGTGGGCAGGTTATCTCGTACTTTCCTCAGAATCACCTGGCACTGGCCGCAGTCAGAGATGGGACACTGGCCTGGATGGACAACAGGTGGATCCAGGCAGCTGGGGAAGCACAAGGAAGCAATGTGTCCTTACTGGTCAGCGTGAGGGGCAGTGGTCTCTCAGCACACCAGCTACCAACAGTTGTCAAGATTTTTGCAGGCCCTTATATCTCGCATGGGCCATATCAAACAGCCCCTCCCCACCGATCCAAGCACCCCGACTTTGAAATCCTGGTCTCAACTTTGCAGCGGTGCAGTTTGGGGCGAGTCATCTAAATCTGGTGTGGGCATGGAGCCATAGCCACCCCGCTAATTCATGCGGGGGTCAGCCTTGGTTTAGTGGGAGTGGGAGTGAGAAGACCCTGTTGGTGTCCTAGGCCAATGGGCGTGTGAGACACAGAGAGGAAATTGCCCTTTTCTACTGGTGAGGGAGGGACCATCTCCTCCTTACGGTAACGGTTTCTAAATATGTGCTGTCCTCTCCTCCCGCCAGGTACTGTGGAGAGCGCTCCCAGTTCGTGGTGGCGAGTAATAACAACAAAATCACGGTCCGGTTCCATTCAGACCAGTCGTACACAGACACTGGCTTCTCGGCAGAGTTCCTGTCTTACGATTCCAGTGACCGTAAGTTGACACCCAGATGCTGTGAACTTTCAGGGTTAAGTGGCTTATTTCCTTCGCTGCTGAGGAAGGAGGGATGCAGCTGGGTTATCGGTCTGCCCTTTGACCTCTGGAGGGTTTGGGTCGGAGGTGAAATGAGTTGTGGTGACGGATGCGCATAGCACAGCTGGGCCATCACATCTTGGGGAGGACACCTGCTCGTGGACTTGGCTTATGGCTGTAGTGGCCCTATGCGTTGGGTCGCCCGCATTCATTGTTCACTGATAAAACCCCGGGAATTCTATATATATGGATTTGCACATCCCTTTTTTCCTAGTGCAATTCTCAGGCAAGTGCAGGTTATTGTTAAAGATGGGCCAGAACCTTGAACTGGACCCCCCCCCAAATGCTGGGAAAGTACTGAGCCAGATCTGAATTCTGATACTGTAAATGGGCCAAAGGAAATCCTAGCTCGAATTTAATGAGACCACCCCAGGTTGCAAGACATTGGGTATTGAGGGTATTTGAGTGAAAAGAGTAACTCTTCTTCACTGGGAGTAAGTAGCAGATTGTTGTAGTCACTAGACCCAGCACTAGAGGGAGACAGAATCATAGAGGTATAGGACCGGAAAGGACCTCGAGAGGTCTTCTAGTCCAGTCCCCTGCATTCACGGAGCCCACGAGGTACAGATACACTTGTGCTTTGGGGAAGTCCGGATCAGGATCCAGTCTGTCATTCGAACCTTGTCTCTGTTTGTTCTCACATAACGTCTCATTTTGGCTTCTTCATGCCAAGTGTCCAGTGGGTGGAAACAGAGGTGGTGAGATGCAAGCACAGAATAGACTAGCCGACCCGGGTCTAAGAATGTCCCGGTGAAGGAAGCAGCTGGTTCTCCCTGGAAAATTCACCCACGCTGGGTGATGTTGTGTCTTCAGTGCAGCATGTGTGTTAAGGGAAATGGACACGCCGAAAACTGAATGCAAGAGGAGCTGATGGTTATCGGCAAGGCTAATGCATATTGCACCTTTCCCTTTCTCCCTTGTTGCCTGCAGCCTGTCCTGGCAAGTTCACCTGCAACACTGGCCGCTGCATTGATAGTGTCATGCGCTGCGACGGCTGGGTAGACTGCACGGATGCCAGCGACGAGCGCTCCTGCAGTAAGTGCTTCCTTGGGAATCTCTTTGCAGGGCCATGTGATGGGACACAGAGGTCTCTGCCGAATGCCTGCAAGTGGGAGGGACTTCCTGGCTTGCTCAGGGCTCTCCCAAGTGGACAGATTGGGGTAATGCATCAGCACTGGGGGCTGACGGCAGTTCTTGGTAGTCCAGTGGCAGGGCTGGAGATTAGCCAGACTACGGTGTCTTTTAGAACCTGTGCATCTTAAACTACAAGAATGACCCCTTAGGGAGAGAGCTCTCAGTGGGGCAAGTCCTTTCTTCATTGCTGGGCCCAGCAGTCACCTCTGGCAGCTTGCAGAGCTGCTGTCTTGCTGGAGATGAATTTAGACATGGGTTACAAGTCCAACGCTGTCTCGGTGGCTCCGGCAGCCAGCTGCATGACCCGTGGAGTGCACCACCAGCAATTCCTGCAAGCCGGGCTGCCATTTTGGTATAGGACCCCTGGGGTGATGAGTGGGTGCTCGGGCTGCCCGGGTGTGTACTCCATCCCAGGCTCTTTTCGAGTGAAAAATCTGTTCTCCAGTTCTTCTTTGCGCCCTCATCCTAGAAACGCATCAGGCTCTGTCTGTGCTACTGAGTTCGACCAGTTAGTGACACAGTCAGTTCAAAACACGTTGACTGCCCTGTCCGTAGCCATTGGCAGCCGAGTCTTGTCTAGCTTGGAACACGATTGATTTTCTGTAATGGGTTTGGCTGGTGTTGCTTCCTCCTGACTCTTCCAGTGCATCCCAGAGTGCATTGCTCCGTGTGCTTCTGGTGTCGGTCTGTGCGCACGTTCGCTGGGCACTCAGTCCCCTGCTGAGGCATGATGGGATAGCTGCACATATTTTCCCCAGAATGCACTGGGGCAAACGCTTAAGCAGCATGGCTGGTGAGGATGCCCAAGCGGGGTGGAAAAAGCTGCTGCCGGGGTGCCACTCAGCCAAGCTTGTCGTAACCTGCTCAGATGGAGATGTTGCAAACTGGCTACCAAACTATGGCTGTGCGTGTCGCCAGGACCTCGGGCATTTGCAGGGCACCGATCCCCTATGGTAGCTGGGCACCGTGTGTGAGGCTGATGCCAAGCGCCGAGCTGGCCAGTGACTGGCTGGCTGGAATGGCCCGTTGTTGTTGCAGAAGGTTCCTTCTCCTCCAAACGCTCAGCCCCAGATGTTGAGCCAGTCTTGGTCTGAGGGACTAAACATCTGTCCCCATCTGAGGTGAGAGTGGCTCCCATTTCTCCTCCTTAAGGGGGCATTTGAAAGGTTCTTTGTGGCTTTGAAGATCCTCGTCGGTGTCCCCAAGTTATGGGAGCTGCAGGCTCTTCCTGTGCAGTCAGCCGTTCTGGCTCTGCTGTTTCTCAGGAAGGGGCCCAGCCTGGGAGACTGCCGAGCACATTCAGCTCCCGCGGGGTGGAGATGCAGGAGAGACTCCAGACCGCCTAGGGCCATGTCCAAAGTGTATTCTGTGCATGTCTGCGATGTCGCTGTCTGAAACCCATCACCAGCCTCTAGTTGTGTATCGTCCAGGTGAGCGATGGCATCGGTGCATCATCTAACGTCTCCCCTTCTTTCTCCAGATTGCACCCAGGAGCAGTTCAGGTGCAATAACGGCTGGTGCAAGCCACGCTTCTGGCTCTGCGATGGCGTGAACGATTGCGGGGACAACAGCGACGAACTGCAGTGCAGTAAGTGACTCGCCCGTTGCGTCGCCCCACGCTGAGACCTGGCCATTAAGTCATAGTGTTGAAGGCCAGAAGAGACCACCAGAGACCTCCTGTATAGTCCAGGCCACTTGCACCCCCATCCACCAAGTCAACAGCCACAATTAGACCAAAGTATTACAGCCCTCAGGAGAATAAACTCACGTGTGCCGCAGACAGAGAACAGGCGGGACCGAGACCTGACAATGTGTGAAAAACACTGGTGGGAAGAGTGCTAGAGCTGGTGAGGTGAGAGCTAGACCTGACTCTAGCTGAAATGGGGGTGACTCTGTGTTTAGAGTTGAATTGAATTTAGTGTTGAATTGGTTTTAAGAAAGAGAGGGAGGATCAGCTTTGCCTGCAAAAAAAAAAAAAAAAAAAGAGAGAATAACTGACTGGACCTAGATTAATATTTGCACTTTTCCCACAGAAAAGCCAGAGTTTTATAACAACTTATTTAGATTTAAAAAAAAAAAAAAAAGTTTCCTATCCCATGTTCTGGGTGCCCTAACGTCATTAATCCATACAATAAATACAATTCAATGAAGTGCCAGCTGTATTAAATTCAGTTCTGCGGGAATTCTCCTGCCAGCCAGCTACTAACCTTCTGCGTGATCTAGGAAGTGCGCCCTCAACCAGACCCTTTCAAACCAGGGGTCTTTTGCAGAGTACCTGGAAAGTTGCCAAATTCAGGCTACTTTGGGACAAAGTGGGACTAATGTAAGGGGCTGGGTAAGGAATAACTAGGCTTGGAAGGGTGGGATTTTTGTAAATGTCAGTTTCATCATACACCCAAAACTGAGGAACAACTATTTCCATCGATTGATGATCAAAACCGACAGAGAGGCAAAGTAAGAAAAATGCTGCCTGGGAATGTATTTGAGTTTTGATTCAAGGACATTTTATTTTGTATAGTTGGACAGGTGGTGTTGACAATTTGTGTTCTTCTATAAAGCTGTAACTTTCTGAATCTCAAAGTCTGGGGTTCAGTAATTCTTGCCTGACCCCAGCCCCAATTTCCAGCCACTGAAAATTTAAATCAATAAAAATAGGGGGGTGGGGGAAATACTTAAGTAATTTTGCACACCTGTGAAAATTTAACTTGATAGCTCAAAAAAAAAAAAAAAAAGCTTAAAAATAAACATCAATATTACCCATCGAAATGATAAATCAATAAAAATGGGAATTCTGCCAAGCCTAGGAATAACACAAATGTTTTGTGGAAAAGGGGAGAAAGAAAAGAGCAGATTCCTAGGAGGAGATGGAGAAAGAAACAGAAGGGAAATAGAACATGAGTGCTGGGTTAAAGGTAAGAGGTGTTAATCTAAGCTAGAGAACCACAAGGTCTGTCTGTGTCCTGCAGCCTAAGTAAGGAATCTCCTTTATATCCCTGAAAGCACAGTCCTGTCTCCTCCGTCGGGCGGGTCGCTGAAAGCTGGATCTATGGCACGTAGTGCCCCATTTGCCGTTTCTGAGCAGCGGCTGTTTCCTCTCTCCCAGAATGCTCAGATAAGCACATCAAGTGCCGCAACGGGAAATGCATTCCCGAAGCCCAGAAATGTGACGGCAAGGACGACTGCGGGGACGGGAGCGACGAGGGCACCTGCAGCAGAGGTGAGGCCGGGCTGGGGAGGAGAGTCTTGAAATTTAGCGAGGCCCGGGTGAGCCTCCTGCAGGCCCCCAGCAAGGGGCCACCAATAGGGAAATCTGTGGAAGCACGACAACGTGCCAAGAGGGGGGATCTCAAAGCCGGGACACGGGGGGGATTCCCGTTGGAGCTGCATGTCACTGGTGTCGCATGGACCAGCAAAACCATGTAGCTGAAACACCGAGAGGCTCATATCGTCCTCACGCCCGTCTCCTGGGAAGGAGCCTAAAAGGCTGTCCCAGACAGCATTCCTCCTGGCTTCAGCATCCTCCCCAGGAGCTAGTGCCTGGGGGCGTGGGGGGTTCCCCAGCGCGGTGCCCTCTGGGGCTAACACTTCTCCCTTCGGCCTGCCTACAGTGGAGACTGTCTCCTGCAAGGATTACACCTACAAGTGCCGCAACAGCATATGCGTGAGCAAGACCAACCCGGAGTGCGATGGGACGAAGGACTGTGATGATAACTCGGACGAGGAGAGCTGTGGTGGGTGATGCCTCTTCTCGGTGCTGGTGTGTGGGCTGGCACTCCCCTAAGTCAGGGCTTAGATTCTGAGACCTGCTCATTATTTTATGGGGTTGGGAAGGGAGGGGTGTGTGTGTGGGTGTGTTGGGGGTGGGGGGATAGTTTGGGCTCCCGAATGGACATATTGAGCCTTTTGGAACGGATTTGTTTTGCTAGGGAATAGCCAGACTGTCATCAAGAAGTTGAGGTGATTGTGATATTTTTGTTTTTAAATGAAAAAGTTTGTGTAGGACCTACACAAACGCTTTTATTCACACACTGCTGACTCTGCCACTGCAGTTCGCCATCTCTAATGATCAGTTGCCAAAGCGATTGGAGGCATCAGCACCGTTAAATAGATTCCCCCGGGATAAAGAGGGGGGGCTGACGAGATTGACAGCAGGTAACTAACAGGAGTGGTCTCTTTTCTCCGGTCTTTCTCTCACTCTCCCATCTCAGACTGTGGGATCCGCTCTTTCAGCAAGAAGACCCGGATCGTTGGCGGGCAGGACTCGGAAGTGGGCGAGTGGCCGTGGCAGGTCAGCCTGCATGCGAAAGGCCAGGGGCACATCTGTGGGGCCTCGCTGATATCGGACAAGTGGCTGGTGTCAGCGGCACACTGCTTCCGAGAAGAGGCACGGATCAGGTTGGTGGGTGCGGTGGGATTGGGCCTCTGCTGCTCTCTAGGGTTGGGCAGACTCGGGGCCATGTCAGACACACGCGTGGAGGATAGGAATTGCTGTAGCAGATCAGACCAATGGGGCACTCTGGCCTAGTATCCTTCCGCCAATGGAGGCCAGTACCAGCTGCTTCAGAGGAAGGTATAACCAATACATGAGTAGGCTGCTCCCTGCCCATAAGGGAATAACCGAGAATGTTCTCTCCAAAGGGGAATTTACTCTGATGCATTCCCTCCCAACAATTCAATGGACACTTTGAATCCTGTCCTGGGCCTGGTCCAAGTAATGGCTCCAGCCCCATTCTCAGATGGCAGCCTCTATCGACTGCCCCCCAGATCGGTGGGAATGATGGGTGCGCTGCCACTGGTCATGCTCCTAGGCACCGACTTTAGCAGGTGCAGGTGGGTGCTCGTGCCCCCCCGTCTCCTGGTCCTGCCCCAACTCTGCTCCCAGCCCTGCCCACATTCCAACCCCTTCCCCAAATCCCTGCCCCCGGGCATGCCACATTTCCCCTTCACCCCACTCCCTTCCAGGCTTGCTGCGTGCAAGCCTGGGAGGGAGGGGGGAGACGTGGAGCGGCGGCATGCTCAGGGGAGGAGGCGGAGCGGAGGAGAGCTGGGGCGGGTGGGGGGGGCCCGGGGAGGGCCGTAGGATGTAACCCGGGGGGGGGGGGGGGGAGAGGGGGGTTGGTGGTGGGGCAGAGGAACCACTCCCCGCCCCAGCTCACCTCTGCTCTGCCTCCTCCTCCCCTGAGCGTGCCGCCGCCGCTTTGCTTCTCCCCCCTCCCTCCCAGGCTTGCCGTGAGAATCAGTTGTTTGCCGGCAAGCCTGGGAGGGAGGGGAGAGAAGCAGGAGGTGGCAGCGCGCTCAGGGGAGGAGGCGGAGTGGAGATGAGCTGGGCGGGGGGGCGGTGGGGAGCTGCCGGTGGGTGCTCTTCACCCACCAATTTTCCCCCACGGAGTCGGCGCCTATGGTCATGCTCGTTGGGTGGGATCCTCGACTCCTCTCCAACATCCTGTTGCGGCTGGTAGTTATTAGCAAGCGGAAGCTCTGCCGTTGGACTGCTGGGAGAACCCACCGTGCTTAGAAAAACGGAAGGGTGTGAGTTTATCATCACCTCGCTGGTCTCAGCTGTTTAAACCGCATCTCGGGCTCGCCTCCCAGGTGGTTGGCAGTAGGTGCTCTGGTGTCCCGGGAAGCAGCAACTCAGGGATGATCTAGTCCTGCCAAGGGACTGGGAGTCAGGACACCTGGGGTCTATTTCCAGCTCTGATTCTGACTGTGGGTGGGACCCTTAATTTCTCTGTGCCCATCTGTGAAATGGGGATAATACCCACCCTTGTGAAGAGCTGTGTGAGGTTTTCGGATGAGATTCCATGGAAGGGTGTGGTGGTGGCAGCATTGTGCCGTGCGTATTCCGGTAGGGGCCTTTGCAGGGAAGCTCCATGTTCCACTGAATAGCCTGGCAACCACAAAGGAGCCCTGAGGGACTCTTGGGAGCCCTATGGAGCTGCTCAGAAAATGGGCACTCTTTTTCCCCCCCCCATGGAGAAGTTCAATTTCGGTGAAAAAATCAAAATGGGAAGTGGTGTCTCATGGGCTTTGTAGGCTGGCTGCCTTATGCTCCTTCTAGGCCAGGTTCCCTGGTCAGACTACATCTCTCATTCTGCACCCCTCATAATGGGGGCAGGTCGTTGCATCATGGGAATCGGTGACTGTAGTGCATCATGGGAGATGTAGTCTGTCTGGGGAGCCCAAACCATAGAGGAGAATGGGGGCATGAGGTACCTGAACTACCGCTCCCATGAGGCGTTGACAGAGAGTCCTACTTCAGTTTTTAGGCACTTGTTAGACCGGAAACCAGACGTTTCTGTGGAAAACAAACACTATTTTATGGAAACGCGATTAGTTGAAAACCCAATTTTCTGTTTTTAAAAATAAATAAATTAGTTTTTGATGGGAACCGTTTGCCCAGTCCGAACCCTGCCCTAGCGCTGTCTCCGGTTTCGCCCCGCGTCACCCTGTGGCATGTCTCTGTGCAGTTACTTGGACCCCACGCTGTGGACGGCCTTTCTCGGGGTTCACGACCAGGGTGACCGGAATAACCAGATGGTGCAAGAGCGGCGCATCAAGCGCATCATCTCCAACACCCTGTTCAACGACTTCACCTATGACTACGACATTGCTGTGCTGGAGCTTCAGAGTCCCGTCACCTTCACCACCACTGTCCGACCCATCTGCCTGCCCGATGCCACCCATGACTTCCCGGCTGGCAAGGCAATCTGGGTCACTGGGTGGGGGGCCACCTCGGAAGGAGGTGAGGAGGTCACCTGGGAAGGGGTGAGGGAGGTGGGGCTGGATTGACTGTGTTTGCTCTGGGTGCACCAGAGGCCACTTGGCCGATCAGCGGGTAGCCCAAGAGCCTACAAGGTCTTGGTAGATCCTCACCTCACTGGAAACTCATTTAACCCATAGGCCGCCATTGGGGGAGCCCTGTGCCGAGAATGAAGGCATGTTTCCAGCCGCTGAGAGAGAGGGTGTTTTGGGACTGTCTGGAGTGAGCCCCGAGTCTGCTGCCAGACGTCCCCCTCAGCCTGTGCCCCACACACTGCCCCCAGCTGGCTTCCGATCCTCTTGCTGGGAGGAAGTGGGCTCCCGTCAGGAGCCTGGGATGTAGCGGCGGGGAGAGGTCGGGGCATGGCAGACGGTCACTGATGGGATTGAATCCGATGGGAAGGGAGGTGTCTCTGGGTTCTGATGGCTGGAGTTGGGGACGGGAGGCGGGGGGGCATGAAGGAACCATGTTGGTGAGGAGAGCGCTTGGCCGCTCGTAACCCTCAGGGCACTGAGGCCTAGGCGTTGGGGCCTGTGCTCTCCAGCCCAGACGCTTTGGGCACGGAGCAGACTCCCATCGTTAATGCCGCCCTCCCCTCTGGTCCTTGTAGGCGTTGGTGCCACCATCCTGCAGAAGGCGGAGATTCGGGTGATTAATCAGACCATGTGCAACACGCTGCTGACCAACCAGATAACGCCGCGCATGATGTGTGTGGGGGTCCTGTCGGGGGGCATCGATGCCTGCCAGGTAGGGGCCTCTGGGTTTGGACGGGATTTGACCAGATTGGGCTGAAACCCCGGGAAGCGGGGGGCACGGGGGGTAGCCCTTTCTTAGCCAGCTGGGTCCAACACGGCGGCTTCCTTCGAATCTCCATCAGCCCTGGTGCATTCTGGATACATAGGCAGTCTCTCTCCTAGGGGAGATTTTATTTCCTTAGCATCAATCAGTGGTATCGCTGATGTTTTTCTTTAACACCCCATCCTTTGGAGGGGAGGTGTGTGCGGGAGGCACTATTTGACTCTGGATCCAGATTTCAAAACATGGGTCACCACCACCTGCTTGTCGGTTCTCATCCGGCCCTGGCTCGCTAGGGCCAGGAAGCTGTTGCTCTCTGAGAGCTATTTGCCTGACTCCTCTGGCCTTCCTGCCCGGATCCCCAGTCTCCACCCGCATTGCTGGCGGTCTCCTGGAGAGAGGCCAAGGACTCAGCGAGCCCTGAGGCTGGACTCTCCTCCATCAGCCAAGGAGCCAAGATTAGGGCCGAGAGGGCACTCGGTGCTGCTGCCTGCATAATAAGTTGCCAAGACGGTTCTATTCACCGGCGTGAAATTCGCTGCAAGACGGGACTCCCGTTCCCCAAATACCGTCAAGGTCACAAAGGGAGGGGAGAAGCTGAAAGAGAAAGTTAATGCAAACGTCAAGGAGCTCCAGAGACTCCTGCCTCCTGCAAGGTCTTTTTAGGTGGGAAAAAACCAAACCGCCTAGGAAATTCCCATGTGAAAACTTCATCAACTTACGGTGACGGTCGATCACCCTCAGACCTCCTACCCCACCTCTGAACGTGCTCACGTGGAAATGACGGGTGGACGTAGCTTCTAGAAACATTCCACGTCCCTCACGAATTCCTTCAGTTGGTTAATCACTGTATGTGGGCAGGGGCAGACGCCTCTTGCATGTTTTTGTGCTCTAAATGAAGGAAGAGCCCAAGATGGGAGGGGATCAGCTTGTTTTAGTCTGCGATTCTGTTTCCGTGCAGGGGGACTCGGGCGGGCCGTTGGTTAGCGTGGAGAGCAACAACAGGCTGTTTCTGGCCGGCGTGGTCAGCTGGGGAGACGGGTGCGCCCAGCGGAACAAGCCGGGAGTCTACACACGGGTCTCCAAGCTGCGGGACTGGATCAAGCAGCACACCGGGATCTAGGAGGGCTCCCGCGAGGGGCTCTCAATCCGGATGGACACGCAGGGTGGGCGGCGCCTCTCGCGTTCGGCTCTGGGTCTCTTTCAAGCCGGTGGTTGAAGACACTCCCAGCTGATGTGAAGGGAATCGTGTGTGTGTGTGTGTGTGCGCGCGCGCCGCCTGGCCTGTTCAAAGGCATGGGGGCAAGGAGTGGGCGGCTGGGATCCTTCCCTGTATTCCCTCCCCTACTCCTTCTGGGAACTGCCCCTAGTGTGAACGTAACCCCCTACCTCTGGTGAGCAGGAACCTACAAAGGGAGAGCGTAGGGATCCCGCCTCTCCTCCCATCTCACCTCAGCACAAACTGTGACAGGTGGGCGTTCTGGAGGGAGTGGGGAGTAACCCCAGCTCATCCTAGCCCAAAGGGACAGGCCTGCAGCCACCACTGGGGGGACACGCTTGTCTGTATTGAAAGCGGGGCTGTGTAATTGTGTTGTGTGTTTCCAGACCTGCCCAGTGTCTGGCAGGTGATGGCAAAGCTGGTTTTTTGATGAATCCTTTGTCTCCCGCCCTGAAATGGATACGCTCGTAAGATGGAAATTCCTTGTGTTCCAATCTTCCACCTGCTCCTTCCGGCCTGTTGTGTCCAGACACCCGCTTAGAGCGTGGGAGGGATATGCAGCTTGAGACCCTACTAACCCTCCCAGGAACTGCTGGGGCTACTCCTTCAACCCCTGCCTCTAGTCCTAGCAGCCGCCTAGTTCCGGTTCAGATGGACTTTTAGATACTCGTTTTTTTAACCGTGTTTTTGATGGTTTTCGGAGCAGGTTTAATTGTTGAGGATCTCCAGCTGCCCCCGATAATGCTGCACGGGGCAGGTTAGCGGCCTGTATTGGTTGCCTACCATTTAATGACCCCCCAAAAACTCCTCTTGGTGACTCCAGTAAAACCGTTTCAAACGAGAGGTTTAATGTCGAGAGGTAAAATCTCCCCTGATCTATCGAGGATGGAAAATTAGGCTCTGTTGGACGCGCTCCCTTCTCCCGCCCTGAGCTGCTGTGCTCTACCTCCGGCCTGGCGGTGGTTATGGGATAGCTCGCCCTGCTCTTTAGATCCTTTTATGATGTCAGTGCCACGAATGCCAGGCTCTGCGTGGCGGGGAAGGCTCACTGCTGCCCCCTGTAGGGGAGTGATGGAAGTGATTGTGACGTTGTAAGTGAATCTTTCCTTGCAAGAGGCTTGCTTTTGTCTGCTTGTCTTGGAGCAAAGCGGAGGTTGTTGGCGATGCCCTTCTTGGATCCTGAGAGCTGAGTCAGGGAGGAGATGACTGGGAAATCCGCTATTCTCACGTGCAAGGCGGTTGGGATGGCGCATGGCAGAGTCAGCTCAGCCTAGCCTGGGCGCAGGTAGCTGCCGTTCAGTCAGTCCGTCTGTTCTCACTGAACCCTTATTGAGTGCCAGCAGCTGACCCTGCTTGCCGAGAGCTTGGCTTGTGTACCGTGCTCGCTAGGGGATCTAGCGCATGGGGGGACGGCTCTACAGAGCCTGCATCTTCTTTTGAGGTGGGTCGTGCCTACATTTTAAACACCGAGATTTGGCCCACCAGTCTCGGCACACTGCTCAGATCCACGCAGGGCACTGCCTTCTGGGACTTGCAGTCCCTCTGCGAGGTTTGTCACGCAGCCCCACAAGGAAATGCACTGTTGCTTCTGTTGAGGGGCATCTACGGGTCACGTTGCAGAATTCCAGATGGGCCAGTCGCTATTGAGTTGCGGGCTGAACTTTGCTCCCCTCTCCCCCACCTTGTCTGCCTGTTTTTCACAAGAATGGTTTAAATGTATCCACTGGAGAGCGTGTGTGTGTGTGTGTGTGTGTGTGTGTGTGTGTGTGTGTGTGTGTGTGTGTGTACACGCATTACCTATCTTCTGACCTGTTCACGGGTCAGATTGGCATTGCCACAATGTGCCTTAACTGTAAGAAGCGAAGTGTGACCTCGTTAGCTGTCTGTGAAGCCCCACGCCCGTCCGTGGGGACGCGAGTGTCTCAGTCCTGTAGCTGGCCGTTCTTTAGTCCTGGCGGGAGGCTGACGCCTTAGATGCCCTGTGAGATCGTGGAGACGAAGGGTCACACACGGTGGCTGCTCTTCACGGTCCCCCAAAGTCGACCCCCAGGCAGTGCGTCGAGATCCTGAGCACGGGGCCCACCCTGTGGCCCTTATATGGACTAGTGGGAATATTGGGAGTGATCATGGCTGCAGCGTCAGACCCAGACCCTGGAATGCCTTTGAGCAGGACGTAGGCAGGTATGGCCTGGGATCCCCAGCAGGAGACGAACGTGTCTGCAAGCTCTGCTCTGTGTGTATGTGTAGTGGTGATGTAATAGAAGCTATTTTGTGATTGGCTAGTGTTACTATGGGGACAAGGTGGGAGTGGAGACTTGTAGGTACCTGTGAATGGCCCCTCCATGAATCTTTAGTACTTCCCTCTTCCTGCCAGTGCTGGGCCCCGATCCTGGAATCACTGGTACCCTGCTCGTTGCAGGATCAGGCAGCAGTCTGCCAGGACAGAGGGGAGCTGATAAGTGTGTAAAATGATTTGCTCGTTTGACCAGCTTGCCGCAGCCCTAAAAGAGAGTGTTGCCGTTTTAGGAAATGTCTCTGCCGGCCTCTGGTCCTTGATACAAGCTGGGCTGGGGTAAGTGGGGGCGCTTGATGGTTTTTTAATCTTTTTTTTTTTTTAAAGGAATGTTGTAAAATGATTTCAAATGTGCTGATTTCGATCCGGTTTTCTTATGTATATATTGCTCCCTGCTGTAGTGTTATACATATGTTGGCATGATAAACTGAGCAGGAAAGGCCTGCTTTTAACCTCCTTCCGCACTTTTTTGTTGTAAAGTCACTTTTGTAAAGATCTGAATGAAATGGAGAGGCTTGGAGAAAATCTGTATTAAACTGGGATTTTTGTATTACTCTGAACATTTCGTTCTTTATTGCTGTGCCCAGAGGTCTTGGAGCACTTTGTAAACCTCGCTGAACTGATCTCAAGGCCCTCTGTGAAGGAGGGATTGTTGTGCCTATTTCACAGCTGGGGAAACTGAGGCGCAGAAAGGTGACTTGACCCAAATTGCAATGCGGGAGGTCTGGGTTGGATATTAGGAAACACTTTTTCACTAGGAGGGTTGTGAAGCACTGGAATGTGTTACCTAGGGAGGTGGTGGAATCTCCATCCTTAGAGGTTTTTAAGGCCCGGCTTGACAAAGCCCTGGCTGGGATGATTTAGTTGAGGTTGGTCCTGCTTTTAGCAGGGGGTTGGACTAGATGACCTCCTGAGGTCTCTTCCAACCCTGATATTCTATGATTGTTCAGGAAATGGGTGGCAGAATTTCAGACAAAATCTGGTAACCAGGCTCTAGAGAAGAAGCATGATCCAGTGGTTAGGGCACTGACTGGACACCTGGGTTAAAGTCCCTGCTCTGCCACAGATTTCCCATGTGACCTTGGGCAAGTCACTTAATCACTCCATGCCTCCGTTTCCCATCTGTAAAATGGGGTTGTAGCCCTGTCCTACCTCACAGAGTGTTGCAAGGGTCAATCTGTTACAGATCATGTGGTGCTCGGATGCTCTGGGGAGGGGGGCCAGGTCCGTACATCCGATAGATGCTCGGTGTAGGGAGCTGCGCAGCTGGAGAGAGATGCTTGCGGAGAGCTCCAGAGGAAGCCAACCTTGGTGCAGCAGCCCCCTGGGCTGAGCTACGGAAGGAAGCTGACTGCAGCGGACAACAGCTGAGCGACAGCAGGGTGAGTAACCCCACAAATCTCTATCTAGTATCAGCCCCTGGCTCGGCTTGTTGCGGGGATGGCTCTAGCCATAAAACTTGGCTCCAGACCAGGGCTCGCCTAAGCTCAGGGTCACCGGATCCCGGAATGCGGCCGGCTGCCTAGTGTGCTGTGTGGAGTACGTACCTGTTAGCCCTGTGATCACCCTCCCTTCCCACGCCAGAAGGTGGGATGCTCTTAGCTTTCTGCACATGACATGGGCCTTGCCACAGGCTGGCTCGGTCGCCGATGGCAGCGTAAGGATCAGCCTTGATTTGTGGCTGGAGCAGATTGTCAGGGCAGTGCCACTGGCTTCCCGTGCACCAGGCCTATCCTGTACCCTAACACCAGCCTCCTCCCTCCCTGCAGGGCTTGACCTGTCTGGATCCTCGCTTGCTCCCAGGTGGGACCACGGGGCTGCTCGTCAGACTCTCAGCTCAGGTAAATGGAACCCATGTCCTAGCTCCTGAGGGGGCTCCGGCCCCGGAGGCCTCCTCCCCGTTGGAATGTGTATGGCTTGCTCCAAAGCGTGGACAAAGAAAGAGGAGGCTGGATCCCTACGTGGCGGTGGAGGGCATTATTGGCATTTCAGTAACATCCACAGGCCCCAGCCAAGGTCAGGGCTCCATTGTGCTCAATGCTGTACAAACCCGGTGAGAGAGAGACTCTGCCCTGGGTAGCATCCGGTCCAAATAGACGAGACAGAGGGTGGGAAATGGGGCACAGACAGGGGAAGAGACAGAGGTGGAAATAGAACCCAGGTTTCCTGACTTTGGTGCTACTACTCCATCTACTAGACCACGCTCTCTCCTGCCCTCAGTCTAACTGGATCTTCCTCAGCTCTACTCACCCTGCAGTTCAGTTTCCGGGGCTCTCTGGGCCCTGGGTGGGGCAGGGGGGGGGGCACATGTTTATGCTTCCTGTGGGTTTCCTCGCTGGGCCGTCCCAAGTGTCCAGTTGTGGGGCCTTCCTTGCTCGCCAGCCAGGACTGAGTGTGGGGGGAGAGGAATGCCTCCTTTGTCAGCCGTGCTCTCTGTGGAGGGGATGGACACGTGAAGGGAGGATGGAGAGTCTCAGGGCTTGCCGTTGTGCGGAAGTTAATGAGGTAGGGTGTGAATTTCAAGTGCTGTAGCTATTCTGGAGTAAGACGTTCCACATGGAGAGCTATTCCAGAATAGCACTAGTAGAATCCTTAGTATGGAATAACTATGCCGGCCAATTTCCCCGTGTAAACAGGCCCTTAGCGTTTTCCAGCTATCTGGCTATTCTGGTTCAGGGTTGCAATCACACTTGTAATGCATAAGAACACTTTTCCAAATGCATAAGCTTTGCTGGAATGAAGCACTGTGACCATTAGGTGGCAGTGCACCCCACAGCCAATTTAGGATGGATTATAGCTCAAAACTCTGTGGTAGTTGGCATGGGAAAGGCCGGTTAGACCCAGTCTGTCCCCTGTGCAAGAGCAGAATGTGGTCCGCAAACAGAAGACCCATTGTGCTATTTGGGAAGAGCCAGGCCTGGGGCAGAAGATGGAGGGGCATTGCCCGAGATGTGGAGGGGTGCTGGGACAGGAAGCAGGGGGGCGGTGGCGAGGGGGTGGGGGGCAGGGCTGGAATAGCCGGGGGGGCGGGCAGCAGCAGCTCAGGGCTGGGGCCTGGGCAGAGCTGTGGGGAGGCTGCAGGCTGGAAGAGGGGATCAGGATTGATGGGCAGCGAGCTTTCATGGACTTTGGAAGCCTTCGTGCTCTCCAAATCGCTTCCCTGGCTTTCCCACACATCCCCCCCAGTGCCTTGTTTTGGAGGCTTCGCTTGTTACTCCCCCAGTTCTCGCTTGCATGTGTCTTTCACCAACAGAAGTTGGTCTAATACAAGCTATTACCCCACCTGCCTTGTCTCTCTACGATCCAAACTGAGTGCCGGGCTACACTCGAAACTTCCAAGCACTGCCGCGGGAGCGCTTTGAAGTGCGAGGGTGGTCGCGCGCCGGTGCTGGGAGAGAGCTCTCCTAGCGCTGCATGCACTCCACCTCCACGAGGGGATTAGTTTACAGCGCTGTCTACACTGGCACTTTACAGCGCTGTAACTTGCTGTGCTCAGGGGGGTGTTTTTTCACACCCCTGAGCGAGAAAGTTGCCGCGCTGTAACGTGCCAATGTAGCCATAGCCTTAGCTGGCAGGGCCCCAAGCTGCTACTTTGAATGACTTGGGTGATGTGGTTGATAAGACACTCTAGCACTAAACCCCGCTCCCTTACACCTGCTCTGTGCTTATCTCACCCCAGGAAGGACGCGGATGCTGCCATAAGACCTGGGGAAGCCGGAGGCGGCGTATTTCCTGTGACTTCTGAGAAGCCCCAGCGGCCTCTTGGAATTGATTTGATGTAAGTGTCTAAACTGGAGCTAGCAGCTTTTGGCCTGATCCTTCTCTTGCTTACACCAGTCGTTACTCCAAGGGTACCCCGGCTTTATCTCAGGGAGAGGAGGCTTTGGCCCCTCCTGTTTCAAACATATTCAACATGCAGCCCCTCCGCAGTCCCCTCCTTCCCTATGAGGCAGTAACATGGCTCAAGAGGATGCTGGGAAACTGAAATACAATTGCACTGGCTGAAATCTACTGAGTGGGTAGAGGAAGTTTGGGCCAGGAGGAATTGCAGCTTCTTTCTTTGAGGCGAGAACAACTCTAGAAAGATACCTGAGCCTTTCCCCCCTCGTCTTCACAGTGGCATCATCTCCAGCCATCGTTATCAACATCGGTGTGGTTCTGTCACCTGCACCTAGCACCATTGAGGAAGATACGCTCCAAGTTTCCTTGCCGAGTAGGTTGAAGCTGAATTGTGTTAACCAGCATTCAATCACCTCTGGGTACAGGCAGCAATAGAACGGGTGACCACGTGAGGTTGTGAGCCTTTCACCTCTGGCTGGTTCAAGTCCAGCCACGCGGAAGGGATGCCAAGTGGCTACCAGCTGACGCTTGTTGGCTAGTCAAAAAAAGTGAGTTGGAGGGCTTACATTACAGATTCCACTCGAAAATGGCTTGACTAAACAAGTGTACGTGAGAAAAATTCCATCAAAACGGGGGAAAAAAATCAGTTTGAGGGTTTATTTTTTGATAACCTGAAATTTAAAAAGAATGTCGAATCAAAATGGGGAAGGGGCGGGGGGGGGGGGGGCAAGAGGGGTTCCCACTCTGCTTTAATCAGCTGCATGACTGTGGCGAATGAATTTTTTTTTCACTCCCAGCAGAAAAGGGAGCTCAAGCCAGGTCATGCTGGTGGCCTAAAGCGTCTAATGCTGCCCAGCCCTGCTGTGTCTGTTTGTTCCCTAAACAGAATGTTCCTTTTTAGAGCTGTTTGTCTGGTACCTTTCGCCAGCATTAACCTATTTTGAGTAGTTTGAAACACGCAGGAGCGATCTCGCACACACAAAACTAGAGCCCCTGCCCTTTAGTATCAGAAGCATTTATTTACATTTTTGTAAACTTTTAGAAACATTGGAATAAGCTGTTTACACATGAGCCCACTCCTTTAAACAGTACACTAAATGGCAAGCACATTAAAACCCCAGGCATATAGGCACAGTGTAAAATCCATTCTCCTATTCTTAATCTTTGCTCCCTGTGCATCTGAGCTCTTCCATCAGCTCTTGTGAAGGGCAACGTGCCGTGTTTGAGACACAGTGAAATCTACTCAGAAGAATTTAAAGTAGTTCAAGCTTCCCTATCTACTGTGTTGAGCTCCCCTACCAGTTTCTGGGCTTTTACGATCCTTTCCCCATCTTTTGCTTGGTTGTTGGTGGGCGAAAGGCCACAAGGAGCAGCAATTATGAAACTGATCGTACAAAGTGGTGGTGTCACAGCCAAGTAAAACAGACCTGGTTTTATCCCGATCTTTCAGTTACACTTATAATAAGAGTTCATACAAAACTTTCAGACAGAAGTGGTTACATTTATTAGCCCTGAACAGCTCACAGTAATCTACTACAATCATCTCCTCCAGGAGCTAGTGGGAAAATGGCAATGGTCTCAGCTACTAGGCACTTAGTCACCTGTTTAAAAAAAAAAACCAACATACAACTTGCTAGGACAGGCACTAGCTAAGGCCCGTGAAGGCTGTGAGGCGGGAAGCGGGGAGACTGGGGATGAATGTGGCCACCAGGGATCATTGCTGGAGCCAAGACTTATTTTTCTATATAAGCCTGAAAGAAGGAGAGGAGAAGAAAGGAAGAGCCTTGATCTAGCTCCTGGGTGGGAGCAGAATGAGGCACTTCCTCACACTCAGCCAGGAGCTGCTCCTCAGCTCCCTGCTGCCCTTCCACTGCTTGCAGCCAGTCATAGCCACCAGGCAATCGTGGGGGGCAGGGCCCAGGAACCCAGCCAGAACGGGCAGCTGTGGGGAGCCCCAGACCCTCCCCCTGCCCTGGACAGTGCCCCCTGCTGGGCAGGAACTGCTCTTAGGCCCTCCACCTTCCGAACTGGGCACCCAGCCAGCAGCCACTGCTCTTTCCGCTCTGTCTTCAGACCTGGGTGGCTGGAGAGTGGCGGCTGCTACAGGGGGTGGGGGGGGAGAAAGCCCCCCACAAGCTCTCTTCCCCCCCCCAGTGCAGCCCCTGCTCCCAGGTGGTACTTTATTAAAGAACCTTGGCTTCAGCAGCAAGTCTGGCTGTGGCCCGGAAAGATTTCAGCGCCTTGTTCTTGATTTCTTCCCCACCTAGTGAGAAAGGAGTTAGTGCCGTGGGAGTTACACCCCACTGGCTGCGGTGAAGGCCGAGACAGGGGGGTTCCCAATTCAATATCTGCAGCTGCCAGCTTGATGATGATCTTGGGAACATAAGACCTGCAAACACACTTCTGGCCGCACCGGTTGCAGAGGAAACTTACTGGCTACCAGCAGAATAAGGACGAGCGAGAACCCAAACAGAGCAGAATTCAAAGACAGATTTTTGCAGTGGCAGCTTCATCTCCCCAAGCCTGAGGGGGCAGCATCATGGCCTCAGCCTAAGTTGTAGTATAAGGGAAACTGGGTGGGTTGTGCTGCTTTGATCAGCTCAGCTCTCTGGATCATAAAGAATATGGCCACACCAATGCATGCCAGCCCGATCACCACGGCGAGGATGTTGATTTTTCTTGCGGTGTCAGAGGCGGTCTTTGCTCCTGCTGTGTCTCTGCGTGCCAGGCACTCCTCCACCTGGGGACAGACACACAGGCTCATTAGTGATGACATTTTGTAAACTGCTTTCAGATCCGCAGTGTTCACACGTCTTGTACCTAATGAATTGGCTTCCCCCACGAGAGGTCAAATAAAGCGATCTGTTTGACAGGCAGGTAAAAGAAACGGAGCCAGATTCTGCTCGGTTATAAATCTAAAGTGGCTCCACTGGAGTTACTCCAGATTGACACCAACAAAAACGAGAGCAGAATCTGGCCCATCAAAGCTAAGGTCAGTTTTCAAAAGCAGCCCCTCATTTTTAGACCTCAATTTTTGGGCACTCAACTTGAGACCCCCTTTGGCTTCAGAAGCACTGAGTTCCTAGGAGAGCTGTTCGGTGCTCTCTGCACCCCTAAAAAACACATCTGTAGATATCACGCTGGGCAGACAACCAGTGGCTGTTCCTGAACATTGAGGCTTGACTGACTTGTCCAAGGCCATGCAGCAGTGTGCTGCTCTCATGCCTGGAGACTGGGGTGCTTCATGCTTTGGGTAGGCCAGCTCTCCCTCCTGGGGCAAGATGATCCAAGTATCAGAGTGTGGGGTGGGGGGGCGGAATTTAGATTAAATCTCTCCCCTTTAACTCATTTGTGTTGCAACTAGATTCTACCAGGGGATCAAAAGTCTCAGCTTCTTGAAGATACTGAGTTCATTTAGCCCTTGCTTCTCAGCTGGGGTATGTGTACCCCTGGGGGTACGCAAAGGTCTTCCAGGGGGTACATCAACCCATCTAGATATTTGCCTAGTTTTACACTAGGCTACATAAAAACCACAAGCGAAGTCCGTGCAAACTAAAATTTCACACAATGACTTGTTTATACTGCACACAAATGTAAGTACACTATTTATATACACAGATTTATTTTATAATTTTATGGTAAAAATGGGAGAGGAAGCAATTGGTCAGTAATAGTGTGCTGGGACACTTTTGTATTCTGATGTCTGATTTTGTAAGCACGTAGTTTAAGTGAGGTGAGGCTTGGGGGTACAAGACAAATCAGACTCCTGAAAGGGGTACAGTAGTTTGGAAAGGCTGAGAGCCACTGCTCTAGCTTTTGGTGGTATGGCCCACGCCCCCAATGCTGTAGGAAAGAAACTTTTTACTGTTCCTTACTTCTAACAGAGGAATAACATCCCCCCCACTCTGTCCAGAAAGCTGTTTGCAACAGAGTTCTGCTGAAATAAGCCATCAGTGACCAGAGTCACCAGTACAGCCAGGTTGAGCAACAACCTTGATGAATGAACTATTTAACTGAAAGAAGCCTCTTATCTGGTCTACGTCATCCTCCTGTACCTTGGTTACCTGATGGTTTCCCTGCATACATTTAATATTGTTTAGTGCTGGTGAGAAGGGTTAGCCGGCCCAGGAATCAGCTGTGCAAGGCTCCCCCGCCCCCCCCCCATTCACTCAACATGTTTCAGCTTTGGAGTGACCCGCCCCCTCCGAGGTGAGTTTTCTCCCCCCCCCCCCCCCAAATCAAACCGTTTAATTTGTTCCACTGTGCGTTGGAACTTGTTCAGACCTGCTGAAGTTTCCATGAAACGCTCCTTCAGCCAGTCACACCCCCATCCAGTAAAGCGCACGAGTGTCACTGAAGTCCCATGGGCTTCCACGGGAGTATATCCTCGTGCTTACGTGCTCTTCTGGATTGGGGTCTTAGAACTTGGCTACATTTGCGTTGAAGCCACCAGGGCAACTACACTAGTGCAAAGCCCTAGCGTACATGTGGTGCACCGGTGCCGTTCATACCACGCAACGTGTTGACACTAGTGCATATTCGTGCAGCCTTCATAGACCCGGCCAAAGTCCGGAACATCACAAGCAGGGCCGTGAGCAATAGTGGCCAACAAATAAGTATTTTTAAATATTAACTTTTAAAGGGTCTCCTTGCATTTAATACACAAACTAAAATGCCCCAGTGTCTATTTAGAGATTCTCTCTCTTGGCACTGTGTTTTAAGCCCTGTCGCTTCCTGTTTTTGAAAGCTTTAGGGGTTAGGCAGAAGCCACTGAACTCGGTGTGGATTTAGAACATTTGTGCTGCTCACAACAGAGCTGACATCCATTCTCAGCTGGGAGGAGAACAGAAAAGGCTGTTGGGAAAAACTGCCCAAAGCAGTGAATTCCAAGGAGGGGGCTGGACGAGAGGATGATGATTTTAATTTGATTTTAAAATCAGTTTTCCGTCCTATTCCCCATCCCTTCATTCTCAGGTCCCAGTTAGCCAGCTCCTGCCAGCGTGCCCCCCCACCCCAAGCTGCCTGCCCATAAGTGTATGGGGTCAGAATCAGCAATGTCAAATCAGATTTTTCAGACTCTAGCATGTTGAGTGACTGCTCCGTACAAGGCATCAAACGCCCAGCCTTCCCCTCTAGGCCATTGCTTCAAATCTAGTCTGGGTTAGGAGCAACTATGTACGGTTACTTTGGCTGTGAACAGTCTGCGCTTGAAACCAAGAAGGTTTCCAAGCAGAGGGGCCGTGAAGTTCAGCTCTGGATCTGAACATCCCCAGGGGTTGGATCGATCTAGCTTTTCTTTTGTTGTCCGGCTGCCCCTTTTGAATGACCATTTCCTTAAAATCTAACCTCAGAGGCTCCTGAGTGGAGCAGAGTGTAACTGCTATTATTTCTCTTCAGAAACTACTAATGCATCCCACCGGCAGCTAACAGGATTCCCACCATGAAGGCCTGGGGTGATAACCTAGCAGCTGCCTTACATGAGCAGTGCTACTCCAAGAAAGTGCAGACCATGGAAACGACACCTCCAGGTAGGCACTATCCCATGCTGATCAAAGGGAACGTCCCCAAGGACAGCGTAATATGAGGATACTGCTGGGGAAAGCCTGCTCTGGTCACCATGTAGCCTCTGATGGGCACCTCTTTATTTAAGGGGTCAGTAGGGATCTAGGGGCTCTCCTGCCGTGCATGGGAGTCCCGTTCATGCTGGCGTATCCAATGCAAAATAGGAGGTTAGGGTGGATCTCCCGTCATCTTTGTTTTGGAGGGGACGCATTGGGTCCAGCACCCTACTAAAATGATGATAGGAAGATAAGAGTTTAATCCAACTGCTGTGTGTGAGAGAGGTTATTTGGACATTGCTTTTACATTCAATAGTCTAGTCACTTTATCTGTTGTTACAAGTAACAACTGCTTACAGTGAGGCAGGAGGGGAATTCCACTTTACTTTCTACAAGCAACTTTCTCCCCCGATTGTGGGTCACACATGGCAATGCAGGGAGGGGGAGTGTTGAGCTCTCTCTTGTCTAAATTAGACCTGTAAATGTTTCTTATGCTGGACACTAGGGCTCCAGGAATGCACCAAGAAAAGTCAGAGGCATCATTGGGCATGCTTGGAGCCTGTCTGAAACAAGGCTACACCTGGACTTCACCACTACTGTGAGTAAGACAATACAGGGCATGATATTGGAGGCAGCATGGGAACCTGCTAATGGCCAAGGAGACGCTTAAGAGATTTCTCACAGCTACATCCCTTTAAGAAGAGGTACTTGCCAAGCAGAACAGATTCGGGGATCATCATCTTTGGTGCCCCTATACAGGGTGGAGTACAAGTACCCTATACAAGGTTGCACAGCCAGTCAGTGGGACAAGAAGCCAGGGGGGCTAAGTTCGGAGTCTCGCTCCCCAAATTAGCCACCTCCACCACAAGACGAGGGTGGAGTAGGAGTATCTACCACCTTGATTTGTTCATTGGGGCCAAGCAGACTTCTAGAACGAGTCCCTGACAGTGGCCAAACCCACCTCCATGTGTACGTGACCATCTTGAGCTAAGTGAGGTGTCGAACACGCGTTCAAGACAGGGTACATTACTTGCACTGATATGATACAGTCCTGATTTAAGAATCCTGTATGAGTGGCCGCAGCCATTGTCTTGATTCTTAATGTTACCCTCTCATTGCACAACTAAATCGGAGTTGAAAACCAGGGGCTGTGTGAAAGTAGGGCTCTAAAAGATTTCCTATTGCTTAGTTCAGGGCAAGACAACTTGTAAAACAAGGTTTTAAAGTCTATTTACGTCACAGCCCTGCTGTAGGAAGAGTCTTTCACTCTTAGTAATCTCTCTGTGTGGTGTTTATGGAAGACTTACTGTCTTCACGTAACCCCTAAGCTAATGAAGTACATCGGTCATGAGCTGAACCAACTCCCTTAACCAGCTATGTAAAGTCCCTCTCAGCAGATCCTCCTAGGTCCTTGCCCAGCACCGTCAATGCGCCGCACTCCTTGCTGTTCTACTCCCGTCAGTGTAGGTAGGGTTTCAAGTGTAGACAAGGTTGCACAGCCAGTCAGTGGGACAAGAAGCCAGGGGGACTAAGTTCTGAGTCTCGCTCCCCAAATTAGCTACCTCCACCACAAGACGACTTAATAGAGGGGGGGGGAGGGGGGAGTTTTCAGATCAGGAGGACTGGAAAATTCACAGAAGTACACCTTAAATTTGGGGAAATAAGTTGTTGGGGTTTTTTTGCTATGGGAGCTGAAAGCCTAATAAAGCTTTGTCTAGAGGCACAGTTGTGTCAGATGAAATATGATAAATGTATCGATTCATCTGCTCTTTAAAAGGGCATTATTAAAGATCAGTGTGCCCAGGAGAGACTTCAGCCTTTAAGTTGTCCTGGTAAAGTGGTGTGAACAGTCAGCCATCTGTCTAGCCTCTCCAATATATATGAGAGAGAAAAGATAGGCCCATTAAAGTTTTACTAAGCCCAGCTGGGCTCTTCATTAGGAGGAACTGTTCCTTCATTATTACTTGAAACCTTCATTCTTTCATTAATGTGTAGCTAGTTACTTGAATGAATTAAGCTGGCACAATTGCTTTGTTGTTAAACCTAGAACAAATACCCTTTCAGTATCCAGTCACAGTTGTGTCACACTTCTGCAAAGCGATGGAGTGATGTGCCAAACCCAGAACTAAAACTTCCCCAAATCCCGGGATAGGTTAGATCTGAACTTTCCAGCTTCCGCTTCTCCCTAGAAAACCCCTAAGATGACTTTGGCTCACCTCTTGCTTGTGCAGTGACTAAAAATGTAGAGGGGGGGGGGGTAGACTTTGTCCAAGGTTCTTTCAGAGTAGATGGACCGATCCTAGTTGAGCAGATCCTACCTCTAGAGTAACCAAATCAGCAGTATTAAACAGGTGGGAGAATTGCCTTCCTCACTCCCAATCAGACAGTGCACAGCCTGGCGTGTTCAAATCCCAGCAGATAAAGGGGTGGGAGAGACTTCTCTCCGGCTCCCTTGGGTGATCCACCTCAAAGCCGGAGATCTGAATGTTCATGTCCGAGTTGTGCATAGTTACAAGCATGTGTGTCATAAAATCACCACCCAGCCCTTAAAAATGCCCAGCCCCAGAACTAAGGTGAATCAGTGAAAATGGTATGCCTGCTTTTGTGTTAGTGAGTTAAATGTGGAAGGAGGATTAGATTTGTAATCAATAAATGGTGATTTCTCTGTCCAAACACAGGGGAAAAAAATTTCCATTGATGACTGGAATTTACAGCTAGTCTCAAACAGCATTTTTCTCACTTAGAACTTGAGTTTGATTTAAGGACATTTACTTTGTCTATTTGGACATGTGATGTTGACCGTTTATTTCTGAATCAGCATCTACTGTCGTTGTTTGGCTCCACCCTCAGAACTTCCTGCACCTGTGAAAATTTTAAAAAATTGGGGGAGGAGGGGGGTGGAATCCTTAATCCATAATTTTGGGCAACTGCTCATTTAAATAGACAACTCAGAAATTGCTTAAAAACAAACTGGTCTATGTCAAAATTATTATTTTTAAAAGTATCAAGTTTGGCCAAGTCTGTAGATAGAACATAAGTTGATACCACATCATGCCCTAGAACTGGTTTTCTAAGGACATTAAAGGCTGTCTGCCTTTTATATTGCCTGGGGCTGTGAGAACTTAGCCATTAAGTTTCTTCCTCAAGATGGAGGTCTGAGAAGCAAGTGCTTGGATAGACCAAGTGCTAAGATATACTACTTGGTATGCTAAAGACAACCTTGGTGCAATATTCTGCATAAATTTAATGGGCCACCAGACTGGGTAGATTAGAAGAAAACCACACTTAAATTGTAGAGCACAGGGTTAATTATGTTCCATAACAGCTCTAGCATTCTTTCTTTCAGAGAGAATTTAATTTCAGCAGCCTGGAATTTCCAGACTCTAGTAGCTGGGGAACTAAACCTGTTACCAACAGTTTGGGGGGACAGAGCCATCTGTCTTCAGACTCAGGATGACAATACTGCATTGGTTCACACACCATTACCAATCAGAAAGCTTCCTAAAGAGCAAGAAGGGATAGATTTTTTTTTTTGGGTGTTTGTTTTTAAAGCTTAGATTCTGCAGAAACTGATAGGCCTTACCCTCTGATTTTTCAAACCCAGCTAAACAGGTAAAAAGAACCTTGCTAATGCAAGTATTGATGAAGAGAGGTAAGTGGTGGATTAACAGAACAACAAGCGCTACACCAAAAGCAAGACTAAAATGTATCAAATTCAAAAATCAGCAACAAAAGTTACTCGTTGGGCCAAATTATGCCAGGGTGAATTTGGCCCATTTGTTCCAGTAAGTGAGAAATCTGACTGATTGCACAAATGCATTCTGGGCGTGTTGGGGAGTTCTATCATTAAGAGAGACTGATCTTTAAAACGATTGGATTAAACTTTTCCAGTAAAACACCCCCTATTCTAAAGCTTTTCACTTTTCATGCTTAGATCTCAAAGTGTGGTACTCTGGCAGGTAAAGCAGCGTTGTCCCTACTTTACAGATGACAAAACCAAGGCCAAACAAAAAAAACAAACCATAGGTGCTATTGCTGCTTCTGTCACTAGGTGTCCTGATTCTCAGCCCAGTGCCTTCTCCATTGCACCATGTGTCTTAGTCATGCAAGGAAATTCTACAGCGTTACACAATCGTTATTGAAAAATTAAACTAGCATTGATTTATGTCCATGAGAATCAAGTCACATGAGGCTTACAATCTCTCAGCTTGTTCCCAAGAGTGCTGAGCCCCTGCAACTCCTATTGAAGTCACTGGGAGATGCTGGTATTCAGCACTGCTCTGGATCAGCTCCAGAAACAGCACTGTGGAAGATATTAGTAGATGTAATAAACAGAGGGAAGTAAGTAATTCATTGCCATTAAGATAAACCCAAGTTACAGGTAATCAAACATATGGGGGAAAGCAATTGAGCAGATGGCTTAAATACAGAGCAGAATAGGGAAAGATGTAGACAGCAGCTCTGTGTGGTTGCATTAAGCACAGAATCAGACCAAGATGCATGAAAAGGGAAAATTAAGGTAAACAGGGAGTCTATAATTAAGTGTCCGTACAACAGTGCTAGCAAATTCTCAAGATCAGTGAACGTCAAGGATTATTAGTTTCACAGTAATGAACTGGGCTGAGACATGAAATTGCTGCCTGTTGCCAGGGACTCAAAGTCACTAGAAGTTGGAGGTCAGCAGGATCAGAGACTAGGTATGAAACAGAGGATGGACACAGCAGACGTCCATAATGAAGGGGTCAGCCTGAATTAAAATGATCTTTGTTTTGTGCACCACTCCCAGGGGGTTCTTTGCCATTGCAAAAAGATGCCCTGCAGCCGCATGTTTAGCGTATGCAATAGGGATACACCTATAAGTCCTTTAAAGAGCTCCCATTAACCTTACGGTCAATGAAATTGAACTAGCTGCATTAGGGTGAAGATTTTCCAGTGCATAGGGCGTTGCTCACACACCAAAGCCCCCAGCAGTCGGCTGAAATGGATACCATTACTCAGTGCAGATTTGCTGTCTGGGGTGAGGAGCTTACTGATGGTTTCCTGTCCCATTAGGGGGGGGGTCTCTGTGAGGGCCAGCCCTTCAGGGGTATATGAAGGGATATTCAAGCCCTTACCTTCCTCGGAGCTCAATCCTACTGTCTTTGCTCATCTAAGCCCCCGTCACCACCAGGAGGTAGGGAAGTATTTGCATTTTACAGATGGGGACGCGAAGGACAGATCCGTTAAGTGCTAAATTCACAAAGGGACTTAAAATCCAACATTTAGGGCCCCACTGACCTATACAAAATCTCCAATCAGCTGCTGTTTACTCCTGTAGGAGCCTAGCGTCCCCTGTGTTTCCACTGGTGGGCATGAGGACCCCACATGAGCGGCTTGAAACCCTTGCTCGTGCTGAAGCCCTGAAGGGATTCTCAAGCAACGCGTCCTAGCGATCCTGCTCGGGTGGGTGCACTGAGCACACCACACACAAAGACAGCTGGGGGCAAGCAGGGTAGGAAGTTGGGGGGGGGGGGGGGAAGCGTGCATTCCTGGAATACCCACGTCCCCATCACCAAGTGCCCCAATCATCAGGCTACAATCACTGTTTCGCTCACTGAATACAAAGTGGAACAGTTCCAGCCACAGAGATTGAGACACCCACCCCACAATACCCTATGGCTGGGTGGGATGGGCATTTTCCTGGGAGGTGCAAGACCTCGGTTCAAGCTTCTGGTCCAGATAAGGGAGATATGGAATTTGAAAACAGGGCTCCCACATCCCAGGGGAGTGCCCTGCCCTGGGCTATTGGTTGTATTGGGGTGCATCTGTCTGTTTCTCCTTTCCCCTACCTCCCTCCCCCCCATCCCCCTAGAAAAATGGATGACCTGATTGAGACGGCTAATTCCAGGAGAGTTCATGGCTGAGAATCCCCAGTGCGGTTAGACACCTCCCTCTGGCCTGTTGTCAGGTACCTAGATCCATGAGAGTTAGGCACCTAAAGCTCTTTGTGGATTGGGCCCTAAGCCCCACTCCTTTCCTCTGCATTTTACTCCTGGCTGGCTTTTGAGAATCCTGCTCTTAGGGGCCCAGCTCTCCCCTACAATGCATGCGAAGCCTGGGTGCTTAATTTGGGGCTCTGAATTCCACTGGGCAGCAGGACCCCTTTTTTAATCTAGTCCTTACCGACTTGCCTGAGGTGACCCAGGGGGTCTGTGGCAGCGCCAGAAAAACAGATCTCCTGAGTCCCAGCCTTAAAGCCATGCTTCCTCATCTAAAGCCCTTAAGTGTTGTATTGGTAAGACGCTGCATAAAACTGATTGGCCCATGTATAAGCAACAGTTTTAGATTTCCTTTGGATCAGTCGACATTTGCCCATTTCATCCCTGACCACTTCCAGACGGTCTAGATCATGAGTCAGACAGGAGACCAACAGCAGATTCTACCAGGTACATGGTGGAAGAGGAGGGGAGGGCACTGGGCCTGTGTTTGGCCAGAGGAGATCCTCAATTCAGCCAGTTGCAATGGGGATTCACTGTCTAGGCAAATCTCTCACTAAGTCATTACAGAGCCTCCACCACGTAGAACATCGCTGATAATCTGCCATTCTCTAGCACCTTCCTTCCGAGCACCTCCAAGCGCTGTACACTCAGTAGTGACTTTAAGCTCCTGGCTAGAAAGGGAGCAGTGCTTTATACAGGGGCAAGTTATAGCCCAGAGCGGGGAAATAACTGGCCGGAAATCTTCTCTCCCTTGTCAACAGAAGTTGGTCCAATAAATGATATTACCTCACCGGCTGTCTCTCTGATTTGCCCAGGATTATACTGTCTGAACCACATCCTGGAGCGAGTCCCAGTCTCAGCTCTGAAAACTAGGGCCTCCCTGGCATTACCTCTGTGACTTGACTTAAGACCATGAGCTGTGTGGAAATGTGAGTTTCTCCCTCCCCTTCCCCCCGGGAAAACAAAGCCAGAGCAGTGAGTGATACAGATGCTATGCTGCCCTGTTTCTTGTGTAGAAATCCCAGAATTACCGGCACGGTGGGCAAGGTCTCTGCTGTGTGACTTGGAGCCTTTCGTTAGCTTCTTCGTACACGGGGAGAAAAGAGGTTAGGCTGAGCCCTCAGCAGCTGCTGGCATTTGCTACTGTGACCCTGGTGAGAGTTTGATTTGGCAGAGGAGTCCTGATTTAGGGGCCAATGGCACTTTGTTAAAAGTGTACGTCGCTCGCAGATAAACAGGGCCTGGCGCAGGGGCAATACTTCAGTTTAAAACCAAACTGCTACAAAGTGGTTTATGCAGCGGTCTTGCCCCTGCTGTACAATGTCCCTCCCCCCGATTCCTAGCACACATTCAACTTCTCACAGGTGCCAATCCACCAAGGGAGGCAGGCTGCCATTTTACACACTCCGTCACCTAGCTCAGTGGTGCTCAACCAGGGGTACGCAGAGGTCTTCCAGGGGGTACATCAACTCAGCTAGAGATTTGCCTTGTTTTACAACAGGCTGCATAAAAACCACTAGCAAAGACAGTACAAACTAAAATTTCCTACAGACTGGTTTATACTGCTCTGTAAACTGAACGCTAACATGCAAGTACAATATTTATATTCCAATTGATTGATTTTATAGTTACATGGTTAAAATGAGAAAGTCAGCAATGGTTCAGTGACCGTGGGCTGGGACGCTTTTGTATTTTTTAGGTCTGCTTTTGTAAGCAAGTAGTTTAAGTGAGGTGAAACATGGGGTACGCAAGTGACACACATGGCCAGAAAGGACTGAGCATCCTGCAGGATAAGTGACCCAAATTCAACTTTAGGAACATGTTATTAGAGAATGTTTGTGTTTTTGTGTGGTTATACACTGTCAACCTCAAACAATATAACCAAACGGTTCCTGTCTATGCTGTATTCTGTTAATTCAGAGATCAAAAGGAGATCTTAACATTTAAATGAACTGTAAATATAGTGATATCACTGTATGGATCTCTTTGAAATGTATAGCAATCACCTGTGAATGGTGGAAAACAGGCAAATGCCTTGTTAGTTAATTACCAGTGATACTTAGGAAATAGATCTACTTCAAAGTCTTGATGATTGCATATTGATGGCCTAAGGACTCTGTGTTATCAAGAGAAGGCCTGGAACTGTATAAAGGTGTCTTGGGTCCTGATCCTTTTTATCTCAGATCTGCTTGATGCTTTACACAGGGGAAGCTTGAGTCCTAAGCCTGAGACCTCCAGTCCCACCTGGATCACCCTGAATATGGACTGGACTATAACCTATGGACTAATTCTGAAAGAACTTTTTGAAACTACAAAGCTCCATATCTCTACTATAAAACTGATCTCAGAATGGTACTCATGTCTGTATGTATACTGATCTTTTAACAATACTAACTTTTCTTTAATACATTTTAGTTTAGTTAATAAGAATTGACTGTAAGCATATATTTGGGTAAGATCTGGAATATTCATTAACCTGGGAGGTAATGTGTCCGATCCTTTGGGATGGGTAGAGCTTTCTTAGATGATGAATATGATTTTCAGTAATCATCACATTTGATGGGTAGAGGCCTAAGGCTGGGTTGCTTTAAGGGAACTGTTTTGGCTTCTGGGTAACCAGTAAGGTATTACAGAAGCTATTCTGAGGCTAGCGTAGTGGATTTAAGTACTGGAATGACCACCAGCTTTGGGGATTGTCTACCCCATTCTTTGCAGTTCACCCTAAGTAAGTAATCTGTGTCTCTCTCCCTGGGACCCCGGCCACAGCAAGACAAAAATCAGACTCCTGAAAGGGGTACAGTAGTCCAGAAAGTTTGAGAGCCACTGACCTAAACTGTAAGCTTTTTGGGCCAGGGGCTTTTTTTTCTGGGTGTGTCCTGCACTGAGCACAATGGAGCCCTGGTTCATGACTAGGTCTCTTAGGCACTACCCTAATACAAACAATTAATAATAATTAGACCCAAGCCCGCTCAGTTGACACAGTGCTTAAAACAGCAGCAGCCCTTCTATACTAGGGTTCCCAGAATCCATAGCAATGGTGCAGATTCTTCAATGTTATTAATGTCAAGTAATTTTGGCCAGATTTTTTGAGCGAGAGGAAAAAGAAGCTAGACTGAGCTCATCCGGGTTCCATGATTCAGCAGGTCCTGGAGTGGCAGAAGCTGCAGCTGGAGAGAAAACTGCACCGGCAGGGGGCGGAAGTGGAGCCCAAAAGGGCTTGTTGACCAGGACCAGCATCGCCAGCGTAGGGAGAAAAGAGCCCAATGAAGGGGGAGCATCAGGGCTGGCACCACAGAAGCACAGTGCCAGCGTGAATGGGACCTCATTGCAACAGAGGAGCTAGAGACCTAGTGAACATAATGACCACACTGGCTCAGACCAAAGGTCCATCCAGCCCAGTGTCCTGTCTTCCAACAGTGGCCAGTGCCAGGTGCCCCAGAGGGAATGAACAGAACAGGTAATCACCAAGTGATCCATCCCCTGTCCCCAGGTGGGGGGGGAGTCTCCCCCGGAGAGGAGCTGTATGAACTGGTTGGGTTGGAACAGGCAGCCCCAAACCCCTCCAGTCCCTGGGAACAGGTCACAAGTGAGCAAGCTGCCCAGGTTTCAGGCTGGCCGTGCTGCAAGGCTGGCTAACATACCGACCCTCCAGCTGGAGAGCCAGCCTGAGTGGCAAAGGTCTGGTCTTAACTAGGGTATTCAGCCTTGAGCGGGAGGTGAGTGCCCGAGCCTGTGCATCGGGCATACAACGTACACATGGCTGAATTCACTCGGCCATCTGTACACAGGTTCTCTTCCTCAGGGGAACAGAAAGACCCGATCCCCAATGCAAGTTAAGGGGGGAGACATTTTAGGAGTGGAAGGCCACGGGCCTGGCCCACACCCTAGCAGAGCCCCCGGGGGTGAAATCACATCAAGTGCTGGAAGGGAGATAGATGTGAGTGAAAGGGTAGAACCATTTGCAGAGCCCTTAGCCCAGACCCTGGTAAAGATCGCTTAGGACGATCAGGGGCCAGTGCCATGGAGACTTCATAAAGAAGTGAGGTGGCAAGCTTTGGAGCAGAACCCAGCCCAGCCCTACTGGCTGCTGCCTGGGCAAACAAAGGCTTTGTCAGCCCACAGGGGCTGGGAGGAAGGTGGGGGCATTTCCTGCTCACAAAAAGCAGGTCAGCTCAGAACACTTACACAATGCCGAGGAAATGTGTCAGAGCGGGAAAGGGGAAAGGACTTCTGCACAGGGCCCCACAATCTGCGTCAAATTGGCTCTGATGCACACGGCCAGAGGCCATGGCCCAGGGCCAAGCCGCTGCCTCCCCTTAGCGAGGGGTTACGCAACCACGGATTGTACCAGAAGGCACAGAGTCCTGACCCATAAGGGGACGGGCACACAGAGAACTCTGGCGAGAGCATGGGATGGCTCCCCAGAAAGGAAAAGGTTTCCTCATATGACACACACCGCCCAGGGGTGAGGATGGATATCCTGGGGGTGGGGGTGGGGCGGGCTCCTTCCCAGCCCTGATTTTGGGTAAGCAGAGCCCAGCTGGCCCAGGCAGGAATGAGGGATCTCACTCACAAAGAACACAAAACTTGCTCATAAAAGGTCTCTGTTAAGACATGCTCCACCTGGTCTCCCCCCAGCACAGTCTCAAGGAAGGGGGAGCGGCCGTAGGCAGAGCAACTCCCATGTTCTATAGTGGTAAAGTCCTGTAGCCTTTTACAGTGTGCACCTGTGAGGCCATCTCCCACCTGAGAGCCGCAAGCAATCCCACATACCCTGGGGCTGCTCACCTAAGAGAGCCCGAGGCATTTCAGCATCGGCTTTCCCACCCCTCCGCCACGTCTGAGCACGAGACGCAATATTTGAACCTTCCCTGTGTTTTTTGGCACTCGGGGGAGTTATGAAACCATCCGTCTGTCAGAATACACAATCATTTCATCACACTCGCTTTCACCAAAATGAACAACAGGCTGGTTCCTAGATTCCCAGATGAGGACCAGAAAGAAATTACGCCAGAGAGTCTCAACAAGAGAGAAATTTCAGAGACTGGAAAAAGTACAGAGAGCGTGAGACTGAGGCCGCGTTTACGCCACAAACTTTGGTTGAGGCAAGTTACGTGGGCATCAAGGCCAGGCAGTCAGTACATCACTGGGGCATGTGCATGCTTGACTCCTTGCCCTCTGAAGGAGGGCGTGTGTTGATGTATGGGGCTTAAAGGGTTTCTGGCAGCTTGGGCCCCCCCCAGCCATGGAGTTCCAGCAGGGGCTGCACCCACAACTCCCCTCAGACCTAAGTGCACAGAAGGCCACTCGCCCCCAGGTGTGAGGAAGAAGTCACAAACTCAGAGCCAGCCCCCACGCCAGCAGGCCAGCTGCACCGCTTCAAAGGCTAATGAGGAAATACACCCCCCCCCCCCCCCACCAGCCGGCACTCCCTCTGCACACGGCGGGAGGAGGCAAAACGTTTGCTGGTAAGAAAACCCGAGTTTTTAAAAATTAATAATCGTGCATTGAACTCAAAGGTGCTTTAGAAAGTGGCAGGCTCCCTCTGCACCCCCCGAGTTAAGGGAGACGAAAACAAAGCGCGGGGCCTTTGCCCCGAGAGCCCAAACCCAGGGAGGGAGGCCGGGGAAGCTGCCCTCTCTGCAGCACGACAGAAACTGGTGCAGGGGAAGCGGGGCCAGGGTTACTTGCTCCGCTCCGGCCCCCAGCCTTGGGGCTCGTCCCAGGGAGGAGCCAGGGGGGCGTTTTCGTGGGGCGCGGGGCTGCTGCCGCTAACCCCCCCCCCCGGGGGGCCCTTACCTGCCCCCCCCCTTGGCCCCCCTTACCTGTCCCGAGTAGTAGACAGCGACCAGCCCCAGGGGCAGGCAGCAGCACAGGATGTTGAAGATGGACCAGTACTTGTAGGAGGGCACAGAGTCGAGGTTGGGGAGCTCCAGGCGCGCGTAGGGCACCGCGGTGCTGGGGGGGTCCATGGCAGAGGGGAGTCGCGGGGGCCCCGGAGCAGCTGGGGAGGCAGAGGAGCAGGCGGCGAGCCGGGGATCAAGGCGGAGGGAAGCAGCCCCGGGGTGTTCCCAGCGGCGGACCCGGCCCGCGGAAATGCAATCGGCGGAAACCCAGGTGCGGGGGCTGGGCGCCTTTTAATCGCGGGACTGGGAGGCCCGCCTGCTTCCAGCCAGCGCAGCAACGCCCCCAGGCAAGCAAAAATCCCGGGGGCGGAGCTCGGGGCTGGCTCGCTGCGAGAAGCGGCTCCTTACGGGAAAGCCCGAGGAAAAACCCTTCCAGGGCCGGGCTGCGCTGCAAACGGGAGTTTGCCCGGACTTGCGGCCGCGGCGGGACTTAATCCGCTCTTGCGCGTCCACACCCCGCTCCTTGTGCGCCACTGCGAGACGGCAGCGCCGGCGGATTAATTATTATTTGGGCCAGGTAAAGAGCGAGGCTCCTGCTGCAGTCCAGCAGGAGTTGGGCTTCTCTGGTGGGTTATGTGAGCCGGTCATTCAAATCTGCTTCCTCCCTGCTGAGGGGGCGGAGGGTTTGAAGAGGTCTCCCCTCTCCTGCAGCCCATATGTAGGGGGACCCGCTGTCCAGGTTTTATAGGGACAGTCATGACTTTTGCGTCTTTTTCTTAGGTACCCCCCACCCTCTGTCCCGAATGTTTCACACTTGCTGTCTGGTCACCCTACCCATATGTGTGGCTTGGTTATACAGCTGTAGCCAGGGGGTTCCCTTGATCTTGGCTGTTGAAGCTGTTCCATGTTCATTCAATATTATTTGGGCCAGCAACAACCTGTGCCTTGGTATAGTCCAGTGGTTAGGCTGCTTACTTAGGCGGTGGGAGATGCTGTTAGTTATTGCTTTGTCTATGGACCAATGAGATGAATGGCGAAGACTACACACAAGGGTCTGTCCCTTTTGTAAAAGGGAACAATACATTTTTCAAGTTTTGTTTTGGTTTTGTGTAGCAATTTGCTACACCTGTGCAATCCTCACTGATCCCCCCCGCCCCCAAGTGATCATCACAAGCCTATTACCTCTGTAAAGACCTGTAGGCACAAAGTTTTTACTGTCATATGCATAAAGTTTAAACCTGATCAGAGGTTTTAAAATCAGAACTGAAGTAGATGTGAGAGGGCCCATGCCTTGGTTGTTATCTCAACATCTGTACTCATGGAGAGCTTTCTTTCCGGGCCACATTCTGCTCTGAAGGGGAGGTGCCAATCCAGAGCAGATCTCTGCACCACTCCCAGAGCAGCATGAAGGCAATGAGGCGGACAGGGATTGCCGAGGGTCACTTGGCCTGCACGCTGCTGTTACTGGTTGTGACTCAGAAGGCTGAAAAACACTCCTGCAAACCCCCAATGATGCCCCTAGACACGCAGGGACTATTGCCTCAGATGAAAAGCAGCTTTATAAAGAGCTTAAAACAGGCCCCCCAGATCTATGATATTTACCTGCTGCTTCATTTTCAGGCACTTCTATTTATAGCTAACCCTGTTGCCAGCCACCCTGGCAGCTAGGTGGTTTTCCTCTTCCCCCGTCTTCCACTCCATCTTTGCCAGTGTTTTTCTAACTCTTCTAGCCCAGTATGATGTCCATTATGTGGTGCTAGCTCCTAGCTCCCTGTTTTCATGCAGCCCCCCCCAATCGAAATAATGAGTTTGACTCCCCTTTTTGCTGTATTCAGGGTAGAATAACGCTGGCGTTCAGGAAATGGGGCTGTAGAAGATGTGCGCCGCGGAAGCCCAGAATCTCTTAGGGCTCGATTCACACAGGGGACTTGGTTGGGTTGCAACGCTGAGCCCTGCCACCCTGTGGAATTCACAGCCCTGATAGCCACTCCGGCTCCCCAGCCCTGGAGAGTTAGACACCTCCGGAAGGGATTCACAGAAGCCCACAAGCTGCTAGGATAACAGGCGCGCGCCACCACACCGGGCCAAGACACTGTATGTAGGTGTAATGCTATTCAGGACCATTGTATGTAGCCTGACCTCCTGCACAATGCAGGCATTATGGAAGTTATTTGCTGAATGAGTTCTTCCTTTTGTCTGATTCCAGTTGTGGTGATGACGGGGGGTGGGCAGGAGTAAGCGCAATGTGCTCCCCCATACAAAATACACAGCTGTGTAAGGGGACATGGTGGTGATCTCAATTTACTAGACTGAAATGAATGATGGTATTTTAGAGGGCAACGTTCCTGCTGATCCTCTGCCCCCTTCCAGTGTTCTGGATGGATTGTAGTCCTCACAACAGAGCCCTGAGTCATGAGGTTTGGATGCGGGGCCCTACTTTCCCATAGTTTGGTGATCAGACTCGTGCTGTGATTCACACCAATCTCTAGCTAGCACCAGAAAGTTGGAGTTTAAAGAGATGAATAACAGGGGTGGGCAAACTATGGCCCGCGGGCCGGATCTGGCCTGTCAGGGCTTTGGGTCCGGCCCGCGGGATTGCCGGCCCTGCACCGTTCCCGGAAGCAGCCAGCACCATGTCCCTGCGGCCCCGGGGAGGCTGGGGGGCGGGGTGGGGGGGAAGAGGGACAGAAGCCTCTACGCGCTGCCTGTCCTTGCCCACCCCCTGCAGCTCCCTTTGGTCAGGAATGGTGAACCACGGCTAATGGGAGCTTCGGGGGAGGTACCCGCAGGTGAGGGCAGGGCACGGAGCCCTCTGCCACCCCTTCTCCCCCAGGGGCCGCAGGGACGTGGGGCCAGAGTGGTGCAGGGCCAGGGCAGGCAGGGAGCCGGCCTTAGCCCCACTGCGCGCCGTTGCCACCCCGGAGCCGTTCCAGGTAAGTGGCCCCGGGCCAGAGCCCGCACCCCTCCTGCATCCCGCACCCCAGGCTCCTGCTGCACCCCTCCCACACCCCTGCTCCCCTCTTGCACCCCAACCCCCTGCCCTGAGCCCCCTCCCACACTCCACATCCCTCCCTGCATCCCAACTCCCTGCCCTGAGCCCCCTCCCACACTCCACACTTCTCCCTGCACCCCAACCCCCTGCCCTGAGCCCCCTCCCACACTCCGCACCCCCTCCTGCACCCCAACTCCCTGCCCTGAGCCCCCTCCCACACTCCGCACCCCCTCCTGCACCCCAACCCCCTGCCCTGAGCCCCCTCCCACACTCCGCACCCCCTCCTGCACCCCAAATCCCTGCCCTGAGCCCCCTCCCACACTCCACACTTCTCCCTGCACCCCAACTCCCTGCCCTGAGCCCCCTCCCACACTCCACACTTCTCCCTGCACCCCAACTCCCTGCCCTGAGCCCCCTCCCACACTCCGCACCCCCTCCTGCACCCCAACCCCCTGCCCTGAGCCCCCTCCCACACTCCGCACCCCCTCCTGCACCCCAACTCCCTGCCCTGAACTCTCTCGCACTCCGCATCCCTCCCTGCACCCCAACCCCTTGCCCCGAGCTCCTTCCTGCACCCCGCACTCCCTCATGTACCCCAACCCCCTTCCCCAGCCCTACATTCATGGCCCTACATGCAATTTCCCCAGTGAGATGTGGCCCTCAGGCCAAAATGTTTGCCCACCCCTGAGATAGAGCCTACTGCATTACTTTCCTGCAAAAAGGTGATGACAATAACGTTCCCAGAGCATGGTACCTGTGTCTCATTCCTGCCACGCCTGGGGCACAGCTCACTACAGTTAAAACAGTTGGTTTTAAAATGATAAAGAAAAAAAATCACCCTGCCCCACCCCACGGGCTCTTCAGGTTCTGAATGCAATTTGTGTGATGATGTGCCTTTGTCTCATCTCCCTTAATCCTAGGGGATTTGAAAGGTACAAACACAACACAAGACACAGAAAACAAGCAACCGAACAGCCCAGTACGCTCTTAACTTTTCTGCGTGTCGAGAGAAAACTCAAGCTCGTGGGTTTTATTCAAGTCACTTTCTTTCATTCCACAAAGAGCTGGACTTGAGTGGAGACACAATATGAATTGATATTTCAACCTGATTTTTTTTCTCTTGCAGCAGTGATAGTAGAAGCTTCCACCATGCTGGGTCTCCCATGGGATTTCTATTTTCCCCCCTTCCCCTCTGGTCAAGAATACTCTGCCCCTGGAAGTGTTTCTTACTCCAGTTTATGCGGTAAGATGGGTCATTTGCTGCTTTATTATTACTTTTGGGGGGGGGATATTCCTTTTGGGTCAAGAGATGGGGGTTCTGTTTTGTTTTCTCTCCCACTGCGGCTTCTAGCTGCACTTGCTGTTTTTCAGATTACAGATTAATACTGCTGCCTGTTCCACTTGATCTTACTCACAGTTTGCAGCCGTCTTCATTCTGCTGCATCTTGTTTATTTTTACCCCATCTCATGTTCTCCCCTGCTCCTTTATCTTGGCTTCTGAAATCTGATTAGCTGCGGCTCAGTAACCTCCTCTATTGTTCCTGTCTATCTCGCTCCTTTATTCACAACTTTCTAGACTCTCATTTTTCTGAAAATGTTTACGAGATGGGATTTTTTTTCCCTTTTAAAAATGTCGCTTTGTAGCAGCCTGACTTTATAAGCCTAGGCCTCTACTGCTCATGTGTCGTCATTTTCAGCAGTGCAAAGTAGGGAGTGCTACCCAATGAGAGCGTTTTCATTTCCCTCACCCTGGTGTAAATGGCCCTATGACTGCTTTAGGACCCGCAGAGGAGCTCCACACTCAGGGAAGGAAATGCAGAGAGATCCATCCCTTCCCCTCCATACACGTTCTAGGGAGGGAGAGTCTGTGGTCAGGCTGCTCCAAACTCTCTCTCCAAGTCTGGGGGCAGCTCTTCTGGGCAATGTGAGAGGTGTCCTGGGGGGCAAGGTGCAGTTCATGGCCTGCCCCCGGCGTCCTGCAGGATCTATCAGGTGGTCAGGGGGAAGAGGGAAGGGTAGGAGGACCCAGACCCTTCCCTTCCAGCAGGGCCCTCCCCTTTTGCCGCTCCGGGATGAGAGTTCTGCCGCCCCCGCCTCTGCCGCCCCTCCCCTCAATAAAAGGAAAATCAGTCTAATGCCTTGTTCCTTCCACAGTTCATCTCAAAGCATCTTCCTTTTCTACTCCACGTCATGCAAGGCTACTGCCGTCAAAGCGAATTCCCGAAGCAAGCAGAGCCTGCTTTGCCCCTGGTGCTGGAGACGAGGGCAAGTAGGATCCCAGGTAGCAGCCACTGCACTAGGGAAGAGACGTTATAGTGCGTCACGCAGCCAAGGCCCTGCCGGAGGTGATGGGCCAGCTGCCTTCTATGACAAAAGTGGTTCCTTTCTAATATGTATTAAAAGTTATCTTGCTCCAGACTAAGATCACAGTGTGCGACTTTCACCCTTTCTTTATCCCCCTGAACGCTGCTATTCCAGCATATCCTACTACGCTGCCTGGCCCTGTCCAGCTTTCTATACCACAGCGGTGTCTGGGCTAGGCCTAGACTATGCGCAGAGGCGCTATCCTGGACTATATGCAGAAGGTAGACACGAAAGGCCAGCACTGACCATACCTCAGCCCCAGAATGAGCCTTCGCTCAGTGCAACCTCTAAACACGCCCCTGTCACACACCCTGCAACGCCGCATAGGGGTGAGACACCCTAGAAACACCCCCTGCAAGCTTGAAAGAGCTTGGAAACGCAGGGGACCCACCCCTGCTGTCCCCACTGATGCCAGTACCATGCCCCCTGAGGCTCAATTCAGCATCAAACACTCCCCTGACATGCCCCTTCCCCCATAGACGCGTCGAACCACACGCCTGACACACACACCACAATGCCCTGAGCACGCCCCGCAGGCTCAAGGCAATGTCAAACGACACCCCTGCCATTCATCCTTAGGAATCATCGCATCACAGCTCTGGTACCCCGCTTCGCCCCCATAGGACATATTCGAACCACGCCGCGGCCATGCTCTCTTCGTACCGAAACCACCCCGACAGGCTCCAGAAACCCATGTGAGAAGCTGAACACACCCCCATCGACTCAAAACACTGTCCCCCTGGCACGGCACGGCCGTACGCACGCCACTACCCAGTTCTGCCCTGAGTACAAAGGCAGCATCAAAGCAGAACCCTGTACCCGACGAGCGACACCCACGCCCCCAATGAGCCCCACCCACGCCCCCGCCGCGCCCCCGCCACGCCCCCAGGCCGAATGCAGCTTCGAAGCAGAAACCTGACACGCCCCCAGGCCAAATGCAGCTTCGAAGCAGAACCCTGACACGCCCCCGACACGCCCCCAGGCCGAACGCAGCTTTGAAGCAGAACCCCGACACGCCCCCGACACGCCCCCTGGCCGAATGCAGCTTCGAAGCAGAACCGTGACACGCCCCCGACACGCCCCCGACACGCCCCCAGGCCGAACGCAGCTTCGAAGCAGAACCCTGACACGCCCCCGCCACGCCCCCAGGCCGAATGCAGCTTCGAAGCAGAACCCTGACACGCCCCCGACACGCCCCCGACACGCCCCCAGGCCGAACGCAGCTTCGAAGCAGAAACCTGACACGCCCCCACCACGCCCCTGACAGGCCCCTGCCACGCCCCCTGGCCGAATGCAGCTTCGAAGCAGAACCGTGACACGCCCCCGACACGCCCCCAGGCCGAATGCAGCTTCGAAGCAGAACCCTGACACGCCCCCGACACGCCCCCGCCACGCCCCCAGGCCGAACGCAGCTTCGAAGCAGAACCCTGACACGCCCCCGACACGCCCCCGACACGCCCCCAGGCCGAACGCAGCTTCGAAGCAGAACCCTGACACGCCCCCGCCACGCCCCTGACAGGCCCCTGCCACGCCCCCAGGCCGAATGCAGCTTCGAAGCAGAACCCTGACACGCCCCTGACACGCCCCCGACACGCCCCCAGGCCGAACGCAGCTTCGAAGCAGAAACCTGACACGCCCCCGACACGCCCCCGACACGCCCCCAGGCCGAACGCAGCTTCGAAGCAGAAACCTGACACGCCCCCGCCACGCCCCCACCACGCCCCCAGGCCGAATGCAGCTTCGAAGCAGAACCCTGACACGCCCCCGCCACGCCCCCGCCACGCCCCCAGGCCGAATGCAGCTTCGAAGCAGAAACCTGACACGCCCCCGCCACGCCCCCACCACGCCCCCAGGCCGAATGCAGCTTCGAAGCAGAACCCTGACACGCCCCCGCCACGCCCCTGACAGGCCCCTGCCACGCCCCCAGGCCGAATGCAGCTTCGAAGCAGAACCCTGACACGCCCCCGCCACGCCCCCACCACGCCCCCAGGCCGAATGCAGCTTCGAAGCAGAACCCTGACACGCCCCCGCCACGCCCCCGCCACGCCCCCAGGCCGAATGCAGCTTCGAAGCAGAAACCTGACACGCCCCCGCCACGCCCCCGCCACGCCCCCAGGCCGAATGCAGCTTCGAAGCAGAAACCTGACACGCCCCCGCCACGCCCCTGACAGGCCCCTGCCACGCCCCCAGGCCGAATGCAGCTTCGAAGCAGAACCCTGACACGCCCCCGCCACGCCCCCACCACGCCCCCAGGCCGAATGCAGCTTCGAAGCAGAACCCTGACACGCCCCCGCCACGCCCCCGACAAACCCCTGACACGCCCCCGACACGCCCCCCAGGCCGAACGCAGCTTCGAAGCAGAAACCTGACACGCCCCCGCCACGCCCCTGATACGCCCCCGACGCCCCCAGGCCGAATGCAGCTTCGAAGCAGAACCCTGACACGCCCCCGACACGCCCCCGACACGCCCCCAGGACGAACGCAGCTTCGAAGCAGAACCCTGACACGCCCCCGACACGCCCCCAGGCCGAACGCAGCTTCGAAGCAGAAACCTGACACGCCCCCGCCACGCCCCTGACAGGCCCCTGCCACGCCCCCTGGCCGAATGCAGCTTGGAAGCAGAACCGTGACACGCCCCCGACACGCCCCCGACACGCCCCCAGGCCGAACGCAGCTTCGAAGCAGAAACCTGACACGCCCCCGTCACGCCCCTGACAGGCCCCTGCCACGCCCCCTGGCCGAATGCAGCTTAGAAGCAGAAACGTGACACGCCCCCGACACGCCCCCAGGCCGAATGCAGCTTCGAAGCAGAACCCTGACACGCCCCCGACACGCCCCCGCCACGCCCCCAGGCCGAACGCAGCTTCGAAGCAGAACCCTGACACGCCCCCGACACGCCCCCCAGGCTGAACGCAGCTTCGAAGCAGAAACCTGACACGCCCCCGACACGCCCCCGACACGCCCCCAGGCCGAACGCAGCTTCGAAGCAGAACCCTGACACGCCCCCGCCACGCCCCTGACAGGCCCCTGCCACGCCCCCAGGCCGAATGCAGCTTCGAAGCAGAACCCTGACACGCCCCTGACACGCCCCCGACACGCCCCCAGGCCGAACGCAGCTTCGAAGCAGAAACCTGACACGCCCCCGACACGCCCCCGACACGCCCCCAGGCCGAACGCAGCTTCGAAGCAGAAACCTGACACGCCCCCGCCACGCCCCCACCACGCCCCCAGGCCGAATGCAGCTTCGAAGCAGAACCCTGACACGCCCCCGCCACGCCCCCGCCACGCCCCCAGGCCGAATGCAGCTTCGAAGCAGAAACCTGACACGCCCCCGCCACGCCCCTGACAGGCCCCTGCCACGCCCCCAGGCCGAATGCAGCTTCGAAGCAGAACCCTGACACGCCCCCGCCACGCCCCCGCCACGCCCCCAGGCCGAATGCAGCTTCGAAGCAGAACCCTGACACGCCCCCGCCACGCCCCCGACAAACCCCTGACACGCCCCCGACACGCCCCCCAGGCCAAACGCAGCTTCGAAGCAGAAACCTGACACGCCCCCGCCACGCCCCCGATACGCCCCCGACGCCCCCAGGCCGAATGCAGCTTCGAAGCAGAAACCTGACACGCCCCCGACACGCCCCCGACACGCCCCCAGGCCAAACGCAGCTTCGAAGCAGAAACCTGACACGCCCCCGCCACGCCCCCACCACGCCCCCAGGCCGAATGCAGCTTCGAAGCAGAACCCTGACACGCCCCCGCCACGCCCCCGCCACGCCCCCAGGCCGAATGCAGCTTCGAAGCAGAAACCTGACACGCCCCCGCCACGCCCCTGACAGGCCCCTGCCACACCCCCAGGCCGAATGCAGCTTCGAAGCAGAACCCTGACACGCCCCCGCCACGCCCCCGCCACGCCCCCAGGCCGAATGCAGCTTCGAAGCAGAACCCTGACACGCCCCCGCCACGCCCCCGACAAACCCCTGACACGCCCCCGACGCCCCCCAGGCCGAACGCAGCTTCGAAGCAGAAACCTGACACGCCCCCGCCACGCCCCCGATACGCCCCCGACGCCCCCAGGCCGAATGCAGCTTCGAAGCAGAACCCTGACACGCCCCCGACACGCCCCCGACACGCCCCCAGGACGAACGCATCTTCGAAGCAGAACCCTGACACGCCCCCGACACGCCCCCAGGCCGAACGCAGCTTCGAAGCAGAAACCTGACACGCCCCCGCCACGCCCCTGACAGGCCCCTGCCACGCCCCCTGGCCGAATGCAGCTTGGAAGCAGAACCGTGACACGCCCCCGACACGCCCCCGACACGCCCCCAGGCCGAACGCAGCTTCGAAGCAGAAACCTGACACGCCCCCGCCACGCCCCTGACAGGCCCCTGCCACGCCCCCTGGCCGAATGCAGCTTCGAAGCAGAACCGTGACACGCCCCCGACACGCCCCCAGGCCGAATGCAGCTTCGAAGCAGAAACCTGACACGCCCCCGACACGCCCCTGCCACGCCCCCAGGCCGAACGCAGCTTCGAAGCAGAACCCTGACACGCCCCCGACACGCCCCCGACAGCCCCCCAGGCCGAACGCAGCTTCGAAGCAGAAACCTGACACGCCCCCGACACGCCCCCGACACGCCCCCAGGCCGAACGCAGCTTCGAAGCAGAACCCTTACACGCCCCCGCCACGCCCCTGACAGGCCCCTGCCACGCCCCCAGGCCGAATGCAGCTTCGAAGCAGAACCCTGACACGCCCCTGACACGCCCCCGACACGCCCCCAGGCCGAACGCAGCTTCGAAGCAGAAACCTGACACGCCCCCGACACGCCCCCGACACGCCCCCAGGCCGAACGCAGCTTCGAAGCAGAAACCTGACACGCCCCCGCCACGCCCCCACCACGCCCCCAGGCCGAATGCAGCTTCGAAGCAGAACCCTGACACGCCCCCGCCACGCCCTCACCACGCCCCCAGGCCGAATGCAGCTTCGAAGCAGAAACCTGACACGCCCCCGCCACGCCCCTGACAGGCCCCTGCCACGCCCCCTGGCCGAATGCAGCTTCGAAGCAGAACCGTGACACGCCCCCGACACGCCCCCTGGCCGAATGCAGCTTCGAAGCAGAACCGTGACACGCCCCCGACACGCCCCCGACACGCCCCCAGGCCGAACGCAGCTTCGAAGCAGAACCCTGACACGCCCCCGCCACGCCCCCAGGCCGAATGCAGCTTCGAAGCAGAACCCTGACACGCCCCCGACACGCCCCCGACACGCCCCCAGGCCGAACGCAGCTTCGAAGCAGAAACCTGACACGCCCCCACCACGCCCCTGACAGGCCCCTGCCACGCCCCCTGGCCGAATGCAGCTTCGAAGCAGAACTGTGACACGCCCCCGACACGCCCCCAGGCCGAATGCAGCTTCGAAGCAGAACCCTGACACGCCCCCGACACGCCCCCGCCACGCCCCCAGGCCGAACGCAGCTTCGAAGCAGAACCCTGACACGCCCCCGACACGCCCCCGACACGCCCCCAGGCCGAACGCAGCTTCGAAGCAGAACCCTGACACGCCCCCGCCACGCCCCTGACAGGCCCCTGCCACGCCCCCAGGCCGAATGCAGCTTCGAAGCAGAACCCTGACACGCCCCTGACATGCCCCCGACACGCCCCCAGGCCGAACGCAGCTTCGAAGCAGAAACCTGACACGCCCCCGACACGCCCCCGACACGCCCCCAGGCCGAACGCAGCTTCGAAGCAGAAACCTGACACGCCCCCGCCACGCCCCCACCACGCCCCCAGGCCGAATGCAGCTTCGAAGCAGAACCCTGACACGCCCCCGCCACGCCCCCGCCACGCCCCCAGGCCGAATGCAGCTTCGAAGCAGAAACCTGACACGCCCCCGCCACGCCCCTGACAGGCCCCTGCCACGCCCCCAGGCCGAATGCAGCTTCGAAGCAGAACCCTGACACGCCCCCGCCACGCCCCCACCACGCCCCCAGGCCGAATGCAGCTTCGAAGCAGAACCCTGACACGCCCCCGCCACGCCCCCGACAAACCCCTGACACGCCCCCGACACGCCCCCCAGGCCGAACGCAGCTTCGAAGCAGAAACCTGACACGCCCCCGCCACGCCCCTGATACGCCCCCGACGCCCCCAGGCCGAATGCAGCTTCGAAGCAGAACCCTGACACGCCCCCGACACGCCCCCGACACGCCCCCAGGACGAACGCAGCTTCGAAGCAGAACCCTGACACGCCCCCGACACGCCCCCAGGCCGAACGCAGCTTCGAAGCAGAAACCTGACACGCCCCCGCCACGCCCCTGACAGGCCCCTGCCACGCCCCCTGGCCGAATGCAGCTTGGAAGCAGAACCGTGACACGCCCCCGACACGCCCCCGACACGCCCCCAGGCCGAACGCAGCTTCGAAGCAGAAACCTGACACGCCCCCGTCACGCCCCTGACAGGCCCCTGCCACGCCCCCTGGCCGAATGCAGCTTCGAAGCAGAACCGTGACACGCCCCCGACACGCCCCCAGGCCGAATGCAGCTTCGAAGCAGAACCCTGACACGCCCCCGACACGCCCCCGCCACGCCCCCAGGCCGAATGCAGCTTCGAAGCAGAACCCTGACACGCCCCCGCCACGCCCCCGACAAACCCCTGACACGCCCCCGACACGCCCCCCAGGCCGAACGCAGCTTCGAAGCAGAAACCTGACACGCCCCCGCCACGCCCCCGATACGCCCCCGACGCCCCCAGGCCGAATGCAGCTTCGAAGCAGAAACCTGACACGCCCCCGACACGCCCCCGACACGCCCCCAGGCCGAACGCAGCTTCGAAGCAGAAACCTGACACGCCCCCGCCACGCCCCCACCACGCCCCCAGGCCGAATGCAGCTTCGAAGCAGAACCCTGACACGCCCCCGCCACGCCCCCGCCACGCCCCCAGGCCGAATGCAGCTTCGAAGCAGAAACCTGACACGCCCCCGCCACGCCCCTGACAGGCCCCTGCCACACCCCCAGGCCGAATGCAGCTCCGAAGCAGAACCCTGACACGCCCCCGCCACGCCCCCGCCACGCCCCCAGGCCGAATGCAGCTTCGAAGCAGAACCCTGACACGCCCCCGCCACGCCCCCGACAAACCCCTGACACGCCCCCGACGCCCCCCAGGCCGAACGCAGCTTCGAAGCAGAAACCTGACACGCCCCCGCCACGCCCCCGATACGCCCCCGACGCCCCCAGGCCGAATGCAGCTTCGAAGCAGAACCCTGACACGCCCCCGACACGCCCCCGACACGCCCCCAGGACGAACGCAGCTTCGAAGCAGAACCCTGACACGCCCCCGACACGCCCCCAGGCCGAACGCAGCTTCGAAGCAGAAACCTGACACGCCCCCGCCACGCCCCTGACAGGCCCCTGCCACGCCCCCTGGCCGAACGCAGCTTGGAAGCAGAACCGTGACACGCCCCCGACACGCCCCCGACACGCCCCCAGGCCGAACGCAGCTTCGAAGCAGAAACCTGACACGCCCCCGCCACGCCCCTGACAGGCCCCTGCCACGCCCCCTGGCCGAATGCAGCTTCGAAGCAGAACCGTGACACGCCCCCGACACGCCCCCAGGCCGAATGCAGCTTCGAAGCAGAAACCTGACACGCCCCCGACACGCCCCCGCCACGCCCCCAGGCCGAACGCAGCTTCGAAGCAGAACCCTGACACGCCCCCGACACGCCCCCGACAGCCCCCCAGGCCGAACGCAGCTTCGAAGCAGAAACCTGACACGCCCCCGACACGCCCCCGACACGCCCCCAGGCCGAACGCAGCTTCAAAGCAGAAACCTGACACGCCCCCGCCACGCCCCCGATACGCCCCCGACGCCCCCAGGCCGAATGCAGCTTCGAAGCAGAAACCTGACACGCCCCCGACACGCCCCCGACACGCCCCCAGGCCGAACGCAGCTTCGAAGCAGAAACCTGACACGCCCCCGCCACGCCCCCGATACGCCCCCGACGCCCCCAGGCCGAATGCAGCTTCGAAGCAGAAACCTGACACGCCCCCGACACGCCCCCGACACGCCCCCAGGCCGAACGCAGCTTCGAAGCAGAAACCTGACACGCCCCCGCCACGCCCCCACCACGCCCCCAGGCCGAATGCAGCTTCGAAGCAGAACCCTGACACGCCCCCGCCACGCCCCCGCCACGCCCCCAGGCCGAATGCAGCTTCGAAGCAGAAACCTGACACGCCCCCGCCACGCCCCTGACAGGCCCCTGCCACACCCCCAGGCCGAATGCAGCTCCGAAGCAGAACCCTGACACGCCCCCGCCACGCCCCCGCCACGCCCCCAGGCCGAATGCAGCTTCGAAGCAGAACCCTGACACGCCCCCGCCACGCCCCCGACAAACCCCTGACACGCCCCCGACGCCCCCCAGGCCGAACGCAGCTTCGAAGCAGAAACCTGACACGCCCCCGCCACGCCCCCGATACGCCCCCGACGCCCCCAGGCCGAATGCAGCTTCGAAGCAGAACCCTGACACGCCCCCGACACGCCCCCGACACGCCCCCAGGACGAACGCAGCTTCGAAGCAGAACCCTGACACGCCCCCGACACGCCCCCAGGCCGAACGCAGCTTCGAAGCAGAAACCTGACACGCCCCCGCCACGCCCCTGACAGGCCCCTGCCACGCCCCCTGGCCGAACGCAGCTTGGAAGCAGAACCGTGACACGCCCCCGACACGCCCCCGACACGCCCCCAGGCCGAACGCAGCTTCGAAGCAGAAACCTGACACGCCCCCGCCACGCCCCTGACAGGCCCCTGCCACGCCCCCTGGCCGAATGCAGCTTCGAAGCAGAACCGTGACACGCCCCCGACACGCCCCCAGGCCGAATGCAGCTTCGAAGCAGAAACCTGACACGCCCCCGACACGCCCCCGCCACGCCCCCAGGCCGAACGCAGCTTCGAAGCAGAACCCTGACACGCCCCCGACACGCCCCCGACAGCCCCCCAGGCCGAACGCAGCTTCGAAGCAGAAACCTGACACGCCCCCGACACGCCCCCGACACGCCCCCAGGCCGAACGCAGCTTCGAAGCCGAACCCTGACACGCCCCCGCCACGCCCCTGACAGGCCCCTGCCACGCCCCCAGGCCGAATGCAGCTTCGAAGCAGAACCCTGACACGCCCCTGACACGCCCCCGACACGCCCCCAGGCCGAACGCAGCTTCGAAGCAGAAACCTGACACGCCCCCGACACGCCCCCGACACGCCCCCAGGCCGAACGCAGCTTCGAAGCAGAACCCTGACACGCCCCCGCCACGCCCCTGACAGGCCCCTGCCACGCCCCCAGGCCGAATGCAGCTTCGAAGCAGAACCCTGACACGCCCCTGACACGCCCCCGACACGCCCCCAGGCCGAACGCAGCTTCGAAGCAGAAACCTGACACGCCCCCGACACGCCCCCAGGCCGAACGCAGCTTCGAAGCAGAAACCTGACACGCCCCCGCCACGCCCCCACCACGCCCCCAGGCCGAATGCAGCTTCGAAGCAGAACCCTGACACGCCCCCGCCACGCCCCCAGGCCGAATGCAGCTTCGAAGCAGAAACCTGACACGCCCCCGCCACGCCCCTGACAGGCCCCTGCCACGCCCCCAGGCCGAATGCAGCTTCGAAGCAGAACCCTGACACGCCCCCGCCACGCCCCCGACAAACCCCTGACACGCCCCCGACACGCCCCCCAGGCCGAACGCAGCTTCGAAGCAGAAACCTGACACGCCCCCGCCACGCCCCCGACGCCCCCAGGCCGAATGCAGCTTCGAAGCAGAACCCTGACACGCCCCCGACACGCCCCCGACACGCCCCCAGGACGAACGCAGCTTCGAAGCAGAACCCTGACACGCCCCCGACACGCCCCCAGGCCGAACGCAGCTTCGAAGCAGAAACCTGACACGCCCCCGCCACGCCCCTGACAGGCCCCTGCCACGCCCCCTGGCCGAATGCAGCTTGGAAGCAGAACCGTGACACGCCCCCGACACGCCCCCGACACGCCCCCAGGCCGAACGCAGCTTCGAAGCAGAAACCTGACACGCCCCCGCCACGCCCCTGACAGGCCCCTGCCACGCCCCCTGGCCGAATGCAGCTTCGAAGCAGAACCGTGACACGCCCCCGACACGCCCACGACACGCCCCCAGGCCGAACGCAGCTTTGAAGCAGAACCCTGACACGCCCCCGCCACGCCCCCAGGCCGAATGCAGCTTCGAAGCAGAACCCTGACACGCCCCCGACACGCCCCCGACACGCCCCCCAGGCCGAACGCAGCTTCGAAGCAGAACCCTGACACGCCCCCGCCACGCCCCTGACAGGCCCCTGCCACGCCCCCTGGCCGAATGCAGCTTCGAAGCAGAACCGTGACACGCCCCCGCCATGCCCCCGACACGCCCCCAGGCCGAATGCAGCTTCGAAGCAGAACCCTGACACGCCCCCGACACGCCCCCAGGCCAAATGCAGCTTCGAAGCAGAACCCTGACACGCCCCCCGACACGCCCCCGACACGCCCCCAGGACGAACGCAGCTTCGAAGCAGAACCCTGACACGCCCCCGACACGCCCCCGACACGCCCCCAGGCCGAACGCAGCTTCGAAGCAGAAACCTGACACGCCCCCGCCACGCCGCTGACAGGCCCCTGCCACGCCCCCTGGCCGAATGCAGCTTCGAAGCAGAACCGTGACACGCCCCCGACACGCCCCCGACACGCCCCCAGGCCGAACGCAGCTTCGAAGCAGAAACCTGACACGCCCCCGCCACGCCCCTGACAGGCCCCTGCCACGCCCCCTGGCCGAATGCAGCTTCGAAGCAGAACCGTGACACGCCCCCGACACGCCCCCGACACGCCCCCAGGCCAAACGCAGCTTTGAAGCAGAACCCTGACACGCCCCCGACACGCCCCCAGGCCGAACGCAGCTTTGAAGCAGAACCCTGACACACCCCCGACACGCCCCCGACACGCCCCCAGGCCGAACGCAGCTTTGAAGCAGAAACCTGACACACCCCCGCCACGCCCCTGACAGGCCCCTGCCACGCCCCCTGGCCGAATGCAGCTTCGAAGCAGAACCGTGACACGCCCCCACCACGCCCCCACCACGCCCCCTGGCCGAATGCAGCTTCGAAGCAGAACCGTGACACGCCCCCGACACGCCCCCGACACGCCCCCAGGCCGAACGCAGCTTCGAAGCAGAACCCTGACACGCCCCCGACACGCCCCCGACACGCCCCCCAGGCCGAACGCAGCTTCGAAGCAGAAACCTGACACGCCCCCGACACGCCCCCGACACGCCCCCAGGCCGAACGCAGCTTCGAAGCAGAACCCTGACACGCCCCCGCCACGCCCCTGACAGGCCCCTGCCACGCCCCCAGGCCGAACGCAGCTTCGAAGCAGAACCCTGACACGCCCCCGCCACGCCCCCACCACGCCCCCAGGCCGAATGCAGCTTCGAAGCAGAACCCTGACACGCCCCCGATACGCCCCCGACACACCCCCAGGCTGAACGCAGCTTCGAAGCAGAACCCTGACACGCCCCCGCCACGCCCCCACCACGCCCCCAGGCCGAACGCAGCTTCGAAGCAGAACCCTGACACGCCCCCGACACGCCCCCGACACGCCCCCAGGCCGAACGCAGCTTCGAAGCAGAAACCTGACACGCCCCCGACACGCCCCCGACACGCCCCCAGGCCGAACGCAGCTTCGAAGCAGAAACCTGACACGCCCCCGCCACGCCCCCACCACGCCCCCAGGCCAAATGCAGCTTCGAAGCAGAACCCTGACACGCCCCCACCACGCCCCCGCCACGCCCCCAGGCCGAATGCAGCTTCGAAGCAGAAACCTGACACGCCCCCGCCACGCCCCTGACAGGCCCCTGCCATGCCCCCAGGCCGAATGCAGCTTCGAAGCAGAAACCTGACACGCCCCCGCCACGCCCCTGACAGGCCCCTGCCATGCCCCCAGGCCGAATGCAGCTTCGAAGCAGAACCCTGACACGCCCCCGCCACGCCCCCGACACGCCCCCAGGCCGAATGCAGCTTCGAAGCAGAACCCTGACACGCCCCCGACACGCCCCCGATACGCCCCCAGGCCGAACGCAGCTTCGAAGCAGAAACCTGACACGCCCCCGCCACGCCCCCACCACGCCCCCAGGCCGAATGCAGCTTCGAAGCAGAAACATGACACGCCCCCGCCACGCCCCCAGGCTGAATGCAGCTTCGAAGCAGAACCCTGACACGCCCCCGCCACGCCCCCGCCACACCCCCGACACGCCCCCAGGCCGAACGCAGCTTCGAAGCAGAAACCTGACACGCCCCCGCCACGCCCCCGACACGCCCCCAGGCCAAATGCAGCTTCGAAGCAGAACCCTGACACGCCCCCGACAAGCCCCCAGGACGAACGCAGCTTCGAAGCAGAACCCTGACACGCCCCCGACACGCCCCCGACACGCCCCCAGGCCGAACGCAGCTTCGAAGCAGAAACCTGACACGCCCCCGCCACGCCCCCGACGCCCCCAGGCCGAATGCAGCTTCGAAGCAGAACCCTGACACGCCCCCGACACGCCCCCGACACGCCCCCAGGACGAACGCAGCTTCGAAGCAGAACCCTGACACGCCCCCGACACGCCCCCAGGCCGAACGCAGCTTCGAAGCAGAAACCTGACACGCCCCCGCCACGCCCCTGACAGGCCCCTGCCACGCCCCCTGGCCGAATGCAGCTTCGAAGCAGAACCGTGACACGCCCCCGACACGCCCACGACACGCCCCCAGGCCGAACGCAGCTTTGAAGCAGAACCCTGACACGCCCCCGCCACGCCCCCAGGCCGAATGCAGCTTCGAAGCAGAACCCTGACACGCCCCCGACACGCCCCCGACACGCCCCCCAGGCCAAACGCAGCTTCGAAGCAGAACCCTGACACGCCCCCGCCACGCCCCTGACAGGCCCCTGCCACGCCCCCTGGCCGAATGCAGCTTCGAAGCAGAACCGTGACACGCCCCCGCCATGCCCCCGACACGCCCCCAGGCCGAATGCAGCTTCGAAGCAGAACCCTGACACGCCCCCGACACGCCCCCAGGCCAAATGCAGCTTCGAAGCAGAACCCTGACACGCCCCCCGACACGCCCCCGACACGCCCCCAGGACGAACGCAGCTTCGAAGCAGAACCCTGACACGCCCCCGACACGCCCCCAGGCCGAACGCAGCTTCGAAGCAGAAACCTGACACGCCCCCGCCACGCCGCTGACAGGCCCCTGCCACGCCCCCTGGCCGAATGCAGCTTCGAAGCAGAACCGTGACACGCCCCCGACACGCCCCCGACACGCCCCCAGGCCGAACGCAGCTTCGAAGCAGAAACCTGACACGCCCCCGCCACGCCCCTGACAGGCCCCTGCCACGCCCCCTGGCCGAATGCAGCTTCGAAGCAGAACCGTGACACGCCCCCGACATGCCCCCGACACGCCCCCAGGCCAAACGCAGCTTTGAAGCAGAACCCTGACACGCCCCCGACACGCCCCCAGGCCGAACGCAGCTTTGAAGCAGAACCCTGACACACCCCCGCCACGCCCCCAGGCCGAATGCAGCTTCGAAGCAGAACCCTGACACGCCCCCGACACGCCCCCGACACGCCCCCAGGCCGAACGCAGCTTTGAAGCAGAAACCTGACACACCCCCGCCACGCCCCTGACAGGCCCCTGCCACGCCCCCTGGCCGAATGCAGCTTCGAAGCAGAACCGTGACACGCCCCCACCACGCCCCCGCCACGCCCCCTGGCCGAATGCAGCTTCGAAGCAGAACCGTGACACGCCCCCGACACGCCCCCGACACGCCCCCAGGCCGAACGCAGCTTCGAAGCAGAACCCTGACACGCCCCCGACACGCCCCCGACACGCCCCCCAGGCCGAACGCAGCTTCGAAGCAGAAACCTGACACGCCCCCGACACGCCCCCGACACGCCCCCAGGCCGAACGCAGCTTCGAAGCAGAACCCTGACACGCCCCCGCCACGCCCCTGACAGGCCCCTGCCACGCCCCCAGGCCGAACGCAGCTTCGAAGCAGAACCCTGAGACGCCCCCGCCACGCCCCCACCACGCCCCCAGGCCGAATGCAGCTTCGAAGCAGAACCCTGACACGCCCCCGATACGCCCCCGACACACCCCCAGGCTGAACGCAGCTTCGAAGCAGAACCCTGACACGCCCCCGCCACGCCCCCACCACGCCCCCAGGCCGAACGCAGCTTCGAAGCAGAACCCTGACACGCCCCCGACACGCCCCCGACACGCCCCCAGGCCGAACGCAGCTTCGAAGCAGAAACCTGACACGCCCCCGACACGCCCCCGACACGCCCCCAGGCCGAACGCAGCTTCGAAGCAGAAACCTGACACGCCCCCGCCACGCCCCCACCACGCCCCCAGGCCAAATGCAGCTTCGAAGCAGAACCCTGACACGCCCCCACCACGCCCCCGCCACGCCCCCAGGCCGAATGCAGCTTCGAAGCAGAAACCTGACACGCCCCCGCCACGCCCCTGACAGGCCCCTGCCATGCCCCCAGGCCGAATGCAGCTTCGAAGCAGAAACCTGACACGCCCCCGCCACGCCCCTGACAGGCCCCTGCCATGCCCCCAGGCCGAATGCAGCTTCGAAGCAGAACCCTGACACGCCCCCGCCACGCCCCCGACACGCCCCCAGGCCGAATGCAGCTTCGAAGCAGAACCCTGACACGCCCCCGACACGCCCCCGATACGCCCCCAGGCCGAACGCAGCTTCGAAGCAGAAACCTGACACGCCCCCGCCACGCCCCCACCACGCCCCCAGGCCGAATGCAGCTTCGAAGCAGAAACATGACACGCCCCCGCCACGCCCCCAGGCTGAATGCAGCTTCGAAGCAGAACCGTGACACGCCCCCGCCACGCCCCCGCCACACCCCCGCCACGCCCCCAGGCCGAACGCAGCTTCGAAGCAGAAACCTGACACGCCCCCGCCACGCCCCCGACACGCCCCCAGGCCGAATGCAGCTTCGAAGCAGAACCCTGACACGCCCCCGACACGCCCCCAGGACGAACGCAGCTTCGAAGCAGAACCCTGACACGCCCCCGACACGCCCCCGACACGCCCCCAGGCCGAACGCAGCTTCGAAGCAGAAACCTGACACGCCCCCGCCACGCCCCTGACAGGCCCCTGCCACGCCCCCTGGCCGAATGCAGCTTCGAAGCAGAACCGTGACACGCCCCCGCCATGCCTCCGACACGCCCCCAGGCCGAATGCAGCTTCGAAGCAGAACCGTGACACGCCCCCGACACGCCCCCGACACGCCCCCACGCCGAACGCAGCTTCGAAGCAGAACCCTGACACGCCCCCGACACGCCCCCGACACGCCCCCCAGGCCGAACGCAGCTTCGAAGCAGAAACCTGACACGCCCCTGACACGCCCCCAGGCCGAACGCAGCTTCGAAGCAGAACCCTGACACGCCCCCGCCATGCCCCTGACAGGCCCCTGCCACGCCCCCAGGCCAAATGCAGCTTCGAAGCAGAACCCTGACACGCCCCCGCCACGCCCCCGCCACGCCCCCAGGCCGAATGCAGCTTCGAAGCAGAACCCTGACACGCCCCCGACACGCCCCTGACACCCCCCCAAGCCGAACGCAGCTTCGAAGCAGAACCCTGACACGCCCCCGACACGCCCCCAGGCCAAATGCAGCTTCGAAGCAGAACCCTGACACGCCCCCGACACGCCCCCGACACGCCCCCAGGCCGAACGCAGCTTCGAAGCAGAACCCTGACACGCCCCCGCCACGCCCCCGCCACGCCCCCAGGCCGAATGCAGCTTCGAAGCAGAAACCTGACACGCCCCCGCCACGCCCCCGCCACGCCCCCAGGCCGAATGCAGCTTCGAAGCAGAAACCTGACACGCCCCCGCCACGCCCCCACCACGCCCCCAGGCCGAATGCAGCTTCGAAGCAGAACCCTGACACGCCCCCGACACGCCCCTGACACCCCCCCAAGCCGAACGCAGCTTCGAAGCAGAACCCTGACACGCCCCCGACACGCCCCCAGGCCAAATGCAGCTTCGAAGCAGAAACCTGACACGCCCCCGCCACGCCCCCACCACGCCCCCAGGCCGAATGCAGCTTCGAAGCAGAACCCTGACACGCCCCCGAGACGCCCCCGACACGCCCCCAGGCCAAACGCAGCTTCGAAGCAGAAACCTGACACGCCCCCGCCACGTCCCCTGGCCGAATGCAGCATCGAAGCAGAAACCTGACACGCCCCCGCCACGCCCCCCGGCGCGCCCCCAGGCCGAACGCAGCTTCAAAGCAGAAACCTGACACGCCCCCGCCACGCCCCCACCACGCCCCCAGGCCGAATGCAGCTTCGAAGCAGAACCCTGACACGCCCCCGACACGCCCCCGACACGCCCCCAGGCCAAACGCAGCTTCGAAGCAGAAACCTGACACGCCCCCGCCACGCCCCCGCCACGCCCCCAGGCCGAACGCAGCTACGAAGCAGAACCCTGACACGCCCACGACAAGCCCCCGCCACGCCCCTGCCACGCCCCCAGGCCGAATGCAGCTTCGAAGCAGAAACCTGACACGCCCCCGCCAAGCCTCCGACACGCCCCCAGGCCGAATGCAGCTACGAAGCAGAACCCTGACACGCCCCCGCCACGCCCCCTGCGCCCCCCCAGGCCGAATGCAGCTTCGAAGCAGAACCCTGACACGCCCCCGCCACGCCCCCGACACTCCCCCGCCGGGCCCCCGACACGCCCCCAGGCCGAATGCAGCATCGAAGCAGAACCCTGACACGCCCCAAGACGCCCCCGACACGCCTCCGCCACGCCCCCAACACGTCCCTTGCGCGCCCCCAGGCCGAATGCAGTATCGAAGCAGAACCCTGACATGCCCCCGACATGCCCCCAACAAGCCCCCACCACGCCCCCGGCGCGCCCCCAGGCCGAATGCAGCTTCGAAGCAGAACCCTGACACGCTCCTAACAAGCCCCCCACATGCCCCCAACACGCTCCCCCAGGCCAAATACAGCATCAAAGGAGAACCCTTAGAGTCCCCCGACAAGCCCTCGCCACGCCCCCAACAAGCCCCCGGCGCGCCCCCAGGCCGAATGCTGCATCGAAGCAGAACCCTGACACGCCCCCAACAAGCCCCCTCCCCGCCCCTGCCACGCCCCTGCTACGCCCCCAGGCCAAGTGCAGTATCGAAGCAGAACCCTGAGACGCCCCCAACAAGACCCTGACACGCCCCCCCAGGCCAAACGCAGTATCGAAGCATAACCCTGACACGCCCCCGCCACGCCCTCCAGGCCGAATGCACCATCGAACCTTAACCCTGACACGCCCCTGCCCTGCCCCCACCACTCCCCCAGGCCGAATGCAGCATCGAAGCAGAACCCTGACCCACCACTGACACGCCCCCGCCATGCCCTCTGGGCCGAATGCAGCACCGAAGGAGAACCCTGACTCGCCCCCCGCCACGCCCCCGAGGCCGAATGCACCATGAAGCAGAACCCTGACACGCCCCCGAGAAGCCCCCGCCACGCCCCCAGGCCGAACGCAGTATCGAAGCAGAACCCTCATACTTTAGCTGCATTGTCAAAAGACACCCTGACACACCCCTGTCATTCCCCCATAGGTTAGAGGGTTTGTGAAAAGACACCCCCCCAACACTGAAAGCATTGTTCAACCAAACCCCAACCATACCACTACAAGTGAGAGGCGAGTGACAGGCCTCTTGCTCAGTTAGGAGGGTTTATTTCTTATGCATCATAGTCCCTCCCACCAGAGAGAGCAGGGATTTGAACCAGGGTCATCCATATTCTAAGCAAGTATCCTAACCCTGTAGGGCCTTAAGAGTGTCTTTTGCCCTGGTTAATATATAGTTAAAGTGGAATGCTTGAGCGGTAAGAGGTTGAGACACACATCCTTTCTCAACCACCACAGAGGGATTTGAACCACCTACGCTCACAATCTAAGCAAGCAACTTCCTCCCCCCTGTATCATAGTGGGACATGAAAGTGTTTTTTGCCCCGATTAATATATAGTTAAAGTGAAATGCTTGAGAGGTAAGATATTAACTTGCTAATGTCATCACCACAGGGGTTTGAACTAAGGGCACTCACCCCCTAAGTGAGTACCTTAACCCCCAAACCACAGAGTGAGGCACAGGGTGCTAGTGGCCAATTCTCATATATTATTTACTGAACATGACCTACCTTCAACAGAAAAGACTAGAAACCGGGACAAGTACTGAAAACCCTGGACTACAGAGGGGTTTTCATGTTCTTTGTTGCCCAATTACTATTTGATGAAAGTAGAACAGCTTCAAGAATCCATCAAGAGCAACCGACATCTGAATATCCCTAGTTCAGTGATTTGGGAACACACTTGATACAATAAACAGCTCTATTCAAAACCCTTCTTGTGAGCTAGAATGGAAGAACCGATGCAGGGTCTACCACCTCCCCCATACGTTATCTAACTACTGGTCTAATAGATACACATGAGGCCTCTTCTCAGGACACCCAAATCCTCTTCAAATCCCTTTTCCACGTCAAGAAGGGAGAGGAAACTGACCAAGGCCATCCCCGTGAGTAGCCTAAGCCTGGATCTGAATGTTATAATGGAAGCAGTTTGCTCCCCCAACCTCCTTGTGTGGAGTTTACGTGCAGTGTATCTGTGTCGGTCCCAGCTTATTAGAGAGACAAGGTAGGTGAGGTACCATCCTTTACTGGACTAACTTCTGCTGGTGAGAGAGAGAAACTTTTGAGCTACACACGGTTCTTCTGGTCTGGGAAAAGTCCCTTATGTGTGGTAACTATTAAACAATTTGTTCCATCTTGCATTTAGCTGTGATGATTGGGTTACCTTCCCCAGTGAAAATAGTTAAGGCTAAATTGAAACTTTATTTATGAATTATTATTAGAACAAAATGACACCTCTTCCCCCCAACTACTTGTCTACACAGGAAGGTGCTGGCCCAAATAATATTTCATTAAAGTTGGGCAGCTTGGCAGGCAAGAGGACAGAATCACAAGACCCCCTTCACTAGAGCCATGGAACCATAGGCCATAGACTGGCTGCAGGGAGCCGAAAGGAAAAAAAGAGACAACTCTTAAGTCAGCATGATGGGCAGTGGACTCCATTCACCAACAGCCATCCCCTCTCAGTTTTAGGTAGGCATCGTGGCAGAGATCTTTGCCAGATCGGTTTTATTTCTTGTAATTTAAAACCCAACGCACCTAGTAAGCCAAACAGCGTCACTGAAATCTATTGGAGTAATCGTAGGAGTAAGCAGTACTTAATGTAAGTTAGAAATGAGCCCAGACTCTGCACTACAATTCATTCCAAAGGCAGATGCTACAGACAAATCACTACTTGCTACACACTCAGGCCTGATCCCACAAACACTTAGGCACGTGGTTAACGTTACTACAGCGAGCAGTGCCAGAGATTTCAATGAACTCCTCGCTCGTTTCACATATTTTAACGTGCTAAACTGGTCACGTCTCCATCGCCTTGTCTACAGTGGCGTTTTAGAGCGTGTTAGTGAGCTGATGTGATCTAAAAAACAAACAATACACCTTTAAAACCCTAATACCAGCTCTAAGGTAGCCAGCAAGCAACTGAGGGGAGTTAGTTAAGATGTGAATCTAGAAAAACAACGAGGAGTCTGGTGGCACTTTAAAGACTACCAGATTTATTTAGGTATAAGCTTAAAAACCCCACTTAAAAACCCCACTTCTTCAGATGTGAATCTAGGGGTTTCTTTCCGATTGGTACCTGGTTGTTTGCTTTGCAACTCAGCTTTCCTTCCTCACCCCATCCCACTGTGCTCCTAAGAAAGGGAAAGGTCCACCCAGCTCTGCTGCCCCCTCCAACCTCCTCGCTTTTCTGGCGACAGAGAAATAGGTCAGCTCAGAAAATGTTAGTTAAGGTCTGATTTTGATTTTACCCACACCAGTGAAGTGAGAATGACTGCAATGAAGTTACCCACGTGTAGGCGACTGGAAAAGCAGGCTTGTTTGCTTTTATACGCCAGTCTAGACCTACATTCACTTCCTCCGCACCCAGACCTGCTGTCATTTCACTCTTACTGTGGTGAGTGAGTGATTTATGCTGCGGTTATAGATGTTAATCTGATAGGACGGGAACATCCTCCCCTCCTGTGGGCCAGATGAAGCCAGCCTGAGGCAGCAACGGACGTCACCTTTGAACTGGGAGAAGGCCAAGGGTACAAAAGAAAATGTGGATACTCCATTGTGGATCTCCGGGCCTTTAATCCCTGAGGTCATCGCTTCCTAGAGTGAAATAAAAGTTAGACACATGAAACTCCCAGAGGCCAGGGAAAAGAGGGACTGAAACCATTTCCCTTGCACCACCTTGTGGCACACATGAGAATGGAAAATTGCTACATTTCAGCAGCAGCTTTTACACAACGTTCCTCAATTGCTCTCCCATTTTCAGGACGCTCTCCGAGTTCACTGAGCATCACTGGTATTGTAAAACAATCACTGGGTAGTTAGCAGGGCTGTGTGGGTATAGAGGGTACTGAACAGTGTCACAACCAACATTAAAGATGCAGTTCAAATGATTTAGGGAGCGGTCCGGCGACCTTGGACCATTTGCTGAGCAGAGAAGCCCGCCAAGAGATCAGCACGCTGGTGGTGCTCAGCACCCTGCACTGGCTTCCTGGTTCATTTCCTGTGCCTATTCAAGCACCGATCTTAACTGTGGAGGTCCCAGCAGAGGGGTCATGACCCACCAAGACAGCTGTGAGTCTCATGTATGCAGCGGTGGTGTAGCCGTGTTGGTCCCAGGAGATTACAGTGATAAGGTGGGTGAAGTAATAGCTTGTCTTGGACCAATTTTTGTTTGTGGGAGAGACAAGCTTTCGAGCTTACACAGAACTCTTCTTCAGGTCATGGGCATAACTAGTAACAGCTCTCAAGACAAGGAAATAGTTTCTGGTTGCGTGCAATTTGTTACCTCCGTTTCCCTAAAAACCAACCCAGAGTTACACTTGTATTAGTTTTATTACGATGCCGCTGTTGGGTCAGATAGAAAAGAGATGGAGGTTATTCATGCACGCACACATTCACCGCATTCATACCCTCTTGCACCCCTCCCCACACACAGATGGAGAGTTACCGGAGACAGCATAGGAAGCTGAGAAGCCGAAGCAGAGTAGATCTGGTGTGGCTGCCTATGGTCACGGGTCCGGGCCGGCGAGCAGGTCAAGAAGCTTGTGTGCATGCCTTCTTCCTTTTGCTGGAACTTGGTTGCTCCTGTCATGTACACTGAGTTTTTCCTTCTGTGTCTGTCACCGAGAAGCAATCCCAGACCAGTTCCTTTCATGCATACCAGGTTCTTCTTTTCTTTTCAGCACCCCATGAGCGTCTTCTCAGGGCAGATTACATCAGACACACCTGGCTCCGGGCTCTTTTCTCCTTGCAGTTCCTCTCCGCCCAGTCCCCCATACACTCTCTCTTTCACACTTATCTTCCACACACACTCCCTTGTTCACACTCTCTCTGATTGCATGATGGGATATTGCAAAGCTTGGAGGTTCATACAAGTGGTAACTGAAAAGGTTACAAAGCTTGCAAAGGTTACAAAACTTAAAAGGTTATGCTAACGATAACTACAGTTACAAACTTTGCAAAAAGGTTACAGAACTTAATGATCACATTAGCAACGACTGAAAAGTTACACATCTACAATCGCATTCTGCTGGATTGAGCGGAGGCTTTACATAACATTTCCCGCCCCTTGGTCACCCAAACTGCGGTGACCATCCAAAGAGGGACAGCGAGCCTCCGCCCATCCATGCCAGTGCTTCGATTGCCGGAGCAATTCCAGATTTTCATTACACGTAGCATGTCCACAGTAACAAAAATACATAGCAAAATATTGACCAGAGCATGTAACAACGAGTGTCAAACAGCCTCTCTCATGCACTACATTTAGATGAAAATCAGAGCATTTGGTGGGGAGGTAAACAATTGGTAAAGGGGTAGTTATAAGCTAGATGTATCACAGGCTTTTGGACAGAGGTGGCCACCACAGGGACAATTTGGCAGGAGGCAGAGGGGTAGGGAGAGAGAGGGCTCTAGTTAGAGTTAAAGAGGGCTGAGAGTATGGTTTGTTGCTGTTCCCTGCCTAATGTGGTATCTTCCCTTTTCCCAAACACCATACAGGATAGTGCTAGTAATGCGACAAGCGCTACAAAACAGACATGAGGCATAAAACATGAAACACAAAACACAGAACAGAAGACAACATAGAAGTTTGTCGCAACGATGCACCATGGTACGTTTCAATTGTCCTCCAGCTCTTTCTGGTGCTCTGAAAAACAGAAGCTGGGAAAAAGACTCAAACATTGTAAACCGTAGGCTATCGTAGAGAGGAACATGGAGTCGGGATGGTTCCCCCTACGTGCTTGAGCTGTTCTCAATGGACCCACTTCCCATTACCATATTATCATCCACATATGAGATCACCCACCCCTTATCCCCTGGAGGGAGATGCTCTAACATTTGGGTCTGTACCTTATGCACAGCAGCGAGGACGCTATGACATCCTTGGGGTACGTGGGTACAGCAAAATTGTACTCCGGCCACGTGGAACGTGAATCGGTCCTGCGATCCTTCCTCGAGCGGGCTAGCAAAGAAACAGTTAGACAAGTCCAGTACAGAACATCTTTTAGCTTCCCTTGGTATGTCTTGTAACACCCGGGTCATGTCTGCGACTATTGGCACCCACTGGGGGGGTCATCGCATTGACTCTCCGCTAGTCGACAGTCAGTCTCCATGAGACACCATCAGCTTTCCTCACAGGCCATATGGGGGAGCTAGCAGGGGAAATTGTTCTTTTCACTACTCCCTGCCCTTCCAGCTCCCTGACTATCTCCGCTACAGCCCGGCATGCCGCAGTGGGGATAGGATATTGTTTCTGTGGGGGGACCGCTGGTCCTTCTATTTTCACTGGTTCCCCAGTCCATTTACCGCAGTCCAGCTTGTGGACCGCCCATGTCTGGGAAAAGCGCTTCCTCCACTCCTCCCTGCTATCCCCGGTCACTACCGCCACCCTCAGCAATTTGGCCACCACTTTGTTACAGAACTTAATGATCATACTAGCAATGACTGAAAAGTTACACCTCTTACAATCGCATTCTACTGGATCGAGCGGAGGCTTTACAGAACACAACTGATCAGGAGCTTGCTCTAGGAATAGGCCTCAGCCATGAAGTTCAGCTCCCGAATCCAACTACTCCAGAGTTTGGGGCTGCCAGGATTGGATCTGGGCCCTTCTCTATTCTGTTTGACACTAGGCAGATAGCTGTCTTCAATGCCCAGACTGGGGTACATGGGCTAGACCTGAAGGCGGAGGCTCAGCGAACAATCCGAATGCCCCCTTGATCCATATCACAGGATGGGTTTGCTCTGAGAATGCAGGTCTCCCCTCTTGAGGGTGGGATACTGATCCTGGACTTTTACACCGGCTTGCGCTGTCTAAACCAGCGGAAGGAAAGGCTAAGCTAAGCTCGCTCAGCCTCTCCCCGAGGAATCGAAAAGCCCAAAGTACTACTGCTTTGCCAGCAGATGTCACCATCGAACAACACAGCAAGTGGCTGCAGGGCAGCCGCCCTGCCACAGTGCAGAGGTGGATCCAGATGTGCAGCAGCGGAGGAGAGAGGGTTCATTCGGAGTGGGTCCCTTAGGGGCTCAGTTTCCGCCATCTGTACACAAAGGTTGTTTTTTAACCTTCTTCACAGAGGGAATTGTGAAGCTCAGTCACTGCAATCTGGGAAGTATTTTGAGATGCTTGGGTGCAAGGGGCTTGATATTATTGGTAGCGTCCGGGAACATGCAACTGTGGGTTAAAGGCACTTGAGGTATGTTAACTAAGCCCAGTAATACTCAGCCTGAGGGGTAAAGGTTTATTATTGCCCCTACTGTACAGGTGGGGAAATTGAGGCACAGTAACTTTCCATGAGTTCACACAGCGAGTCAGCGGAGGGATTAGAACCCAGGAGCCCTGTCTCCCAGGCCCTCCCGTTCCCACCTTCTGTCCCAAGTCCACACTCCTCTATAGATCACATGAGGAAAAGGACTGGAAGGCAGGAATGAAAGAGGGAGTTGGCCTCAGGGCAGTAGGTAGTGAGGGCTAGAGAAGAACTCCTGGGGGAACCAGGCCTATCCTGAGCCTGGAGCCCCAGGGGCCTCTTCTATGCAGTTGGTGTGCAAAGGCAGGAGGCAGCAGAAAGGAGGTTTCTATTGAATAAGGTTTTAAAAACTGCCCTCTGGCACTTCAGAGCTGTAGCAGGGACTGAACTCGGACTGTTCTGTATCTAATAGGCACAGACTTCCATAGAACAGCCTGGAGCCCTTTGGTTTAGAGAGTCCTCCTTCTTTGTTGCTGTTTTAATTCCACCTTCCAAATTGCCTACTAGGGAGCAACCAAATGTCAAGGGTTAATTTTTCTTAACGCAAACCCCCATTGTCCAGGACTCCTTTAAAAAAAGAAAAGAAAATTACTTTGTGCAATCAACACTTCCCCTCCCGGTACTGCACGTAGTAACAGTCTGGCATGTAGCAAGGGCTGCTAAGAAACTGGACTTCATTTGCCGGCTCCAGTCATATGACTGGAATGACAAAGGTTTTGGGGACTCAGTCCTGTGTCCGGTCAGTTTCCACTAACCCCAGTGGCGATGGTCATATAAGCAAAATCAGCAGGGAAGACAAGACGATCATCTGGTTGCAGCAGTGGGTTGGGGTTTAGAGATCTGGGTTCTGGGCTCTGCCACAGACAGTGCATCCTTTGTCATGTCACTTACTGTTCCCCCATGGGAAATGAGGGCAATAATACTTCCTTCCTCCCACTCTTTACATATCTTGTCTCTAGACTGTAAGCTCTCGGCAGGGCAGAGACTGTCTGTCACTATGTATATACACAACTCCTAGCACGATGGGCCCCCCGATCTTGGCTGGAACTATTTAATATAAATAAAAACCACAACACAGGAGTTATTGAAATATAAATGAATCATAACAAAAAGAGAGTCAGCTCTGGATTTAATATTTTGACTTTGCTTAATGGTGACACCGAAGGGCCTGATTGTGCTACCCCTCCTTACTCTGAGAGGTCCCTTTCTCTACAAGTCACCCCCTCGAACCAGAGCTCTCCCCGTACCCTGGCTCATGATCATCCATCCGATCATTCCGAACGCCAGCAGCTCAGCCTTCGAGCCCAGAGTCAAACAAGCATTATTCAGGCTAGTGACTGCCTGAATCACTGTAATCCCCAGTCTGCTCCATCTCTTTCTCATGCTGCCTTGCTCTAGTAGCCAGGATGAAACCTGTGGCTGGGCTGATGACCATGAATGCGCTATTCGACTATTATGATGGATTATAAACAAAATTCCCAAGGGTCCAGTCCTGACTACACGGCAGAGCTAAAGCTATTTGGGTTCCCTAGCTGTGCATTCCCGTCTCTTGGCTTGTCTGGATTGCTTTTAAATTCAGCCTTGACTGAGTATCTCGGGTTTATAGCGCTCGTTTGGGGACTAATTACAGCATTCTTGTAATGTTTTCTACCCTTCGGTTACTGATACAGCCTCGCTATCTTAATTCCAGTTTAACATAATTTAGCGATCTGGAGTATGTGAGTGTATGTAGCTAATCTCTCTCTAGCTGTGCTTACTATTATCCATCGACACTTGATCTCTTTTCTTTCATGTGTAGGAGTCTCTCTCTCTCTCTCTCACACACACACACAACTTCTGAAACTTTCTCATATTGTGTCCACTTCTTAAGATCCAGATCTTCTAGTGAACATCATCTCCTTTCCCACCCACTCCTGATCCTGCATCCTTCCTATGGCATTTCTAGTGGTCGGTTGTATGAAGCAGTCACATTTGCACAGGATCGAGGAGAGAAGATGGAAATCAACTTACTTTAATGCACCCACGTAGGCTGGTTGTTCTGTCCCCACATTACCCCCACCAGCACTTTGCATCTAGGCTCCTGCTGAACACAAGACAGTACATTCACTAGCACTGAACCTTCCCTATTGTTTGCACTCTTCTGTGTTCTGAATTCACTTTGCTTCTCTCCCTCCTGTGTGTTAGTTACTCCTCCAGTTTTGTTGTCATCCACAAATCGGATCCTGCATTTACACCACACAAAAAGGAACAGGCAGACAGCCATGGAGCAGGGCTTCACGATGCAGCAAGGGGGTTGGGTTTTCATTAGCCTCTGGGAATCGGTCAAGGGTCCTAGTCTGAACTAGAGCTAGCCGGAAGCCTCATGTGTGGGGATATGGACGGGCGCTTTCCCCATAGGACAGAAGCTGCTCCGTGGACCACCTGGAAGTGCCGTGTGGGCTCTAGTACGATAACCACCAGACTGATCTTTACTGTCGGACTTTCCAAGTGAGTCAAGAAAAATTCTCACTCAATCCAGGCCCTTAAAATTAAGGTGCTGAGCTGAGCCTCTGAGCTAATCACTGTGACAGCATCAGGACAGCCTCATTCACCGGTGACTAGGAGGAACAGAAACCAAGCGGGGTATCTACAGTAGACTCCGGGGGCTAATTTTCTCAGTTACACAGGTGTAAATCAGGGGTTAACCGCACTGAAGACAGTGACACTAAACTGGTGCCAAATGGTGTAAGTAAGAGAAGGATCAGGCCTTGGGTATATAACCCAAGTGCGCAGATCCTGAATGGCAGAGGGTCATATTCTGCCATCGCTCACACCTGGGTAGCTCCAAAGCCAGTCAGTGGAGTGTGACCATCTGGCAACAGGTTCACTGCTCTGTAACAGCAACTCCAGACAAACTCCCGTCACCTCGCCCATTGCCGTCATGGCATTGATCCATCAGTGATGTCACGTAAGAGCCTCAGTGAAAGCCGGGCTCATGCTGATCAGTAAATATTATTGTGAGATGTACGTCCAGTTATTATGTGAAACGTTGTAGCTGTAGAATGAGAATATGGTTCTCAAGTCTGAATCAAGGCAGGGTTGACAAACAGGTCTCTGCCAGGCATGGGATTGATAGTCATCTGCCTATCTTGGTTCACATGAAATTGAGCATTGTAAGCCAAGGCACTGCAAGTCAGCAGGGAAGTCAGAGAGGCAAGACACTGGAGAATAAATCCCGGGGAAGGGTCCTCTTAACTCTGAGGACAATGCCTTTGGGGAATATGAGAGGAAGGCAAAAATATACCCCTTTATCCTGCACCTGAGGAAGTAATTGAGTAGTGTGATTACACTCATGAAAACAGAATCCCACCCAGCCTGGGTTGGAAATACTGCAAGACAACTTTGGTGATCTGAGACTGCTTTCGACAGGAGGTTAAGCCGAATCGCTAGAAAGCATGTTAGGATTTTAATCTCTGATGACAAATTGGTGGTGGTTTTCCATGTAAACAGATCTCAGTGCTGTGACCCTGAGATGATCAAACAGACTAGCGCATTCTCCATCCCCTTGGGGATAGCAAACCTGGTATTTCTGTGAGTAGCCAGTGACAGGGGCTGGATATCACAGGGCCTCAGGGCCTGGGGGGCACCATGGTTAACCCGCAAGGCAAAGTTCAGGCTGGTCTAGCCCAGAGGAGATTGACAGGCTGGTGCTGTCAGGGAGCTGACAATCAATTAAGCGCCAGCAAGTTTCTCTCTCTCTCTCTTGCTGGAGGCAGGGGAGTAACAAGGTGACTCTCAGCCCTGGGAACAAGAAAGCATCACATGGAGTCACTCCAGATTTACATCAGTGTAACTGAGATCAGAATGTGGCCCAGAGCCCTGTGACATAACTAGAAGTCAAGCTGCTCTCAGTTATATGCCTCGTAAAGACTAAGCAATCCCAGTGGCTCAGTAGTTCCCCCAGATTAATATGGGTGGTAGAGAGCAGCAATCAGTGCTCCCGAGACACAGCCCTATGGCCTCTTTGGAAATGTTCAGCCCCATCCTAAGGCTTGGGGACTCTGGTCTCATACTCTCTCCCTCTCTAATCTGAGGCGATGGCTGAAGGGGTGAGAAACCTCTGGGACGTTGGCTACATACACGACTTCCCTGGGGCCCCGCCCAACCAATCAGGGCTGTGCAGTGCCACCCACAGCAGTGACTGTTCCCCTTAGCCCCTTCGCAGGCTGAGCTGCTGTTAAGCCGCCGAGCGAGCGGATTAGGGGAGTCACTCAGGGTCTGTCACACAAATCTTCAGGCCGGGAGCGTGTCACATTTCTGGCAGAAGCCAAACGCTCTTTGAACCGACCCAGAAGGACCAGTTCGTAAATATCACCGTTCAGACCGATTTGGGCCAGCAAGGGGCTCATTGCAGTGAGTATGACGGGAAATATTTAGTGTATATTATTCTCGCAGCAAAATGAGTGACCAAGTATTATTATTTTAGTCAACTACAACTGGTTAATTACATAGTAAAAGCATCCTGACTGGTTAATAATTAAATCACTCCTCTTGCAAAGAGCCGCAGGAGACACATTAAAGAGACACAGGCGAGCCACTGTCTGAGCATCACTGTTCTAAGGCATCTGCCCCGGTCACGCGATACAGGATTAGATGGACCATGGGTCTCTGCCCAAATCATAAATCCTATCTCTGAACCGCCCCATTTCAATGGGGTAGCTAGATCCAGTCTTTCCATAAACATCACTCATGTTCCAAGCGTGTGGTTTCTCTCTCTTTCACCCAGTCAGAACAAGCCCAGGAGATCTGGGGTCTTCCCCATCCTCCTGCCCCCCCACCCATCCATCCTCACAGTCACTTGAAGTTAAGGCAGATCCTATGATTGGCAACGAGGAATCAAACTAAGCCCAGATCAAGTTAAACCACCACGATGACACTGAAGCAATTAAATGTAGACAAATCCAATTACAATCCAGACCCTTTAATTGGCTCGGAGTAATGGAGGCCCTGCCACCTCAAGCAGAGATTACCGGGGCAGCTGGACTGATCCAGACAGACCCTTGCTCAACTTGGGAATGGCACAGCCCTGGTCAGCCTTGCACTGCAGGCTGAAGAGAGAGAAGACAAGACTCAGGCCTTATCTACATTCAAATTTGCCCTGGTTTAGCTAAACTGGGTTTACGTAAATTGGTGCAAGCCTCCATGTGGACATTCTTATTTAAGAGCAGCTCATTCTGGTTTAGTTTACACTTGTTCCTAACTGACTGAAGCGAAGCCAAACTGCAAGGGCCCAGGTGGCCTTTGGCACCGGTTTAACTAAAGCAATTTTAAAATCACACCTTGGTCCAGACTTTAGACCTCCCTACCTGGGGAATCCTTCCAGCTTCTTCTGTCCTTGCGGTTGTGAACACAGAGGGATTGTACTAGAAGCATCAGCTGCATCCGTTTAATTTAAGGGGTGATTCTAAGCTGTCCTTCCACTGAAATACCAATGTGATATCTGCCATCATGTTCCAGCAATGCCCGTCTGCCATGTACATTGGCCAAACCAGACAATCTCTACGCAAAAGAATAAATGGACACACATCTGACATCAGGAATTATAACAGTCAAAAACCAGTAGGAGAACACTTCAATATCCTTGGTCACTCAATAACAGACTTAAAAGTGGCAATTCTTCAACAAAAAAACCTTCAAAAACAGACTCCAACAAGAAACTGCAGAACTGGAATTAATTTGCAAACTGGACACCATCAAATTAGGCCTGAATAAAGACTAGGAGTGGATGGGTCATTCCCCGTACTAAATTTCCCCCTACTGTTACTCACACCTTCTTATCAACTGTTTGAAATGGGCCACCCTCATTATCACTACAAAAGTGATTTTTCCTCCCTTGGTATTCTACTGTTAATTGAATTGTCTTGTTAGCACTGGGCAACTCCCATCTTTTCATGTACTGTATTTTCCACGCCATGCATCGGATGAAGTGGGTTTTAGCCCACGAAAGCTTAAGCCCAAATAAATTTGTTAGTCTCTAAGGGTGCCACAAGGACTCCTCGTTGCTTTTGCGGATACAGACTAACACGGCTGCCCCTCTGAAACAACGGTTCACACACATGGGTTTACACTGGGTCAACTAGATCGGTGCAAATCTGTGTGTAGACATGGCTTGAATTATATTCCTGGAAGACTCTTAAATTCAGTGATTGGGTTGACTGCTTGCCAAGGGGCTATTTCCCAACATCCTAGCCTCCCATCCCCCAGTATCTGTCTCAAAGGGTATGTCTACACTGCAATAAAACATATGCAGCTGGCCCATGTTAGTGGATTCAGGCTCACGGGACTTGGGCTGTGTAGCTATAAAATTGCAGGGTAGACATCCGGGCTCTGGGACCCCGCAATGGGGGAGGGTCTCAGAGCCCGGACGTCTACACTGCAATTTTATAGCCCCATGAGCCCGAGTCAGCTTAGTGTGCAGTGTAGACATACCCCAAGGTGGCCTCAACTTCCACTGAAGTATTAGAGGGGTAGCCGTGTTAGTCTGGATTCGTAGAAGCGACAAAGAGTCCTGTGGCACCTTATAGACTAACAGAGGTATTGGAGCATAAGCTTTCGTGGGTGAATATCCACTTCTTCGGATGCAAGCAGTGGAAATGTCCAGGGGCAGATATAAATGTGTTGTTATAAATGTGTTCAATGAAGTATTGAACGGTTCAGCTCCTCCCTGTAAGCACTCAGATGCTATGGTGATGGGCATGCTTTCCCTGCCTGTTCTACAAACACCCGGCTCACACCCTCTAAAGTCCAAACTCACCTCCTTTCTAGGGTTTGGCTTTACTAACAAAGAAATCAACAACAAAAAATTCAGCACGAATCTCCCCAGCTTTGGCTGCTTCTACGGTTCCCCCTTCACAGCTGCTCAGCCCATGCTCTAGGTCCTCTCTCACCTTCCTTGTGTCCCAGTGAGGCAGTGGAGCCCAGTTAAGCCTTTCTAGGGGGAGGGGAGATGTTTCAGGCAAATAAATCATACCAGCTGTTAAATTGAATATACTAGTTAAAATGATGGGTAAAAATCTCAAACACACCTACATAATTAAAGGTACTTTTGAATTTTTACCCACCCTCCCTAGAAACAAAACAACAAGCAGCAGGCCAGGACAAATCATCGTGGAGTACCCGAGTTTGTGCGGACATGACTGCTTTGCTTAGCAAACTCCTTGCTGACAAAGCCCAGTTAAAAACACATGGGTGCTTGAAGAGGCCAGTTTAATTCCTGGATGCGTCAAATCAGAAACCGCCAGGTGATCCTTGAACGGCTGACGCTGTTTCTTAAGAAGTACATTGGGAGGTGGGGAGAAGAACGGAAGGACAATACTTTTCATCCATCACTACAGACTGGATCTAAGCTAGCCGACTATCATCTGTCCTGAATTAATTTTGGGAGAGGAATATCTTAAAAGCCTTTTTGGCTCTGACATCACATTCCTTCCTTCCCCAATGTGTCCTTTATGCCCTGAACATATACGTGACGCAGCCAGGGTCCTATCACCCAATACGTGCAGTGAGAGACATGCAGCGGGAAGGAACATTCTGCCCATTCTTGTTATGAATGGATCCTTCCTTCCATTTTTTGTGGGTTTATAACGTCACCTGATTTATAATGGGGCTATTGTGATTCTTGAGTAACATGGTTTGATAGGCAGGGAAGGTTAGTGGAGTAGAAAACTCTTTCTTCACTCTTGGCACTGCTAGGTATGTGTGTTTATTGTGTCTGCAACGCAAGAGGAGTATGGACTGGAATATATTTTTGAGGGCTAGCGTTTGGCAAAATCGAGCTCTGAGGAGTGGTTTGGAGATGGGCTGAGAACATTAGTAGATGAAAGAGGTGGACATTGTACGTACTCAGTACTCTGAAATCACCTGGGTCTGTTTGGTAAATGGCCTAGTTTTTTTTTGCCTAATCCAAGGGGCCAATGATCTCTTCAAAATATATGTCATGAGCTTGCATGGATAGGACCAATGTTATACCACACTAGAAAGCTGGGAATATTAACTTGTTGATGAGGTCTAGGAGTTTTTTCCCCCCCAACACTGGTGGTGTGTAAGAAATCACAACTCTCAATGACATTGTTCCAATGACAGTCTTGGTTTCTTCCTCTTATTTCGCTTCCAACCCGATTTTCATGCTCACTGACTTCTCAAGGACTGTTACGAGACAGTACCAACACAGGATGCCGTCCAAGCGCTTGGAATCCCACTTTTCAAGGGGCATGTGTCATTCAGCTCTGCCTCTAGGGACTCATCAAAATATTGGCTGCTAACATCATGCTAGAATTGAAATGAGGGAGAAAGCCACACTGACCAGCATGGCCTAGTTTTAAAGCCGTGGGGTCATCTCACTCATTTTAACACCAGGGCCTTTGTTGTTACTGAACATTGAACTATGGAAGTAGTGGCAGAAGTGTCCCAAATGGAAGGAGATGCTAAGATTGCTGGGAGAGGGAATCCGAGCTGGGGCTCAAAGTTCACGAGGTCAAGAGATCTCTTGAGCTCTGCTCTGACAATGAGAGGTCTGGCGTGGCATGTCAGCAATGGCTCACGGAAGGCTGACGTGCCACGCCAGCACTGTTCATGTGCCTATGTGCTGCTTGAAGTGGGGAGAGGGACCAACACGCGGGACTTTCAAAGGAGGATCTAGCTTCATTCTTCTCTTCTCAAGTTCTCGTTACCCCGTTCAGGCCCTCTCAGATCCCATTAGACACCACAGGGCCACCCTTAGCTGGCCAATCCCCAACATGGCCCATACTTCAGCAGCAGCACCTGAGGAGCTGTTCAGGGGGCACTTTGAGGTTTAGTTACCTGACTCGCTCGATCCTACCCACAGACGTATCAACATCTACAAGGAAGACACTTCAAATGTCTGAGAGGGCTCAACATTAAACAAGATGACACCCCCGGAGCCTGTTTAGCCCCAAATGCATGTAGTGGGTTTGTCCGGTGAACAAGGATGCTTACACTAAATGGAGCTCCAAAAAAATGGCTCCTCTCTTCTTCCCCTCCGACCCCCCTGCTCCACAAGTGTCATTCCCCCTCACCTTCTCATGAGAGGGGCCAATGGCAAGGTTAGAGAGGAAGGATGGTCTCGAGATGATGGCACTGGATTGGAACCGAGGGGATCAGGAGTCAGTTCCTGCCTCTGCCATAGACAAGTTACTTCACACCCTTGTCTCTCTCCAGTCTGTGTTTGTAAAATAGAGATATTTCCTTTCTCTCATCCCATGTCCATTTTACCTATTTAGATTATAAATTCTGCACAGCAGGGACTATCTCTTACCGTGCAGTGCCTAGCACAATGGTGCCCTGATCTCAGCTGGGACCTCTAGGCACTGTTGTAATAGAAATAATAATGGCAACACTTTTGTGTTCCCCTTTATTAAGAGCCATAGTCTAGACCCAGGATGTGAGATCTTCAGACTCCTGCGACCAGTCAGAGCAGCCAGCCTGGTTCAGAGCAAGTTATTTATGCCACACGCCAAATCCCCCATTCTCCTGCGTTACATGAGAGCAGAGAAAACTTTCCCATCACGTGCTTTATTCCCTGCTGCTACTGCTGGCATGTTTCAGCCTAACTATGTGCAACCTATTAGAGAGAGAGGTAGCAGTGCCAAGAATGGGATTTCAGCAAGAGACAAACATTAAATCAAAGATTAGCCCTGTCTTTGGGGAGCCAGGAGATTACAGGTGGGGGTCTGTGCCTGTATGTGTGTCAAACAAACAGGCCCTGTGTATTATCGTAAGCTACTTCTGATGTGGCAGACTTATTCTTACCCCTACCCATACCCTTCACAAAGTTGACTGCTGGATCGTTCTCCCCTTTGAGAACCCACAGGGAGGGCTGATCAGGAACTACAGAAGAATCCCAAATAACAAACCAACCCATCAGTCTTCAGAGCTCGGAACAGAAGGACCCAAGTCAAAAACCAATGACTTGCCAAACTGGAGAAGATGGATCTTCTAGCTGTCAATGCTTTCCACGAAAACGTAACTGCTCACTTATCCTCACCGAGCACCAAGGAGGAGGGAGATGTTTTCTGGACTCCTCCCCAGCTGATGATTGGCTAATGCCCCCAAAGCATAAAAGCCTTGCAATATTTACCCTCGTTAGTGTCACTGTCACTATTACTTTCTTACCCTTACTATTGTCCAATCCTAGTATGAAATTTACTAAGCTATTTGGTTTCTTCAAGAGAATACAAAAATATTGTCCTTGTGGATGTCACATGAGCCATTCCAACAGCTCAATGGGAAGCAAGAAACCCCTTGGACATTGCTGGGTTATTCAAACGCAAGCCTCTGTGAGCCACAGGAGATAGGTCATGAGGCTGGACCTTCAGAACCAGCCTGAAAGAGAGCAGCATATCATGGCTGGGCATCCAACCTACTTCTCCTACACAGCAACGCAATTAACTAACCCCAAAGGAAACCAGGGCAGCCCCGACCGAGCTCCCAGTCTGAGGAGCCGAGAGTCAAACTGGACAACGTGGAGTCCTAACTACTAAGCATCCAGGCCTCAGAGCACAACCAGCCAGGCAACAGCTAAACCCACGATGACCCCAAAACTCAGTCTGGCGTACACACCTTCTCTCACACCCACTCCCATCTTCTCTACTTATGAGACCCTCCTGCCCGTCAGAGTTGGCAACAAGAAGGGCCAGGTTCAGTATCTAGGGGTTCTGTTCCAATAACACAATGCAAAACCGGCTCGAGCCCCCACCCAGTAACCTGGGACAAATATATACCACCCCTCTGGGCGCCTCTAAGAGGCAATACTTCCCCTCTCGCAAGCACCGAGTCTGAGTGTAGCAAAAGCCTTTTAATAACAGAGAGAAACAATGCGGCATTATGTTGGGGAAACACCACAAACAGGATTCATAAAACAAACCATGAACCAGAAGACCCTCCTACCCCCCCAAGCACATTGGGCTGTGTCCTCTCCCTTTGGTTCTTGAGTCCAGCAACCCCAAGTGTCACACGAAGTCCCCAAAGACCAACAACCCCAAAGTCCAGCAACCCAAAAGTCTCTGTCCCTGGTCAGTGCCGCCCCAGAGTTCAAAAGTTAATCTGCAGAGGTGGAAATGGGGTGGGGGGGGGGGGGGAGAGAAGGGGAAGGAAAAGGGGCACCTTACGTGGTCCAAGGCTGCCTGCCCCACCTCTCTGTGGGGTTCTGCTGCAGCCTTCACCAAAAGCCGTTCCACTCTGTTCCACCTGCCATCCCACAAACTGCTCCGCCATCTGCTCTGCTCCACCAGCCACTCAGCAATATGTCTTCAGCCCCCCACCCCACTATATAACATTAGCTCTTTAGTGATTTCAGCTTGTAGTGGGGAGGGGGGGGGGCGCGCCTCAGTACAGGTGCACCCTTGGCCCATAGTGAATTGAGTTCAACAGCCTGTAACTAGATTCCTAGACTCAAAATTAGCTCTGATATTCCACAGTGGAGACAGAAGGTGCATTTAGGGCCCATGCCACCAGATACAAATATCTATCCCCAGCCTCTCTCAATTCACTGGGTTTTGGAACCCATGTCCCTTGCCTAGCGAGTGCCACTTAGTTGATGGCGAGTCCCTCCATCATAACAAAAAGCCAAGTACAGTTCCACTGTCCTTGATTCACATAATCAGGATAACAACACTTTATTCTTCCTGCCCCAATAACAGAAAAACTGGGGCTCCTACAGCAGACACAGTGACCATTTGGGCTTCTATGGGCTCATGCTAGGCGGGGTGGGTGTGCCTATGCAAATGAGATCAGCCCCTGAAGTTCTTTTCCACAACTTGCCACAACTCACCACCAGATGTCAGGGTGGAGCTCATCCTGACTCTGCTTACACTTATATGTGGAAAATTGAAGATGTTAAAAATCATTTACACTTCATCCCCCACTAGATGTCTCTCTTTGCCATGGTAAAAAGGGCTCCTGGCTATCCCGCCTGCAGAGAAACATCTGGGATGGCTGAGATGGTGAAGAGAGGGAAAGCTAAAGGGCAGGTGTCCATCCTGCAATCTATATCCCTTCCTCTCTCCTAGCCAAAGGGGTAGCTGCAGCCAATACATGAGACAGCACCTGGAGACCACAAAGTATGAGAGACTTTACAGGGAAACAAATGTAGTTAACACTGTGTGTTGAAGGGACATGTGCCGTTCACGGTAGCTGGGAGACATTGTCAGGTAAATAAATAGACCTCTCAGAGGGGAAGGGGATGGAAATAGAACTGAATCAGTCTGGAAAGTCCTTTCATTCGGTTTGGCTCCAGGTTCAAGCCTGACAGCATTTGTAATGACAGACTTGCTCCCGCTAGAGGTGATCCTGGATCTAAACAGCCCTGAACTAGAGAGGCAAGAGGGTAGATTCAGATGTGGAACCTGAATCAGGATCCGAATTTGGCAGTTGGCAGAAATAAAACTCTGACCCAAATGCGCCCAAATTTGGGTGGGGAAGAATCCCTATCCGGACCTGAATTTTTGGGTCTCAGATCCTTCTCTATTTTCCACAGTCCCTGGTGGCCCTGTTCTCAGGGCCTTGGTCTCTTTATGTATTGGGGTGTTGCCCATCATCTTTGCTCTGGAATTGCTGTTCCTCTCAAGAAGTCTCAGAGACTTTAAGGTCAGAAGGGACTATCATGATCATCTAGTCTGACCTCCTGCTCATTGCAGGCCACAGAACCTCACCCACCTGTAATAGACCCTTAACCTCTGGCTGAGTTACTGAAGTCCTCAAATCATGGTTTCAATACTTCAAGTTACAGAGACTCCACCATTGACACTAGTTTAAATGACCCATGCCCCATGCTGCAGAGGAAGGCGAAACCCTCCCAGGGTGTCTGCCAATCTGACCTGGGGGAAAATTCCTTCCCAACCCCAAATATGGCGATCAGTTAGACCCTGAGCATGTGGGCAAGACCCACCAGCCAGACACATGGGAAAGAATTCTCTGTAGTAATTCAGAACCTCCCCATCTAGTGTCCCATCACCAGCCATTGGAGAGATTTGCTACTAGCAGTCGCAGATCAGCTATCCGCCATCGTAGGCAGTCCCATCATAGAATATCAGGGTTGGAAGGGACCTCAGGAAGTCATCTAGTCCAACCCCCTGCTCAAAGCAGGACCAACCCCAACTAGATCATCCCAGCCAGGGCTTTGTCAAGCCCGACCTTAAAAACCTCTAAGGAAGGAGATTCCACCACCTCCCTAGGTAACCCATTCCAGTGCTTCACCACCCTACTAGTGAAAACGTTTTTCCTTATATCCAACCTAAACCTCCCGCTCTGCAACTTGAGACCATTACTCCTTGTTCTGTCATCTTCTACCACTGAGAACAGTCTAGATCCAGCCTCTTTGGAACCCCCTTTTCATCATCCCATCCCCTCCACAAACGTATCAAGCTCAGTCTTGAAGCCCGTTTGTTTTTTGCCCCCATTGATCCCTCTTTGCAATAATTGCTGTGCTGGATCTTAGACCCTGATTCCAGTTAGAGGACCGTGACGGTAGCCAGCCACCGACTCTTGGCCAAATCTCCTTAACTCAGCTGTGGGTAGGCCGCAAAGCATTCGATCTAACCTCCCAAGACAGCTTCAGTTTGTAACCTTCCAAACCAGCCTAATTTCCATCGGCCCAGGAAGCATGGATCCCGGCTTATCCAATGGCAGCACGATGATGTCATTGTTCAGATACCTGTACTGTAGCTATTCTTAGGCCCCCTGAGGAAAGCACAGTCTGTGACAGCTGGAATTCAATGATCAATTTGAGTGGTGGGTGACCTATGTTCCGGGGTGGGTTTGCAGGAGTGTCACACCCAAAGGCATGGAAACAGTACTAGTCTTTCGTCCCTCCAGGAAGATGGTCCTTGTCAGGACAAAGGCACACGTGGTAGGGTTGGGTGTGTGAGGGAAGCTTGCCCTGTCACTGCCACGGCTGTCTTTACTCTGTGGCTAGACAAGGCAGCCCTGTCCGTGGGGCTGTCAGTTCGGCCCTTCTCACCACCACGCAGTTTAGTCTAAAGTAAACAAGAAACGGCCAAGGGTCTGCTGAGGCCACGCTCCGGGCTGGCCATTTGCCCACTTGCGTCGGCCTAAATAAATCAGCAGCAATGTAAGCACAGTGTTGGGTCCGCTTTGTATTTCGAGCCATTCGGGGGGAGTGGTTGCTGTGCTCATGGCTGGAGATGTTTAACAGTAACACGGAGAACGGGGAAGGCAAGAGGCTTATGTAACCCGAGGGCAGCAGAGGAAGCAACTGGGAGGCGAAGCAGAGACCTGTCCACACACAAAATATACAAGGGGGATTGACGTTCAGCTCTTATTGCATCGGTCGCCTTAGAAACGGTGAGAAAATAAAGAGATCAAGGATCCCAAAGCAATCATCGGTGTGGCCTCTAACCCCAAAAAGCCCACTCGGGCAAAAGGGTCAGGGAATGGGGAGCTGACAGCATTTCGCGCTGCTGGGAGGTGGAAGAAACCCTAGCTAGATCTGCAGACGGTAGCTGGAAATAGCTGCATCCCGTGGAGGTGAGTGAGAGCATTGGGAGCAGGACCTGAAGCAACCATGCCCAGACCAAGAGCAAACCCCAAACAGATTGCGAGGGATTGCGAAACCGCACCGGGCCCTCTGGAGAAATTACACATGATGAATCAAACGGAGGAAAATATCCCACATGTACATGGTTACGTGGAAAAGATTTTCACATGACTTGGAAGGACCAGACGAAATGACCATGCGGGCTTCTCTTTCAGAGTAAATCTAGGTATATTTCTGAGTTCCCCTGTTCTGGCCAAGATGGACAGTTACGTTCCATGTCCCCAGACCCCCACCCCCTGCAGTTTTAATTGGATACAGGATTCTTCTTCACTTTGTGTCCATCCCTCACATAGCACAGCTGCCTTGCTCCACTCTGGAGGTGGCTGCATTTCACTGGCAGGGGTACTGGAACAATTTGCGTCATGAGGGGTGCTGAGAGCCACTGAACCAAACTGTAAACCCTGGATACAATGGAAAGCACTTCAAGCCAGGGGGTGTGGCAGCCCTCCCCGTACCCGTAGTTCCAGTACCTATGTTCACTGGTGCTCCCTGTATTATAAGGACCAACTCCTAAGGGGTTCTAGGTACCCGTGGATCCAACTGGAGTCTGTGGCTATGGCAGGTGCTAAGTGCCTCTCCGGGTTTGGCCCAACGTGTATATAGAGCTTTGGAAGCTTTCAGAGGAAAAGTGCTACATTAATGCACCGAATATTTGCCCTGTGCAACCAGTGAAGGCTTCATACTCGGCCATGGCGCCAGTACAATTAACAAAGAGAGAGAGAGAGAAACACGCTGGGAGGAGAGGGAAGCTGCCGGGTGAGGGCACCAGACTTGTTGAAAGAAACATTTCTCCATAGACTGGCATTAGTGTGATGGATAAATGCCATCCCCAGGCGCCGCCCAGTCCAAAGGCTTGGCCATAACTGGCGTACACACAACGGGGACTCAAGGAGCAGCTCTAGTGCTACCACTGCTTGTCTTTGCAGCAGTTTGCTCAGCGACAAAGGGCACGGTGCCAGCTGCCCTTCTGCTTGGCTGATTCTGACTCTCATGCCTGTGACCCTCATGCTTGGCTGGCCCTTGTGCCAACGCTCGTGGGCCCTGGCTTTGATGCCCACCTCCCCCGGTTTTTGGCTGGCCCTGGCTCCCATGCCTGCTGCCCTTCTGTTCAACTGGCCCGTACTCGGACACATGCCTCCCTTGTGCTCGGCTGGCGCTGGCCCCAATACTCACCTCTTTCATGCTCTTAGCTAGCCTAGGTTTCAGTACCTCCTGCCTCCGCTAACTCCCACTAGCCTGGGCTTTGAGGGTTTGGCCCCCTCCTTGTCCAGCTCCAGTTCCACCCATAAACTCAAGCTTTACTCATGCATGCCATTGGCACCAGGAGCGCCGAGGTACCAAAGAGAATTTACCCCTGTGAGGAAGTGAACCTCACCAGCTCTCCTCTCTGCTGCCTTGTCCCCGGGTCCTTCCTGATGGATCTCAAGTGTCGTTTACATTGGGGTTGTAGGCCCTGGTGTAACTACACCAGCGCAAACCACTCGTGCAGATGTGAGACACCAACAGCTACAGTCCCCGTTTGAACACCAGCATTACCCATTAATTAGGGCGTTGGCCAGTAGGAAAATAACAAACGCAAGCTGGTACCTGGGAGGTTTCAAGGGCTTGAGGGACAGATATCAGCAGAAGCTCCCTTGTGACCTTAAGAGCCCCGCAAAGCCACCAGGCAAAGGGCCCACTGTACTGTAACTCATCAGGCCTGGCACACTCATTATCCCAACACACTGTTGCTATAATATGTATGTTAGAGACATCATGTAAAGCATCATATGTGATCTGGTGACACGCTGGTCCTGAAAAATCACTGTGTGATGTATGTACGGGTGGTGTGCAGAGAGTTATGCGTGTGTGCTGGAAATGGGAGGCAGAGCATATGCCAGACCTGCGCTACCCAAAGGAATGTGTAGTCCCCTGTCTGATCAGCTTGATTACAGGCAGAGGATAATGAAAGTACATTTACGTACGTGGTAAACAAAGCTATCAAGCTAATGAATAATGTGTCACACCCTCTCTGACCTTCCTTCCTCCCTGCATCTCTTCTCTCTGTTCCCTCTGTACCTCTTCCTATCTCCTGCTCTTGTCCGCCATCCACCATAAGAACGGCCAGACTGGGTCAGACCAAAGGTCCATCAAGCCTAATATCCTGTCTTCTAACAGTGGCCAATGCCAGGTGCCCCAGAGGGAATGAACAGAACAGGTAATTAAGTGATCCATCCCCTGTTGCCCATTACCAGCTTCTGGCAAGCAGAGGCTAGGGACACCATTCCTGTCCATCCTGGCTAATAGCCAGTGATGGACCTATCCTCCATGAACTTATCTAATTCTTATCTAGGCAATATGATATTTTCTGTCTTATTATTTATCCCTTTCTTAATGATTCTCAACATTCTGTTCGCTTTTTTGACGGCCGCTTACACATTGAGTGGATGTTTTCAGAGAACTATCCACGATGACTCCAAGATCTTTCTTGAATGGTAACAGCTAATTTTATATGTATAGTTGGGATTATGTTTTCCAATGTGCATTAGTTTGCACTTATCAACATTGAATTTCATCTGCCATTTTGTTGCCCAGTCACCCAGTTTTGTGAGATCCTTTTGTAACTCTTCGCAGTCTGCTTGGGACTTCACTGTCTTGAGTAGTTTTCTATCATCTGCATATTTTGCCACCTCACTGTTTACCCCTTTTACCAGATCGTTTATGAATATGTTGAATAGGACTGGGCCCAATACAGACCCCTGGGGGACACCACTATTTATCTCTCTCCTTTCTGAAAACTGACCATTTATTCCTACCCTTGTTTCCTATCTTCTAACCAGTTACCAATCCATGAGAGAACCTTCCCTCTTATCCCATGACAGCTTACTTTGCTTAAGAGCCTTTGGTGAGGGAGCATGAAGCTTTTGCCATCTGTTGGTTGCAACCAGAAGTGGGGTGTCATCTCTCCCATACGCACGGGGCTAACAAGGACATTCTATTTCTAGCCAGTAGATGGCAGGCCAGGGTAAGCTCCACACCATAGCCATTCAGAACTTCATGGCAAGAACGAGGATAGAACTTACATCCTCCTGCTCCAAAAGCGCAGGTCCTAGCATGTGAGCTAAAGGAGAACCACCCTGGAGTAGGTTTCGCATCCTGTCCGTGGCACAGCCCCTAGATGGCAATATTCTCTCCCACACAGCTCAGCTCTTACACCACCCTTTTGTATCAGGCCCTACGTGTGCTTGAGCACTAACCTACCCCCTTTCCTGTATTTCACTTGTGAGCTTGGAGTAAGCAACTCCACAAGCCCATTTATTTCTGTGCATTCCTCACTTGGAGAGCAGCAGCCCAGATGTTGCTTCCTCTCTCCTCCCAGTTCATTCTGGGAACGTTACAAGGCAGCAGAATCTGTCTGGCATTCGCGTCGCTGATCTAATTGTTCTTTGCGAAACATGGGTCCAGCAAGGAGCGCGTCCATGAGGGGAGAATTACTGTAATGTGTCTGTCGGCCTCTTCACTTGAAGCGATCCATTTCCTAAACACATTCCCCCGGTTCGCTGATGGGGAGATGCGGGAAGAAGCCTCCTTAGCAGCCAAGACATAAGTGGACAGTCTCCATAACATCCCTCAAAAACAATTATCTCAACCTGCCAGGCAGATTCGTTATTTCACAGTTACTCAGGCTCTTATCTTATCGCGGCTGACGGCTCAGCGTAAAGGCTGCGTATTTCAGCCCCATTTGGCTTCCCCGCTTGGTGATATTCTCCCAAGTACATCACGGAGTTACAGCTCCTCAGCGGTGGAGTGGCAGGCATCACCACCCTTCTAAGCCCCCTCTGTGCTCTGATCCTCGAGGTAATGCAACAATGGGTTCCATCAGTTCTCTAGCTGGTTACTTTGGGAGACCCAGGCTCAGAGTACCAGATTCGCGTCACACGTTAAACTGATTTGGTGGCATCTCCTTGGTCCGTGAAGCTTGCATGTCTAAGTAAACACATCCCCACTCTTCGGCACAACTGGCAGACTTGGCTCAGGAGAAACCCAGGACTGGAATAGCAAGAGATGCTGGAGCTGAGGTCACTGGCAGAGCTGTGCATGGCTAGTCCAGGTAGCCAGAATCTGACTAGGGAGAAGGCAGGGCTCACAACTCCAACATGGGATTTCCTAACTACTGTTATTGCTGAAAAATAATAGGTGAGCAAATGCACCTGAGCAAATGAACCAACTCAGGTTTGGATCTAGCTCAAACAGGCTTAAGATAGAGACAGTATTTTTTTCTCCTAGGACAGTCATAAGGAAATGCAAATGACAAGGCCATATATCTAGAGCACCTGTTGCCCAGGAAGAACTCAAGATGCTTTTGAAAACCCTGAGCCAAATCCTGCAGTCCTCACGGAGTCAACCCCTTCATTTGGTAAGAACCGAGGGCAAGATTCTCTCCTCTTTATTCACAGTGCACCGAGCCTTATTCTGTAACCCCCCACTGAAACCGATGAGAAGATGCTCTACACAACGTAAGTAAGGATAGCAGAATCAGGCCTAGAGTGAGGACACCAGGATAGGACATTGTCTACCAGCATAGGTCACAATTCTTCCTCATTTGCTCCTTGCCCCAGGTTAGGGTTGGCCTATACCAGCAGATTTTTATTGCACCCAGCAATGGCTGATCTGTGCTGGCCAGCGAAAGTGGAGCTAAGACTCAGCCTATACCCAGCTCTCCCTCACCCATGTGTTCTGGACAAGGAATAAGAAAGCAGGCAGCCCTGAATTCAAGGTCTGAGCAGGAAGTGTTGGACTGGAAGGGGAGGGGTGGCTCGTACTCCTGCTTACGCTTTTGCGTGGGCATCGTAGTACAAACCACGATCAAGAGGGAGTGAGGGCGGCTGGTTCTGACTCTTGGTTTTAATGGGACCATTGGCCAAGTCGGGTGCTAAGAGGTACAGAACCTGGCCCATCACTTATAAAATGCCAGCTCCTTGCAGAAGGGCTGGGGAAGTGGCAGCAGAATGAGGGTTCCCAGTAGGTGACGACCAAAATTCAATCAAACCATTAGCAATCCGACCCTGTGAGAGTGGCTGTGGCGTGACTGGGCCAGGCTGCTTCCTGGTTAGCAGCTGTAATTCAATGACTTTTTTTGTGTGTGGACGGAATTCCAATCTCAGAAGTTTCACGAAGGGTGAGGGGAAGCCTGGGCTTAGCAGAACACCCAGGGCCCGGGCTATTAGAAGCTGAGGATCGGACTCATAACTTCCAGCTGACTTCAGCTTCAGTGTAGGAGTTTTACAATTTTTCATTTTCTCTTATGCAACTGATTTTCCCCTGGCCTCCCACCAACCCAGAACGTTAAGAGCCGGGCATTCTCAGAGCGCAGGAGATGGGGTTACACTGCCTTTGTGGAACACAGAGACTCCTCCAGTGCATTCCTGCGTTCCCCAGCTCTTCTCGTCTCACTGACAGGTGGGAACAATAGATGCCAGCAGCCGGGATTGTTTTCTAATCTGGAAGGAGTGAGAAGGTCTGAATTCCCCCACCCCCGATATTCATACTTGAACTGTGAAAGGGGAAGGTTTGGTTAGGGGAAATCTTGCTGATGGTATGTCTGGCTGTGTTGAGCGCATGCCAAGGAAGAGCGGACACTGTCATGCTAGCGGACATGTTTAGAAGCAGTTGATGGGCCTCTTACTAGTCAAAGATCCCTTTATAAGCTCAGTGCAGGTGGTCAGTATTTTTTCTCGCCGCACGCACACTCACATTTCAGTTCCATCTTGGCCGTGCAACAATGCCTGTCTGAACTATAAATCAACCGCGGGAATTGGGTCGGTTATTTGCCCTTCTGCGGTGCCCGTGCTCTTCAAGCGCTTTACAAACATTTGTTAAGCGCCCCGGCACCCCTGCGAAGAAGGTATTATTATACCCTCTGTGTCAGCAGTACTCCACTCAAAGAACTAGACGGCTAATCGGGGAGTGGTGTTCCTTTAAGGACTTCTGCACCTTGATTATGTCACTGCAAAACCGCATCATGCCGTGTTGACACAAGGCCCTGCGTACACAATGTCAGGACATTTTTCCACGGTTACGAACTCTCTGCTTGTACCCAGTTGCTTGGAGGCAAGGGAAAGGCGATTCTCTTACCTTCCATCTCCTCTCTTACTGGCTGCTTGGAAGGATGGGTGGACATTGAACCCATTCTGATCCAGCCCGTTGCTGCTATTTGTTCCGCCTCATACGCCTCTGGCAAAACGAGAAGAGCTCTGAGCAGTCCGGGGGAGTGTATGAGAAGCGCACGTGGTGCCCCCAGCCCTGTGTGTGAAGTAACACTGATGTACTCAAATGGGGAAAGAAAGACAGAGGCGGGTACTTGCCCAAACCTGAAGCCAAGCCAGGGATAGAACCCAAGCATCCAGTTCTATGCACAGACACCACCATTTCCGGGGAGGCCGTGCACTGCGGATTAATGAGCACGGGCGTTTACGTTCGTGACTGTCCGAGTTGCATGTGTGTTGGGTCTCCGTTCTCTCCATATCAGAGATGGTTGGTTTATAAATAGTTATCAGCTGTGGGCCTGGCAAACTCACCATGGGACCTGACAGCTCCATTGGGTTCTTTTCACCTCATGCATCAGCATCATTAATAGATGGCTCTGCAGCCACTGCTATAGCCTCAGGGATGTGTAAACAAGTCTGTAGATGATGCCCAGGGAGTAGATTCCAGCTCACTCTCAGGGGTAGCTAGAGGAAGAAGTAAACCTTTTTGTCACTGACATCAGCCAAAGAGAGACAAACAGAGGAGGAACAGACCTTAGATGAACATCATAGTCTCTTCTGGCCTTAAAACCGATGAATCTTTTGCGCAAGGTAGTACCATCTGTCACAGCAGAGCTGTCCGGTAAAGGTTCGCTGGCATGGGTAAAGCCTTTCACATCTGCTGGGCTTACAGTAAGAGAGATGACAACACACACAATGTCCAAGGGTTGCCTCGGAGACAGCAATAAGCAACGTGCTGCCAGATGACTGGGTCTGATACTGCAGCCAGCTCCTGCTGAAAATGTGATCTCAGTTGTGTGCGCACCATTATCGGACATTCCTGCAGGAAAGTCTGACTCTGATTCACCCTGCCGTGGTTCTGCTTGATGAAGTGGTTTAGTCATGTTCGTTGGCTTTGTCTCCCAACACGTGGGCTGCGATTCCCTGCCCCAACAAATTCGCTTGTTCACACATCCCGTCCCACACCAGTTCCGGTAAGACTGAGGACAATGCAAGTGAGGGATGGAAATGACCTGCGAGAACATCTGCTCCACCTCAGGTGGTGAATGCAAGATTGTTCCCTACGTTTTATTCCCCAGTCTGACTTAGAGGTTCCACCACTCATCTCAGGAGACCGTTCCATAGTCTCACAAAACTGACCATTAGGAAACATGCCCTGACATTCTGCCTGATTCCATCCCGTTATTCCTGATTGCTTCCCCTTGTCCCGGCCTAAGCAGTTTCGCACCCTTCTTGGCATTTGGCTCTTGGAAATACTTAAATAGGTCTCCTGTTTTCATCCTTTGCCCAGCCAAGCTATATGTATTATCACTAAGGCTAAGGTATTGTTATGGATATTTTTAGTAAGTCATGGACAGGGCATGGGCAACAATGAAAATTTCATGGAAGCCCGTGACCTGGCCCTAAATTTTACTAAAAATATCCCTGACAAAATGAGAACTAAGTCTGGGCAGCTGTGTGTGGGCTGGGAGCTCCAGGGTCCCCCACCACCTGTGTGAGCTCGGAGCTCCAGGGTCCCCCTCCTCTGGCTGCTCTGAGCAGCGGGGGATCCCCCCTGCCACCCACGGCAGCCCGGAGCTGCGGGGTTTCCCCTGCCACCAGCAGCTGCCAGGAGCTCTGGGGTTGCCAGGAGTGTCGGGGGCCCACCCCTGCTGTCAGGGCGGCCGGCAGCTGAGGGGTTCCCCGCTGCCGCCTGCAGCGGCCCAAAGCTGCAGGGCTTCCCCCTGCTACCAGCAGCCTCTAGGAGCTCTGGGTTTCCCCCCTGTCACCTGGGGCGGAGAGGCACTGCGGGGGTTCCCAGCTGCCCACGGCAGCAGGGAGTTGCGTGGGTCCCCCTGCCACCTGCGTTGGCTGGGAGTTGTGGGGGTCTGCTTGCCGCCCACAGTGGCTGGGAGCTGCGTGGGGCTCCCATCACCTGGGGCAGCGGGAGTATCTCGCAGCTCCCTGCCTCCACAGGTGGCAGGGGACCCTGCAGCTCCCAGCCGGGGCTGGCTGAAGTCATGGAGGTCTTTGGAAGTCACGGATTCCGTGACTAAATCGCAGCCTTAATTAACACTAGCTTTCGCTCTTTTCACTTCCTCTTCCACTGGCTCCTCTTTGGCCAAATTGTGCTACATTTCTTAAAATTACACACGACCGGTTTTCATGACACAAATAAAACAAAGCAAGCATTGAAAAGAATTAATTATAGAATCACAGAACCACAGGGTGAGGAGGGACCGCAAAGGTCATCTAGACTAACCCCCTGCAAAGATACAGGATTTGTTGTCTGCTCTAAACCATCAAAGGCAGATGGTTATCCAGAATGAATATAAGATTAGGTCCTGGGAAGCGGCTTTACTCTGTAGTGACTGATCCATTTAGCAGGTTGTATTTTACACTAGAGTAGCTAGAGTCAGGTAAACAGCACTAGCAGCACAGACAGGATTAATTTCACCCTCCCTCCCCCATCACCACCAACAGAAAAATCAATAGCGTCTCAAGTAATACAGAAAGAAGGGGAGGGGGAGGAAACACCTACTTTCTGATGGGGATGTTAAGCAGAGGCAAGGCCTAAATAAAACAGCCGTCCAACTGGATCAGACCAACGGTCCATTTCATTCAATATCCTGACCTCAACAGTGGCCAACAGCAGAAACTTCGGGGGAACGTGGAAGAAATCTTGCAATAGGCCGCGATGGAATAACTGGCTCAGAGAGAAATTTTCTTCCTGACCTTCAGCCATTAGAAATTGGCTTATGTCCTGAAGCAGGCGGCCTTCCAAACCTCAGGATCTTTAAGCCCTAACTGCAACCAATGTGGATATTCTTGTTATCCATATAAACGATCAATCCTTCATTGAACCCTGCTAGTCTTGGCCCCAGTGTTACCTTACGGCATCAAGATCCCCAGGTTAAGTGCGCTTTGTGTGAAAATACTGGGATTGACTGAAAGGGGCAGAGGTGGCAGCTACCAGGTAGCTGAAATCTGAAGGCCCAGCTACCTAGGAGCAATGGCCGAGAGCTCACCTCGGTTACCCAGAGGAGGCAGACGAGGCTACAGAAAGGCTCTGGGACAGCCTCAGGGATAGGGGTAGAATAGACCTGCAAGTGCTCCCAGGTATTCAGGAGACCGCAAAGTTCTCTATTGTTCTATCAGTTTAATTAATAAGCATCCTGCCTGTTTATAATGTACTGCCAACTCATTCAAGTAATCACTCATCAGCCAACCCTAGCTGCTCAGCTAAGGGACGGGAAAGCTACCCTGCTGCTACTCTGGCCGGCCCTATGTCATGGATAAAAGCTTTGACTCTGTCACGCTACTGCCTTTTATCAACATGAAATTCAAATCATCAGCAACAAGACAGTGTAGAACAGACTTGTACCTGGGCAAACGTGGTGCAACATTGGTGCGGTTTTCACTGGACTGGAGGGATGGATAAGAAGTCAGAAAATATCATAATGCCAATCTATAAATCCCTGGTACGCCCCACACCTTGAATACTGCTTGCAGTTCTGGTCGCCCCATCTCAAAAGAGTTATATTAGACTTGGAAAAGGTACAGAGAAGGGCAACAAAAATGATTACGGGTATGGAACAGCTTCCATATGAGGAGAGATTAAAAAGACTGGGAACCTTTAGCTTGGAAAGAGATGACTAATAGAGGATATGATAAAGGTCTATAAAATCATGACTAGTGTGGAGAAAGTGAATAAGGAACTGTTATTTACTCTTTTACATAACAGAAGAACCAGGGCCACCCAATGAAATTAATAGGCAGCAGGTTTAAAATAAACAAAAGGAACTATTTCTTCACACAACGCACAGACAACCTGGGGAACTTGTTGCTAGGGTTGTTGCCAAGGCCAAAACTATAACGGGGTTCAAAAAAGAACTAGACAAGTTCCTGGAGGACAGGTTCACCAATGGCTATTAGCCAAAGATAGTCAGGGATGCAACCCCATGCTCTGGGTGTCCCCCACTTCTGACTGCCAAAAGCTGGGAGTGGACGACAGGGGATGGATCACTCGATGATTGGCCTGTTCTGTTCATTCCTACTGAAGTGCCTGGCATTGGCCACTGTTGGAAGACAGGATACTGGGCTAGATAGACCATTAGTCTGACCCGGTATGGCCGTTCTTATGTTCACTTGACTGGCATGAAAAGGGTAAATCACAATTGTAAGATTGACACCTAGAGAGTAAGATGATAGAAGGTCTCACTTAACTAATTCTCAACAAAATTCTGTATTTTATATTCCTCGCCGTTCCAGGAGATGGAGTTAAGAAATGGAACGGTTAGGTCAAACATTAGGAAAAACTTTCCTAATGGTGAGAGGTCTGCCAGGCTGTGGAACAGTCCCCAAAGGGAAATGATGGAAGCCCCATTGCTTAAATCACTGAAAACTGGACAAAATACAGGAAAATATAGTGTAGGGAACAAATCTGCCCCAGGAGGCGGTGGCTGAACCAGATGACCTCATACATCTTTTCCATCTCTAATTTCTGTAATTCTAGGAATTCCCAAAGGGAAAAAAAAGGTGGTTTACAGACCATGAACAGCTGAGAGCAGAAATGTCAGACTGATCAGTGGGTACTGTGACCCAGGGTGCCTGGAAATGCCAAGGTCAGGGCAAGCTGCAAAAGGGAGAGCAGATACTCCCAGGACTGGTGGGTAACACTGAAGTTAAACTCCCCAACCAGTCACAAACGGTGCTTCTGATCCCGCACACTGGTTACCAAGAAGCAAAAAAGAAATCACACAGCCTCCTTTATTGCATTCCAGTCTCTGGTTCCCAGTCAGCACCTAGGTCCAGTACAGTGAGAAATCATTTAAAAAACTCTGCTAGCATATACAAAATGTTCTTCTGACCCCAAAGGGTCAGCCATATTACCAGGTCAGTACAGGTTTGGCTCTTACCCAAGATACCACGCTGCCAGCCAATCCTTTAGTATCTAAAACTAAAGGTTTATTATAAAGAAAGAAGAAAACACAAGAAGAGAGATGTTAAACAGTAAAACAGTCACAAACATACAATGACTTCAAAGTCCATAGATCAGGTTCCTAGCAGTATTGGTGAGTTTACTGGCTTGAAAGTCCTTCTGGAACACATCCACAGCTTGGATGGGTCAGTCAGTCCTTTATTCAGAGCTTCAGTTTGTATCTAGTATCAGAGGGGTAGCTGTGTTTGTCGCTTCTACAGATCCAGACTAAGAGTCCTGTGGCACCTTATAGACCTTACAGACGTATTGGAGCATAAGCTTTCGTGGGTGAATACCCACTTCGTCGCATGCATGCATGCATCCACTGCATGCATCCGACGAAGTGGGTATTTTTTCCACTGCATGCATCTGACGAAAGCTTATGCTCCAATACGTCTGTTAGTCCATAAGGTGCCACAGGACCCTTTGTAGTTTGTATCCATCCTTACATGGATGCTTCCTTTCCATCTGTGTCCAGCTGTTTGGTGTAAATTCCACCATGATCTGCTTTGTGGATAGCATCTTGGTTGGAAACATAGCAAACACCCAAGGAAGGATATAAAAAAAGACCTGGAGAGATTAGGGCAGTGGGAACTGGTGGAGGTTAGGGGAGAGTCATAAATCATCATGGGTAATAAGCAAATCAATAGGGAGATGTACTCAATTAGCAGCACTGGCTCGTTAAAGGGAGTTTACTTTCATGTGTCTCTAACACTGTCCTCATAGGGAGTGTTCATACGCTCAAGAACTGTAGTTGCCCCAGAGAGGATGTAAAACACCTAGAGGCACCAACCGAGACCAGGGTTCATTGCGCTAAGCTCTGGACATATACATAGGAGACAGTCCTTGTCCTGAGGAATTTGCTACCAAAAGAGGAAAGACAGAAAAGGACGGGGAAAGGAAGCATTATCCCCATTTCACATACGGGAAACTGAGCCACAGAAAGACGACATGGCTTGATATTCAGCATGGCCTACGCCACGCAGATATCTTTGACCATGCGCCACGGACAACTCCTAGGCAAGATTCTAGTACTGTTGGATACCAGGACCAAAGCCTCTATCATAAGTGAAGACTGACGCTTACCAGAAGAACTGTAAGTGTTAGGCAACCCCACAGCTCTTCTGACAGGGTATAGCTGATCCCAAATCTACAAGAGAGATGTCCACTGTGCTGGCTTGTCACAAATCCATCATTTTGCTGGCTTTTAACTTCACTTGTAACTGCCATGGGCACAAATATCTGGAGTGGTAATCTATTTCATTCCTTGAACCTACAATTAATATAGGATATTTCAACACAGTACTAACTTACTTCCTGTGACGTCCACATGTTATCACTGAGGCCATCAGTTTAGCAGAATCCCAGAAAGGATTGGACATGAGAACACGCACATCTACCTTAGATAGGATAACAATTTTTAAAGAAAATATCCTTATGCTCCAGGGCATGAGGCAACCACTCATTGCCAGGAGTCAGGAAGAAACTTTCCTGAGGGATAGATTATTCCATAATTGTACATTATGGGGTTCCTTGCACTTTCCTCTGAAATATCTGGTGCTGGCCACTGTCCAAGACAAGATAGCTACACAGACAATTAGTCTCATCCAGAAAAACAATTATGGGCAGGCATAACATAGCCACCTACAAGATGCCTCCATGTTTATCCACCTTTTTCTGGATTTATCCAGCATTATTGGGCGCACTCCTCAAGTGAACGTCAAGGAGGCAGTTGAGTTGAGAGTTACAGTAAAGACATTTGCCACAGCCCTCTGCGTCTGCCTGGTTATTCATAACAAGGGCACTGCCCATACAAGAACTCTGGCCCCAATCACTTTCCCATAATGTGACGGACACTTTGCAAAGCAGCCAGAGGTTCTGTTACTATTGTAGCATCAGCAGACAGACAACCTACTCGTTAAAACAAGGTATCTGCGGGGTGATGAATTGCAGTTTCAGGATAATTATAGTCTCAGCGAGGTAACACTGGCTTGTGGCTGTTCAGACCGCGTATTAGTCTTACAAAATTGCTCCAGGCAAAACATGGTAAAAATAGGACACTGTTGAGCTGAAGGACAGACAGCAGCAAGGTGAAGCAAAAGCTTTTCCCATCAGTAACGAAGGACCTTCCTGTTCATCTGAGCCTACCATAGACACGTGTCCCCATTCGCTTCCTCTGCACTTATACCACCTCCTCCCATTCTCCCCACTCAGACAGTGAAACCCTATTTGTCTGAAAGTTCTGGGATCATTCCTCCACTTCCCTCCTCTACCTCTATTCTATTCAAATAATTTATATTTTGCTCCATTTGTGACCACAAAGTTAAATAGTTTTTAAGGGATAACCAGGAACACAGCTAAAAAACATTGTTGCCAAGTGAATAATCACTAACAAATAATTTATTATGCCAAATTGTACATGTTTTTCTTTTCATTAGCAGATGGTGATATTCCTGAATTTGAAGTTATTCACAGAAGTTTCCCTCTATGTCAATAACCATCTGTCACAACCTGGCCCGATCTCATTCTCTGGACGGACACTAGTCTTAGTTTGGATCCAGCCACTGAAGCCCACATGCTTCCAAGCCAGATATGCCAGGGGGAGTTGATAAAGAGGTTTTCTCCTGACAAAGAAAAGAGGCCAACACCTCAAATCATGTGTGGCCAAATTCAGTGGGCTATTCATTTGCATTGGCGGTTGCAGGGAGAGATCATTGGCATTGTAAAAATCACCAGTGGGGGTGAGGACAGCCTGGAGTCTACACTCGACAGCCAGGTGTCCACAGCCAGCAAGGAAAAGGAACTTTATCGGGGTTTTCTTTTCAAAGAATACATTCCAAAGGCATATTGGACTATAAAAAGGAAGGAGAGAGGCTCCCATATGTATCCATCACTTGGGGGTGGGGGTTCAAGAGGCCAGACCTCTTGAATTCACAGAATACTGGGCCCTTCATGCAAGGGGGAGGAAGTCTCTGGGAGCTGAATACAAGTGAGAAACCTGCTTAGGCAAAGACTGTAACTTGCTGAAGTTAAGTTTTAGTTTAGAAGTCTATTTTTATTTTTTGTTTGTTTGTAACCATTTCTGTCTTGGCCCCTGATACTTGGTATCACTTAAAGCCGGGACTTTTTGTTTAATAAACTTGTTTTGCTTTTATGAGAAACCAATTCAGTGCTGTGCTAGAAACGAAAGTGTTTGTCAAAGCCCAGTTAAATGAATAAGGAGCAGTGTATTGACTCTTTAAAGGAGCAACAAACTTAAGGTTCTGAGTGTGCTACGGTCAACAGGACTTGACACTACAAGGTGGACAGTTTGTGAGAAATTTGGGACTGGAGGGGTGTAGGGGTCTCTGCAAAAAGTAGAAGCCAGGGTGTGACCTGCATGCTTGTAGGCTGGCTGTTGGTGTCCGGGCTGTGAACCGCAACAGCATAGCATTGAAGGCAGCCAGAGTTGCCGAGTAGGAAGTGACACATCCCTTTATTGGTCTGGGTTGAACCCCCAAATGTCTCTCACAGTCCTTGAAGGTAGTGATGTTCTTGTAATGAATACTGTCACCAACTGGGATTCCAAGAACCATAGGCGCCAACTTCCGGTGGCGCAGGTGGGGGCTGACGCGCGGCGTCAGGGGCGGGGCCCCGCCCCCAACGCCGGGCGACATGGTGGGGCCCCGCCCCCGACGCCGGGTGACGTTGCGGGGCCCCACCCCCCGATGCCAACGCAACGTCGCCCAGCGTCGGGGGCGGGGCCCCGCAACGTCTCCCGGTGCTGAGGTGAGTTTGCCGTGGGTCCCGGGGCTGGCGGGGAGCTGGGCACGAGCCCCGGGGATGGCGGGGAGCTGCCGGTGGGTGCTCTGCACCCACCAATTTTTCCCCATGGGTGCTCCAGCCCCGGAGCACCCACGGAGTCGGCGCCTATGCCAAGAACCACCACAAAAATGAAGAGGGGGCTGGAGGGACTGACTCAGGAGAAAATGATTAAGAGGGGTGAGGAAGGGAACATAAACTGCTAGTGATAACAGAGCAAGTAAACATTACCGAGAGTGGAATTATTTAGGACAATAGAAGGGGGCGGGTATAACGAGGAGTCATGGGATGAAATTAGGAAAGGGAAAACTTAGGCTGAATATCAGGAAAAACTCCTAATGGTGAGACCCGATAGGCTGTGGAATAATTTCCCAGGGACAGAGGTGGAATCTCCACCCCAGGGTACATTTATAATTAGACTTGAGAAAGCAATGGAGAATGGAATATAGGAAACAGTTCTCCAATAGCTGGCGAAAGGGATTAGATGATCTAATAGGTTTTATTTCCCCCTCCCCCTCTTATTCCTATGCATCAAATCTTCAAGACCGTAGTCCTTATTCAGCAGAGTTATTACTTCTATCAGGATAAAGCCCATTGGCCCTGTCAGGATTGGGCCCGGTTGCACTAGATACAATACAGATAGAAGCGGACGTGGCTGCTTTCCTGAACAGCTTACAATGTAAGAAGGGAGTTTTGCCACCATAAGGAGGGTAAGGTTTGGATGAGGGGTTCTGCCTTTTCACACCAGGTAGAACGTGCTCAGCAAAAAGCCAACAAGATCCCTGGCCTGAAGCATGCGTCAGAGAACAAATGGGTACAAACCAGCAAACAGACCCAGAGTAAGATGTGCCCAGGACAGAATGAGGAAGGCTCAGCAGACAGGAGTCTGAAAGCTGGTCCAAGCATACAGGACAGCCTGGATAAAGCTGTGAAGTCAAGAGTGAGTGGAGGAGACAAATGGAGCTACCCTGAGACCCCCATGGTTCGAGTAGGGAGAAAATGGTGGCAGAGCTGGGCAGATGTAGGCGGGACCAGAACTCTGGAGATCAACTCCCATTAAACCAAGAACACACAGGGGTCAGTACTTAAGTATGGAAAGTGGGGTTGGCCTCTCTGGAAATGCTTCCAACACAGAATCCTGTACCCAGCTCCATTCCAGTTCTTTGCCACAAGAGAAATACAACCCAACCCTAATCCTTACAATACATCCCAAATGGTAATACAAAATTTCATTCGGATATAGCCCCTTTCCTCAGGGTAGCTGTGGACTGTTTGAAGTGGGCATGGGAGACAGGAGACTGTTTCTTTTAATAACTCTGCCACTGTCTCATTTTGTGGCTTTGGGCAAATCATTTTGCCTCCCTGTACCTCTGTTTCCCTCTCTGTAAAATGGGATAATGATACTCTACCCACCTTGGTAAAGTATTTCCAGCTGAGAAAGTGCTATTGTTATCATGTCAGATGATCTTGTAGTAGTTCATGTTTGTAAATCAAGCAACACAACACCCCCTCTGAAGCAGGCAAATAGCCTTGCTTTACCGAGGGGAAAACGTACAACAGAGGTGAAAAGACTTGCCCAGGGTGACTTAGTGAGTCAGTGACAGAGGTGGGAATAGAACCCTGGAGACCTAGGTACCAATCCCCTACTTCAATTACTAGATTTTATTTGCTCAAAATGAGGGTGGCTCAGCCAGCTGCAGAAATCTGGACCAGTCACCTCCCCCTCCTCTCCAGAGGGACGTATTTACATATAGGCAGAACGAATACAAAGTATGCCTCACATTATGGACCCTACGATCAGTACTAGAGCCCTGAAGAGTTTGAATCTGGATCTGAACTTCCCCAAAGCTCAGGGGTGTTCTCTGACAGGCTGAGTCAAACCACTGGGTCTACAGAGATGGGCCAGCTGAAAAGTTTGCATCTATCCAGGCACTTATATGGCCTCCGTCAACACAGTACCTGAGCCTCTAACAAAGATTAATTAATGTACTCTCGCAATACGCCAGTGAGGCAGGGAAGTCTTCTCCATAGGTCACTGATGGGGTTGAGGGAACGACTACATGAAGGCACAAAGAGGTGAAGACACTTGCCCAAAATCACTCAGGGAGTCAGGATCAGAGCCAGGAGTGGAACTCGGGTCTCCTGCCTCCTAGTCAAGTGTCTAAACCACAAGATCAACCTTTCCCTCAGACCACTGGGTACTCAGATTGGGAGCTTCTGTACGGGCTCATTGCAAGGCCAAAGCCCAGCCCATGTCCTATGGAGCCATCTCTGCCACTGCAACTGCATTTGATGCCCCTTTTTTCTCCATCGCTTCGCGGGAAGCATAGAACATGTCCTAAACCTCTCTACAAGATCTGGTTTCTGCTCACCAGCGTCATTTAGAGCAGTTCCTGCTGCTTGGGGGGTGGGGAGGGAAAGGAGGACTGTTGAACACACAGTTTGAATATGAACCACACAGAAGAGGTTTGTATTTCCTGAATGGAAACGAAACCCCTTTGTATGGATTGGAGATTCAAGGTCCAAACTGTTCCCCTCAGACTTTTTTTTTTTCCCCTTCTTCTTTTTTCCCCTTGGCTTTTTATTACATCCCACGTGAGACATCTGGCCTGAAGTTTACAGGTCACAGTTTGCTTTGGCATTGGATGGATTTTGGAGCCCACCGTGTTTAAACAGGATTTTATGAATTGAACCGAGTCCTTCTTTTCTGCCACGCTTCAAATTAAGATTTCCACAGATGCATTTAATAGAGATTCAATTGAGTAAGACACTTCTGACATGTTCACTAAAAACCAGCCGACAAAACGGAACACCCTCATTGAGGATTAACAAACCTATAATTCAGCGGATCCATGACAGCTGTTAAAACCTCAATACAACTGTCCTGTCATAATCCGTTCTTTTATTACGATAACTGCCTTATTAATGATGATTAAAGGGCTAACACTTCTTCATGGATATAAGGCCTTTTGCTGAAGGTCCTCAGAGCAAATCACAGAAGTCGGTTTTACAGAGGAAGAGGCTAAGTACATCTACGCAGCTCCTGGGAGGGTACTTCCCAGCATGACACACATGCTAGCTCTGCTCGAGCCAGGGCACCAAAAAGAGCAGTGTAGCTGGGGGTAGCAGGAGCAGCAGCTTGGGCTAGCTCTACCTGTGTACAAATCCCCCCAGAGCCCCCTGGTACATACTAGAGCGACTGGCCCAAGCAACCACCTGTGCTACCCTCCTAGCTGCACCATCGATGTACTAAGCCAGGAAGGTGAAGAATTCTGCTCATGGTCTTGCGAGTTAGTGGCGGAGTCAGGAAATAACCCAGGTCACTTGGCTCCCAATCCCCTGCCCTAACTACTAAATACACTTCCATTTTACCTTTAAGGACGTGTAATCTGGAGGTCTAAGGAAGGATGGCTTATAGCACTGGACTGGATCTCTGCAGGTCTGGGTCCACCTCCTACCTGTGCTGCAGACTCCCAGTCTAACCACGTGCTTGTCACTTCATCTAGACAGACAAGACACTGAGGGGAGAATGGAAGTATTTTTATCCCCATAGTATAGGTGGGGAACTGAGAGAGATTCAGGGACTTGGCCAAAGTCACACAGAGCAGGGAATTGAATTAGTTCAGTGCCTTAACCACAACGACTTGCTCAAAGGTACAGAGTCAGTGGTGGAGCCAGAAACAAAGTCCGGGATCAGATTTTTTCAACAGAGCACAGCGCACAGCAGCTCTCATCAGGACATGTCTGGACAGGGAATGATGTGACCCTTACTACTGAGCTCTTTAGAAAATCTAGCCCCGCATTCTGGTACCTAAATAGAAGCCACATTTTGAAAATTTGGCTCAAGGAATGTAGGCTCCCAGTCCTATGCTTAGTACGCTAAAGCCTGCTGTTCTCCTGGGTGACCAGATGTCCCGATTTTATAGGGACAGTCCCGATATTTGGGGCTTTTTCTTATATAGGCTCCTATTACCCCCCACCCCCGTCCTGATTTTTCAAACTTGCTGTCTGGTCAGCTATGTTCTCCTAAGTTTCAACAGTCAGTCATCAGAACAAGACACTGTCGCCCTTCGTTCAGGCTGACCTTCCATCATGAGATATACCAGAAGTTTCTGCTTGGGCTACAAGGCTCAGTGATGACATAATTCTAGCACTAAATCTAAACCACATTGCAATGCTTGGCTGAGTTTGCAGAGAGTTTTTCCTTCCTTGTCCCCAGATTTTTTGGTAACAATGATACTTTAGGTTTACAAAAATAAAAATACCTCCTAACCTCAGCACTCCCGTTTGAAGATGGTCTTCCATGTATGGTAAAGGTAACTGCCCAGTTCCAAAGGTCATGCAGAGAGTAAAGAGGCGTGGGAGGGGCAAATTACTACTTGACATAAGACAATGGCCTTTATTGTAGCCCTGGGAGTTGGCCTATGAATACACTCGGGCAGCCTCCCAATTATTTGAGTATGAAGTGAAATGTGTTGCCAAAGCCGCATAATGGGCTGCAGGTTTTGATATTAATTAATGGTTAAAGCATTTGTAAAATGTGCTACGTTCGGTTGGAAATTGCATCACATTTCCCTTGAGATATTTCATCCTTCTCAACAGAGATTCTAGGACAATTCGCTGTCCCTTTAATCACCATTCTGCATGTGGCTTTCCCGCAAGTCCGTCTGACCCTTTCCCACCTGGGCGGCAGGGACAGTCCGGCCTGGTCTACACAACTGTTGTACAGATATATAACTAAAGTCAGTTAGTGGTACTGATAGTAATACCTGTACAACCCCTAGTGCACATATAATACCAGCTTATCTTACTCCCCTTCCTCTACAGGAATAAGCAGTTCAGTGTCCCCTAGAAGTTGGAGCCAAGGGCTGGAAATGGCCCTTATCTGCACACACAAAAGGAGGTTTGTACCGCTTCACCTGTGGTTAAAGCAGTACAACTTTTGTATGGTGATATGGCCTTACTAGCCCATTTGTTTACAAACAAGGAGGGATTCTTTTCATCCTGCATCATGTGTTTAGATACTATAATAGTGGGTACTCTAAAAAATACGTTCGCGATCTAGGGCCTGATTTTACAAGTGCACTGAGTACCTGGCAGCTCCCATTAATTTCAGTGGGACATGTAGATTTTTGGCACCCCCATTAGGCCATGGTCCAATTCCGGTTGAAATCAATGGAAAGTTATGACAACAGCTCAAAATCAGGCCCATAGTTAACCCATTCCCTTGTCAAGCAAAAATGAAGAAAAATGGGTACAGATAAGTGTTTGCAGAAAAGTGGCTTGAGGATTGTTAAGAGACAATACCAGGACAGGAAAAAGCCTGGGACCCCGAAGAACTAAAAAACTATAACAACCTAAAAAGAGTCTCTCTCTCAAGAGAGAAGAGAGTTGTTTGTGGGAACCATATTGAGCCACACACCTGCTGGGGGTGTCTGAAGAAGTTAGGTCTGCCTTTTTCTCTAAATGCTTTGTTCCTATTGTTAAAATAAACAGTGCATTGGTTTCAGAAGCCTGTTTTGTCACTGTACACCACTGATCACAGAGGGGCACCTAGCCCCATACCCATGATTGACAACTACTATTCCCTTACGCAACTGACGACAGAAAAGAATCTTAGTCATTAGCAATGTCCACTAATCCCCTCTAGGACTAGTCTAAATTGGCAATGACCTTTCCACAACATTTTGACCCATTTGTTTTGCATGACCCTTTGCGCATTCAAAGTGCTTTTCCATCAAATTCTAAACTCTGCCACTCCTTCCACAAATCCCCTCTCCCTCTCTTCCCCCCAGTCAGCTTGCAAAATTCTCCTCTTCTAGCTCATCATTTTGCCCATTCCAAATGTCACACAGAAGACCTGTGGCCACCATTTGTGAGCCTTTTGGCATGTAGAGGTATAGAACAACATGTACAAAAAGCCCAAACAGATTAATATGGGAAGTACACACACAAAGACTGGTGTTGACAAAATCTATACCTTTCAGGCAGAATTTAGGGGGGAGGGATAGCTCAGTGGTTTGAGCATTGGCCTGCTCAACCCAGGGTTGTGTGTTCAATCCTTGAGGAGGCCATTTAGGGATCTGGGGCAAAAAAAAAAAAAAAATCTGTCAGGGGACAGTATTTGGTCCTGCTAGTGAAGGCAGGGGACTGGACTCGATGACCTTTCAAGGTTGTTCCTGTTCTAGGAGATTGGCATATCTCCATTTATATTACATATATTATTATTATAATTTCAGGCATGCAGATTAAGCAAACTAAATTTGAAATCACATCTTAACTTATTCTTGCTGCTGTTCATGGTCTGTCAGATAAGCCAGCCAGTATCTCCAGCAACATTACTGATCCTTATCATCTATACACTATGACTTACAAGAGCAACAGAATTTTAAAAACGTAGATTCAAGGGTGCTGGAACAATTTGTACGGTGGGGGTGCTGAGAACCATCGAACCAAACTGTAAACCCTATATATAATGGAAACCACTTCAAGCCAGAGGGTGTGGCAGCACCCATGTGCAGATTTTAAATGAATAAAACCCTATTGTACATAAAAGCACAGTCAACCAGCTCCACACCATAAACAAACTCCAGGGAAACCTAGGCTCCTCAAAACATTCAGGTACACTTTGACCTTAATCCTACCTTTTATTGTCTTCTCATTGGCTGAATACTCCCACAACCTGGAATCCTTGCTCTCTCCCAGCTAATGTTTTTGTGGAAGGCAGCCAGGCGAGATCCTAAAATCTTGGGCTGTCTTCAGGGTGAGGAGACATTTAACAACCCTTTCTCCACACTGCACCAGAACACCCAGCTGCTTCTTCTGCCTCTGAAAAAAAAAGTCATTATGACTTCTACTAGCCTATTTGACCACAGGAGGTATGCCCAGCCAATCAGGTAACCAGAACCAGTGCCATGGGACTCAGCCCAGTTCTAAATGTAACGAAGGAATGGAGAAAGTTAAGGTATATGCTTTTATCTGCATTGTCAGTTTTCACTCATTTGGGTCTGGGGGGACTCAGTTTTTTAAAGATTTATTTCCTCTTTACAAGGTTTTCTTAAGGAAAAAAAAAAAAAGCTCATTTTTTTACCTCTCCTTTCTTTGCATTGTTCTCCAGTTCTTCCTGGCACTCCAGGCTTTGGCTGAATGTAGGGAAATTGCTGGATTGTTTAACTTAAATAAATAGCCAGCAAAACACCCAAAACCAAACTCGTTTGTGTTTTCCCATGCAGCCAGATTGCATGTTCCTTTATCTTTTGCATTTCTCCTTTAGGTGGGACTATTACAGTTTGGCTTTCTGGATCTCCTGCAGTAGCTCAATGTCTGGGATGCAAATAAAACAAAAAACCTGTGCTCCACCCCAAAACCTCTGTTTTCATTTCATTAGGTGTTTTATGTTCATTAAAACATTTCATTCCATATTTGCTTTTGTCTAAACGTGCAAATTCTACTTTTTGTTTTCTTATTTATTACACAGATTTTTTTTTTTTCAAAGCAGGACAGGAGACTGACTCATCCACAATGATTAAAATTAGCAAGAGAAATTGGGGAGCTGAAGGTATAGCCCAGTGGACAGAGCATTAAACTAGGAGTCAGGCTAACTGGGTTCTGTCCCTGCCACTGCTCTGTGATCTTAGGTATGTTATTCCCAGCCAGGATCAGTCTTGTGCATTTAGAGTCTAAGCTGTTTGGAGCAGAGACTCTGTTAGTATGTGTACAAGACAGTACCTAGGACAACAGGGTCCCAGTATCCAGTGCGGTTTCTGGATGCTACTGTAATACAATACAAAGAATAAATCTCCCCAACAGCTAGGAAAACTTACAATTGCAAAACCCTAAACTGGGTCTAGTCTTACTGGCGAACACCTGTGTAAATTAGGAATTCTCCCACACAGCCAGCTCTGTATTAGTCTAATTGATTAGAGACACCTGCCTGCATTTCAAGCCCCTGCATGTGCAGGGGTGAGGGGAGGACAGAACAAAGGGGACATTACCCCTTCCATGGCCCAGGAATCATACGTCTGTGCCTCAGTGAATGGGATGTGGCAAGATTACTGCTCAGACACACAATAGTCACACCGTCGGGCCTTGGCCTGGTTTTCACTGGCACACATGCCCCTCCAAGTGCTTCTCAGCAGCTCCCCTGGGACACAGTTATGTCTCGTCACACAGAGCTGTGCAGCCTCCCGGTCTCTTTCACCCCGAGAAACAAGGGAGCCCCTCCCCCCCCCCCCCCCCCCCCCCGGCCAAAGCAGCTCTCCCACAGGGATGACAATGGCTGCCCACTCAGAAGACGAGAGGGGCCAAAAAGAAACCAGCATGACAGCCTGGACTCTCCTAAGTTTGTTCCTTCATATAGTCAAGTGCAAAGTCCTTAGTGCATACTGGGGTCTCTTCCCCATTTAGGCATATGAAAATGGTACAGTGGCCACAACCCGCTGGTTCAGAAACCCTGCTCTAGCAGGTAGAGTACTGGATGGGTACTCAAACTCAGGAGACAGATTCTCTTCTCATGACTCTCAGTGTGATCTTGGACAAGTCACTTTGCCACTCCGTGTCTCTGTTTTCCCCCACTGTAAAATGGGGACGATGATCCCGCTCTCCCTTTGCAAAGTGCTTTTGAGATCCACAGAGGAAATGCATTACAGAGAGCTGAGTATTATTATTATTTTCCCTCAGTGCACTGATTCCAATATTTTCTTAACATCTTTTCCTCGCTTCTAGGTCATAGGATAGAAGGCACCAAATAAGAGATGGCCCATTAGGATGGATGGGGGTTCCCCTATAGTGTGGAAAAATCCTGCAAAGCTGAATTTGACCTTGCAGGGTCCATGACCCCACACGGTGGCATCAGAGAAGCTGGGTTACAATGGCCACAATAATAACAAGGGGAATGCATGTTATTGGCAAAGGAAATTGCTTTTTGCCTAAGAAAAGGGGCATTGTTTGGTGGTTAGAGATGGGGAGGAGGGTAGGTTTTCCTCCCAGGGAAGCTACCTGCCTTAGAAAAGACCTCCCTCTACTGTTCCTATGCTGCCATGGAAAGGGGGGTGTAAAGTAGTGGTTGGAGTTGGGAATTGCAGGCCCTGTGTTCTGGCTCTGACACTAACCGCAGGCCTCAGTGTTTCCATGGTAACAACACCACTTACTGCACCTTTGTAAGGTGCTTTGAGTTCCCTGGGATAAAGGGCATGAGATAAAGGCAGAGGGTTATTAGTGTTTAGGGATACCAGGGCTTTATGAAAATAAAAACTCAAAACCCCTCTGGTCAATTAAATTAAAGGAGCAAATACCCCTAATTACCACAAGATGCTCCCCCAAGTCAGACAGCAGCTCCTCAAGCAGATGTGCTCACATTCTATTTCCTCAGCCCCCAGCTTGCGTGGGCAGATTCCAGCACCAGCCACTAAATCAAAATTGTCTAACAAGTGTCGACATTGAGAAACTGCCTTGGCTTTCGGTCCCTGCATTTTTCCCATCCTCCGGGCCAAGTTGCAAACATTTTGTCTGCATTATTCACAACAGAAAGAGCTTGTTTAAAAAAAAAAAAAACTCCATAAAAGCAACTGCTTAAAAGGAGAGTTTGCATTCCTTGAAGTCCTTCTGTGTTGTAAGAGACCTGCAAAGGGGTAGATTTGATCTTCTACGGTGAAAACCTCCAGCAAACTGTGCTCGCCCTGCAAGGAACTCATGCAGTGTTCAGTTGGGAATGTGTAATCCCAGCAAGGTTTTCACACTGATAAACTTGTGATTAACTTTTGTTTAAATATAGTATGTCAGTGCAGGTTGTTAAGAGTGACATCCCTGATGGCTAACATCCTCTATTATTATTACTTGTATTATTGTACCACTGACAGTCCCCAGTCACAGAGCAGGACCTGATTGTGCTAGGTGCTGTACAAACAGAATTGGGACAGCACGGGCAGCAGCAGATCAAACTGCCCCTAGACTGCTTCTCCGATGTGCCTTTCAGGCCACAGTTAAGCCTGGGTAAGCAACTCCAGCACCCAGGCTTATTTGATCTTTGATCTCCCTGGTGAGATAGCCAACAAAGTGAACACCCCTGTCATAGCGGTGATTTTGACAGCCATCTGTGTGTGCTTCTGGGGCAGCGTCATGGGGAGCACTTGAAAATGCTGATTTGGATAATGTTCTGATACCAGGCAGGGCAGGCGTGGCCTGGTCTATACACAACACTGTACCACCATCATTGAATAAGTAACTAAAGGTGTGATTTGTAAACTGATTCAGCGAAACTGGTGCAAAACCCTTGTGGGGGGAGACACACAAATCAGTTTCAGTCTGGCTCATAGACGTTTAGCTTGCAGTGATAAATTTAAAGGTGCAAGCTAAATCTACATAGCCCATTTTAAACTGATTTGGGTGTGTCCACACAAGCATGCATGCTGGTTTAACTTAAATCTCCATCACATCCAATGACTCGCCCCTTCACACACATACTTCAAGTGAAGTTAACCCTGGTGTCAGCCTATATAAATTCTGGGTGGGTTGGCACAGCCTATTTAAATTGATTCCTGGTTGGTGAGTGGAGCCCACCACTACAACAGAATTACTGCCCCCCCTTGAATAGTGTGAGGCTACAGAGCCCAGGCAGGTGTCCAGTTCAGAGCCCTGGGGTCAGATGTGCTCTGTCTATTGGCAAATGGGCAGTGGCTACGTAATACGCCATAGAATCAAAGAACCATTGTGTTGGAAGGGACCGCAAAGGTCAGCTAGTCTAACCCTCTGGGAAGATGTAGGATTTGTTGTCGCTAAACCATCCAAGACAGATGGTTATCCAGCCTCCTGTTGAAAACCTCCAGGGAAGGAACTTCCCTGACTCCCCAATGTAGTATGGTCCATTGTCCTATTGTTCTTACGTTCCAGTCAATGTTCTTCATCCTGCACTTACATGGTGAGAGAGGCAAGTTCTGTGCTTGGCCTCTCTGCCAAGACTGCCACTGTGACTTGTGATCTGGACACCTGCCCACTGGGAATGAATCTGAGCCCCCCCCACCCCCCAACTCATTTTTCATAAGGCACCACACCACTCTTCTATTATGGTCACCTTTGGTTGCTAGCCAACTTAGCAAAACAATGATCTAGAGGTAAGTAGCTCGGTGTCCCATGAACAGTGCCCATCAGACTGCAACAGGCAATGGGAGAAATCAGAAAGTAACCAAAACTCTGCCCAACAGATCTGCTTCATTCTGTAATGGGACTTGGGTATGTTAATGGGATAGGAGTTGAGCTATGGAGCCTGTGACTTCCTAGTTGGCACTTCGAATCTTGGTCACGACCACTGTGGCTGACAGTCAGCTGTGGAGTGTCTGGTGGTCTAACAGAGAGGAGGTTCCAAATCCAGTTGTTGATGCCCACATTACAACCAATATTAATTGGCTGTTGGTGCAGAGAGAGAGAAATCGGCAACAGAATGGTCCATGGAAATTTAACTCACTTCTCATCGTTATAGGTGGCCTCTCCGGGGCAAGGGGCATCAAAATAAAGGTATCTAGATACTTATAGCCCCCATCACTAAGCGTCCAGGAACGTCACCAACGTTAGCAAAATATTTTCTCACAACACCACCGTGAGGAAGGAATATTAACCTCATTTTACACCTGAGGAGCAGAAGCACAGAGAGATTCAGCGACTGGCCCACAGTCGTGGAAAATGTCCATGGCAAAGCCAGGAAAAGAATAAAGATTTCTTGAGTTGTCCTCAAGTGCTCTACCTCTGGACCATCCATCCTCTGTAGCCTGTACGGTTGCAGTCCATGCTCTAGCTGCTCTTGAAGTGCGTCAGTGAAGAATGTTCACACAGCTCGTACGGAACTATTTTGCTGGAAATTAAATCACTCCTCCATCTCGTTTCTACAGCTGCCAATTAGCCTCCCCATTCCTCTCCTTTGCCCATAGCTTGCTCTCTCTCTCTCTCCCTTCACTAAGCCCCAATAAAGCCCAGAAAGCATCTGTTTTAATTAGGTAACAATTGTTATAACCAGAAAAAAATGCACTGGATTTACAGCAGCTTGAGAAAAATCTGCCTGGGCCTGTGGTCGCCACCTGACCCCTTATCAGAGTGATGCAGTGCATGCCCCTCACACAGTTCCAGAAGGACAGAGATCAAATTGCTCTTTGAAATAGCTGGGGATTAAGAAATGTTATTTGAAACGTTGCCAGCTAATCCTTCAAAGGGTGAGGAACCATCCCCTGGAGCACCCTGATGACAGAAGGCATCTTTCCTGCTTGCCTGGAGTTCAGTTTAAGAATCCCGCTCCCTCCCTCTTCTTTTCTGAACGAGCTCCAAGGTTGATTTCCTGCGTGCTTGAATAGGACCAGCTTGACACAGCCTGCCTTGGGATGAAATCACCAACTTGGCTTGCCTTCTGTCTGAAAAACAAAATCCTTCTGCAGGGCTTTCATCTCGGGAGAGGACAAGGATTCTAAAACACAAACAGGCCTCTGCCGACGGACCGATGTCTGACTAAAGCATCCATGTGCTATTTATTCTCTTCGGATTTTAATAAATGTCACCCCGCTTTGATTTTAACACTTAAAATGAATTCTGTTGCCTCGATAACTCCAAACTGAGGAAGAATGACCAGCCAATCAAAATACTGAGAGGTCAAATCTAAGTAGAGTACTTCAGAGACTCAGTGGTATCAAAAATTGAAAAGGGATGCCATTCAGATAGAAATCATACCTAGGGCAAGCAAAGCACAGGCCTGGAAGAGAGGAAGGATGGTCCAGTGGTTAGGGCACCGGCCCAGGACTTCAGAGAACTGGATTCAATGCCCTGCTCCACCAGAAACCTCCTCTGGGACCTTGGGCAAGTCACTTAGCAGTACTGGACCTCAGTTCCCCATCTGTAAAATGGGGATAATAGCTCTGCCCGCAGTCACAAGTGTACTGTTAAAGAGTGTGAGGGGCTCAGTATGGGGGGCCAGATATGTACCTAAACATGGCTAGAGAGAGGGGGTAGAAAGCAGCTGACACAGGCGAGTCATTAATCTGTCTCCGTTTCCCCATCTACAAAACAGAGATAAAACAGCCTCTGTACTAAAATAACTTGTCACTCCCGGCCCAAAGGCTACTTGCCAGCCTTCTCCTGTAAGGAGAAATAAAAAGTTTTTTCTAGTATGTACAAGTCCACAAAAACATTTTTGAAAGCTGAAACATTTTGAAAAGCTGGGCTAATGCTGACCTACGTTGGGAGGGCGAGGGACTCAAAGCTGGGATTGTCCAAAAGAGACTATGGGAATTTGCTCCCAAGATCCATTAAAATTCAGTGAGTTAAAGGTGATTTAGGAGCCTCATTGACTTTCAGGGCGACTTGTGCGCCTATGTCACGTAGGCACTATTGAAAAATCCACCTGTAACTTCCACTGAGGGGAAGCTTTTGAAAAGCACTTAAGGGATTTTAGGAGCACAAGTCCCACTCAGAGTCCATGGCAAATGGACACTTAAATCCCTTAGGCACTTTTGAAAATCTCCCCTGAATTTCTACTGAACTTGGGCATCTAACTTCCTGGGCTTCCTTTGATAGCCCAGCCTAATTCCTTAGTGTTTTTGAAACACTTTTGGAGACTCTGACAAAGGTGCCAGGCACTAGGGCCAGGGCCTATTATGGAAATGCCTGAACTAGAGGGAGGAACAGAAAGTTCTAAGGGCAAAGTGTAACTACTGTTAACTGGAAGCTGGGGTTCCCCAAAGCTTGGTTATGCCCTTGTTTGTGTCTTCACTCTTCTCTGACTGATGCTAAACCTGGCTTGGAAGCAACTAAAACTACCACAGTAGAACAATACAATGGGCCAGTCTCCACCTCTCCTGTCGCTCTATAGCTGTGAGAACACTGATGCACTTACCAAACTCCCGACTAACATGCTCATCCCTGCACGCCACGTTGGTTTACCAGCTGTGCTGTCTGGCCTGGAGATTTTCCCCTCCCACCTTCTGCTAATGACACACCTGCCCAAGCACAACGTTGACCTGCCTGTCCTTTTCCGTGATGATAATGAAGGGGAAAACAACGGGCCAGGGTGGTAATTCCTCTGCTCTTTTCTCATCCTACCAATAGGGACAGTCAAGGACATGCAGCGTTATGGCTTCAACCTACCAGAAAGCAAAGAACCTGTTGTTCAAGCTCTGAAGATAAGGCTCCAGTCCACCGGCTCTTTTCCAGAAAGGGGCTGCTGAAATAGGGAAGAAATTAGGATAGAGAAATGGGAATAAAAGATACAAGGATATAAGGCAGTGCCTCTCTTCCAGGGGAGGAGTATGGGATTGAGGACGGGCAGAGAAAGGACTATGACTGAAGGAATTACCTATGAGGACTCTCTTGAGGAACATCCATCCTCTCTGGTCCAATCAGTAGACACACTCAAGGACACACTGTAGAATTAATGAGCAGTGCACCATGGAGAAAGTGGGATATCTTTTGTTGCCGTTGCTTAGAGAAGCCTCCTACTGAAGGTCCCACGCTCAAACGTAGCCAGAGCCAATCAACACTGGCTGACAAATGGGTGGGGTGATGAACATATTATCTTGCACACCTGGGAGGTGGAGGCTTCTGCCCAGCACGTCATGAGCGTCTGAGTCGGGTGATGTTCGACCTGCTTGGGATGCTCAGATTGTTGGAGTTGCGGTTCTGTACCCATATGGGGATGATGGCTTCTGTCTCAGGCCCCCCCAAAACAGGCAAACAATTGTTGGACTGTTCCGAACTCCTGAGAATGAGATACATAGAACTAGAACTTGCAGGTAGCATCAAGGCAGCTCAAACTACAAAGGAGGTGGATGTCACTGCAACTGAAGGGCCACTTTAGGACATAATAGCTTAATGAGCCTTGCCCCTACCCTCTGTAGGGCTGCAATGGGTGGCCTGCAAGCACTTGCAAAATGTGGGCAGACGGGGACTTTAGATACAGGGCTTGACTGACAGATTCTTTGCCTTTTGGCTTTCTGGCTGGGGTAATGCTACACATCCGTGACTGTCTCTATAGCTCAGTGGTTTTCAACCTTTTTTCATTTGTGGACCCCTAAGAAATTTTGAATGGAGGTGCAGACCCCTTTGGAAATCTTAGACATAGTTTGCAGACCCCCGCAGGGGTCTGTGAACTGCAGCTTGAAAACCACTGCTCTAGGTCTGGTGGGAGAAGTTAGTCCTAAAAATCCCCTGTATACATGCCCATCAATAAATTACTTGCTGCAGGCATACAGAATTGCATACGGGTGCCCTAGCACGCGATTAAAAAAGCATCTCAGAGCCACCCCAGTGCCACTGCTCCTTTTTCATAGATCTCCCACTCAAGCACCCCCTCAACCCAACCCAGCTTAGCTTGGGAGAGCTACCAGGACCACAGCACAAGGCTCTGTGGTTGTGGCAGGACGGGATTGTGTTTAGTGGGCGCACACAGCCCAGCTGCAGGCAATGCTGGGTTAAGCCCCTGTTTTGTAAGTGCCAGTGCTAATTCTTGCTTGCGCTTCTGCTGGTTGGAAAGAGGGGGTCTGGGAGCGGCCATATGGTTATTATTGGTACTGGGGAGGCATGTGGCAGGGAATCACATTTTCCTTTGGGCCACACTCAGCCTGCACTTGTTTATCGTGGGGGAGGGACTGGAAAAATCATTGACTCACAGTAAGGAACAAAACATCGCAGCACTGAAGATGAAAACGGCTCGTTTCAATCAAGCTTTATTTGGTTGGTGCGGGGAGAGGGAACTCAACATTTTAATGGGGAAATCTGGCAGCTGCATGTTGTTCTTCCCGAGCCGAGCGTGTGGGAGGGAAAGATCCCAGCGCCAGTTCTCTTTGGGGGTCTTCCACCAGTTTCGCTGCTCTGTACTCTGCATGGTTTAACCCACACGGAAAAAAACAAGGCTCTTTGCTCCTCAAGCTGTGTCTATTTCAGCTACCAAAGGGTTTTTGAAATGTCCAGATCAGAGGCGTGGTTTGATGTGAAACTGACCTACAATCGCCCCCAAGCTATCGCAATGGTTCAGGCCCAGCTCTGAATCAGAACTTTGCATGTGGCCCTCATCTGTGTGACAGATATGGCCAGGCCCAGGAGATAGAGCACAGGACCGGCGCTCTGGAGACCTCAGCTTTGTCATCAACTTGCTTTCAGGTGGGGCAAGTCGTGTCCATCTCTGAGACTCAGAGTCCCATCCGTTTTGGGGCAGAGTTAGCGATGCTTATCCACTTCATTAGAGAGCTTTGTGATCCACAGTAGAAAAGCATGAATAGCGTGAGTTATTCCAAGGGGACAAACCACAGTCCCGGATACCACACCTCTGAAGTCTGGAAAAATATTTCTATTCACATCCATTGGGACCCCCAGCTCCAGCAATTAGAATGAAAATGACACAATTCTCACAGAAGGATCCTACCAAGTGTTAGGTGAGCCGCCCAGACCATCCAAAGTTGGTTCACACAAGCTGCTTATCCAAAGCTTGAGCTGCAAAACCGGGCTGGCAAGCTCACAAAGAACTGGCTCTCCCCAGTCAGGTTTCTGGTGCTTCCTGGACCCAGCGAGCGTGGTTGAGAACAGACTCTCCATATCACGCCAGCCCCAGCCAGAGCACAGAACTCATCCCTCCTCTGCCAAATTAAAACAACAGGGGGAAATGACCCCACATTTGTGCACGTCTCCAAGGGTATGCGTCCACTGCAATCACGGGATGGGACTGCAGCTTCCGTAGACCTACCCAAGCTAGCTTTAATCGAGCCAGCTCGGGGAGTGGAGAAGTGAAGCTGCAGCAGCCTGCAAGTAATCACCCAGGGTCCTGAGTGAACTTGAACAGTTTGTGCTGGTGCGTATGCGGTCATGGCTTCACTTCGTCTGGTACCCGAGTTAGCGAGCTTGGGTACGTCAACACCAACTGCAGCCACCCCCTGTGAGGCAGAGTTAATACCCCCTATTATTGCCCATTGCCCCATTTACACAGACCTCCGAGCTGACTTTAATCACTGCACTTACGCATGGTGAAATGAGGCTTGACGAAGGGCGTTAAACTCCCTTGCAAGGTCCTGCAGACAACACCTAAAGGGGATCTGAACTGGGTCTAAGTTCGGAGCAAGGATTGAGCCAGGAGGATTCTATTGTCTCCAATTCCATTTGCCCACCATTAATGCTGCCAGGACAATATGAGCATGGAAAGAGCATTAGTGTTTTCTGTTGTAATTCGCAGCTCTCCTTTCTGGCCTCTCTTGTCTGGCAGCAGGCAAACACATGAACAACAGAGAAGAGCCAGAGCTCCAAGTCCCTTCAAGCATGTCCCCCCAAAAATGGGAAACTTTGTTTCTGCTTCCATTTCTTGCTGATGTCACATGAGACTAATCCCTCCCCTCCCAGAGATCCTAGAACAGTGAGTGTCTCACACAGCTGCAGAGGTTCCTATCCTGAAGTGGAACAAACAGGAAAGAGGGATGAAACATCTGGAAGGAGCAGCTGGTTCTCATCTCTGTAGACTGTGTGTTCAGCACATACTCTACACCTGCCAAGGCTCATCTACCTATAAAGAAACAGAACGTGGACGCTCAGACAAAACAGCGCCTGTCAGAAATGGGGTTTTGTTACAGGTTCTTTAACAAGCAGGCGCATTGATGATGTTTCCATGTAATGCATAGAATACTCTGCAATTACACTGTGCCTTTCATCCGACAACTGCCGAGTGCTTCCACAAAGGCAGTTATGTAGTAAGCTGGGGAACCAAGGCCCAGTAAGGGTACACAACTTGCTCTCTATCACACAGGTAGTCAGTGGCAGAGTCAGGTAGAGAACCCCTGGAGGACACAGGGCTACCTCTTTTGCCTGACCAACATCAGTCGGGGCATGAGAGACGAGGAGATGCAGGTCGTGCCTGGGGACGGGAGAAGAGAAGTCACTGCAGAGCAGCACGTCCCATCTGCCAGATGGGAACAGAGGAATCACGGGGTCGAGGAGAGGGCAGTTCCACCCAGGCAGCCCTACCTATGGACAGCAGGAGAGGGAGGTGCAGGGAAAGGAGTGGCTTCCATCTGTACTCAGCTAAACTGAGCCCCTGTACTCAGCCTCATGGACGTTTATAGGTCAGCTCCGCTATGTATTGATCTAGTTCAGTCATTTCTAACACAGTCACGGCGCTGCCAAGCAGCAGCTGTGGGAGTCGCACAGAAATAATCCCAGCCTAAGCTTCCGGGGGCATCATAGATTGCGTGCGTCGTCAGCCAGCAGAATCCGGAGATGAAATTATTTCCTCTGCAGTTGATTATTTCCAACCCTTTGCAGCCCTTATGGCACTTGTGAGACACGCTGAATTGACAGCCCTGCAGAATTAGGCACTCCGGTTAGCCAGAGAACAGGTATAGCCTGGGCAACGGTAATGCAAGCGTCCACCCCACTCTGTGCCTGCCAATGTGCTGTTACCCTGAACCGGAGGGACCCAAACTAGGGGAATGATGGGAGCCCAGGCTCTGTGGCCATTCAACTCATTGGGCTCTCTGCAGAGGCTGCCAAGAAGGGGGTGAATGGGATGACAGCTGAAGGGATGATTCTCACAACGTGAATGCCCAGCAACTAGACTGAGAATCCACCAACTCATTCCATATAGACTAGAGAACAACCATCAATTGGTCACAGTCACTCCCAGTCTGGTCTGGCTGCGAACCAGTCACGTCAGGGTAAAAAGTTCTATCCCTTTGACCCATCCAACTTTGCCGTATCTGGTATTCAGCTGTAGAACACAGGAGACTCAGCCGCCTGGGTCACTTAGTAACACTTATTGTCGTGGTAGCAAGCATACATCTTAGTTATTGGCAAGGATGGGAAGGGGCAGACAGAAAACACACGACAGGGAAGCAGCGTTTTGATCAACTGTGGCATGAGCTGGGGTTTAACTGTAATCCCGTTTGCTGCAGTTCCCATGCTATGCAACTCAGCCTCCCCCTCTGAAACGCCAGTGCTTCAAAATGACGTCCCCGGTGCGTGGGGCCAAACCCAACATGGATTTTGCCCCCCTGATATCTGAGAGCACTCCTGGGGTAAAACAGACCTAGTGCTGACGTTTATCGTGGCCAGACACATATCTTCTTGCATTGGCACAGAGCCATGAAACCATCGCGCTTCTAAGAATTTCCCCTCACTACCAGACACTGCTTTTCAATATTTTGCCTTAAATCTTCTGCTGTATTTGATTAACCTGACCCAGCTGTTTTCCACTCACAATAAATCATAAATCTATATGCTTGTGTGAGACAGTGTGTCTAAGAATGTGTGTCTGAAGATGTGTGTGTCCACATCTGAATGTGTCCCTGCATGTGTGAGAAATTGCAAATGTGTAAGTCCAAGTGGGCAAGAAAAGTTCAAACGTGGATGAGACCACGGCTGAGGCTGTGCACATACCAGTATGCAGGGATTGGGGTGTGTGTGTACTAATCTCCATGAATCCATACATGAGTGTGTGGATGAGTTAATATACCTGTATGGATGTGTGCGCGCACATACATACAAATGTATGTTTATGTTTGCTCACACATGTGAGAATGGGTGTAAGTTGTTGCATGAGTGTTATGCATGGCGAGTTCGTGTGTGTGTGGATGTGCACACGTCTAAGCCCATGCAAGAAAGAGCGCACAAGTCCATGTCAGAGGGTGTACATTCCATTCACTGTGTGCGTTACAGTACACACGACTGTTTATGCAGGTGGGGGTTCAATCAACAACTGCCTGTTGTGCAGCTAGGGTTCTCCCTACCACAGATAGTTCAGAAAAGGAAGAAAAATGGCTGATGAAAAATGTTACTATATACATTTTTTTCAGAAATAAAAAGCATTATTCAACGACTATAAAAGGCAAACGTTTCGATGAAGGAGGAGAAGAGGGTTTGCCAAGTTGTTTAAAAAAAGAAAAGAAAAAAAGAGCAAGTTGCTGCCAACTCCTGGCATGTGTATTCTCGCTTGTATAAATCAGTCTCCCTAGACCTATGGTAGTTCTTGCTGATGGACTATCAAGCTCCTTGGCTAGATGAACGGGACATGTGCTTTATATGCACTTACAGAATAGTAAACTGTTATTAAAAGTGGAAAAAGAACCCCACAGTCTGATTTACTTGTGGTTTTGCCTGCCCTGTTGTTTTAGCACAGAACAAACCTGTCCATGCACAGAGCAGAGTGGAAGCAGAGAGATTGTACGTGGAGAACTACAGGCTACCTCCTCTGTGTGGAAGCACTTGATGTGTTGCAGATGCAAACCGAAACAAGGCAAGAACCACCTGCCCCCCGCAGCACAAAAAAGAAAAACCAAACCCAAACAACCCCTGCTACCAGGGAATATTAAATCAAGAGATAGGCTTGTGCCACTGAATTGTGTCAGTTTCCAAACAGTCCAAAGTAAACAGGGGCTTGGTTCACTTTGTTATGAAATCAGGGGGCACCTGCAAACTTCTGACCTTGGGCATGGGTTTGGATAAGCCACCCCATGAAGTCTGGCGGTGCTTGGATCCAGGGTTTGGGGTTGGGTCCATATCTCTGTAAACCCTACCACTAGATTTGGAGTGGAAAAAGCCAGTGGGCTCAGTTAGCCGCTAATGGCTCTGCATTGCCAACTGGAGAGCCTGGGGTCCTGCACAGGCAGGGTCCGAGTGCACTGAGGAGGTAACACACTCGGGCATTGGCAGGAGAGGGCGCCTCACGTTATGGGACAATTGGGGAAGGATGGATGGGCTCCCATGGGTCTCTTAGGCTGCTGCTGAGTGGATCATGGTCCATCTGGCTTATTTGGGGAAGAAAAAGGCATTACAAGCAGGAACACCAGAAAGGATTTTCAGGGCTCCAAATGGGACAAGGGGGAAATAAACATACAACGAAGTACCGAAAACCTGACCTGAGCAGACTGGTTCTCTCTCTATGGAGTCTGCCCCCATCCCATGTTACCGCCCAATCCACTTTATCAGTCAACGTGCTGCACGTACACACTTACCGCTCGGGGCTTGTGTGGCTGTTACCTGCTAGAGCCAAACACAAGAGGCCCCAGGTGTGTGGAAGACAGTTGTTCTCGTCAGACTCATCAGCGCTGTGGAGCCAGCCAGCTTTCCCATTCTATGCTTCTGTTTTTCCAGGCTATCCGTGTGTCAGACCAATTCGCCCTGGGCAGTCCCTTGGCACCTACAATATCAATCCACATGCCAAGTTTTTAGAAAACACAGCAGAGGAGTCTGTCAGGGTATCTGAGTTTATAGGAATAAATAAAACCCACTTTTGTTTTTAAAACGCCGTTTTTGGCAGCTCATTCGGAACCAACGTAGCTCTTAAAACACGGAATTCGATTGCTGGGAGCAGAGCCATGCAAACCCCAGAACGTAACCCGTGAGATCCCGAGGGCACAAACTATGCCTCCTTGTATGTCTCGTACCGCTCTGAGCACACTGTGTGTTACGGAGTTCGGTGGATCTCAGTGGACGGGTGCCTACATCACCAAGAAAAAGGACCCTGGCAAACTGGCACGAGTGACGCCATCCCATTGGCACTCCCAGGAGCGAGCTCCAAGGACAGAGTGGCCAGGGTGATCTGCTCACCCGAGGTCATTTCAGGTCAGGGTTGAGGTACAGCAACGAGGCAGGGTGGAGACATTTGCACTACAGCGGTCTCTGCTGTCACCTGTTCTGCGGAGGAAAATCAGTCCCCAGGGCTGTGTCATTCTTTCAGCAGCACTAAATTCATAGGACACATATATTTGTATAATCTATATTAGTGTCACTGGACTCCCAGGGGAGCCAACTGAGGTCACTCGATTAGGGTGAACTGCAAAGAATGGGGCAGACAGTCCCCAAAGCTGGTGGATATTCCAATACTTAGATTTACCAAACCAGCACAAAACAGCTTCTATAATACCTTACTGGTTACCCAGAAGCCAACAACACAGTTCCCTTAAAGTAACCCAGCCTCAGGCATACACCCAGACACCCAAGTCAAATATGAGGAGGATTACTGAAAATCTTATTCATCATATAAAAAAGTTCTACCAATCCCAAAGGATCAGACACATTATCTCCCAGGTTAATGAATATTCCAGATCTTACCCAAATATACGCTTACAGCCAATTCTTATTAAGTAGACTAAAATGTATTAAAAAAGAAAAGAGAGTATTGGTTAAAAGATCAGTATACATACAGACTTGAGTACAATCTTGAGATTCGGATTCAAAGCAGAGATGGAGAGCTCTGTAGACGCAAAAAAGACTTCTTTCCAAAAGAGTTCATCGGTTATAGTCCAGTGTTTATATTCAGGGCGGTCCAGTCCAGGATCTCAGTCCTTGTGGCTTAGACTTTCCCCGCATGAAGCCTCAAGCAGATCTGAGATCACAGGATCAGGACCCAAGCCATTGTTTATACATCAAGTATCAGAGGGGTAGCCGTGTTAGTCTGGATCTCCAGAAGCGACAAAGGGTCCTGTGGCACCTTACAGACTAACAGAGGTATTGGAGCATAAGCTTTCGTGGGTCAATACCCACTTCTTCGGAGTAGAAGAAGCTTATGCTTCAATACCTCTGTTAGTCTATAAGGTGCCACAGGACCCTTTGTCGCTTCATTGTTTATACAGTTTCAGGCCCTCTTGTGACAGCTGGTGAATAGGCACTCATGGGAACTTTGAAGGGGACCCATTTCCTAAGCATTGCAGGTAATTATCCACATAGATTAACATAAACCAATTGCCTGTTTTTCCACCATTCGCAGATGATTTACTATATATTTCATAGGGAGATGAATACAGCATATCCTATGTTTACAGTTCATTTAAATGTTAAGATGTCCTTTTGATCTCTGAATTAACAGAATTCAGCATAGACAGGGACTGTTTGATTACATTGTTGACCTCTACCAATATATATATGTAAATAAACAAAACCACAAACATTATCTCTCCATATGTCTTTAAGGGTTGAATTTGAGTCATTTACCCTGCAGGATGCTTAACCCTTTCCGGTCATGCGTCACAATTGGATATGTCCTTAATTACACATTTCCACCAGCCAGGCAATGTCACTCATTTTTATGGCTTGCTTATTATAGCCACGTTTGGAGGACGCCGCTTATGAAGGGCTTTAAATAAAAATTCCTGCTGTAAGAAAATTGGAGAGTAACTCCTGACCCCTGGTGAGCTCTCACGCAAGTAAGCAATCAAAGGAGCAGCTAAAAATAATCAGCCAAATCATTATTATTATGAGCATGACAGTAGCACCTAGATTGTCCACCTAAGATTGTGGCCAGTCGCACATGGTGCTGTACATTCACCTAATAAGAGACAGACTGTAAGCTCTTCAGGGCAGGTACTAAGTAGACAAGATGAAGGTGGGTGTGGAAACTGAGGCAGACAGGTGGAGTGACTTACCTAAGTTCATACAGTGGCAGATGGCCTCCTGAATTCCAATTCAGTGCCCTAACTGCTGGACCACGCTGCATTTCAGTAGAAGAAAGTTTAAAGGTTAATCAAAACTGCAAGAAATTACAGGGGGATACTTTAAAACTATTTGCTTACGTCAGGGACTTGACCTGCTGGAGGTGGCAAGATCAGACTTGTAGGGACAATCACATACTGCCATGATCAATCCATTCATTTAAGTTTAATGCCAGGCCAATCACTGCAGTGTCCAAGTGACTAAACAGCACTGGTGAGGACATGTTGCAGCCAGAACATTAATGTATCTAGGGTGAAATTCACCCCTGAGCAGAGGGCCAGCACAACGCCCATCCACCAGTTACATCCTCAAAACAGGGCTTAAGTGGGATTTAGAAAATGCAGCGGGGCGAATTTTACCCTTAGCAAACACATTCGTAACAGCACCCTTTAGCGTGGCCTTTACATTTACACAGCACCTTTCATCCAAAGATCTCAAAGAATCTTGCAAATATAGGCAAAGTCTCATTATCCTCATTTAACAGCTAGGAAAACACGGGCAAGGACTGATGAAGTGACTTACTCAAGTCACACAGCAAATTGATGGCAGAGAACCCAGGCCTCCTGAGTCCAAATCCCCTGATTTAAATGCCATAGAACGCCACCTCTGGGAACTATTACAAAGTAGGGTCTTGTCATTTGAACAATAAGCAGCATAAAACCAAACATAACTGAACAGATTCCAATCAAATAAGAACATCTACACTGCACAGACACTAAATTCACTCCATTAGTTTACCCTGCTCCCTCTTGGAAGGTGTGGCTGTGCACAGGTCACAGGGCATAAAGGGCTAAAGGAAGAGGGGAAGAAGGAGGTTAATTGGGGTCTGTTTGGAGAGGGATTTGAATTGCTTGAGTTGATTCAGTAAGCAGTACAACATGTCACTGGAAACTGAGCTAACGAAACACCTCTGGAGATAGAAAAGCATAAGCTAAATTCAGTCTTGGCTTCTTAGAGTACGTCTACACTACAATTAAACACCTGCGGCTGTCGCATGTCAGCTGAATTGGACTCGGGCTCCCCTCCCCAAGTCCCAGAGCCCGGGTTTGAACATCTACACCACAGTTAAACACCCCTGTAGTCCAAGCCCTGCAAGCCTGAGACACTCGGCACAGGCCACCATGTTGACTTGAGCGCCACTCAAAAACCTGGGAATGTTTGCCAGATGGCAAAAGGCAAACGAAGGGGGAATTTTATATATATAGGCCATATCCTCAGTAGGTGTAACTCCATTGCAGGCAATGGACCTGGCTGATTTACACCTGGCTTCCATGTTAAAGAATTAAAAAAAAATGTTTTAAACAAAGTAAACAAAACTGACATAAAATTAAACTATTAAACACCACCGCCCCGTTTCAGACTCAAATGTGTCATAGCTCTTAAAACAAGATTTTAACATATATGGTGTTTTTAAAGAGTGGCTCCTTTTGTCCAGCTATTCCTCAAGCAGCTTTTTCATCCAGGGCTTGCATTAACTTTGCAAAAAAGGTCAACCTGAAAGATTTGTATTTATTTAAAACATAAGCTCCTTAAACGGTTTCTCTTTTTGTTTGTCTTTTCCTTTAAATGTATTAATTTCAGCTCAATCAACTAAGAGGTTACATAAGAGTTGTTTATAATTATTGTCACGTCAACCCTGAAACTGATCGCTATAGCGCCGACGTTACATAAAGGCATTTTTTTGTTAAACTGTGGGAAAGATGAAGTCTGAACTTGGAGAGAATTTTTTCCCCCTTTTTTAAAGTTCTGTTGTCTGTTATGCAGTGCTTCAGACTCTTCTTTCTGCGGGATTTTATTCTACAGTTCATGGGTCTGTTTTCATGCAAATACACACTAACAATAATATAGTTTCCATCTCTCTCTCTCTCATGCTTCTCTATTCAATGCAGAACATAGGGCCTTCATCACTGCCTCCCATCTTTGCTGGGCTCCTGAGGCAGTCTTAGCTTCTTCCCAGGTAATTCTGATAGCTTTCTATTCTGCTTCTATTGTGCGTTTCCATGTTATCCTGGTCCACCTTATTGCCTCTTCTTCTGGGGTTTCCAGTCCAATATCTAATGTAGTTTCCATGAACCCCTTTAAAAACTGAAGTTCGAGAAGATCACTCAGACGAAAGCAAGTTAGAGAAGCTACTAGAATTAAGGTGCCAATTCAGCAGAGCACGCAAGCACAAAATAACAGTGCGTTGCCGAATAATGATGGTTTGAAGCACGTGGTTCAATGCTTTGATGAATTGGGGCTGCAGTGGCTGCTTCTGGTCCTTTGAAGCCAGTGTCAGTGTTACCCATTGCCTTCAATGTGCAGGATCAAGCTTTTGAAAGGGGGTCATTTTATGCTGTCATGGGAAAAGCACTAAAGTTAGAGGTGGAAAATGTGACCATTTTGGGGAAAAAAAGGTGTTTCCATTTTTTTGTCAAAAGTTCATTTTCACCAGAATTTTTCGGGAAACTAGCAGTTATTTGATCATGAAAGCAAGACCCGTCTCCTCTATCCTCCATGCTCTAGTTCAGATGACATTTGTTCTCAGCTGGGAGTGTCTTTTCCCTGAGGAATAACATCCACCAAGCCTTCCATCGCATTCTATGCCTATCACCTTGGCAGCAGACCCACAGCCATCAGCCCTTGGATATGGTCTTAATCACATCTCCTAGGACAGGGCACCATATTTCCAAGGCTGGAATGCACTGAAGTCATTAATACACTGACCCAACAAATATTGAGGGTCATATAGCCAACTTTCGTATGAGCCAGTGCTGCCCCCACTGATTCTGCACCGACTAGTTATTCACAATTGGCTCTGTGGTCCCAGGTTGGATTTCCTGAGCAATTGCCATAGTATGCAGCAAAGCCTGGATGAAGAAAGGTCAAAGAAGAGACGTTCCTAAGTTCCACCTGCTGGCCTGCTTTCCTGAAGAGGGAGGAACAATTCCTATCCTGAGGTTACAAATAAGAGTAGACGCTCAAGCCCTAGGTTAGCAAACTCAGGGTCTGCTAACTCGAGTTCTACTAACCCTGGGCTCACATGGTAGTGCAGACACACCCTAAGACAGACAGACTACAACTGCCAAGGCAAGGGCTTTAATACAGAAAAAGTTTCACATCAAATTAAAATGCATGTTTAACGTATCTGGATTTGTATTGCAGAAGTCCCCTGGCCTGCACACCCAAGTGACCTCTTTGGACCCTGAGATCCATCAAGGGAATGCACTCTGTTGGTCTTTTCTCCTCTCAGCAGATGTTCACACCGAGGCTCATATATTGGAATGTTGGCTTTCGAATTTGTGCGAGTTCATTCAGAATCACAGCTCCTTTCCAATTTCAGTCTGACTGTCTTCACAGGGACTTTCTAAGGTTCCTACTTTCAGGGCAGTATGACCAGAAGAGTGTCAAGGGCTCCATCTCAAATTATAAATCCGTCAAAACACTTTTACCACAACCCCGCTGTTCCCCAAACAAAATGTATTATGATTCCCACACTATACACCAGTCACGGGGCAAAGTTTTCAAAGGGGAGAGTAAGAGCACGAAATACGTAAAACCCAAGTTGTCCTAACCCACCCCTACAAAGCTCACCATGGATACTTACCCTGTACTCTGGAATCTCATTGGCTTTTCCATTTAGTTTTCTAATCCCAATTGCAGATGCTGAACACAGCAAGGATTGGGCTGCTAGCATGCTCATATGTGGCAGTCACATCAGACCATGGCAGGAACGGCAAATATGCAGGTGGCTGGGTAGAGTTTTAAACATTTCAATCAAGCTATTCCAGATGTTATGTGTCTTGACACCAGTTCCTAGCCATGTGGAAAACCAAGTGATCTAGCACAGCCAGGGCCATGTGGATTTGTCAGAGGAGGCCTAGTTTAACTGTCAGGGGTGACAGAAATGGCATAGTTTAAGACCCCTTCCTCTGGGCTTGTCCCATGGTCAAACTGAAGCTCATAGCTGCAATTGCAAAGACTCCATCGACTGACATTTTAAACATTGTTCTATTCAGAACAGGCCTGTTGCCAATGATGTTCCACCAGGAAAAGCACATTCAGAAGGAAGTCTTCCCGACAGAACACACGGCACAATAGCAGCCAGGATCGTACACACATATATGAAAGTCAAATGATGTCAGGTACTTTTTTATAATACTCCTTACTCAGGCAGTCTCTGCGGTCACTCATTAATACTCATTTCGTTGAAAGCTACCTTCCTTCTGAACAGGATGCTGAAAACAGTAGTTTCGCGCCCTATTTAACTACTTCAGACCAAAGTCAGCCCTAATATAAAAGGCTGAAATTCCACTGAGAGTTGCACCTGCTTGAATCGAGTGTGTTGTTCGTACTCTTAGGCGTACGTAAAGTAACGACACAAAGCAAGTATATACTCCATAAAACATTAATATTTTAATGAAAAATCTTAGCTTCATGTTTCTATCCAAAGACACTCAAAACTAGTTTTTCCTCCTCCTCCCCCCCTTAATTTTGACCTATAAGGGGACCAGTTTGGAGATTTTTTTTTTTTTGTATTTTAAAACTTTTTTTTTTAAAGATTAAACAATCAGGCTAGCAAAAAAGTACCCAATACATACTTTTCTTATATCAAACAAGCTAGTATTTCAGTACAATGTAACTATACAGAATATATACATTACACATATGATCACAAAGCAAACACTACAGGCTCAGAACAGATTTGAAAAAACATGATATTCACATTGATTACAAGAACTCTAAAAATGATTGTAACGTTGAAACGGCACTTAGTTTACAAAAAAGTCACAAAAATATATATAGCCACCAAGAACTATGGTTCCTGAAAAATACTAATAGCCAGATAGTATTATATAAAATGTGAAGTGTATTTAAACATCGTATACATTAAAAACAAAACCAAAAAACATTTCTGTTAAGTCAATAAACATGCCAAGTAATCTAGCTGTGACCAGCGTCAACAAGAGAAGCTGTACTGTGTATGAGATGACGACTGGATATACGGCTGGTGACTGGAGACTGGCACAGTTAAAAGGGTTGCACTGTTACTAAAACACACAAAGAAGCCCAATGATAATTTAATTCACATTTTCCCTCCAGCTTTATCCTCCCCCCCCCATCAAGGGTTCCATTAAAGGCCAGTGCCCAGAGAGTCAAGGCACTGAAACAGCAGGGCAAGGAAGCCATTGAGGACTTTCTTGTAGGCAGGGCTATAGTCAGAATATCAAAAGCATGCATCAGCTAAACAAAATGGTCAGTCAAAATCTCCTCGGGGGACTTTATCAACCCTCAGGAAGACTGGCTTCCACACAGCCCCCGAAACTGATTTTTTTTAATTTTTATTTTTTAGTGCAACCAGATCTGTAGACGAGCCCTGTAGGAGACTGAATGACTATTGTAGCATGCACTGAGTTAACAAAAAACCCAGAGCTTTAACAATTACTGTTGTATTTTTAAAAAAGTTCACGTTTTACGGTTTATTCCCTCTGAATATTTTGCACCAACTATGTTCTGCTGGTGACCTCTGATGTGGTAGAGGCACAGTCCGACCCCATATTTGATGGTGAGACCAGTACTTTATTCTGCCCACAATGAACTAGGAACAGAAGGTGCTCCCTACGTCTGCATATTACCTATGCCAGCCAATCCAGGCAGCGTGCACAAAGCCTCTACCCCTCCAAATGGCATATAAAATGCTACAGGGTATGTCCTGAAAAGAGGATGGCAAAATTCTCATGCTCTAAAGTCTTTGGACTGGAGGGGAAAACCAGCAACCAAGAAGTGACTGAAGCCCACATATAAAAACTTAAAGCCGTATCTTAAAAACAATAAAATTTTATCCCATAAGGGACCTAGGGACCATAGTTTTATAAAATATATTTTACTGCATTGGCAGCTATTACTTTGTTTTAAAAGTTTAAGTTCACACCTTTCAGCCTCGTGAAAACCAGAACCATTTTCAAAGATCTAGTCAACTAAACTCTCAGTATGAGAGACTTGCCCACAGTACTTGCTAGCCCTGACAACTGAACTCAAATTGTAGTGAGAAAGACAAACCAACAGGAACACAAACATTTTAATGTGTGATCATAAAACTGTGTTGCAGAAAACTGACATTCCAATTAGTACTGGGGGAAAGGTAAATTTCAATGCGAATGTATCCCCACCACTGACATTAATGGGAGCTGTGTGCGCATGAATCAAAAGGAAACTATTACTTGGCCAAATCGGCCAGTGCACAGCGGAAGCAACTGCTTCTCCTGTTTCCCCTCTCTGGGGAAGAGGGGGGAGCCAGAGGTGACCCTCTCCCCTTCGCTTTGGGTCACTGTCCCAGAACATGTAGGGAATGCAGATCCATGTCCCTGAATCCTGCTCCCTGCCATATAGCAGAACCATCCATGTCCTGTGGTAATCAGGGACCTCTTCTCGCATAAGTGGGTGGGGGAAGGAAGGATTTTCCACTTAATGCACAGAAGGTTATGCAAAAGGAAAATGCACTCAAATCACTTTGTGAATACATCTGGAGAATACTCATCAATTCAACAGTTGCTACAAGGGGTACTACTGCCTCAGTAAACTGAATCTCCTCTATTTGAAAGAAATTCTAAACAACTTACTTTTTAACCAAAATATAACTTAATTCCTTGTATCTATTTTTAGAAAAAGCAGTCCAGGAATCAAACCCCTCTGATAACATCTTTTAAAGAAGTTATGTTTCAGGTTTAATCCCCAGTGTAGTCTAAGGCATGCTGCTTTCAGTTTACTTAGACATTTATCTCAGTTTAGAACCTGGATATCCAGCAATAGAGCTTGATGTAAAATGTTAGAACATTTTAAATCTCTCCTGTGAGGGACATTAGTACTCCCAAGAACTGAGCACTTCCAGAAAGACAGGGAAAAGAGAAATGATAAAGATTTACATTTCATTTGGACTCCTCTCTATGGAGAAGGGATACATATATTAAACAGGAAACAATTACAAATACCAACTAAAGAACAGATTAGAGCTACAATACAGTTCTTGTAGCTACCACGTTTTAATGTGTTCTCCACAGCATTTCAGACAGCAGTTAAACTTCCTATGAAATTTTAAGTCATCTAAAATCCAGTTATTCTAGGTGTGTGTATTCTGCATTTGCACATCTCATGATCAGTAAATTATGTGTTACGACAGATCTTGTCCTGGGTGAAAACCATCTTTTTTTGGCAGAAGGAATAAGTCCATTGTGTGATGTGTTAATTCATTGTGTATTATACACAGTGGGCCAGCTGTAAAGTCTGAGTTTGTGTGTCTACCTAAGTGCTTTTTAATTTATGACTGACTAAAAATTGTCATGTACAAGGAAGACTTACGCTTTTGTAATAGAGAAAGAGGATCATGAATTAGAGTTTAGTACCAGATCCTACATTTATCCTGAACTAGTGGGGGGCGAGGGAAGAAATATTTAGCAGACACTGTCCTGTCTCACTGGATTCTTAATTATAGAAATCAGAAGTGGAAGAGGACTGGTCATCTGACCCAGTCCCTTCAATGGATACTGGCCTACTTCATAGTACAGTATCTTGAATAAAAAGTTGTTCTGCTCCAAGCCCTTTACAAAAGACCAAGATAGACACATAAGATGAACTGCAGCTGAAACATTTTTTGCAGACCAGACCGGGGGGGGGGGAAACTTAGCTTCAGGGAATCTTATTAATGTTTGTTTTTTTACATAAACACAGGGTAGGGAAAACTTGTTTAAAGAAACATTAGAAATGTGTAAGTATGTTATCACTGAAGCCTTTTAAAATATTACCAATGTGCAACAAGCTTTCCCCTGATCTGCTATCAGCAGATATTTCATAGTTCTACAGGTACATTAGAACTGCTGAAGTCATTGCACACTAATCAGACTTGTCATCTGAGCTCTGCACCTCCTCTTTTTAAAACCAGGTCTCTATTTTTCTCTTTCAATCCAATGTGTGTGTAACAGAGGGACCCATCTAGAAGGTATGAGTTTACCAAGTAGATCTAAAACCAAGGGAGTCTGACACATGCCCTTGGAATACTAAGGTCAGGTAATACTTAAACTCTCAGCATGCTGTGGATTGTGGAACACAGGTGTTTGTGTCTCAGAGTTAATTTCATCAGCAGCCAAAGAATTTATACAATCTCTAATTTAAGTTTTTAAGCTTTACTATAGCCCAAACTGCCTGCAACAAAATGAGAATCACTGCTCTGAAAATCCCATACCCAAAATTTACAGCCTTTTCTAAATCTGGAATTGCAAATCTTTCACTTTATTGCTTGCTTGAGCTGCGTATGTAGCTGGAGTAACAGCCTTTAATAAACTAACTTGGCAAAGGTTTAAAATGTTTTGGAACAGGAACAATTTAACATTGTTATATAGGGTTTTTATAAATAACCCCCTGTTGGGTTAGAAACTTGGCCTCTACAAAGAATAAATTGGTTGTTTTGTCCAAAACAGACTAATAAAAACCCCAGAAAGCATACATGCATACGTATAAGCACAAAAGTGTGCAATAATGCACAAAAGAAGAACTTGTTTTTTCCTTTCTGTAAACTCTCTCTAGCCAGCTTTTGGAGATTAGTGATATGTGTGATTGGGGAAAGTGACTAGGACTGCAAGCAGTCTGGCCAAGGTTTAAGAATTTTAGTCTGGGACACGTTTTCTTTTTTTAAAGGTGGTTTCCTTTACAGAAAGATACAGTGATGACAGATTTGTCAGGCTTGCATGGATTTATATTTTCTTGACTGTATGCCTCGTCCCATATAAGCAAATCAGGATAGGTTATTTGAATGAGCAATTTCTAAAAGGAGTGGAATATCAGAAGTGAGGACCTGGCATGGCATCATTACTCCGTTTGTCAGAACTGATTCAGAGATTTTTTTGTAAAGAGACATTTTTTAAAAGGGTGGTACTGTTAAATTTCAGAAATGCTTACGATTTCCAAGAAAAGGGTTATAGTAAGCAGTCTGAAAAAACAGTAAGGACAAAGATAGGACATGCCATATTTTAAGCAGAGGATTAACGCATCTACTCAAAGTTAGTCAAAACTCTGCTCATTAATTAACTTGCGAGCATGCATCCTTGTACTGGTCATTTTAAAAGTGTCTTCCGATTCTCTCCCTTTACCAGAGGGTCTGCAGAAGCATTAGAAATTTAATGAGCTGTTCTAAATGTGGAAGAAGGAAGTTGAAGTGATTTCAGTCGATTGCTTCTTCTTTAGAAGTGCATCACAGCTTCTATGATGCTCTGACAGGACCTTATTGTGCATTCAGTCTTGAACATTTTCACAGAACTGATCATTCAGTCATGAAAAATAATGTAACATCTGTTGCAGTTTTCTGTTTAAAGTGTAGCTTACAAAGTAAAAAGGGAAATCTCCCTCCTTTTGTTTAAAAAAATTAAATTAAAATGTACAGGACCAAACACAGGCACTTTCCAAAGAACAAAAATGAAACCAAACCATGAATTATTCAATAGTAATAGCGGATAGCTCTGATTTCGGGGGGTCATCAGTGGTTGCCTCGGCATTGGCATTAGTCTTTGGCTGCTCCGGCATGTCTTCCTCCTTCTCTGCCAACCCACCCAAAGACCCCAAGGGGAAAGTGCTTTCGCAATTCTGAGTCGACGACACCTGCGAAATGACAGGCATGTGGACAGAGGAGTTGCTTTCAAACCCATGCTCTCCTAGCTCATATTGCCCGAGGGTCTCTTCCTGCTCCTGGTTTAAGTAGTCCGGGACTAGGAAATCACTAGAAGAGGGGCAAAGGACAGAAGAGAACGTTAACCTTTCAAAGAAACATCAGATACAGCTATGCTAGCTACTGCATTGCGCAGGGAATAAAGAAACTATTATCACAGCATTGGGCTACAATCTTCACAATGATATGCTTCACTAAGTGTTATCACTCAGTTTTTATTTACATGTTTGGAGAAGCTATACCTGGGACATCAATTTTTTATGGATTATGCAGCCATATTTCCTCAGGGGTAGCTTCATACCTGGGTTTGAGCCCCTTGAGGAGGATGGGGGTTGATGTTGGTATCACCACCTGGTGCAGAATGCCTCCATGCCAAAAAAAGGGAGAGCTGGAGTTTTGCTTTTTTTAAGAACAAACTGAATTCAGTGCAGGTAAATTCAGGTCTATTCAACCCCTGTAGAGGGGGCAGGGATTACCAGAGACTCATACACAACCTTCCTCTCAAAGGGGAGGGGTCCAAAGTCAAAGGGAATTAAAAAGGACAAAGGTATAACAAAAGTGTGCGAGTGCAGGACCCAGCGCACAGACCTGCAGCGCACAGACCCACTGCTCCAACAAGTCAAGGTAAAGAAGTTGGATTGACAGCTCTCTATCCACAGAGCAGATGGAGCACAGGCAGCAGCAATGAAAGCCTTGCCTCAAGTTGCCCCGTCAACGTGCCTCCACAATGACATAGGGCTATTCGAGATGACAGGGGGTAGTTCAATTTCAATAGCCCATTCCATCCTTGGCCGCTCTGCTAAACTATCAATAAGGATGCCAACTGTGATGTTTTTTGTGATGCTGACACCTATCCTATTACAGTAAAATCTGCCTTAGAGACTACCTCTGAAGAGAGACCGCCTGTCATGAGTGACTGCTTGCAAAGGCCATGGAACACCACCACTATCTGGTGTGCAAACTTTAAAGCGAGACCACTTCTTACAAGCGACCACTTTTGCTAACTCCCATGAGTGGTCACTCTTGGCAGGTTTCCCTGTATTAAGAAGTGGACTGAATTTCATTTCCTCCAGAGCCACCCAGTCCTGGCTCTTTTGTCACAATAACTATATAGCTTATTCTCAGAAACTGGGGGCTGAACATGCTCAGAGGAAAGGTCTCACACACACTACCAATATCTCCTGATTTCCTCTGTGCAAGCCTGATACAAAGTCAACTTTTTGGCAAATATTCAGCACCAGACATATTCATAACTAAAACAAGTATATGCACTCTTTGGTTTTTCCATGCAGTCCATTCAAAAGGGAGCAGTTTCTGTGAACAATGATATGAGATTCAATGACCCTTTTCTTTCTGCAGAAGAGGATGCACTTTTCCAAATCTAGGGGACATCCAAATGAGGAAATAATGGGAAAATGCTCTACGCTAACATGTTAATCTGTATTTTCAAAGATCAAATAAGGCCCAGGAAATCACTAAAAGGAGTGTGTTTTAATGTATTCAACAACAAAAAAAGAGTGCTTACCACAGCAACAGCATCATCTCGTGGTCTATTCATGCTACCTCTGGCACAAGTGGTACCCTCAATGAACTGCACACACCAGAAGGTACTGAAATTTGTACTTTTAAACTAGATTTTCGGGGAAAGACAGCTGACAAACATTTCCTGATTTATGTTCTTTTGGAATTCTTTATACAAGTGGCGTAGAACTAACCACCAAACAAAATGTTGAAACCTTTCATAAGACAAAAAAAATATGACATCTAGAAAACACCTGATAGATCATCGCTGGGGAATTTTAGTTGCTATGATGCAAAGAATAAACTTACAACAGGTTTACTTCAGACTTTAAAACAAACAGCCTACTTACATGTACACATCTGCATTACCATGAATGAAGGAACTTTTGTTTTATTTTTTAAAATGCAACTTGTTCTCAGGAGATTAAATATTTCATAGTAATGAAGTCTCCCTTTCTCTAGCGTCTCCCTCATTCACTTTCATTTATTTATCCCTCTATTTAAAAATCTCGTGTTTATAAACACTTATCCCATATCAGTGTGATATTACTGTGTTACTTTGACTCCTCAAGACTCATTTACAGGCCTCTGAAGACCTTTTAGTGAAATGTCTTTGTATGTTAAACCAATTCTTTACTACCTGATTAACAAGAAATGTGCAGTAGACCTGTGTGATTAACAGGTTGGAAATTTTAAAATTTGATCATTTAGCAGTAAATAAACCTAAAAATGAGAATGAAGATGTGATCATCTGGATTCATGCAGTCTCATAATAAAATCCTCCCCTCAATAAAAAGTACTTAATCAGGACATAAATTCATTCCCCATCTAAACAGACAATCCAAACTCTTTCAGATACAGCCATCAAATAATTTATAAAAACTCACACTGTGATATAGAACGTTATTTTTAGCACTATTAACGTGCTTTTAGATACTAGTGGAAAGAGAAGTAGCCTAGTCACTAAGAAGCAGTCTTTGCATATTACTGGATTCTTCAATGCCTTATTATACAGTTTATACACACTAAAAAGCAGATCAGAGATTACAGATAGTAGTGTAAGAATGAACGTGACTGCAATTAGCTGGCAACCTGATGAGAGGAACAGCAGGCTGCCCTGAAAGCAGGAAGAGATGATTTAGAAAAAGCAAATTTCCCCTGTTAGGTTTTTGTTGTGCACCTCACCTGCTCTGGAAGTAGTTTGCTAGCTCTGACGCTTCATGGTTCAGACTCCTCAGGTGAACGATTAAATTTCCAGAGTTGGTGAACATGGCGCCACATGTTTTGCACTCGTAAATCCGAGGCTTGCGGATAATATGCCGGGAAACCCGCATGTGGTGTTTATATTCCCCGAAGGAAGTGAAAGTGGCACTACATATCTGGCACCGGAAACAGCGTTTACCTTCGTGCTTCAGGCGATGCATCTTTAGCGAGTAAGCTCGGGTGAACTTTTTCCCACAACGGTCACACTGAAATGGTTTAATGCCTGTGGGAAAAGAAGGGGAAATATTTACTTTGTGCAACTGGGGGTCACATTTGGCAATTTCTGTTGAACAGGACAGCAGCTGTGACCGGTCACAGTAAAGTGCTGATTTAAAGAGGAGACAAACTGGTTATCTTTAAAATGGCAGAAGTGATTAGCATAAACCCAATATTTCTCTCAATCAGATGACAAGTAAGTTTTATAATGACCAGGTCCTTATACAGAGAGACAAGGTGGATCCTTATATAGTCCTCCTTCCTTATATAACTTAAACCGGCTGTAAGGCTTCTGTGGGTTAGAAACCAAGGCAAAGATACTGAGCTGCAGCCAGAGTGTCTGGTGCAGCAGAACCTATAAACCACCGTTGTTGTCTCCTGATCTTGGACCAATCTAAGCTGGGCTGGTCAGTGCAACACAGCAACCTTTAGGCTGCTTTTAGTAGAAAGTTTCATCAGCTGTCTATAGCCCCAATGAGCAGTTCTGGTAGTAAGGGACTGCCTGGGCATAGGGATACCCTAGTTTATGAAAGGAGCCTGACAAAAGAGTTGTGGTGTAGGAGCCTACATAGCAGCTCCATGCCACCTGAGGATGCTTGCATACAGGGGTGATCCTCTGGGGGCCAGGTAAGTAAGTCTTAATGCAGCTTTGCACAGTCAAAGGAGCACAAAGCTGCACTAACTCATCTGACGATCTGGCCCTTAGTTTTGTCCTACATCCAATTTAGAAGCCTTGTTACCAGCTCTCTCATCATTTACTGACCATGCTCATTTCAGAGTGAATACAAATATTACATGGTACAGCAGCAGTTAATTTGCAATGGAATGCCTATGGCTGAGAGAAACATGCTCTCCCTAAACAATCACACCACTACCAGCATTAATACTATACAAAAGGTTAAACCACAAAAAGTCCTATTAAATGGTCTGACAGAATTCAGGCCAAGAATCTGGAACTCTGACTTCAATTCACACTATAGTTCAAAAGAAAACAAATGTTAAATGGTCTAAAGTAAGGATGTTGTTTCAGGCCAAGCTGTTAACTTTACTTGTCACTTCCTCTGCTTTCCTCATGTTTAAGTGAGCTCCTTTAATTGTGGCTTCCAACATAGTGAAAGCTAAAGTTAAGGTTAAACTGAGTCTCTTTATAAACTTGCTTTCACATGCTAAACATTCTAAAATATTGTCCTTTGGGGCTGAAACTTTCCATGCTTGGTCTCTGTCCAAAAGCATTTATTTTCTTGAAAAGTTTGAGGCAAATCTCTTCAGCCATTTGAGTTAAGAGAAAATACTTCTGGCATTTACAGATTGGAAGTTTCCGCACACGAGTAACTCAAAAACAGCTAGTAAAAAATATCTTCCAACTTCCCATGCAAGTCTTACTGACATCTGTCCACTAACAGATCAGGCTGAAATATTTTATGCTTGCTTGATGGATATCTTAAAAGTTTAGCAGTCTACTTGGGACAATTTAATAACCAAATATGCACAGGCAGGTTGTCTTGTTAAATGTCAAATGCCAAAAAAATACATCAATGGATCATTATTGGGCTAAATAACAGCTGCTAGTAAAAACATGTGCCTTCGGAATTGTGGTTCTTCTGGCCACATACATTTTATGGCATTTGTGCAAGATGACATGTTAAATATAAACCAGGAGAGAGTAAACTTGTTACTGTTCAATTGCAAGGATCCCATTTCTCTTATATCAAAATGACTTTTATAGATTTAAACATTTTATTAGGTAAGTGGTGGCTAATTCCACCAACAGTTGCTTACTATATACACTTTATATAACTTATTGTGTATTTCAGCCATAAACATGTTTAAAATATCAAAACTATTATGAATAATCTGATTTCTTAAAAACCATCAGCAAGGATCAACTATTCTGACTGACAGGCACAAATTCCATTTGGTATACAACTATAAGGGGCATCTTAGAGGCCTGCACTGTAACTGTTAAAAGTATCTCTACATTCACTGGACTATCAAAGACACAGTTAATGCTGATCTAGCAAATCTTAACCTGCTAAATCTCTGAATTTTGGAGAGAAAGGTTGATTCAAAAGAGGCAGACCTGATACTTAACTCTTGCTAAATGACACTGACGGCAACCACTTAATGTATTAGTCATTTTGATTGCTCCCCTTCACCTATGCCTGCAAAAGTTTCTGAGACACAGAAGGACATAACTAGTCATCTCAACTACCTGCTTTGGATAAAATGATTTTGGTCACATCTTTCTTATGGTTTATGAGTTTCTTCAAGCAACACAGCAGACAATTCTGACATCCAAGGATGAACTCCCATCTACACCACTTGAGACTGGTATAATAAAAAAAGCCAATGCAGTACAACTGTTGCAAAGGATTCATAGGGCTTGTCTACACTAGAAACTTGCACTGGAAACAGCTGCGCTGCTGTTGTGCTTCTGGTGAAGACGCTCGAAGCCGATAGGAGAAAGCTCTCCCCTCGGTTTAATAATGCCACCTCCGCAAGAGGCGGTAGCTGTATTGGCGGGAGAAGCTCTCTCGCCGACATAGCGCTGTCTACACCAGCACTTAGGGCGGTATAACTACATCGCTCAGGCTGTGGATTATTCACACCCCTGAGTGACATAACTTAACATCTTGATTCTGCCTCCAACCTTTCCATAAAAGCAGATGCCCCATTACTGTATGAATGTTTTATTCCACTAACTTTAATAAATATGTTTTCATCCATACAAAGTTTAATTATTCAGCAACACAGCTAGACTGTATATTGGAAAAACAGTACACACACAGCAGTTAATCCCAATGTTTAGAAAAAGTCTCCTCCCTCTGAAAAAGAGATTGAAGCAAAAAAGTCAGTTTGCACACAGCAGTTCATTTAAAAACAAACAGTTACAGTACTAAGCATGCTGTAAAACCAGCAAGTATCCTGGATCCATGACCTACTTATTCATGGAAACAGTGAAGTTTCTTACCTGAGTGGATGAGCATGTGCTGTTTTAAGTTCTGAATGCGGGTGAATCGGACCCCACAGGTTGGACACTGAAAAGGTCTATCCGGGCCATTTGGGCTGGGTCTCTCTGTGCTACTGGTAGAAGGGGCAATGTAGAGTTGGTAGGGATACTGAACGTTCTCCAACCTGGGGGAGAAAAAAAAAATCACTAATTTACAAGCGGGCTAGAAAAAAAATGGAGGTGGCTTGTCCAAAGAAAACCTGACCCGAGGCAAGAAATGACACTAGCCTCTGACCTCAATTTCTTTCAAAACAGTCACTGAACACCAGCTGTACAATGCACTTCATTTTGCAGAGAACATATATACATATCGAATATGTGCATTCTTCCAAAAGTACATAACAAAATGCAACTGACAAATGGCCCAAGAGAAAGAATTTAGTAAATTAGTAAGATGCGTACGCAAATCCAATTTTTTATTTTTGCAGTTCCTGTGACATTTAAAGGAAACTGAGGCAGCACAGTTTTCATTTTCAGCTCAAGTCAGATTCAATAATTAATCCATAATATGATTTACAATTTCAAATCATTAGCTTGCCCAGCAGGCAGCAAGAAAGTAAACTGCATTTGTTCATACTGGATGTTTGTTTGATACAGCCTGCTGTGTGACAAGATATGTATCAGTATGTTTAAAAGTTAGCTAAACTTGGTTATAATTTTAAGGTCACTAGGTAGCAGACGAAGGAAATATTTTAACTTTCAAAGGAATTAATTACCTGACATTATCTAAGTACCCTTGCCTATTCTCTAACTGCAAACTAACTGGGCTGAATATAGCATTGTAATTTGGTCCTCTGGTATGGTGTTTTCTTCACGGTGGACGGGACACCTTAGTCAACTAGAAACAGCCCTGCCTGTCACTTAAACACAAACATAAGAATGGCCATACTGGCAGCGGCCAGTGCCAGATAACTTTGAACAGAACACGGCAATTATTGAATGATTTATCCTGTCATCCAATCCAGTTTCTGGCATTCAGAGGTTTAGGGACACCCGCAGCATTGGGTTGCATCCCTGATCATCTTGGCTAACAGCCACTGATGGACCTATCCTCCATGAACTTATCTACTTCTTTTTTGAACCCAGTTATACATTTGGCCTTCACTACTTCCCCTGGCAACAAGATCTACAGGTTGACTGTGTGAAGTCATACTTCCTTATGTTAGTTTTAAATCTGTTGCCTATTAGTTTCTTAGAGTGATCCCTGGTTCTTGTGTTACACGAAGGGGTAAACAACACTTCCCCATTCACTTTCTCCACACCATTCATGATTTTATAGATCCTATCATATCCCCCCTTTCCCCTCACCTCTTTTCGAAGCTGATCAATCAAAGTCTTTTTAATTTCTCCTCACATAGAAGCTGTTTCAACCCCCAGTCATTTCTGCTGCCCTCCTCTGTACCTTTTCCAATTCAAATATGTATTTTTTGAGATGGTGCAACCAGAACTGCACACAGTATTCCAGGTGTGGGGGTCATGGATTTATATAGCGGCATCATGATATTTTCTGTCTGATTATATATCCCTTTCCTAATGGTTCCTAACATTTTTAGCTTTTTTGACTGCAGCTACACATTGAGTGGATGTTTTCAGAGAACTAGACACAATGACTCCAAGATCTTTCTTGAATGGTAACAGCTAATTTAGACCTCATCGATTTATATGTATAGCTGGGATTATGTTTTCCTAATATGCATTATTTTGCATATATCAACATTGAATTTCGTTTGCCATTTTGTTGCCCTGTCACCCAGTTTTGTGAGCTCCCTTTGTAACTCTTTGCAGCTACCTTTGGGCTATCTTCAGTAATTTTGTATGATCTGCAAATTTTGCCAAGTGATGGTTTACCCCCTTTTTCAGATCACGTATGAACAAGCTGACGAGCAGAGGTCCCCGTAGATTTCCTTGGGGGACCCAGCTATTTACCAATCTCCATTGTGAAAACCGACCATTTATTCCCACCCTCTGTTTCGTACATTCTAATCCAGGGATGGGCAAACTTTTTGGCCCGAAGGCCACATATGGGTATGACAATTGTAAGGCGGGCCATGAATGCTCACAAAATTGGGGGTTGGGTTGCGGAAGGGCTCCAGCTGGGGGTGTGGGCTCTGGGGTGGGGCTGGGGATGAGGGTTCAGGAGGGTGCTCCAGGCTGGGACTGAGGGGTTCAGAGGGCAGGAGGGGGATCAGGGCTGGGGCAGGGGAGTTGGGTCACGAGACGTAGTCAGCGGGAAGGCTCCGGGCAGCGCTTACCTCAAGCAGCTCCCAGAAACAGTGGCATGTCCCCCCTCCGGCTCCTACCCAGAGGTGCGGCCAGGTGGCTCTGCGCGCTGCCCTGTCTGCAGGCACCACCCCTGCAGCTCCCATTGCCTGTGGTTCCCGGCCAATGGGAGCTGCGGGGTCAGCACTTGGGGTGGGGGCAGCATGCGGAGCTCCCTGGCTGCCCCTACACGTAGGAGCTGAAGGGGGAACATGCCACTGCTTCTGTGAGCCATGTGGAGAGGGACAAGAGTCTGACCCTGCTCCCCGGCTGGAGCGCCAGAGCGGGGCAAGCCCCGGACTCCACTTCCCGGCAGGAGCTCGAGGACCGAATTAAAAAGTCTGGAGGCTCGGATGTGGCCCCTACGCCATAGTTGGCCCTCCCTACACCCGATTCTAATCAGTTACTGACTGAAAAGAGGCCCTTCCCTCTTATCTCTTGTGACACTGGCAGACCAACCAATCTGTGCAGGACCCATAACAATTGAACAGGAGGCATTAGAACTGTATCAGGATAATTCACTTATATGTGAATGTCTAACAGATGTACTAGACCAGCAATCATTAACCCATTCATAACAGACATCAAGGGGAGATGCTAAGTGTATTTACCTATATCTTGTTAGAAGTTTATTAATGTAACCAAATTAGCTTTTAAATCCGTTTTCATGTCGTAATTGTCTTACATTTTGTGACTGTGTTCAGTTAACCTTAAGAACAAAGATGTGAGACACTGCAGAAAATTGATATTACCTACATTGTCTTCAGCTTATCTATCTTGGTTATAATGGAGGACTGGCTAATTGCATTATGTAAATGAGCGTAACTAGTTTACCTGTGTATGCATAGGAAATAAAAGATTAACTTCAAAACAAAGGTGCCACAAGGACTCCTCATTGTTTTTCAAAACAAAGGTACAGAAACGATCTCCACTGCCTATTCTTCCTAGGAGGAAAGCACTGAGGAGGCTTGTCAGCCTGCTGGAGAGCTATAAAAGTGAAACCTTGGGCCTGATCCTGCCTCTCTAGTCTGCCAAACTTTAAACAGGAAAGTTTAAGCCGTGGGACTGAGATCTTCCAAGTAGCTATTTGGAATACCCTGGAAAATCCATGGAAAATCTAACAGACTTTACATCTAAGATGCCTTTAGATTCTGACCTTTTGGGATAATTCCAAAGAGACATTTGTAAGCCAGGAGATACAACGTCACTGCTACGATTCTGATCTATGAACACTGAAAATCACTACTATGTATATGATTCCTTAACCATTCCAATAACTTTTCTTTTATTAATAAATCTTTAGTTAGTTTACTAAGGATTGGCTGACTGTGATATTTGGGTAAGATCTGAAATACATATTGTCTTGGGGTAAGTGTCTGCTCCTTTGGGATTAGCAAGAACCTCACATATGATGAATTAGGTTTTCAAGAACTCTTCACTATATTAACCTGTTTGTCTGAAGGGGAACCAAGGGCTGAAATGCCTAAAGGGGGCTGTGTTTGGCTTCTGGTTAACCAGTGTGGTACTGCAGAAGCTCTTTTGTTACTGGCTTGGTTATCTAATTATAGAAAAAACCCCACCAGTTTGGTGGGATTGTCTGCCCTATTTCTTCCAGTCAGCCCTGAGTGTGGCACTCTCAGTGTGGCCCACCCAGGCACATCCCTTGACTGTTTACTTTAGTGAGGGACCTTGTCAAAGGCTTTCTGAAAGTACAAGTACACTATAGCAACTGGATCACCCTTGTCCACATGCTTGTTGACAAGGGTGATCCAGTTGATAAAAATGGCCTTTTCTATTATCTGTGCTTACCTGAAAATTTCCTCTCTTTAGGCAGAAAGGTCCACAGATCTATTACTGTGACTGCTGCAGCCTGCTCGCAGCTTAGGGGCAGAACCAGACCTGTTTATCACTGGCAGCAGGGGAATGCCCTGCCACTTGAAGTTCCCTCCAGTTGAGACAACTTCCACAACCAGGATAATTTTCCCCCTAATGGTACAAAACCAAATAGCTGGATGTCAATTTCCATCTCTATTCTGGAAAATCCACTGGTCTCTAGGGTGGGCTGAATCTGTGGATCTTCAAACTCAAAAAAGGAATGTTCAGGTAAGCAGATATATTTTCCTATACTTCATCATTTGAAGGTTAACAGATCCATTACAATGAGATTTTCACAGCACTGTAGAAACTAGGATCATCCCTTAAATATGGACATCCAATTTAGTGCTCCTTCCCCTGAGCACTAAGACATGGAAGAATACTTCTGCTAAAACACAGTATTGACTAAAAATTGGATTCATCAGTATGCAGAATTTGTGAATTTATGTCTAAATGGTCATTTGGCTGTCTAGCAGATCTCAATATAGGAGATATGACTTCTCTGCCCTGAGACTGTTAGTGTTCCTGAAGTTTAGACTTGATGCTCAAGAGAAGGAAGAATATTTCTTGAATTTACTTTAGGAATGAATGGTACGACACAGTTGAGAGGACTGTCTGAATGAAAAAATACAATAGTGGGTCTCCTCTGAGAAAGCTCCTAGCTTCATAACTCATCTGATTGGAGATTACAGATATTGGAAGCTTTAACGAATAGGAAATATAATGACACCTCCTACAGGGGCTCAATCTGGGTAACGTTGTGAGGAGAAGAATGAGGTTCCAAGGTCATACTCTATGGCCTCATAGAGCTAGAAAAATAGTTGTTGCCTTAAGAAAGTATTTAATGCTGGGATTTGTACAAAATTCCCTTTTCCTGAACATGCTGATAACATTATACTAGAGACATGACCTTTTTACTTGGACATTTATTCACTGACACTAAGGCCCTCCTGTAGGAATTCCAGGTTATATTTCACTTGCTTAACATTGTAGTTAAATTACAGACTTTGCATCAACCAGCAGAATAAGTTCTATTTGTTGAATGATGTTTAGGGTCCATGAGAGTGAATTCACTTCATTCATGTATCCATTTTAAACCTGTCTGGATTGTTTTTTTTTCTCCCTCAGAGGAAGTCTACTATTGCAAAAACCAGACATTGGAAGGCTCAATGCTAGGTTAATGAGGCCTGACAGACCGAAAGACAACAGTTTCACTGCCACTCACTCCTTCCTATTTTTCGTATGGTTCTGGGGAGCAGTGGAAAAGGTAGGAAGGCACACAGCAGAGGCATTGCTCAGCTTTCTAAGTCAATTCAGATCTCACCTCCCAGTCCTAACATACCGAAAGGCCACAGGGTGCTTTATTTTTGTATCCAGATGCAAACAGGTGACTCACCAGCCCACCACACTAACTTACAATGAATAAGAATATTTCTTTGTGGATGGTCCACTTTAATCAAACTTCTGCCATGTAAGCCTTGGTGTTCATCTCCCCTTTGATAGACAGTGCACAGAGGGATAGGAAACTTTGCTCTGCCCAGGACCGGAGAAGTTGATTTTTCTATGTGATTGATATGATCATGTTTATTTATAAAAAACCCTATCAGATACTTTGACAGTCACAACCCAAACAAGTCTGTGACCCATGGAAGGAACAGTGTTCTGAGGCCTCAGTGATTCATTGTGTCCCAGACGCTGCAGGCTCAAGTCACAGAGGTCTCTGGAAGTCATTGAATCCTTTACTTCCATGACAAAATCGTAGCCCTACCCATAACCTCTAGGTCAGTGGTTCTCCACCCGCTGTCCATGGGCTGCATGCAGCCTGATCAGCACACAGCTACAGCCTATGTGACATCCTCAGCGCCATACAGGTAGTATATATATTGTGTGGATGCAGCCCACATAATACATACAGAACTGCATATGTGACCCACAATGGCAAATAAGTTGAGAACCACTGCTCTAGGTGCATGCTTCACGCCATGGAGGTGTCCAGAGGGAACAGCGCTGATTTTGTTCATTTCTCCTTTGGAAATGAGTTCCTATAATCTTGCTTTGAGGAGAGACTGGGCTCAGATTGCTCCTAAAACTATTTCAAGTGGCTAGCAATCTCTGTCCTGCAAGAAGCTGGGTTTGTTGTCTCTCCTTCCCCACACAGACCTGGCATGAAGTTCAAGAATGAACTCCCCAGAAACTGCACCCATCTCTAGCACAAGGGATCGACCTGGACCTGATAGGTCTGCATTTCTCCTGGATGGCCCAGCCTGGGATATCAGCAGGGAACACTAGGCCTTTTATGGAGATGGCAGCAGCTTTGGTAGAGTCCATGCTGTGTCCACTGTCCTTTATCCATGGCCTGAGAGAATGTGAGGAGGAGGAGGTGGCTGAACTTCGCAGTTGGAGGTATGGCTGCTGTTGCAGGCTGTATGGTGCATTGCCCTTTAGGTAATGCTCCACTCACAAAGCCAGAGGAGGGGGAGCTACTTGTCCCTGGAGCCAGTTTTTCCAACCTTGCTTGGTTACTTTCCTGCCTGGGGGAAGGGGTCTGAGGTGACCCCGCCTGGACTGCGCTGGAGAAAGACTGCATTCTGCCCAGTCAGACGAGCTCACCAAGGAGATACTTGAAGAAGGGAGAAAGCAGGAGACATGCACCTTTCCTTTTGCCTCTGGCTTTTTTTGGCATAGCTCACTCCCTGAAGCCTGCAGGAGCACCAGTTGCTGCAAATGCCTCAGAAGGCAAAGCAGAGCTGAGTGGACAATCTCCCGAAAGGCAAACGCCACCCTGAGGTAACTGGTAATCAGACAATATTTTATTTTGAGTTAAAATAATAAGAAAGCTGAAATAGGGTTTGGAATTTCCCCCAGAAAGCTCTGCAGCAAGGCGGGCTTGGGTGAGCCATCTGCTTGTCCCTGGGGAGGCAGATAAAACTGGAGGGCATTTCAGGAAGCAGGGCATTTTCTAGCTCCCAATGACTGACAGGTCAGTTTCTTCCCCATGCTGAAAGCTGGCTGAAGTACCCATCCTCATGGATCTGTGGACCTTAGCACAAGGAAGAAATGTAAAAACAAAATCACCCTTTCCCTCCCTTCCTTGCATTCTATACACTCACTTATTTAAATATTTGGAAGCTGTGAGCAATTCCTGTTACATCAGGTATAACGGGGAAAATCTAAACTCAAACATTTTTGGACGCTTTGTAACATACATAAAAAAGCTTCATTTGAAATAAATATTTTGTAATTTTTAAAAAATAAATAAAAGCACAGAAAACATTCCAATCAGCCCAGATCAAGAAACAAGAACTGTTAATTGTAATTAATGTGTTATAACCTCCAGATATCACATTCTATGAGCAACTGATCTGCTTCTGACATTCTCCAAATGGACCGGAATGCACATTCAGCTATGCAAAACTAAACCCTGACAAATACAAACACTAAAACATTGAGTTTGTTCCAAGAATGCCCCCGGTGTGTTCAAATGGCTTGTACATCTCTACAGACATTCTCATTAGACTTTACAAACATTATATATTTCAGTACTAGTAATTTGCCTCATCTTAATTTAGCAGTACTAATAAACTAGACTAAACATTTAACCAGTCTACAACATATCCATTTTATGGAAATTTACAATCTAAAAATGTTCAACAGAGGAATACTACAGAAATCAGTTCAATGAGAATAGTTCAGATACATAAAACATGTGTGTCTACGTCAAGTCATGTATCATATGACCTGCTTTTGAAACAAGGAGGCTATTTAATCGTATTAAACAATTAACACAGGACGAAGATATTTTACCAGAAAAAATATTTTATAATCAATACGATTTTTGCATGGAGAACCTATTTAGATTAGAATACAAAGGCTAACGCAATAGAAGAGCAGCACGCACATAGTCAACTAAGTGTTTCAAGTTGCAAGTCTAGTATGTCTGTCTAAAACTTGATTCTGAGTTTCAAGAATCTATCAATAAAGGAAATTCCAACTGAGGTTTAAACTAATGATCTATATGGAAAAAACCCAATGAGCAAAGTTTTTGTATCCATATCTGCTAACCAAGTGTGTTTAGAGCTTTGTTCAGTAACAGAAGCAGAACACAAAGTTCTTATGCTTATTTCAGATAGGAAAAAATCCTGTTGCTCCCAGGAGCCTGGAGTAAGTTCAAGCTATATTTGGGATATAGTGTTTCTAGAGTGAGCCTAGGGCATAATGGATAATGCTATCTGTAGGAGGAAACATTTATATTTTTTTTATTTTTTTATTTTTTAACAGAAGGTGACAGAGTTACAGGCTTTACTATACTCAGAACATATGAGAAATTAGCATCCACCCCATTTCTAAAGTGTCTATTCTAAATGCTGCACAATGAATTAAAAATAGTGGGCTGCCAGTTTACTGTCCTCCTGACAAAATCAGAGCCCCTTATATATACACATACATGCACCGAGAAAGAGGGAGAGTGTAAGAGCGCAAGTGTGCTTGGTTTTTTTAAACTATGATTTGTTTATTCCTCAGAGAGAAGAGTAGGAGAGCAGCTAAAGATTTTTCTGTTGATTGTGTACTACTGAGCTGAGCAGATCTGAATGCTGGTAATGATAATAAAGTCTGTTATATAGTGAGAATAAAGTTTTGGGGTACATAAATAGCTCTTCCCACTACATTAGAGTTAAGAGTGCGCTTCCTGAGACTTGGAAACTCTGACTTAAATATTTAGCCAATTTATGGGGTAGGGCCTGTAACCTGCATTTGAACTTATAAAATAAATCATTTGGTTTAGAAAATCCAAAGTCCCAGAGTGCAGAATTCTGTTCTTAATAAATGCACACAGCTAGCAGCTTTTTCAGTGCTGTGTAAATAGTACACAAATCCTGCTGGATTTTACTGATGGTTCTACTAATCTGTGTTTGGGAATTTTTCGAGCATGGGCTTAAAAAAGGCCTAAATTCCTATTTCTCCTTTACATGTAAGTGGCCTTTCAGTGTGAAATTTCATAATGTGTTAGTTTTATGCCCTTTGAGTTTTCTATTAAGTTTTTGATTAATTTCTTTTCGTATGATTTTTTAATAGGTGGTGTCTGAATTTGATCCATGGCTGAAATCTGTCTGTGGCAATTTGGTGTTGACTAGTATCTTTTTAAAAACTGGGATAGAGATGAACTTGGGAGTAGATCTGGTGCAACAGGTAAGTTTTTAAAAGGATATTTAGGGTTATTTTAACCATTAGTTATAATAATAACATAGTTCTTATAGCTATGACTAAGTTTACACACCGAAGTGTGTAAAATCTTCTCAAACATACACTAAATCTTTTGCCAGCAGCTATATTCTTTTTTCACATGTAACCTCTACAATGGAGAAAGTTTTATGCATCAGCTGTCAGAGATTTTACGTGCTAGAAAAGTGCAGCTGCTGGCTGATGACATCTTCTCTATCAGACACTGCAACTGTGTCAGAGCTCCTGGAACAGCTCCCATAGAGTCCATACTTCTTGCCCAAGACCAACTCCCTTGATCAAACATTTAAACACTAGGAAATTAATACACTAAAAGCTTCACTGGGAAACAGTGTGGCTCCAGACATACCACACGTGACAAACTACAAAAGCTAGGAAATAAAAAGTTACGCTACCCAACAGCGCATACCCCATACTCCACCCACAAACAAACACAACTACCATATACTTCAGTCCATGCCCCCATAACCTTAACTCTATATACCTAGGTATGCCAGCCTTCCATCACCCACTTTAACAAACTACCAGCTCCCAGCACAGCAAACTACTATGTTAAACAGGGATAGCTCAGTGGTTTGAGCATTGGCCTGCTAAACCCAGGGTTGCGAGTTCAATCCTTGAGGGGGCCATTTGGAGATCTGGGGCAAAAATTGGGGATTGGTCCTGCTTTGAGCAGGGGGTTGGACTAGATGACTTCCTAAGGTCCCTTCCAACCCTGATATTCTGTGAACTAATAGTGATGAAACAGGGTATTCTGGTAAAGGTATATTAAGAACAACAGATTGCGGGACCCGAGTTACGGTTGTGGTATGAGTGATGTACAGTAGTTGTAGTAGCTGCATGTCTCTCTCTGGGAGGAGGAGATATGTGTTATATGGATTAATTTTTCATTTCCTTGCTTTTGTGTCAGATATACAATGTATGCAACAACCTTAATTGTTTCACAATGAAGTCTATGTATAAAGATAGAATAGTGTGAATACACAGCACAGGAATATGCTCATCTCTTTCCTCTTCAGTTTCAGCTGGAAACTTCACAAAAGGAAATGGTGCAACAGCTAAGCAAACACGGACTTTCATCACCTCTGCTCTCCTAAAGTATTTGATCCTTCAGGCACTGATCGTACTTTGTTCAACACAAAGTATATGTATGAGCAGCTAACCTTTCTCGGAGCAGGGCTGGGGCAAGTTAATTATAGCATACCACTCACTCACTACAGAACAGTTTGCACACTATGTTGGTACATACCGATCATCATCATCTGCATGAGCATTAGTGCCAGAGGTACTTTGGAGAGTGGGTAATCCCTCAGTAACCCCTTCATCTATTGAACCTGGGGAAGAAAAAAGGAACATCAATTTGCAATTTAATGCAAGTAAAAGTGCTCAAGAGGTGGGTAACTACATGTAAATGCTCTCTTCCAAGAGTCTCCTGCAGACACTGATTACTGGTTGGAGGCACACTAAAACTGCCAGAGCTCCTTCAAAATCAGCAGCATTTAGACCTCAGGGTTCTTCTCCACTATATCAAGAATTCAGCAAAGGGAGGGGCAACTTTAATATATGGTCAAATATTCAGTGTGCCTACAAAATGAGAGGATAAATTAAAAGATAAAAAAATTGTATTAAAGTGCAGTAATGGTTGTCAATAAATATGTTTTTTTTCCCTCCTACACCAACACTTCTAAGCCAGAAAATGTTAATTTCAGGTAAAACAACTATGTTTCAAGATTTTACAAAATTTTAAGATATACTGAGCAATTTAATCCTTCTGCTGTCTTAGATCTTTATTTCCTGTATCTTATGCATCCTCCATACATAATGATGTTATTTAATAAAAGAACGCCAATTCCAGGTTCTCAGTGCCATTGGCAGATTAAAAATGCAATCCAAAGGAGACTGAACAGTAGTAAACCCACCACCTATTACTGCAAGAGAGATGCTAGTCTGCATAATGGTTCATTAGGACACAAAATGTCTTGGGAAATTTAGGTGAACAGAGCTTTGGAAACAGATCTAGTATAATTTCAGCACTAAATCAAACCTTGATATCCTTACTTAGTTTGTGTACTCAATCATTGTTCAGACAAGTCTCCTTTGATTCAATGAGAGTTTTGCTTGAGTGAGGACCGAACAAACTGAGTAACAGCATCAAGATCAGGGTGGATAAAAATCATTGATTTCTTTTTTTAATTTAAATCAGATGTTTTTGATAAAATGCTTTTTGAGGAAAAAACCTATCTAAAGATAAAGATACATTATAGCTCAAAGATATCTCATCATGGAATAGGGATTATACATTCTAATTCTATAGTATGAGAATATATTCATGTAATGTTTAAGAACAGTTTTGTAAATGAGTTCCAATAGTTCATGGGATTAGGGACCCAATTTTATGGGGTTCCAGGGGCATGTGTGTAGATTATTTAGATTAACCTTTCTATCCACCCAATGGGACTCAGTGCTCAGTCTAGAAGACATCATCAGAGATGCTTAGTTTTGCAGGTCACAAACTGGATTTGTGTCTCCAGAGATAACATGTTTGTTAACAGCAAAAATGGTTGATTTTTTTAAAATTTTGTTTTAATTAATTTAACTTTTTTAGTTAAAAACAATTTAAACAAAAACAAACTTGATTTTAAAAAACTTGAATATTTAACTAAATTCAAAAATTCATATGCTTGTTTTGTTAAAATATTATATGTTTGCTGTTGAAAAAACCCCAGAGTACATATTGTTGTTGTTGTAGTTAAATAAAACAATTCAAATGTCTGTCTGGTGATGTTCTCCTTCTAATACAGCATAGCAAGAAATCCTCCAAATATTAATGATTAACATGTTGAATTGGAGATAGTTCACCTCCCAATGACTTCATAAATATCTGCTTCAATTACCTTTGGTAAATGAAATAACCAAACAATCATTCATTTTCTGATATAGCTTTAAAACTAATTTGAAAAGTTTTCAAAATAAATCACTTAAAAATGTATAGTGTGTACCTTCTACAAATGAAACCTACATCTATCTCTGAGTTGTGAAGAATATGTATTAAGGTTAAAACAACCAACAAGAATGCACTTTTATGAAGAAAACCATGATTTAAATCAAATCCACCCTGATCAAGATTTGACCGCATATCACCCTAAGAGAAAGGGGATAAGGAAGTTGATCAGGTCTTGGTGTCAATTTAGTTCCAAGAACTATAAAGCAGTAGAAAAAACATCCTCTCTGCTGGAAAACATCCTCTTGTTTGGTAATGTGGTAACTAGAGTGCTGCACACTGTTGCTTCTGTAGACCGAGAGCACTGCACACACCTGCGGGGGGTGTGTGTGTGTTACAGTACTTGCATTCCTCCATCATCCCCAACCCTGCCAGCTCCGTGTGCCATTCTCCCATCCCCTTCTATTTCACAGACTCCCTGCACTCCCTCATGCCAGGAGCTCTGTGTGCTCTCCCCCTGCCACCTCAATTCCTTCCTTCTTCATATACCACAATCTGTGGGCCCTCAACTGCTCCTGTGCCAGAGGCGGTGTGCCCACACATAGGCACCCAGCACCCTCCTTCCCCTCCCCAGCACCTCCCGCCCGTGGGCAGCCCCACTGATCAACTCCCTCCCAGTGCATCCTGCCCACCACATGCAGGCGGTGCTGGAAGGGAGGGGGAGGCACGGGGATGGGGCATGCTGGGGGGGAAGGGGCAGAACGGGGTGGGGAAGAGGCAGGTTGAAAATAGGCAGGGTGTGGCCTTGGAGAAAGGGGTGGGAGTGGGGCAGGGACAGAGGTGGAGCAGGGGTTTGGGAGAAGGGGTGGGGTCTAGGGCTGAGCAGGGGTTGAGCATGCCTGGGGAAAATTTGAAGCTCGTGTCGGTGTACCCACCCCATTCCAGGATCTCCTTTTTATTTCCCCCATGCCAGGAGCTCTGCATGCCTCTCCATTTCCCCCTTCCCACCATTCTCATTTATTTTCCGTATGGGAATTAAGCCATATAGGGTATGTCTACATAGCAAAGAAAAACCCACGACTGGCTCACGTCAGCCAACTTGGGGTCACGGGGCTGTTTCATTGCTGTGTAGACTTCCAAGCTCTGGCTGGCACCAAAGCTCTGGGACCCTCCCACTCTGCAGGGTCCTAGAGCCCAGGCTCCAGCCAGAGCCCAGAATTCTACAAAGCAATGAAACAGGTCCCCTGCCCAAGGCCCGTGAACCTGAGTCGGCTACCAGGGGACATGTGATCAGTTGTGTGAAGTCATTAAATGAACACAGCGGTGGCAGGAGACTATATTGATACATCAGTGAGAAATATAAACTGCAACATACAAAAAAAGACAATGAAACTAAGGGTCAGGAAAAGGAAAATATCATACCCACCGAAAAGAGTTTTACCCACTGTATTTATCATGTTCAAGCAGCCTGAAAGACAACTAACTATGCTGCTTCCTTTTGATCAGGATCCAGTGTGATCTGTATAGAAAAGGTAGACATACCGCTAGGGTGTCAGCCTTTTAAGGTGAAGTGAGATCATGGGCAGAACTGAGATGAGGGTACTGTTATGAAGGAAGGTGTTAATGGCTGCCATCAACCAGCTCTGATCTATAGACACAGATCTGGTTGACGCTGATGCGAGTTCTCACCAGAAGCTTTTTGGTGGAGTGGAGGGGAGAGGGGGCTCTACATGTCACTCATTTTCCCCTTTCGGGTTTTCCAGTTTCAGCAAAAATCAATAAGGTTCTGCCCATTGATATCTAAAATATTCCCTGAAGTTCTGGAATTGTTCGATGTGGTAGTCCAAAGTTATTGTTACAAACACAAAAAGAAATGTCAAATTGGGTTGACTGTAAGACCTTGTTTCATTCAGTGCTGGTGTACACCGCAATCCTGTGCAAACTTCTTAAGCATAAATGACCTGCTGAAATTTTTGGTTATGGACATCTTAAATCCTGTATTCCCATTTAGCCAGCTCATGGTGCAATCACATGTGGCTGGTTACATAACCTCGCTCCATTATGTTTTTAAAGTATCTCAAGTTACAGGTTTCTTAAAGTCCATACAAGAACCAACTTGATTTCATTAAGATTAAGTTTTCTACAGCCCGTAGCTAAAGCAACAAGGTTTACAGCCATCCTCCAACAAGAGGTCAACTAGCTGGTAGATTTGTATCTATGGCTATGTCTACACTACCACTTACATCAGTATAACTTGCCATTCAGGGATGTGAAAAAACACACCCATGAGCGACATAAGTTAAACCGACATAAGTGCCAGTGCGGACAGCACTATGTTGGTGGGAGAGCTCTCTCCCATCAGCACAGAACAGCTAAACAGGAGATCTTACAGCAGCTGTGACGCTGTAAGCTCTCTAGTGTAGATCTAGTCTAATTAGATAAGCCACACGGTGTATGGCCTGGGACCTGACTACTTGAGACACTGCCTCTTTTCCTCTGCCATACTACCTCTGTGAAGACAGATCAATATTCCAGATATATAAGTGAGCTGCTGAAAAGTCACCTTTTCTCCTCCATGCAAAACAGCCTGAATTTGTTGATTTTTAGGGCACTCAGTAATGCCTGCATATGAGGACAGGCATTTGGGGTTTTCATCAAGGACGGTATTGGGATTTAGCGGGAGTGAGGAAAGTTGATGGCTAAATTCCAACAGACTTCAATGGGAAAAGACCCACTGTCAGCATGCACTAAAATGCAACATTAGAAAAACAATACTATTGGCTATTGGGGCTTTAGACGAGATTGTCAGACAGAAGATATAAACGCGAAAGAGAAAGAGAGACAATGCGATATGGAGACAGAGGAGAGGGGGGAAATGTTTATTGGAAAAGGCAGAGAGCTAGAATAGAAAATAGAAAAGCCTATTAAGATGTCAGAAGTCACAAGGAAGGCCCATAATTCCCAACTGAAAGAAAAGTTGGGGATTCAAAATATAATGATCCCATATTTTGAGGTCATTGTAGGAAGACTCACCTTTGACAAGTTTCTGAAAACAACATTATGAATATCAAATTTAAAACTGGTTCGGTGTGACTTAAAATAAGCTGAGTATTGTTGGGTACCCATGATCAGATGTAATACAATCTGTAAAAATAAAAAATTGAATTCTATATTGATTTTATCCTTCACGATATTGCCAACTAATAAAAACTAGTGCAAAAAAGGTTCATTTGCTGCTGGAATTTTTATTTTGTGTACTTCTCTCTCTGACGGGGCTGATGTCAAAGAGTTATGAAAATATCTTCTCAAACATAACTAGTGTTGCTACCAGAACGACATAATCTATTTACAAAGGCTCTCCTGCTGGTCTTTCTCCAGTATTATAAATTGCTCTTATGCATTGTTTAAGTGATACTACATATAACAAACTGCAAATTAGCAATTCTTGCAATTGCCCAAGTAGCAAATGAGAGCTCTTTACAACATAAGAAAAACAGGCAGGTGAGCTTTTATAAATGCATTATAACGCACTGAGATAAATACATGTAATTTAAAAAGGGTAATGTGTGTGTTCAGGAAAGAGAACATTGTGTTTTAACATACCTCCTTGCCCCCAACAGTAACTGCTGTACTGGATCATCCCTAATGTTGTAATAGTGTGCAAGGCAATACCTCTTTAGGAAACAAAGGATGCTTATAATGTGGCCTATGCTTTATTATAGCTTTGGTTCAGTGCAAACCTTCTAAAACAAGGAATTTGCACTTCTTCAGAAAACAGCAAAATAGGAATATAATCTATCAACATATTGATAGATCAACATATATCAACATGCTATAATAGTGCTGTGCAAACAATGCTAAATGTAAATTCAAAACACACTGACTGATACCTTAAGGGCCCTTTATGCCAAACGGCAAAGGGAACACAACACACTGTTGTCAAAATATTTAGCCAAACAGTTTTGGTAAGGTATCATATAAAAACTGGTGACATGCTGGTCATATTGTGTGATCTATATACAGGCTGTATATAAAGAGTTACGTATATGTGTTGGAAATATGTTCTGGAGGCAAGCCTGCCTTAAAGGAATGTGGATTTACCTCTCTGCAGAGAGAGGCCTCTGGGGAACCTGTGTTCACTCTATTACCTGCAAGGCAAGGTAAGGACTGGCAGAGTCTCAGGGAGTTTGCTGGTGAGGCAGACAGGCTGGTGAGGCAGGGAGCTGTCTCTTATCTAAACTCCAGCAAAACTCTCTCTTGCTAAAGCAGAGGTAACAGTGGCTTACAGCTCTAGGTGCCCCGAGGAAAGCATCACACATGCATCATTCAAGCACACAGAATGGGATTCTACTATGTTGACCTCGGGCCAACATTTTTTTATCTGCAGCCATATCTGCAGATATCTGACCGGCTAGGTCAATCTTTGGCAGAAGGAACTCAGTCACAGGGCCTGATCACTAGCGTACGTTCAGTGCATTAGTTCAATTCTAGGACTTTCTTAGAAAAGGAACATTTAGGCCACTCACTGGAGTCCCTCTCTTTACGATCTAGTGCCGGTCTCACTCTCATATTTCCATTCCGCCCATTCTCCTATGGTTAAAGATTAGGTGTTTTTATGTTGGACACATTTTGATACACTGCTATTTTTTGAGTGGCTTAGAACAGATATCTAATGTACCTTTCCTCTGACATTTTCTATACAGATCACGCTGGATCCTGATCAAAAGGAAGCAGCATAGTTAGTTGTCTTTCAGGCTGCTTGAATAAGATAAATACAGTGGGTAAAACATTTTGAGTGGGTATGATTTTTTCCTTTTCCTGACCCTTAGTTTCATTGTCTTTTTTTGTATGTTGCAGTTTATATTTCTCACTGATATATGTATCAATATAGTCTCCTGCCACCACTAGGTTCATTTAATGACTTCACACAACTGATCACATGTCCTTGGCAATTTCTTTTCTAAGGTATTGCTACAATGTGTTAAGGACTGGGTCAAATTACCAGTTCAGTGAACCAGTATTTTTTTTTTCCTGGAGGCTGTTGGAACGCAAACTCTACTCTCCCTGTAGTTTACAAAATGACACAACATTTTTGACAAATTAATGAAACTATCAGTATTTACTCTGATAGTATACTCACACGTTTGTGGCTACTACTCAAAGGGGATTCACCAAAACTATGTCTGTAAAACTCCAGTAAGTAAAGCAGCTTAGATTGGGCATAAATGCTACCAATGCAGATTGCTACCATATGAGCTATACAAAATAATGACTATACAAAAAATAGCAACATACAAAGTGTTGAAGCATGTACTAACACAACAAAGTTCCTGCTTCTTTAAAGCAATTGTGCAATTGAGATAGTATGATTACAGTGGCCAGACATTTCCTCCTTGAAAGGGTCAGAGATCAGCTACCACTCCCTCATGAAGGGACAGTGCTATATCCACCAGACAAAACTCTGAGGTAGAGTTAGAGTACAAGGCTACATTTATAATTTTATTAATTGAAATAGCATTTGGCATGATATTGTTTGAATGAAGTCGACCAAACAGTTCTCAAATAAACCAGATTTTACTGAAATAATCCTTCAATAAATAGGCTTTGGAAATACAAAGGCAAATAAATAATCTGTGCAAAATTCTGGCAACCAAACTAGAAATATTGCAAACTGTGTTCAGTCTTACTGAAAGCCGTTTGTAAGAGTCTTTTCTATGCAAAGAGAAAACCGGATTGTAATAGTGATGTCCTCTAAATCAGTGTTCTCAACCTTTCCAGACTACTGTACTCCTTTAAGGAATCTGATTTATCTTGCGTACCACAAATTTCACCTCACTTAAAAACTACTTGCTTACAAAATCAGACAAAAAAAAATACAAAAATGTCACTGCACACTATTACTGAAAAATTGCTTACTTTCATTTTGTCTGTATGAATTTTTAGTTTGTACCAACTTCGCTAGGGCTTTTTATGTAGCCTGTTGTAAAACTAGGCAAATATCTAGATGAGTTGATATATGCCCTGGAAGACCTTTGCGTACCCCCAGCTGAGAACCACTGTTCTAAATGTTAGCTATTAATAGATAGCTCACGAGAGGAACCCAAAAATGGTCCCAAATTGTCATTTGGGAAAAATGTTAGTTTCAGCATTTGGCAGAATAAGAGCTGCAATTTGTGATCAAATCCCTTTGAAATGGAAAGATTCTATATATTATGACTGTACTGTTTTGTTTTTGTCTGGGATATTAATTTGACAGCTTTCCACCATTTATTTTGGATCTTTTGTTCCTAACTCTTATTATAAAAACTCTCTACTATCTTTGTACCTACACTGATAGAAGGCCTGATTTTGGCTCAAAGATTGCTTTAACTCCCTTTACAGTTACTGAAAGCACCGATCGTTCCAAAATGGTACTCTTGTGAATGGACTGTGGTCAAACCATTTAGCACTATTAAGAAAATAATTAATAAACTTAAAATCACTGCATAGCATTTCATAAGTTAGAATAACAAAATACAGTTTCACCAATCTTCTGTGACCCAATTAAAAATTCAAGCAGACTTTCTTAAATAAAATCACAAGTGCATGTATGGATACATATATAAAATAGTAGAAGTGGCTATACCTATAGAGGAAGACTGTGGGCTGATCAGGAGATCTTCCTGAACTTGCTCACTTCCTGGGACTGTCTGCTGATCGCTCAGAGAACTCTGGGATGCACTGACAGGCTGCGATACTTCCTCATGAACCTCCTCGTCACTTAACCTTTCCACTTTGACACGCACATCTTCTTCAATCACAAGAGGTGAACTGGCCTTTGTGCTCTCACATGTCACATAATCAGTAATTCTTCTGGCTGCCTCAGATGGACCAGGCAGCTCTAAAGTCCTAGAATTCTCTACTTGTTTCACCTTCTCCGATTGAAGCCTTCGATCAATTCCAAAAGGAAAAGTCCAAGGAAAAGCTAAGGAAGAGTCTACTGGCTGATTTCTGGACTCTGCGTAGGAAGCTGAAGGATTGAGCACTTGGGGGGAGTTCGTCTGCGTGTTACACTTAAGTGGACTTTCAGGAGACATGACTATGTAGCTTTTGCGCTTTCTTCGGGACTCTCGACAAACAGGAATGGCTCTTTCCACCACACTGCATTCGGAGGAAACCGGAGAAAGGCTGCCATCTCGAGAGGTAAAGTTGCAGTTTGCACTGTTTTCTTGTCCTGCATCTAGCACCTTGTCTTGCTGGCTGTTGGGTGTATTCCATAAAATACTTGACTTCATGAATTCTGAGCATGTACTAGCAACACTGAACATTTGCATGTAGCTGGCTGCAGCCAACACATCAATAATATTTTCTGTGTTGATGGATAGTGTGGCTGTGTAAGCATACTCCAGAAGGGGTATAAAGCCAGTCACTGTCACATGATGCAAGTCTAATACACTCTTGCTGTCATCTTCTGCTTGGCCAACTAGTTTGGAGCGGAAGAAGTCACTGCAGGCTGCCAAGACCACCTTGTGTGCCCTGAAGATTTTGTCCTGTACGCGAATGGTGATGTCGCAGAAATGTCCATCATTGCGAAGCATGTTAAGTTTTCCAAGCATCTCCTGGCTGTGAGCAGGGGAATTATGAGTAAATGTTTTTACACCCATTTTTTCACTTTTGCTGATGCTCTTTCACCATGCAAGTGGTCACAAGTGTCCTAAAAGACAGACAAAAAACATTTTGTCATGGTTAAAGATATTCTACACTACAAATTTCTACACTGAGAATTAAAGATTAGTGACTTCATATTTGCAGAGACTAACATGAAAGAGAATCTTCCTTTACACTAAAGTCCAGTACATTAGACCTTTTAGAATCCAGACAGTCCCATGGGCCAGAAAAAATTATGCAAGATTATATTAGATTTACTCTACGAGAATGCACTGAGTTATTAAATATTTTGTAATAATGCAAATGAAATGTGAAAGTCAGATTATCTGAACTCAGCCAATAACATCACCTTTCACATCTCTGCTGTTACCTGCTCAAAGAAATTACCCTGATCATAGTTCGGTAACAGGGACTCTTATCACCTTTTGAGATGGGAAATACGGTCTTTTAAATTAGTATGTATGTGTCGTAAACCTGTATTTTTTTTTCTTCTGAAATCTGCTTAGTTATTAGTCTTCAGGGGCTTTGTGAAATGGTTCTCTAAACTGAAGACCCTGAAATTAGTTTGGGCTGGGACACAAATGTGTAGAATCAAACAAACTTCTCAGTGAAGGTTCTAAATAAAAAAGCTGTATGGAGTCCACTGTATGAATTTTCAGAAGACAGAGTTCAAGCTATCGGAGAACAGTTTTTGACAATAGCTAAGCCGTGCTGCTGGTAGCGTAGGCAGTGATTGCCTAAAGCTGTTTTAAATAAATGATTTTGGACTAGGATGAGAGGTTGTTGAAAATTCCTCCAAAAACAAAATGCATTGTAAACCTCAAAGTACAGTTCTGGCTTACCAAATCATATCTACAACTCTGGATTTTACACCTAAGGAAAAGCAAACACACGAGATATAACATCTTCCTTTGCATATCTATTGCTGAAACAATATAAACACAGAACACTTCCAACTATTTTCTTAGGGACAAATCCTCTCTTTGATGCTAATCTAAGTAAAAAGGCGTGACAATTTCCTGGAGGTGTGGAAGACGCAGAATCCTCTCCTCCAGGATACAGAGGAAACAGTCTCAAGACATTATTGATTGTTTGAAACCTACACGCCTCTGATTTCACAAGGGAATAAGGTGGTCCTGTGACCCCAACACCTCACTCTACAGTGAGGCTCTATGTGCATCTTCTGCTTCCATCTTTTGCAAGGGAACCATACCACTTCTGCTGCATGTACAGCCTTCTGCGATGGCAGAGGATAGAATTTGTCTCCACACAAGGAGACCTAGTTTCTGAGGCAGCTTTAATTATGTATTTAATTGTTAAAGGGGAAACAAGCTATCATTTCAGCTACTTAAGGCCCTAAGCATGCATTCCTTACAAGAGCACAACTCCCACTTAAAACAGAGACCCCATTTTCTTCTGTTTATAGGCTTCACATGGTTCAGAAGAGGCTGGATGCACAAATAAGGTGCTTCTCCATGTTTAAATATCAGTGACTGAATTATACCTGGTTGGTTGACAGGGGTAAGTCTCTCCTCCCTTCTAGCCATCATTACCTCTCTCTCACACTCACAAATCTGCAAGTTGTTTTGTACAAGTGGATCTCATGCCCAGGAGGAGCTTTATAAGCTCATGGATGCAGGGAGCTGCCTATGTGGAACAGGTTACTGATTTGGAGCCTTAAAATATACGTAAATAGTGGCTGTCAGAGCCTCCTGGTGAATCTCTCTCATTACTCACTCTCTCCACTATTAAATATGAGCCATATTTCCACTTCACATTATCTTGTTCCCGTTATTTCACTCTTCATATTGCAAACTACTTCAGACAGAGAAAAGTGTTACTCCTTCTGGAGCACAGAATCAACTGACTAACATTACAGATGCAGTCACATGGCTAATCTATTTCAATAACCCTACATTATGAGAGGAACATTAACAATTTATGAAGTCTGAGTCAAATTATGAAGACAACTTGGATTTAAAATGAAATTTCACGCCACTGTGAAGGGAGAAATTAAGCATAAACAAAACACTCGCTAAGTGAAAGAAACCATATCCCAGTCTCATATCTATCAGGGGTCTGGAGACAGATCGCTCCAGAAGCTTAGTTTATGTTTATAGCTTTACTGAAAAACAAGAGAGGCAAACTAGAGTTTATCTGGGGAAGAGGACCCAAAAATGAAGAGCTAGGGAGTGGTTGAAGTAAGGGAGAACTAATCCTGATGCTACTTTGCAGCCAGGAGGCAGAAGAGTAGTAGAGATTCCCCCCAAAAGCAACCAGGAGTGGAGTTGGGGTGTATGTGTGGCGGAATGGAACTGGAAAAGTTTAACAACTTCCAGCCATAGGACAATATAAGAGACCAACTCTGAGTAGAGAGCAGGGACAGCACCCTGACAGAAACACAGGTATGCTTCCCCTTCCCAGCGACTGGTGGCATGGGTGATGGACTTCTCACCCCTTATCTCTCAGAAAATTCAATTCTCCCACACATATGCAACATGCTACACCGGTGTTTTTTCAAGTTCAAAGAAAAAACCACTTAATATTAACTGAAAACATTTAAAATGATGCTATTTTCAAACGCTTTTCAAAGAAGTTTAATAGGTTGGTGCAACAGCAATTTATTTCAAACTTTCCCTGACGTTTTCTTTACTCTTATGGTTTGAGTGAGCCAGTCACTACTCTGTTGAAGCGTGACAAGAGTGCCTCAGAATGCCAGAACAAGGAGAACTGATGGGTAGTCTGATGATAAATGTTAGGGCACTGGGTTTTCAAACAAGTTCAGTTTAATGGATTTTAAATCGAGTTAGAACTGTAGTGTAGACCTGATATTAAATCATTTAAGGTGGCCTGTCTCATTTTTACTGTTTCAAGCCCGCTGAAGAAATCAAGTAGTTACTTCCAAAGGAGAAAACAAAATTTAAACCTCTGAATCAACAACTCACATTTACCAGTTCATGTCCTTATTTTAAGTTCAAGTACTTATTTTTCAACATCTGAGTTGTATGTAAAACTTGTGTGCCTGAAAACTACAAGCATATTTGAAAGTATAAACTGTACAATGTATACTATGAACAAACAATAGGTCTGACTTCAGCATTCTCTATCTTATCTTGCCTGTCCTCTCTCATTACTAATACTTCTGTTTCTCACTTGCCTCCTGCTTTTTAATTTTTCTTTATAGCTTAAGACTATCATCTTTGTGACATGAGATTTATAGTGTGAAATTGGTTCTCTTTTTAAGGTGACCTCCTTACAGCAAAAGTGGATTTAGTCCTATAACTTCAAAAATACACAAAAAATATTCAAGATGTCAGCTTTAGCTGATAGAGGCCTCCCATTTACACTGGACAAAGAACACTATTGGCTGAATTTGGTTTAAAACACTGTTCTAAGCCAGCTCAGTAGCCCTGTTTGAGCCTCAATGGGGACAAACCTATAGTATTTAAAAAGAGGGGAGGGGTGGGGGGCAGGCCAACACTGCAAGATCTCCTTGCATGCAATTACTTCAATACAAAATATTCACTCTGCTGTAATGGAATCTATGAAATGCAAACCTGTCACCTTTAGAGGTAATGGGTGAATAAATCAGGGCACTGAGCCATCAAGATACAAATTCAATGTTTTAACAGCCCCATCTCTGTGAGTACTGCATACTTAAAATCACAAGTGTCAAGCAGAATTACAGTTAAGTTACTGCCATAAATGCCAGTTACATTAAAACTTGAAACACGTGTTGACCTGTAGTATTTGCATGCATATTGAAGAACTTACATCAAACAGACAACATGCAACAAACAGTGGCTGAACTCAAGTTAAAGACATCAAATTACAAGTTTGGGGATAGTGTTCATTACCACAGCTTTCATAATTAGTCTGACCAGGCTATACCAGTTGTTCCACAGATGCTATATTTCTTTTACGATAGAGCTTGGAACTGTTATAATCAAGGATATTAGGCCTAAAAATTGATCTACCTTAAGAGTTGTCATTAAAAGAGTCCTTACTTTGTGAAGACCATTAAACATTTATTTCTGCAATAAACTACCATCTCTTGGCTTAAATACTGATCTTTCACAAATCACCTTGCTGAAAGTTTTACATAGAGAGACCATATACAGCAGTTAGTTTACAAGAGTCAAAAGGGTTCAGCACCAAAAATATGAAAAAGTTTTTTGGGGGGTGGGAATAGACACAATGTAACTCGCAAAGCCCTATCTTTAAACTGTACTTGAAACAACGTCTACACCATTGTTATCTTAACTGTAAGAAACTCAATACTTAGTTTGACTCTATTGAACATGTCAGTGTATCTACACACAGATCTGCTGTTACACACTGTATCCACACTAGCACTACACTTAATTGTTTTAGCAGCGATGCTTTCTGGAGATGCATCTCAGAGTTCCCAACACCCCATCAAACTGCGGTGACTCATGGATCACTACACAGGCCCCTAAGAGACTTTAGCAAATCCCCAGGGAAACTGCACGCAGAGGCGTTAGTTTCTCAACTCCTACAAGCTGTCCTGGAAAATCCCAAGATTCCTTGGGGGCAGGGGGCTCTCCAAGGTCCCAAAGCCTATTATATAATTTCCTAGCACACCTAATGTGGGCCCCAGTTGCAACCTGCTTCCACAGCAGCCAACTCCCCACTGGCCTGGATCCTTACAGGGAAGAGAACTGTCAAAGGAAGAACTCCTTTTCCTGGATTTCAAAGTCACATGCCAGCTGTAGAGGCGGTGGCAGATAGTCTAGCATTATGAGTTGAGAGTCTGGTGCGAGGAATGCCCTGCAAGAAGGGAGTCTCAGATGAGTTCCACGAGTAACTGCATCATTTCCTCACTCAAACAGCAGTTATGGGTCAGGCCCACAAACAGAGTGATTACACTAGATCAGTGGTTCTCAGACTTATTTGATCGGGCTCCCCTTCTTTGTGTCTGTAGTCATTTATGCCCCCCCACTCCCCGCCAAGTACATACATCGCCAACCAACTCTGAAGTGAGAGCGGAGCGCAGCGGCTGTTGGCCGAGCACCCGGCTCTGAAGGCACTGCTGCGCCGGCAGCAGCACAGAAGGGAGGCAATGTGAAAAGTGGCAGTTGTTAATAACACTTTTCACAGCAGACTTTAGCACCCCATCGCCACCCTTACTTCTGCACAGCTGCTGCCACCCCAGGGCTGACAGATGGAGCCCCACCACCTCCAGGTGAGGGATTGGGGGGGGGGGGGGGGGGGATGGGAAGGAGAGCTTGGGTCACCTCCTGCTGAAGGATTTGGGGGAGGAAGGAAGGCCAGCCCAAGCCCAGTGTGTCTCCCAATGAGGGATTTGGGGGGTGGGGAGGAGAGCCTGAGGCCTGGTGGTAAGGCTCCGGCTGTCTCCTTGGGTGGTGAAAATATTACTTGAGACAGAATTATTTGACGTGCAAGTAACAAATGAGTGGTTTTAAACACAGCTTTATTGGAAGTAGAGAGAGTAGACCAGATGCCAACTTGTGACAACAGACTAAATCTGAAACTGAAAAGACAGTACACAGTGCATCCAGCATTACAAAACAAGCCCAAGAAAACAATTCCTGCAATAAGACTAACATTAGCTCCCAAATGTGATTTTTTTTTTTTAAGGACTATTGCAATATACCCCCAACTAACTAGTCAGGTTTGCATATGTAACCTTAAATGCATTCTCCCAAAAAGAAAGCTTGGGGCTTCTCTCCTCTGCAACACCTTGGAGGTAGTGGAAGTGCACCACTTCAGCGTGCTGTTTCTCATTCCCTCTTCTCTGCACTGGCATGCACAGGCTATGGCTGAGACACGCATCTGCTGTTTAAAGTACCACAGCACTCTATTCTGGAGTGCATCGTTACATGAAGGTGAGGGAGCAGGTACAAGCAGTGCACATGAGGCAGAGGGAGCAGGATGGCTTGAGGGTTTGTGTGTAAGCACCTCAAAATCCCTGAAACTTGTGTCTTTGGAATTCACTGTCCTCCCTTCACATCTGTGAGGATGAACATATTCAGCCATGGTCCGGCAGTCAAACTGCTTGTCATTCTCTCTCTGAAACCTGAAGTCTCCTTTTTCCAAGCTCCAGCTGAGAAGGATACTAGCAGAGGTATGACAATGCCTGAAATTCAAGCAGTCTGCCCTCTTTTGAATTGTTCTCCTGGCATGGTGACTGTGAAGCATGTCCAGTTAGGACATGGGTCTTCTTGATTCAAGCCTGGGATGAGCAGCATTAAGAGGGCCTGTAGGAAAAGCCAAAAGTCTATATCAGTGTCCACAGCAACATATCACCAAATCCTTTCTGGAAAGGGAAAAACAGACACTTTTATCTCCACTTTTACATTCCAATACATAATTTCACCAAGAGACATGGGAAGCAACACTAAGCTACTGCCTTCCCTTTAAATTTCCCAAAGACTATCAAGGCATGGGAATTAGATCCTTAAATACAACTTAATATTTATCTTTTTTAAAAGGGGGAGCTGTCCAAGAATGTCACCTGTGCAGAAAATCAAATATTGATAATTTCTACACATTTCAGACTGTATGACATGTTGCAGATTATGATGTTTCCAGAGTATAAAAGGCCCCAGGTGTTTCAGGCAACAAGAGGAAAGCCAATGAGTTATACCACAGAGTCATTTTGGCATATGAAGACATTTGCTGGATGCTTGGAAAGGCAGTGTCAGCTGTAAAAGGGAGTGGGGGTGGAGGGAAAGCAGGTCATCCCTGTAGGCCTCAAGAATATGGAATATTGCATAAAAGGGAAAGTTTCTGATCTTGTGCCACAAGGGTGGATACTGATCAAGTCCAAAAACAGATTAAAGCAGAGTGCCTATAGTATCTGCCTTACTAAAATAATGTTGCCTATATTGCATGTATGCAGTGCAAGCACACGTGCACTGTTTCTCATTGCTCTGAATGCACTTCACACTGCTATATTTTCTTATAGCATATGATCCAAACCAATCAGATAACTTCAGTGAACTCTAGTTTGAAAATAACTTGTATTTTCCAAGTGCTACTATGGAATGTTCAAATGCATACATGGAATAATCTGCACTTGTTTGCTTATCTGTATCAATGGGATTGGGGTTAAAAATGGCACCTGCAACTCCTGCATTCTGGGAATGCCTCTGCTTGTGTTACAGTATGGGTTCACAAACTAGGGTGGGGGTATCACAACCACCCACCCTTTCTTTATGGCTAGATGAGGGGGGTATCACAAAACTGTTCCTGTGGTAAAATGGGGCACCAATGGAAAAAGCTGAGCGCCATTGTTTTAAAGCAATAAAACCCTCCTAGTTAAGCTTCAGTGCACTGTGTGGGCAGTTCGTTTTTTAAATTTTTCCCTGATTACCCACCATTTTGCCTGCCAGTATGTGCCATGCCAACAGACAGTCAGAACCAGCGGTAGAGTGGACATTCTTTCCTTGTTCAGCAACGGTACCCCAGGAACCTTGCCAGAGATATCAAGGGGTAGGGAGGCTGGGTGCGGGTTGGTGGGAAGGAGGCGGCCAGAGTCCAACCAGGAGATTAGATTGCAACTGGGATGGAACCTGAGGAGGCCACAGAGATGGATGGAAAATTCTGTGCCCAAATGAAGCTGTATCTGCCAAAAATGGCTGCCTCTACAAAACCTCACAATGTCTCCACCCGAAGCCAAGTAAAGGAGTATAATAAATAAAAAGAACTTACCAGGCTGTCCATTAAGTATACCAGCCTTGTACTGGGGCAGAATCTCATAATGCAATTCATTTCATGAGGAAATAGAGAAAACATTGGTAACACTCCTGAATTTACTGTTCGTTGTCTTCTTATAGGCCACCTTCATTCCCTTGATATGGCTTTCATTCTGGTCTGGGAAATTTCCAGTTTGGCATGATGACTTGAAATCTTCTTATAAGTCTTGTGATTTCTGTTAAAGGAATTTTGCACTGCTGGTGCCTTGGCCCAGAAGACAGCCAAAATTAAGATGCCCACAGCTGACACGCTAGAAGTACTGTGGGTAGCTAGCTGCCAACATTATAGTTTTATAGCAGATAGATAACTAATTTACAAATGAAGCAGTTTGCTGATCAATTGCCAAAAGAAACTGGTTGCTGCGGAATCAGTCTTCAGCTGGAATGCATGTGGGCATTCACGGAAATTTAAACAAATAGCTGGTTTTTGGCCTTGCTGACCCTGAGCGATGCGGATTAGCTACATAGCCAAAGAGGTCACTCCTGCAGTGCAAAGGGTTATGGAAGACCAATTTGACTTGTGTGTTTTAACATGACATTAGCCTCCATCCACATGGATAGTAACACAATAAAGCTGACATGAATTGCCTTGGTCATGGTCAGCCCTAGCAGGAACTCCACTGTATGCACTGTATGTGGAACCTAGACACAATTGAGTGATTTGGGTTGTACTAGAATCATACTAGAGGGAACGCATGATGTTAAATACAACTATAGCTTCTAGTCTACGGAAAGGTCTAAGTATCAAAGATGATCACATTTTAGGCATGCAAACCTTGTCACTGCTCCTTTCATTAAAATCAGTTTAAAGCGCTTCAATTTCAAACTGTTGCAATTACAGCCAAACACTGCTGCCAAATCTGTTTGGTTCAAACTTTGTTCTGAGAAAGACTAGCTGTTATCTCCAGTCACAAGGAAAAACTGCTAGGATGAAGGGGAGAAGAGTCAGGAATATTCAAAGACAGTCTCATTTTGTATTAGACCTCTCAGAAATCTTGGCGGCACTAGTGGTACTTTAATTTCATCCGCCAAAATAAGGATGACTACAATCCCAATTATTTCAAAAACAATAAAGTTTCTGGCTCTTTCAAAGACCAGTAATTAGATATAAAGTAAATATTACATCACATGTTACTGCAAGAAGTTTGGCAAAATTAAGAAAGAATCCATGTGCCCAGTAAAACCACAGAACTACAAGTAGTCCGGCAAATTCCAGAAGCCAGAAAGGAAATTTTTCCACTGCAGTCAAGTTCATTTATTCAAATCTGAAAATAAGATGTTTAAAATATCAATTAGCTCAAGAAAATCTTTGCAGTGTTTCTTTGCAGCAATATGTGCGCATTCATATTTTAAAAAAACAAACATTTCCTGAGATATACAAGATATTACACCCAAACCACAACTATCCCAAACCACCCACTTCGCTGCAAACATTTCCCAGATTTTAGCTCATTAGTACCCAGAGAATAATTCATTGCAAAAAAGCCATATTACTTAAAACATTACGGTTGCAGTTAGTTGGAAAATTAAAAAATTAACATTCTTACAAAAAAACTCCAGTGTGTATAGTATTATACTAAATTCTCATTTGAGAAATACGCAGATTAATAGACCTATTTCTTTTCAAAATGTACAATATATATGCCCTACAACACACAGAATACTCACATTGGCCAGTTTAATATTCATGTAAAGGAATATTTTCAAGTATGTTTGCCTAACTGGATTTAGTTTCCCAAATATAAGCACCCGAGATCAAACTTGTTGACTAACTTTACGCGGATCTATTTATGTACATAATATTTTAAAAAGAAAAAAAATAGTTACATTTGTCCTTTTTTGCTTCTTTATGATGTATAAAGGTCTGAAAGAAAATTGACTTTAACATTACAATGTCCCTGTTTATGCTGCAAATCTACTGAGATTATGGCACGACAAGAGTGAAACCTGAGCAATTGAGGGTTTGTCTAGACTAGAACTTTTTAAACTCAAGTAAACTGATAGCCAGTTAACTCGAATTAGAGAACACATTTGTAAATGCCAGTGTGGACACTCAAAATTGTCCAGGATACTCATTTACAAACATATTTGCCACTCAGAGTTTGCTATAAATTAACTCTGGATTAAAATATTCTCATCTGGGAACACACTGAGGGAAAGGGACTGTCGCATCGTTTAGGGTTTTTTGTTACTGTTAGGTGTTTATTAACATGTATTTTGAATTCCTGATTGTTTCTTGGGAGAAAGGCACTTTGATATCTCCACCCCTTCACCTGCTTATCGAGAAAGCTGTTTTAGGGCAAGTCTGCACTACAAAATTAAGTCAACCTAAATTACATCAACATACAGCCACCACAGTAATTACATCGCTTTTGCATGTTGACACTATGTTCTTTGTGTTGGCAGTGCGTGTCCTCACCAGTAGCACTTGCACCAATTTAACTGTCAGTGTAGGACATTGTGGGACAGCTTCTGAAAGGCAGCAACAATAGATGTAAGCAACACAGGGTCTGCATTGACATTGCGTTGACCTAACTACATTGATCTAGCACAGTGGTTCCCAAACTTTAACAACCCATGAACCCCTTTCACTAAAATGTCAAGTCTCACGAACCCTCTCCTAAAAATGAATATTTCCAGGGATTTTCTCCTTTACCTGAGTATAAATGATAAAAGCAGTGATCTTGGAAATATAAAATTTGTTTTTGACATGCTTATTACACGCTATTAATCATTATTTATCATTACAGTATTTTGATTACATTATGAAAATGGCAACACTCTTCCAAGATCTCACTTTCGTAGCTTGTATCACTTTGAATACGTCTGTTATAAGACAAGGCTCCTATGTTTCATCAAGGAGTATCAGATGTGAAACAGCATGAAGGTATTTAAGAAGCCAACTCAAAGAGTTCCTCCTATACAAGCATTCAGGTCTTGAGCAGTCCAGGCAAACAACGCACAACAAAGCTTAAACTTGTTCTTCATAATAATTTTAAAAAATACTAGCTGCCTATTACATTTTAAAAACAGCAAAAAATATCCACCTCCCTTTCCATTTCTTATAAGGAGTCTTGAAGTTTAAATCTCAGTGTGATAGATAAGTTTGTTTTGATCTGCTTAGCTCTTGGAAGCCTAGGGGCTCCGGGCTGCTGCTGCCTGGGATCCCTAGGGACAGCTCTGTCCACCATTAGGGAATTTTTCCCCCCGAGAACCCCCTGTACCATTTCATGATCCCCCAGGGATTCACAAATCCCAGTTTGGGGTTTGTAGATGCTTACAGTTAGGTCAACATAAGCTGTAGTGTAGACCAGGCCTTAGACTTCCCTGGTTTTGCTGGAAGACCAGACAATATTCTAAAGTTATTGTTTTTTAAACAATTAATTCTTTATACTTCACAAAGCAACCAATCCCCTTCATCTCTCTCTCCTCCACCCGCCCCCGCAAACAAACAAAAAAACAAGACAGACTTCTCTTCTATGCAAGGTCACTTCTAATAACACTTCAGTGATCCATGTTAGGCTTTGAAGTTCACTCACTGAGATTAAACAGGTGGTGGTGAGTTTGCACCTTGTTCATGCTATTATGTGGCTTGCACAGCAGAACCAGACTGGAAGGTACAAACAGCTGGGCAACATCTTTTGAGTAGTCCATCAGAACTCTTTATTATTTACCACATTTTCAGGCACGGGTGAGTTCTATGGGAATTCTGATGGGAACTATCATCCAGTCTTAAAATACTGATTTTATGTAAGATATGCATTTTTCCAAAACAATTGAATACCCACTATCTACCTTGGTTTTAAAAGACATGCAATATTGCTTTGATTTCTACTTCCTTTGCAAACTTATTTCCAATACTTTAACACTGTAGGTTTTATCTTTAACTCTGAGTTACTATAGCTTAGCAAGTGTTATTTTTTAGTTTTACACTAATTAATTATAGACAATCACAGTAATTTCCACGTTTTCCATTTAATTATGGTGTAACATTTAGAATGTGGAAAAGAAAGAGGGCCATCATTTTCCTCAATCCCTTTCAAATATTTAAGTACAGAGGCTCAAATTGTGGACTTGTCACATCTTGGAGCACCAAGATGAGTCTCTAGTACAGTTTCTCTAATGAGGGTTTAAACAGATTAACTGTTCTCACTAATCTTTTGACAAATGTGAGAAAAAAGCACCTGTCTTTTCATTAAGTCGATATGTTGTCTACTACCATAACCTAAATTATAAGCAAGAAAACCCTCCAAGAAATTCCCATCTTTCTGATGTCACTGTTTTTGTAAATCATGCGCTTCTTTTATCTAACCACAACTTTCCTGAAATTCTGGCAGAGGTATTTGAGATCAGCTCTTTCAGAGAGTAGAATCTTATCAACTGCTACTTGAAAGACAACCTTTAGATTTAACTAGGGCTGTCAATGAATCGCAGTTAACTCAAGTGATTAACTAAAAAAAAGTAATCGCAATTAAAAAAATTCATCTTGATTAATTACACTTAAACAATAGAATACCAATTGAAATTTATTAAATATTTTGGATGTTTTTCTACATTTTCAAATATATCTATTTCAGTTACAACAGAATACAAAGTGTACAGTGCTCACTTTATATTATTTTTATTACAAATATTTGCACTGTAAAAATGATAAAAGAAATAGTATTTTTCAATTCACTTCATACAAGTACACTAATGCAATGTCTTTATCATGAAATTTAGAAATGTAGAATTATGTACAAAAAAACTGCATTGAAAAAATAAAACAATGTAATGTAAGCCTACCAATCCAATCAGTCCTACGTCTTGTTCAGCCAATCGCTCAGACAAACAAGTTAGTTTACATTTGCAGAAGATAATGCTGCCTGCTTCTTATTTACAGTGTCACCTGAAAGTGAGAACAGACATTTGCATGGCACTGTTGTAGCTAGTGTCACAAGTTATTTATATGCCAGATGCACTAAAGCTTCACATGTCCCTTCATGAGTCAACCACCATTCCAGGGGACATGCATCCATGCTGATGACAGGTTCTGCTTAATAACCATCCAAAGCAGTGTAGACCGACGTATGTTCATTTTCATCATCATGAGTCAGATGCCACCAGCAGGTTAATTTTCTTTTTTAGTGGTTTGGGTTCTGTAGTTTCCGCATCAGAGTGTTGCTCTTTTAAGACTTCTGAAAGCATGCTTCACATCTCATCCCTCTCAGATTTTGGAAGGCGCTTTCAGCTTCTTAAAGCTTGGGTTGAGTGCTGCAGCTATCTTTAGAAAATTCACATTTTTTAATCGTGCAATTAATTTTTTGAATCACTTGACAGTCCTAGATTTAACCTGTTGCCTTTCAAAAGTTGTACTGCCAAAACACAGACCAGATCCTGGGATATGGCCTGTAAGTAGTCTTGTGCCCAGCAGGTCTTTCATGTGCAGCTTCACTCGATCCACTATCAACAAGTGTTGGGAGCTTTACAATCGTTTTCATTAAGGCCACATCCAGACTAGAAAAATAGGTTGTTTAAAAATGTTTGAATATGTTTTCTTAACCTCCTCCCATATTTGACCACAACCAGCTAGCACATTTATAAATGTGCTAAATCTTGTTGACACTACTGTTTAAGAATGTTTCCTTGTCTAAAGGTAACCAAAGAAAATGTACTATACTATAGAGGGGAAGAGTAAAGTTGTATTTGACAGCTGTCTGTGTAATCCAAGTAAACAAGTAAACAAACCGAATAAATATTTTCCTCTTTAATCCTTCAATTACAATAATCTGGCAATATTTATTTCCAAACACTGAGGTGCTTGAATGCTGCAACTTCCCAGGCACTGAAGTTTTTATAGTGAGAACTCAGCTGAGATGGTGTGGTCACGTGGTCTGTATGTCTGCCAGTAGAATACCAAGGCCATCTTCTAGGCAGAATTGAAGATTGCAACTTGCTTTGGGGCAGACCAGGAAAACATTACAAATACACTCTCAAGGTCAATCTGCAGTCTCGTAATATTGATCTCAACACCTTGGAGCTCTTAGTCCATGACAAGAGTCAATGGCAGCACCTCTACCATCTCAGACTGAAAGACTGAGAGCTCGCGGCTTGCTGCAACCAAGGAGAGAGGGCATAAAGAACGCAGCACACATTCGTCTACAATTGTCTTCACCTTTGGCACTTGTGGATGGGGCTGCAGGTCCAAAGTTGGTCTTCGGTCCCATCTCAGGACTCACAATAAGTAAGTGTAGCTCACCCATCAAACTCAATGTAATTTCCATCATCATAGTAATCTCACTTATGCTATTTAGAACAGTAGGTAAGTAATTTTTTAAGTAGTGCAATTTTTAAGATGATGTCCCATTAACAATATCTGAACAGTAATTGATTACAGGTCTTGTTTTATAATGAATTTTATTTTCACGTGGTAAAATAATGTGCAATTAGCATTTGAAAAATTGCTATATGGGGGAACCACTTGATACTCCATGTAATAACTAGCAAAACTTCATGGCTCTGCAATTCCTGCATAATGATAACAGTAATCTGCAAAGTGTAGTTGCTGACGTACCAGAACGTGAATTAAAAACAGAACGGTTTCACTTGGTCTGAAAGTGCTTAAAGAGACACTACCAGCTTAAACATGTAAACAAATGTACTTGTGTTACTATCATCACTTTAGATGAATAAAAACAATGCACAATTTAGTCTTTGTTATTTATGAATCTGTGAAGCCCGTTTCATGTTTCGGCTTAGGTTTGATAAAAAGCTTGACATTTATAACATTTATGTTTGGACCAAATTAAGTTGATTATTGTGCCTTTAAAAGGCACCACACGTAAGACCGGCATGTGAAATGAACCTCCAGATTTTCTTCTAGATGTGTAACTTATATCCCATATAAGCATGTCAATTATCTGAACACAAAGAATACTAATAGTCATACCTAGATCACTGGCATTAACATGACTACAACACTAGAGTTGTTACCATCAAAGTTTGACCTTTGTGACCTCCCACATATACTACACCTTTATAACAAATACTTAACTGTTCCCAGTCCACCATCAGAAGCAGTACCTGAAGATGATATTGAAAGAACCCTGCAATAACAATATGCAAATAGAAGGGAGCGAAAAATAAAAGGAAACCAAAATAAAATGTTTAACTTGTAAGGTAGAACAAGCCACTGAGAGTAATGATATAAACCTCTGACATCTGGCACATGGCAGTGATCACTTAGCGAAGCAATAAAAAAAGCTTAAAAAAGCTAACTGAAGGAAGTGATTTTCTACAGTTGCATATAGCTTTTCAATCAATGTCAATTTTAGAAGCTCCGCAAGTGTAACTAGTATACAAATTCAAACTTATGACAAAAATATTCACTCTTACAAACCTAGTCTGGGTAAACTCCACCCCAATTTAAAAAGCTATTTGTGGACATGCAGTGTAAAGGAATTCTAAAGCAAAGTGGGATGCTTAATGTGCTTATTTGCATGCCACAACACAATTATAGTGCAGCCCACAATGATTTATGCAAACACTAGTGTTTAAACTCTGGGAAGAAATAAAAAAACGTGAACATGCTTGTGTATGCATGTTTAAGTTTAAAACTATGCCTATTTACAGAACAAAACTTCTGTCTCACTTAAGAAAACAAATAATATGAAGCTACGAAATTCAGTAGAATCTCAGTTATTCAAACCAAACCAACCTGAACGCCCTATTTGAAAAGTCTCATCGCCTGGGTTTTCAAACAAGGTAATATAAGATTCAAACACCAGTTCTAGGACAGAAAAGTGGAGGTTATACTTTGAAAATCAGTTCCTTCTTCACTTCCTCTGAGAACACAGAGAGCCTGGCTACTTGGGGGGGAGGGTTCCCTAAAGTTCCTGGGACAGCACAACTTCACTACCTGAAGAATTCTCCCCCATTCCTGTCTCTGAGACTTTACTCCCATCACCCAAAACTCTGATAGAATTTATCCTGTAATTTTACACTAATATACAATTGTAACTTCATACACAACAGCAATGGTTGTGACAGGTAGGATAGTTTTGACAGTTTTCTGGTTTTGTGCGTTCTATGTATAAAGTTTACTTATAAACAGATTTCCTTTTGTAACAATTGATATCTTCCATTCTCTAACGTTCATAACAGGTTATTGGGAAAGTGATACACTATGTTTGATGAAATACAGTGAGAACCTCCATGATTGGATTTCTTAATAAGCTATGAAGCAAAATGTATCCCGCCACTTCACCTCCCAGTAATCCAAGTCATATTAATGCCAAAGCTAAAGAGAAAACTGCAGTAACAAGAAACTATATGTAATATATTTGTGCTGGGGCCGAGGGAGAGCGTTCAAGTCACACATGCAAAAACTTAAACAAGACAACAAACAGGAATCATCAGTCCAATAGATAGATCAGGCAGCATGGACTGTGATCAACTACTCAAGGTACCAGACATATACTGTATAAACAAGTATACAGACACTTTTTCAAAAGAAAGTGGATTTAAAGGGTATGTCTACACTGGAAACTTCAAATGTAACTGCGGCAGCACTTGGAGAGCTCTCCCCCAGCACTTCATAGTCTGATACTATGTAAATAAAATAAGTAAGGCTCCATGTTTGTCATGGAGGTCACGGATTCCGTGACTTTCTGTGACCTCTGAGACTTCTGCAGTGGCCCGTGCGGATGGCCCAGGAGCCCCCTCAGCAACCTGGCCATTCCCTGGGCCAGTTGCACCTGCCGCTGCTGGGGCAGTCTCAGGTCTCCCTCCCCACCCCCCGAGCCCCAGCAGCAGGAGTTTGGGTTGGTGGGGGGGGGCCTCAAGGTTGGGGTGAGGTGCTTGCCTGGAGGGGGCTCCCCAGAAAGGCCACAGGAACTCCCTTCCCTCAGCTCCTAGCTCCACGTGCTGCCTCCGCCCACAGGCAACACCCCCGCAGCTCCTATTAGCCACGGTTCCCAGTCAATGGGGCCACAGAACCTGGGCTTGGGGTGGAGCAGAGGCAGCACGTGGAGCTAGGCGCTGGAGGTCGCCCCTTCCCAAGAGCTGGGAAGGGAGTCTGCACCAGTCCTGCCAACCTCCCTCCCTCCCGATGCACCCCCACCCCCCGGGCCATGCCCCCAGCACCCATGGCGCCCCACTGGGCCACCCCCCCCCTCAGGGTTTTAATCAGGGGTATATAGTAAAAGTCATGGACAGGTCACGGGCCATCAATTTTTGTTTACTGCCCATGACCTGTCCATGTCTTTTACTAAAAATACCCGTGACTAAATCGCAGCCTTAATAATAACCACACTTAAAAGTCATCAGATGTTAACAACTTTCTGTCATTATTAACATGGGCTGGACTCAAACCAGCAACTGAGGGGGGCAGGGGGAGCCTGTACACAGTCCATTACCATTCCTGAGCGCTCCACTCCATTACTTCTAAATGCTATTGAGAATGTTTCCCAAAAGACTTGCTCCTGGCAAAAACCCCAGTCATTTTAAGCCATCTTCCTGTAAAGTTATTTCTATATATAAAATACAAGTATATAATATGCTAGATCGGTGGTTCTCACACTTCCTTGCAAGGTGACCCCCTTCTGACAACAAAAATTACTACACGATCCCAGGATAGGAGGACCAAAGCCCAAGCCTGCCCAAGCCCCGCCGTCCCGGGTGGAGGTGAGAGGGGCCAAAGCTGAAGCCCAAGGGCTTCTTCCCTCGACGGGAGGCATGTAACATTAGCCTTGGGCAGTGGGGCTTAGGCCCCAGCAAGTCTCACACCAGCCTTGGCGACCCCATTAAAATGGGATTGCCACCCACTTTGAAGTCCCAATCCACAGTTTGAGAACCCCTAGATGCTAGATAAACTGCCATCTACTTCATAAGTGCCATCTTCAGCCAAGTTTCAGCCTGAAAGTCTTCCTCAATATCCACAAACTTTCCACTAAAACTGCTTTTAATACAAATGAACAGGAGTCACACTTTTGCATGCAAGACATTGTACTCAGTAATTACACTGTCAATACAGATATGCTATCAGAGAAAAAACATCCATTTAGTAAGATGTTTGTGCTTTAGAGAACCTGCCTTTATTCATTCCTCTCAAATAAAATGAAAAACAGTCTTCTGTGAACAATGGAATAGGTATTTTAACTGTTCATCTGCAGAAACTGATTTCTTTCAACTTCAAATTTAAATAAAACTCATGATTTAGCTTAAGCAGACTTTTCTTTCTAATACATGTTACAAACAGCCTGCAAACACAATATGTAGTTTAAGAGGCTTCCTCTGTAACTTGATTACATGGAAGCTGGAAGAAGGAATGCTGTTAAAGCTTTAGAATTCTTTTTTCTATCTTCCATAGTGGTATTAGTTAAAGCCATTTTTATTTTACTACATTTTTATGTATCCCACTCATCGTTTTTCAGTGGTCCACTTTTATGCCCATTTGACATAGCAGCATTAATAATTTGTTTTCTTCCTGAGAATTCATTGTATCAATTTTAACTACTAAGCAAGTTAAAGACAGTGGACTCCCATGGAGTTTAGTCAGGAGCAAGGCCCAGATTTTTAAAGGTATTTAGGCACTCCTGTGCTCAGCATCACAACCCGTAACTGGCTTAGAAGCATGTTTCAAAAGGGATTCAGGGATCAATCAGGTTTTGTGACACTGAACACAGCAACCCCTAAATACCTTTAAAAATCTCAGCCTAAGTCCACAGAGGTTGCATTTTCATATTGATTCCAAAGTATATTAAAACAAAACAATTCCCTTTTAACTGTGATTTCATTATTTCAAAATATAATTGTTGAAATATTAATATGTAATGACATTAGAAATATGGCATACCAACCACACACTTTCTTCCTCGCAATTTTACATGATCCTTGTACCAAAACATTTTCAGAGAGGTTTTTATTAAGGTGGTGTCCCGTTAAAAGACAAATTCCACAACTTATGTCATAATATTTAAAGTAATGTAGATTGTAAAAGCACTGTTCAACTACATCATTTCGTTTAAAAAAGCGTGTGCTCCTTAGAAACTCTGAATACTTTCATGCTTAAAGTCTGGCTGTCTGCACAGGCTAAATAATTTGGGATAACTTTCTTGCAATGGATAAAATAGAAGTATGTCAACAGAAATTCACTTCATGGTCATGTTCAGAAAGTATTAAGCAGCACCTCTCTCTCACAGCTTTTCGATAACTACTAGCTTAGCGCGCCCCGTGATAATGCGAATTCGGCTATAACGCGATCATAAGGTGGCTCCCGCAGCCCCAAGGAAAAAAAAAAAGCATCCAGAGCATGCTTCCTCGCCTGGAGCCGACCTTGGCTTCATCTCCTGCCCATCTCTCCCGTTCCTTCTCCCCCTTCCCCCGCTTCCCCTTTTGGCCAGAAGGGAAGAGACAGGCTTGAAACCTCAAGCAAGTCAGTTTTAAGCTGGTCTGTTTCAAGCAGGTCTCTTCTCCCCAAAGTGGAGAAGTTTGACCAGCTTGAAACCGACCAGCTTGAAACCTCTCTGTTCTGGGAAGAGAAGAGACTGCTTGAAACTGACTAACTTGAGTTTCAAGCCAGTCTCTTCTCCCCAAAGCGGAGAAGTTTCAAGCTGGTCAGTTTCAGGTTGGTCAAACTTCTCCGCTTTGGCCAGAAGAGAAGAGACCGGCTTCAAACAGTAAATTTTATAACCCCCCTATAATGCAACCCTGCATTTATCGCGATGGAATTTTTTGGACCCCAATTATCACCTTATAGTGGGGTTTCACTGTATTGGCAATTTCTTCTACACCTGACCTTTTAAAGTTGTGATGTGTGGTGGGGTTGTAGAGCAATTAGCTACTTGTGCAAGGAAAATGTTTTTGCTTTACTAAAAGTCGAGATACTTGGATGAGGAATGCCACGTAAGTATTTAGAACAAATACATTATGCACTCTTTAGTATAGCAGGAAAGCAAACAAAAATCATCTGAATGTATTGCCACTAATACCAGAAACTATTTTTCAGAAAAAGGTTTGCTACAATGCTTTAAAATAAATAAAGGCAAGATCTATATAGATTGGCTAAAAAGAGAAGATTTGGCAGAGACAGACATTCACAAAATGATGCTTATTTTTGGTCTTTCAAGTTCATGGATTATAATTAAGACTCATAAATGGAATCCATCACCATTACTTGGAAATTCTTCATCATCAGAGACGTGCAAACATCCGTTAGATTCCAGTAGTTCTCTCATCAAATCCATTCTTAAAAAACACACCATTTCTCTTTATGGCCTAGAACTCAAATTCTCTCAGCTTCCTTTTTTGCACCCAAAACTAAATTCTTTGGTTTACATACAATACCTTTACACGACCATTTTCCTATAATTTCTACTGTTTTCTATTTTTTCATTTTATAGAGTTAAGAGGTTTGATTTTTTATTTCCTAGCAGACTTCTTAACAGCTAGGTTGTATAGTACTGAATGAACATATACTGAAACAGTCAAGTGGATTGGTACAGAATTGATTTGATTTACCAGGAACACGCAGCAAAAGAACCATACAGCAAAGAAGGTGCTACTGGACTGCACAATGTCAAAAATATCAGGGGGGGGGGTCCCAAAGCCCTCCTTTTCATCAACTACACAGTCTATTAAAAGAACAGACATGGCAGTAATGTCTACTATTAATCCTGTAATACGGACATCATACAGCAATGACTGGTCATGAGAAGAAAGATACCAGAGAGAAAAACCTCCTTAACCAAAATATTCACCAGATTTGTCATACTGGATCAGATATTCTCTCCCTGGCAATACCTGAAGTTTCAGAAGACAGCAAACATTCCCACAATAGATTTGGCTACTTGAGCAATGCTATACACAGTAGAAAGGGAGTCAAATTTTTTTCTGACCCATCTAGCAAATATCCAACATCTGACTGGACCCTTATTTTAGCACACATTTTACTATGACTACCACAAAATTATCCTCCTTAAAACCAGCCACAGCATGATTCAACCTCTTGCAGCAACAAATGATGCATGGAGTTCTTTTCACTAATTATTTCATTTACATCTTATGTGACAACAATAAAGAGAAGTATTAATTGGTTGTTCCCCCAGTGCATCTGTAAATCTCATGCAGGGGACATTCCCTCCCCCTGTACACTGAGTCTCTATGTGTGTCAGGTTCAGGAAGCAAATGAGGGAAATCACCGACATGCAAAAGAAACAATTCTCCCTAGTGTAAAGGGGATCCTCTGTACATTTCCCACTTGGGGAAATCAGCACAGAAGTGGAAATCCCTCTAGTAAGGGATTACCTACATAGAGTTTTTCCACCAATTTAAATACTGAATAGAAACAAAGATCGTTAAATCACTGTAACCCCCTACCATGTACAGGTATATCACTACAGAAGTGTTTATATCAAAACAAGTTATACCAATACAAACACCTGCACTGATATAATTGGATCACTTATTTAACTATCGGATGCATGGAATGGAACCATTCCATGCATCCGATGAAGTGGGTTCTAACCCATGAAAGCTTATGCTGAAATAAATTTGTTAGTCTTTAAGGTGCCACAAGTATTTCTTTCTTATTTTCTTTCTGCTGACACAGACTAACACGGCTACTACACTGTAACCTGTCATTATTTAACTTATGTTGCTTTCTAAGCAGATATAGCTAAATTGGTGAAAAACTGTGGGTGGGCCAACTCTAAGAGATCATCTGTGTGTGCCTGGCCCTGTGGTGGGGGTGGGACTCACACCCCTATGCAAAGGGGAAGTGTGTCATCACCCACCACCCCTCTCCAACAGACAGGGTATCCTGTGAGTGTGCATACCCTGCCAGACCAGGAGCACCTGTGCTCAGTGCATCACTTTGCAGGGCTCCCCGGGAGGCATCACAAGCATGCATGGCACATAGCAGACAAGTAATGCCAAGCTGCTGCCCCGAACAGCTGCCAGCCCCTATGGCTGTGGAGAGCAACCCCCTGGGATGGGGGGTAGCAGTCACCCTTGGGGAAGGATGGAGAGAGATCACCTCCAACCAAAGGGTGAGTGGGATAGATAGATGCCGGGGGAGGGCTGATGGGAATACAAAGGTCTCAAGAGGGGAGGAAATGGACAGAGAGACCAGACCAGGATTTGGAAGAGAGAAAATGGAGAGGCCTCAAGGGCTGCGGGAAGGGGTAAATGTCAGGAGGGAGTGGGGGGAATGGGGAGGAGGAGCTGCTAAGCTTTGGGAGAAGGGAGTTAGGGGTACTTCTAGGGTGTGTCTCCTGGAAGAGGGATAGAGGGAGGGTAAGGGGGAGGGGCACACCTCCAGAGAGTTTGTGTTGGGGTAATAAATGCCAGGCAGGATGAGGAGGCGGCAAGGTTTTGGGACAGGGAAAATAGGACAGTTTCTAGGGTAGAGACAGGAATCATCTGGTGTCCTCTAGGGGGTAAAACCCCAGGGGAGCAGGGAGGTTGTTCTTGGGGATGCATGGGGGGGGGGGGGAGGGGGGGAGAGCCCAGGGGGGCTCTTGAGGGGTTAATGCCCAGGGAGGGCTCTTGCAGGAGCGGGGGGCTCTCGGGGGGCACATGGGGGGGGAAGAGCTCTCGGGGGGGGGCAGTGCCCGGGGAAGCGGGGGGGCTCTCGGGGAGTACATGGGGGGTAAGAGCTCTCGGGGGGGGGCAGTGCCCGGGGAAGCGGGGGGGGCTCTCGGGGAGTACATGGGGGGTAAGAGCTCTCGGGGGGGGCAGTGCCCGGGGAAGCGGGGGGGGCTCTCGGGGAGTACATGGGGGGTAAGAGCTCTCGGGGGGGGGCAGTGCCCGGGGAAGCGGGGGGGTCTCGGGGAGTACATGGGGGGTAAGAGCTCTCGGGGGGGGGCAGTGCCCGGGGAAGCGGGTCCCGAAGGAAGGGGGCTCCGGAGTGGGGGAGGGGCAGGTGGCGGAGGAGGCCGGTGACCGGGCCCGGCTCCCGCTGTCTCCCCCCCGGCCCGACCCGACCCGACCCGCCCCCGTTACCTGCAGTGGCCGGGCCCGGCGCCCCGAGCCGCGCGGCTGACCGAGCCCCTATCTGGGGCCGCGCCGGGGCCCCTGCTGGGCCATGGCGGCGGCGGGCGCGGGGGGGCCGCCGCTGCCTCCTCCCTGCGGGGGGCGGCGCCGGGCGGGGGGGGGCGGCTCGCGCAGGCTCTCCGGGCGGGGAAGGGGGGGGCACGCGGGGCCCGAGCGCTCGAGCTCCGCGCTCCAGCCTGGCCGGGCACTTTGTTTGTGTCCCACAATGCACCGCGGCCGTGCGGGCGGAGGCGGGGCCGCCTGCCATTCGCAGGCGCAGTGCGAGGCTCCGGCCGCCGCTGGCTCAGAGGGTGCCCGGGCCGCGTGCTACAGCCCCCAGCGTGCCCGGGACCCAGCCCCCTGCATGCACCGTCCCCAGGGCAGCTCGATGCATGCGTGGTTCCAAATTAGCGCAGAACTGCACCGCGATGCGTGCACTGCCAGTGTACTCGTCAAGCTCATGCGGGAGAACACAGTGCAGCGTGATGTGCATGGTCCCCAGTTAGTGCAGGCATTGCAGCCGGATGCATGCACGCTCTCCAGCATTGGGGCAGTCACTGCAGCCCGATGCATGCACGGTCTCCAGCGTTGGGAAAGCCACTGCAGCCGGATGCATGCACGGTCTCCAGCATTGGGGCAGGTACTGCAGCCCGATGCATGCACGGTCTCCAGGGTTGGGGCAGGCACTGCAGCCGGATGCATGCACGGTCTCCAGCATTGGGGCAGGTACTGCAGCCCGATGCATGCACGGTCTCCAGGGTTGGGGCAGGCACTGCAGCCGGATGCATGCACGGTCTCCAGCGTTGGGGCAGGCACTGCAGCCGGATGCATGCACTCTCTCCAGGGTTGGGGCAGGTACTGCAGCCGGATGCATGCACTCTCTCCAGGGTTGGGGCAGTCACTGCAGCCGGATGCATGCACGGTCTCCAGCGTTGGGGCAGGCACTGCAGCCGGATGCATGCACGGTCTCCAGCATTGGGGCAGGCACTGCAGCCTGATGCATGCACGGTCTCCAGCATTGGGGCAGGCACTGCAGCCGGATGCATGCACGGTCTCCAGTGTTGGGGCAGGCACTGCAGCCGGATGCATGCACGGTCTCCAGTGTTGGGGCAGGCACTGCAGCCGGATGCATGCACGGTCTCCAGTGTTGGGGCAGGTACTGCAGCCGGATGCATGCACGGTCTCCAGTGTTGGGGCAGGCACTGCAGCCGGATGCATGCACGGTCTCCAGTGTTGGGGCAGGTACTGCAGACGGATGCATGCACGGTCTCCAGCGTTGGGGCAGGCACTGCAGCCCGATGCATGCACGGTCTCCAGCGTTGGGGCAGGTACTGCAGCCGGATGCATGCACGGTCTCCAGCGTTGGGGCAGGCACTGCAGCCCAGTGCAGGCACGGTCCCCAGCCTAATCCATATGATACAATTCCCAACTTGAATCTTAACTGTCATTTCCAGGCTTCTGCCTCTCCCATCCCTTCAAATGGCCATTCCCAGGTGCCTCCTCCTTTATGCCCAACTGCAGCAGAACCATCTGATACTTCCAGTCCTTTTGGTGTTAAAGGAATGTCAGCCCAACCTTCCTCTGCAAAGAGCAGCAGAGAAAAAGAGACTTATCATTTCGCACGACATGCCTTTTATGTACGAAGTAGTGTGTGAATTTGCATCACCCCAAGGTCAGCTCTGAAGGCAATTGTGGTTCACAGCGATAAGCCAACGGCAGCTCTTGGGAAGCGCTGTAGCCACTACCTGCTCCTGAGGATAGCCCTGTTTCTTCTGTCCTTTGCGGGAGACTGTCACCTCACTTGGTGCTCAGGGTTCTCAGGAGACTGGAATGGCATCTTGCCTCTGCTCTGGGCATACAAGGCAAGTGAGGGAAATCTTGCCCATTCTCACACCAATGTGTATTCACCCAGGCCCGATCACAAGCTCTGCCTTGGAAATATACTCTGTGTTCAGCCGCTCCCGATAGCAAATGACTGAACTCTGCTTAGAATGAGAGGTGCCTTTCAGAATTTGGCAGTGGCAGATTAGAGCAATGGTTGACCAGATTAGCCACATGTCATGCTCTGAAGCACCCTTGGGCCTCTCCAGCTGTGGATTTAAGGAAGCACCCTTCCTCACTCCTTTGCATGTGGAATTATTATCTGGCAGCACTTTTCCCTTCTCCACCTCCCAAAAGTCACTCTGGGTGGCTGCATATTTGATCCATCCGGGTCAAATCTTGAGTTAATCCCTCCCTAGAATTTGGTCCACGTCAGTGCTACCGCAAGGTAAGCATGGCTTGATTTAACTTGATTAGTGCAGCCATTTGCTACACATTTTTGTAATAAATTGCAGCAGGAAACAGAGTGAAAGGCCACAGTCCAAAAGTATTAATCAGCAATGAAAAATCTAAGTCATCTGCTGGAAAGTGACACACTGCTCACTGTTGTAAAGATAAAAAACAGGAGCAAGCTCTCAGTGCTGTATTAAAAATACTGGGGTAATTGTAACAGGTTCCTAGCAAAACTAGTGAGCCTTCCACACAAAGCTTAACTAAAAATGCAGTACAGAGTCAAACAAAGACACTGGATAGTGCGTGGCATACGTTATTGAACAAAGCAGTGCTGGAAAGCTTGAATGCATGGTGAACACATAAAGCATTCTAGTTTGAAGGCCATAACAACGGGTAAGGGAAATTAATAGTCATAGAGAAGGGAGAAAAGGTACATCTTCAGGTGAGATTTTAAATTAGCTGGAGTGTCAATGAAGTGTGGAAACATGAAGAATATCCCAGATAGGAGAATCTGTATAGAGGTTTCTCACCCCAAGTGTGGCTTGTGAGAGAAGGACAATGAACTTCTGATCTATGCCACCAGTAATGATAGGTAGGTTCAGCTTTGGTGATCAGGTAAATAAGGATATAACCTGTACGAACCGTGGCATAGACTTGCCCAACTCCACTCGGATAATGGGGTTCCAGCTAAGAATTATGGCAGTGATAGAAATGCCATCACACTACAGTGGGGTCAGAATGACCTGCAAATAAACACATAAGACTTGTCATACAGACCAGAGGAGCATTTCAAGCAATACCCCACCGCTGCTCAGACATTTCAGAGAAAGAGGACTGAAACGCCAGTAAAAAAGCACTTACATCTGGCCTTGTTTGTACATGTGCGGGTTGGCGATGAGATATTAAATTCAGTACAGAAACAGGAATAAAAGTGTCATGTCATTGCATGAAACAAGACATTGACAAAATGATTTATGATTAATTTACCATGTATATACTGAAAACACCTGGAGGCCACAGCCAGGCACGGTACAAACATATAGTAAAGGACAGTCCCAGGCCCAAATGACACAATGTATGTGATCACAGGTAATGAGCTATCATCTTATAAAATGAGGCATGAGGAAATGACAGTGGACAATGACTATGGGTGAGAACCTCAGTGGGTGTAACTGAGCCTACTTCCATAACTTTGGAGCGGTGCTGATTTACACCAGTGAGGATCTGGCCCCACACCTCTAGGTATTCTATTCTGTGCATGGTCGGGAGGCATGTGAATTATCTAGGGCCTGCTCCTGCAAACTCTTACTCCCACAAGTAGACCCTTGAATTCAAGTGAAGAAGGACGACTCATGGGAGTAAGCGGCTGCAGGATCAGAAACTCAGTTTTCTATGCGGATGCACTTTGCTTTCAAAGGAAAACTCCATGAGGGTTGCTAGCACCCCCAGCTGGATTAACTCAACCAACTGCGACAGTTGCCTGAACTCTGCCAGGTCAATTAGAACGGCCCACTGACCCAGTGCAGTTCACCAGGATCTGCCAATTGCATGCTGACCCCCTTCCGCTGGATTTTACAAATCACATTTTTAGTTCTACTTTCCCAGCCCTCACTGATTCATTTGCTCAGACTTTGGCAGATGTTTAGGACTGAAGCAAAGTGAAGTCATTAACTTAACATGCCCGCAGATGCCAAGTTGCACAGGTTTTTAGCAATGTGACACAGTTGCTTGGTATTTACCACGCAGTCATGCGGGGACATGACCAGCGTATGCAGTCATTCACGTCTCCCAGGTCTGCCAAATGCCCCTCACAGGGAACACGCCTGGTTGGGAAGACAGACAGGTCAGCATGTTTGATGCCCTTCCCCCCTCCCCCCCCATAGTTCTTTCCACAGAAACTTGCTCAAGGAGACAGATTTTGATTGACTTCAATGGGCTTTGGATAAGACCCCCAATGAGAACTACCCCTTCATTTGTTTTCTTCTCAGTTTTCTCTCTTGTTCTTGGAGAATCCTGAAATGGAACTGTGGCACAAAGGCCCCTTGGTGCCAGCTGGCAAAGGGTTCACTGCTCCAGTGGTTCTCAACCAGGGGGTCCGGGGCCCCCTGGGGGGGCCACGAGCAGGTTTCAGGGGGTCCTCCAAGCACAGTCAGCATTAGACTCACTGGGGCCCAGGGCAGAAAGCCGAAGCCCCACCGCATAAGTCTGAAGCCCTGAGCCCTGTCACGAGGGGCTCAAGCTGAAGCCTGAGCAATGTAGCTTTGCAGGGACCCCTGTGGCATGGGGCCCCAGGCCACTGCCCCGCTTGCTACCCCCTAACACCAGCCCTGGCTTTTATATGCAGAAAAATAGTTATTGTGGCACAGGAGGGCTGTGGAGTTTTTATAGCATGTTGGGGGGGCCTCGGAAAGAAAAAGGTTGAGAACCCCTCCATTACGCTGTGTCAGCAACTCCTAAGAGGCCTGACAAACTCATTACACCTAACACTACTTTTCATAGTGTTTAGCCATAGCTAGTGTCTTGCAAGGTACAAATTAAAGCTGGTGTCGTGCTGGTCATTAATATCAGTATGAAAATGTACGGTTAATGACTTATGAGTACCTACTAAAACTATGTAACAAGGCAGAGTTGACAAAGGTTTCCTGTCAGTAAAGGTGTATCTATTCACCTATCCCTGTTTCCCAGGGCTGCCACAAGAACCATCTTCTCTCCAACCACCCTCTTGCTTCAGGGCCAATCACAGGAAACAACTTCTCTCCTCCCAAAATGAGAGCGCCCAGCCCTCTATGGCAATCACCCACTCTTCCCCAGCTGGGCCAGATAATTGAATGGCGCCACCGGATTCCCCAGCCTGATCAGGATCAGCAGGGGTGGAGGGATGGGAGCAGGGGAATCTGATCTGTCACAGGCCAAGCAGATCCAAACCCCCCTTAAAGAGCCAGCCAGCATGTGACAGTTCTGTAAACATTACTCTAAAAACCGACCTAATGAATAGAGAATGAGCTCCTTTCTTTGAACCATCCTCTCCACCTCTATAGCTGGGCTATCATTTTTGATTAAATTCTACAGGATGGTTAAAGAAAGCCCATGGGAAAGCCAGCATTTTCTACAGGACTTTTCCATAAAGGGTGAACCTGATTTTGGTCTCCTATTCATTTTACAACATTACGGGCATGAGTCGTTGACATTATCGAAGTTACACTGGCATGAAACTGGAGTAGTTCAGGGGTGAATCAGGCCCTATAAATCCACTGGAACTAATTTTGAGCTCACTTAATTTGTACATCTGGAGTAACATCACCAAAGCCAATAGAATTTCAAAGGTATAAACTGGACTGAGAGGAGAATAATGATACATTTTTCAAAAGCACTGAAGTAACGTAGAAGCCTAAATCTCATTGATTTTCAGAGGAAGGCTCCTAAGCGCCTTAGTCCTGTGGTTCTCAACTGGGTACCCATGGCCCCCTTGGGGGCTGCGAGCAGGTTTCAGGGGGCCAGTCAAAATAAACCAGAGAGCTTGCCCCCTTCCTCCTGGGGGCTCCACACAAACTCTGTCCCCACCCATAGCCCTCTGCACCCCCAACAACAACCTCAAGCAGAAAGAGGAGCTCACCAAGGGAACTGCCCCCCTTGGCAGGCAAGATAAGCGCAGCGCCACTCGGCCTATCTTCCCCCTGTTCCAGAACTGCATTGGTGTTTAGGCAGGAGACAGGTGGCTGGAAGTCTAGAACCAGGCAGCAGTACTTATGGTCAGAGGCAGAAACTTAGGCCTCTAGAGAATTTTTTACCCTGAACATTTAGGTACAGAATAAGTTTAGGCACCTACCGTGTTAGGCAGCAGCTGAGTGTGGGCTGCAGAGTGGTGCCTAAAACTGGAGCTTAGGTGCCTAAATATCTTTGCAGCTCTGGCCTAGAGTTCCTCTAGCCCTTTCACATCACACCATATACCAGTTATGGTGTGTGTGGGGGGCGGAGGGGATTGATTCTTTGCTACCTTGCATATTCTCAAGCAAAACTCTACCGGTAGTGTAAGGGAATGGAGAATTCTGATCTGGTAACATTTTACACCATGTTGCATTCCCTTTGCTTACACACACACACACACACACACGAGATTATGTGTAATTTGAACAATTACTTTGCAGATCCAGTAGTCCCTAGTGTGCACTGCCAAAGAGTCTCTTGGTTTTTTTCCAACAACACAGCAGATAGATACCCAGCTTTCCAGGACGCTGCTTTCTAACGAGCTGGGCTTGTGCTCTACTCTACCTAAGGGCCCTGTTTAGCTGGCAGAACTGCGAATAGCTTGTCTTCTCTCAGAGCCGTTAGCGGGGGGTTGCTGCTGTTCCAGCATAAAGATGTGAGAACTTTTCCCTTAGATTTCCCCGAAAGTGTGGCGTGAAGCGCGGGGCAGTTATCAGCGCTGCCCTGTATCACTTTCAGCAGCTTGTAGTGCGCCTTCCTGTGGAATGCTCGAGGCTTTGGCTTGGCGAGAACATTCTGTGCCACAAATCCAGGGAGCTGATTTGTTGGGTAGATCTTTGACGGGGCTGCCTCAGCGCAGTTCACTAGCAATGACACTTAAAGCCCTCTCTGTCTGGCAATGAGATTCCGGTTTCCCGTCTACGCAGAAGACACCTAGGTATAGCTCTTGACCCTTTCGACGGCAGGCGCGGTGTGATTGCCTTTCTGATAGCCAGGTTTGGAGGAGATGACTAATTTTTTCAAGCTGAACACTGACAAGCCAGAGCTGTGATTGATTGGGCTCTGCACACTGAGACCTCTTCTCCCCTCCTGGACTGTTTCCTTTCATGGCAGTGCTGTTCTTCCTGCTGCCAAAGTTTCTCATACTGGAAATATTTTTGACCTTGGGTGTTTGGAGCTGCATTTTTAGGCAGGCAGCCGTAGTACAATTACAGGAATTATTCCACCAGGATGTCGCTTTTGCACTCGCTAGTCTCCTGGCTGCTTCGCCCTCAGAGAATTTGCAACCCACGCAGAACTTTCTCCTCACTTCCGTATATTTTCCCCTAGAAGATCTCAAAGCACGTTACAAAATATTCACTGAGCCTCAGAGCTCTCTGCACACTCAGTGTTATATTCCCCTTTTTACAGATCGGGAAACTGAAGCACAGAGAGGTTACGAGTCGCCCACGGTTGTCCAATAGGTCAGTGGCAGAGCCAGGAGCACTTCTGGCTCAAAATCTCATGCTGTAACCCTAGAGGGCACCGCCTTTCCCTGGACTGCTCATGTGTTACTCCTGATCTGATACAGGGTGGCAGGCACGCTACCGTTGTCCTAATAAATTAGCCTCATTAGCAGTCCCTTGTTGTCAACGGGACACCGTCCATTAACTTCAGTGAGTCTTGTGTCAGATGCTATTCCCATTTTCATTCAGGTTCTCTGGCATATCTGTGTCTGTACATCATTTCCTACCCAGGAACCAAGTCAAATCCTTTACATACAACACTCAGCATAGGCTGTCTCCCTGCCACGCTTACCCAGCCTCTGATCTGGGTAGTTCCATAGGGAAACCCTTTTGCTGCTGCCCTCAAGAGACTGCTGCCTAGTCTTTGATTTAGCCCTAAAGCTTTTAAGGCTGCCTCGTAGGTCTCCAATTCACCTCCTCGTTCCTGCCCATATTAGTCTCTAAAGGGCCATTAACTAACTTTCGATCAAGTCCAGTGACTTAGTTACCTGGCAACTGCCCATTTTTTTCTCCAGTTATGTTTTATTTGGTTTGATCTTGTGCGTAGCATGGCAGGCCGTTCCCGCGCAGGACACTATGGACGTGTGACGGACTAATCGCCCAAGGGGAATACAGTTCAGTCACCGGGCCCTACTGCGAAAGCCAGTCTGCAGATTTGGATGCACCCGTCCCTCGCGTGCCTGAGGGTATGATCCTGTGAGTGCTGAGGGCTCAGCTGCCATGGAGTCACAGGATCGGGTCCTTAGCTGGCATTGATGAAGAGACAACACGAGATAAAAGGCGGGCAAAAACGTGACGGACGGTTAAATGGTTCTGAGCCTGGCCGGAAAGGGGTGGGTAGATAGGACTGTGTAAAAAGCCTGTCAGAATAGGCCGATTAGCATTTGATTCCTGTTGGGAACGGCTCTCCAGACATGAGCGCTCTTTGTTGAGCTCTCAGGCAGCTATTGGGAGACAAGATTTTCTTGAGAGGGGACTCTCGGGGGAATCAAAGAGAGCCACTTGCCCCAGGCCTGTCGGAGTGCCGCATAGTTCAGATTGGTGTGCGGGGAAGCAAGGGTGAGAACACAGAGCGTTTGGCTCAGGCAAACAGCTCCCAATGGCCGCATGAAAAGAACGGCTTCTGCAAGGGGCCAAAGCCTCAGCTGCCACGGACTTCATTGCTTCTCAGCCCAAGGAACTTAACCAGACTCTTCAGGAGTCTGTCCCCTTGCCTGGGAGATTCCTTAGGGTATAGATGCACCGTAATAATCTGTGCCACGCCACCAGTTAGGGGGAAAGGGAGGCCCAGCCAGTGTCCCTATAGCATGGCAATCCGTCACTAGCACAAGAGCCCTGTGTGGCCATGGGACACCGGTGTGTAACCAAGGTGCAAATTAGCACCAGGGGGAAAGCACAAACATGGCTTAAAGCAACCTTTGAACCCCATTCTCCTGAGCGGCACTGGCCCTACCACAGGGAGACCCAACTACCCCAGCCCCCATCCAGCATGTCTCTGAATGGGCGCTTTGTTGGCAAAGAAACCAGAGACTGGAATGATGCATAGAAGCCATTTCAGAGGTGCTCACTTTGCTTTGGGACTAGAAGTTTCTATTCAAATTCTCTTTGGTATATTCAAGCCCCAGGCTTTGTATTTCACTGGCCAAGTTATAATCTTGCAGTGACGACAGTTTTTGGGAAGGAACATGTTTAAATGTCTGGTATGTGCTGGTTTTATTTGACCTTCCATGGATGGCATGTCAACCGTCCCCATGGTTGGGGTCTATGTGTGAACAGAATAACAGATGAGCAACCATGTAATACAAAGAAGATAAACTTTAGCCTCTATATGATGTATGGCTGTGTTTTTGCCGAAGGCTTCCGGTGACAGTACGGACTACAGAAGCAAAACTTGTGTGAACCAACCATGGAATCAGACATACCCAAGTAGAACATAAGCAGAGTAATGGGTCGATTTCTGCTCAGAGACACAGGTGTAAATCCATAGTAACTCCACTGAAGTCAGTAGCATTAGTGTTTAATGCTGCTAGGATAAATTCAGAAAGGATATATAAGACGCAAAGGGATATGTTATACATTGCCAAGTCAGTATGAGTCTAAGACCCCAGTTGAGCACAACACCTAAGTACGTGTGTAACTTTAAGCATGTGCTTAAGTGGTTTGTGGAATCAGGGCCTAAGTCATTTAAGGGAAGGTAGAGGGAGTCCACCTAACACGCATTGAGAAATGTGAACCATCTATATTATATGAAGTGAGACACCCTCTAAACTCAGTCCATATATCCAGATAAGTTTCCCACCTAATATGGCGCCAGAAGCGCCAACCTTTAGCAGCTGTATTTTTAGAGGATGATGCTACATTTAGAACCATAAGGGGCAAATTCTACTGTCTCTGAAACCAATATAAACGCAGAGTAATTCATTTGGCGGCAGAGTTAAATGAAGAACGCAGCGGTCCCCCTATTTTAACCACTAGACCATATTTCTTCTCAGGTCTAATAAGTCACGGAGTTCTGCAGTGCCTACTAACACATCATAAGCAACCTGAAAAATGTAAACAACTCCACAATTTCTCCCAGATTTATTTTGACTGCCTCCTATTGTAATGTTTTGTTTCATTATTTTAAAATCCAGAGAGACATTTCTGAAAAGTTACATAGAACAAAGAACTGTGAGGATCAGAAATAAGGCTCATGGGCTGGACATATAAAACACACAGAGGAAAGCATTCATGAAACCAAATCTAACCAATGGAAAACAAAATCTGACAATATGGTAATTTCCAGGAAGTCCTTTATTAAGAGATAAAGGCTAGCATTACAATTGGACTATCCATTATCAAAGATTAACAAAACAAAACCCAGGTTAAAACAAGAAAATGTTTCTTTGTTAAAATAAAATTAGAACGTTTATTTCTATTGGTTTGTTATGATTACAAAGCTTGATTGGAAATCGCGTCCTGATTTGCACACCAAACAGTAGTGAGATACCAGTTGTGTAACTAAGCAGTTAGAAAGATTAGCGAGATTTCCTCCCCCAAAACTCCACTGCGGGTGCAGGATAGGGGAGGACAGCAGCAGCATGTTAAAACACAAATGGTCACACCTTCTTTTCAGACAGCTACTGTACAAAACAAAAATTCATAATAAATATCTTACAGAAGAGGCTCAGTACACTGCTACAATCCTTCACTGAAGGGGAACATACTGTATATACATCTGTCTCTCTCTATATCTCCTATATATATAACTTATTTGACTTACATCACCATAAATGCTACACATTTCTAAGAGAAGGATAGGTCAGGAATTCCAAAACAATCATCACTCAGTGAAATATATGTATATGTACCTGGGCCCCAATGCCCGGGATCAGAACACCCCACAAAGAAGTTCTGATCCTGATCCAAATTTTGTGCTGAGAGCGAATCTCTAGTACCTACAGTAATTGGAAGAGTGAGAACAAGAGACCAAAAAGGTCTGCTTAAAATAGAAAGGATTGACATTGGCGTGAATGAGGAACTGGCAGGTTTCCTGCCCTTGTCACCTCGAGGTTAGCTTTACTTTTCAGTGGTCAGGGCTGGACCTCACATGCTGGCCTTAAACTATTAACCCTCAGTAGCAGGAATGCTGCTGTTGTAAAGAATTCCCACTTCAAGCTTAGAGACACAGGCCTGTGCTGAATAATATAAAACAACAGCACAAGTGCAAATGCCTGCTATAATGTTACTTCCATATCAGGGACTAATACAGCAAAACACCACAGTATTTTTTATACCACAGATGCATTCTCCCCCTCATGATCCAGCGAATCGCTTAAACCCATGCTTAACTTTAAACTCATTTGAAGTCCATGGGACTACTCACATGCTTAAAGCCAGAGGTGCTCTTCAGTACCTTGCTGAACTGGGGACAAAGATTCCTCTTACACACTATTAGGACTAAGGGGAACACAAGCAGAGCTAGAAAGGAATTGGAGAGTTAATCAAAAATCTCACGCTGACTGGGATTTGTCTGTAACCGGGAACTTGCACATGAAAGAAGTTCTAGCTAATGAATTGCGCCATGGACGTAAACAGATGGAGGAGGTCTCGCTGCTTGTTTGACACCAGTGTGGGCTTCATTATTAGCGCATATGTTTTCCTTGGCACAATCTCGGGGAAATCTCAGACGGCAATTTCTGACCTATCTCAAATGGGCGCTACAACCGTGGAGAAAAGATGTATAGTTGCTTTTGAGTTAAACACTCACACACGTGAAGGAAAAAAATACAAAGCAAGAAAGCATGACTTCAGCATCCAACTATTTGTTGGAGCGTGTGAGATGGTTTAAATTTCTGGAGCTAGAGCAGCATTCTGTGTATGTTCATTAGAGAGGCCTGAATTGAACCCCAAACTCTGGGGACATTCAATGCTGGATCTAAACTTTGCAGCTGTCCATTAGCTCCATAAAGGGACCTAATAGAAATTCTGGATCCCCCATGCTGTGAACTTTTTCAAAGTCTGGATCCCGACGTGCACCCTCTGCCTCGGGTCCATCCGTTTTATATATTGTGTAACATGCTGGTAAAATGATATTGGAGGAGGAAGCTCTCGAGTTCATGACCTGCTCTGCATACACATTTTCAGATCAGCGAAGGGAAGGTGAGAAACGCAACACTGCGTCCCGAAAGAAGCCAATGAGGATTTGTAAAGATTTGCCAACATATTTGGAGGAGGGCAAACTTGAGATTCAGTGGTTTGATTAAAGGAAACAACCAGATCAGCAGGGGTCTTCTCTTCTCTCCAGCCAGCTCCCAGGATAAGAATAACTGCACTGGGCTTCAGTGGGAGTTATCCATATCCTGCTAGAGGAAGATCAGGGCCTGAATGTGCTAAGTCTTCAAAATTAAGCTAGATGTCTGGAGAGGACAGGCTTTCTGGAAAGATTCCTGGTGCAAACAGCCGTTCTCATGGCATTTTGGCACATCTGCACCCAAAACCTAGAAATGCAGAGGCAGCAGCACTAAGGTTCTCTCTGAGTTCAGCTCAGGTTTGGGGCTCCGGTTTGGCTCAGTCCTTATTAAGAGGTGGGTAGGAACCAACCCTCCTTACTCCGACTTCTGATAAGAGTTCAAAGCTCAAACCTCTCACTGTAAGGGTCTGGATCCAAACCCCAAGGTTGAATAGGCCACACTTTTGGATCTGGATTTTGAACCCCTAAATCAGCAGCTTTCGGATCTGGGATTTTGGTTCAGCCCAGTATTGAGATACGGGTTGAGATGTTCAGATGCAACCAGAGGATTTAACCACACACCTTTGAGCGAGCTAGCTAGATTTCCTAAAAGAAAGTGCTAGAGTTTAACTGAAGAACCAAACTGTTTGTTTTAGCACTTCTCCTATTCCTGCTGCCCCTTGTATTAAATACGGTGCAGCCAGCAGGGAGACTTTTCTTTATTCGAGATGAACAAAACCGGCTTCTCTTTCACTGTCCCAACTCTATTCCAAGGTGGAAGGGTCAATCTCCATTCCTTTTTCCTTGGCGAGGCTGTTTAATGGGGCCCCACGCAAGGGTCTCCTTTTCACGTGGGCCAAGCTAGCAGAATGTTAACACTAGTCTACGCAGGGAGTGGGGCAAGCCTGGGGAGCCCCCTAGCAGCAACACAGGTAGCAGCTTTAGTTTGAAAGGTCACCGACCGCAGGGAAAAAGGGTGACCCCACTGTTGGATGTGGTCTTGGGGCACACTCCTAATGACTCTGCCAGAGCACATTCTGCGCGGAGTGCCAGCCCCAGGAGGAGCAGTAGGTCAAAGATGCACGAGTCAATTTCTGGAATAATAATAATGATAATAATACTAACGAAAAATAAATAAATAAAAGAATGGCTCTTACAAGGGCCCTGCAGCCGCCCACCCACTCAGTGCACCCTCAGTGCTGACATCTGTGGCTGAAATAGCTTCCTCCCGGCTTCATCTAACACTCTCAGTCTGTAACGATACTTTGCTGACCTTTAAGGAGCCAGGCCTCTCCTATACAGATAGAAGACCTGCAGCATGGCTGCAGCTAGCCTGCGTCAGCTGGCTTGGGCTCGCAGGGCTCAGGCTACGGGGCTAAAAATGGCAGTGTAGACATTCAGGCCGAGGGACCCTGCAAGGGGGGTGGATCTTAGAGCCTGGGCTCCAGCCCGAGCCCAAACCTCTATTGCTATTTGCAGCCCCACAGCCAATCCCTATGAGGCTGAGTCAATGGACTTAGGCTGGGAGACTCGGTGTCACTGTGTAGACGTAGCCACAGGTCCAGAGAACAGAAGTGATTTCCCCAAGGCCAGAAAGCAACTGCGAAGCCAGGAACAGAATGGAGGAATCCTGCCTCCCAGTAATCTGCTCTCACCACTGTTCTGATGGGGAAATGCTGGCATGCCCCTTCCTATAGTACAGACTTTGCTTAAGCTGGAAAAACCTAGAATTAAAATAGACAGGGAAAACAGGGTCAATAGGTTTGAGAACCCCTCCCCTCCACCAAATAGTTTTCAATGATCACAGAATCTTATCCTCCAGGAGGATCACGCAGCCCTAGTTAGAAAAGGACACACATGAGACATGCAGAGAGAGACAGACAAATTGAGACCTTTTTAGTTCTCTGGTTTGTTTCCAACAATTAAATGGAAACCGTACACCCAAGAGAGACAGAGTGAGGCATCAAAGGGGAGAAAGATGCTCAAGAGTCCCCAGGGTAGGGGCACAAGAAAATGGAACTTCTGGGTGATGTGAGGATCCCCTATTGAGAAAGGTTGATGAAAAGTAAATTTGCACATTTTCCCTAAAGATAGAGGCTGCTGCCAGGTCTGATCAGTCTCACGGGATGTGTAGCACAAGGAGATTGCTTCAAAAGGTGAAAGTTCAGAGACTGGCCAGATGTCTGCACTGGGGACAGACAACATCTGGGTCGGAGAGAGAAGAGCTGGCTGTGCTACTTAGCTCTAGCAGCAATCCCTGCTGGGGGAAAAAATAATACTCCAGCCTTGGGAGAAGCTGTTTTAGATGTCCCAGTCAGGACTGGTCAGATGGAGGACAATATTAGGGCAAAGCGGTGGGAGAATGGACTGAAAACCAAGGAGGGTTTCTATGCACAAGGAAACACTAGTTCGCACCCCCCTGGTCAGGAGACTGGGCATAATTGAGATGCAGCATCTAGCTTAGATCATGCAATAAACCTTTCACTCTTCACGTTCAAAGCACTGTACAAAAAATCTGCTAATCCTCATGACATCCTGTGAATCAGGGTAGTGCCAATAACCTCAATTTCCTCAGCTGTCAAATGGGGCTAAGTGACTCATCTAAGGCTGCATAAAGGAGTTAGTATCCTTTAGACTCAGGAGTAGCTGGAGCTCGGTCCCCTGCTCACAACACTCTGCCTCCTGCGACAGTTCATTGGTTGTCTTTGCAGGCGAACAGAGAGACAAGTCGGAAAGATTCAGATAGGCATGTGCAATGCTGGATTTGACTTTGCAGGCTGACTTTTCATGGGGCTTCCACTGCATTTGTACACCACTGATGGACCGACTTTGTCCCCTCTCCTTTCATCTGTCCAGACGTTGGACGGCCGTATATAACCATCTAAGAATAGAGATGGCCCTGAACGAGCCCAAACACCCCCCAAACGTTGGGATAAAGGGGATCGAAATCGGAGCCACGATCCACAACAGAAGTTTTGCAACGGGGCCCAGCTTCAAATGGGCTGAACCAAAGCCCCAGGTCTGAACACCACTGAAGTTGGGACAGGGCAGAGGGGCCAAATTGTGCAGCTTAAGCCTCTCTGTAGCAACGAACCCTAATGGAATTTACCAAATTAGTATAAGGTCATGTTTAAGGCGTCTGCTCCCACAGTCTTTACTGAAGAGCACGGGAATTCTACCTGAGTAATGGCAGCAGGATCCTCCCATACAGGTTTAAAACAAAACCAACTTATGTCAGACTCAGGGGTGCTATAGTGGGGGTGCTGAGAGCCATTGAACCAAACTGCAAACCCTGGATGTAATGGAAATCCCTTCCAGCCAGGGGGTGCAGCTATCCTACCCCTCAGCCTCTCTGCAGAGGAGTCTGTCAGGCCACATATGGTAAATAATGAAGGAGAGTTGGTAGGCGTGGCTGGAACTCAGGTCGTCCTTTAGGGAAATAGCCTAGACTCTCTCCTTAAATTAAAATTCAGCTGCTATTGACCAGTAAAAATAAAACACGTGACTCCTCCCTTCCCCCGGGCTACTTCCCCCCCCCCCACCCCCTGAGGTAGATGTCTATTGACGGGGGACGGAACCAGAAAAAAGAGTCTTCCAAGCAGGTCTGCCCCCGGGGGCCTGCTCAGGTCAATTAGTGCACGTTCACTTTTAAACCTACGTCCCCGCTGGACTTGCCAAGCCAGGTCTGGTCTGGTTAGTAGTTGGCTACGTGATGCGTCTCCGATGCACGGGGCCTGCCCTGGCTCAGCATTCTTGCAGCACGCAAGCGGCGGTCGCTGCCTGGGGCGGGGGCGCGCTGCATTTCTCAGGGGCGACGATCTTCCCCGCATAGTCAATGCAGGCGGCGCTCCGCGTCCGCACGCCCTCGCTGCAAGTTCGGGAGCACGGCGACCAGGGGCCGACGCGCCAAATGGGGCACGGGAGGTCGCCGCAGGGCTTGATGTCCTCGGGCTTCAGAGCCTTGTCGCAGGTGGCGGAGGCCTGGCCCTGCACATCCCGGCATTCCACCGTTCGCCTCTGCCAGCCAGAGCCGCAGGTTTTGGAGCACTCGGACCAGTCTCCCATGACCCACTGCGAGGTCAGCAGGGGCTGGATGATGTTGGCGGATTTCTTCTCCTTGGCCTTCTGCTTGCTAAAGGGGACGTCCTTGGGGATGAAGAACGTGTACTTCACCTTGGGCGGGAAGACCTCGCTGGAGACGGTCAGCAGTTGGACAGTGAGAGATTCCGGAAGCTGCCGGAAGCTCTGGAGCCGCTCCAGGGTTGTCAGGGAGCCGCTGTACTTCAGGATTGTCCCCTTCAGCAGGAGGTCTTGCTCCATGGCTGAAATGGCAAAGTCTCCATTCAGGAGGTACTTGCCGTCCAGGGTTCTCAAAGCCAGGTAGTTCCCATCGTGCCGGACCCCGCGGTGGCTGCGCTGTTTGATGTCAATGTTGGTAGCTCCAGCAGGGATCGTGACGATGTCATTATATCCGTACCTGCGTGGATCAAGAGGAGATGGTTGTCATCCTGAACTTACAAACAAATTAGTACAGGGACTGGATCGCCTATTGCCCGTGACAAGCTTGACCTAATCAGCACTCCAGTGCCGTGGACGGGAAATTCTGCGACAGCCTCCGATAAATGTTAAACGGGAGGGTTTTTCCCCGAACAAAATGTGAAAATGGGCAGTAGTTAAGTATCCTAGTTAAATATCCTCACACCTTTGTGTCAACTGTCTGTATTGGGCCATCTTGATGATCACTTCAAAAGTTTTTTTCCCCTGCTGATAATAGTGCCTCTTAATTAATTAGCCTCTTAAAGTTGGTATGGGTACTTCCACCTTTTCATGTTTCTCTGAACGTATAAGTATCTTCTTACTGTATGTTCCATTCTATGCATCCGACGAAGCAGACTGTAGTCCACGAAAGCTTATGCTGAAATAAATTTGTTAGTCTCTAAGGTGCCACAAGTACTCCTGTTCTTTTTGCTGACACAGACTAACATGGCTGCTACTCTGAAACCTGTTATTTTGATATGAAATTTCCTTTATTTGACACTGCCCCATAATTTTTACATTGCAATGGGGCTGCTGAGTTTTGTACTGGAAGCTCAGATCTGCATTGGGACCTCGTCATGGACACAGAGGAGAGTTTTGACAGCTGGGTACGAGGCAGCTGGGGCTTTTGGTACCTGGGGAGGGATCGGCGACAGTTTGGAACCGGAGGATAAGAACACTGGCTGGATGTTTCTGCTAAAACAATCAGCAGTTAAGCAGTTACTGATATTGACGTTTATATTGTCCTCTTTAGGTTTCAGAGTTAACATCTCCTGTGAGATGAGTGGGGCAGTTCACACCTCTTTGAGCTATTTTTCCAGGCCGTCTGCAGATTCAGGCAGGAATTGGTTGGACTTGGTTGACGTCTGGAAGGTTTTCTTTGCAACCATCAGAGACAGCAACTGGGTTTTAAAAAAATGAAATCAGATACTGGAGCGCAGTTTTGCCGCTGGGCTGGATTCCACGGCAAATGTGTTGCTGTATAATCCTGGAGTATGCATGGGGCCTAGGGACCAGGGCCGGTGCTACCACTAGGTGACCTAGGTGGTCGCCTAGGGCACCAGGATTTGGGGGGTGACATTTCAGGTCCCTCGGCGGCATTTCGGCAGCAACGCTTTATCTTCGGCTGCCGGGGTCCTTGGCGGCATTTCGGCCAGCATTTCTCCTGGATGCGCCACCTAGGGCGGCAAAAAAGCTGGCGCCGCTCCTGCTAGGGACTGCAGTGTGAGCACTGAGTCATGGCTATGGACTAAAAGGCCTTTAAGTCAGAGACTGTCTGTCTTTGTGCCTTGTACATTGTCTGTGCTGAGCAAACAATAATGATCATTTGCGACAGGTATGAGGCAACACACTAGAATCCAGCACCTGGCACAAGTCAGCACCTGTAACTGACAGGAATATTTCCACACAGCGTTTCAAGGGCTTGTGTTGTGGCTGGCAATTATGCATAGAGAATTTTGGAACAAAGCCTTAGGGTCAAATTCTGCTCTGAGTTGTGCTGGCATCCTTAACCCTGATCTAAATAGGATCTCTTGTAGATTAAATCCCTTTGGCTGTCATTACCATGTTAATCTCTCTTTAGTCAACCACAAACAATTCATTGGCAAATGGAAGTTCCATTCATTGTGTTTCCTGGAAGGAAACCATTTAGGAAATCTCATTTGACCCTGGGAGTAATCTCGCCACATGGAATTTGATATCTCAGCCCTTTGTTACTCTCTTTCCAAGAAGTCTTTTATATTGGACGCTGGTGTCTACTATTATTCTGCTTGAAGTTTAACCCTTAAACACAAAGGACCAGCTCTTCAGCTGGTGTCAATTGCCACAGTTCTGTTGATGTTAGTGGCACTACACTGATTTATACCCTCTTTAGGCTCTGGCCCAGACAACAAAACCTGCTCATGTGTCAGGCCAGCATAAGATCACTGAGCCATTTCAGCGTTGCATAGGTCTTAGAATATCAGGGTTGGAAGGGACCTTAGGAGGTCATCTAGTCCAACCCCCTGCTCAAAGCAGGACCAATCCCCAATTTTTGCCCCATATCCCCAAATGGCCCCCTCAAGGATTGAACTCACAACCCCGGGTTTAGCAGGCCAATGCTCAAACCACTGAGCTATCCCTCCCCCCACTTGTGTCTTGTGCTGGCCCACTGCACACGGGTGAAATTCAACCTCTGATCTTACACTGTAAACCCCTCAGGGCAGGGACTGATTTTTTTATTTGTGCCTGGTAGAGCACCAAGCACATGGTAGCGGCAGCAGATAACGTTTAAAGGGTCACATTACAGGGTCGCTTGGCTGGATTCTGAGCTCGTTTACACTAGTGTAAATCCAGGTTAACGTTATGGAAACCAACAGAGTTACACTGGTGAAAATTAGATCAGAATCTGCCTGCCTGACAGGTAGTTTAGGTGTGTGTGTGTGTGTGTGTGTGTGTGTGTGTGTGTGTGTGTGTGTGTGTGTGTGTGTGTGTGTGTGTTGTTTTTCCAAACCTTAATAATTTCATGATACCTTTAAAAGTTAACGTTAAGAGGTGGTTGTTTTTTTAAATATTTAAAGTTTTTCCTGCAGTTTTGGTATCCACAACATTGCAGCACTTGGATAGCACATGAGAATCAGAAAGTGTCACAGGCAAGAGACAAAATGTGAACCTGGCCGGGTCTGGGTTCACTCTCCACGCTGATTCAAGAGTAAAAATTAAAACAAACAGGGAAGAGTAACCTAGATGATTAAATCTGAAATAATTGTCAACATCAGACATGCTGCTGGTCGTCTGTGTAAGGAAATTCGCTTTTAGTAATGTGTGGGTGTGTTCTTCCCTGGCTACACCCTGTCTGAATGCATTAACGTCAGTGAGGTTGCAGAGGTGTAGCTGAGTGAAGAATCGGTTCAGAGGCTGGATCCTGAGCCGCTGTAGGTCAGTGAAGCACCACTGAAGTCCAGTGTTTGGCCCCCTGGGAAAGAGCCTTGGAAATAGTGACTATGTTTTATGATTAAATCCCTTTTCTCTCTGGGCTTGATCCTGCAAAGCTCCCATTAGTTGGAATGATGTAGAATCAGGCCCTCTGAGAGCATCCGTCCAGAGTTTGCAGGCTGTTTGGGGGTTCGATCCTGCAAGGGGCTGAGTGAGGATCAGGACCATTATGAAGCGAAAGCCGCTGCTCCAAAAACATCCCCAGGAGAGACAAACCTCTCTCACTTTGTGCCAAAGTTTATGCTACCATCATCTCCTTCCGTCACCCCCCGGGATACCAGGCTTCAACCTCCCCAGGACTTACTTGGATCTGTTGAGTGAGCCAGATATTTTCCTGCATGTCGACCCATTGCCTCCGCACACCCCACACTTGTCCAGCTTCTTGGAGGAGCCAACCATGTGGTCACAGCCAGCCTTGATGCACTGCCCGTGGACACAGATGGAGAGGGTCTCCGGCCCACACAATGTCCCATCGATCACCTGGGCCATAAGAAGCAGACAATAATGAGACAGTTCCATGACCCCAGCTGGGGCCTTTCATCCAGTTATATTCCAGGCAAGGACAATAATAATTAAAGGCAAGCGTCTTACTTTGGCCTCAAATACTTTGAATTCGCTCCTCCCTCTGGCTCGGCAAAAGAGCTTGCACCGGTCCCGGGGGGACACCCCTGAATACTTGGGGAGCCACTCCAGCAGATTCCCGTCCAGATCGGTGAAGTTGTAGCTGTTGTACTTTTCACACTGCTGCTCTCTAAAGCTCTTCCCTGAAAGGAAGGGAAAATGTGACCCGACAGCAACCCAAGGGCAATGAATCATTTGCCTGAAATCTTACAAATGGCATCCGGTCAGTGAGCTATGCTTGCTGCTCATCCCTGCATGCACACTGCAAGTCTCACCACTAGACCGTGGGAGAGCTGGGTGGATACCCCTACCAGAAGGCTGTGGCCAATTAACCTGCCAATTAACCACTCTTGGGGAAGTGGTGACTGGGATGGGGTGGCTTTGGTGAATGAGCCGGCTGGTAGGTTTGGGATGGGAGGCCGTGTTCTGCCTCCAGAAGCTGGGTGAGGGATACTCTGATTGTCTCAGTGCCAGACAGAGCCCGCCCTGTCTCCCTAATGTTACGCCACGCAGTGCCTGGCAGTCAGATCTCAGCAGACAGGCTGCTGCCATCCACAATGCCTCGTAAATTATATCGATAGTTGTACAATGGCTCCTTTCACGGCCGTCTGAGCTCCCCGGCTGGGAAACCCGGCCGTTCTCGCTGGAGTGTCTGCAGACGGAGCCAGGGATATTGTGCGGAGGGTAGTGTGACGTGCAAACAGCGGATTACCGTCCGGCGGGCATTCCTCTGTGCGGCATGACTGATATTTGGCTCTCTGACCCTCGCAGTATTTTCCACCATTCTGAGGCACGGGGTCGTTGCAATCCCGATACGAGAAGTGCACTCCTCCTCCACACGTCCTGGAACAGGCTCCCCATGGGCTCCAGGGGCCCCAGTTCCCATCCACAGCAGGCTGCAGGACATTGCAAAGGATTCCGTTATGGAAGGCCCTCGTTATGGCAATGAAATCAATCAGTAATAACCCTTAGCTCTTATCTAGCGCTTTTCAGCAGTAGATCTCAAAGCGCTGTACAAAGCGGATCAGTATCATCTCCATTATACACATGGGGAAACTGAGGCACAGGGAGGGACGTGACTTGCCCAAGCATTAGGCCAGTGGCCAAGCCAGGAATAGAAGCCAGGTCTCCTGAGTCCCAGTCCAATGCACTACCCAGTACAGAGGCCATTTGTGGGACGTTCAAAAGGGTTCTGGGTGCCAAAGATACGCTCGTCCGTTTAGGCTGAGATTTTCCAAGCTGCCTAAGGGACGTGAGGGAAATTTTTCCAAGGCACAAATGGCAGGTAGGTGCCGAGCTCTCAAAAGGGGTTAGGCCCCTAACTGCTATTTGTGCCTCCTTTTCCCCCTGCTGAAGTGACTGGGAGTTCGGCACGCAAATCCCCAAGTTGGCTTTGCAAAACTCAATCTTAAGCCTGAGACCCAGGCCACCTCCCTCGCCGCACCACCAGCAGAGTTAAACCGGGCGGGGTCACTCGTGACGTTTAAACTTTGCACAACTGCTGGCAGGCCCGACGCAGGGGAAGGCCCTCACCTCCAGAGCCCCTGCCCTGTGGCAGCTCACCAGAGCCCAGACCTTCGGAGCCGTCACCGTCCACACCAGAAGAGAAGCCGGTGGTGTGTTGTAATAACAGCCCTGGGCCCTGACTGAACATGGAGCAGGACAGGGGCCTGAACCATCCCTAGAGTAGGACAGAGAGGTGAAGCGGCAGCTCCTGTCCTTCGGGCAGCTATCATTGTACCTTTCAACCTTGTACAGGGCTTAGGGCTTGATTCTCAGAGGGGATGAGCATCTACTGAAGTTAGGGTGACCAGATAGCAAGTGTGAAAAATCAGGATAGGGGATGGGGGGTAATAGGAGCCCATATAAAAAAAAGCCCCAAATATTGGGACTGTCCCTGTAAAATCGGGACATCTGGTCACCCTAACTGAAGTCCATGGGTGAAATCCTGGCCCCATTGGTAACAATGGGAGTTCTGCCATTAGGGTCAATAAGGGCAGGTGTCACCCAATGGGAATTGACAGAGAGAGGGAGAGTAAGTCGTGGCTGGGTTTTGGGTTCATTTTGTGATAGGGACTGGGCTGCTGCTGAGCCTACAGGTTATGTTACAGCGTGTGTGTCTGTCAATTGGTGCGTTGCTGCAGGGCGCAGCACTGGTAGGTGGTAGTGTTAATTTCTAAATAGATAAATATGAGCTTCCATGACTGTGTCTTCAGACATATATATATCTTTGCAGAAGGAAGAATATGGGCTTAAATTCTGACTTGCTGAGAAAATATGGCATTAGGTGTTTTACAAAACCCGCTGGAGGTAGAAATATTTTTTTTAAAATGCAGCCAAGCTACATGTTCTGGTTGAGGTTTAAACGTTCCCTGCGGCGTTTGCAACCCAAGCCTTGCAGCATCACAGGAGAACCGGACAGGAAACAAATTTGTGGTGCCCAAGTGAAACCGAGCCGTCCACGTTCCTCGTGCCAGCTGAGTGAAGTGCAGAAAGCAAACAGCGAGCAGCAAGGGGCGGGGGTAACACAAATATGATTGTTTGCACATTAAAAGATCGTTATGATTGCAGCAGGAGCCCACAAAGGACAGGAAACTCACAGTTAAAGGGGTAAAGCTCCGATGCTTTGGCACCACAGGAGAGGTGTTCTCTCCCCAGACCTTAGCTCCTGGGCTCAATAGCAAGGTCACAAAGGCCAGAGGAAAAATCACACCAGAGGAAAACTGTTGTGAATTATGACTCAGCCTCGTGATTTTTGTCCTGACGTTGATCCGGTCATGTAAATACGGAGGGCAAATAAAGGACTAAAGCACCAGTAAAATGACCCCATATGTTGCTTCCTGCCTGGGGGCCCTGATGTATCAAAGCACCTATGCACCTGCTTATCTTTAAGCACAAGCAACTTTAATGAACCTATTCACGTGCTTACAGCTAAGCTTGTGTTTAAATATTTCGCTGCACTGGGGCCTGATTCAGAAGTCCATGTACATTCCCAGGGGGGAAAAGAAAATGACTCAATGACACAAGGACAATCTGCTCAGTCTAGTTCAGACCAGCGCAAACCATAATGAAATCCACTGCAGAGTTCATCTGTGAGCTGGCCTTGCCCAGCACGGGCTGAAATGCAAAATAGCTCAGTGTAACATGCTATCAAAGGAGATATTCACAAAGAAAACCCCCAGGCAAATCAAAAGATATGGGCCCTTCCTGGATACAGGTTAAGATGGACTAGGATAAGGGAACTGCCCCCGCCCCCCCCTCCCCCAATTTTGTAACATGAGGTGCTGCATTTATAAATTGCCAGACATCTAGGAGCCCAATTCTAATTGGCATAAACCTGATCCACAGGAATCCACATTAGCAGACTGGATTGCAGGATCGGGGCCATTGACACTATCAGCAGTTAACACTCACACCCAGAATATTTCCTCATCCTGTCTCTTCCTTGAGAGCCGGGCAGAAATTGCTTGGTGTTTGAGTTCACCCTCCTTGGATGTACGCAGTGAGGAGGTAGGGTCTAGCAGTCTGAGCACAAGGCTGGGAGTCAGGACTTCAAGGTTTTAATCCCATCTCTGCTAGTGAGTTGGCGTGTGGCCTTGGGCAAGTCACATCAGCTCTCTGCCTCAGTTTCCCCATCTGGGGTTAATGAGACTTCCATGGATCTTAGGAAGAATCATGTATGCAAGTGCTAAGTATTAACTCTACTTAGACGGCAAACTGTTTGTGGCAGATGCTGTCTTTTTGTTCTGTGTTTGTACAGCACCTAACACAACGGGGTCGTGGGACATGACTTGGGCTCCTAGTGCTACCACAATACACATAATAATGATAATAAGGCCTTCAATGCCTAAAGCTCAATTGCTTTTTAAAGATGACGGTGGAGAGGAAGATCATGGGCAGATGCCCGAGGGCCCGGCTCTTCGGCCTCATTCTCGATGAATAGTTCTTTTAGCCAGGTAGAGACAGATCATCTCTTTCCCAGCAGCCATTCCGTTACCTGGGGCTTCCTCGCATCTCGTGCCACGCAGCCGCCGTCCCAGCACAGCCTGCCCGCTCCACAGGGCGTACCGTCTGCCCACGGCAAGCTGCCATTTTTGGTGTGACATAGAGGCTCCCTGGTGTCCATTCTACACCACAGCTGTGCACAGATGTCCTCGTCCGTGGTGTTTGGGCAGTGCTGGAACTCTTTGCCGAAGATCTGCTGGCACTGGTGGTCCAGGTCGTACATGGCGAGTTGGCCTGGAAGGTCTGTGGGGAGGACGATGGCTTCGGCTGGAGCGTCAAGCAGACAGTCACCTGGTCAGCGGACAGGGCAAAGCAGAGTGAGGCTGGAGATAAAGGAGTTTACCATTCAGCTAAGGCATAGCCCTGGCTCCTAGGGGCCAGCTCCATTCCCTCTTGCTGACCGGCAGGGATGACTTTATTATCCCTTCGCTGTCCCTGATCAGTGGGCGTCACGTCTAAGCCGTCAGTATCCCCCCCGTGAAGCAATTCCCCAGTGCACGTTGTCTGTGACGGAGAGTTTATAGGCCACGCAGGTGAGTAAGAGACTGATATGGGCGCGTGGAGCCTCTGACCTATTCAGGCTTTGCCTGGCTAAGATGTCAGCCAGGGCCCACTGCCTCCCTTTCACAGCTTGTGTGTTCCAACTTGCCATGGTGCGTGGACTGGCCTAAGAGCCATTAGAGATGAAGTCTGGGCACCCAGCTGAACAGGATACCAATAGGGCCATATTGTCAATGGCCTATAGGCACCTAAGGATGCAGTGGGCTCGAATGGGATTTTCAAAGCAGGTCAGGTGCCTAAATACGTTTGAAAATCTGGCCCTGGAGGACCTGTGCTGGCCTGGGTCCCTGTGGTTTGGAACAACCCCAGCCATCCAGCGGGTACTGAATTGGTTCCTACCATGTCCCCCGTCCAGAAACTCTGTGAGGTACATGGCGCTGCAGGGGGACCAGGGCAGGGTCTTGTTCAAGTGGACAAAGAGAGGAGCCATCATGTGGTGTTTCCCCAGGGGCCCAAAGAGCCTCTCACAGGTCTTGGAGTCGTCATGGGGCATGCTGAGCACGTGTCCTGGAAGAGGAGAGAGCCTGAATGTTAGCAAGCTGTCTTCCTCCCTCCTCACCAGCCTACGTCCTCTCTGAGTACACCCCTACTTCCCGCCCTTCTCAGGCCTGTTGCGGGTTTGAACGGGGAATCCCCATCGGCTTCCAGGAGCGTCTCAAACACAGAAGGCCCAAGGGGAGCACCTCTCCTAGGACAGGCGTAAGCCAAGTGCAGGCAAAAGCAGGTGCTGCCACAAAAAGGGGACATTCAATAAGATGCTTGCTTGTGAGGTGGAGATTCCATTACCCGCAACTCCGTCCATTAACTTAGAGGTGCCCCTGTACTTTTTGTGCCTGCTCCCCCAGGAGCAATCGATCCAAACATCAGATCCCAAGTGGCAAAACGCAACCCACCAGGCTCAGTAACAAGGCTCAACAATATCTCTCCCCCCGCCGCCCCACCATATCTGAATTACACAGAGGGAGCAGATCTCATGTGTTGGACACAGACCAGTCTGAGTAGGAGCAAAGGACCTCAGCGAATAAAAAGAAAAGGGTTTGGAGTGCTTGGGCCAGATCCTCAGCTAGTGTAAAGTGGCATAGCTTGACTGCAGCGGGAAAAAAAGACGTTTGGTGCCATCATCTTGTTCACTCTGGGTGTATTACCTCTGCCCACACCCTGGGTCTGCCTGGTCTATTGAGCTGATACACGCTTTGGGACCGGGACTGTCTACACTCTGAGCGGTATCTGTCACAGTTGGGCCCTGATCTTGACTGGCCCTTAGACACCAATATAACAAACATAATTAATAAATAAAATAATAATAATAATAATTGAAGTCAATGGAGCTACGCTGGTTTACAATGGTGCTGTGCCAGTGTACACCAGTTAAGGATCCAGCCCCCAGTTCAAACTGCCCCCTGCCAGATCCCCTGACTGGAGAGAGACTTCAGAGCCGAGATGCTGGAGCTATACAGACCCTGCCATGGATTCTGCCGCAGTGGCCCGTTGGGCTATTCCTCGAGTGTGAGCCGTACAAAAGGAGTTACCTAGTTCATGAGCCAGGGTGTAGGCCGCCTGGAGACCCTCATCTTCAATCACAGAGCAGCTTTTGTTCGGGTCGCACATGGTGCCGATGTCAGCCACTCCCAGGGTGTCGCAGCTCTGGTGCCCACAGAAGTCCTGTGTTTGAAAATGGAGCCAGGGGAAATATAGTTAGAGAAAGCATAGGTCCCCATGTGATTCCACGGACTCATGGCCTATATAGATTTGTAGGTATATGGCTAACCAGGGATCTATCATCGTTCCGTTAGCATGCCAGTCCCTGGGACTGCAGGAGCCCTGGGGTCTATTCCCACTTCTAGCTTTTCCTTATATGTTAACCTGTGTCTTGCTACATAGATTGCTGAAAGAACTGTCTACGTCTGTATGTCTGTGCCAGGAGATGGTACTGCACATTAGACTGAAATCTGACAAGGTCTCTCATGCTTGAGGCATAGACAAAATGAACTCCTAGATCGGTGCTGTCTATAAATCCCATGGTTCTGTGATATGAAAATAAGTAAGACAAGCTGTGGCCTATTAACTGACTTCTAAGTGAGGTTCCCCGAGCAGCTGGTTTTCTGAAATTCACTGTTATGGGATCTGTAGGTCAGTGGGTTTCCAAGCAGTTTTCATCTCTTCCTTTTCTCTAAAGTTCTGATGCCATTGCTGGGCACCGGAAATGGACCAGAAAGAAACTATTTCATGGAGAGGAAGGATGGATTTATGTGTAAGCACTGGAGTAGGACTCTGGAGATCTAGCTTAAACTCCCAGGGTCCCTGTGTTACCTCGGACAAAGTCATGTCATCTCTCTGGGTCTCAGTTCCTTATCACTGATATGGGGAGAACAGTCTGCATTCTATTAGAATGTAAGAGCTTTGGAGAAGGGACCATCACTTAGTAGGTATATGTACAGCGCCTAGCACTACTAGAATATTGGACTGGAGGGGTATAATTCTGTCCCATCCTTATCTTCCTCTATGCTCCAGGCCATGCCCAAGGTAAATCCCATATGGATTCGGGTCTCTCAGCAGCTGAGACTACAGACCTGTCTAGTCAGCAGGACAGCAGTGTCGTAGTGCTCTGGGTGACGGTCGCTAGCGGGGTTGAAGCTCTGTTGCCAGTTGCAAAAGTTGCGCAGAGTGAGCCCTCCGTTATCGGACACTTCCGGCCCGGTCGTCTCATCCTCCACAATCAGCACCTTCACCACCACCAAGCTGACGGAGTTCTTCAGGCTAGGGTGCTGGTAGAGCCGAGCGGCCACGGACATTAGGGTCAGAATGTGGTTCTGAAACGAGAAAGGCAGACGGGCAACCGGAGGGTTAAAGCTTGTGGAGGGGAAAACTTCTGGGTCCAAAGTATACAGCGTGAAATTTGCCACTTTCTGTTCCCTTGCAGGGGCCACTAGTTCGGGTTTTATTAAGTCCTGGGCACTAGGGACGAAGCAATACAACCTTCATGACCACTTCAAACAGACAGCATCCTCAATACGATCCATGGGCCGCATTTTCCATTGCCCTGCGCCTTGGGCAGGTGCTTACACCAGCCCAGAGTGGGTGTAAAATTCTTACACCTGTTCCGTACTGGTTTAAATGACAACCCAAGGTGCAAGACAGGGGAAAACCAGATCCCCTAGATCTAGGTGTATCTCCGTCTATGTCTGTATTGCCTTTTGTTATAGCTTGGAGCGCTGCTGAGCCTCTGTATTGCAAATAACGCACTGCCATTGGCAGCTGCTCAGGAGAAGGATGTGAAGGATCGGAGGGATGTGTTCATGCCTTCTTAATTGTAGCATGAATCATGCCCTCATTTTCCAACCCCAGTCCTCTAAAGCCAGCAACCAACCAGAATGTAACTACACATTTTCCATCTCAGTGCTGTGTATATAACACCCACATATCCATGTGGTCAGCAGGGTTTGACCCGAGGACCTTCAGCTCCAAACTACAGGCCTCTGCTAGTTGAGGTATAGCGAGAACTCTCTAGCTAGCAGCAGTAGCAGGTTGTTAACCTCTATGTGGACCAGCCACTAGAGGGGGCACGAAACATACTTTACAAGCATTTTAAAGATACATCCAATAATGTAGATTTTGTATGACTGCAGTATGAACATGGGGCGGGGGAGCGGAGGTAAAACAATGTAATTCTGTCGACTTTAATGGAGCGACACCGATTTTCACTAGCTGAGGATCTGGCCCCAAGTCTTCACTCTACCGTATGGTGGAATATTCGCTGGCCTTTACACTCAGCTTCAAATATGTGCTCTTTAAACACATTCTCCACTCCTGAAGGGTGGTCAGCACTCCTGGCTCAGAGATTCCTAGTAGGTATGAGCACAGCAGGAAATAGTCGAGTTTGTTCCAGCAAGTACTGAGTGCTGCGGTACTTTAGTCCAAACCGTGTGTGGGCGTTATACTCCGGTGTTATTATTTGTGAATGGGATTTGTTCCTATAGCACTTATGGAAGCTGCCAAGCATTCACTCAGGAGTTCCTACTGCTTGGGCGAACAGGCGAACCAGAGGTTACTGAATACGTCAAACGCCCCAGCAATGTTTAGGTGGATGTAAACATCTTATCGGCGCATTGAAATTCCTCCTCTGTTTGGCAGCGTCTCACGGAATCATATTCATGAGAAAAAAATGCAATCATTACACAACGGCATGAGTACCGGGAAAGAGAAAGCGGCTTCTCTCATCCCAGGCAAATTACACTTTGCGGTCTCACCTCAGTGTCTTTAGCATAATTATTTAATTAGATGAGATTCAGACATAAGGACTGAATTCTGCCCTTTCTCACACCGGTACCAATCCAGAGCAGCTCTGAAGTCAGCAGATTTACACCAGCAGCTGAGACCAGAATTTGGCCCTGTGAGTTTAACAATCTCAGCTCTAGCTCGAGTGAACAGCATCTTGTAGTATGGAACACACCAAGTTCTTTGCCTCTCTGGGGAATAAACAGCTCACAATACTCAAAGCCTTTCCTGGGCCGGTGGTTTGCATGGGAGGAGCAGAAGCACCATTTGCTTAGAAAATTAGTAAGACTCACCAATGCACACATGTAAATGAGCGGCCATGATGGGAGTCTCACTTGCATCCCAACATTCAGTGGATCGGAGGGCTTGTCACAACACGGAGCCTCTGATGCACTTTGCAACGTTCACATATAAATAACGCACAAAATGACTTGCATCCCCAAGGATCCCCAGGCACTTCACAGACTGTGTGTGGAGATCAGTCATTGCTGATAATGCAGCCACCTCTGGGGTGGAATGAGAGAGCTGTTTAACAGCAACACTGCAAAATACCTACGGGTATGAAGTGAAGAATACCACAATCAACTGAAACTGCAGGGAGTGGCAAGATTCAGGAGGTGGAACGTAATTAACTAAACGGAAATGTGGCTGAGACACTGCAGTCAGCGTATCCCCATTCTTATAAAAAGCGCCACTCCTAATCAGCAAAATGTGGTGAGGAGCTTGGATTTATGTCTCATCTGAAAGATTAATTGGTGCACTGGGGCCGCCTTGAACCAGTGCCATATAAGCAGGACATTCCTAGTTATCTTAAATCATTCTGCAACATTTTATCCTATCACAGACTAGCCACGCGAACAGATGTCTAATTTTAGCAATATGCACGTTAGTCAAATTCAGTCTGTTACGTTATAGCCGGCACCAGAACGAGTGAGGGGCACACTCAGTAGGCCTGTTTATTCAGACTGGCCAGAATTCCATAATGTGACATACAGTTGCAAAGCACAGCAGATGCAGCCAAGAATTCACTATTGAGGCAAGAAACATACACAAGACTGTGCAATGTACTACTGTTATTGTTCCAGGGGAAATGGGGGTATTCTTTATCTCTGCCTCGAGGTAAAGTCAAAATGGACACCCTAATAAAAAGGCCATAAAGCTGTGGAATAATGCATCTGAAGAGGACTCCATATTTCACAAGACTGGGGTTGAAGTTGGCACAATGACCTCCAATTTAAAGCAGACGGCTCCCCGAAGCACTTGAACGCATATGCAAACCATCCAGGGGTTCGCATCACCCACCACTGAAATGCAGCTGTCTCTGGGGTGGAATATGGTTGCTATATTCTACTAAGCAGCTGTGATTTGAGGGGAGGGATGAGGTAACAAGGGAGACTGGAACCGGAATGAGAATTGTGAAGGGTCTGAAAATAATTACCTATATTGAAATGGCCCAGACACCTGGGTTTACAGCTCAATTCTTGCAAAGAGCGCTATGAGATCTTTTCTGAGCCCAAAGGTGCAGGATACAGGAGCACGCTCTGGTGGGGCAGGCTGGTTTGGCAGACGGCACAGTGGGGCTAGGGTTAAATGCTTATTTCCTGCCTGTATCTGCAAACATAGAAAAGAACTGGAAGGCAAAGACGGAAAGTGAACTGAACAAACAGCTATTTAGTGAAGATTAAAAGGTCAAATTCACTTGTTCCACCATCTGGTGTCTATTTATACCAGCGCTCGGCCTGTGCAGCGCATTCTGTTTCAGCATGTGAGCAAGGGCTTCAGATGGCCCGTGATAGGAACCTGGCTGCTCTTGGGAGAGAAGAAGGCACCTGAAGAAAGTCCGTTTGACCAGCAGAGCCAGTTCAGAAACACGCTGGAGTCTGAGGCGTTCTGCAGAGGCCGCTCACTGTGTTTTCACAGCCGAAGACAACATTTGAAGTTGTTTCCCCTGCTTGTCCACCTTCCTTTCCGCCACCTCTGACCCTACCGGCCTATGTATTAACGAAGAACGTCCAGGGTGAGATTTAGCCTCTCTCTCTGTTGTTGGATCTCCACAAATTCCCCTTCAGGGTGTCCCTACTGCTGAGGAAGCAGGGTTAGATTTAGGAAAAGGGTGGAATCAAGGCTGAGGGGATCAGATCTGATGAGGTTAAAATCTTGTGAACTGATTTTTGCCACCTTGAATGGCATTGTGGGATCAGGAGTGTTCTTGTGAGATTTCTGCCATCTTGCTCAAAAAACTGCTCTCGAGATTTCACTCACGTCTTTAACTAAAGGAGACAATTGGTCCTTTTCCAGTCCTGGATCTGACCTACAATTAAAACTGGAGGGGCAGGTTCCAATCTGGGGAGATGAATCTGGATCACTATCAAATTCTCAGGGGAAAGAGAGAGGAATCCTTCCTTTTCACCCAGTGCATTGGTACAGCTGCCTGGGCAGATGCAGCAGGATTTGGCACATGCTGGAATAAAGTGGTAAGTTTCCACTATTTAATGAAGTCCACGGTAACTTTCCACCGCCCTAGTAGTGGTTGTGGAGTTGGGATTCTCTGCTCATTGCTATTGTGAGAAAACCAAATTTCATCCATTCCCCCCAAAGGAGAAACAGACTGGGGAACGCATCAGAAAATGCCACTTAGTGACCCTCAGTCGCAGACACCCCAGACTTAGAAAGTTAAGTGCCTCAGTTTCCCTCTGGGAACGATGTTTCTTAATATCCCTAACAAGGCGCTTGAAGATCTACAGCTGACGTGCTGTGGAAGCCTAGATATTAATTATTATTAGGTATTATTATGCTCAAGTAGCTATTATTAGGTATTATTATGCTGAGCTCCTGCTCAGCTGAGTTACAAAGCAAACAAACTGCCTTTCCGGCAAGGAACCCACATGCCCCATCGGTCACGCCAGCCGCTCCGCAGCTGACCGACATGGAAAGCACAAACCATTACAGATCATGAGACTGCTACTAGTGTACAGCACAACACCGGGGGAAGGAGATAAGATGAGAGATAAGAACATAAGTGGTTACATTTAATTTGATCACATCTAAGGATTTCATGTGACTAAAGAGTCTTGCGAAATGCCTCTCTGCCCACTTATTTATCTGAAGCTGCACAGTCCTCTGAATATTGTCGGGGGTCGGGGGAGGGTTATTTTTGTAGCACCCCTCCCCCCAATTTGATGTGTTATTGTAGGACCCGCACTCTGATTTGCTATTGGAGGGTCACTTTTTAAGCCAAACATCCTAACTGGCAGTGATTTTTCTCCTTAGAAGCCAGCATTTATTGGAGGGGAAATAAGTACAGGGCATTCTGTATGCAAACAGACAATGGGAAGAAAACAGGTGGTCAGTTTTTAGGACTGACGAGCTCTGAAAGGGACCTTTAAAAGCCCCCCGCAGCAGTAAGCAATGATTTGATACTATGCAGCCAGATGTTGGGTGGAACTAGTTCCCCAAGCATGTGTCCCTACTGCTGCAAAGCCAAACTCGCTCCCTGCTGGCTGTCAGCGCATAAATCGGTTGGTGCGTGCAGCGTTGAGCCATGGGACTGTAGTGGAGCAAATCGGGAGATGGCTCAGCATCGCTCCTGTTCCATAATGATAAGGGACGGTCCAGCCCCGGCTGGAATCCCTGGCAGGTGGGGAGCGGGGCAGCCTCCTCAATGTTTACCGAAGTCTCTGGGAGCTCTCGGGGCTCCTGCCAGGGCCTTGGCTCCTGCTTCTCACGCAACACCTCCGTCGGCGGTTTGACGGCCGAGCCAGGAATTTCCTAGCACAAAGCCAGGCTGCAACCAAAGTAAGGTGTGGGCAGCACGGGGCCCTGGCCAGTCCTCCTGTTTGCTGCCCTGCTCATATTCCTCTCAGTCGTCTTTCTTCTCCAGCTCCTCTCCTCCCTCTTTTCTTTGTTCCTTCACATGCTTTCTCCTTTCCCTTTCCTCCTCTGCCCCATCTCTTCCTTTCCTTCATCTCTTTCTAGTCCTTTCTTTCCCCCTCCTCCTCAGCTCTGTCTCGCCTCCCTCCTTTCCTACTCTCTCTCTTCCTCCCACTCTCCTTTCCTTCCCTCCTCGCTGAATGTTCCATGCTTAAGGAGTTGGGGATGCTCCGATGTTCTTATCCTTTGCTCAGCGTGTGCTCTTCATACATCCCCTCCCACCCATTACCTGACCAACTGCCCTAGGGGAGGTGGCTCATGGTCAGTACAGCAGGACCTAGAATCCAACCTGCTTTCCTTCTCCTTTGAGAAGGCAGCATTTCAGTCACCACGGCCCGTCCCTGATCAGCTGAGCCACCGCCCATCGCTGCAAGGTCAGCAAATGTCATTATCCCCATTTTACAGGTGGGCAAACTGAGGCACAGAAGATTTAAAGTGACTTGGTCAAGTTGACACAGCTTGATAGCGACAGAGCTAGGAATAGAACCCAGGCACGCTGACTCCAAAGTTCCTTGCTCTCACTGCAAGAACACACTCCATCCCAGAAGTAGAACCCAGGAATCCTGATGCCTCGTCCCCTCTTCTAACCTGCTAGACACACCAGATTGGAGAGATGAAGCAACGTCTGTTTTCTGACGGCGCTTTGAACAGGAGCACAGTCACGTTTGTTTAGTCTTTTGCCATCACTAATTATTCCAGGCTAGGTTGTTTTCTCAGCGTGTGGGAGTTACGCACAGATCCTTAGGCATGAGACGCGGAGTAATAACAATGATCTCTTGCACTGTGCCTTTCATACCGAAGTGCTTTATAATCAGTCGCTTCGCCAGCAGCCACTCTGGGGTCAGCGGTGGCAGCTGTTTAACATTACGCTGCAGTTCAGGAAAGGAAGTGGAGAAGATTCCCACATCCAGTGGGCAGAAATTGAGGGGGAGGGAGGGGAGAATGTATTGGCTCCCTCTGGATTATGCCTCTTAAGCGCCTTGCTCAACCTAGTCCTGGACCTCTTGAACCCAGAGTTCAGGCTGCCAATGTTATCCCCCTTCCACGTGCAAGATAAACTCCAACCAGGAGCCCCGGAGTGGAGAGGCCAATGCATTGATGTGCTCAGCCACCCACTTCTCCTGCTCTTCGCTTTCCTCCAGGGCTGCCGTGAAAAGCAGCCGGAAACAGCCCACGTTAATTGAACCTTCAGAGATGGCCCCCGGGGACTGCAGAATGCCCTCTTTATCCGGCAATCAGACAAGGAGGGCTGGCTCCTTTTGTCAAGGGATTAATTGAACTCTATTGTGCAAACGGTGACAAATCCTGGCATAAGCCTGGGAGAGGGAGCTGGCACAAGGTGATCTGCGCTCCATCTCAATCACATCTGGAGCCATCTGCTGTCCCGGCCAGAGAGCACAGAGTGGCAGAAAGGCAGCAAAGCAAATATCCGTGTCCTCCTCGGAGATCTGCGCCTGTCCACCTGCACCAGATGGAAGCCCAGCGTGACATTTTCAAAGCCGCCTAGGGGTTCAGACATTGAGTTCCCATTGGAATCAGCAGGAACTGTGCATCTCATTCCCCTAGGAGACTTTGGAAATGTCACCCTGTGACTTTATGGGACACAGAAAATTCATCTGAGCTGGAACAGCCACCTGGTAGACGGGAACTGCTAGAAGCAACTCTACCAGCAAGATCTGGTTGGGTTTAGCTCACCTGCAAGGTCACTTCGAGGGTCAGTTTGCCTGTGCAGGAGGCTGTGCCCTGCTTGTCTGCAATAGATGGGACTTTGACTGTAACCTGATGCAATACAGCAGTGGTCCCCAACCTTTCTGTGGCCAACAGTCTGGCGGGCAGCGACGCTCCTCTGCGGCAGTCCGGCGGAGAAGCTGCCACCGGAAATGTGCCTGGCAGCATTCCGGCGGCAGCTTCTCCGCCCTGACGGCGGGCACATATAAATGCCCCGGCGGGCGCCATACCGCGTTGGGGACCACTGCAATACAGCCTTGCTCCACAACCTGACCTCCAGCAGTTTAGCTACTGGCTGTTCTCAAAGGAACCAGATTGTAGCAGGCCCAATGGAGCTCTAGCGCAGACCCCAACTGTATGGAAGAAACGCTACAGTCAAGGGTAGATCTTATGACTTACTCGGAGCTGCTGATTTCATCATGAGTCTTGTGAGATTTGGTGCTTTTCCTTCAAGCCCCAGCTGCTGGAGTCAGGGGATACCAAGAGAGTCCCAGTTTTCTTTGACAAGAACAAAGGAAGAGCCTAGCCCTCATGGTTACAGAGAGAAGCTTGAAGACATGACCCCAGTCAGAGACCAGATGGCAAAGAAAAAGGACCCAACATTCATTATTGTTTGAAATGTCATGAATTTTAAGATCAAACTCACGGTTGTGGAATGCTTGGGGTTGGCAACACTGTGCCCACAGCCGAAGCCCTTACTCCTACCAAGCCGGCTGAGGTCACTCTCAAGTGAGCTGAGCACGCTGGTCAGGAGACTTGCATCTGAACCCTGACTCTGGTCCTGACTGGCTGTGCTGCCTTAAGCAAGTCAAAGAGACACCCATTGCTTCGGGTGCCTAACTCCACACCCCTTGGGCCTGATTTTCTGATGCCCCATCGCAGTCAGCGTCAATTGTGGGTGCTCAGCATCTCTGAAAGAATTAGGCCCTAGTCCTTTCCATGCCTCAGTTTCCTCAACTGTTAAAAAAAACCCTATGGTGCTAATGATGTTCAGCCACCTTTGCAAAGTGCCGTGGGGTCTCTGGAGGAGCCGTGCAGAGCATTGTGTGCCTAGCGCGGGTATTTGCATTTATCAGTGTAGAATCTAGGTACCGGGCAACAACAAATGCCTACTGGAATAATCTGATTCAGAGAAGCGATGAGAAACAGAAAGCCTTAGGGCCCGGTTCTGCTCTCACCCTCCCCCACCAGTGTAAAGAGGGAGCAGAATCAGACCCTTGCTGTCTGAGTTAGGCTAACAGCTGAGCTACTTGAGGGAGGATGGAGCAAATGGAATGGAATGAATAAAAACAAATCATTGATAGAACTTCCTTAATAGCAGCAGAAAATTGATTATAACTTACACTGCTCTGACTCTCCCGTTTCCTCTTATGTATATCCAATGCCTGATCTGTTACAGCTTATGTAAGAAAATAGCTTGCACTATAAACAATGCTTTTGACCTTTAATAAATATTTGGTAAATTAAAGTGTTGTTACGAGAAGAAAAGTAACTATGTAAATATGGTCCCTTCTGTCTCAACATTTTTGCTCCCTGTGCATCTTCCAGTCAGATGTGTGGCTCTCACTGACGCAAACAAGTTTGCATTCCCACCCGCTCAGCAAAGCCAGTTCAGCTATGGGAGCGTGAGCTGGATTCTGATCCGTCTCCTGGATTGGCAGCTGAGTTTCAGCTGCAGAACTCTTGTTTGCTGATCACGCAAGAAGCCAAAATAGACCAGGTGAGTTGGACCATTTTGAATACCTGCCCTGGCGTGTGTAAACTCAGCACTAGAACTGATTGGGATTTTTTTTCCAAAATGTTGATTTTTTTAATCATTTTTTTTCAGCCAGAAAAAAATATTGACCTCTCTCCATCCTCCTCCCGAAAATAAGCACCTTGAGAATGATATTTCTCTCGCCTCCCCCTTTTGGGATTAAACAGAGAAATCAGTAGGAAGGGGAAGAGGGTGGGGCAGGATCGGTAACCGAATGAGGATTAGTAGTGTATGCTCTGGCCCAGATGCTCCTCTGAGTTACACCTCTAAATCCTGAAGAAGTCCCCTGAAATCAGTTCAATCTTGCTTTTGTGAAAGATGAGCAGCCAGAATCCAACCTCAGTTGCAGAAAATGGAGTTACGCCATATTCCCCCCGGGGAAGCCCTAAAGCTTATGCTCCCTTCCCACTACACAGCTTGGTAACTTCCAATAGTGGATCGGGAGAGAGCCCCCTCTATCCTTTTACACACTGTCCTGGGATCTCTTGGCTGATAAGCAGCCTGTTTACATGGCTCTCTGGTGCATCACATTCCTTTAAACCACAGTAACTGGCTTCTGGCTTTGTCCCATAGCTACATCTTTGGCATGTCAGCATCCCATCAGTTGTAAGTGCAGTTCAGTGGCCATGGTGCCACTGAGAGCTGCCTAGTGAAAGCTCTATCACATAAACCCCACGAGATCAGTTATTTGGTCAGAGGTGTGTTGATTTCATCAGTGTGTCTGTAGACAGCTATAAGCAACTTCAATGACCAACTGGGGACAAATCCTGAAAACCCTACCACTGTTTTCAAGCCACTTGGTGCCCATTTGAAAGCACAAATAGGATATGGAAGATGCAAAACCTCATTATTACTACTATGGTCTGCACTGATGGCCCCTCTAAGGGCTGGGACCGGAAATGCAATGGTGGGGTGACATTCTTATCCAAGGCCACAATTTTTGCAATGGGCCCAAAACCTCAGGTTCTTGCATTCCGAACTCTCGCTGACTTTGTCTGATGAAGAACGGAGTAAACCCGTTAGGATTTGGGTCACTATGTTGCATCTAATAGAAATTGATCTACTGTTATTTTGAGTGTAGGCTCTTTGGGGCAGGGACTTTGTCTGTCTATACATCACTGAGCACCCTACTGGTATTATATAAAGAACAAACAAGGGCCAAATCCGGAGTGTTGCTGAGCACCCTCAAGCCCCACTGAAGTCAGTGGGAGTTGGAATGCTCAGCACTTCTCAGGCTCAGGCCCATGCGTGCTGGAACAATGTGTATAGTGGGGGTGCTGAGAGCCATTGAACCACACTGTAGACCCTGGATATGATGGAAGCCACTTCCAGCCAGGGGGGCAGCAGTCCCCCTCCCCCAAGCACCTATGATCAGGTCTCAGCTGAAGAAGTCAGGAATGAGAATGTGCCCCACCGGGGAGAACATGAGTGGGAGCCTTTGGGAAGGGGTCAGACCCCACCTTAATCCTGCTGGCTGCTTGCTTACTTCAGTCAAAATGCAGCACATGGGTTTCATCTGGCTACAATTTACCCACCCTCGTATCCCATTGCTTCAATCTGAGCTCAGTATCTAGAACTACTGCAGAGTCAGGCCTTATCTCGTCTCTTGCACATCCTCCCCAGTATGTGTGTGCACATCCTCCCCAGTATGTGTGTACACACCCACACACACCCAGCTGGTTATGGACCATTCGCCATTTAGTATCAACTGCTGCTATCCTAACAGTCTTTACTGTTTAACACACTGGTGCCAGTCTCTTGCACCGTCTGTCACTTTAGTACCTAAACGCACAAGTGGATCACTCAAACCAGGCGACGACAAATCTAGAATCAGTGCCAGATCCACCCTCTGCTGCAGAATACACGCCACCAAAACAATGGCAAATACCTGCACAAGCAAGTGGCAGGGTAATATACTGAGTGGTGTGAATTACACTTGGGGCCAGTGATGGCTGGGGTATATTTGCCTCTTGAGGCATGGTCTCTTTTCCCCTTACACTTGGGCAAGTCATGTCCCTCTGTGTGCCTCAGTTTCCCCATTGCTAAAAAAAGGGGAGAGTGATACTGACCTCCCTTGCAAAAAAACAACAACTATGAGATCTGCAGATAAAAAAACACTATAAGACCTAGGGACTGCTGTTATTATTACACTAATGGAAGTTATACAGGGATTTCCTGGGGTAGATTGTGTCTGCTGTCTAAACATTCTGTATGCCCCCATACAAGAGCAGGTGGATTTCATGCTTACACTTGTACAACTGCTTCTGGTGCATCTGATGGCTGGGAAGGTGAGTAGAAGTTGGGTTTGGGCAGAGACTATAGGCCAAGGGTTTTAAAAGTGACAGTGCTGGTGACGGGGGCCTAGACTGACAGCCCTGGAGACAGACACTCTCTGTCCATAGAGCAGGCTTGGCAGGGCACGCACCTTGCCAGAGAGCATCAGTCCTGAGCTGGAGGGTGAGCGGGGAGATCAGCCTCCAAAGCCAGTCCTTTGCCTCTCCATTCAGATTGAACACAGGGGCCAATCAGTGGCACTGGTACGAGGCTATGGACATGTGAGACCTGGACTGGGACCGGGCCAAGCACACCTCTACTACCATAGAAGAGAGACCGTTTCCCAGCGCAGGAGCATGGGGAGGAGTCTGTCTACCTCGTGGCACGAGTGTGTTCATGTGCAGGGAGGGTCTGCGCTAACTGATAGCAGGTGGCTAACCCCAAGCACGCCGGTGCATTGTTCAGCTGCGGCTTGCATTACTCACTGTGCTACAGCGCCAAGAGGGAATTCAGTTAATCCCCTTGCTTTGCAGCAGAGCACTTTCCCTAGGTATCCAAGAGACAGAGCTATTACCCCCTTCGGCCCCTCTCCCCTCAACCTCCCCTCCAAACCCTGTCCTCAGAACCAGGTGAAAGAGTAGCACTTTGTCCTTGGTGAGATGCAGGCCTAGACACGGCTCACTCCATTGGCCAGAGACACTTCCTTCACCTCCTGCTACAACAGCGCTTCCTGCTTCCCCAGCTAGCTCTGTAGTGACATGAAAGGTACTAACTAGCCCACAGCTAGTGACAATGCTGTTATAGTTCAGGCTGAGGGCAAATCCATCCCCTCAGCTGCTCAGAAAAGTCTCCACAGTTTTCCCTTCAGGCTGAAACTGCACCATTTGTCAGCTCAAGAGTGCAACAAAGCTTCATCAAAAGCCAGGCAGCTATCTTTGAATGACTCAGATAGGGAAAATACTATGAGTCTGGTTAAAACACCCCAAATCGTCATACAGTCATTTGTGTGTGTGTGTGTGTGTGAATGCACAAACATTGCTTAACAATAGCTGAGTTTTAAGATGTATCACACTTGGGATGTAGCTGGACCTCAGTGAGGGATATGCAAGTGATCATGCTCATTACAGGTCTGAAAGCCCCCCATACAGATGTTGTAGATCAACTGAGCATAACCAGGGCTGGGAATGGGTGACAGGGGATGGACCACTTGGTGATTACCTGTTCTGTTCACTCCCTCTGGGGCACCTGGCATTGGCCAGTCGGAAGACAGGATACTGGGCTAGATGGACCATTGGTCTGACCCAGTCTGGCCGTTCTTATGTTCACCTTCAAGAATCATCTCTTTCATTTTATATCTATGTCACAAACTCACACTTCAGTGACACTTAGGATATGAAACGACAAAGGGTCCTGTGGCACCTTATAGACTAACAGAGGTATTGGAGCATAAGCTTTCGTGGGTGAATCCCCACTTCGTCGGATGCAAAGATGTTTGCATCTGACAAAGTGGGTATTCACCCACGAAAGCTTATGCTCCAATACCTCTGTTAGTCTATAAGGTGCCACAGGACCCTTTGTCGCTTCTACAGATCCAGACTAACACGGCTACCCCTCTGATACTTAGGATCTGAAAGCACTTTAGGAACATTAGTTAACTAGCCTTATGTCAAAAGCACAGAGAATCGAATAGAAAGCAATACACTTGTTTGGAGAGGAGGAGGGGGACCATGCTATAGTCTCGCATAGAAATATATCCCTGCTACAACATTTGGCCAGGTGGGGCCAAGACCCTATAGAAAGGCGCTCAGGTTTTTAGACCAATTTCTATAGCAGCCCATTACTTGTCTGATCATAGGATGTTTCCATACAGGTAAGCGACACAACCCGCCCTGGGAGCCAGGGCACTGGCCACGTTTAGAAACGCCTGCGGTCACCAGAGGGTGAATTCAGGTCTCTCCCTCCCCACCTGCCACCCATTCAGGGCACCCGGAGCGGGACGAGCCGCAGGAGCCTTTGCCATGGAAGCTCGTGGACAGCCACCAGCAGCTCCCCACCGGAACGCCTCCGGCTCGCCCCTGAGCTCAAGGAATTTCTTCTCGGGTGGGTTCAAGTGTGGAGACAGGACCGAGAAGCCTCCAGCCCTTGTGGGGAGCAGCCGGAGCGCAGCGCAGCGCAGCGCTAACCCCGGGGCTTGGTTTCTGAGCGGAGACAGCGGGTCTCCTCGAAGCTCCGCTCCCTCCAGGGGGAGACAACAGGCCGGGCTCCCGGGGAGGCAGCTCCTCGCCCTGAAGTCAGCGCGACCCCTGAGCGTGGCTGCTCCCCGGCGGGGCTCGCCCCCGGTCCCCCAGGGACCAGAGCTGCTCGTCGCAAGGGGCTGGATCCTGCCCCCTCTCATGCCCACGGGTCCCATCGCGCCTGGGTCGATCCAGGGGGGGTCCCACCGGCGCAGGCGCGCGTGGAGGGCGGAGAGGGACCTGCCAGGTGCCGGAGGGGGGGGGGGGAAAAGCATCTTCATACCTTCAGCTCGTCCCCGTAGAACTGCACCATGGACGCGTCCGCCACCAGCAGCGTCTCCACGAAGCGGGCCTCGGACACGAAGCGCTTGGCCCGGCGGCCGGTGCCCTCGGGCTGCTCGCCGCCGGGCGGCTCGGGCGGCTCGGGCGCCCGCCCGCCGCCCCTCCTCTGGAGCCGGTGCGGCTGCCGCAGGGGCTCGCGGGCGCCGCGGGCCGCGGGCTGGACGAGGTACTCCTCGCCGTCCACCAGGAAGGCGCCGCGGAGCCCCCCGCAGAGGCTGACGGCCGCCAGCGAGCCGGGCTGCGCGTTGACCGTCCCGGAGTAGAAGCAGGTCCGGAGCCCCGCGTCGCCGTCGTCGGCCCGCGGGCCGGCCGGGCCCAGGCGCTGGATCCTCAGCCCGGGGGCCAGGAAGCTGGCGTCGGGCGCCAGCCGCAGCACGAAGTCCCGGCGGAAGGCGGAGAGGCAGAAGGAGACGCGCCCCCCGCCCCGCGGGTCCGGGATCCGCACCGGCACCACCTCCTGGGAGTCCGCGGGCCGGCGGGGCAGCGCCCGGGCCGCGCCCAGCAGCAGCAGCAGCAGGAGGGGGAAGGCAGGTGCCCGCCGGCCAGGCGCGGGCGGCTCCCGACGGGGACGGGCCATGGGGGCCCCGGACTAGTGCGACGGGAGAGGCGAGGGGCCACCCCCGCGGCGGGGCAGGGCAGGGCGAGCTCCGCGGACCGGCGCCGGGCAGCCAAGCCAGGTGCGAGGGAAGAGGGAGAGGATTAACGCCGCCCGGTGCGGAGAGCGGGAGAGATGGAGAAAGCGCCGCTTCCCTCCCGGGCTCCCTGCGCCGCTGCAAGGCTGCTCGGGCAAGGTGCTGAGCCGGAGCCGGCTTGGGGGAAGGCGGCTTCTCGCTCAGAGTTTGCCTCCCTCCCGTCTTCCCCGGGCGCTTCTGGCCAAGCTCGCCCGGAGCAGCCCCCCTCCAAAGCCGCCGCAGCCCCGAAGCGGGCAGCCGACTCCTCGGTATTTATACTTTCTTCCCCCTTCGTTTGACATAAGAGGGTTATTTTTGATCTCGCGCTCTTCCACTTCCCCCTCCCCTGGGACCCGGAGCCGCAGGAGGAGGAGAAGTGAAAAAGGGAAAGAAAAAAAAAAGTTTTGGATGGAAGCGGAGGCCAATCAGGAGCCAGAAGGACCCGCCTCTGCTGTTTAAGTGTCAACTCCAGCATCCCCCCCGCCGACCCTTTTACTCGCTCCGTATTAACTCCTTCAGCCCAGCCTCTGCCGAGATCAAAGAGCCCGCTCTCACAGCAAGGAGCCCCTGGCTTTCAGGGGAGTTAGTCCTGATTTACACGCAGACCTTCCTCCTCCCCAGTTTACACCAATTCCCCCCCCCACACACACACTGATTCCAGAGGAGTTGCTCCGGATTGCCCTGGCAGAGCCAGACCCTTGGGGGCTGAATCGGCGCCCACCGATCCCAGATTCCCAGGGAGATCCGCCGAGAGCAGAATCAGCCCCCTACCTTTCACACAGCACTGTCCTTAGGGCTAAAGATAAACCTGCTGCATCAAGTTTTTCCTCTGTAGTCCACAATATCCCCCCCGTTATCAGCTAGCGGCAATACACCCTGTGGTCCAGAAGCAAATGCTAACTGTCACACAAGGAGTGTCTGACCAGAACGTCGCACAAGCAGCTGGGTCCTGAGCGTTTGAACGAAGCTGTTTTCCTAAAGCCCAAATAAAGCACCAGGCTTTCTGGACTAGCTGGAAAAGCAGAGCCCTGGTGTGTGCCTAGGAGAATAAACGACCCAAACAACATTGCTCCTTCCACACCTTTCTTTTGTGCTGTGCGCGCGGAGGGGGGTATTCCTGAAACTATCCCATCTCATGATCTAGAGAAATAGAAATCACAGCTAGCTTGCTGCCTGAGGGTCTTTCCAGGGACAGCTGGAAGCTGCAGAGCCAGGTAAGTCACCTGTTGGCAGGTGCTCAGCAAGGAGAAGGCAGAACACAGCTCCAGCAGAAAGCAGATGTTCTGGGCTGGGAAAGTTCTTAGAACCAGAGAGCAGCTGTGAAGGAGAAGGAGAACCCGCCCCTTTGATATATTGTTTCTTTCCTTCTAAGCTTCCTTTCCCACTTAGCCCCAAAGATACCAAAGCTTTACATTTCGCTTCAGACCCTATTAAAAATCCTATGGAACATCATCACTGGTGCTCCTCCGGCAGCCAACCCTATTGGCAATGGGCCTACTTTTGCAAAATGCTCCCTCAATTCTCATGAACCTTAGTGGAGTTGCAGCAGGTGCTCAGGATTGGGCCAAAACTTTCTTTCCCCTCCAGTGCGTGAAATCCCAGAGATCAGCCAATCTAACCTGTTTTAAAGTCTAATCCTTAAACTATTTGAAAGGCTAATGCAGCATTTTGAAGCTCTAGCTACCAGGAAATCAAGTTTTATGGCCAAGACTTGGGAAGAAGGGGGGACAGGATCATGGTTGACAGGCTATTTTCCTTACACAGATGTCTTAGAGTGAGGAGTATTTACATCTGCCCCTCTCTCGGATGACCACGTCTCTACCTATATAGTAAACACACAGCAGTGTCTCTAAATAGAGTGCTACCCAGGGGCCAAGTTTCTAATTACTGCTTCTCTTTTTAAAGGGAGGTTTTGCAACCGTAAAAACAATAGGGTGGGGATCCATCTGTGACCTCTCTCACAGTGGCTCAGTATCAAATGTGCTCAGTTTACAAATAATGGTCCCCCGCCCCACGAGCTCACTATGGGATCTGAAAGTCACACTGGCCCCTTTCTCACCCACCCATCAGCATCTACAATAAGGAGGCTGCTGCTGGATTTTAGCTACTAATCCTGTTGCTTATGACACATGAGCAAGAATGGACTCCAGCACACTCTCTCTGTGCTTCGTAGGGGACAGAGGACTCAGATGGCCTGTATATTTATTTTGTAATTAAAGCCTGCAGGTGCACATGGCTGGGTGGTGTTAGAAGAGGCCATTTTTACATAGTGGTTTTTCTGGAAGAATGCCACATTCAGAGTCACTTCACATTGCAATTTTTTGGGTTACGTTAAGAAAAGTTCACAATTGCGACACAGCCCTGCTGTCATGTCTTTCATCCAAGAACCTCAGCACACCGATGACTAGAGCCTCCCAATCCCGTTCTGTGAGTTCAATATTATCATCATCCCCATTTTAAAGAAACCGAGGCACAGATAGGTGACATCTGACAGGGTCATGCAGCGAGTCAATGAATAGAACCCAGGAGTCCTGACTGACTCCTTTACTTTAAGGATAGGCCATCCTTCTCGTCAACTCTCACTGCCCTAGCATACGTCCAGATAATGTGAGTAGAAACAAATTCGACTAGGGTTTGGTAGAAGGGAATCTGGGGACAACAGGATATAAATTATGATCCCCAGCAAGCTTGACTATGGCAGTAACATCTTCACAAGGTACTGGGGACATATCTTTCCAATAGGAGCAGCTCACTTCTTATCCCCCCCTTCCATAGCCGTACATTTGACCTATGAGGACACATTTATATCTTAGATTTTAGGCAGCCCTGGTTTTCATTAGTGGTTTTGTCTGCAAACAGTAGCTCGTAGTTTCTTGTAGCTGATACAAGTCTCCCAGGACTTGTTAAAGTGAGTTCTAAGGAGTGCTTTGGGATAACATAACCAAACCTGGTTTTCACCTCCGGCTTCAGGCACTGTCCTTTCCCAGATCTGAGGAGCAGATGAAAAAAAGAACTGACTGACTTCTCTGGAGTATTTGTTTCTCTTTGTAACCCTTTCAGATCCACTTTACAAACCACCGACAGAGGATAGGAGTTTATGGTTCAATGTCTGTATCACTGAAGTCAGTGGAAAAGCTCCCTTTGATTTCAATGGGAGCAGGATTGGGACCTTAATTTCCATGGGAGGGGTTGAGCATATAAAAGCATCTACTTAATAATCAATGTGAGTTTAAAGCCCCTTTGATCAAATTGTTTGCAAACTCTTTCCCCTTCCCCTCTCCAAACACCTGAATCTGTCACTGCACTGAGCTAGGAGACTAAGAAACAGAAACCTCAGGGAAGCCACCAATATTCAAAATGCAGAACCCTGATCCTAAAGAGCTGACTTCTGTACGAGTTTTGTTTCTAGGATTGGGTCCATTGCACATGCGCCCATGATTCTGTAGCCATGAAAAGCCTCCAGTATCTACTGATCCCTTTCACCTGTCACCTATGATACATTGTCTTGAGTCACCTGCCTCATTTGGAGGTTTACTTCTTTTTTTCAGCACTGACCCATAGCAGCATCTTTTTTTCTGTGACTTCCCTGTTTAATGTGCACTCAGTCCTCTGCCTTCCGTGCTGTCTAGTGACAACATCTTAGATAAAGTACATACAGTCCTACCGCTCCAAAAACAGCCACTAGATGTCAGGGCTGCTTTATTCTCTCTTGCTAGTGTAGATAACGAACTCCCAGCAAGGGGAATAGTCAGTGTCTTTAGAGTGTGTTCACACCTCACACAGGCTGTTATAAAAAGGGTTGGGGGGTAGTGTTTAGTCAGCTGAATTCAGTATCTATCTATCCATTCATCCAGTGTTAGACATAGATCAGCTGCTTGCAATCCAGGTTAAATTACTTTCACACAGTGAATATCACTGTGTGATTTGACTAACGCTTGGAAGTGCGTTTACTGAATTCTCAGCTGGCAGCTGTCTGAGCATGGCCCCCAATATTCCACCCATGTGACTGTGTCCGTTTCCATGAAAGAACGAGAGCAATGATCAGCCCCAGGAGACAACTTTTCCCATACGGGAGAACAATTTGAACAGGCCTTACACTGCAAATATTGGCTCAAGATGCAGCGAGGCATCCGGAGCCATAGGATGTTGAATCAGGTTTTCATTCAGGCCTGTCGCTTACACAGTGAAGTGTGCAAATGAAAAAAGAAAAAAAAAAGACAGTGAATTATTTGTGTACACAGGGCCTGACTCCGAGTTCACTTGCATGGTGTGAACCCAGAGGAACTCAACTGAAACTAGCAGAGCAAATTCAGAGTAACTGAGAATGGAATTTGGCCCAGCCTATGTAAATACTGTATCTCCTGAGGTTGAAATAATACATTTGATTAGCTTTACTTTTAAACAAAACCTAGTGGGTAGGAAGAAATGTCTTTAGGAAAAGATCCATGGCAGGATTTGTTTCTTGCCAGATTATTTTCTAGGGTGCTCAGTAAAAAACTTCTTGGTCATAAAGATGTGAAACTACAATTCAGGCAAATGTCGATAGCTTAGCATTTTCTTTAGCTAGCTTGTGAAAAAGAATTGTGGCCCTGCTCAGCACCTGTACTGCTCTAGATCAGTCCCTAATAAATGGGCGAGTGCATCAAACACCAATATACATCATAGTATGATAGCAATATACAATAAGTGTATTAAATACTCAAGCATGTAAATTTGGCCACCAGAGGTCACCCTTGATTTATAAGTGCTTTTAATTTAGACTATAAATACATAAACCCCTGGAGTATTATGCAAAGAATCATTCAGATTTCTCCTCGCTATAATGTTTTACTCCATTTATATACAAGTCAGTTTAGGGCCTTGACATTTTTGTCTCAGTTAGTTTTTAAAAATACATTTATATTGAATTACAGAACTAAGGAGGATATTATCTGCCTCCAGAGGGCAGTCTTGATTGGCCGTGGTTTCAAATTATTTCCCACACGGACGGACGGTCCAGTCAGTGGTACCTTTATACACAGGTATATGAGAGTGTGCTTTAAGGAGAACAGGTTTAAAGCTTTCCAAAAATACTAACTAAAAATAGCCCCATCATTCCGACTCAATTAGTCATGTACGAGGAAACATGCTAAGAAAACGTACGAGGACAACGTATGGGGACAACCTTGCGGTTTAGGCACTGCCTAACCCACCCCTGCAACCTTTGACAAGTCAGTTTAATTGCTATGTGCCTCAGTTTCCCCTCTGTGAAATGGGGATAATGCTTCCTTTCTGCCTCTTGTTGTCTGCCTTGCCTATTTAGACATAATAAAATGAGGTTATTTGTATTATGGCAATGCCTAAGGACCCCAGCTGAGACCAGCGCCTCATTGTGCTCGGCTCTGTACAGAATAAGAGATAGAAGGTAAACTCTTCAGGGAGGAACTATGATGTGTCTGGCACAATGGGACCCCGCTCTTGGTGCTGTCTTAATGCCTATAAACGACAAGTGATACAGTCCTACATTTCTGGACACAGCTAAGGTACGACCTGCATTTACCCTCACAGCACGCCCGGAGTGAGGGACGTGCTAAGACCCCCATTTTTCCAATGCGGAACTGAGGAACTTGCTGAAAGCCTATGGCACAGCTGGGACTTGAACCAGGTCTCCCAAGTCCTTGTCTAGAATCTTAGCCACAGGAAATCCTTCCCACTCCATAAGAATACTTCTTAGCTCTTTTCACCAGTAGAGTTCCATGTGTGTTACAAAGGAGGGCAGCATTATTAGCCCCATTTTACAGATGGGGAAACCGAGGCCCAGGGTGGTGAAGAGATTTACCCAAGGTCACCCAGCAGGCTAGTGTCAGGCATAGACCTTAGATCTCCTGAGTACCATTCTAGTGCTCTATCCACCAGATGCACATACCTGTTTATTTCCACATCGCATTTCATACTTTTATTCTCCTTTTACACTACGCTGGAAAAAGTCACATCTCTTCCTCCCTTGTTTCACCCTTTCCACTGCTCAGTATTTCTTTCTTCAGTGAATTTAGCCCTGGAATGACACCGAACTCCTCTCTTGTACACGGTAACAGGCCTGGAGAGGGGCAAGAGAGGATTGCACTTTCCATGGGCTTCTTGGTGTTTTTGCGGTCTCTGCTGAGATGGATCAAACACGCTGTTGATTTTGGGGATGTGCATTAGGCACCAGGCTGAGACTCAGCAACTCGTTCCATATATGTCTTCACACCCCCCTCGCACGGCAGTGCCTTTTGGCCACTACTGATTTGACTAGGTCCTTTAGCCAGGACAGATTTCCTAGCCCACTATCAGTCCCCCAGGCCACTCAGTCCCCTATGGCTCCTGAGACATCAGCTCTGCCTTGTTTAGCCTCATCAGCAACACTGATGCTGCCCGGCAAGCAATGGGCTAACGGGTTTGTGAGCCTTTTCCCTCTGCTGGGTGACTCCAACAGAGCATGTGAGATGGAGGGGCGAGGCTCCTGGCTGGACTATCTCAGTGGTGACTCCATGGGCAAGCGGGGCTAGCCCAAGCCTGGCTTTGCAGCTGCAGGGTGAGCAGTTTGCCTCCCCCCGTGTGGTGGCACCAGCCGACCAAGCACGTGCTTGGGGCAGCACCTTCGGGACGGCCAATTTCGGGGTGGCACTCGGGGGTTTTTTTTTTACACTTCGGCAGGGCGGCGCTCGGGGGAGGGGTTTGTTTCGGTGGGACGGCGCGGCACTTGGGGAGGGTTGTTTCGGCAGGGCGGCGCAGTGCTCGGGGCGGGGTTGTTTGGGTGGGGCGGCGCTCGAGGGGGTTGTTTTTTGTTTTGGCGGGGCGGTGCTTGGTTGGTTTTTTTTGCTTGGGGCGGCAAAAAAAAATAATACAGTGACCTCTCAACATTCAGATTGCCCACACACATCCTCCCCCACCAACGATCCCACCAGGACCCAGCCAGATTTCATTCCTGTCAGCCTTCCTCAAAGAGCAGCCGAACAGCTCCGTTTGATTCATCCTCTCTCCCTGGAGACAGGATACTTCTTCCTGATCAGGTGGTCAGGACAGAGCTCCTGGCTTAGGCAGCGGGGAGAGCTCAGTTTGTCCTATTGGGCTGCAGTCCAGTTTCTGATGCAGCCAACATGACAAGTGGGGTAATAAAGCCAGAATTTCCTCCGTTAGAACCTTTCCACTCTATCTTTGGCTTCGAGTGCTCTACCAGGCTATTTTAAAATAGCTCTCTTTTTGAACTGCAGCATATGGGAGATAGTTGGGGTTTTCCACTCCCCCTCTCTTCATTTGACTTTGCAAAGTGGCTTCAGAATGTAAAAAAACAAACCAAAAATCTTTCTGCCTTTGGCAACACACCAAAGGGAGCAGAGAGAGTTGGGAGAAAGGCTGAGGAGGAAGCATTTGGATCCAGATCAGATTTAAAATTCCACATTAGGTGGGGATTTTGAGTTTTAAATCAAGGCAAGGGTTCATGTTTGGATCCAGTGCTGCCTAGATCTCACTAGCTAATCTTGGGAGAGTTTAACATCAGCTGAACCAGACCTGGAAAAACCAGCTCCTTCTGTATCTATTTTAGATCGCACCACTCCCACTTACAACCTACAATTCAGGGCTGACTCCCATCAAAGAGAATGGAATTACTGGAATCTAAAGCAGCAAAATCCAGCTCCAAGTGCCTTGAAAGACTTACAGTGCAATCCAACCCGTGCATCTTTCCCCTGTTTCTTGTCTTAGTTGATTCACAGATGCACATACAAAGGGCATCATGGTGTTTGCAGTTTACATAACAGCCAAGAGAGCCCATTCAGATTTCTCTTTACTGCACCTTTAAAGGTAATAGAGTCTCTCTGCCAGCAGCAGGTGAGACACCAGGGACCATTCTGTGTCAGAGGTGAGATGCAGAATGGTACAAAGAGAATCACTGCACATTCTCTCTTTGACTTGAAGGAAAACAAGAAAGAACAAAGATAATCTGAAATAAAAATTCCACCTGTGACCCTATGAGCCCCTCAGTGCCAACTGGCCAAGGGCCCACTGTTCTGTAATGCCATGAGGCCTGACACTCATTACACCTAACACCCCTAGGAGTTATCTGTAAAGAGCATCATGTGAAGTAGCAAATGAGAGCTACCCCGTTATGGCGGGGCGTTATGGCGGGGCGAGAGCTACCCCGTTATGAATGCTGTTGCATAATGTATGTACCACTGGGGGATATAAAGTTATGTACATGTGCTGGAAATATGGTCCCGAAATATGTTTTGGGGCAGGCGCGATAAACAAGCTTGTGCTAGACAAAGGGATGTTGATTTGCCTGTGTCTAGAATATAAACGGAGCATGGGGACACCAGAGACAACACCAGAGATAAACCCCCCAGGTATGAAGAGAATGAGGAAATAGCATGGTGTTAGGATCCCCTGCAATCTGAACCCCAGGGTCATCTCAACACTTGAGACAAAGACAATGAACACTGGGGACTGACTATAAGGAGAAGCAAAGGGGCTTCTTAACCATCACCGAGAGATCAGCGCTCTTTGCATCTACGAATGGCCTCTCCTACCACACGAGAGGCACGTGTTTCCTTCAGAGCAAAATACCTTGAAATAGACAAATGGCAGAGATTTGGAAATCTGTGCGATCAAGGGGACTGGGTTGGGAATCAGAAGAGGTGGGTTCTACTCCCAGCTCTTCTACTGCCTGTGACCTACGGGTAAAGCACGTCATGTCCCCGTGCCTCAGTTTCCCCCTCCCATGGAACATACATTTAGTACTACTGCCCCTCCTTTATAAAGGTGCTTTAAGATCTGTTATTATGTGTACTTCAGTAGCCCCTAGCAGGCCCAACCAAGATCGAGGGCCCCAAATCTGTGGATAAAATGCACAGCATAAGAGCTAGGTGTTAACTCCCTGAGGAATCCTCCTCCTCCAGCAATGCCCAATATCGGAGGCATCAAAGGCAGGCAAATCCCAGTAAGTGCATTTGACCGACTGTGCAATGCTTGACCCTGTGTGCGATCCCTTTTCGCCTCCTCGAGGAATTCTTATAGCAACAGACCGAGATATCCCAAGGGAACAGACACACACGTGGGAGATCTCTCCTGCTTACACGTAAACTACTCTCTTCAGTAGTGAAGCCATCCGGGGACAATGTTAACTGAGAGATACATGAGATGAAGGGCACGAATATTCTCTCCAGCTGTCACTCAAGAGAAAGATCATTACAAAGAAACCTGCGTCTTCCTTACGTTTTTCAAGAGCATCCCAACAGCAACAAGACACACCTGCAAGCTGTCAGTGTCAAGCCGAGGGACGCTGTGGGGCGGGGTGCATAGGGAAGTCTGCAGCCCCGAGGTATCAGGAGAAGGTTCTGGAACCTCTCTCTTCTTTTGCCTTTCAACAGGACTTTCAAGAGTTTAATCCACAGGCTAGTTCAGTCACCCTCCCCCCCCCCACCTTGTATATTAACGAGTGTCAATGCCATCAGCTTGAATACTGTGTCCAGCTCTGGTCACCCAGGCTGTTCATTGTATTGCTGCAGCCCCGCTCATGGACCCGGGCCCCTCTGTGCTAGGTGCTGTACAAACATAGAACAAAGAGATAGTACATGCTCAAGAAAGGCAAATTCAAAGAGGCGCAGGTGCAGAAAAGAGCTGTTGGATGATCAGAGCCAATCTCACAAGGAGGCAGCTAAGAGCACTCAGCCTTCATTTCCCTAGGCTAAACAAGCCAAGAGGGGATCTGTTTGCTCTCTGAAAATACACCAGGGGAAGGTTACAGGGAATCTGTACCCTCCTGCAGCACAGGCCCAGCTCACCTCAGTTGCCCCTTTATCTGCCCATTCGAAGGAAAGGGATCTCTTTCAGTGGCAAATTCAAGCCCTTCTATTCACAGGGATGTGCCAGAGGCTGCAGAACCCTCAGGGTCAACACAGCTCCTCCCAAACCCCCAAAGTAAAACAAGGTTACACCACAGCAACACTTCAGTTCCCCTTGAAGGCCACCGTTGCCAAGGCACCCACCCCACAGTCATAAACCCTCTGTCACACTTCCTTTAGCTCCTGTTCCAGGGCCCTGCTCCCCAGGCCTCGTACCAGAGAGTGCCAAGACCCACTTCTCTCCCAGGAGTCTTCTCCTGGGACCCCAAGTCAGGGCTCCTGCAAGGTGGCTCCCCACAGCATTTCACTCCCCAGCCGCCTCACCTGAGATGTCTACCTTTGCTCCTGGGGACCACCACCCCCAAACCAACCCCTTGCTTCTAGGCCTGGCTTGCACACACTATGCTAATTCTTCCCCTCACTCCTCAGCAGAAGCCTTCCCACAACTTAGCAGGGTCCCCCAGCTCTAGCCAGTCCTCCAAACAACTATACACAGCACTCATCACCAGCTGCTTACAGGTACCGCTCTCCTCCAAGTTTCCTGCAGCTTTTCCCCTCTGGCAACTCTCTGCGGCTCCGTCCATTTCTCCTCCATGCTCAAGAAGCTCTCACCTGAACTCTGCCTCACTTCAACTCTAGCTCAGGCTCAGGCCTTTTATATAGCCCCAGCGCCTTCTCTGAAGCCCATATGGGAGGCAGCTGACCAGTCACCGGTGCACTGGACCGCACTCTCTCTTAAAGGGCCGGTTGTGCCATTAGTGGCAAAGGGCTCACTGTTTTTCACAAGCAACTCCTGTCCCAGACCTGACAAACTCGCTACACCTAATACACCATTTTCATGGTATTTATCCATGAAGGGTAGCATGTCAGGGCTCTCCTGAAAGCTTGTAACTTATCAATACTCATAATCTTTGTGAGATGAGTGTAAGGGTAATATTTAGGGAATAATGTAACTATACTTAGAACTATGCTTTGTGGTCTTGGAGTAAAAGCTAGTCACCAGGGAATCATGTGTCTTGGTGAGGGCACATTCCAGTGGGAGGGAGTTATCATCCCTCCTCTGGTGATGTAATGCAAGGCTCAAGTGTCTACCCTTGTCCCATCCCAGAACAGTCAGTGGAAAACCGTCAAAGACAACTGCAAACAATAACAACCAAACCCACTCGGAGGTAAAAAGGAACATTACAACAGATGGGGATGGCCCTGCCTGTGAATAAAGACAAAAGATGGATTCGGTATATCACTGGGTGGAGAAAGACACCCTGCATCCGTTCACTGAGAAGGTATCTTGCTGAGCATGGGTATGTCATGAAAGATTGGGTCCTGGCTCCGTGGGGCTAGCAAGCACTGCAAAAAGGGGAACTTTGGGGTAAGGATCTATTTTGCTAGGTAGGCAGGGTGACTATTAGGAAGTGTATGCCCTAGTCTGCATTATCTGATTTTGTTTTGAGGATATCTATGTGTTTCCAGCATGCAGACTTGTTTTGGGTTGAGTCTCTGTTCTTTCTTAAACAAAATGTCCTCTTGTTTCACTAGAACTGAACACGCCTGCTGTGTGTGGGATAGGAGCAGTGGGCTGAGGGAAAACTGGTTAGCTGGGGTACGCTGCTCTTTTGGGAACAGGGGACCTGGGATGTCTGTGGGTGTCCAGGGGTCAGGGGCTAGATACCCCAGGGGGACATTTTGAAGGGACCCAGCGGCTGGGCAGGTTCAGAGGTGGGTGCTTAAGCAGTTGACAGGTTGGCTGTGTTAGGGAGCTGACACTCACCGGTCACAGGCAAGACCAGGGGACTGGAGGCAGGTAGCAACCCGGCGACTCCCAGCCCTGGGTGCCCTGAGAAGTGCCGCAACAGTCACCCTGTGACCGGTGGTAAACCACAGGCAGGGACAGGGGGAAAGGAGAGGTATTTAAACTAAAGGACAATGTTGGCACAAGAACAAACAAATGGGGTAAATTGGCAAGGAAGAAACTGAGGCTGGAAATTAGAAGCGGGTTTCTAACCCTCAGAGGGAGGCTCTGGCATAGCCTCCCAATGGAAGTAGTCAGAGCAAACAATCAAACTAGCTTTAAATTGGAGCTTGGTAAGTTTATGAGCAGGGCTCCATGACAGGGTTGCCTGTGATAGCAGGGGATGGGACTCTGTGACCAAAGAGGTCCCTCCCAGTCCGATATTCTTAATGATGTTCCTGCAAAACTGGCTCAGTAGAAGCCCATTGGGATGCTATGCCCAGAAACCGGTGCTTCATAGTGTGAGAGTCTCTGAGGGGTTCCCTCCTCCACTCATTACTTTCTGACTGCAGCATGCAAAAGAGAAACCTTGGATAAGAACCCAAGTTTACCAGGCTATCAGCATGAAGGAGGGACCCTGTTTAGCTGGGTTAAATTAAGGATCCTCCGAGCAGTTCGGAAGGTCTGGCATGAAACATGAAGTATGAATTCTCAGCTGAACCCAAGTCACTGCTGCATTTTGGCTGGTGTGCAGACAGAGTTTGATTCATTAAAGTCACTGAGGTCATTAGCTAAAATTATGAGTTCATCGAGGCTGATTTTTGGGTCACAAGTTCAGCTGAAAGGTAGTTTATGGGGTGACCTGATGGCTAATGCAGTCAGTGGTGAGATCCTGGTGCTAGGACCGGCGAGACGGCAGGCCATGAAGCTCACAGTCTCCCTTAGAAGCGACAAAGGGTCCTGTGGCACCTTATAGACTAACAGAGGTATTGGAGCATAAGCTTTCGTGGGTGAATACCCACTTCATCGGATGCAAGCAGTGGAAATGTCCAGGGGCATTTGTCTCCCTTAGGCAGCACTGTTGGTTTATATTTTGGAAATGCATAAAACTCTTCTGCTAACATTGCTTCCATGCCAAATCTTTTAAATCACATCAAAACCACCATCTCTACAAGACCGGCTTAATTTACCATTAAACCAACTCGGTGGTGTAAAAACAAGCCTTTGCTTTGAATACGTGACTTCTGTATAAGCTGCTAACTGTAGAGCGTTATTTAATGCACGTGTCTAATTCATGCATAAAACCACTTAGCATGGAATGAGAGAAGCCAAAGATGGAAAAAACCTATTTGGTCACCTTGTGCATCTCTCCCAATCAGTACAGGATTGTTCGTACGATCGCCAGTGCTTTGGCAGCTGACAAAGACACTATAGGCCCAGATTCGCAAAGGATCAGTGGAAATTAGGAGTTTAAATACATTTGAGGCTCTGGGCCTATAGACACTAATGCACAGAGAACCGGATACATACAAACAAACAAACACTGCCTCTCTGGCAGCCCTTCCCACATGAGTGAGGGTTTCAGGATCAGTCCCAAACTGACTAGGTTGCACACAAGAAGGCCTGAGCCTCAGCTAGTATTAACGTTAGTGGAGTGAGCTTAGTCTGCGTCAGCTGAGGATGTGACCCACAGACTGCATACGCATTTTCACACAGACCTGGGGGGAGGGATAGCGCAGTGGTTTGAGCATTGGCCTGCTAAACCCAGGGTTGTGAGTTCAATCCTTGAGGGGGCCATTTAGGGATCTGGGGCAAAAATTGGGGATTGGTCCTGCTTTGAGCAGGGGGTTGGACTAGATGACCTCCTAAGATCCCTTCCGACCCTGATATTCTATGATTCTATGTGTTCATACCCGCAGACATTTGTCACTGACATCCTCCAGGAACAACATGTGCAGTTACACCATGGACACACAGACGCTTGCACACCCAGAGATATCACAGTCTCTCAGACACATCTACGTACTCTCACTGTATGCACTTGCACACCCAGTCGTGGGTATATATACATTTACACTCCCCCAGACACCATTCCATACATCTATTGACACTACTCCAATTCAACCAGGCGCAGGAGCAAGTACATGACTTTAAGCATGCGAGCCGCGTTGTTAAAGTCAAGGAGACTACTCGTGTGCGTAGGCACCTTGCTGAATCAAAGCCAATGTGCTCATTGCTGTAATAGATTAATTATTATTATTACACCCAAAGACTCCAATCAGGATCAGGGCCCCCATTGTGCTGGATGCTGTACAGCACAGAGTAAGAAACAAGCCTTGTTCCAAAGAGACTGCAGTTTAATGCAAGTCAAGAAGCAACAAACATGCAATTAACAATAGGAGGGACGTGGGGAATGAGGTACCGGAATTACAACACCAGAAAAATAGCCCCAGGTTTGTATTGTCTCCTTTGAATTGGGACATACCCAGAAAGTATGTGTGCTAAAGGTTTTGTTTGGGGCAGTTATTGTCAAAGGCACATAGGTTGAGATTTGCAAAACAGTGCAGGGGATTTAGCCGTACATCTCCTCTAACATTAAACCCTGCTCTGAAAATCACAGGCTTCTTTACCATGGGCCAAATTCTGCCACTTTGATTCATTGGTCTAAATTGTGATTTGAACAGCACATCAATGCAGCAGAGTAGGATGGAATAAGAGCCCCCCCCTTATGCCCCAGGGCACCCCAGACCTTGAGCCTGAGTGTATGAGAGTAAACAGGGCTACGTGCTCAGGTGGGGTAAGATTTTCAAGCATTACGCATCCAGTGTGCCAGGCTGCTTTGAAAATCCAGCTACTTATTTGAGAATCCATCTTTGAAAATCCAGCTACTTATTTGAAAATCCAGCTTTGAAAATCCAGCTTCTTTGAAAATGAGAGCAGAGCTCTTCTGAAAATTCCAGCCTTTTTCCATCAAAGCAGGTGTGTGGGGAGAGGCATAGGTGGAGACTTAGCCTCACCCCTCCATTCATTGGTTGGTGCAGCTAAGAGTGTGTGTATTAACTAATTGTTGGTATAGGCCAGTAGCAAATTACTAGCCCCCAGGAGGCTGCTGGGGAGCAGAAGGGAATTGTGATGAGTGGCAGGCAGGAAATTGTTTTCCCCTCCTGTGAGAATTTTCCAAATTAAAAAAAAATTTCCTTGTCCAGAATTGGACCTAAAATCAAAATCTTGAAAAATTTCATGAACCAACAAATTATTATTATTTTTTGTTTGGGCCAATTGGAATGTTTCCCTTTGATCATTTTGAAAGGTCTCATTTTGATTTTGCCCCTTTGCTCTTTCTTAACTTTGTTTTTAGTAGAAATGAAGTGAAATTTCAAAAAAGACAAAAGTCGGTTCGAACCGTAAAACCCGAAGTTTTTCCATTTGACAAAGTCGAAATAGGACCTTGTGACAATTTCAAAACTTTTTTTTTTTCAATGCTTTTTCAAGTCAGGAACTTTCTCCAAACCAAACTGGGTGACAGGGGATGGATCACTTATGGAATATAAAAACATAAGAATGGACATATTGGGTCAGACCAAAGGTCCATAGAATCATAGAATATTATGGTTGGAAGAGACCTCAGGAGGTCATCTAGTCCAATCCCCTGCTGAAAGCAGGACCAACACCAACTAAATCATCCCAGCCAGGGCTTTGTCAAGCCAGGCCTTTAAAACCTCTAAGGATGGAGATTCCATCACCTCCCTAGGTAACCCATTCCAGTGCTTCACCACCTTCCTAGTGAAATAGTGTTTCCTAATATTCAACCTAGATCTCCCCCCATTGCAACTTGAGACCATTGCCCCTTGTTCTGTCATCTGCCACCACTGAGAACAGCTGAGCTCCATCATCTTTGGAACCCCCCTTCAGGTAGTTGAAGGCTGCTATCAAATCCCCCCTCCCTCTTCTCTTCTGCAGACTAAATCACCTCCGTTCCCTCAGCCTCTCCTCATAAGTCATGTGCCCCAGCCCCCTAATCATTTTTGTTGCCCTCCGCTGGATTCTCTCCAATTTGTCCACATCCCTTCTGTAGTGAGGGGACCAAAACTGGACACAATACTTCAGGTGTGGCCTCACCAGTGCTGAATAGAAGGGAATAATCACTTCCCTCGATCTGCTGGCAATGCTCCTACTAATACAGCCCAATATGCCGTTGGCCTTCTTGGCAACGAGGGCACACTGCTGACTCATATCCAGCTTCTCGTCCACTGTAATCCCAAGGTCCTTTTCTGCAGAACTGCTGCTTAGCCAGTCGGTCCCCAGCCTGTAGCAGTGCATGGGATTCTTCCTTACTAAGTGCAGGACTCTGCACTTGTCCTTGTTGAACCTCATCAGATTTCTTTTGGCCCAATTCTCCAATTTGTCTAGGTCACTCTGGACCCTACCCTCCAGTGTATCTACCTCTCCCCCCATCTTAGTGTCATCCGCGAACTTGCTCCATCTAGCCCAGTATCCTGTTTTCCGACAGTGGCCAATGCCAGGTGCCCCAGAGGGGATGAACAGAACAGGTAATCTCCAAGTGATCCATCCTGTCGCCCATTCCCAGCTTCTGGTAAACAGAGGCTAGGGACACCATCCCTGCCCATCCTGGCTAATAGCCATTGGTGGACCTATCCTTCATGAACTATCTAGTTCTTTTTTGAACCCTGTTATAAACTTGGCCTTTGCAACATTCTCTGGCAAGGAGTTCCACAGGTTGTGCATTGTGTGAGAAAATACTTCCTTTTGTTTGCTTTAATCCTGCTGCCTATTAATTTCATTTGGTGACCCCTAGTTCTTGTGTTATGGGGTCACCAAATGAAACTAATAGGCAGCAGGTTTAAAACAAACAAAAGGATTACCTGCTCTGTTTATTCCCCCTGACGCACCTGGCCACAATTGGAAGACAGGATACTGGTCTAGATGGACCTTTGGTCTGATGCAGAATGGCCACTCTCGTGTTCTTTCCCTTTTCCCACCCGCAGTCTCATATTCGACAAATCGGTATTTTTCAGTGAAAAAAATATTTTGTGGCAAAAATGCCAGCCCGTTCCAACTGTGATTTCACCAGCCAACATTTCTTCCTGGGGACATTCTTGGGGTGACACTGTTATATGCCGTGTCCTTGTGAGGAAAACTAGATCACTGATTTCAGGAGGATCACTGGCAGCCGAAGGCATTACTCAGCAAGTGCAGGGGAGGCAAAATCAGGTCCTGGCTCTGAGGGGCAGAACTCGGTATAACACTAATTGCAACAAACCTCCAAACTGTAAGGGCAATGGCAGAAAAGTTTCTTGTTTTAAATAACTTTTTTTTTTTTTTTTTTGCAACCAGTGGTCAGCAGTGAAGATGAATAGCTCCTCAGCAGGATAAAGCCAACACTAATTAGGAGAAGGGAGACACAATGCAGCCTTATACAGCCTTTTTTGGACCCTCTAGTGCATTTCCTAGCGAGTCCTTTTACATAACATGCCCTTGGCACTTCTTCTTGAGCTGTCAACGCTTTGGGAGGGTCAGAACACTAAGATCTCGTCTCAAAGCAGCCACAAACAAACACAATAATAAAGGACAACAGACACAGGGAAGCCAGGCCTTTAATCAAAACCAACCCCCCAAAACAAATAATAAAAAAAAAAAATCAAAGCTGCCAAAACAACCCCGAAGTGGAAGAAGTGCAAACCAGCTGCAGGGGAGGAGAAGGGGAGCAAAGACCAAGAGTAACACCAGCACACCAGCAACTCCTTGTAGTTTTGTAACCAGCTGCTCTGGCTCTTTAAAAACTTGCAGCCCGGTGCAGCGATAATAGTATTTGGAGAGCTACAAGTGGCTGAGGGCAGGTCCAATAAGCGCCCTCAGCGCCTCCCTCCCCCCCCCAAGAACTCTGGTTACAAATCCTCGCTCTTTTGCCCCTGACAGAAATGTATATAAACCCCCAGAAAAGCAGATGCACTTGAAAAGACAGGTACGGGGGGCAGGGGCCGGGTAGCCCGTCCACCGGCGCTGGAGTTGGCGAGGCTGCTGCTGACAAGAGCGGTCCCTGACCGCTGGATTACCGGGCGTAGGTGCAGGCTTTGGTTGCTCCTTTCCCCCGAGCGCGCCTGGATCCGGGGGCTGACCCGCAACGGACCCTCGCCTCGCCATCCCTTTCGCCAGCGCCTGGGACCATGCCGCTGCTGCTGGGCATCTTTGGGCTGTGCCTAGCTGCCCTGCCCTCGCTCTGCTCCCCGCTGGAGAGCGAGATCGTGACCCCGCTCCGCCTAGACCCGGACCTCAATGGGCGGCAGTATTTCAAAAGGGGCCCGGAGGAGCCCAGCCCCCAGGGGGTGATTTTCCAGATCACCGCCTTCCAGGAGGATTTCTACCTGAACCTGACGCCAGACGCGCAATTCATCGCGCCCGCCTTCGCCATCCACTACCTGGGCGCATCCCGCAGCGCGGCCCGGGAGCGCCCCGACCTCCGGCCCTGCTTCTACTCCGGAGACGTCAACGCCGACCGGGAATCCTTCGCAGCCCTCAGCCTCTGCGGGGGGCTCCGGGGGGCGTTCGGGTACCGGGGGGCGGAATATCTCATCAGCCCGCTCCGGAATGACACCGGCGCCCGGGCGCTGCGGAACAGCCAGGGGGAGCACCTCTTGCAGCGCCGGGGCGCGCCTCTCCAAGCCGGAGACCCCACCTCCAGGTGCGGCGTGGGCTCCAGCTTGAACCCGGCCATCCTGCAAGCCCTGGAGAAGTACAAAGGCTCCCCGCCGCCGCGCAAGAAGCCGCTGAACGAGACCAGGCTGCCCAGGAAGAGCGGCCGCTCCAAGCGCTTCGTCTCCATCCCCAGGTACGTGGAGACGCTGGTGGTGGCGGACGAGTCCATGGTGAAGTTCCACGGGGCGGACTTGAAGCACTACCTGCTCACCCTCATGGCCACGGCAGCCAGGCTCTACAAGCACCCCAGCATCCGCAACCCCATCCACATCGCGGTGGTCAAGTTCCTGCTCATCGGCCAGGACGACAAGGGGCCCAAGGTCACCGGCAACGCGGCGCTCACCCTGCGCAACTTCTGCGCCTGGCAGAAGAAGTGGAACAAAGTGAGCGACAAGCACCCCGAGTACTGGGACACGGCCATCCTCTTCACCAAGCAGGTGGGTCCGGGGAGGGGGGGCGCAGGGAGGGGGGAGGCGTCGCAGGAGTGGGGTGGTGGTGGGGGTTCCCTTCCCTGGCACCGGCTGGGACAAAGCCCTTGGCCAAGCGCAGCACTGCGCCCTTTCTGCGAGGCTGCCCCTTGCCCCCTCCTGCCCCAGCTCAATTCGCGGCATGGGGATCGCGCCAAGCAAGCCCCGTTCCCCTGCAAACCCCGCCGCTGCTCAGGTGAGCGCTACATTGCCCTCGCCAAGGCATGCGCAAAGGCGCAGGCTGGATTTTGCAAGGTCACTTTAACTCACAGTATTTCTTGTCTGGTTGCTTTTGCCAGTATAGTCCGGTCTCCCCCGCCCACCCCCAGCCTCCCAGAAAGCGCTGAGTGAGAGGAACCACTAGCGTTGAAGCTGCGGGTGCGCCCCGTGGCCAGTAGGAGGCGCTCCAATGATGAACTGTGAGGGATCTCAGGCTGCTCCAGCGGAGCTGTGGGTGTGGATCTGTGTCATTAGCTTGATGCACAGTCCCAAAGGCAGGGGGAAGGCAGGATAACAGCCCTCCTCCCACAGCCGGTTACGGATTCTTCAAGGGCCCGGACTGGGGCTGGGAGGGCAAAGATGATGGTGAGGGCAGAGGGTCGAATGAGACTGACAGGGCAGCCAAGGGCTTCTGCTCGATGCCTGGCGTGCCTTGAATGCTTTCTGAACAGCAGCCCAGAAAAATCACTGTCGCAGGCCAGGAAACCGTTCACGGTCAACTGCTCCGTGGTGCATTTTCACCAGCCACCTGGAGCTTCCAGTGTGTAGGTGTTTTATAGGTGACAGGAAGGAGACCCCTGCGCCCAGCACTAGTATCCATCGCGGCTCCTGAGTCTCTGCTACAAAACAGCAGCTGCACAGCATTGGGGTCACGCTGGGGCTCCCAACAGGGCACAGAAAGGTTTGCAACCTGCTGGAGTCCAACTGAGGACAGCCTCAGAAGCGGAGCAAGCATCCGGCCCTGGTTTCCGAGCCTTCCCCCTCAGCTGGGAGTAGCTGGAAAGCTCAGCCCTGGGGCCGGTGCGGCGCACTGCACCTGCCAAAGAGAGAGCCTCTCCCAGCTTCACACTTCCTCTGACTCATTCGCCTGAAGAGCCCCACGAGAACCTGCAACTCTCTCTCCTCCATCGGCCCTGAGTGAATTTAGTGCTGGTGAAAGGTGTCAGATCCCTGCAGGCTGGAGTCCTCTCTCTGGCCACTGGCAGCAGTGGAGATGGCTTCCCCACAGCCCCCGCTGCTGTGGTCTGGAGGGAGACCCTCTGAGGCTCTGCTGAGAGACGGAAGCATTAGACTTGATGTGTTTCAAGCTCTTTCTCTTTGCCTCATTCAGTCCTTGGACTCAGCTGATGCCGCCAGCAATGGTGCCAATGTCAGTGCTGTTTGGGATGATTTATTTTGCCCCATGGTTAACTGTGCAATGGGAACAAGACTGAGAGCGGCAGCTCACTTCGCCTGGACCCCTAAACAGCCAACAGACGGGAATGGGTGACTTTCAGTCACCGCCCACTTGGACTAGATGCAAACAGATGACAAGCTTGAAACTTCCTTGGAGAAACTCTGCCACACTGGGCCAGCCTTTGGGCTCCTGACCGCCCTCGATCCCTGGGAGGAATCCCACGTCTCCCCATGGGAAATGCTTGCATACATCAAGTCTGATATTTGCCCCTTAAAACACTCAGAATACTTCACCCCAACTCGGTAAAGCACTCTGAGCTTTGCATTCCCTTTTCCTTGGCTGCCGTTTGCTGATTCACATCACATTGCCGCTCGGATGCTTATCTGTATATTGAAGCTTTCTCCTTTCTGCTACAGTGATGAGTGCTTTTGACAGACTCAACTAAGCACCTCCAATTACCTACCCGGGCCTTCAGACCGACATAGGCTAGATTGTACTCTCAGCTATCCCTCTGCAGTCCCTACGCCGCATGTAGACCAGGGCAGAATCTGGCTCAGTAGACCAAATCCTCATCCTGTTGTTGAAAGCAATGGGAACTTTGCCACTGGCTTCAATGGGACCAGGATTTAGGTCAGTGATTGTGATACCATGTGGCTATAGACATTAATGGGGTGAGATGTTACTTGCTGACTTTGGAAATCACTGATGGAAGATATCAGGCATGAGAAAGAGGCTAGTCAGAAAGAGAGGAAGTGTCTACGAATACACGATATCATGGCAATCAGCTATGGTGGGTTGGACGATAGGGAAAAAGGACATTAGAATAGTGACAGTGATTCTTCAGTTCTCTTTTCTCTACCTCCCTCCCACCCGGCTCTCTTTATTCTGGGGGATTAGATCTCAGAGCGGATCAGCAACTTCTTTGGAAGCTGTGGGGGCATTTCCGTAACTTATGTCCTAGTAAGGCACTCATGGAAGGAAAGGATATTGATCACCGCAAGACTTAATGATCAACATGATACGAGCACCACAAACCTGTGACAACAACCCTGGAATGGTGGCAACACAACCAGTGACAATGTCAGCGATGGAAATTCATGTCCTTAGACCCCGTCTCATTTCTTTAAATGGGAACAAAGACAGACAGCCTGATCCAAAGCCTGCTGAAGTCAACCGCTTCAACTGGGCTTTGCATCAGGCCCTGTCTGGGTTACGATTGTTGCAAGAACAGGCAGCATGTTGACACTGTCCCCTAATGGGCCAGATTCACCCTGGCATAAACCTGTTGAAGTCACTGGAGTTACATCAGGGAGGAGTTTGGCCTTAAACATGCGCGTGTTGCCACATTGGCTGCATTTTTTACGCATGACAAAACCATCCATTCCTGAAACCCCAATGCAAGCTCGATGCAAGGGCACATGATCAACGGAGACATCTGCCTTCCCTGAACTCGTCCATCTGCGGTCTCCTGGTACCGAAGAGTTTATCTCCCTGCCAAAAGCCTGTTACATAAACCCTTAACTTTTATTTCGTGTAAAGGCCAATTGATAGGCAGTTTCCAGTTGTAGTCAGCAAGTCGCTGATAGATGGAGTTGTCCTTTCTCAATCTGGCATCAGGAGCTCCCGCACAGCCTTGTTTTTGATGATGTCAGTTGCTCTGGATTGCGGATATGTCCTTGGTGAACTCATTTTGTGCATCTGGCCAATTCAGGTCTGCCAAGCAAGTGTGAGCAAGAGATCTCGTGCTTCCCACTTTAGCTGGTGCTTGAACAAGGGGCCATTGGAGCATACGGCATTAAGGTACACTGCTGCCCTTGATAACTGCACCTACGGAACGGAGAATGGTTCTGCAAGCGGCGTCCAGTCACTTGGCTGCATTTACAACCGGCTGGAAACTGATGCGCTGCAGATCGACATCTGCCAGCGATGACCATGGAGGTTCTTAAAACATCCACTGCCCTGTCGTTAAATGGATGGCTTTGGCAAACAGCTGTTCTCTCTACTGCTGGGCACCAGAGGCAGGAGAGGGTATAGGATTCCATTGCCCATGGACTCAAGAGCGGGGAGCTTAGAAAACACGCAGCTGGTAACGAAAAGCTCAAGCAGCTTCGAGTCAGGCTGACCCAGTTGTGTTCCATCCTCTGAGTGCTTGTCACAACTGCCGCAAGGTTTCCTGCAGCCACCTTGCAAAGCATCGGGAAAGACACTGATTAGGAATCACTGGGGAGGTGGCCAAGCCTGGAAGGAGAAATCCAGTGGTGCAGCAGCACAGTGGTTGCATAATCCCGAGTTGCTTTAGTGGGGATAAGGAGAAAGATGAGTATCATATGGGATTACGGAGCCCATGGGAGATGGGACCACAGTCGCTGTGCTTGCCTGGTGAGAGGCAACGGTGCGGGCCCCACGTGGAGATGGTGGCATCTCTGTAGAGCCTGCCAAGCTGCGGCAATGACAGCTTGTGTAGGCTGTTCTCGAACACCCACAAAATGGAGGGGGACGAAAGAGGGCAGGCTAGGAAAGTCTAGGAAAGAGACAGAGAAGAAATACCCCTTCTTAGAAAGTGAACGCCCTCATGCACAGAGCCACCTACCTTAGAAAGGAGGAGGAACGGGGGAATTCTTATTCTAGACTCCATTAGCTCAGGAGCTATCGGATTCAGATGGCGGACACACATCTGCTGCCCAGTCCATCATCTCATGGCGGTGGGCAAATCAAAAAGAAGCATATAGGCCTCGTGGCGACCCTCCATGATGTTTGAGAAAGGAGCGTGGGCAGCATGCTGGCTGCGTCTGTTTCATCTTTCACGAACACAGCTTGGCAGGGTCAGAGAACGTCCTAGCTGTTAGAGCAGGGAAGGATAGGTTTCCTTTAGTTGGCGTTGGTTGATTTGGTTGATGCTGGTCCTGCTTTGAGCAGGGGGTTGGACTAGATGACCTCCTGAGGTCCCTTCCAACCCTGAGATTCTATGATTCTATGATTCTTGCCTTGCTCTGCCATTGACTCTCTGAGGTACTTCATCTCTCTGTGCGTCAGTTTCCCGATTTGTGAAGCGGCTGGGAAATACAGGGCTATGGTGAGGCTCCGTTCAGGAGGGCCTCAGGATGAGAGGGCTGTTGGAGCAAAGTATTATCACCTTGTAAAGGACCAGTGGGCAGAGGCAGGCCAGGAAAGCTGTGTCTGGATCAGGCAGGGAGCTGGCGTGACAGGCAAGGCCTTAGTTTACTGTAAAATCCCATTCTTGGACCGGTACTAGTATCATTTTCAGCATAGCCAAGACCAAGTGAAATAATGAGCATGACTTATCTGTGAACATTCTGCAAATCCCATTGGACGCAGCAGCTGTAACTGGGCCGTTTCCACCTTCCACCCTTTCCCATCATAGCCAGATCGGAGGGGATTTTAAATGGGTGACACTTGCGTATGCGGTTAGCATTTTCCTGGCTTCCAGTGGGATGGGAAAGCTCTCCCTAATCCAGGATCGGATGCTTTCAGCCCCCTCTCGAGTTTTGGTGGAGTCACGTTACATGGCTTGATGCTGGAATCTCGGGGGAAATTCTCCAGCCTGTGCTATGCAGAAGATCAGATTAGATGAGCCTAAAGAATCCATTAGCCTTAAGATCTCTGAGGATTCAGGTAGGAAAGGAGACGGTTTTAGGGAAGGAATAGTTTGTTTGCCTCTTGCTTTGGATTCTTCCTGCTACCTCTTTCCAGCATGTAGTCTGCCTATCTAGGCGTCTATAAATTGCCATCCCCATAGTGCATAGCTCCTGCCTCTTCCCCGTAGTCCCCATAACAATCTGCCCTTGTGCTGCTAGTGCAAAATCTTCCCGCGCTTAGGAATATGCTTTGCCCAGCTGCAGATTTTGGGCTTGATCCTCTCCTGTCTTGCACCGGTGCAAGGCGGGTGCAAAACGCTGCTAGGCCTGGAGTCTCCACACGCTTGCCCCAGTGGTACGATTTCACACCCACACATTGCACAAGTGTCAATGCTGACAGGAGGCCGTGGCGGGTCAGGCTCTTTGCACTGCAAACTCGCACTCTCTTGTCTCTTTTGTTCTGCTCATTTACTCCCCCTATTTCCTTCCCCTCTCCACCCCTTCTCCCCGACCTGTAACCCTGTCTCCTCCCAATTGCCCCTCTCTTCTTTTCTCCCTCTCTCCTCTGTTCTTCATCCCTGCTCTCTCCCCTCCGGCTCGCTGTTACTCTGGGAACCCCCAGACACATCCCCAATCCCATGTTTTGGAATCGATTACTCCGCTGACTCCTCTTTGCCGCTCCCCTCACTCTGTGCCCCTCCGCTGACCTTTCCGAGCCAGTTTGGGAGCTGGCTGGGCCTCCGGCGTGGCTGGAGGAGGGATTCTCGGCGGGGTGAGGGGCACGGCAGGTGGGCGTGGCACTGCCAGCTGGCATTTCAAAGGGGAATGGCACCAGGAGGCTGAGGTTCGGATTTGAACCAGGCCCAGAGGTTAAAGGAGGGCCGGGTTAGAGCTGCTTGTTAATCTATCCCGGCCGTCAGCGGACAAGGTTCGCAGCAGTAAGTGGGTCAGTGTGTCAGTGCAGGTGTTCGGCAGGGAGCCAAGCGCGCTCTCAGCCAGCAAGGAAACAGGAACTCTTAAAAGAGCAACGAGCAAGGAGACTCCAGCCTCTTCCCGGTGTGTCCCCACGGCGCCCTCCCCCCTTTTAACCGAGCCCCATTTGCCCTCAGTGGCTCTGCCTGTGGCAGATACTCAAGCAGACTTAGCTAAACCACAGCCCGCCCCAGGGCTGCTTTGCTTCTCCGCCCCAGGAGGGAGCAGATGAGCCAAGAACCGGGAGTAACCTAGACCATCTTCAGCTCAGCGTGCTGAGAAGGGCCCAGCATTTGGCTGTGCCTGGCCAGTTTGAGGCATCAGCCCTTACTTGTACTGATACCACTCCAGCTCTGCCCTGACTAGTCGTTCCCAGGCGTAGCGCTCCAGGCACTATACAAAGGGAAGGTCAGTATCAGTATCCCGGTGTACAGACGAGGAGGTTAAGCTGCAGAGAGGGGACGTGAACTGAAAAGGGTCCCATGGCACATCTGTGTCTCTTGACTCCCAGTCTAGTGCCTCATTCATGGGATGTTGCTGCTTCAGCGTTCACGGACATGCATATTTCCCCTATATTTATCTGGCCCCTGCTGGGCACCTCATAACCGCTAACGAATTTATCCTCTGAACACTCCTGTGCGGTAGGGAAGTGCTTTTATTCCCGTTTTTACAGATGGGGAAACGGAGTTACAGAACAGTTAAGTGACTCACAAGGCGCCGGCGGCAGAGCAGGGATTTGAACCCAGGTCTCCGGCTAGCATCCTAACCACTGAACCATCCTTCCAGGGGTGACGTTCAGAGGCAACGCAATAATGCACAGACTCACACCTCCTTCCGTCTGTGAACACCCAGACCCGCAGCCCTCAATGGTCCCAGGAAATGACGACGGGGCTTTCCCTCCCTCCCCCAACAGAAACCATGCAACAGGGGTGCTGCCCACACGTGATGGAGACACTGTTGGCCGGAGGCCTATGGAGTCCAACAGGGCCCCGCCACCAAGAACTGACTCACCACCGCACTACAGGCCACTGCAACTGGCTAGGTTTCCTCGTGTCTCGCTGCACATAGGCCCCCAGAACGTAGGGCGGCCCCTCAGAGAACAGCGGAGACAGAGCGGTTAAGCCAGCTCTCCTGAATTCCTCAGCAGCAACAGGGCTATCTCGGTGATGGATTTGCCGAGTGCCCTCGTGTAACCTGCCTGTCAGAGAAAGAGAGATTTCCCTCAAGACATATGAGCTACAGCCCTCAGCATTCAAGGGAAGGAAGCAGTAGGAGCCTCCTGCCTGGGCCAGGCCCTGGAGATAAGCCGCCAGTTTGCTCCCTGCCCAGTTGTGGCTTTAAGCTTCAAAGATCAAATAAACCAGATCAGGCTGCCACTCCCCCAGCTCTGGACATGCACTTTAAGGGGTCAAGACCTTCTGCCCCTCTTTCCTGAGACTCCCACTCAGCTCTGCCAGTGCCCCTCAACCCTGATCTGCAGCAACCCCTACTAGTCCTTCCCTGGGCTCCCAGTGCAGCTCTGTCAGCGTATCTCTGATATCTGAGTTGTGGTCCTCTCCTTGTCACTGGTTGTGTCAAAGTGCGTGATGGCTTTGTGATGCCGATATGTTCTCACGAGGGACCAGGGGGAGCCCATCACGTTCACTTCACACGCAGACAAGGGCAGGTTTGTCCATCCAGTTCTGCAATCGTGAGAGACTTGCTTTTTTGCTATGCAGAGGCCAATCCTTTCCCGACAGATTATTACCCTGATGTTTTCAAAGTATTTAATGAATTCTCAGCCACGTGCTTGCTACTAAAGCCAGCGGGGCAGGGCCAGAACCCTCTGAAGTTGTTGACGTTGGTATTTATCGATGGAGGAACCTTGAAAAAGCCCCCAACGGTTTGGATTCTTATTGGAATTTCAGTTTGGAGACCACCTCAGCCTCTCTTGTGCCATTACACAGCAGAAGAACGGCCATGCTGGGTCAGACCAATGGTCCAGCTAGCCCAGGATTCTGTTTCCGACAGTGGCCAATGCCAGGTGGCCCAGAGGGAATGAACAGAACAGGGCCATTATTAAGTGATCCCTCCCCTGTTGTCCAGTCCCAGCATCTGGCAGTCAGCATGGGGCTGCGTCCCTGACCATCTTGGCGAATAGCCATTGATGGACCTGTCCTTCATGAACGTATCAAATTCTTTTTTGCTATTGGCCTGGACAGGAACGCAGCATGAATCACTCTTGTTTATCGTGGGGTCGCACCCCAAAGGCCCAGCTATTGCAGCTTGAGCCCATCCATATTTAAGGTGGGAGAGATTCCCTGCCCCTTCCCGCAGCCTGTCCTGCGAGCACATCCTCTCCTGGGTTCCTGCGTCTCCCAGCTTGATCCCAGAAGACGATAACGGGATGAAAAATGATGCTCAGATCTTCACAAACCAGTGAAATATGTCGGCGTGTAAATTCCAGGGAGTTACTTCTCTTCCCAGACTCTCCCCTGTGGGTGCACTTCAAAGGAGAAGGCTGCACAGCCAGGGTCGAGGCCAGGGCTGCCTAGAAGGGAAGAACTCCACGGAGCTGTCAAGTGGAATCCGATACGAGAGTCCTGGAGTGAGGCCGGCACTGGGGATGGGTCACCTTCAGTAGGTCTCCTTAACCCCCTCTCTCCTTTGAGCTCTGGAGAAAAGAAGAGTGTGGGGAAAAGGAGGAAGGACATTTTGTGCTTATGCAGCAATAATCCTGTGTGTTTGAACAGTGACTTATCTGACTGTATGATTTGTATTACAGTAGTACCTATTGGCCTCAACGGAGATCTAGGCTCCGTTGTGCTGGGCCCTCTATAGACATATAGCGAGGTACAATCCCCTGGCCTTCCTTCAATGAGTTCACCATCAAAATAGACAGAACAGACAAAGGCTGGGAGAAAGGAAGTGTGGTTATCCTTATTTAACAGATGAGAAACTGAGCTAGAAAACGCTAAGTGACTTGCCCAAGGTTACCCAGAGAGTCTGTGGCAGAGCCAAGAATTGACCCTAGACCTTTCGCTCAAGGAATGTGATGGTCCAAGCACCGTACAGGTATTATGGCCCCAATCCTGCCACCTTAACAGACAATAGCAAAACTCCCACAGATTTTAATGATGCAGGCGCCAACTCTAATGAATGCATTCTCACCACACACTCCATACCAGGTGTGTAAGGGTCGCCACCTGCCTTTTACAGATGGGAAAATTGAGGCACTGAGAGGTTAAAGACCCAAAACGTCAAACTGGGGCACCAAAATCCATATTTTGGCATTCAGATAATTGGTCTGGTTTCACCAGAGGCGCTGAGCCCCGGCACTTCCTATTGACCTCAGCAGGAGTTGTGGGAGCTCAGCACTTCTGAAAAAGTTCTTGTAACCTGGCTTCTTCCACACCCACCCCTCCTGTGGAATTTAGATTGGATGCTCCTTGGGGCAGGGACTGTGCTTACCATGTCGAGCATGCTTTGGGGTGCTAGAAGATAATCAATCCCGTGTCTGACTCTAGGCACCTCAGGGTGAAGATTCTGGTTTAAGTGATTTGTCAGTGGCAGAAGTGTGAGAAGAACCCAGGAGTACTGACGCCAAGTCCCCTGCTTGGATTGCAGTTCTTTCAGAGGAGGAATTTCCCTTCCCCCGTGGCTGTGCATCCCCAACGTCTCTGTTATCTCTGTTATGCAGCAGACTATTAACATGACTGCATGTGTTCTGGTTTAAGGGAATTCCAGGCCCTGATGTAGTTAGCCAATCTGGTTCTGTTCGCCCGTGAGTTACAAAATAAGGAAGCAATTTATATCTGACAATGGCACTGCACTGCCCAGCTGAAGTCTATATACCAGCCTCTGTCTCCATAAGCAACATCTGCTAGACACGGTCAGTCCTGGCTCCTCACAACTCCAGCAGAGCGAATCTCTTATGGCATAGATGTGGCATAACCCCCTGCTTGGGGCTTCTGCCTTCAGTGGCTGTCACTATTGTCTTCTTCAGCATTGTCTGTGTGGTCACATGGGAACAGGCAGGGTCAGACCTAAACCTCCCAGCCCGGGCATGGGTTACAAGGAAAACAATTAGTTGCCTTCAGGGTTTCCAGCTGGGAGAGAAAACTTACCTCTCTGGTGTCAACTGGGAGGCTACAGATTTCCTCAGCTGCAAAGAACCTTTTGGCAGCACCTCATCAGAGCAGGAGAAGCTTTCCTCTGTGAAGTATCAGAGGGGTAGCCATGTTAGTCTGGATCTGTAGAAGCGACAAAGAGTTCTGTGGCACCTTATAGACTAACAGACGTCGTCTGTGAATACCCACTTCAAGAAGTGGGTATTCACCCACGAAAGCTTATGCTCCAATACGTCTGTTAGTCTATAAGGTGCCACAGAACTCTTTGTCGTTTCCTCTATGAGAGGCTGTCTTGGGTTTGACAGAGAAACCCCCTTGTTCCTCTCTTTGGGGCTGGGGATAATCTCCCCACCTACTTGCTTCCTTAAGTCTATCTGCTTCAGGTGCTTAGAAAGCCTTCATCTCATAGGGGTGTGACAGAAACAGGAATCAAACCCCACTCTCCTGAGCCCCAGATTAGCATCTTAACCACTGGACTATCCTTCCTAGTAGTTAGTTTCACAACTGCATCCTTCATCTCTGGCATGGCTCCCCCAGCCATTTTTGGATCTCTTCCTTTGCCACTTCCATGCTCATTCCTTCTGAAAGGTTCTCCTTTGGTGTGGCACAGAGAGACAGCACCATCCGGTGGTGAGAGCATGGGTATAGATCCCAAGATACCCTGCTCCTATTTCCGGCGCTGCCACTGGTTTACTGTTACTTCCCTACTCTATGCCTCAGTCCCCACATCTGTAAAATGGGGAGAGTGATACTTACCCTCTTGGAAATGTGCTCTGAGATCTTAGGATGAGCGGTGCAAGGTATGATTATCATAATCAGGGTTCAATCCATTGGTTAAAAAGGCAGCCATTCCCTACAAGCTTCACAGAGTGCCATCTTCTCCTTCGGAGAATGAATCGTACCATTCACTGGCTTGTGGGAGTTATCTGTGTCTGGGAAGCACAGATAAACTGCAATGACCTGTGAGGGCTGAGAGCTGCAAATAGCTTGTTTAGGGTAGGGGAGTTTAAGCAAATGTTAGGGGAAATTGGTGCACTGTTTGCATATGTGAGGAAGGAAGCCTGGTCTGGTGGGTAAGGGCCTATCCAGGGAGACAGAAGGCCTAACTTCAATTCCTGGCTGTAGGACAGGCTTCCTGTAGGACCTGGGGCAAGTCACGTAACCTCTCCAGTCAAGATTCACTTATGACTTTGGATGTCTCAGTTCTTGTGGACCCAATCTGAGACACCTTAAAGGGACCCGATATATGGAGAGCAGACGCTCAGTGCTTTCTGAAAAACCAGAGCTGGTTTAAGGTGTCTTGAGTTGGGCACTCGACATCACCAGTCACTTCTGAAAATCTTGGTGTCTGTGTCAATTTCCCCAGCTGTCTCAGTCTCCCCATCCTTTGGCAGTCTGGAGCATTTAGACTCTAAACTCTTTGAGGCAGGAGCTATGTCTGCCTCTGTGTTTGTACAGTGCCTAGCACTCTGATGTCTTGATCTCAGCCTCTAGGCGCTACAGTAATACACATAATCAATAATCATAAGGAATATGCATGTGTATGCACTGTGCCTTTAACAAGCATGCGTGCAGAATATTGATAATATCTTGCCTATGCTTAAAAAATACCCCCACCGTGCAGAAGCCCATTCTGAGAGCAGACAGACAGGGCATCCTCAGGCATCCTCAAGACTAGTCCTGCTTTGGTTTCATTCAGACAGACTAACGCTGGACAAACCACAGGCAGTTCACAGATTTGGTTCAGATAATCTCTCTGCAGCCTGGCTCCTCTGAACCCTGCAGGCCTCTGGGATTTGCGGCATCAGGCTGGGAATCTAGCGATCAGGTGCTACTTTGTGCCATTTCTGATATGCCCAGGGAATACTCTCCTACGAGTTCACAGTTCTCCAACGCTTCTGGACCCAGCCAGAACTCAGACAGGCTGGAGCCGCTATGAAACTGGAAGGGGAGAGGGGAAGGAATGGAATAATCTTTTGGCCATGCCATGCAGCACTGCCATGGGGCCTGAGCCAAAGCCCACTGAAGTCAATGGGAGGCTTTCCAATTAATTCAACAGACTTTGGGTCTGACCCATCAACCTCTCAAGGCCAAGCAGAGGTGAGAAACTGACCAGTCTCCTTCCTTTGGGTCTGTTCCAAAGCCAGGAGCCTTCCCGTTGACTTCAGGGGGCTTTGGGTCAGACCCTTTGTCCTTCTGAAACAAAAAGAAAACAGGCTGCCTCCCCTGGTGTTTAGGCTGGGCCCCTCCCTGGCTATAGAGGCCTTAGAAGTCAGGAATCAGTGTCACTGAAGACTCAGGAAGATGTTATATATAAGGTATCATTGGTGCCAGGGTTAATTCCAAACGTGTCATTTCATCGCACTGGACAGCCCAAGGGTGTGTGTATTTTAGGTCAGTGAGCCACAAAGGTTTCCTGGCTCCTACTCCGTGTAAATAGGGATGCACGGTTCCTATCTGGTCTCCTATCGTTCTTGTTTTCTAGGGGTTAGTTAGTGCAATAACAAAAGCCACCTGCTGGCATCTCAGAGGGGTTTCTCAGGGCCCGCAGCATCAGGGCAATTCTTGCCCACCGCTAACTGGTCCAATGTGTCCTCTCCCCACGTTCCCTGCAGGATTTGTGCGGCGCCACCACCTGCGACACCCTGGGGATGGCCGACGTTGGCACCATGTGTGACCCCAAGCGCAGCTGCTCGGTCATCGAGGACGATGGGCTGCCATCTGCTTTCACCACGGCTCACGAGCTGGGTAAGGGGCTGAGGTTCAGGGGCAGTGCATGCCCATCCCCTTTTGGGGCTGCTCCCTCCTTTGTGTGCGGTGTGGCTTTTGGGGGAACAGAATTTGGCGTTCTGGACCCACCCCTGTGCCTCGGCTTTACAGATCTCAAAGCGCGTGGCACCCAGTGGGAATCTGAGGTGCAGGGGAGCGACGTGACATGCCCCAGGTCACACAGGAAGGCTGTGGCAGAGCCAGGATAGAACCCAGGAGTTCTTATCCCTAGCTTGCTGCAATGTGCTGCCCCGCTGATAACAGCATCACTGTGTTTTCTTGTACAGTTTGCTGACTCTCCGTTCCCCTGGCTGTACAATGCGAGCAGCACCGGGGGTTAATGTCCGATCTCCCGGGCAAGCCATTCATTCCCTGTGTTCTCATGCTTCCACCTCGCACGTTGTCCCTCAAGCAGCTGCCAGACCATTTCTGGTTTTCATAGCGAACGCCTCCATCCATCATTCTGTGGCTGAGAAAGCTGCCACTTTAACCAAACCCACAGCAGAGACGTGGAGCCCCAGGCTGCGGTTGCCACCTGGGGAAAAAGAAAACCTGCTAATGTTTATGGCTCCATAATTAGGAGGGAAGGGGGAGGGAGGAAAGCCTGAAATGTTTAAAATAACCCTGAATTGCAGCCTCAGGAAGTTTAGACAATAGCCAAGTGTCCGGAACAGCTTTGTGGGGAAACTCCACCTTGGGGTGAGAAAGTGAGACGCACCGGCTTTCTTCCCAGCACTTCTGGGAGGTGAGAGATGAACTGTCGGAAAACAGCTGCTAGGAAAGCGAGAGGGGCCAGTGCGGGCGGGTCAGCCATCCCAGCTCTATTTTGTTGTTGTTATTGCCACTTCAGTTCAGTTTCCAGGATTCGGGTGTCCTAAAATAACACACCAAGGCTGGGATGCATTAGGCACACACCTAAATCCAGAGACACTTGCAGTCTCTGGGGGGTTGAGCAATGAAATCGCTCGCTCTCTTCAGTGATCTTTCTTTCTTCCTTTCCTTCTTTTTTCTCCGAATAACCCGCATCCATACGTGAAGCAGATGGTGTGCGTTTTGGCCAGCAATGTGCCGGCTCAGAGACCCCATTGGCAGGCTCACTTATATGTGTTATAACTTGTCCGTCTGAAGAGCGATCTGATTTAAACCTGAGGAATGGAGCTCGCAGAGCCCGAGGTGGCGGGACAGGACACCCAGACCATTAACCACCGGGCTGCAGGCATTTCAGAGCCGTTAGCCCCACAAGCAAAAGGATTTCTTCTGGCTTAGCCAGAATGGCCAAGATCTGGGGTGATGGGACTCCTTAGCATCTGGGAAGAACACACAGGGGTGGAGGGGAGAGACATCAGCTGCTGAGGCAGGCGGGTGGTTTTGCTGTTACAACTGGGCCCATGTAGGAGTGGTGGTTCATCAAAGCAAAGGAGGGCCCCATGGCATTAGCTAGAGCAGGGTCCGTGCCAGCGGTCTGTGGTGCAGCTTGCCAGGATCCTAGGGGACTAGCCAGATATGTATATAAACGGAGACTAAGTGGACTACCCACGTATAGGAGACTTGGTCAGATCAGAGAAGGAGAAGTTGTCTTGTGATGAAAGGATGACCTTGTGGATCAGGAATGTGCCTCCCGGCTTCTTCTCCTGGCTCTGCCCTAGGCTTCTTAGACAAGTCACTTGGCTTCTCGGTGCCCCAGGCTTCTCAGCTGTAAAATGGGGATAAATGGGACTGACGTTGTGAATTGCTCGGAGATCTGCAGGCGAACAGCACTGCGCGAGAGCTCGGGATGACTAACGGCCCCGCTCGCTCTTCCAGGGCACGTGTTCAACATGCCCCACGACAACGTGAAGGTCTGCGAGGAAGTCTTCGGCAGGCTGAAGACCAACCACATGATGTCACCCACCCTCATACAGATCGATCGCGCCAACCCCTGGTCGGCCTGCAGTGCTGCCATAATCACCGACTTCCTGGACAGCGGGCACGGTGAGCGGGGCATGTTGGGAAGGGGGACTTGGCTGCAGTGGCTGACGGGCCATCCAGCTGGCAAGGGATCAGACACAAGGTGTGGAGACGCTGCGGGGAGGAGATGTGGGTAGGCAGTGAGGAGAGCCCGTAGTCCCTACTCCTGTGACGGGCCCCCCTCTTGCTCCGTGGTGAGATCTGCTTCATCCCAGCGCTCTGGGGCAGTGCAGCCATCTCGCCATCTCCCACCTGCGGGTCACCAGCCCCATTTCGCCCGCTGGGACCTGGGTTAAAACTGGCCCCTGCAGCTCAGGAGATTTAAGGGTGAAGAATCAGAGCCGTTGCCTCTCGCGGGGATGTGGGGGTGGGGAGGGAGGAAGCGTCTGTGCTCCTCACACCAGATGTCTGCAGCCTTGAAGCCCTCACACAGCTGAGCTGGGATGTCCCTCGTCTCCACAGACTCCGGCCCGGTTCTCCCGTTTTAAACAGTTTACTCTTGGCAAGCAGTAAACCATGTAAGCGGCGTTCATGCAGGGGGGTCTATAGCGGCCGAGGGCAGGTCAGCTTGGGCCCTGGCTAACTCGGACTCAGTGGTTTCTTAGTTTCAACCTGATTAAACCAAAGCCAGGTCAGGCTAGAGAGTCCACCAGCCTCTGCCCCCGACATCCCCTCCCCCTGCATGCACCATCTCTATTGTGCTCATTGCTGCGGGGTCTACATGATGCAAGGGCTAGATACACAACTCCTGCAGCCCCCTCTCCTGGGATGCGCCTCTGAACAACTCACGGCCAACATGCTTATATCTTGTGACCCAGAGGGGTTGGTTGAGGTTTTCAAGGGAAGTCGGCTTGAATGGGAGACGTGTGCCTAAATCCCCTCGACCGATCTCAAACGCTCAGTGATTGCTTCTAAGTGAGACGGGAGGCTGGTCACTGGCCAGTTTGATGAAGCTGCTAGTCAGTGCCAGCTGCATCGGTAGGTTTTGCTTAGTGGACACCTGTACCCGTAGGAACTGGATGGAAACTACAAAGGCTGTTGATTAGAAAAATCAGACAGGCCTTGTTAAAAGAGAAGAAAATCCAGCTGTTGCTTCACTTGCTGGCCTCCTGCCGCAGTGAGTTCCACAAGTTATATGGTGCCACGTAACGGGTCTGCCTGCGCCAGCCATGAACGTCTGCTTTGCATGCTGTCCAAGGGGTGGGTGCAGCAACACCGTGTATTGAATGCCCGGTCAGTCGAATGGTGTCTCCCATTTAATATTTCTCTCATTACCCCACAGGGGACTGCCTGCTGGATCAGCCCATCAAGCCCATCTCGCTGCCGGAGGACCTCCCTGGGGCCAGCTACAGCCTCAACCAGCAGTGCGAGCTGGCCTTCGGCCTCGGCTCCAAACCCTGCCCCTACATGCAATACTGCACCAAGCTCTGGTGCACGGGGAAAGCCCGGGGTCAGATTGTTTGCCAGACGCGCCACTTCCCCTGGGCCGACGGCACCAGCTGCGGGGAGGGGAGGTTCTGCCTGAAAGGCGCGTGTGTCGAGAGGCATAACATCAGTAAGTACAGGGTGAGTACCTGACCGCGCCGGGCTGGGGGATGCGAGTGGGGAGGGCTGGCGGGGGCATATAAGGCGAAGCCCGGCAAGGCAGCTCGAGCTGAAGCTGAGAACTTGTAGCTCGGAGTTCTTTTTGCACTGAAAGCCGGCGACGTAGTGCCGACGCTCTCCAGGGGCTGGCCAAGGGAGGGGCGCGGCTGAACGCCACCGAGCTGTACCCCGCTGCTGGGAGGGAAGCTGCTAGAAGTTGAAGGGGTTTGTCCATCCCCCACTTGCACAGGCATGCTAGTCATCAGCACCCTCAAACCCAGCGACCGTTTCTCCAGGGCGCCGGGCCTGGCTGCAGTTATCCAGGGCTCCTCCAGACCCGATAAACCGCAGCGAATGCCTCACGGAGCCACCTCACCACGGCGCGAGCTCTTGGAGGGCTGAGAGTGGAGTTCATCTCCACAGCCGCCATCCAAGACACTGGCTGTGATGGTGGGTGTTGCTCGAACACCTGGCCATGAATAAGTAAACTCTCCCACTTGTTGCAAACAGGCCAGCCAATTCCAAGCACTGTGGAAAGTCCAAGCTAGATTGGAAACCCTCCACTTCCCATCTGTAACCCAGGAGGCCAAGTGGAGTCCCCAGCAGGTGTATAAACAGCAAATGCGCTTGTGGGGATGGAGAAGAGGAGGAAACAAATGATTATCTTTTGCAAAGGACTTGGGGCCCTGGTTGCTAGGGCTGAGGCTCCCCTCGACTTTGCTCTTGCCCCAGAACAGAGCTGCGCCCAAAATGTCGCTCTGAAGCAGCTCTGCTCTCCCTGGCAAGTGTTTTCTCCTGACCCCAGGTGTGAATGGCTTATGCTGGGTTGGCAGCCATAGAGGGTAGAGCCCCTTCTGCCTAATGCTGGGGACCCCCATCTGAGTCTGATTCCCGCCACAGGGGACCCAAATATTGCACGACTGGCTGCTTTTGAAGAGACAGGGCTGTAGGGCAAAGGGATTTTCCTCTTAACACCCTCTCTCCCGCAGGTGGATGGCAGCTGGGGGAAGTGGACGCCCTACGGCCAGTGCTCTCGGACCTGCAGTGGGGGAGTCCAGCTAGCCAAGCGTGAATGCAACAGCCCAGCGCCGGCCAATGGAGGGAAGTACTGCGAAGGTGTCCGGGTCAAGTACCGCTCCTGTAACCTCGACCTTTGTTCTGAGTCAGGTGAGGCTTCCCCAAGGGACGGGAGGGCAGAGACTTGCCCTGGCACTAGTTTCTAATGGGTCCAGTTGGTCCTTTCAAAGAGCTGTAGGTGTTAAAGCAAACCACGAATCCCAAGCAACTCCCTGCTCTCCCACTCAGTCCCATTGCTGTGGAGTCTCCGTCGTGCTAATGGTGCCGTTAGATGTCACTGAAGTTAGTGGCGGATGAGGGTTTTGGAGGTGTGAGCCTCAAAAGCAAGGGAGGTTTGGGTCAGGTGACCCCAAAAGTTTGGCAGCTTTCTGCAGGTTACACAGATCTTTCTGGTCTGCAAATCGAGTTGGAGATCTCAGTAGGTACCAGAGGAAGGTTCAATGGTTAGAGCAGCAAGCTAGTACTTAAGGGGAGACAGACTCGGTGTGTGACCTTGGGCAAGTAACTTAGCCTCTCTGGGCCTCAGTGCTCCGTCAGGAAAATGGGGACAATAGCACTTCCTACCTCACAGGGGAGTCGTGAGGATAAAAACACTAAAGACTGTGAGGTGCTCAGACACTATGTGATGGGACCCGTGAGTGGGGAGACGTTCCACAGGTTGAGCTGGAAATACTGCAGAGTATCGCTGGTTTAACCCAGCTGAGAACCAGGCTTGGCCATGGTACTACAGTAGAATATTACACACCGGATAGGTGCACAGCTTGCAGGGCAGGGGAATATAGTGCTAGTGCATACGTGCGAGAGAGAGATTATACGCTCAAACGTCACTACGTATGGTGGTCACTATGAACCACCACAACACTATGAACCTGTGCTCTTCTGGGGGGCAATGCAGATCACGAAGCCCAAGACAAAGCCAGTCAGCGCTATGTACAAAGCACTGTCAGCTGAGGGGTTCTGGCTAGGGAACAGTCTTCCAGGGGAGGTCAGGTGCATCCAGTGTACGAGTATCCTTAGAAAACGCTGCACAACTTTCCTCTTTGAGAAAGCCCGGTCCCCTAAGTGACACCGACGACACAAACCTCGCTTTCTATTTCCAATCGCCTGTCAACACCCGAAACACCATCCCTCAAGCAGAGTTTTGACCCCAAAAAGGGGGAGGCACCAAAGGCTCCATGAAATCCTCTTGGAGCTTTGCTACTCTCACGGATTATATGTGGAAGCCGCCCAGATACTATGGTGAATGGCAGCAGTCTAAAAATCTTTCAGGTAGATATCTACCAACCCCCTAACCTCCCAGAACAGTGTGAGACCAATACCCCCAAGCTCCCTCTGAGCGTGGCCTTCTCACAGAATTATTCTGAAGGACACCAGAAGGTCCAGAGAGTAACCAACAGGACCGATTTGTACAGCTCGTGTGGATCCCTTTGGAAAGGCCTGTTCCGTTAGCTTTTCCTCCTCCTTCCCACCAGCCGGACCCAGCTCCTAATGCCAGCTATTCCAGCTTTCTCCCAGCACATGCCTCTCCTAATGTGCTGGGGGGAATTGCCTAATTCACCACAGCTGGGCTCAGCCATCCTCATGGACAGGAGCCACAATCTCCGCACTGAGGGGCTGCAGCTGTGTACTGCAGTTTCCTCCATGCAGGAGAGAGTGTTAACTCTTTCCTTGCCATCTCCTGGATAGGGTCTCTGTGTCTCTTCTAATACTATCACTCACAGATGTCTTCTTCGGGTTTTATTGCACACCGCTCTGAGGCCTTGCAAGGAGTGCCTAATACACAGATAAAATAAACAAACATAGTTTGGAATATCCGTGGTATGCCCACACATTGAATACTGTGTGCAGTGCTGGTCGCCCCATCTCAAAAAAGATATATTAGAATTGGAAAAGGTACCAAGAAGGGCAACAAAAATGATCAGAGGCATGGAACAGCTTCCATATGAGGACAGATTATGAAGATTGGGACTCCTTAGCTTAGAAAAGAGACAACTAAGGGATGGGGGAGATAGGATAGAGGTCTATAAAATCATGAATTGTGTGCAGAAAAAGTGTTGTTTACCCCTCCACATAACACAAGTAGCAGGGGTCACCCAATGAAATTAATAGGCAGCAGGTTTAAAACAAACAAAAGGAAGTATTTCTTCACACAGTGCACAGTCAACCTGTGAAACTCATTCTCAAGGGATGATGTGAAGGCCAAAAATATAACTGGGCTCAAAAAAGAATTAGATAAGTTCACAGAGGATAGGTCCGTCAATATCTATTAGCCAGGATGGTCAGGGATCCAACCCTATGGGATCCAACCCCATGCTCTGGGTGTCCCTAAACTTCTGACTGCCAGAAGCTGGGACTGGATGACAGGGGATGGATCACTCAAGAATTGCCCTCTTCTGTCCATTCCCTCTGAAGCATCTGGCACTGATGACTGTCGGCAGACTGGATGGTGGGATAGATGGACCATTGCTCTGACCCAGTATGGCCACTCTTATATTCTTACTGTGTTGCTTTGAGAAAGTCACTGCCCAACTCTGTGTCTCACTGCTTCCCTATCTGTAAAATGGGGATAATACTATTTACTCTCCTTTGAGACCCTTGGGTGAAGAGCTATATTATCTTTTATTACACACCTTGTTTCCATTTCTGAAAGACTGCAATAACCTCAAGTGGCCACCCCCACCTTACTAGATATGGCCTGCAATATGAGGCAGTGATTGCCAAGAAGCGAGCTATGCATGCAGACTTTACAGTCTTACCGGTTTCATTTTTTCCTGGAGTAAAGAGGTGGCAGTTGTTTTGAGCAATGGTTGTGGGATGTTACTCCTGGAACTGACACGGCCTTAGCTGTGAGTGTGGCTTGAAGTGGCTCTCTGTACCCGCCACCATTGGCGATACTGTAGCGCTGTTATCCGACCCCCACAAACCACTCTCCCTTGTATCACCTTTTCATTGTTGGTGCCCTGACTATACAAAGAGCCAGACAAATTTCCTCTGAGTCTAGGACAGAACATGTCTCATGAATTGCAACACCAAAGCTTCATTTGCTTCAGTAAACCCAGAGAGCCAGCTAGTCTGGCAGACGCCCACAATCCTTAATAGTCCAGCTGGGGACCAAGTCAGACCAGCCAGACCTTTGGAACCAGAGCCTAGCCACACTAGTGCAAATCAGGAGCGACTCCACTTAAGTCAATGGAGCAGAACTGGGGTAAAACCAGTTGCAGGGAGAGAAGAATCTGACCCTGGGCATCCCCAGATTCCATGGTGCGATACTGTATGGCTGATGCTTCCTAGCTGAGGATGTCCTCTCCGGTGAAATGCCCATGCGTGCTTTGCTTCCTTCCAGGGCTAGGAAAGAGTTTCCGAGAGGAGCAGTGCGAGGCTTTCAATGGCTACAACCACAGCACCAACCGGCTCACCGCCACAGTCTCTTGGGTCCCGAAGTACTCGGGAGTCTCGCCTCGGGACAAATGCAAGCTCATCTGCAGAGCTAATGGCACGGGTTACTTCTACGTGTTGGCTCCTAAGGTGAGCAGGAGAACAAACAGTGTGAACAGGGGAGCCCGGGGAAAGGAGGGGCCGCTGTAAATGAAATTGGGAAAGGAGCTATAGGGAAACACAAGGGCACCTGGAAATGAATGAACAGAAGGATTTTTTTTGACCCAGCAGGTGACATTTAGAATTCACTGCCCTGGAGGCTGTGATTCAAGAAAAATTAGCCCATTCTTTGGCTATCAGTGTTATCATGGGGCACAAAGGGGATTAGATGAGAGGCTGGGTGCCAGATCAGCTGGTGTAAATCAATGAATCCGTGCTAATTTTCACCAGCTGTGGATCTGGCCCCATGCCTGGACCTGTGTTTGTAAAGCATCCCAGATTGCATGCCTATGGCACTAGAACAGGAATAAAGCATAACAACTAGACACTTCCCTCCGGGGATTCTGGATCACACGCACAGGGTGGGGCCGGCTGCCAGACCTGGGACTGGGAATGTGATGTGCACATGGCACCGCCAAAGGGTTAATCAGCTCTCGAAAGCTGCTAGTTTGCAGGGTGCTGCCCTCAAGATTCAGTGCGAGGAAAGAGAGAGAGAGATGTGGCTATAGACGTGGCAGCCAGCAATCAAAGAGCACCGTTGTGTTTAGTGCCTCTTGAAGGCACAGCCTGGAATGGAGGCAGAGGCAGATTTATGTCCTCCAACGCAACACCTCCTCCATACTGGGCTACTCAGCCAACTTAGCTTAGAGCAGCTGCCGGCTCAGTGGCACGTAGGGCTATGATAGTCCTGGATGGGCACCCAAACGTTCTTTCTTGGAATGCCAGCGGAACGCGCACAGGTGGGGCAAATATCTTCGCCCGAGCACAAAGTGACTTGATTGCTGTGCTTTCCCTACTTCAGGTTGTGGACGGCACTCCCTGCGCGCCCGACTCCACCTCGGTCTGCGTCCAGGGCAAGTGCATCAAAGCGGGATGCGACGGCAAGCTGGGGTCCAAGAAGAAGTTTGACAAGTGCAGCGTGTGTGGAGGAGACAACAAGAGCTGCAAGAAGGTCTCGGGCTTGTTCACCAAACCCATGTAAGTGCTGGAGGATCCTGCTGCTTTCCCCGTGTGCCGTATAACATGGGCCTCAGAAAACATAGGGCTCATGGAAGGGAGGGACTAATGGTACTGTTTCCAGGGATGGGAGATCTGCCTTTAGCTTCATTGGTAGGGCCTGAATCTTTGGAGCACAAAACTCCAAGTTCTAGGCTATTCTCAGGGGTTTCAATCTGGTTCCTTGCACTGAGGGTGAACTGTCTGCAGTTGAACCTCAAACGGGTATGCTACATCAGTGGCTCTCCACCAGGGGTGTGTGTACCCCTGGGGGTACGCAGAGGTCTTCCAGGGGGTACATCAGTGCCTCTAGATATTTGCCTAGTTTTACAACAAGCTACATAAAAAGCACTAGCACAATCAGTACAAACTAAAATTTCATACAATGACTTGTTTATACTGCTCTATATACTATACACAGAAATATAAGTATTTATATTCTGATTGATTTTTTATTTTTATATGTTAAAAATGAGAAAGGAAGCAATTTTTCAGTAAGAGGGGCTGTGACGACTTTTGTATGGTTTTGGAAGCAAGTAGTTGTTAAGTGAGATTAAATTTGGGATTACGCAAGACAAATCAGACTCTTGAAAGAGGTGCAGTTGTCTGGAAAGGTTGAGAGCCACTGTACTAGATGACTCAAGGGCTGATCCTGGACCAGTGACCCTTTCACCTGTAGGTTTCTGAATCGGCTGGAAGTGAGTGGATGGTTTTACTGTGGCTTTCTAGTGGATTGTGTGAAATGAATGATCGCTCCCAGCCTGGTTCCTAGTGGTCAGGTGTCTACATCAGAAAGACTCAGTACCACAATTGCCTGCCTTGGTAGCCATCTCAGCAGAGGGACCAAGGAAACCCATGGAGACTGAACTCCTCTCTCCTCACTAGAGGTGACCTCTTCGGGTCGGGGTGAGGCCCATTGGGGGGACAGGGAAGCCAACCCTGATGCTGTCTGTCCAGCACCTCTTGTGGGGATGTTTCAGGGCCGGGAAAGTCTCAGGGAAAGAGCTATAGAGCTGCTGTTGGGCTGCAGAGCACTGGCAGGGCTGGAATGGGTCATCCGTGGGTCAGGACTGAGGCACATTGGAGAGCTGTGGGTTCCCTCTATTGGTCTAGCAGAGGGGGGTTCAGGCAAGGGGAAGGGCCCCGGCAGAGCTGGGAGGGAGAAGGTTGGGAAGCACCGGCCCTAGAGAGGACAAGTCTCACCTCTAAGAGCAGCAGCTTATGAATGAAAGGCCCATGCCCAGTGATGTCGGTGGTGCTGACACCACCTCCCGGGTGGCTTGTCTGCTGTTCTCTTACAGGCACGGCTACAACTTTGTGGTGATCATCCCAGCCGGAGCCTCCAGCATTGACATCAGGCAGCGGGGCTACAAGGGCCTCATGAGCGACGATAACTACCTAGCTCTGAAGAACGGCCAAGGCAAGTATCTGCTGAACGGGCACTTCATAGTCTCGGCGGTGGAGAGGGACCTGATGGTGAAGGGCAGCGTGCTGCGGTACAGCGGGACGGGCACGGCGGTGGAAAGCCTCCAGGCCTTCAAGCCCATCCAGGAGCCGCTGACCGTGGAGGTGCTGTCAGTGGGGAAGATGACCCCGCCACGCGTGCGTTACTCCTTCTACCTGCCCAAGGAGAGCAAAGACGACAAGTCCTCCTACCGGAAAGACGGGAGAAGCCCGCCCGGGCTCCACAACAACAACGTCCTGAGCATGTCCAACCGCTTGGATCCGGGCAGGCCGAATTACAAACGTGTGTCCTACAAGTGGGCGGCTGCTGGTTGGGAGGCCTGTTCTGTCTCCTGCGGCAACGGGCTGCAGAAGCGCGCCGTGCACTGTCGCGACTCCTACGGCCAACTGGCCTCCATGTGCGACGCCGCCCAGCGGCCCGTCGATGTCAGGATATGTGGCGACTCCTGCCCCACGTGGGAGGTGAGCCCCTGGTCCCCCTGCTCCAAAACCTGTGGCCGGGGCTTCAAGAGGCGCACGTTGAAATGCACGGCGCGGGCCAGCCAGCTCTTGCCTCGGGATCGCTGCAACCTCAGGAAGAAGCCTCAGGAGCTGGACTTCTGCACCCTGAGGCCGTGCTGACTCCGCTGGCGCTGCTTCCAAAGAAGGCCTGGTGTCTCTCTGGCTGGAGATAAATGGCTGAAGGCTGAACAGCAGCTGGGGGGAGGGAGAGGGGGAGCTGTCTGAGGTGAGGGGTCTGTTACATGGGGCACATCAGCGGACAAAGGACTTGTACACAGGGCGAGAGCTTGCACACGTGAGAGGGGCCCAGTGTGGTGTTATAAAACAGGTTGCTCAGAGATGGAGTAAAATAAACATCTACCTCGAAGCTGCCAAACTGTCCAGGCTCCCTCCCCATCCAGAGGATGCTATGGGCGTGAGGGGGAAGGACAGGAACAGGATCGGTCTCTGGGGACTGCTCTCCGGGATCGAACTAAACACCAAGGACAACAAGACTGTGTTTCTATATCGCCATGGCCAGCCTCCCTCTAGGCTTCCAAGGGTCACGCCCCAATCCCCGAAACACTAGTGCTAGACGGGACCAAAAGGAATTACCATTGCAAGGACGACAAACTATACTGCTTAACGACCGGTGCAATAAAGTACTGGGGTCTATTAAGAACTGATGCCTGCAGGGCTTGCTAGCAATGACTCCGCAGCCGATGTGTTGCTGCTCTCCAGACCTGTGCAGCAGTGTTGTCATGCAGGGCTGTACACCCGTCACTGATCGGCGGCTTTTGCTTTTCATGTGTATGGACCGAACAACATAGATTCTTATGGTGCTTAATATCCCTATTTTTATTCTCCTTCCTCGTGGTTGACGCAAACCCTGCGTACCTGGGGTAATTTTGTCATTTCCATTGGATCCTCTCAGAAGACTATGCCTCTTTATATGGTGCTTTGAGAAGGGTGTGTAAAGGGGCAGTGTATCCCTAATAGAATGTGGGTATGTATTTTAAAGAAACCTCTTTAGGCCAGATACCATTTACACTTAGGTCCCCTTTTGCTGTGCTAATAGTGTAAAGGTGCCTTAAAACGAGCATAAATTGCATTCCCGCTACCCCTTTACACGGCCAAAGCTTAAAGGGATCTCAGTGTATATGAGAATATGGCCATAATTCTAGGAGGTACTGCACAATCATGGCCCACCTGTTGGAAGAATGAGGAACGCTGCCAACAGCATTGTAAGCGTGACTGCCACGGGTGGCAAATACCGAGTCTTTTTTTGAAATGGTGCTCCGTGTACGTCACTAACTGTCACTCTGTGCCCAGTACTCGCACAATCCTCCACCCTCTTCTCCTAACATCTTTGTTCGGGGTTATTTCTTGGGGCTTGTCTAAGGCCTGTTAGGGTCGATCTAAGATATGGAACTTCAGCTACATGAATAGCGTAGCTGACGTCGATGTACTTAGATCTACTTACTGCGGTAAGTCAACAGCTGACGCTCTCCTGTCAACTCCGCTTGCGCGCCTTGTTCTGGTGGAGTACCGGAGTCGACGGGAGAGCGCTCAGCAGTCGATCTAGTATAGACGCGATAAATCGACCCCCGCTAGATCGATCACTGCCCACCAATCCGGCGGGTAGTGTAGACAAGCCCTCAAAAACACAGAGATCTCTGGTGCTGAAGTATAAAAGAAATGGGGACTAACTCTCCTCCCAGTGGCTGATCATGTGGGCCTTTCTGGCCTTAAGATCTATGCCACGTACCCTGCTTAAGCCCATCCCTACTTTTATGGGTGTCTATCCTGCAGTTGTGGAGCGTGATTACATCTTGTGCAGACGTACCTGAGCTAGCTTTAATCTAGCTAGCTCAGGTCCCGGAGCAGTGACGCTACAGTAATGCATGCTTCAGTCTAGACTAGCCTCAGCAGGGGCCCAGGGAGGCTCGGGCAGCCCCTGCTGAAGCACAAGCCAGCATAATTTCACTTCTCCAGGACCCAGATTAGCTAGACCGAAAGTAGCTTGGGTTGGTCGACTCAAGCTATAATCACCCCCTGCGATTGCAGTGTAGACAGACTAAGTCTGCCAGTGTTCCCGCTGGCATCAAGGGGACATCTCACCGGTTTAAAGTGCATCATAGGCTGCTGAATTGGAGGCCCTGTGGCCCGATTTCCCCACCTGTTCAATGGGGATCACGATACTTGCTCATTTTTTGCAAAGCTCTTTGAGATCTTAGCATGGAAGATACCAGGGCAGGGGAAAGTATTTTTTATTATCGGACCTTATGGGTTGTAACTCAGGCACTGAACCAAAGACCAAGTGCCTCCCACTGCCAGAGAACGGCAGCTAGCTGTAGACCCCCCCCGCATGCTAAAGTGCATGAACAACTATTCAAGTGTTGTTTGGCAATGGGCTAATTGTCAATTCCCGCCCCCCTGTTGGGCTCCCCGTGGCTCCATCATCACCTTACTTACCCATGTGCCCTCTTCCAGCCAGCCCACTGGATACATTTTGGTAGGAAACTCTTCTAGAGTGAGCTTGCCCTCACGAGCCCACCTCCCAAGTGTGGGCCCATAACAGAGCATCCAAATCTCTCGTTTGAGCACACAACTGCGTACTGAAGGGCACAAAGTCTGTCTTATAGGCAAAGTGCTGCACTGAGCATAGTTTTGACCAAGCTTTGCCCATGGATCATTCTCCAGACCCCAAGCCCTATATTATCCAGAGGATTCCCTCTGATGTTGGGATGCCAGCAACAGTAGTTAGGGAAGGTCTTGCGAGGCAGCCTCTCCACTCTGTGGGGAAGATGATTCTTCCTTGTCCCACTGAAGCAAGTAGGAATTCTGGCATAGACTTGCGTGGGACAGGGCTGGGCCCAAAGATCTCTGGGCTTCAAAATAACCCCAACTGGAAATTCAACTGAATTCTGATTTTTTGATTACAAAGGGCATTAGCCACACCTAATGCTGGATTTCAGATCTTGGATCAAGGAACTATAGCACTGGGATTATAGACAGTTCTTCGATGGCAAAACCCCTTTTTGATGGATAGATTTAGGGCTTCTGGGCTGGATCCTCCTCTGGTGTAAATCACCATAGCTCTGTAGCCTTAATTACTCCATTGATTTTGATGGAGCTACACCAAATTACACCAACTCTCTCTCCCCCACATCCTTCACAGATGCTGTGCAAAATGGGCGATGGGGTTTGTTGTTACCAAACTCCAGCTGTGATTCAGCACTGCATCTCATCCTATTTAAAGGCCATGGTTAACATAATCCAATATTCCCTTAGAAATGTGCCCAGTCTCCAGAACAAATCAGCTCTTGAGTGTTCACTTCTCTTCCCAGTGTTTAGTGATCATAGAATCATAGAATATCAGAGTTGGAAGGGACCTTAGGAGGTCATCTAGTCCAACCCCCTGCTCAAAGCAGGACCAATCCCCAATTTTTGCCCCAGATCCCCAAATGGCCCCCTCAAGGATTGAACTCACAACCCTGGGTTTAGCAGGCCAATGCTCAAACCACTGAGCTATCCCTCCCCCCAATCAATTAGCATTGATAAGATAGTGTCAACTCTCAGCATTCCCATAGTCTCTCATGATATAAAATTAGTATCAGCAGAGGGGAGAGAGAACTTGGACTGGTTGGTTACTGGTTACAGAACAGAAATAATATGTTTTAGTGGGAGAGGATCAGGAGAAAGGAACTGAAATCCCATTGGCCAAGCAGTTACCAGGATGGTCAAAGAGTTCGGCACTAGGCCAACTGGACCAGGCTTTAGACTATACAGTGTCTGTATGTAATACTTCTGCTTTACCTCTTTCCCTGTCTCATAGGCCCCCAGCCCCCATCCTTAGGAATATACATTACATCTATTGGTGGGTTTGCTGTGTCTAGCACAGCTGAACCCCTACCATTTCCAGTTGTGTAGCTGGTCCTGAGGGGCTGCCCTTTGTGTCTTTCCCTCAAAAAAAATTGGTTCCCAACACCATCAAGAATTGTCACAGTCGTGGGGGGTGGGGTTTGTTTTGTTTTTTTGTGTGGTTCTTTTGCAAAATGTATGGCAGAAGGACAGAAATGCCTATTGTACTGGCTGCTTTGTGTATACCATGTATACTGTACATCAGTCTCTGCTGTTTGTGCATTGATAGCCAACCTGAAATAAAGTGGTATTTAAAATTCCATCTGATTCTTTGGGGGTATGGGTCTGTGCATTCTGTCTGCTTGGGAGCAGAATCGGGCGGTGCTCTCAACCTAACCCTACTAGGGTTGGATTTTTATCCCATAAGGGTGTAGTTTTCACACACATTAAATGGTCAAGGTACACCCTAAAGAGCCTAAAGTTTACGGTGAGGAGATAGCATGTATCAAACAACAAGCGTGGTTTACCTATATGTAAACTGGGAGAATTAGATTTGTTTTAAAATACAATTTCAGATATATTGATGTTTAAACTAAAATAAAAAAAAGGTTAAAACAATCAATTTACATGTCCACGGTTGTGGAGGGGTGGGTAGGGTGACCAGACAGCAAATGTGAAAAATTGGGACGGGGGTGGGGGGTAATTGGAGCCTATATAAGAAAAAGACCCCAAAATCAAGACTGTCCCTATAAAATCGGGACATCTGGTCACCCTAGGGGCGGGTCAGACAGTTATTTGACAGTAGAGATTTAAAAAGTTAGCACTTTATAAGTTTACAGTGAAGCACCTTGGAGGCCAGGCTGATGGTATAGACCAGGAGTTGGCAACCTTTCAGAAGTGGTGTGCCGAGTCTTCATTTATTCACTTAATTTATGGTTTCGCGTGCCAGTAATACATTTTAATGTTTTTAGAAGGTCTCTTTCTGTAAGTCTATAATATAGAACTAAACTATTGTTGTATGTAAAGTAAATAAGGTTTTTAAAATGTTTAAGAAGCTTTACTTTAAATTAAAATGAAAAGCCCCCCAGACCGGTGGCCAGGACCCAGGTAGTCTGAATGCCACTGAAAATCAGCTCGCGTGCCGCCTTTGTCACCCGTGCCATAGGTTGCCTACCCCTGGTATAGACATTTGTATCCCCTGGTACCTGCCAAAAAGATGTGGAAAAGGTTGTCAAGTGGTTGACTGGCTCAGTATGCCAGAACCCCTTCTTGACGCCACAAAACAGCGAAAAACGTTGGCCCTGGATAGATTGGATAGTAGGGCCTTCATCATTGGCAATGTGGAGTGACTTGCTTCAATGCTTTGTTCAGTGGTTCTGGGTCAAATGCAGCTCCTCAGCTGACCTGAAGGTTCTCTTACCCCTACAGGCCAGGGATCCATTCTGTGTTAGTTTCAACAAACCTAACAATGTCTTTTCTTGGCAGGCTTGCCAGTTCCTTCTTCAGCGACTCCACCAGGGCTAATGGAACTCTATATTTTGGTAGCCTTATGGGCTGCACATGAGGTTTCCCCCCCGTAACTTCAACTTGCCCTCTAGGTGTGCACCTCCTGGAAGTAGGTCCTTTATATTTTGTTACGATGCTGGACAGGGCCCAGGGTGACCGTTCTCCCTCTTCTCTCACATTGAGGATATTCTGGTATTGCTCTGTGATTAAATCTCCGGCTTTTGCTGCCCTGCTGCCCAGCAGCGGGTGGTACTTTTGTGGGCGAACATATTTGCTAAGTGATAATGTCTCTTATCTACTGCCTGCATTTTGCTAATTGGCCTAACAATGGTTTTATTATACATCACTAGCACTTGGTCACATTTCCCCACTCGAACATTGCTGCTTATCACTGTTGCTAGGATTACATTGCAGCTGGCTCCACAATCTAGCTGGAATAAACCTTGTCATTGATCCAAATATGGCAGCTGAATGGCTAGCAGCCTCCTCCTGCAGTGCATTGAGAGTCTTTGAATCAGCCAAAATCACATTGTAGACATCATTCTCTCTTTCCTCAATCACCACATGTACTGGTGCTTTTTTCTTCTTGGGGGCAGCTGCAGCATTGGGACATAAAACGGCTCCTGTTCCCCACACTCCTTGCACCACTGTCCATAGGCCAGGCACTTTTAACGTCTGCCATTTGTGCTGCCCTCCATAGTATATACACGGATGTCTGCAATCTCAGTCGGTCTGCCTTCATCCTGCTTCGTTTAGCGAGAGCCTGCGTTCTTGTTCTGCTGTCATTGTTTTGATCCTTTCTTTGGACAGCTCAGATGCCTGCAAACAGCAAGGGTATTTCTCTAGGGTTAGGGCAGTTTCTCTCCACAAACCCTCTTGTAAGCTTGAATCATGTGACCCGCATGCCGCCCCGTAAGAATCTTAATGTCTCCAGAATTGCATGTGGGTGCCAGAGCTCTCAGTTCTGTAAATGTTAGTATCCATTCCTCCTTCTGCTTCTTGGTTTCCAGTAAGAAACAAACACACTACTCTCTCTACCGTCTCTCTGCCTAGGGTCATAGTACTCAAACACACTTATTAGCGGTTCATGTTTTGGGCATTATTTCTGGCAACAGTGTCTCTCTCACTTCTTCTCCTTTCCCCACAAACGAGAGCCTTTTTTAACTGTATCTTCATTTTCTCATCTTTTGCCCCATGGTCAGCTTCCTATAAAGACTCAGTTCTTGCTTCCATGCTTGTGGAAGGTTTTTGGGATAGGAATAGAGCATTGCCTGTGGTCCAAGTCCCTCCATGCTGCCTGTTTGCTCTATTTCTGGATGATGCTTTGTTTGTCTCATTTTTGCTCATTGAGTCCCACTAGACTGGCCGTTTCTACTCAGTGCATGAAACAGTGTCCTGGGTATTGGCATGAGAGGACTTCAACTAAACCGGCTCTTCCTTAAAATAACTATTTACAGAGATGCGGCAACTGCCGCAAACATTCCAGCCATGTGCCCACGGACAGACTTAGAATCATAGAATCATAGAATATCAGGGTTGGAAGGGACCTTAGGAGGTCATCTAGTCCAACCCCCTGCTCAAAGCAGGACCAATCCCACTTCCTGGTGCCTCCTCCAAATGTATTCCTCCTTCAACCCGGGCTCCTCCTCTGAAGTTCCATGCCGCTTGCTAGAAGCTCCGTCTTCATCAGGCCCACTCTGTGCTTATGTTATACCAATTACTCCTTCTCAACTTAGACTCACACGGAGTTACCTATTCATTTACATTGGTGTAATTCCGGTGACTGCAATAAGTTAACTGTGAGTCTGGCCCACCGACCGTAACTGAATCTAATCTGGAGGAATTCCCATGCTGAGGGGCTAGAAGGTGGTGGCTTTTATTGCTGAAAGGAAGGTGTACAGTAGAATAGCCTTGCAATATTTTAACTGACCCTTGTTTACGCCTCCTTGGGGCTCCTCTGGACCAGCTTATTGACCAATGCTTGAGGGAGTCTAGGTATACAGAGGTCTGAAGGAGTCATACTCAAAGGGACGCTAAGTTATACCACTTTGCACATCACCTGTGAGTTCTTCCTGAACGCAACTCCAGATTTACATGGGTGTCAATGAGAGCAGTTTGGCTCATTAACAATGTTGCTAGGTGCTTAGAAAACATTAGATATGCCTTCCGTTGCTTGCGGAACGATTCCCAGCACACCCTCGATGAGTCAGTTCCCGCTCCTTAAGTCATATCAGCACCAACGTGAGATAAGCCCCAATTCCTTCCTTGTAGCAGGACATGTCTGTACAGAGGCGACTAAAGTCACATCCAGCTCTCATCAGGGACAGTTTGTCCTTTTCTTTATTTTATCCCAAACAAAGGAAAGGACAGCTTGATTGTCATATTGCAGTGGCAAAATTGGCAAATTTTGAGGGCACCCCAAAAACTTCCAGGGTGAACTTCTTATGCACAAGAAATTGCTACCACTCCCACATCTAAATTATCTACTGAAAGTGACTGATAGTTTGTTCCCCTTTCCACAAAAAAAGAAAAAAAAATTCTGTTAAAATATATCACAATATTGCAAAGGATCCAGTTACAAACGGCTTTATCTCGATCACATGGCCCGATTCTCAGCGGATGTACATGGGCCGAGATCCACTGACTGCAATAGAGCTATGCTCATTTACATCAGCGGAGGGGCTAGCTGGAATGTGCACACGGCATACACGTCTCCCGCTGCTGGAGAAATTGGGAATAAGGGAGATGGAGATATTGATCCTGTCCCATTACGACTGCTGGATTTCTAAGATACCAGCAAACCAAATGGATGCATGTGTAATCATCTAGTCTGGTAGACGCTGGTGTGGTAGTACGGGCATCTCTCACTGTGTCATCATTGCTTTAGAGTGAAACGCAGAGGACCCGATCAATTTAAGCCCCACTTTAGCACAAGATCGATGTGCCACTTAAGTCTCACTTAAGCACAACGAGCTTTGTGCTAACCCTCTGCACAAGGGTGAACTTTACTCTTCTCCCATACCTCTTCCTCTGAGTGCCCACGTGAGGAGAGGCAGGAACAGAGTTCAAGTTAACCCCTTGTTCACTGAGGACTAGATAGCATCACTGCATCTCATCAAATGCCCCTTGGAGTAGGAGAAGGAAGGAATCTATGTGGATGCAGAGAAACCATCTCCAGGCGAAAGACTAAAGGAAACAACCACCACTATTTGAAACCCCAGCTCAAAGTAAAGTGATTAGAGTCTATGTTTGGTCAACTCCAAGTTTGTTTGCTCAGTGCCTTGTCTGGGAATATCGCCTAGGAAAGCCGCTCAATTGCTTAATGTATCTGAGAAATATACCATTAAAGGGCATGACATAAGTGACGTACGTGACATGGAACAGCCATATTAAACAAACTGTTCAGGAACAGGACATGGGCGAAGAACAAACAACATTAAAAAAAACAACAACCAGAGAGCATAACTAGTGGCAGAAGACAGACATTTTTACTCACAGGCAAAGTCTCAACCAAGTGCTTTATCTCAACCCCAAAATATGGGGTTTGAAAAAGAAGCACGTAACATTCTAACAAAGGGTTAGAAAATCAATTTTGTGATAGGGGTGGTCCATCAATGGCTATTAGCCATGATGGTCAGGGAGGCAACCCCATGCTCTGGTGTCCCTAAACCTCTGACTGCCAGAAGCTGGGACTGGACAATGGGATGGATCACTCGATAATTACCCTGTTCTGTTCATTCCCTCTGAAGCACCTGGCACTGGCCACTGTTGGAAGACAGGATACTGGGCTAGATGGACCATTGCTCTGTCCCAGTATGGCCGTTCTTATGAGAAGTGTAAGACCAAAATGGTCAGTTAGCCACTTAAATCCATATTTATGCCTATGGATTTAGGTGTCTAGCTGTAGGCACCCACATTACAACTTTTTCCCAAAGGCATCACTTCTGCGAGGTCCTGAATGCTGAAGGCCAGATCTGCAGCAGTTGTGATTCACAGACTACAGTGGAGTTGGGCAAGTGGCCTTGGTGGCACTTTCCCTTCCGGGCCACTCCTGAACCAATGCCTCAGGGCAGTGCTGTGCCACTGGAGGTGCGTCTTTTCACGGGCATCAGAAATCGGGGGTTCGCGAGACCTGGATTCAGTTCCTGACTCTGGCCCAGATTTCCAGGAGAGGTCACTTAATCCATCTGTGCGGCAGCTCCTTGTCCGCGACACTCCCCTACCTCACAGGGGTGTTGAGAGAATGGATTGATTCATGTGTATGAGGTGCTTAGGTAGTACAGTGAATGGTATGGTATTTATTTGGCCCTCAGTTACCATAGTATCTGAACACCACACAATCTTTAGTGTATTTCCCCTCACAACATCTCTGTGACGTACAGAAATGCTATTATCCCCATTTTACAGATGGGAAACTGAGTCACAGAGAGGCTATGTGATTTGCCCAAGGTCACACAGGAAGCTTGTGGCACAGCCAGGACAGAAGTGGAGCAATAGACAAGAACAGAGATGTAGGCATGGCCCAGTTCAGTTGGGGTAATTACTACATTTTACCTAGCCTAAATCTCCCTCCCTGTTACAACTGCATGCAGTATGGTTCTTCGCTGCTTGTGCGGCGCTGCTAAGCAGCTCCATGTAGCAGCCTAGAGAAGACTGGGATAAATGACTCCTATCTAGCTAGCAATCATGGTTACTAACCTTTCTGGATGAAAGGAGTTGTACAAATATAATCTCCTTATCAAAAAGGAACCGTAGAAACACTTGTTTCTTACCAAGGTGACCTTGTGGCTTTGTTCACTGTTTGGACTGGGAACTGGCTATAAGGCCAGTTATAAATGTTATAAATGTTGCCCTGTTGCCCACATTTAAGTGAATGTTTCTGGGTTTTAATTCCCCTTCGTTCTGTTGGCACCCCTACACATGCCAGCAGCAGGGCCAAGATGTGCCAACAGCATGTTGCTTTCAAACATTTGCCATTAATAAAAGCACAATAGCACCTTATAAATCACATTGGGCCATGTTTTGCTTTTACAGGTAAGTCATTTAATAAAAGGCCCATTCACCTCAATGGAGCCACCAAACAGGAATTATTGCTGCACTAATATGACCCCCCCACACACACTCCCACCTTCTTTCTCTGAACTTTATGAAGATGTTTGGTGCTGTGCTGAATGCACGGTTTTAGGAACATCCCGATGGTCTCCTGGAGATGGACTCGTGGGAGTCCCTCTGAGAACCCCAGCCCAGGAATTCCCTGAAACTCTCCCAGTGATCAGGGATCATTTATAAAGTTTGCACGAGTAGCAGACAAGGAGAGGGGCTAGTACGACCGAGGGGTGAGGGAAAGAGTCAGGTAGAAGGAAGTGTAGATATCCCTGGTGTCAGCCACGCGGAGGTGCAAGTAAGTGGTTTTGGGTAGATGGGAGAGGACTTAATAGGGGATTAAGTCATGGCAGGGCCTAGCATGGTGCCACTCTGCCTCCAAAGTGGATCCCTACAGCCAGCCAGCCCTCAACGGCCGGGCGTCCTCCTTTTAAATCCCGGGCCCCGCACAGGCATCGCGCTGCGGCAGGACTAACTGAACAGAGCTGACTGGCACCAGTCCGCTTGGCCCTTAAAGTGGCGGGCCGTCCTGTTACAGCCTGTTACAGCACACTACAAAGTTCTGGGGACCGTTCGGAGTCTGGGTGTTCACATTAGGGGCAGGTTCATTTACTCTGGTTGTGTTGTGTGGGGGCCTGTTACCCTGCTGGGTGGTCACTGCTGTGTTAAATAACCGTTAGGGCCCCTAGAACCGGAGAAGGGCCTCTTTACTGGCCTTTAAATCAAAAGAAATCCCCACATTCTTAAAATGATGGCCCAAAGAGATAAGAACGGAGCTACCCAATGAGCCCCAGCCATGACACAGAGTCAACTTATCTATCTGAGCTCCCCAAAATCATTAGCATACTTATTCTCATGACACCCCTGTAATGCAAGGCAGGGCTATTGTCCCCTTTTTACAGATGGGAAACTGAAGGAACAGAGAGAGTAAGTGACTTACCCAAGTCACACAGGGAATCTGTGGCAGAGCAGGGAATTGAACCCAGGTTTCCCCTGTATCCTACCCACGTGCTCTAACCAGTGGACCACTCTTCCTCTCTGGCCTTGCAACACATGTTACACAGAAGAGGCGCCATATGGTATGGGTGGGATTTTGACACATGTCCAACCCTCTAGGAATCTTTGAACAAAAATTAAAAAGCCACCACTCTGTGTGCAGACACCTCACTTAAACACTGGGTCCAAAGACTAAGGTTCACACCTATCTCCAGTCAAGCCAGTTATTGTAGCAGACCTGGATGGCCCAGGCTATTAGTAATTGGGGTTCTGGTGCCTTTGACCTAATTGGTAGCCAGCCCAGGTCAGCAGTCAAGGGAAGGTCAGCTCTGTGAAGGGAGCTCCCAGGGGAGTGGTGTCTGAATTGCAAAGCTATTGACTCCAAATACCAACCCCCCATGGCTGTGGAAAGTGAACTTTCCTATCCAGAGCGGGATGAGGCAGAATTGTTGTGTACTGTGTGGATAAACAGATCTTTAGGCTTTTGGACCGTCAGTGTAATGCAAATCATGAGCAATAACTTTGCTAAGTGATTTAATATGCTGTGTGGTTGGTGCCAGGGAGGAAGTCATACGTTGCTTTCTGTCCAAATCAACCAATTTTTCGCTCCCAATTCATTCCTTATGTATCTCCATTTAAGTCAATGGAAGGAAGATGGCTTGATCTGTGCACACTGAATACTTTTCAAAATTAGATTCTGATTCTGGGTCTGGAACTGAACGGGATTTTGCTTGTTTTCCTTCATTCTAAACGGAAATAAAAGGAATTGAGGGTGGGGAAGAGAACAGTATTAAATGTATGTTGAGGGAGAGAAACCTTCCCAAGCAATGTTAAAAGCCCTCCTGGTATTTCTTTTTGGTCAGAGGATTTAGTTCTGATTGAGATGTGGCTTCAGATCAACTTGTTGAGCCTGGGTTCCTGCTTTTTTTTTTTTGGCCAAGAGACAAAAGCAAACAGACGTAGATTGAATTAATGGGCCTAATTCGTAACATGTGGACTGAAATGCTGCTCCCGAGTGTAACCAAGCTGCGCAGACGACTTGGGGCGCTTAGCGAGTCATGCCTAGCATCAGATACATAAAATATAGGCGGTCGTGTGGGATCGGCAAAGCCAAACAGAAATGACAGCATGCAACAGAGGATGATACCAAGAAGAAGAAAGATGTTGCTCTGTGAGGTGGTAAACTCATTTCCTACTCTGATGATTGAAGGCAGCTGATTCGCTCGATGCCCCTTAATTTATTCTGCTGCAATCACTGTTTACTGCATAAGTGACAAAGAGTCCTGTGGCACCTAATAGACTAACAGACGTATTAGTCTATAAGGTGCCACAGGACCCTTTGTTGCTTCTACAGATCCAGACTAACACGGCTACCCCTCTGATACTGTTTACTGCATGACTCCTGCCAGCTGACCACTGAATTAGCTTGCTGGCTCCATCACTGGATTGTTATACCGTCTATTTTTTAAAAAAATTGTAACCGCTTTTGCAGACAAAGCAGCTGAAATTAAGTCTCCGGCTCGTCAGAAGGTAAAGAGCGAGGAGCAAACCGGTGACAATTTTTTCCGCTTAGTACGGGTGATGTGTCTTTAAGGGAGGTGGAACTCTCTTGCTCCACCCAGTGGGAGGAGTTAGGCCCTGGGCACCTAACCTGGCACTAAAGAGGCAGGTTTATGATATCGGCTGAGTGGGCAAGAGGAGCGAGTCGTTGGAGGGCATTGGGTACATGCAGCCTCAGACTTCGAGCAGGTTTGAGGAAGCTCATGGCACAGCTGGGGCCTGCCTGAGTGAAGCCAGGCTGAAAATCCTGCACAGGATGGACTAGCGGGGAGGCTGGTGGACAGACCTTTCTGGAGGTCCACAAAGATTCAATGGATCAGCATCAAATTTAGTCCCAATCCATTTACAATGCAGAATGGATGGGATGCCCAATAAACCAACCAGCAACATCTGCAACGGAATCCCTGCCTAACACCTGTTTCTGTTGATTTAGGCTGCTATTAGTCCTTTAGAGCAAAAGAGTGAGTGTCCATTCAATGCCAGATTGGCATGGCACAGAAATTAGCAGACAGGGACCTACCTAGCTCGGACAGAGCACTTTCATCCATAGCTCTTCAAGCCCTTTACAAAAGCGGTAGGCGTCATAAGCCCCATTTTAAAAACGGAGGCATGGAAAAGTGATGCGACTGCCCAAAGTCATCCAGCAGGTCAGAGGAAGAGCAAGGAACAGAAACAAGTACCAATCCAGCATACTGTGCACTGAGCCAGGCTACCTCCCATAAGCCAAAAGGGTGGAGGACGGACAACGATCAACAGGAAAGCGCCTTTTACTCACAGATGGCAAAATCCTGAAGTCCTTCCTCATCGAGACTCCCACTGATGTCCGAGGGAGCTTTGCAATGGCAGAGTTGTGGCCATGGTGATTCGTTCTCAGCTTGAGCTTGTCAGAGCAGAGAACAGCGAGGCCCCTGGAGGAAGGGAGAATTGCCGCCATCCTGAGAGAAGGCATGAATTAAGTGTCTCTTTCCTCCAACGTCGTCACATGGAAATGCCCCAGTGTGTCCCAACGGCATTCAGATACTGACAAGTTCCCTTGCAGTTTGCTTTTCAGTAGAGCTGACCTCAAACTGCAAAACCAAGATCTGAATCCGAATTTCAAACTCCCAAAGCCCACAGTAGATCAAATCTGGGAACTTGTCTCAGCTCCCTCTCCAATTTGTGTGTGTGACTGGGGCACTTGAATGGTTTCCTTTGGCTGACTGCAGGCTTGGCTAACTGTCATAGCCTCCTTGCCACAACCTGCGCTCTCCAGAGGCATCTCTGCCCAAGATTTGAGTCTAGCCAAGAGAGGCTTTCCATGCAGGAAAGTCTTTTTTTCACCCCAAGCCAATTTTGATTGACACTGATAATGGCCCCGGACATGCGCCTGCAGGAAGTCTGGACCAGTGCCAGATAAGCATCAGATCTATATCAAGAAAGGAAGGACCTACTGGCATGTTTTACATTACTAGGAGGTGGGTGGGGAATAGCTTTAAAAGCCTCTAAGTGCTGCTGATCTGCAAAAGTGAGAGTGGGGGAGATACTGATCAGTTATGGGGTGATGCCCACTGGGCTTCCTAAAGAATCAGACTCCCCAGCCAAGAAGCTGATGGTAAACCTGCCCAATTATGCAACCTGAAGACAGTCAGATTTGTTCAGCAATTCTAACCCGGAGAGTGGGCCTAAACAGATTTGTGGCAAATATGCTGTCAGCTCCTTGCTGATACTGTCGACTGTACCGGTGCTGTGTGTTGAGCAGTGCTGGACCTCCACGCTGAGGTCTCTATCACAGACTTTGCCTTTATGAAAAAAGGCTTAATCGTCAAAGAAGTGGCAGCAGAAGGAGGAAGATTATACTCCTCTTCTGAGGTCCATGTCAGCAGCTCTAATGAAGGGTGGAAAATGAGTTGAGTAAATCAGGCAGCTGTTAAAGATTATAACCTTTAGCTAAGTAAATCCTTTGGAAATTGCAGCCACGAGTGATCAGGGAGCACTTTCCATCCGAGGACCACAAAAGACACTGCTTTTGGATCTGGTGTAATTCACATCAGGTGCAGCCAGGACACCAGCCGAGCCTGATGAAATCGCGGAGGGTAATTTAATTTAGTGGGATTCTTTTTGCATCTTTTTCTTGTAAACAAATTTAGCGCTGGTGAAAGATGCCAGTTCAACATCCCTGGAAACTGAAGGTCTCTCTGGTGAAGCATTTTGGAGTTTTCTACATGACAAGAATATTATTATAACAATAACAGCTAGCGATTATATGGGCAATTCTATGCTACAGAGCTACAGCTCTTTCCTGTCCCTTAAAGTACGGATACCGACTAGTGATTGCAGAGATTAGCAAGAAGCATTTTCCACACTCTTGGGACAGGATAACTCCAGTCCCCGGTTGCACTGTTTCCACGTGGCTGTCCAGTGGATTAAGACCCATCAAATCTAAATTCTAACCCCAGCTCTGCCAGAGATCGGCTATTTGATCTTGGGCACATCCTTTGATCTCTCTCTGCCTCGGTTTATTTCTCTTTAAAGCGGAGATAAAACTTCTCCCTCCGTGGGCTGTTGTAAGGATAAACTCCATTTATGATGGTGGGGTGCTCAGAACTGGGGCGATGATGGCCAGATCAGCATGTCGAGTGGGATTTTCTGCACGTAGATAGAGATCTCCTGAGCTCCAGTGCTCCAGTTTTTATGTTGCGTTTACACATGCCCAGTCTCTGCATGAATGCTGAGCAGGATTGCCTCCACCTGTAACCGTCGCAATGGGGAACAGCTGCAGGGGGGGTGAGAAATACAGCGGACACTATGCCCAGACTTTGAACACATTGAACTGAAGTTCAAATGGACTCAAAGGAGATAGCCAAAGCCAGTCTTCCAGCACTGCAGACTACCAGCTGCTGTCTGCCTGCCTGCCACCACGTCTCCACAGGGCGGGACCCATAACGGCGATAGACTTATTAACAAGTAGAGTACAGTATCGACCCAACACGGTGCACGCTTTCCCTTTCTGCAGCAGCCCCTTTGATCTCCGCTACCTTGACCTCACTTCTCAATGGACCAAATTGTCTTCAGCATTAATACCGCAACAGGAGACTTCCGACAGCAACGGGTCTGGGTCTCCTTTACATTAAGGCCCCTTTATACCATTCTGGCAATGCAGGAGGAGCCTTAAAGTGGGTGTGTGTGATTTAGGAGACCAAGAACAGAGCAGCTCAATCCTAATTAGTTTGACAAGGGTAGGGAGCAAGTTAGAATGCCAGCTGGAAAATCAGCCATACGCTACTCTGTGCATTAACTAGCTAGTAACTAGCTCAGTTAGAAGTGATGGGCTTGATGCAGCAAATACTGGATGAAGTTCTCAAGCCTGTGTTACAGAGGTCATTATAATGGACCCCCCTGGTCCTAAAAGCTATTACATGTACCTCAGCTATAGTAGGTAAGAAACTCTTATCGACTGATATACACTGTGTCCCTGAGTCAAAGCATTTAAACACATTCTTAAATTCAGCCATATTAATTCAGCAAAATATTCAGCAATGGGACTTAAGCACATGCTTATGGGTAAGAACAGGCCTGAGCGCTTTGCTGAATCAAGGCTGGCGTGCATTTGTGCCTTAGAAATAAAATAGATATCATCTTTCTCCCTCTTTAGGTCACAGAACGGGGTCCTTTTATTGTTAATTTACTACCTTGATCTTTCAGTTAACTAGATATTGTTCATAATATTTTTGAAGTCCAACACTTAATATATCTGAATAGCAGAAACATGTTATATCAGCTTTAGGGACAATATCAGCATGTTCAAGATGACTCCCTACACTGCGGATGACATGGGTTATCCAGAACCAATCCCTCCCGCTTTATAAAGACAGACACAAGAGGTACAGACAGGACATCTGGACAGGAAACATGAGGAAAAGAGGGACTAAGGCAACATGGAAGGAGAGAGAGAGGGGATACCAGGCTGCTTTCCTACGGGTAAAACTAGAGGGCTTGGTCTTCCCCTGTGGTTTTGACCTTGGGATAGCTCATGTGTGTTATTGCTCAATCTCGGGTGGCTGAACGCCACTTGTCCCTCTAAGAAGTTGTGTACAAAGGGCAGGGACTGAATCAACGCGAGCTTATGACCCGCACTTACTGGGAATTCCTCGTTCATGGGGAATAATTGCAATCCCCGATCCCCATCACGAATGGGGTTCAACGGGTTACCCGCACCTGTCGGCGTAGGGTAGACACACGCTGAGCCAGTCAGTGTAGCGCGCGTGCAGCCCTGGACATCTAAGGGCATCACAGATCATGTGTGTTAGTTACCCTGTGGTAAAAAGATCACCCATTTTAGCAGTGAAGGCAAGGCCTAAGGTACTTATATGGTCCTTATTACCATAGGGTCTGAACCCTCACACTTTTTAGTATCTTCTCCTCCAACATCCCTGAATGCTATCATCTCCTCTTACAGATCACCTAAGACACCAAGGCTATATCTATACTACGATCATGAGTCTTTAGGCTGCACTGCTATCTAGATCTGGAGTCCAGGTTTGTCTTTTGATACCCATCCCCAGGCCCGTCTCATACACATCACACCACGCTCATGAGCTAGGAAGCCGAGTCCCTGAAACTCAGGGAGCAACAGAGCCTGTGTTCATTCAGGAGGTCAGTCCTGCCTCAAAAATCTGTGGGTGAATATGCTGGACACCACCTTGGAAATGCATTTGCCCCACTGCGACCCATTCACTGGGTCCATCCTCACCAAAATTCATTCAAATGGATGCACTGAACACTGGGTCCAGGGTGCATGCAGCAGATCAGGAGCTGGTTAAAGCCACTGGAGATATCCCCAATAATAATGATGTATTACAACTGGCTACTGTTATGGTCTCAAGCTTTTTGTCCATCTTCTCCTCCTCCCATTCCTTCTTTTTTTTGCTCTTCCATTTTCACTCTCTCTTTCTTGCTGTTGCAGAGAACAGGACTAGCTGCCCATCTACCGGGGCACCTGACAAGTTGGCTTTCTACGCCATGCCAAAAAGAGAGGGCACAGAGAGCTCTTGAGTATTTGCCCCTCAAGCCCAGTAGCCCCAGGGCAGGGATCTCCCAGGGCCGTGGCATGGAAAAGCCACCTGAAAGGAGTTTGCTTCGGGACAAATAAATGAGCAACAATAGGAAGCAATTAACCCATACTCAGAAGTCTCCTGTAGGCGGAGGTGTCTGAAATGGGTGCACACACACTCTCACTCTCTCTGGCTATGGTTAATGCGGCACTATGTCTTGCAGAGTTACCAGTAGTACCAACCCCAGCATTTAAAAAACAAAAGCACACCAGGTATAAAATAAATAAGTAAAATACCTCATGCCTTCTAAGGTAATAGGAAAAGCCAAACAAAAACCTAGACACTCAGGCCTTATACCGGGTCCAGTCGCTTTACTCCCATGGCTTACAGCTCCCCTCCCTGCACAGGATGACTCAGGAACCCAGCCCCACCCTCCAGCAATACACAGCTACGGTCTGGTTCTTACAATCACTTGCTGATTCCCTGGACTGCTTCCTACCTTTGCAGGGATCTGGCACAGAGCTGCAATCTCCAGTCACCTCTCTCTGGAGTTTCCACTCTCCATGCAGCTTTTCCTGGCTCACTGCTGAGGCACCCGTCTCAGGGTAGTTTCTAGCCACTCTGGCAGCCACCCTCCTCGACCTCAGCTGAAACCTTTCATCTCATCTGCAGCTGAGGAAGTAACTGACCCACCCATTAGCCCCTTCCTGGCTGTCACAGTGTGATGGGGTGTGCAGACCCCACACTGTGGCATGTGCCAAGGCAGTGGGCCCCGATTTGCTGCTGCCCTGCAATCTGGGTCATTTACCCCGGTGCAGAGTCAGCTCCAAGTGGGTATCAAACACTGACCGGGTAGCATTGTGCACCCTGGGGTAAATGGCTACACAGTGGGCAATGAGAGCAAATGCCAGGCCCAGTGGGAATATTCGCATGAGTAAGTGGACCTTGGCATGGGAAAAAGGAGCAAAATTGGGCTCATCATAATCTAACATTAGCCCCTGTAGCGGGGTGGAACCCGCTCCTGCCCGGAGGGGCTGGAAATAGCCCTGGGAGAGGGCTGAGGCTCAGAGGCTGGGCTGATGGGCAAAGCAGCCACAGCTGGGGCCAGTTTAATCAGGCCCCAGCTGGCCCTTATAAGAGGGCAGTGGGCCTGGAGCAAACACACAGACACTCTCTCTCTGCCTTTAGGGAGAGAAGGGCTTGGCTGCAGGACCTGACCAGGTACCTAGGTGGAGCAGGGCTGGGGAAGGGCCTGAGGAGCTGGGAAGCTCCGGCTAGGAAAGCCCCAGGCTGCAGCCTAGTGTTAGGCCCTTCTAGGTACTGGGGTTGCAGGGGGCGACCCACGGGTAGGCTGAGGCAGCAGGTCCAAACCCCCTTTGCCTGTGATGAGTGGCTTATACTGCAGTCTGCCCCAGGGCGCGGGGGCTAGCTGGTGACTGGCAGTAGCCTACGACTGAGGCGAGGTGGGGATAGTGGGTTGGGGGTTCCCCTGGGGAGGGGAGACCCAGATATAGGGGTACTGCCAGGGGGCAGCACCCCAGTTAAAAGGGCACCGGGTCCTGGGAGGGACGCGGGCCCAGCGTGGACAGGCGGATCACTGGCCTGCAGAGGGCGCTCCAGGGCTGGACGAGCTAATTCCCAGGACAACCAGCAGGAGGCGCCGCGGGGGTGAGTCCGACCCTGCCACAAGTGGTGGAGAATGCGGGCATAGACGGTCCGCCCTTGATACAAGGGGCAGGGCAAAGGACTGTGGGACTATTGCCCGGACTGAAGAGTGCAGAAAGTGATGGTGGAGAAGCGGAGCTCTTATTGGAGGGCCTGGGCAGCCCATCTGGCCGAGCGGCAGACGGGGTTGCTTTGGCTGTTGCGGCAGTGGGCACCCAGACCCTATGAGAGGCCAGGCACCGGAGGCAAGAGACCAGTGCCAAGGCCTAAGGACTGTTTCGCCTGTGGGCGACTGGGACACTTGAGAAAAGAGTGCCCCTACCGGACTGGAGCAAAGAGGCTCTCCCCGGGACAGAATGGAACTGGGAGAGCGCCTCCTGTGAAGCCAACAGGGGGGCTCCAGACTTGTTGGGCCTGTGGGGAACCAGGGCATCAGAAGAGGGAGTGCCCTCGGGGGACTCACAGGGCCCAGGCCCGCCCGGGGGTGGCCAAGGGAAGTCACGGGCTATGCTTCCTGGGCCACAAAGGGGGCCAGAGCAAGAGGCCTTGCCCTCAGAGAAGGAGGGGGAGGCCAAAGGATCGGGCCGGGTCCGAGACTGCCCCGAAGGAGAGGGTGGTGATGACCAGGGCCCTCGAGAGGGGATTGTCTGGGGCAGAGAGGCCCCAGATAAACCAGGGAACCCACACAAGAGCCACGAGGGCTACAGTGGGGACCCAAACCCTTGAAGAGGGAAGCAGGTGGCTCCAAATGATGGAGGGCCTGCGGCATGAGAGGGATTCCTTGCGTGCCCAGCTGAGAGGGATGCTGGGGCGCTAGGGGTCCTCTCCTTCCCCCCCCCGGTGGAGGGGATCTTGAGGTGGGGGGTGTGTAGCGGGGTGGAACCCGCTCCTGCCCGGAGGGGCTGGAAATAGCCCTGGGAGAGGGCTGAGGCTCAGAGGCTGGGCTGATGGGCAAAGCAGCCACAGCTGGGGCCAGTTTAATCAGGCCCCAGCTGGCCCTTATAAGAGGGCAGTGGGCCTGGAGCAAACACACAGACACTCTCTCTCTGCCTTTAGGGAGAGAAGGGCTTGGCTGCAGGACCTGACCAGGTACCTAGGTGGAGCAGGGCTGGGGAAGGGCCTGAGGAGCTGGGAAGCTCCGGCTAGGAAAGCCCCAGGCTGCAGCCTAGTGTTAGGCCCTTCTAGGTACTGGGGTTGCAGGGGGCGACCCACGGGTAGGCTGAGGCAGCAGGTCCAAACCCCCTTTGCCTGTGATGAGTGGCTTATACTGCAGTCTGCCCCAGGGCGCGGGGGCTAGCTGGTGACTGGCAGTAGCCTACGACTGAGGCGAGGTGGGGATAGTGGGTTGGGGGTTCCCCTGGGGAGGGGAGACCCAGATATAGGGGTACTGCCAGGGGGCAGCACCCCAGTTAAAAGGGCACCGGGTCCTGGGAGGGACGCGGGCCCAGCGTGGACAGGCGGATCACTGGCCTGCAGAGGGCGCTCCAGGGCTGGACGAGCTAATTCCCAGGACAACCAGCAGGAGGCGCCGCGGGGGTGAGTCCGACCCTGCCACAGCCCCCCACCCCACCAGACAATGCTCCTAGCCCTCGCCCAAATAGGCATTGTCAGCTGCTGGTTTTCGGATGCTTTCCCCGCTTGACTTGCTGATCGTCCTGAGGTTCACCAGCTCATATGATTATCTTCCTTACAGCAAACACAACATGGCTTTTGCAGGGCAGTAAAGTTTGCAGGTGCCCCAGCTTCTGGGCGGGAGCTGCCTAGGGTGGGTGGGGGAAATGCAATGCACCTTTTGTAGAGCACAGACCAAGGAGAAGGTGGAAATGGTGAGAAGAAGCCACCTCCAGCCTCTTGCTGCCTTCCCCCGTGCAAAGGGAGCTGGGGCAATTCTCTGTTCATGGCTACAGAATGCAGCTGCGGCCTTTAGAGCTGTCATCCAGCTAAATGTGTGTTGCTATATAGACTCACATGCGCAGGGGGGTTTGTGGGAGCAACACAGGTCCAGGCCCTTAAGAAACCACAGCAAGCATTTGTTCCAGGGAGAGCAGATTTTCCTACCCAGGCCCCATCTCTGAGCCCACTCAGCTCCGATGAGTCACACATTTTGGATTCCCCAGCGAAGTCCCCCATTGGTGGTTGGCATTACCTGGGCTAAGTCATTAGCTCAGGGTACCAGGGAGCATTCATTGTGATTCAGAGAAGAGGGGGAAACTAGTTAGGTATTATCCCTCTGACCCAGTGGCATTTTCCTTTGCAGATGTGATTGCTGCTGACTAAAGAAACAATGACCGAAGATGAGTTGAGGCCAGCAGTCTGTTTTCCATGCTGCCAAACGCTGACAGAATGGAATCTGGAAGGGAGACAGCTCTGATTGGAAGATCAAACTCTCCACGATGGCCACGTCTCCCATTCAGCAATAGCTGACCTACAAAACCGCTTTCCTTTGTCCTCTCTGGCTCTGTGCTTAGATACAGTTCTCAACGGAGATGGGAACCAGCCCCGCTTCCATGCACTCTGGGTGTGGACAAACGCTGGGAGAGTGTGGTCTAGACTCAGAGAGGGCTCGTGGACAGCAGGGGGTTAGAGATCCGGGTCTGGCGCTGGCTATGCTGCGGATGCATTGTGCGAGCCTTGGGACATTGCTGGGGTCAGCGTTTGCGAAGTGGGGTGCCAACGGTTAGGTGACTAGGACAAGGTTTTCAAAAGTGACTAGCATGGGCGATGGATAACGGAGGCTGGGGGAGGCTAAGCCCCCCCAAACATCTGCTAATGCTTCCTGCCACAGCCCTGGGGCCAGCCCTCAGTGAGGCTCAGAGCTCCCGGCTGCGGCTCAGGGCTCCTCCGCACTGCTCTGGGTGTTGGCGGGCTGTCCCAGGTTCGGGATTGCTCTGGGCACTGACTGGGGTGTGGGGCTGTGCCAGGGGGCTGGCTGGTGAGAGCAGGGGGTGGGGGACATAGTGAAGGCAGAGCCTCAGGTGAAAGGGGCGTAGTGGGGCTGAGCCTCAGGTAGAAGAAGCGGGGAAGGGGGTAGCCTCTCTGAACGGGGGGTGCACGTGCTACCCATGGTGACTACTGATTTTGGGAGCCCAACTTGGGACACCTTAAAGGGGCCTGGTTTCCAGAGGGCGGGTGGGTGCTCAGCACTTTCTGAAAACCAGGGCCTCTTTAAGGTATCTCAAGTTGGGCTCCCACGAAATGGAAGAAACCAAACGTAGTCACTTCTGAAAATCTTGACTGCAGAACGTAATGCACCCAGCTGGGCCGGCTGAGCTCTTAAGGGCGCCGCTCCCCCACCTGCACAGCTCAGCCGGGAGAAAGATGTCACGTCGGTCGTGTTTTTCTAAAATTCAAAACACCCTTGAAATAAACTTTTTTTAGTATCAGAGGGGGAGCCGTGTTAGTCTGGATCTGTAGAAGCGACAAAGGATCCTGTGGCACCTTATAGACTAACAGAGGTATTGGAGCATAAGCTTTCATGGGTGAATACCCACTTCTTCGGATGCAACTTTTTTTAAACTGCTTAAATGACAGGAGAAGACGTTTGTGAATGTGAACTGAGTTTGCAAAGCAAACAACATTGTTTGATCGAGTGTTGGGTGAAGGCTGAGATGCTATACGCAGAAACGCTAACACGCAGCGGGAAAGACACGGGCTGTGGAGATGCTTATGACTTATCTAAGCTGCTGTATCCAGTTAATGACACAGAATATGCCAGGGGATAATGATGGAGTGGGATTTAATGATTGCAAACGATACAATGAAGATCAACCGTTCCGACCCGAAGTAGAAGAGACAATAGGCAGCCATAGGGTCAGCGCTGAAACCCCCTGTTTTCCACGAGGACCGTCTCCAGAAAAGTATCTGACGGGCATCACTGCATCAGACCCGCCTGAGCAAAGGCTGCTGTTCACCTTTATGGTGAGTGACGGCAGAGCTGGGACCACTGGGAAAGTTCCCTCATTGCCGCTGCAGGGAGGCAGGGGATGTGCAACGGATGCCCCTTTGCAACAGAGGAGGCGGCTGGGGGAGAATGCTGAGCTGCTGCAACAGACTTTCATTCGCAGCATTGAGGTCAGATCCTTCTCACGCTGCCAAGGCATTTGCAGGCCTCTGCTAGGCCAGCCCGGGGGGTATATTCATAGCTCTTGGCTCTATAACTAGAATCCAGGGGTCCCAACTCCCATTCTAGTGCTCTATCAGACCATAGTGCCCCCTTCTCCCTCTTGCTCCACAGACATGCCCCCAGCATTTTTAACAGGACAAGTTTCTGACGGCAGAAAGCCGGTCACATAAAGGAACCCGCTTCTGATTCACACTCTCTCCTTTTCCTTTTCCCTGCTACTGAATATTCAACCTACACCCCACAATCTGTTTCAATGGGATGCGGAGAGCTTGATGGGGCAGCGACGGCCCAGGCAGGCAAGGGTTAACTATTTCATCAGCCTTTCCCCCCCCCTTGATTGTGTCTCTGAAGAAACAAACAGAGAAGAATCCCACCCTTCCCCCCCCAGACTCTTTTTCTTGGCTCAGTCCAGAGAACACGCAAATAATAATAATTTGTATTTTGCTTTTTTGCGGTGCCATGTTTCAGCAGCCTCGGGGATTTAATAAATTAAACGACAAAATGAACAAGTAAAGCAATAAACCCAAATAAACAAATAACTGATAAATCTGGAGCGGAAAGGAGATAAAACCCGACTGCATTCCTCCTCACGGCGTGAGGCACAAAGGCTGAAAATGACTGTAAACCAAACAGCGTGATGGGAGAGACAAACAAAGGGGCTTCAGGGCTTCCTTGATGGATGCCAGAAATGTGCTACAATGGATAGCCAGGGAGGGAGAGATACAAACACTCACGTTGTCTGTGAAACAGGCTTTGAATCCCACCCCCTGGGCCTGATTCTTCTTTTACCCTGGTGTAAAGATGGAGTAGCTTCACTACAGTTCACCTGATAGGGGACACGTCTTGCTTCTGGAGACATACTCCCTTATCGATGTGCAACTCGTCTGACATCTTTCCACAGTGTCAGTTCATGCCACCATCCAGTGCTGCCGGCCCAGTGCCAATTTTGGGCCAACACCAGCAAAGCAGGGCTGGCAGCTACGTTGTCGCAGAGTGGCAGCAACTCTGGGCTAGAGAGGCGTGCTGACGAATTTCAAAAACGCTAACGTGCATCCACCCTGGGACGCAAACCCTGGACTAGCTTGCACAGGCTGCTGACTGGGAGTGCTTTGGGGTCACCCTGATGTATAACCAAGGCCGGTGTGAGCCAGAATGTAACCCAAGAGTGGCGGGGAGGTATTACACACACACACTCAGGGTGTAGTGTGCATGCTGGGAAAATGTTTGTGAGCAGCCCAGGTGGGAGCTACTTCAGCAAGGCGTTGTAAGGCACCCGAGGTTGCAGGACAAGGGTGACGCAGCAGCTCCTTAGGCTGGATTGTACCCTGGTATATCACACCCTCGTGAGGAAGGGAGACGTTATTAACCACATTCTGCAGAGGGGGAGCTTGAGGTACAGAGAGAGGGACTAGCCCGGCAGCATGGGCAGAACTAGTTCTCCTGAGCCCAGGCCACTGCTCAAACATGCCCCTTCTTCCTCCCAGCGGCCCTTACACATGTGAGCGGGTCCATGGATGTCAATGAGCCTGAGCATGATATGAAGGAAGGCTGCCGGAGTGAGCTTTCTGTCCCTGGCTGATTTACAGAGGGTATTTTTCGTCTTTCCTTTGAGCAAGTGAGCTACGTTCTGGTGACCTGGGACATGTAATGACAAATGCATCCGTGCTTACCAATGGTGTCGCCAGGCGGGAACATCTCTTCTCCCCGTTGTACATGTTTGTGTGACGGAGATAGTACGACCCAGCCAATGAGCGTGTTTCCCCTTCCTGTAATTTGAAGCAAAACGACATTGGTATCAGCATGTGCGTATGACATGCTGCAAACCCTCATTATGAATTTGGCTTTCGCAGCTGCTAACATTTCTTTGTTATTTCCTGTTGCTCCGTGCCTATTTGCCATGCACCTTCCACCCTTCTGTGTGAGTGTGGATGGGGGGGTGGGGGGGGATTCCTTTTTTCTGCTAATGGATGGTCACTCATCCATGAGCCATCCTTTACTGCTCTTGCATTCTGCATTGTTTTATTCCAGGCATCCTCTGAAGCAACAGACAGCACACAGTTCTTGTCATAAGCTAGCCTGGCTTGAATGCAGGCATTTCCTATCACAGTCAGCATCAGAAGTAAGTCCAATCACATTCCAGTAAGGGTGCCCTCTGTGATGCTGTAGAACTGTCCTCTGCTGACCAATAGAGAGACAACAGGGGATCCGATTCAAAGCTCAACAGGTCAGTGGGGGTATTTCAACTGACTTCAAAAGACTTTGGATCAAGGTCTGAGAGAGACAAGGGGAAAATTGCCCTAGTGGGTCAGACTAATGTCCCATCTAGCCCAGGATCCTGTCCTCTGATAGTGACCAGTAACTGATGCTTCAGAGGCAATGAACAGAACAGGGCAACTATCGAGTGATCCATCCCGCGTCGTCCACTCCCAACTACAGGCAGTTGGAGGTTTAGGGACACCTGGACATGAGCTTGTATCCCTAACCATCTTGGCTAATAGATATTGATGGACCTATCCTCCATGAACTTATCTAGTTCTTTTTTGAACTCAGTTATACTTTTGGTCTTCACAACATCCCCGGGCAATGAGTTCCACAGGTTGAGCCTGTGTTGTGTGAAGAAGTATTTCTTTATGGTTGTTTTAAACCTACTACCTATTAATTTAATCAGGTGACCCCAGGTGGGTCTTTATTTAAGGTGCCTTTCACTGTAGATTCTTTCGGTTCGTACACACTACCACTTACGTCGGTATAACTTATGGCGCTCAGGGTTGTGAATAAGCCACCCCCCTCAGCAACGTAAGTTATACTGACCTAAGCGCTGGTGTGGACAACGCTATGTTAACAGGAGAGCTCTCTCCTGTCAGCAAGAGCATCTTCACTGGACATGCAGACTAGCCCTACTAGTGTAGACTAGCCCTAATCTACTAAAGTCAGAAGTCAGCAAAGTACTAAAACGAGTGCCTAATTTAAATCACACGAGGAATCCCACTGTTTTGTTGGATCAAGGCCTACTAGAGTATACAAAAATGGTAGAGAACATGTGCTATATCTCTCCTTGTTATTTTATTCCTTCAGGACTTCCCCTGTTCCTCTAGTCTTCTCCCGACTTCAACCCTAAAGGCTGACCATCAAAATATATATACTCCTATTATAGGAATAGGACAATAGCACAATAGGAAAAATAAACCTTCAACAAAGAAAAGAAACCCCCAGAAACATTCATTGAGATGTGTGTCCTGCTCTCTAAGCAATGACATCATCCCATTATTGTAATATCTATGCACCCTCCTATTTTGTTTTTATCGTATCCCCTTGTTGTGCCATGTCTCATGTAGACTGTAAGCTCCTTGGGGCAAGGACTCATTCTTTTATATGCTCTGTAAAGTGATCTGGGCTGCTCAAAAATATTCCATTGAAATCAGGCTTTCTGGCCAGACTACATCTTCCATTATGCACCAGGGACTTTTATGATGAAGAACCTCCACTCACCAAGAAGGGATAAAACGGTGCATCATGGGAGATATAGACTGGTGAGAGAGTCTTGCCCGCACAGGAGAATGAGAGTACCTGAACTACAACTCCCATGAGGAGCCATGGTGCCATTTTAAATAGAAACATTTTGGTTTTCAGTGGAAATATTTCTCCCCAAAGTCAAAAACCTCCACAGAAAAATCCCATCTTTTCTGATCAGTGCTATCTCGCACAATTTAGGTGTGAAACCCCTCCTGATCATTATTCCTAATCTTTACCTGGATAATTCTAAACACCCACTGATCAGGCCCTAAACCTCAGGTTTTTAAAGGTAATTTAGGTGTTGCTCCATTCTGTGTTTCAATGCCTAACTGACTTAGGAGCCTAAGTCACTGAAAATAAGATTTAGGGTCTCTCTCCACTGCAGTGATGGGTTCTGACTGCCGCTCGAGAAGACATCCCTGAGCTAGCTTTAATTGCCCAGACCCCTGGGTGATTAGTTGCAGGGCTAGCCAGCTCTGAAACACATGTCCGCAGCTTCATTGCTCTGTTACCTGAGCTGGCTAGATTAACGCTAGTTTGGGGATGTCTACTCAAGCTGCAAACACACCCCATGCTTGCAGTGTAGACGTACCCTTAGGCTCCTGATCCAGTTAGGTGTTGCAACGCTGAGTGAAGCAATGCCCAAATGCCTTTACAAATCTGTGCCTAGGTGCTTTGCTGAATAGGGATGAGTTTAAACGTGCATTTAAAGTTAAGCAGGCCTTAAGGTTGCTTTGCCGAATTGGCTCCAAAGCACCAAGTGCTCCACAGACCACAGCCTGAGAATCTCTGGTCTGCCATGCCATTACGTCAGTATGAGATATGCCTACACGGTTCCATCTTTATGGGCTATGTACTTGGAACTGTTAACACTGTGAATTCAAGAATCCTGCCTAATGAGTCTCCTCTGAGAACAGCAATGCCCATCCGTCGCTCCCACACGTACACCCAATTCCCCCCCCACATTGTCATTTGCTTTTTCAAATCATACTTTACCCTTTAAGCAGATCTCTGTCCGTGAAATGACAACATCTGCCTAGTGCGTATAAACCAATTAGCCCAGAGTGTTTGTACAGCCTTTGCGATCTAGGCTTCCATGTTTACTCACATCGGGCTTGTTTAAAGCCGATTTGACAGTAAAATGAATGAGTGCATTTTTGTTATGACTCAGGCAAATCTGACATTTCCCCAGGGCCCTGCCCTTCTGCTTTGCAGGGGCAGGGTGCCTGATCCAAAGATGGGGAGAGTCTTTCCACTTGGGTTTGGATCAGGCCTTTCGTCAGTGTCAGACAATTTTCAGGGGACTAAATAAAGGAGAATAACAAGAAGAGGTCAGGTGGGCAGAGTAGGTTCATTATCACTGTAGTTTCACATGCAGAGACAAGTCTCAGAGTCTCAACTGGTGTAAATGGGTGGAGCTCTCCATTCATTTCATTGCCCATTTATACCAGTTGAAGATGGGCCACTGGTGTCAGGAATGAATTAGGCTCCTGGTTTCTCTTCCTGATTCTGCTACTGGCCCACAAAGTGGCCTTGGCCAAGTCACTTAGCCTCAGCTACCTCCATCTGCAAAATGAGGATAAGAATGGATTCCCTCTTCACCAGGGTTTATATTCAAATTTATAATGTGCTTTGAGATCCTTGGATGAATGTGAATTATTCCTACTTAGGCTGTGGGTTAGGTTTGGTGGTGGAGATAGGGGAGGGGATTCTAGCTGGTGATAGCAACCCCCTTTTAAGGAATTAGAAAAAGATTCATGGAGTGAGTTTTCAGTCACACTATTGTCAACCAGGCTGGGAAACTTGTCTGCAACTTAATGCTCATGCTGGCCAACCAGACTTCTTTTTAGGCACATTGGGCCTGCTCCTCTATTACCCTGCGCTTTATGCTGTCATTTACCGCAGCGCAAGTTAGGTGTAAAATGCGACCACCTCAGAACGGCAGCGTTTTACACCTGCCTTACACGGGAGGACATGACAATGCAAGGAGCAAAGTCGGGCGAATCAAGCTTGTTATTCTCTGGGCTCGCCTCTCGCTTAGAATCAAGCAGCTCCTGTAGGTGAGATTGGTGAGTCGCAGTAATAGGGAGAAAGAAAACAGCTGCTTGTGACATTTTGGGGATCACCCAGAGCAGGAAGCGTTCTGTCACCACCTGCCATGTCAACTTGGGTGCCCTAATGCTGTGCGGTTACAGCTCAGAGCTCTGGCACCAGGAGCCAGCCTACAAGCATAAAGGCCTTACTCTGGCTCCCACCTGCCTTGTTACTCCTTGCAAGGTGACCCCAATAGCTGTTCTGGTCCTGAGTCTCCCCAAGTTCGTCCCCCAAGCTCTTAACTTCTAGACACTCGGACTTTTCCATTCTGGTTCATCACCCCACGCAGGAGTGAAACCTGCCCCCAGTCATCCGTCCACTTGGGGCTGCACCCTCCAATCCCTTGGCAGCCCAGAGACCCAAATAAACAAAAAGTTTATTAAATAGAAAAATCACAGATTCAAAGATGAAACGGTAAGGCAAAGCAAACCCACAGCAGTCAGAAAATAAACCCAGAGATCAACCACAGGTTTCACACTTCGATATTAGCTAAATTCCCTTTTCTAAAACAAGTTACAGCTTCCCAACATGTGCTCGGTCCTAGAAGTGATCCCGTGTTTCACAGACAGCACCCCACTTAGATGCTGGCACTTCGTTTCTGGACAGCCTTCACTTCAAACCCCTTCCCTTTCAAAAGGGTTTATCATTTTTTCCCCCTCTCTCTCCAACTATGCTAATTCATGGTTACACAGAGCGGGGAAAACTCCCTCCTTCCTTAGTGTTCCAACACTGGGCGTTTTCTTTTCCGTTTTCAATGGCTTTCCATTCATTTTAATGGTGCCTCATTGTCTTTACTGGGGGTTGTACAGTACTTGGAATTAGTTCCACTTGCTTCCCCACACTGCTGGGAGGTGATGGTGCCGTTCAGTGTACAATTTCTACACACATACACAAGCCTACACTTATAGTCATAACCTGTACGCAGATCTCCTAGGGACCATCATGTTCAGAACATTACACTTTCATAAAAGAGACCTTACTTGACATATATTGATACACAATAACAGTGTGTACAACCAGTTGATACAATTACTTATTCTTTGGGGTTCACCCACTGTTCCCCCCTTGGGGTGTCTGGACTCTGATGGTCACACTGCTTCTCCTGGGCAGAGATTTTGTTTCCATAGATAGTGGCCTGGTAGTTCCTTACACTGAAACCTCTTTCACACTGCAGCAATCAGCATTTCTCCAAACCAGCAGAGATGCTTTTTTCCTGCTGCTTCTTTTTGTAGCCTCTTTTGCCCTCCTCAACCCTTTTATACCCCGTACCCTGCTACTCTGGGTCACTTTGTGGATGGGAGACCTCCAGAAGGCATCTCCTCCAAGGTCAGTGTAATGACATGGGTCATTCAGGTTTCCTCCTGCACTTTCACTTTCTTCTTTCCCCCCTGAGTGGGAAAGCCCTCAAGACTCTCTAAGTGAACTGTGGGAGCTGGAAGGCAGGGATTGGATGGTACCTGGGTTCTCTTCTATCGGAACCAGACAGGAAGTTTGGGGAAGGGTGCATGGTGAGAAGATGTTCCCATTCAAACAGATCAGTAGGGCTTGCCTTTGCCTTGTATGGGGTTGTTTCAGAAGCACTGTGGCCATTTGGAGGCATCTCCATAAGGGATGGGTGAATCTGATGGGGTAACATTGGAACCCAAAGCCAAGCTGAATCCCCCTTCTTTTCTGCTTCTTCAGTTGCAGGTTTCCCCAGAAATAGAAATTCCAAAAATCGCACGAGAAAGAAGCTGTTCTGGAGGGTGTTTTGGTTCCATCTGGGAGCTAGAAGGGCTGGGAATTCTACAAGAGAACCAGAGAGCTCTTGTGAGGTTTCCAGGCAAATTTGCAGACCCAAAAGAGCCAGGTTACTTGGAAAATTCAAACCAAGGTGGTGCATTGATCTGAAAATCTGGATACTCACCCAGCTTTGATCTTGTTAGAGCTTTGCAACTAAGCGCCTTCCCCAGATCTGTGCCCTTAAATCTTCCCCTCGTAATTCTAGCAAGGGACAGGAGGAAGTTTTGCAATAACAGACCAGGTCTCCTGATAATGCTGCTGTCAACCAACACAGGCGGGCCAAATAAACAGCACCAGGCAGAGAGAGCTGCTTTCACTCAAGAGGCCAGCTGTTTCCAAAGCAGAGAAGCCTCTGAGTCGTTTAGTTCTTAAATGGACCCTGCTGCATTTATACAAGTTTTCCAAGATGTCATAGTTTACCCTATCAAGGACTTTCTCTATTTCCTTCCCCGTCAATGGCAATGTTCTCCAACTACTACTTCTAGATGCCCCACTTCCTTAGGAGACATTGCAGTCCTCTGCCGGTCAACATGGAGGCGACTGATGGGAGACTCACTGGGCTGCAGCCTCCTTGAGTGAGGCAGATAGGAGGAGCCAGTAATAATGCAGATGCTAGCAGGAAGAGGAAGACGGTGGCAGTGAAGGTCGTGTTGGTTCCGGTCATCAGGGTGGGAGGCCTGGCCGATGATGGTGGTGCGATGGGGTGTGGAAGAGGTGGGAGGTATTGTAACAAAAGTGACGTTGATTTGGGGATTGATGGAAGGAGTTTGGCTAAATGGTTAGAAAAAGGGTCTAGAGCCCCAATGTTTGTTGAAGTCAGTGCAAACCCCCAGACTGACTTTGGATCAGATCCTAGGCATCGGGACTCCTGGCTTCCATTCCTAGCTCTCCCATGCATTTGCTGCATGAGCTTATCTTCTCAGTGGTTCACTTCACCCCCTGTATAACGGATATAATCCCATCGCTCTAGCTGCCTACATAGAAGAGAGAAACATGAGAGCTGGTCAACATTTTCTGACCGTCAGTGTTTTGATTAGAAACGAACGGGGGATGAATTTTTTCATGACAATTTTTGTGAAAAACTCATTCCGCTTTCCGACCAGCTCTAAGAAATGAATATTTTCCCTCTTTCAGTTCTACTAACCCTAGGTGTTACTTGGGTGGCTGTCATCATGATTCCCACTGTGCTTGTGTAGGAAGTGAGACACAAAGAAGTGGGGTGATCATTCTGAGGCCCCACCCTGAATCGATGGCAGAGCCTGCTAGGATGGAACCCAGGAGTTGCTTGAGCCCAGGAATCACATTGCATCCTTCAGTTAAACGGAGCCAGTGTTTCCACAAAACTGGGCCTATTTTCATTGCAATTTATTTGTATTTCTTAAAGTTAAATCCCTCACCCAAGCTGTTCTCTGATATGCCTGTGCTGGAGGGACCGGGCTGGCTCGACAGCAGTGTCTCCCCGCATTCCCTGGATGCGAATGCAGTTCAAAAATACCAAACCTCAAAGCTCCAGTGATTCCCGAGGGCAGCTGGGGAGCCAGGCGCACGATCAAGTGCGGCCACATAAATGCAAACGGGAAAGCCACTCAAAGGGCACCTTTTAAGTGGAACTGAGCTGCCAGTCGCCTGTGACTGGCATAGTAACACCTCCAGGCCTGTAAGGCAGCACACCAGCCATTCCAACCACTCATTTCGGTGACCTGAGCGCGGGAGACGAAATCAAAGTGCTCCTCAGCCAGTAGAACAGGGCCCTGTGCTGGGATGCAATCCCAATGCCCAACTCATGGCCTGCTATTGATTTCAGCAGCGCTTCCATGCCAGGTTAACATGTCCCTGCCATGTGGGCGTTGCTCCTTGACATCGACACAGGTTTGCCTCTCTCTCTCTCTGTTGATCTTTGTTCCCAGCCATTGGTTCCTGAGCTGTGAGATAACAGAGGCCTTTTACATCTCTTCAATGTAACAGTTTTAACAGGTCAGTGGATCTATCTATCCATGCATCAGTCCCCATATACACCCATCTATCTATGCCCATACACCCTCATTTACCTGCCTACCTAGGATTTTACAAGGCTGCCACAGTATCTAAGCACTCTTGAGAGGGATACAAGTACAGAGCGGAGAAAGTTCAATATTACATTAGACATGTTTGCTTTGCTGCCATCCAAACTGAAACACAGCGTTTCAACTGAACACAACGTATTTCCTGATGAGTCCAAGAGACAGTGAAGTAACAGCATCTGCCAAACAACACTTCATCAAATGCTTTAGAGAATTAACAATACTGGTGGTAATTTCCAAAGGCACACGAGGCATTTAAGGCAACCAGGTCCTGGGAATTTCACTGAGATCTGGGCACTTTAGTCCCATGAGCTCTTTTAAAAACCCAAGCCAAGGTTGATTTTCAGACGTGCTGGGCAAGCACAGCTCCTGACATAGTAGAGATCTGAGGGTAGCCAGTACCTCTGATAACCAGGGCCACGTGTTAGTTAGGGCACAAATTCTCAGCCTGGGGAGTCACAAACTTGCTTCAGAGAGTCACAGCCGCCTTTCCTTTCTTTATGGCGAAATAAGACGAGGGTCCCAAAATGTTTTCCTGTTATAACACGGGGTCACGGGATGGAAAAGATTGAGAACCGCGGTGCTAGGGAATCAGTTTAGGGAATCCGGTCATTATAACCCACTCATCTGGCAGAACCTCCCACAAGAGCTTTTAAAATCCCAGCACACCTCCCAGAAGCAGTGCATTGTGGGAGATTTATGAAAGACATTGTGAGATTCCAAGTGACGGAGGAATTGCAGGAGAAGGGGTCAAACTCCCACAGTTCCTTGTGAGACTCCTGTAGTCCCTGGGGACGGCGTCTGGTGCTGGTACCATTTCCAAGCTGTTTAGCAACATGGAAGCTGGGAGCGATGCTCAGCCTGAGTTCCCTGGTTTATGCTTAAACTTTTGAGGAGATACTGGAGCTCTGCTAGCAAATAAGCACCAAACCCTATGTGCCTGGGTACTACACAGATAGAACTTGCAGTCTGATTCAGATTGACACGTGCGATGTAGTTGGTCATTAGTCAAGCAGAAGATGGGAAAGGAGATTGGTGTAGGAGGCCTCCTGAAAAGAGGAGGTTTTGAGGAGGGGTTTGAAGTAAGGGAGGGAGGGATGTAATGGAGAAGAGGTGAGAAAGGAATTCAAGCAGAGCAGGTGGTGGAAAGGAGAGGCGTGAGGACTGGGCGGGCACCGAAGGGTCACGATGGAGGAGACACCACTGCCAGACTGTCTTTCTGAGCCTTTTGGAGGAAAGGTCTGGAAAAAGCTAAATACTAAGTAAAAATATCACAGGTAGGGGAAATGCTGCTGGGGTAAGGGAGGGGCTTCTCGACTGTTCTAGCCTGGGTCTGGATTCAGAGTCCTTCAGGCCACGGGCATGGTTCTGCTGAACTCATTGGGCTTTTCTCTGTGGCGGACTGTGAGCCCATTGATCTTCACTGCTGGACAACAGGAATTGCCTCAGCCGCTGCTGGGGTGGAACATGGCTGCAGGCTCACAGCAGCCCTATGCGACGTTGCACTCAGCATGGGCAGTGAAGAGTAACTTCTCCAGCTGAAGCTCCAGGGACAGGTGTAGGGTCCAGAGAGCTGAGTGCACCCTCCTGACTCCATAACCTTCATCCATTTCCATGCCACTTCCATTCCAGTGTGGCCTCTCCTTTTCCTGCTGCCTAGGAACTAAGGGGAGGAGATGCCTATGACACCCCAAAGGAGACACGCGCGTTGACAAAGAAGATAACATTTCATTGTTCCAAGCACATGATCGGGGAGTTCCCATGTAGCATGAACATGTTGGGTAGGGTGGTGCGCAACTCCCACTGAAAGGGAGATCCTTTTGCGGTGTCCTTTCTTCAGCAGTGGTAGCTGAATGATTAAATGTGGCGGCCACGTCGAGTAATGGAGACCCTATCCCCATGTACTGGGTGTGTTGCACTGATTTATCACCTTTCATTCGGGGATCTCAAAGCACTTTCATTTGCTTTCCTCATGGAGAAGTGCCCCCATGGCCTAAGGACATGCCTGCACATGGCTCTAATCTGCAGCCAGATCAGCCAGGACAAAGACTGAATGGACGTTGGAGACCAGGCACCTGTCTCAGCCCTAGCAGGGATCCTATCAGCTGAGGTATGTTTGTGGGGCCGCGTGGCACGACAGAAGCTTGCATGGCTGTAGTATATGCTGCATCTCTTCTGTGGACAGATAGAGGATGCCAGTCACCGGGGATGCCAGCCTAGCACCAGGCACACATAGGCACCCTTAGGTCCAGACCCTCAGCCAGTGTAAATCAATGTAGCTCCATTGATGTCAAAGCATCTGTGTCAATTTACCCCATCGAAAGATCTGACTCTGAGCTTCTGTCGTGATCTGAAAATCCCCTTTGGGGCCCAGTTCTGCTCTGGGTCCCTGTCTTGCAACAGAGCGACCCTCAATGCGGCTAGGCGAGGGTCAGCAAGGAGAGAATCAGACAGCGATGCTACGTCACGGCTGCCAGAGCTAGATGAACACCCTGGATCTTGGCTGGCTGGGTCCCGCTCCAAGCTTTCATGGTAGAAAGATGAAGTGCTACTTCCCGTCCCCTCAGGGGCCTGAGCCAATGCCTGGCTGGGGTTATCTCCCCAGTCACGGGAATGTTTGGTTAGTAAATCAAAGCGCTTCCTTTTCATTGCCACTCTCTTCAAAGGGGGCTGTGTGCTGACGGGGCAGGACGTGTTGGACCGACACTTCACCCTCTTGATCCTGCAGCTTCCTCCTCGCGGGTCAGCAGGAAGTCCTGTGCTGGGCTCGGTCCTGCGCCAGCGGAGGCCGGTCAGAGTTTGGGCCCATCCCTTTGAAGCTGTATGAGGAAGGCAAAGCCAATCCCAGGCTCAGGCCAGTCAGGCTTCAGGACCACGTGTGTGCACCTCAGGTACTGAAGGCGGGCACTAGGAACAAAGAGGGGCCATGGGGAGTGGGAGCAAAAGACTGATAGTTTACAAATAGTTTATTCGGGGCATGAGGAATAACATAGGCACCCTGCCTGTCCCTGTCTTGGCGTGTGCAGCCGCTAGGGGAGGTATTGTGAAACGAGGTCTCTCTGGCAGCCAAGGATGGGCAGGATTCTCTTGTATTCAAGACCTGTGGCCGGGCTGTCTCATGACCCATGTTGCCCTCAGCGACCCCGCTCCCCCAGCCCCGCTGTAACGCCCTCTCATCCCCACTGTGACGCCCATTTCTTCATGTGAATTTGTTCCTAGCAAAATGCACCATTGTCTAGAGCCATAGAGAGGGGTTTTCCTTGAAGGCAGCATATGCGCTTCTGCCATAGAGTTCTGCTAACGTTTGTCATTCCTCCTGGCTGGTTATTCCAAGCCTGAGCCCCCACCCGCTTCCACAGCACACAGAGCTCTGCCCGTGGCCTTCCCTCCTGCTCGACAGCAGCCCTCTCTTCTAGACCTGAGCACCGCCCACCACAGCACTACCAATGCACCTCCACCCTGACCTGCGATGGCCTCCATGGATTCCATCCATGAACCCTCCCCTAATGAACCTCTCTTCTGTCCCATAGCAGCCCTGCTATTCTAGCTCTCGGCCATGTCTGCGGATACATGCCAGTCCATCCAGTCCAAGGCCTTGCCTCACCACGTTGCTGCTGTTGTACCTCAATCCTGCTGATCTGAACACAGCTTTTCCATGGCAGATATTTTCCAGGCAGGCCCAACTGTGCGTTGCTTTTGTAACGGGAGGAAAACATTTATGAGGACCCATACTCCAGCCATTGCCAACTGAGTTCTTTTGATTTATTTTAAAGGGCGTTTTGTTTAAAATAAGACAAAGAGATAAATCAATGACATTCATAGCCCTTCCACTGAGAAGGGAGCCACTGTACTTCCCGCCCTAGGCCATAAGGCCCTTCTTGTGCTGCCAATCCCCTCCAGTGACCTTATATTGGTGATCCGATGTGCCAACGTATACAATTTGTACATTGTGCGAGACATTTCCAACGGCATATCGGGTCACTCAGACCTTATACAGTGTCAATGAAGCCTTTACGATCGGCACTGGCTCAGGAAATCAATGGGGATATTGTCTGGAAAGAATGCTATGCAGTCTAGAGTGGCATGGGGTGATAGCACAGAGATCAAATTGCAAGGATGACTCCAGTAACTTTCACATGTGCTTATTAATACTATACATTATGTACGAATTCTAATGCACCTTCCACTCAAGCAGCTCAAAAACACTAGTACTAACTAACGAAGCACCACAATAATCCAGGCATATAACAACAGATGGATTGCTTCACCCAGCGTAGAAATGCAGTCGTCTTTGGGTTGGACCATGGCAAGTGTTCAAGGACTTCATCGGGTGAGCTGCAGTTGACTTTGCTCACTGACCTTGCAGCAGTAAGTGAAGATCAATAGGATGGTGAAAAAAGAAGAAGTGAAGAGCTTTGAAGCGCGATAAGCCCTCTTGCTTCAGGCTCCCTCTAGCAGGTGGCCATGAGGAAGAAACACCATCCCTGAACAACTGTGTGTGAATGGAGGAGGTCAGAACCCAAATCTGAGTCTGGACCAGAATTTTGCAGGGTCCCTATCTCTATATGATGGGCCTGAATCCAAACAGTCCTGAAGTTATGAGAGCTCTGACACTTGGATATGCATCTGGATACTTTTACTTTTACGCCTGACTCCAAAGAACATCTTGAGGAATCTTTGTGGCTGGTGATGAAAGGGGTAGAAAGAACCCAGCGGTATTGCCAGCTCCCTGGCTGAATCTGCAGTACTTGGAGGTTAGAAAAATAATCCTTTAACTTGTAAACCGAGCAAATTTGATCTGGAATCACAGCAAGGGGATCAGTGCTTAATTTGTGCCAGGCACCTCTAGGCTTGGCAGTTCATATCTCTGGCACCTCTGGGCTTGCTGCATCAGTTATGAATGTAAAAAAATTGCTTGAACATAAACATAAGACCATAAGAATGGCCATACTGGGTCAGACCAAAGGTCCATGTAGCCCAGTGTCCTGTCTTCTGACAGTGGCCAATGCCAGGTGCCCCAGAGGGAATGAACAGACCAGGTAATCACCAAGTGATCCATCCCCTGTCGCTCATTCCCAGCTTCTGGCAAACAGAGGCTAGGGACACCATCCCTGCCCATCCTGGCTAATAGCCTTTGAAGGACCTATCCTCCATGAACTTATCTAGGTCTTTTTTGAACCCTGTTATAGTCTTGGCCTTCACAACATCCTCTGGCAAAGAGTTCCATAAATTGACTGTGTGTCGTGTGAGCCCCAGCACCCAATTGCTTGAGACCCGCACCTCTTTCATTACAAATTAAGCACTGGGGGGGATAAATGATGGATGCCAGTTTTACAGCCCCTTTTCAGAGCAGAACCACTGTCTGAACTGGCAGGAGAAATCAGGTGCAAATTCTTCTTCCTAAGCCAAATCTCAGCCCGATGAGATTGACTCTAACCGAGCTACCCCCCTCCATCTTCTCAAAAAGGCAGGTTTGATCATGGAAACACCAACATGGGCCCTAGCTAGCTGGCTTGGCTCTGCTAGAGTCGCGGCACTGAGAGCTGGCAGCCAATCAATGTCCCTATTCATTCAAGCAAACGCTGGGATTTGATGTTTTGCTTTCAGTTGGAATTCAGATGTGCGCAGACAAGTGGGGTCAGTGCGTGGGGCAGAGGAGAAAGGAGAGGCCTGGTCAATTCCAGCAGCTAGAACTGAAACCTGACTTCTTCAGTCCAGAATGCTTACTTGTGAGCTCCATTTTCATGGCAACTAATAGCCCAGGAGGGACCTGGGCAAGGTGAGGGCTGTCACTCCCTTGGGGTTTCTCTGTGTGTGAGTTTAGCTTGTGCAGCCTTGAAACTGGAAAGGACCAGATGCTCAGCGGGCGTAAATCAATGTCACACCATTGATACTGACAGGGTGTGGCTGATTTGCACCAGCAGAGGATCGGGCTCCCAGCAAGGAGACAGGAGATGTGCAGAGCTGAATGGGACCAAGCCGGAGGGGTTACAGGCAGCAAACCTAACTTGCAAGCCGTGCTGGCTTCTGTCTGCAAAGCTTTTGTCAGCTCCAGCTTTGGGGAAGGTACAGCTTGCTGGCTGGCCTGAATCGCAGCACGGAAATGGCTCACAGTTTGGAATAACTCAGCATGACTCACCACCTCTGATCAGGAGGGTCTGGGACTGGAATAACATAGGGCGATGCAGGGCAGTGCTTAGGTGTACCGCTGAGTTGTGTGCGAGACTAGGGCTGGGATTGGCGTTGCATCACTGTGGGGCTGGAAACTGGGATAGAAAGGGATGCTGCAGGGTCAGGATTGAGGTGCACCTGTGTGGGGAGGCTAGAACTGGCAGAGCAGGAGGTCTTCAGGTGAGATGAATAACAGGGCGCTGTGGGTGAAGAGTGAGATGCATCAGCCAAATATTCTGGGTGTGGCTCTGGATTGCATACACTCGCAGGGGAAGCCGGCCCAACGCTGCCTGCCTGACGTCTGAATCTATTCAGTATTCTTATTCCCTCCCTTTCACAACCATGACATCCATCGCCCTCCACCACTGGAACCAAAGGGAGTTTTGACCCAGTCTCCATAGTAATGATGATGTGAAAATTGGTTTTTGTAGCTCAGTTGCCAGAGTCATGCTTGGTATAGGTGGGTGCAATGGCATTGGCTTCCCAGAGATTGATCTTTCTAGCTAGGCTCATCCTCTCCCTGGTGTATGAGTCCCCTTTGTCCAGGTCTGACGCCAGTTCCCAGTGTCTCCACACTAACAATTAGAGAAAGCAAAGTTTGTGGGGATGGTGGTGAAATTGGAACAGCACCTCTTACACATTCTGTCTTGGGCGCATCAGCAGCATGAACGAGATCCTGTAAGCATGCAGTCCAGGAAAGTAGGGTGCTTCCCCTGCACCTCATAGCATATTGGGCACCAATAGCATATTGTTATCTGGCAGCCCTTACCCATCTTGCAACGCCAACGTTTGTGCACATGAAATTTCTCCGAGAGCCCAGCCTCGCTGAGGATAAACAATGAGTCAGCTAATCCAAACCAAACCCATAATAAAACACAGGAGGTCAACTCGGTACAAGACTGAAATCTTGAAAAGCAAAATGCCTCTTAAAGAAAAAAATTCATCGTGCGAAAAATATCTCCCCTCAGCCGCTGTGGAGAGAGGGGGGAGGGAAGGGGAATTAAGGACACATGCTCGCTCTCCTTCAGGTGACCCGAGAGCACAGTTATGGGCATGCTATAAATAGATAGATAAGTCCGTGCTACCTTCTCGCACTCTAATCTAAGAACTAAGAGACCAATTTAAGGCTGTTGGATTGCAGTGAACAGTGACAGCCTCATGCCTCAGAGAAGACCCCGTGGCCCAGTAGTGTAAACGTACTAACCCGTGTGTAATTATGTGGAGTCAAGAGGATGGGTGGGCTTGTGGCTGAGGAACTGGACTGGGCCTCAGATGCAAGTTCTTTCTCAGATGGAGAGGAAGGATGGTGCAAAGGTTAGGGTGCTCTTCTACAGACTCCCTGGGTGACCTTGGGTGAGTCACTTCATCTCCCTATACCTCTCCTGATGGCATTTATATTGCCATAGTATTTGAGCGCCATACAGTCTTTACCGTATTTATTTTTGGCTCTACGAGGTAGGGTAGTGCAGTACTATTATTATTTGTGTTATAGATGGGGAACCAAGGCACAGAAAGACTAAGTGACTTGCCCAAGGCCACATGGGAACCATCCTATCGGCCTCACTTGCCCATCTTTGGGGACAATAATACTCCATTCACCTGTCTTGCCTACTTAGCTGCTCAGCTCTGTGTGGCTGGGGCAATCTAAACAGACAAGACAGACAAAGGGTGAGAAGGGAAACAGAAGCCCAGAGAAGCGAAGTGACTTGACAAGGTCACAAAGCAGTTCAGTGGCAGAGTCAGGAACAGAGCGCAGGTCTCCTACATCCCAGCCCTATCCACTGGACAGTACTGCATGAGCAGATGCACCATCTCCTAACTCTCTCCTGAGCCTTATGTTCTCGCCAACTACTGCCCTTCCCCTAAACATCTCATCAAAGGACCTTTAACATACCTCTCTAGCGCCCCCCTCGCTCTCTTCCTTGCCTGTTTTAACTCTGGGTTGTTCTAGGGGCTGCAGCACGGAGCCCCCTTTCCATCAGACTGTCAGGGAGCCCTTCCTTTCTCCTGATCATCCTTCTCTCTGACCCAGTGCAGACTTGCTCACGGGGAGCCACTCCATTCCCCGGACCCACTCCATAGCGAAGCATCAGCCTCTGGTTCTGTTCCTTCCTATCTAACAATCACCTTTTCTCCATCTCTGAGAGTGGCCTCTCCTCTGTGCCAAGACGTTCTGTGTGGACTCCCACTAAGTTCACTTCTTGACCCTCTGCTTTTTTCTATCTACTTTCACCCTCTTTGATCTCTTCATCCGCCTCTAACCTTGGCTTCCACTGAGGACTCTCAGATGCAACTGGAGCCAGGCTGCATTGCCAACTGGTCTGTTCACCACCCGATGGGCTCAGTAGAGAACCCCAGATCCCAGCACCCCCAGACTCAGGTTATATCTGCATTGCAATTAGAGGTGGGGCTGCAGCATGCGGAGACATGCCTGAGTTAGCTTTGATCTAGCTAGCTCGAGTAATCTACTGGTGAAGCTGCAGAAGCCCGGGCTGTATGAGTCCACCTGGAACTTTGGGTATGTTCTGCAGTGGCTAGCCCATGCTGCAGCTTTGCTGCTATTGTTATTGCTCCAGTAATGCGCTGCAGCGTGCCCTTAGGGAGTGGCGGGGTTGGAACCTGCAGCCAGATCTGAATGGCGGGCCCAGCTCTACTTTTCATGACACCAGGGAAGTACCGGTAAATATGTTTCTCTTGTCTGTCTGTAAGGTTGGGGAGGAGGGGGGTAATATTTTCACACCCCTTTAGTTGGTCTCCCCCTCTTGCCTCTCTACCTAACACCCCCCTCTCCTCCAAATTCCTGGTTTGGAGACCCTGGCATAGAGAAAAAAAGATACCCGCAGCCAGCTGACAGTTCTGCCTTTGGCCTGCGTGGGTTTAGTGTTTGACTCTAAGCCCATAGTTTACACAGTGGAGCCCTGGGCCAAACCTAACGACTCCAAGAACCTGCCAGAAACCTCAGCTTTTCCTAAGCCCTATAAACAGTTTCCTGCGTCCGACCCTGCACCTGCTCCCCCGTGCCTGACAGCGCTCCTCAGACCCTGGCCGAGAAGAGGAAGGGATGACGGTGGCCCCGGGGGGATAAGGGAAGCCTGGAGGGGCGGGCTGAGCCGTGCTCTTCCAACCATCCTCCCTCCCTGCTTTCCCAGCCGCTTGGCAGGGACCGCTGTGCACACTCCGCCTGCATTGAAACTGGCTGCATCTCCTGCCGATGTGAGCTAATTACATGAAGTGCAGCTTCTCCCCAGGGACAATGTCGTTTTTCCTGGCAAGCCAGGCCCCAGCCGCTTCCAAAAATACATTCCTGCCTCGAGCGGCTTGCTGAGCTTTTTTTATCTCACAGTTCCTCTCGGGCTGGAGCGTCCCGATGGCCAAGGAGTCAGATGAACGGAGCCCACTTGAAATGACTCCCCCCTCACCATGCGCCACGGAGACGGGGACAGTGTCCAGCCTGAGTCCTTCAAACAAACGCTCTCTTGGTGGTTGGGTTATTTGCTCTCCAAGCCATCAGGCTGATTTCAGCTTGGAAGATAAATAGGACTTTCAGGCAGAGTCCATGTCCAACAACTTGGGGGATTTCTCTTTTTTGATAGGAGTTCTAATCAAATCCGAGTGTTTTCCTTCTCGGGTCAGATTTTCTTCCCTCCTCACTGCCTTTTCCTGCAGTAAAATGGCTCTCCTGTGTTTGTGACATTACAGCCCCCTGCTGGGATATAGCCAGCCCCCACCACAACTGCAGCTCAGACCAGACAATACAGGCAAAGCAAATGGTGGAAGCCGGTGACTTAAATGCAAATGCCCAGGGCTGGATAGGAAAAACATGAAGGCGAGAAACACCCCTAAAGCAAGATGATAAATACATGCAATCTGCCCTCCCTTACTGCCTAGTACAAATGTCCCTCTGAGGCTAATGAGCAAGAGTACTGCTCTAGGAACAGTCCCCTTTGTATACCTGAGCAGGCCCATGGAAGGACTGAAGGAGAGATCGCACCCCAGAGAATCCATCTCAGGTTTCACACCCAGTGCAGGCCTTTGGGTCTTCAGTCAGTGCTGAGTGGATACTCCTGTAATGTGGTACAATTGACCCCCCCTATTCACTGGGAATGTATCTATTTCACAGCTTAAAAAACACAAGGGAAATTTTGAATCCCAGGGTAATAATTGCAACTGAGATTCTGGAGAAAATATATCAGTAATAATAATACATCTCCTTTGTTCATCCTTTGTTCATCTACTCCTCCTTCTATCTTAAGATCTCAAGGCATTTCATAAGCATTGATTAGTTAATCTTCCCAACACCGCCAAATCCATTATTATCCTCCTTTTATAACCGGGGGAACAACGTCTTGGCCAATGGAAATGTTAAATGGAAAGTTAGAGGCGGAGTCAGGACTGGAAATCAGGAGTCACGACGAGTCTTTTCTTCGCTGAACCCCACAGGGTCACACTTCAGCCTCAAAGCTTATGACACCACCAGAAACCCTGGCTGGAATTCTAGCCCTGGAATTCACTGTTACCTGCCTGGTACAGCACAGCAAAATACACATTTCCAGCCAGGGAGGAGCACAAGTGATGATGTCATTTCAAGGGTATGATGTCATTGTTTTACTACTATGTCATCACGGCCATAACATTTGATTCTTTTTCTTTTATGTGTAAGAAAAACCCAAGCCACATCTTAGCCAATAGAAGTGGAGCATATGTGTGAGATAAAGTAAACTGTATAAAGTTGGTTGGTTTATCCCCATCGGGCACTGAATATTTCCATGATCTGGAAGTTGACCCAGACAATCATTTTTCCTTTTGTTTTTTCCTCCCTGTTTCTCTTGAACTAACAAAACCCTAAGGCCACAAATAAGCAGGGCAGGGGACCATGTGTATGTGATTGCAAGAAAAACATGCGTTCCTTGTTATTGTAGTGTGATCTGCTTGATATACAGAAAGCACAAAACAGGAAATGGTGAATAAAGTAACCGCATTTATGATGAAAAGATGTCTCGTTTGATGGGTGGGGATGTTTCTTCTTCTACTTCTTCTTCTTCTCTGGAATAACTTGGGCAAGACTCAAGACACACTGCAAAGACAAGTGGCTTTATCTGATCCACACATGCAGCAAGTTCTTTAGGACGGGATAATTGTTAAGTGTCTTTGCCCACAGACCAGCACAATGGGATGCTAATCCTGACTAGGGTCTGTGGATGCTATTGTAATAAAAATATTTATCTATCTAGAGCTGATGCAATGAGCTGCATATTTGTGATGCACACAACAAGTTTTATAGGTTCTGCAAAGTCCAGGAGCTATGCTATGAACGATTGAGCGTTGTCTCCTGGTACCTTCTTTATTAACTATTTACATACACGGAGATACAGAGCACTCTAGGATCACTATCAATGTGGCTATCTATTTCTAATTCACTCATCACTGTGCTATGAGTGTCAGCAACTAGCTATCTAAGAATTTTGTATCATGCTCATCACTGTAATCTCTAAGCACCGAGACCTCACCAGAGGCGTTGTTGGCTTAACCCTAGCCTGTGACTTGTTTAGACCAGACTTCCAAAGCATTCGCCATTAGTCGTGACTCTCGTAGCAGGACACATTTTCTTCATGATGGCCTGGCTCATTTGGTGTCTTCATTCTTAGTAGGGCTGTATGAAGTCTGCTAGCCAATCAGACGACAGATTGCAAATTGCATCACCTTTTAGGGAACTTATAAGGACTGTCTTAGAGTTAAGGGAAATCTGGCTGCTAAAGTATATGGCATGAAATCCTGGCTCTCATGTGCAAAAGAATAAAGAAAAAAGGATTTTGTTAGTCTGTACTGGCAGAATTCAAGGATCGATGTGAAAGGGACATAAAGTCATTTCCTCCTGTATAAATCAGCTGAATGGCTTTAGCTCACTTGAAGCCCTTAAACAATGATCTCGGAATCAGACTTGCTGATTGGCAGCATGTACTGGCAACTGGTTCCATAAATCACAGGCAGAGACGAGTAACTCAAGTCTCCAAGAAGTGCCGATTTATTGCTCCTACTAGTAAATCAACATAAAACCCTCATATTCCTTGCGAATATTTTTAAAAATGGAGCCCCCTCCCCTGCACAGGGAAAGATTCTGATTTCTGGCGAGACAGGCATATAACTCGCAATAGGCTGTTGAATAGCAAGCCAGCCACTGACGAAAGCATTTGACAACGGAAAGAAAGCATCCCCCCACCGCCCTTTCCTGTGTTGAGGAGGATCCCATCGGCTGCACTTTTCCATTCTGCCGCAGAAAAGCCAGTCTAGTCTCACTCCCTGGCCCCCCGCAAAAGTCTCTGCCTTTCACCCAAGACAGACCTATGCTATCAGTCGCCTGTCACTTATCCTAATGGCTAGCAAACTTTCAGCGCCCATGAGACGTGCCCGCTGTATGACCTGTAGCCTTCAGAAATATAGCGGTCTCTTTGAGTGGCTATTATTTCACTTGAGCTTCTTCCCTATCTTTCTAGGTATTTGTGTGGCCTCCATTACCATAGTATCTAAGCCTTCCTGCACCTTGATAACTCAGTATCCTATGCAGTGAGGCGTCCACCTCAGCAGAAGAGCAGAAGACTCTTGGAACAGCACTGGTGAGGATTCCCCAAGGGCAAAGGTGCTGCTGAGCAGGGAAAGGTGGGGAGCAGAGGAAGATGAAGTCATCTGATTCAAGTCCATGGAGGGGGATGCTCCTCAGGATTCTGAACTACATGTAAGAGTGTTCCCAATCCTGTTAAACTCCTTGGGACTGATTACCATGTACACTAAGGTCCCATTACACTGCTCTGCCAACGTAAAGGGACTTAAAGTGGACTTAAATGCAGCCCTAGTGTGAATGAGAATCAGGCCCTGCCTTTCCCAAGATGTATTTTCTCTTATGTATCACTCCGCTGATGATCTGTAATTGCTAAGCTTTTATTCTTATTGAAAAGCTACTCCTCTGGTTTGATCTGTGCGCTCACGTAAAGGCCTGGTCATCATCCATCATTCGGTGGAAGATGTTTGTGTATTTATGTAAAATGACAGAGTGGCTGATCTCGGAGCTGAAACCAGATGCTTTCCCAGGACAAGAAAAAGAATTTAAAATCTAGACGCACAGGAACCCAGAGGGAGGGGCTGATTCTGTGTCGAGACGAGGACTGGGGTGACAGGGTCTTTCATAATATCCATCCTTTGCTTTCCCCTGAAGGTCTCCAAGAACTTCAAAAACTTCTTACCCCCTTTTACAGAAGAGGAAACTGAAGCACAGAGCGGTGAAGTGAATTGGCCAAGGTCACACAGTGAGGGAGTGGGGAATAACAACCACATTTCCAGTCTGAATCCTGGCCATTCTCTGCTCTGACCAGTAGACAATTCTATGTTTGGCCACCAGATGATCATTCCAGCCTAGAGGAAAAGTTTTACCCTTTCATGAAGGACGAAATGTTGGACATCCACTGCCTAGACCTCCACTGATATACTGTCCATCCAACCATTAGGTGACTTTTGCTACAGCAAAGTAGCTGATCTAACCTCCCACCTTAATTTACCACAGTACCCAGTGGCTTAAAAGCACTGAAAGCTGGGGATGGGATGGCTAAGGGAACTGATGATGGAGCATTTCACTTCTGGGTCAACAGTCTTTCCAGTTGAGGTAGGCAGAGATCAGAAGTTGCTACTATCTGTCGGCTGCTTGATGGGCTATGAAATACATCACGAATTCATAGATTTCAAGACTAAAATGGCCCATTATGATCATCTGGTCTGACCTGCTGCATAGCACAGACCTGACTATTTCACCTAGTGATTCCTATGTGAAGCCCATGACGTCTTGTTGAGCGAGGGCAGATCTTCTACAAAGACACATCCGATCTTGATTTAAAGCTTTTAAGCAATGCAGAACCCACCACATCCCCAGACAAGTTGTTCCAATGGTTATCTACCCCTGTTAAAAATGTGCATTCCACTTCCAGTCCGAATTTGTCTACCTTCAGCTTTCCGGTCACTGGATCTTGTTATGCCTTTGCTAGATGAAAGAGCCATCTGCTATCAGAATTCTTCTCCCCGCATAAGAACTCATAGACCATGGTCAAGTTATGGTCAAACTCCTGCCAGCTTCCTCTGTCTGTCCATCTTCCTCATCACCACGAATCCCTTGCTGCCTTATCCCAATCACTGGCCAATGGGGCTGCCCAAAAGCATCGTATCTATTGCATGTGGCTTCGAAACTGGAGCTGTCTGCGTTTCACGGATGCTACCTCTTTATCCTTAAGTAACATGGCTGTCCGAGGTTCCACCTACAAGGCTTTACACATTTCTATAGCATTCTTTATACAGGGAACACAGCACAGAAAAATCACTGGGAAGGAACTTCTCCAGGGCCTGCAGGGTCACTCCAGTATCCTAACAGCAATGCTAGCTGCGAGCGAACAAGTTTATTAATGGGTCCATTAGGCCAGTAAATTCAAGGGGCTGGAGAGGCATGTGCAGCCTGGAGGCAAACGGCAGCCACAGCTCAAAGCCAAGCCCTGTCCAACAAATACCTGTTAACGGGGGTAGATTTATGGCACTCCGGTTTGTTTATATACACGGTGTATCCAACTCCGGGTCCAGCCCACGCCTGCAACTGAGCTGATCTAAGGTGGGTGAGTGATGCAAGAACCTGCTCAAACCCACCCTACCTCTTTGCTGAGTTGTGAAACGGCTTTGGTTACTTTGTTCTGGTTTTTCAGGTTTGCTGATTGTCTGGGTTTGGTCACAGCCTGGAACAGCTGATCACACTGTGGGTGAAACATTCCAGAGGAGACTGGAACCAGAACGGAGCACAAACCCTGCTATGCTGCCTACTCTCAGGAAATTTCTATCATCTCTCTGTTTCTGAGGCCAAAAATATAGGCAATAAGCCGCGACTAGTATTCTTCAGGGTGCTAATAGAGCTAGGTGGTAACTGGACTGAGAGCTCTGTGTCACCAGTTCAAATCCAGCCACAGTAGATTAATATTATACTCTGTGTTTCTAGACAGCCTTCCGCATGGGGGTCTCCAGATGCATTACCGCCAAGCGTGACACCTAACCCCACCTGCAACACCATGTGAGCTAGTTGGGGATCATCTCCATTTTACAACTGGGGAAACCGAGGCTCAGACAGGTGAAGCGACTTGCCCAAGGTCATCCAGCAGCTTTGTCTATACTAGGGAACGTTAGGGGGGAAAAAGGGTTTCGATTGGTGATGCTACTGATTCACAGGGGTACTGGGGATCACGGCTCTAAGAGGGGAGCGTGATCTAGCAGTTAGAGAAGGGGAGTGGGTATTAGGACTCCTGGGTTCCTTGCCCAGTTCTACCTCAGGCTGTCTCTGTTTTAGACAATTTTACATGTGCACACACACACACACACAATTTTTTGTTATATGTGCACACACTGTGAGTGGCTGCTGCCAAGGAAGCAAATTCCAGGCTGGGAGCAGAGATTTTTTCCACCGGGGGCTTGCCTGTTTTGCCCTTGGGTTTCTACTGCTCAGCAGACAGTCCTACTGGGAATCAAGAACGAATGGGTTAACAGCCTAGGTGGGGTTCGCACACAGCCCTGTTATTTCCCAGGCTTGCTTTCTCCTTCCCTGCCTGTCTCCATTGGTTCCCCTTACCCTGTTCCTCCCAGGGCAGTGGTGAGGAGCTGCATTCCTGCATTATCACACTTCCACATCCCCCCCTCTGTGCAACCCGCCCCCCACCCCTCTTTAGCACACTGATGCCAGGGAGCTGTGTGAAACCTCCCACCGGCTGGTGGGAACTCGGCTTCCAGAGAGAATCCGACTTGTTTCGGAAGCTTATCTCCCAGCACCTGCTCTCCCAGCGAGGAAGGGGGGGGGGCAGGGGAAGAGGGCTGCGTGCATGGAAGTGGGCCAAGGAGATAGGCCTGGATACAACACCCCCCTGGAGACTGACGGCCTGGCTCTGCTCTGGCCGCCGCTGGTGTAGACCTGGAGGAACTCCACGGAGTCAGATTGGTGCAAGCGAGAGGCGAATCAGACCCTGCGCATTTGCCACAGCTGCAGCCCCCTCTGCGGCCTGATCCTGCCCCCACTGAAGTTAGTGGGAGTTTTCCTGTTGGCTTTAACAAGAGCAGGATTGGGTGCCGGCGGGCGTACAGTCAGGCTTGCCTGATGTCTGGGAACGTCACGCTTCCCCACCAAGATCCATGCTGGGGTGACGACTGGAACCTCAGATTGTTCGCCCTCCTGCCCCTCGCCCCTCCAGGGCGACGCCCGTCCCTCGCTGGCTCTTGTGTCACGGCAGGGCTAGAGCCAGGGGCAGCCACCGGGCAACGAAGAGGGAAACCATTTCCAAAGTCAGGGGTGCTCAGCTGAGAGCCGTGCCGGCAGCTTGCCAGGAGCCGGAAGGCCACCGTTAATTGCTATCAAGTGGAGGTGGCAGTCACCTCTAGAGAGGAGAAGGGAGTTCAGTCTTCATGGCCCATTCGGTCCTTGGCCCTCTTTGCCATGCTTGCAAAGTAGGGGTTTCTTTGAGCAGGGCATGCTGGCAACCGGAATGACATGCCCAACACACGGCATGCAATCATCGCAGCATGGTAAAATCTTTCAGTCACTCCTGGGCTGCTGCGTATTGGACCTGGTGTCCTAGAGGAAATGGCTCCATAGTAGCCCACTGCCAATCCCATCAGCCGTCCAGCCTCCTTGCCTGATTGTTCTGACAAGCAGGAGGAAGGCTCTTGATTGCTGGTACCCAGTGAAATCTGTTCCCCTGCGATTTAACCTAAGCGCTTTTTTCAGGATCTCAGACAGGACTAGGTGCAAGTCTGACTTGGTACTAAGCTAAACCCTGTCAGCTATTGCCCGTTCCACTTCTCAGGCGCGGTGGAAGGGCTGAGTTACAGAGGAAAGGAATTTCCTAGTACAATGCGAGGCTCCCTTTGCCATCACTGCTCTTTGCTGCAGAGGGCCAGTGACCGAGCATCTGGCAGGGTGCCAGCAATTTGAGGAGGTTGCTAAATACGATAAACAGAAGGCCCCACAGGCTGGCACATTGGCCGAGTCTATAACACGAAAGGATCAGGGTCTACAGGGCACTGTTACAGGGCGCTGCCCCAGAATGAGCTCCATGGGCATAGAAGTGACTCATCAGGGGGCACCTCCATGGGGCTACGTGCAGCATTGAAGGATCTTTGAAGCACTTGGAGGAGAGGAAAGTGATCAGGAACAGTCAATGTCGATTCACCAAGGGCAAGTCAAGCCTGACCAACCTGATTGCCTTGTATAATGAGATAACTGGCTCTGTGGATATGGGGAAAGCAGTGGACATGCTATACCTTGACTTTAGCAAAACTTTTGATACGATCTCCCACAGTATTCTTGCCAGCAAGTTAAAGAAGTATGGATTGGATGAATGGACTACAAGGTGGACAGAAAGCTGGCTAGATCGTCAGGCTCAATGGGTAGTGATCAATGGCTCCATGTCTAGTTGGCAGCCAGTATCAAGCGGAGTGCCCCAGGGGTCGGTCCTGGGCCTGGTTTTGTTCAACATCTTTATTAATGATCTGGAGGATGGCGTGGATTGCACCCTCAGCAAGTTTGCAGATTACACTAAGCTGGGGGGAGAGGTAGATACGCTGGAGGGTAGGGTCCAGAGTGACCTAGACAAATTGGAGAATTGGGCCAAAAGAAATCTGATGAGTTTCAACAAGGACAAGTGCAGAGTCCTGCACTTAGGATGGAACAATCCCACACACTGATACAGGCTGGGGACCAACTGGCTAAGCGGCAGTTCTGCAGAAAAGGACCTGGGGATTATAGTGGATGAGAAGCTGGATATGAGTCACCAGTGTGTCCTTGTTGCCAAGAAGGCTAACGGCATATTGGGCTGCATTAGTAAAGAGCATTGCCAGCAGATCGAGGGAAGTGATTATTCCCCTCTATTTGGCACTGGTGAGGCCACACCTGGAGTATTGCGTCCAGTTTTGGCCCCCCCCCCCCCCCCAAAAGAAAGCATGTGGACAAATTGGAGAGAGTCCAGGGGAGGGTAAAAAATGATTATGTGACTGGGGCACATGACTTATGAGGAGAGGCTGAGGGAACGGAGGTGATTTAGTCCGCAGAAGGGAAGAGTGACGGGGGATTTGATAGCAGCCTTCAACTATCTGAAGAGGGGTTCCAAAGAGGATGGAACTCGGCTGTTCTCAGTGGTGGCAGATGACAGAACAAGGGGCAATGGTCTCAGTTGCAGTGAGGGAGGTCTAGGTTGGATGTTAGGAAAATCTATTTCACTAGGAGGGTGGTGAAGCACTGGAATGGGTTAACAAGGGAGGTGATGGAATCTCCATCCTTAGAGGTTTTTAAGGTCAGGCTTGACAAAGCCCTGACTGGGATGATTTAGTTGGGGTTGGTCCTGCTTTGAGCAGGGGGTTAGACTAGATGACCTCATGAGGTCTCTTCTAACCCTAATTTTCTATGATTCTAAGATTCTATGATCTTCGCTCTGATCACCTCTTGCTGATGGCTGCTCAGACCCTGTGGTGGTCTGGTTCAGTGACTCGGCCCCCTGGCCAGGTCACACTTAAAAGTTAAATCCCCTTCCAGCGTATCCAAGTCTAGCTGTAACTGATCAGGCCCCAGGCTGGCTTCTCCCAGCTGGTCTCTTGAAAGTCCCTTTGCCCAGCTTCACGAAATAGCAGGTCCCCAAGCATGTTTCGCCCGGTCCGGGCTTGAGCCACTTGTCCCTCTTGGGCCCTTGTTCTTCTCCTTGTTCTGCCTTTGGAACACCATCCCTCAGGACCACCTCCCTGGAGCCTGGCCCCTCGTTCCAGGGCCCACTGCAGGGGTGAGCTGTGGCTCAGCTCTCTAGCCACAACCCGGCTTGACAGCTCGTCTCCAGCCAGCCCCTAATTGCTGGGCTTCCTCCCTGGGCTACACCCAGCACAGGTTTGGCAGGGCAGGGCTAACCGAACAGGGCTGGCTAGCCCCTGGCCTCCTGGCCCTTATAGGTATGTCAACAGAGCCTGCAGCAGCCTCCCACCGGAGCCAACAGACTTGGGCCTATGGGGCTCATGCTAGTGCTCTAAAACCAGCTGTGTAGACCGTACGTTGAAGCTACAGTTTGGGCGGGAGCTCGGACTCTGATCCCCCTCCCCAGCCATGCGGGCTGTACAGACACATCCAAAAGGGGCAGGCCACCCTCTCACAGGCACCATTCCCCAAATGCTGCCCCAGCTGTATGGTGGGAATAGGCTTCTCAGGCTGGTTTGAAAGACGTGGGGTACAGCATGGCTGAAAAGGACTTTCTCAGGCGTCAGCTTTGGCTAGTAATAGGGCTCTGCACAGAAAAGGGAGCTTTGTAAGAGACGCGGAGAGAAGATGAGAGTAAAGAAGGGAATGGCAAAAAAGAGAGGGATGGTGAGGAGAAAAAGAAGAGGGATGAAGAGAAAGAGAGAGAGAAAGTGCTAAAATCCTGCTTAAAATGATTTGATTTCCTTCTTATAGTGAGAGCTGGTCCAATTATATTCACAAGGGGTTAATAATACTTAATAACGACATTCACAAAGCATACATAGTAGTATGTAATAAAGTGTTTCTTTGATTTATTTTTCCCAGCAGTTGTGGACAAAGAGCCGGTTCCTACACCAACAGGAGTGGTGGCTTTTACTTCTATGGATCTGGATCAGGCCTTAAATTTCTAGCGAATCCTTCTCTTGATTATTCAAGCAGCCCCACCCAGGGCCAAATAATGTGCGTCCAATGAACAATTGGGTCATTTCCCCCTCCCAAGCCACAAATAAGTTATTCCCCAATAAATGAAACCAGCAGTGGTTTGGCCAGGTGTTCAATAATGACTCTGAGCTCCAGAGAGCCCCAGTGGAGAAAGGGTCAAATAAAAAAAAAATCTAATAAGCATTACAAATTAATGTTTGCGTTTCATTTGCAGTGAGACTGGCTTTTCCAGCCGGGGCCTCCCCCAGCTCCCAGGCTGTGCACCTCCCATGGAAAGGGGCATATTGCCCCTGGTGGGAGAACGTGCCAAGCACGGGAAATGGGGAAAGCCACTTTTGGACCCAAAGGGATGAAACATTTGTTTATTTTTTGGTTCCAGCTGGGACCCAGGCCAGCTCCACTGAACATCTCAGTCCCCACGGATAGCATTCCTCTAATCTACCAGGTCTTCCTTGTGGCATTCCTGCAAGTCCTGGCCTGGGTCCCCCTACAGCTTTGCCAATGCACCCCCACTGCTCACCTGCATCATGGTACATTGCAGCACTGGGCCTCCACATGCAGTTCTGCCAGGGACCTCCCCCCCGAGTTCCCTCCTGCACCATCCCTTGCCCTACTATTTCAGTCCTCAGACATGCCACAGTGTCCCTTTGAGAGCTTTGTACATGAGTTTCACGGCACCCGGATCCCATCAGCCCCCATGCTCAGCTCCATCAATGCACTTCAGTACCGATTTGCATTATTACACTCCTGGCCTCCGCAAAGCTCGGCCAATACACCTCAGTCCTGACCTATAGCACCCTGAACATTTCCAGTTCGGGGTCTGTTCTGAGCAGACTGCAACATGGTCCCATGGTCCTCTGAAGTGGCCAGATGCATCCTCTAGGGGCTGAGCAGAGACCACCATACTAGTCTGCACTTGTGACCTAAGTAGGATTTGAACCCATGTCTCAAGAGGGAGAAGCAAGGCTGATTAATGCTCTGGCTTTGCTACACAAAGCTTCCCCACCCATCCTTTTATTGCATGTTATCCGTAAGACATGGTCAGGTTTTTAAAGATTTAACTCTTCCTTTCCTGGCTCAGATCTTATTCGTCCCTCCTGGGAAGCTGGGAACGGGGAAGTTTGACCCTGAAAAACAAGCCCCATGTATTCCAAGATCTTACCATCCTATATGGCATCTTACAAATGATGGGACAAGGTCCAGCTCCTGGTGCCACTGAAGTCAATGAGAAAACTGCAATTGTTTTCAGCTGCATTTGGATTTTGCCCTAAATATTAAGGTCCTTACTCAGTATTGGCTCACTCCTAACTCCCGTTGACTTCAGTGAGAGCTTTGCCCAAGTAAAGATTTACGGCGGATCCACACTGAAAACGTACATGGATATAACTACATCTTTCCCCTGGGTGTCACAAATCCACCCCCCCGAGCTATGTAGTTATGCCGACATAACCCCCAGTGTGGACAGCACTAGGTCAACGGAAGAACTGCCTCTTGGGGATCTGGATTAACTGCGTTGATGGAAGAACCTCTCCCGTCACTGCAGTGGGTATCTGCCCTGAAGCACTACAGGAGTGAAGCTACAGCGCTACCGCTATAGACCTAGCCTGAGTAAATACCAATTAATACGGCAGGGTGTGGCCCTTAAAGAAAGTGATCGCTTCACTCACTGAATTGCAGCTACCTCTGGGCGGGTACCGGGCAGATGTTTATATTGCAGAGCAGTGCTATGCAGCAGCTCAGGACAGGAAGAGAATAGCTTGCCCTGCTGGAGTTGATAGGGAGCCCAAAATGCTGAGTAAAATGGTTTTCAAATTATAAATAAAAAGTTGGAACATGGGGTGAAAATTGCGGTTTGCAAACTCAGAGTGTTAAGTGTTTACTAATGGTTCAGCATTCTGTATTGACTGAGACCCTTTGGCTTCTGGTTTGAGCTGTCGCTGAAACAGATGCTGATAACATTGCAAGCCTAGGATGGGCTAGAGTGTTTTTCTTAAAGCCCACGCAGCCCTGGCTAAGGTATTAGACTAGCATTTGAGGAGAGTGAACTCTTTTTACCAAGCAGGTAAAAGAGCAATGCAAGGTCCTCTCACCCCACCAGTGAGACCCTACTCAGCCCTTCACAGACAACACTAGAGACGTGGTCAGTAGCCATGCTCATTCAGACCTCAGCCTGTCTTCTGCGCGAGCCAGATGTGATGTGGCACCTGACCATTAGATGCTGTATTGAGACCCCACAAGCTCATTTCACATAAGCCACCAAACATGTAAGTAGTCATGCCAGTTCCAAATGGGCAGTCCTCTGGAGGCAGACTATCTACCTTGCGTACTTATTGGGCTTACGTTACCATAGCATCGAGCACCTCGCAGTCTTTAATGTATTTATCCACACAACACCCCTGCGATGCATTCCCATTTTCCCATTTTATAGCTAGGGAACTGAGGCAAAAGAACTAAGTGACTCACCCAAGGTCACACAGTCTGTGGCAGAGACTCCAAGTCCTAGGATAGCACCTTAACCGACCCGTGCAGAGAGCCTGTCCCAGTTAAGGTTCACTTAAGTCCTAGTTTGAGATTTTAAGTAGCCGAAGCATAGTTCTTGTGAAGACCCTGCAATGTCTCCCCATGGGGCCCATTTTCTGCACCTCGTACAGGCATTTACACTGCTCCAGAGCAAAGTGAGAGCGAAGCACTCCCATAAGCACTACCACTCTGATCTAGTGGCATATTATACTCCCTATGCACTGGGGTTCATAATGACACAAGGTGCCGGGAAATGCAAATCAGGCCTCACTTGAGTAACTCGAACGGGAGTTGCCCATATCTTGTGAGGCAAGAACAGAATCCAGACAGCCAAATTCAACCCCCTTAGAATGGGTGCGATGGACACCCACTGATTTCAAGCAATGGTCTCCAGTCGATGGGAGCTGTGTGGCCTCGAGCCAGGGCTGGATTTGATACATGGGGCTGGTTTTTGTAAGACAAGTATTATTGTTTAGTTGTGTTGTGGTAGCACGTAGCAGCCCAGTCATGGCCCAGGCCCCAGGGTGCTAGGCGCCGTACAAACACAGCCCAAAAGGAACTGAAATGGTCACTATAAGACAAGAGACAACAGATGGTTGGAGACACAGGGAGCTCAAGGAAACAATGCTGCTCAGTGTGATGGGCAGTGGTCTGCATACCAGCCGTTGTAAAGTTTTGGTAGGCACCATGGCAAAGGAGAGTTTTCAAAAGGGATTTATAGGAGCACGAGAGAGCTTTGCAGGTGTTTTCAGGCAGCTCCTCCCAAGCGCGAGGGACAGCACACTGGGAGAGCACAGAGGGGCTTGTTTGAAAAGTTAACAAGTGGGAGATGGCGGCTGGGACAATCGGGGAAGCAGTCGGCATCGCGATTGAATAAGAAACAATAGGTTGGGTGGGGATCACCACGGAAGGGCTTTGAAAGTGAAGACAACTAGCTTGTTTGCTGCACTGGAGAAAGGGGAGCTAGAGGAGGGATGCACAGAGAAGGGTGATGTGGTCAAAACGATGAGCTAGGAGAATGAGCCGGGCAGCCTCCTCTCTCATTCCTTGAACTCAGCCAGGGTCCCACCCAAATCACGCTGTGCTCAGCATGTGCCTTTAAGGGTAACAGGTCCAAGTTCTTGTATTCCGCCAAAAAATAAACACTGGAGATTTACCGATAAGGCAGAAGGACCTTTTATTTTGTTTTATTTTTCCAGCTGGAAAGAAAGAGAAGGAGAAGAGAGCGTTCTCTCAGCGGAAACGCCGTCCTTTCTTTTTTTATTGTGGTTGAGCCGAACTGTAACAAGTCACTTTAACTCTCTCGAATGAAGGATTTGCTAGCTTTCCGGTAAACTTCAGTTACCATGGAGAGGTCTGGGACAAGCCAAATGTAAAACATTGGAAACTACACCCGAACGCACTGCAGCCATATCAAACAGTTAATTAGAGCGGCCTACCATGTGTTTCCCATTCCCTGGAAAGGTTTGAATCAATCGCCCCATGATTTATCACCTGCTTTCTGCGCTAACGTTTCAGCTCTGCTGTCGTGCACGTGTTGGAACGGGGATTTGTGTTGTACAGTGAAGGAGGGAAGGAGGAAGGGAAGGACTATTTTTTTTTAATGATCAAATAACCATCCCCCTCACCCCAAAGTATAAATCTCTCCTCGGAATGAGGCACTGATGAGTGGACGGCTTTGGGTCCTGGCAGGATTTGTAGCCCCTTGTGAAGGAGGGGAGGGACAGATCCTCTGGATTGCTTTGATAGTCAGAGGGTAGGAGAGTCAGGACGTTCCAGGGGAGTGAAATACCATACCCAGATGGAAATTTCAGATGAGCAAGCTTCTTTGGGCTGTTTCGTTTCTCGTTGCACATGAATTTGGTTATTAGGGGTGGGTGGGAATCAAACTTTCCACAAAGATCTCATCTCTATGTGTGAGGTTGTCCACCCACTCACTGTAACACCTCATTCTCCAGTGGAACGGTAGTAGAGATAATTTGGTGACATGGCTTTGAGTTAATAAGTCGTATGGAGATGGCTCCAAGCTGCCAGGTACAGATCTGGAGTGAAATTTCCTTACCGTTCAAAGGGGGTTCTTGCTCAGTGCATGAACAGTAAACTGGCAGCTGTGACCCCTTATCTTGGAATGATGTCTCCTCTGGATGATCCGTTTTCCTCCACACTCCATCTCACTGTTTCAGGGCTAGTGAAGGGCACCATACAGACAGCTCCGCGGACCGAAGCCTTCTGCCCACCCGCAGGACCAGGAAAGCAGCAGTGCAGGTTTCCCCACATCACACCCACAATGCTCCTCAACCTTCTTCTGGAAGCATCATTATCAAGGGTGCAAGAAGCTCAGTCTCCTTCATCCATTCAAATCAGGAGGCTGCCAGAAAGGGGGGGCAGTTAGTGGTGACGGGTTTTATGATGTGGACAGTTGGAGAGAGAAGAGCAGCTCTTGATAGATGAGCCACCAAGCCACTATCAAACGTCTAGCTAAAAGGCTCTCGTATTCTCCTAGCCGTTCCCTGACCCACCTGCCGTCCAGTTCAAATTCAGGTAGGGAATGCACAGAGAAAGGATGGGCTTGTGGTTAAAGATTATGGTTCAGAAGAGGTGGGCAAATAACTCTAACTACTCTGTGCCTCTGTTATCATTTGTAAAACAGTGATACTAATGCTCATTGTGACTCCTGAGCTTGTAAGATCCATGGGACGGGGACTGTCTCTTATATATGAGAAGCACCTCATTCATTGGGGCCCTGACATCTACTGGGCCTATTATCCTACTGCTCACAATGCTAATAGAGGTCGTGTGTGCACAACAAGAGGCGGATCCCCGTCATCGCATCTATGTTCATTTCAGTTCACTCAACACTAGATGATTTCATTTGTCTCCATCATTTCTTAAATATCCCAAACTGCTGGACAGTCTCATTATCAGCTGCTGTGCACCACGGCAGAGGTGGATGCATCTCAGTGGCGGGTGGAGTGGAATCCTGTATGCGAAGATCTTTGGGATTTTGTGAGATGACAGAGGGTATTATGAATGGAAACTATTCTTGTTTTTCAATATTCCAGCTAAATCTTAGGGCCTGAATGTGGACCGAGCACAAATCCTGCAGCTTCATCTGTCCCATGCCCCAACTTGTTGGCAGTCACTCAGTGCTATACCAAAATCCTGGATCTAACCCCTTCTGAGCTGAAGAAGAGTTCAGAGATGGAATTCAGCCTTCTCGCTAACTGGACAGGAAACAACTAGTGGCAGAGGCTCTGAGCTGAAACTACCTTGAGCAAAAGCAGCACACTGGAGTGCAAGCATTGAGTTGAGATTACAGCACTAGACAGGGACCCAGCAGATCCAGGTTCAAATCTTAGTTCTACTGCAAGCTGCCCATGTGACTCAATCTCCTTGTGCCTCAGTTCCCAAATGGGGATGCTGATACTGGTACCTCGTATGTCTATTTATACTGTCAGCTCTGGAGGGCAAGCAGTGCCTCTCTCCATGTATGGAGTCAGGGTAGCAAGGGTTTATAAATAAGAAACACCCAGTTTTGCTAAGGCAGCTGATTGTGTCTGGGCAGCGCTCACAGGCAAAGCGGGTCTTGGAAAGTTGCACAACAAAAGCCACCCTGGCAAATAATCTGGGCTTCTTTTCAAAAATGAGAGGAAAGACGCAGGTACCAGGCAGGAAGCAAAGCGTTGCAAAGCCTTCTGACCGGAGCAGGCATGGGAACGGCAGAGAACGGGAGCGGAGCTTGCAAAGCGAATGTTCTGAGAAATTTTTACTTGGAAAAAGGGATCTGAACTTTACCACGAAAATATTTATGAAGCGCTGTGCTCCCAGGGGATCTTGCTTTGATTGCACATGGGTTATGATCAGCAGGGAGACAGCAGTGCCTATTTATATACGGGAGAGAACTTAGTGATAGCAGGACTATTTAAAACAAGCTGAAACAACGCTGGACATAATATACTTTTTGACATGACAATTAGTGCACTTGCTTCATTCAGCACGACTCAGTCAAAGGAATGGATCTCTTGGGAAAATGCCAATGCCACGAGAGTCAAAATATGAGGGAATCCCAGCTCTGAGACCAGAAATCACCTTGGTGGCTGCAGACACAGGTCCCGATCCTGATCTCACACTGGTGTAAATCAGGAAAAATTCCTCTGAAGTCAAGAGTCTTGTGTAAGTCCGCTGTCGCCTAGGTAACTGCATGGGGCTGTGAGTGAGTAGACCATGGATTCAAGTCTCAATTCTTCAACCAGGAATTACTTGGCACGATGCAGGAAGTTCTGGGCGAAACTGTATGGTCTGTGCTATGCAGAAGATCAGACTAGATGATCACAACCGTCCTTTAACAGCTACAAATCAACAGGAGGAGTCTAAACTGAACTTGTTTCATAGCTGTTCTGCACACTGAGTGATGGCCAACGCTCTAGGAACTGAACCAGGGACCTCCACCCCTAAAAGCATGAGCTGATAATGCTCCCTGGCTGGGGCTGCAACAAACTCATCTTGTCTGGATGGCACCTCGGTAATGCACACTCACCAGCTGGTGTGTAAAATTCTTCCAGATCACAGTGATGCTGTTTTGCACAGGTGTAATTGACAACACAACGGGGAGAGCAGACAAAAAAAATCCGGCCCTGGGCTTTTCCTGGAATTAAGCCAAGTGACCTCAGCGCTTGAAAAAGTTTCAATTAGGAATAATTACTCAGCTGATTTTTGGGTACATGCTGTTTCTGTTCACGACCAACTTGCCCCTGGATATCTCTGAACAGTACAAGACGAGATGCTTATGGGAAGTTCCTGTGCTTAGTGGCTGGGTTATGCTGCCTTTTAATGTATTAGGGAGACTCTGTGGTTTTTGCGTGTTATTAATTTTAAGAGGGTATTATTTTTTCTTTCTGGCTGTTTGTTTCAGAGATCACTCCCAGGGGAGAACTCCCTTTGGCTGCTTGGATGGCGGACAGAATGACGTCAGACAGACGCTTGGAGGAATGGTAACAAGGCAGAGCCTTGTTCTGAATAACATTTGTTGGCAAAATATTTTGAGCAAAATTAAACACGCCAGGCAGCACCCATCAATGGTGCTGTCGGGGGAGGAAGGGGCAAGGAAAGTAGGATGATCCTACAGAAAAATCGGGCTATCCCAAGCAGAGAAGGAGGGTGTAAACTTCTTCCCCTGGCTCAAGCTGCCTTGCAACATCCCCTAAAAACCTACACAGCCAACAGTGATGATGCCCCTCTCCCCGTCCCCTCCTAAGCTGATACTGTTAATCGTGAATACAGTATGGCTAACAATAGTGGCATACTTGTTAGATGAACAAATCATCTATTCTCTCTACCTGGGACTGGGTTGGAACCCCCTGAATTTGTTTCACTTACCAGTGAAAGCAAATTTGAATCCTAATCTCTGGAAGGGAAGCCTCATGCATTAATACATCACACAGCTCGACGCCCTCCCTCGCCCCCCACCCTTCTCATGTCTAACTCCATCATCATGCTAGCACGAGGATGATCACGAGTCAAACCCTATACCACCTTCAGCTCTAGGGATTTCCTGCATGGTCCCGGTGCCCCGTCCAGCTCTCAGATGGGACTCGGGGAGAAGAGCAGGTGAAGCTCACACCGTCCCTGTCTTGGCTCTGTCACAGCCAACGTACCAGCAGTCCCCTCCAGAATGCACCCTGCTGGTACTACCAGTCTCATGCCCACGAGGGACCCACTGTCCTGTTCCTGACATTTCTAAGCTAAATACCTCAAAGCACTCTACACATGTTAACTAACTATGCCTCCCAACGCCCTAGGTGAGCTAGGCAAGTTCACTAAACCCATTTCACAGGTCAGGAAACCAAGGCTCCCGGAGTTTAGAGTGACTTGCTGAAGGCCATGGGCAGAACTGGGAAAGAACCCGAGTCCTGGCTCCCAGTTCCTTTATCTAATCCCATGGACAACACCTCCCTTCTTTCAGAAGCAGCAGTCAGGATGCCGGTACATCCTCGCATCCATTAAATCTATGGCAGTTCCAACACTCTGACCCCCTGCAGCCCTAGTGAAACCAGCAGGTGCTGAGTGTTGCTCGGGGTAGTATTTTCTCCATCACAAAGTCATGAACCACCCCCTAGTTTCATAGCATGAACAAGGTTATGGAGCAAGGGTAGCCACCAGTACAATGGATATTACACCAAGGGAACTTTCCTTTGAACAAAGACGACATTCTCCTTGCATACTTGCCTATTGTTCCCATGCAAGATCGCCTCCTTATTTCTCTGTGCCGGGATTGTGTATGCCGAGGAGCCTGGGGCTGGCGGTCTTGACTTCTCATAAATTGCTGTGGGCCGTTCTAATAAATAATACCCCCGTTATGCAAGTGACCATAAATCAGATTGGGAGGCGGAGGTCTGATACAAACAAAAAATGGAGGGTGGCTTTGTATATTTTTAAACCCCATTTCTTATTTTTGGCATACACTTTCTGTTCCCAGCCCTTGGAGAGCAGAGAGACGAGCCCGGGCTGGGCTTTTCTTTTTCTCTCCTCTTGATACCGCATTATCACACTGAGTATCCTTAATATGACATTTGTTACAGCAAGATACCAGCGTGGGAACTGGCTCCTGCAATGCCCGTGATGTGAAATGAATGCACAGCGGTTGGCGTTCCAAAGAAGGGCTTCCAGAAATTTCACTCGGAACATTTTTTGGCAAAAGCAGGGGAATTCTTAATGGCAAAAAAAAAAAAAAAAAAGAAATGTCAAGGAAGGAGCTCAGCTGCAAAGGTATTCCATGTTTGGAAGCCTCTTTCGTGCTGCACTTGGTAGGTGCGAGAGGAACATTTCATTGCAGATGGAGAGAACTGGCCTTAGGCATGAAAAAACGTTGGGCTGGATCATGGCTGGGATATTTGAAAGGCCTAAGGAGGTTAGACGCCCAGGGGGATTTGGGTGTCTAGCTCCCCTCTGCTCCTTAGAAAATTCCAGTCTGAATCAAGTTCAGTTTCCATTAGTTTAGATTAATAAGTGGCCCAGGCTGAAAAGACTGATACTGGGTTGGAACACTCCAGAGCGTGAGGCTGTTTGCATCAGGGCTTTGGGTTTGGCTTCCGCTGATCAAATGATTACAGAAAAATAGCCCTTTTTTCTGCCCAGTTCATCCCTGGGCAGGGGCCTGCACATGGTCTATGAACCATTTAAGTCCCACCGTAGCTCCAGTTAAACCTACTGCCTATTAATTTCACTGGGTGACCCTGGGTTTTGGGTGATGTAAAGGGGTAAAATAACGCTTCCTTGTTCACTGTCTCCACACCATTCATGATTTCCTAAACCGCTAGCACCTCCCCGCTTAGTTGTTTCTTTTCTAAGCTGAACAGTCCCAGTCTTTTTAATCTCTCCTCAGATGGAAGCCGTTCCATACCCCTAATTGTTTTTGTTGCCCTTCTCTGTATTTTTTCCAATTCCAATATATCTTTTTTAGATGGGACGAACAGATCTGCACGCAGTGTTCAAGATGTGGGCGTACCGTAGATTTATATATTGGCATCATGATACCTTCTGTCTTGTTCAGTGCCATCCCTAGGGGAGTGCAGGGCCCGGGGTGGAAGTGATGTCACTTCTGGAACCGACCGCGCCGGGAGCGGGTAGGGGAGGCTGGAGGAGGCGGTGCCACCTCAAACAGCCAGGCATGGCCCTGGCCACACTCCGCCTCTCCCAGGGCCCTGCTTTGGCGGTGCTGCTGGGATCCAGGGGGCTGGGGCACGCCGCCCGCCTTCCTGGCACTGCGGAGGCTGCAGCAGTGCCCTTCCGGTGCCCTCTTCCTCAGGTGGGAGGAGTGGGGCTGGGTGCTGGCCAATCATGCCAGCCCGCGGGGCCCCCCAAAGCTCGGGGCCCAGAGTGGTCGCTTCAATTTGCTGTCCCCTAGGAACGGCTCTGGTCTTATTTATCCCTTTCCTAATGGTTCCTAATATTCAGTTAGGTTTTTTTTTGACTGCCACTGCACGTAGAGCAGATGTTTTCAGAGAACTATGCACAATAACTCCAAGATGTCTTTCTTGAATGGTAACAGCTAATTTGGACTCCATCATTTTATATGTATAATTGGGTTTATGTTTTCCAATGCGCATTACTTTGCATTTACCAACATTGAATTTCATCTGCTATTTTGTTCCCCAGTTTTGTGAGATCCCTTTGTAACTCTTAGCAATCAGCTTTGGACGTAACTATCTGGAGTAATTTTTATCTTCAGCAAACTCTGCCACCTCACTGTTTACCCCTTTTTCCAGTCTACACAGGGAGTGAATCAGGACTAGTGATTCTGCTTTTAGTTTACACCCTATCTTAATTTGAATTATCTTCCCTGTACAGGTAAGCCCTAAGATTTATGCCACTTCCAAGTTCTGTGACTATTTTCTTTAATAAACCTGCAGGCACCTGCATACTTGTGAACTATGCCCCTGCCACTTGAGTTAAGGAGAATCTCCACTGGCTGCTAGCAGCCTAGAGCCCATGACACACTGAGCAATTCTGACTCCTTCCAGTAAGAGTCAGTGGCATGCATGCGCACACACACCCCCACCAGGTCATAGAAATAGTTGATGTTTGTGTAGCCCTGTGAACTATTGTTATATGATAAGCGTAAAATACATTTATTTGCGCATTGTTCTCCAGCACTTTGCCTCACATAGGAGGTTCCTCCCAGCCCTCTCACCTGGGCCATCCCTGTTTGCAGCAGAAGGGACACAGAGCTTTTTCTTTTGTGGAGGAAAGGGAAAAAACTTATGATGGTTCTGCTTTTTCACCTGCATTGCTGCAGCTGTCTCTACGTGCTCTGTGTGTGTGCGCGCGCGCGCGTGTGTGTGCGGGGGAGATATAGAGAAGTATGGAGGCAAAGCCCTTATGCTCAAGAAGGGTGAGTACAAGAGTTTTACCAGAGCCATTCTGTTGTGGATTGGGATGTCTCCCTGCTTCACCCCCCACCAGCAGCTGTCACCACCCACTGATCAGACACAGGCTGAAACAAGACTTCTGCTAGTCACATGCTTGGGAAGGCCTTAGAGAGAGAAAGGTGGGAATAAGCATGGCCTCCGTTCAAGCTTCCCAGGCAGGAAGCTAGTAGGAAGAGGCGAGTGCAGAGGGACAAACAGCGGCACACACAGCTCTGACACTGCAAGGAGGAGGAGCCCTGAGAAGAACCAGATGGGGGTGTATCAATTCTGGCAAGGTCAGCCTGGAGCTCACTGCCAGAGAGGCAGGTCTGCAAAGCGAGAAGCCAATGCTCCTTACCATCAGTGCAGCCTCCCATATCCCTTGGTGTGGCTTTTAGCTTGGCACAAGGAGGTCTGGAATAGGAACCTCCACACATCGGGCAGGTGGGTTCAGAGACACTCCAAAGCTATCCAAAACTCAGCCAGTGTAAGGCCTGGGTCTTTTCTTTCCCCCTTTCAGCTTACACCCTGAGAGTTCTGCTGTGAATCTCAGATTCCCACACTCCAAAGCACGAAGCAAAATGACCAAAACTCCCACGCTTTGCCGGTTTCCTCCCCAAACCATAGATCGAGGCAGGCTCCATAGGTATTGAAACAAATGTGCCAGTGGGGCATTGCCCCATGCGTTGATCTCAATTCTGATCTTGCTCCCTCTGAACTCAATTGCACGGCTCCTGCTGGCTTCCACAGGAGTGGGACGGTGCCTTTATTTGACTGTTTTGCAGCTGGAAAGCGTTCAGAAACACAGGGTTTCTTGGCATCGCTGCCGCTTGCTTCCACTCACTTCTCCGATGCCAGGATCTAACAACAGGAATTTCATGAGATAGTGGGATACTCCCTCTTGACTGGAGACTAGGGAGCCATTTATTGTTCAAACAGAGCAATGAAGTTCAAAATTACAACAGTGCTTTATTCCATACGCAGCAGTCTTAAAGGGTTCCAATTAGAGCCTGGAGGGATTTAAAACTAAATAGCCATATAGGGCTATTGTTAACTTTCTTCTAACCACCTCTTCTTTTAAGTGGCTCATAAATTCTTCAAATAAAATTCCCTTTGGTTAATATGGGCCATGTTTGGACTCTAGCCACAAGTGCATGAAAAATGTTGGTGCGAAATTGGACCAGCCAGTTTTAAGAGTTTTTAGAATAAAAACACACATTTCTAGTGTGTTCAAGCAGAAAAGTTGTACTCGGATCTAGCTATCTACAGTAACTCCAATAGCAAATAATGGCCCAGTTCTTCAGTAGGTATCACTTGGCAGATCTTAATTAATAATAACATTATTCATAGATTCATAGATTCTAGGGCTGGAACGGACCTCGAGAGGTCATCGAGTCCAGCCCCCTGCCCTCATGGCAGGACCAATTACTGTCTAGACCATCCCTGATAGACATTTATCTAACCTACTCTTAAATATCTCCAGAGATGGAGATTCCACAACCTCCCTGGGCAGTTTATTCCAGTGTTTAACCACCGTGACAGTTAGGAACTTTTTCCTAATGTCCAACCTAAACCTACCTTGCTGCAGTTTAAGCCCATTGCTTCTTGTTCTATCCTCAGAGGCTAAGATGAAGAAGTTTTCTCCCTCCTCCTTATGACACCCTTTTGATACCTGAAGACTGCTATCATGTCCCCTCTCAGTCTTCTCTTTTCCAAACTAAACAAACCCAATTCCTTCAGCCTTCCTTCATAGGTCATGTTCTCTAGACCCTTAATCATTCTTGTTGCTCTTCTCTGGACCCTCTCCAATTTCTCCACATCTTTCTTGAAATGCGGTGCCCAGAACTGGACACAATACTCCAGTTGAGGCCTAACCAGCGCAGAGTAGAGCAGAAGAATGACTTCTCGTGTCTTGCTCACAACACACCTGTTAATGCAGCCCAGAATCATGTTTGCTTTTTTTGCAACAGCATCACACTGTTGACTCATATTTAACTTGTGGTCCACTATAACCCCTAGATCCCTTTCTGCCGTACTCCTTCCTAGACAGTCTCCTCCCATTCTGTATGTGTGAAACTGATTGTTCCTACCTAAGTGGAGCACTTTGCATTTGTCCTTATTAAACTTCATCCTGTTTACCTCTGACCATTTCTCCAATTTGTCCAGATCATTTTGAATTATGACCCTATCCTCCAAAGCAGTTGCAATCCCTCCCAGTTTGGTATCATCTGCAAACTTAATAAGCGTACTTTCTATGCCAATATCCAAGTCATTGATGAAGATATTGAACAGAGCCGGTCCCAAAACAGACCCTTGCGGAACCCCACTCATTATACCTTTCCAGCAGGATTGGGAACCATTAATAACTACTCTCTGAGTACGGTTATCCAGCCAGTTGTGCACCCACCTTATAGTAGCCCCATCTAAGTTGTATTTCCCTAGTTTATTGATAGGAATATCATGCGAGACTGTATCAAATGCCTTACTAAAGTCTAGGTATACCACATCCACCGCTTCTCCCTTATCCACAAGACTCGTTATCCTATCAAAGAAAGCTATCAGATTGGTTTGACATGATTTGTTCTTTACAAATCCATGCTGGTTATTCCCTATCACCTTACCACCTTCCAAGTGTTTGCAGATGATTTCCTTAATTACTTGCTCCATTATTTTCCCTGGCACAGAAGTTAAACTAATTGGTCTGTAGTTTCCTGGGTTGTTTTTATTTCCCTTTTTATAGATGGGCACTATATTTGCCCTTTTCCAGTCTTCTGGAATCTCTCCTGTCTCTCATGATTTACCAAAGATAATAGCTAGAGACTCAGATACCTCCTCTATTAGCTCCTTGAGTATTCTAGGATGCATTTCATCAGGTCCTGGTGACTTGCAGGCATCTAACTTATCTAAGTGATTTTTAACTTGGTCTTTTTTTATTTTATCTTCTAAACCTTCCCCCTTCCCATTTGCATTCACTATGTTAGGCATTCCCTCAGACTTCTCGGTGAAGACCAAAACAAACAAGTCATTAAGCATCTCTGCCATTTCCAAGTTTCCTGTTACTGTTTCTCCCTCCTCACTGAGTAGTGGGCCTACTCTTGCTTCTAATGTATTGATAAAAAGTTTTCTTGTTTCCCTTTATTCCTGTAGCTAGTTTGAGCTCATTTTGTGCCTTTGCCTTTCTAATCTTGCCCCTGCATTCCCGTGTTGTTTGCCTATATTCATCCTTTGTAATTTGTCCTAATTCCATTTTTTATATGACTCCTTTTTATTTTTTAGATCTTGCAAGATCTCGTGGTTAAGCCACTTAGCTCTTATGCAGTAACTCTCAGAGCTCTCTACAAAGCAAATAGCTTAAATTGAAAGCATTGATATTGTAAATTGAAATGGCAAATAGAAAAGTGTTTCCACCTGATTAATATTATACATCTTGACAAAATATAAAAAACTGCGTTTGAAAAGCCTTAATTTGATCAAACACAGTGTTACTGAAACGAATTACTGCACAAACTGCAACGCAATATGTTTACACTTACATTCTGTTGCTATTACTGCACAGGGCTATGATGGATGCAGATAAATATACACATTACACGGGCATCATCCCCCAAGTTTTTATCCACTGAGAATTTGATTATAACACAGGACTCCTCTCCCGTTCATTACTTAGTTTTGCCTTTATAACAGGCTGGTGGCAGGGATCCCTTAATACCGTGGTTCTCAATTTGTGGTCCACGGACTATGTCTAAGGGGTCCGCAGAAGACTTAGACTGAAAACTGACTGAACAGAATTCAATTATATATACAGATAATAGATTTCCAAAGGGGTCTGCACTTCCATTCAACATTTTTAGGGGTTCCGCCAATGAATAAAGGTTGAAAACCACTGCCTGAAAAGAGACCTCAAACTAGATTAAATTAGATGGTTTCGCTTCTTTTCCCCCCAAAATTGTCCTTAATTACCTAGGAGTGTTAAAACTCCCCAGCAGATGGGGGCTGGAGTGCCTTGGACACCCAGGACTACTGAGCTTCCCAAGGAATAAGGACCGTGCTGTGAAGCCAACAAGGGAGGGATCATTCTGCATTCATGCTCCGTGCCCATTGTCTATATCACAATGAACACGAGGAGTCGAAGGTACCAGGCTCTTGTGTGGGTCCTGCCTTTGAAATGATGGAGATGCCCCATTGAGTTGCACCAAGCACAGTGGGAGATGCAGTGTGGGTCAGAGCTGGGCACCAATCCTGGCTATGGGAAAATAGGAGTAGAGATTTTTTTCTCTCGTTTTCATTGAAAATTTTCCTTGGAGGGGAAAATTTTTTCCAACCGTTTTCCAACCTGCTCTACTCAGACTTCTGGAGGAGGACAGTGACCCACGCTGGGTTACTGAGGGATATTTAAGCACAGCTCTTGGCTGAGGAAATCCGATCAAATCCTAGTTATTTTAGCTTTATGATATTGTGCTTATTAGCTGGTATTTAACATACACCCTGGGCTGAAAATATGGATGCAACTTTGTGGGACAAAGGTGCGTTCTCTGTGTCGCTGCCTAGGACTTGAGTAAACATACCCAGACTGTCATCAGTCATACTCATGACCAGGAGATGGGTTTCCCATTGGTGATTCCCTTTGCATTGCCATAGGATGATCAAGCCAAGGCCTAAGAGACAGAGAAACTGGGTTGTGCTCTTGTGTCTGAACAGACTCGCAATATAGCCTCGGACAATTCAATCAGGTCTATGTTTTTGGGGTGCCTCCATTTTTGGGGTGCCCAACTCAGTGTTGTCATGATTCAGGCCAGAGCCAGCATGGTGATTTTGGAGTGATGATGCAAACCATCCTCGTGTGATGATGTACAGGATGCATTAAAGAAATGCCAAGAGATGCTGCATTTGGCATGTTTGCTGCTCCTCTGTCAGTTGCCATGTGAGCTTCAGTTAGGAAAACCCAGTTCTGGATGCCAGTTAGTGATTTAAATGACCTAGAATTCCCCAGACTCTACATTGGGGAATCTAGTTTGTTTCCTCCTGGTGATCAGAGCAGAAGCACAGCTACCTTCTACTGTATGCTGGACCCTGCACCTGCTCCAGACTATCGTTCCTCCCCCAACCAGTTGCAAATTTGCACAGTTCCATCTGCATCTCACAGACACACGCCTAGACAGGAGGCTGCAGAATGAGATTTCTTCTCTCTCTCGGCGTTGGTGGTCAATCACAGCAAGAGTGAGAGGAATTAAATCCAAGGCAGCCATGGCAGAGAGTTCAGATTAAGGGATTACAGCAAATCCAAATCAACAGCTCAGAGGAAGAGTAGCTGTGTCAGTTTTTATGAACAGAAAAGTAGCCATTAAGCACTGTAGGCCCTCAGGTCTTGCTGCTATCATTCATACTCTTTGCTGGATCACCAGGGAAAGGACTGCAGCATTAGGTCAAGGGAGGCCTGGAGAGATGGTTTTTGCGAAGGCTAGTAGGCCACTCTTGGGTCTTCTGTCTGTTTCTTTGGAGGAAATCCATGCTCAAGGACCCTGCCTGTGGAGTGGAAGGTTTCTGAGTGACCTGGGGTGGATCACTTGATGATTACCTGTTCTGTTCATTCCCTCTGAAGCACCTGGCATTGGCAACTGCCGGAAGACAGGATGCTGGGCTAGATGGACCATTGGTCTGACCAATATGGCTGTTCTCATGTTCTTATGAGAGGGATCTGCCCATTGCCAAGAAGGGATGGGTGAACTGCTGTGCCAAAATACCAAGGTATGGCTGCGCTTGTATTATTTCTGGCCAGACCAGAAGCAGGAAGTCTCATGAGAATCCACATAAATTAAGCAAACCCGAGAGGACATGGCTTGGAGAAGTATCAGAATGTATGGGTGCCAGTTGGGATCAAACCAAACCTTTTGAGGTTTTCCCATCATTCCTGAGGATGTCTTATGTTTGGAGCTGCATGCATCTGCACTAGGGTGACCAGATATCATGATTTTATAGGGACAGTCATGATATTTGGGGCTTTGTCTTATATAGGCGCCTATTACCCCCCACTCCGTGTCCCGATTTTTCACACTTGCTGTCTGGTCACCCTAATCTGCACACAGAGCTGCTCATGGAGTTGAATTGAGGCTCTGAATGTAGCACTCATCTTCTTAATTCCCTCCTAAGCTCTTAACGGCTATTACTGCAAACACAGCTGTACCCTTCCACTATTGTAATGCAGAGGAACAGCAGCCCACAGGTGTGGGGTGCCTTGTAGGGTTAATACATCTGGACTCAGAGCAACAGAAACATCAGTCCTAGTGCCCAGTCACTCATCCTGCTTCCTTGAAATAACCCATCGGGTCCAGCTGAGACCCAGCAGCCTGCTGGGCTTTGATGATAGGCCCTGCGGATCATCCTTCAGAAGGCAAATTAATCCTGACAGCTCTTGGAACAGCTTGATACAGTCCCAGGGTTCCCTTGGATGACTTGGTTGGGGTGGGTCCTACGGAGGGGAGTGGGAAGATGGGAACGAGGAGGGTGGGGATCCAGGGAACAGTGAAGACAGGATATTACACATTTCATTATGATTTCAAATGAAAGGGGCCTGGGAAGGCAGGGAGGGGGGGCTGGCTGCTTGGCGAGAGTGGGATCTGGCTGCCTATAATCTAGTTGGCCGTGTTTGTGAAGCCTCCAAGGACTGACAAACGATGCACATTCATCCTAACTCCCTTGTAATGCATGGAAAGACCCCCAGAGAGGGGACAAGTTTCCAACCCTGCCTGTGGAGATTTACAGGGCCTCCTTGGCTTGGATGGATGATGGCTCTGACAGAGGAGGATATTCACAGGCCAGCAAGTAAGGTGCTCTCTGCCATGAGGTTCCAATCCCTGGAATGGGAGTTATCCAGGCTCTTTCCGTACGTTCATAGTTTGTGACTGGGACCAGAGTTTGGGTTGGGATTGGAGAAGCCCTGCCCCCAAACCTGACAGCTTCCCAGAGCATCCAAACCTCCTGGGTCTGTGAAAGGGAGCTGGGCATCCCCCGGGGACATGCCCTCTTGGGGGGAATTGCCAGTGCTTAGAGCTTGGGGATCTCCAGACGAAAAGTGTCAAACAAGAACCGGGCATTGTTATTACCACTCCACCGGCGCTAGAAGGAACCGCAGCCTCTCACCTGGTACTGTGACTCTTTGTCTTCGTGTCCTGGCAGGGACAGTGTGAAGAGGAAGCTCACGGGGAGAGGGTGTGTGTGGAGAAATCAGACCACACTGTCACCGCTCTCTAGAACTGGGTGGCTCAGAGTTTGGAGGAATGTTTAGGTGGCTTTTGTTTTGCTCTTCAGTCATTTCACTCTCTTTAGTTACAGGCAGGGAAGGGTTAGATGAGTGGGGATGGAGCGCTCATACGATGAGCTTTGAGCTGGAAACCAAAGGCAATGGCCCATTGCTGAGTTGGTAGCGGATGGGGCCTTATGAAAGCAATTCCTCTGGGGCCAGATCCAAAGACTTTTGAAATCTATGGGCCCAGAGTGAGCAGAACAAGCAAATGCTTAATCCTTTTAAATGCATTTACTACATCTAACGTTGCTCAGCAGCGCTGCCCAAGGGGTAGGTGATTAGTAATAACAGCAATAATGCTTAACAGCTGTGCAGTGCTTTCACCTTCCAACTGCTGTTCCCAGATCAACCAGCTAATTAGCTGATATGGATAGGAGGACTAGCTTTTCCAGTGAGGATTCAAGGAAGCAGGATTACTAGAGTCTTAATTTGGCCAAGACACCAGCCTTAAAATTTCTGCTGTTTGGGGGGAAAAGAACAAAAGTGCACCTTTGCCTTTTTAGGGGCTAACCAGGATCAGGAGGACATCAATTTTACATCTCATCTGCAAGACAGCACCTCCAGCAGCATCGGACAGCACAGTCTAGCGGGACATCACATCACCATTGATCCTGACAGAAGAGTGCATTAGTGTTGACTCAACACTTGCTGCCGACCCAGGCGAGGCAGCAAGGCTCAGTGGATAGAGCCCTGGCTTGAGATGTCAGTTCTACTCCCACCTCTGCCACTGACCTGCTGTGTGACCTTGGGCAAGTCACTTTGGCCCATATGCTCACAGGTATTTAGGCTCCTAATTGCCCTTGAAATTAGCAATGAAGTGTCTGAATTCCTTTGCGATCTGGTCCCCCTCCTACCCTTTGTCTGTCTTGTCAATTCAGACAGTAAGCTCTGTCAGGCATGGACTGTCTCTTACTAGGCTTCTGTACAGTGCCTGGCACAATGAGGTCCTGATCTCAGTTGGGATTTCAAGGTGCCGCTGCAATGTAGATAATATTACCTTACTGATCCCTGGAAGTCTCATATGCCCAACCATGCTTAGCTGTAGAGTTGTAGTGGCATCGCAATACAACATAATGCAGCTTGTGGGCAATCTGGAGAATTTGTCGCTCACTGGTGCGGCTGTCCTGGGGGCTGTAGGGGCAGACCAGCTGACGGGTATGGAAACCCCTCTTACTCTGTTCCACCGTGGCCCTGTCAAGATGGCCCATGGGTTCCATGATGGCCGATTAAGTTTCTTGGTCCTAATCACAGTGTTCCATGTGCCTTGAAAACTTCCAGAGCCCACTTCAGCTCTGGGATATTTTGTGTCATTTACAGGATTGGTGGGGTTGTAACTTTAAAACTGACAGAATCCAGCTGGGAGGGAGCTGCTATCGCCTCACGCTGCCATGCTCTGTCAGTTTTTATAGCCCCAGGTAGGGGCGGCTGGCCCAGTTTCACACAAACCAGAAACCCCATCAGCCTTTGAACGCTGACACGGTTGGGCTGGATTGTGTAATCGCTTTTCCGTCTCTGACCTCATGGAGCTGGATGGGCGGCATCAGAGGGATGCAAGGAAGGACCCAGGTCAGCCTTGATCCAAACTCCGATGAAGAGATTCATTCAGTTATCCGGAGAGAAGGAACACACAGAAGGATCGGCTTCACTTTCGCAGATCCAGCACAGAACAGTTACCCGGCCACGTGCAAAGAAAGCTGCAGCCTTGATACAGGCTAAAGGTCCATTGATGTCAGTTAGGGAGGGAGCTCGGCGCTTTCTTGGGAGACAGACTCGGTGTTTTGCCATTGTCTCACCATGTGACCTCTGACAAGTCACTTCGGACTCAGTTTGGACACTAGTCTAAGACTGGGAGCCAGGGTTCAAGCCCCTTGTTCCACTACAGGCTTGAGAGTCATTATGGGCCAGGCTTTCAAAGCTGTTTAACTCATATTGATTCTAATGGGAATCTTTTGAGAATCCCACTAGGCCCCGTCTGCATCTTCAGGTGCCTAAGTACCTTTGAAACGCTGGTTCTTAGTCTCTCTGTGCCTCGGTTTCCCATCTGTCCGATGGGGATAACAGCCCTGCCCAAACTCCTGGCAGGGTTACGAGGGTCAGTATGTTTGACTGTGAGGCACTTGGGGGTCTATGGTCATGGGGGTGCTCGAAGCCCACATGACTGACCTTAGAGAGAGAGAAATGCTCTAGTCATTCTGTTTGCTCCAGTGTGTTAAGTGCCCATCAGATGGTGATGGGGTTGGTACAGTCCCTAGAGCGCTCACCAAGCAGTGAGGCAAACAAACACTGAGCAACTCTCTACATTACCACTTGGCTTGGTTAAAAATCCATAGTGTGTGTCTATCACCTCTAGGGATGGACCCAGCTCTCTGTGACACATGCACCATTGACTCTCCTGGGGCTTGACTCTCCACCATGTCCACCCCTCTCCCAAGCTAACGGCCAGCTGCAGTCTAGCAAAGCCAGGACAGGGCTGGTTCCCTGAAGGCCTGGATTCTGTTCTTGGCTCTACCACTGGTCTAGTGGAGTGGCTTTCCCTGGGTTGCAGAGTTTCCCTGTCTGTATGAGAGAGACAATGATACTTATCTAGCTTTGTAATGTGCTTTGAGATGGAGTGAGGCAAAAGGCAGAATATCAGGGATTATCAGTCACTCTTTGTATTCAGGTTCCATTTATAAAGGACTAATAAATTAACGAAAGGCATCATAAGCACATGACAGACAGGAGCTGTAAATCTGACGGGCTAGCGTAACACTCACACTCAGGGACAGATCTCTGTGCTATGCCTCAGCCAAGTATTTTTAATCACCATTGTTGTGCGCCTCTGAATTTTATTCATGTGTTTTACTCCCCAACCCATTTGGTGCGGCATCTCCTATCCCTTCCCGGGCTCCCCCTCCTCCAAGCCTTCGCCCATCTCCTGCATGAGCCTGTTTGCACCCTCCCTGCCCGATGCCTGCATGGATGACAACCCAGCTCTGAACCTGAAGGAGGCACCATGTTCTTGTCCCATTTCTTCCTTGCTGGACTGTGCTAACACGGCAGCAAATGCACAGGTAAACTCTTGCCCCGGGAAAGAGAATATTTGTGTGCCAGGCTCCCACACCTACCCCGAAGGGAATGCGTGAGTTGCTTGTTATCATGAGATAGCCACATTTTGCTTGCTTGATGGGTGTCCCAAAGTGTGAATGGGCTGATCTCAGCTGGAGCTTGGAATGCCAGGCTAGCATGTCTGGGATTCTCTTCTCCTTTTCCATTTCTCTGTGGGGGTTTGATTGCACTCCACAGCCGAATCCCTGATTCAGGAAGATACTTCAGCACATGCCTAACTTTGAGCAGGTGAGCTGCGCCCCTGAAGCCAAGTTGGGCCCATGTTTAAGAACCAAGGACCAGCACAAGCCTCCACCTTCTACTCCGCATTCGAGAGGCGCTTCTCCAACCCATCTTCTCAAACATAAAACCATAGAGCACATGTAGAATTAAAAACAAAATACCCCAAACCAAAACTCTAGCAAAGTGAAATCCAGCATGGCACACGCAATTCTCCTGGAGGGAGAGGATGAGAGAAAGAATGAACCTCCTATCACAGATGTTAGTTGTGTCACTTAACACAGGACTGGGAGATGTGCAGATGCAACACTGATGGGGGCAGCATAAGAACCTACATAGAATAGGAAGTACTTTCCTAGCCGAGGGGCTATGTGAATTCACCATTATCTGAACCTCCCTTTGAAACAAGCCTTCAGGCTTCCTGGTCCTTTGACTCCCTTTTGCCCAGGTTATCCAGATTCCCATTATCCCAAAATGCTTGGTGTCACCCAAGCAGCAGGGCAAACCAGAGTTTAATGGCACACTGACGGGGCGGGGGGGGGGGGGGCGGGCGGGCCGCGAGATGGCTCCGTGGACTAGGAATGGGATAGAAGACTTTTCATCTCCAGGTCACTGCTTCAGATCAGACTAACTCAAGGTCAGATCTCCAGCGGATGTAAATCAGTAAATACACAGCTGTTACGGGAACAATGCCGATTTACACCTGCTGAGATGCTGGCCTCAAAAATCATTTAACTTCTTTATGATGGTCCATATAAAATGAGGTGACTGGCCTCACTCCAGTTGTTAGGGGACAAGCGTCCACATCACAATTGACCCTCTTTTTGGCAATGGGTGAAATGGGACTTGGGCTCATAAGTCAGATGGGTGCTTTTGAAAACTTTACCCAATATGCCCTTTTATCGTTAGCAACGCTCTGCCCAATCCACGATTGAGGGATGTTGGCTGGGGATGCTTGCACTGTTGCTGCCCTTGTATCTCTTCAGTGGCAATAACTGGCCGCAATGGCCATCAATCCAGCCCCCCTTGTAAGGTGGAATTCAAGTGAAAAGATGGGAAAATAGTCACCCACCACTCCTTCTCTCATGTTTTCAGCCTTCTCACCCCTTCAAAAAATGAGTAGCCTGGAGACAGGTGTGCTAACATACATCCCACTTAATGTTAACTAAACCAAACATTGGAACATTTGAAGAAGAGGGTTGAGGGAATATCAGGGTGTTTTCAGCAAGGGTTAAATTCAGGGCCTGGGAAATCTTTACCGCAAGACTTACTATCCAATAGGACAATGGCTCCCCTGTCGCAGTGAGTCAGCACTACCTGCTAAGACTGTCCACACTAAAAAGTGTTGCAAGCCCATTCCAGCAATGGTGCCAACAATGGAGTGACTGCTATTGCAGGCAGAGCTCCTGGGTTTCCATCACACATTATTCCTATTACAGTTGCACATTGAGGCCCCACCCAAGATCCATTGTGCTAGGTGTTGGCAACAGACAAAGGAAGGGTTATTATTCCTATTTTATAGACAGGGGAACTAAGACAAAGAGAGTTTAGGGGACACATTTTCAGGAGTGCCCAACTGATGAAGGGGCTGAAGTCCTGTTGGCTTTCAGTAGATTTAGACTCCTAAATCACATAGATGCTTTTGGAAATTTTTCAGCGAAGACCCAAACACAGATCTCCTGAGTCCCAACCCACCATCTTAACCTTCTGACAATGCCCTCACCTTGCTGCAGTTATGCTCGCTCCGGAGAAGCCAGGGTACCAAGGCTCAAGAAAACCTTGTGCACATTTTCCAGCAATGGGGAGGCACTGAAACAGCCTAAGGCAGGGTTGTCTGCTAGGCTGATAGCAACAAGTGATTGATCCCCACTGGCAGGCTGCACACGGAGGAAGCGAACACATCCAAAAACCGAGATCAAGCGACTCCTCTCCCTCCCCGCTGGATCTTAATGAGAAACACGAGCACGGAACACTCAAGTCCCTTCACTCACGCCTGCAGTATCGCCACAGATGAAATCCAACAGATGGGCTAGGAAATTAAACGGATGGCTTTGATGTGAAACAACCAGCCGGCTTCTCTCTGTTATTCTGTCTCCCTCCCTTTCTCGCTTCCCCTTTGCCAAATGGTTATTATAGATGCTTCCCCTCCACGCCTCATTTTTCTAGGGTTACAGAGTGGTTGAATTATTCACCCAGATAAATAATATCACCAGCCACAAGGCAGAGAAGGCCAAGGTAAATACCACATCTACCCACAAGTGCCAAATCTCCCCCTCTAAGTTATCCACATTAGGAATGAAATTACAAATAGTCACTTTAGGGAGGGAAATTTTGGAGTGAATTTAGCACTCATGAAACATACCAGATTGACAGCCGTGCAAACTCCATTTAACTACAGGCCATGCTATCCAACTATCCACTCTGCAAGCTTGCTTGCCCATGCGCTTTATCCCAGTGCTGCAGAGACCATCTCTAATGGGAAGAGAGTAGCTCAGCATTCATGTTCCATTCCAACTTTTCCTTCTTTGCAGAGACTGTGCGTAAGAGGGCTGGTTAGTGTCACTTGTGGTTTTTGCAACATGCACAGCAAGCCAACTAGGAACAGGACAGATCCCATCAACTAAGGGCCTCTGAACAGTTGTCAGGCAATAACCATCTTGTACTAGTTTTGACAGTGCTGGGTTTCAGATCCCACTACCAATCTCTTGAGATATATGGTCCCAAGCTCTTTATGGCCTGTTAACATTATGGGACAGATTCACAGCTGGCGAAGTTCGAAGCAACCGTACTGTCTGCAGTGGAGCAATGCTGATTTACACCAACTGGGGATCTGGTCTCCTAGCTTTTTTACTCCTTGGGAATCCCCTTGTGGTAACAGCAGAGGCATCCCATCCTGTTTGCACCTGGGGGTATGTCATGTACATCAAGGACAAGCCCTCGTTTGGGGCCCTGTGGTGATGTAGCATGGGTGCATTGAGAGCTGACTGGAAATGTATTTTATTTTCTGCAACATATTGGATGGAAACAAACAATTCTGAGGGATTTTCCCCCAAGGTTTTGGTTGCATTGAAAACCAGTTCCCTCCCCCCTCCCCCCGCCCTTTTGACACAAACCAGGACCTTTCTGAGGAAAATAGAGTTTTTACGTTTAATCCAAAAGGGCTTTTTTCAATTAAAAAAAAAAATCAATAATGACTTTTTGACCAGCTCTACAGCCACGTACACCCAAGGGTCTCACAGCACTTTGCATGCATTACTTTATTCTCAGGCTGGGAATGTGTTTCCACGGAGATGGTGTCAGGTTGTCATCAGGACCTGTTGTTATTATTTGTATTACTGTAGCACCCCGGGGCTCTAGTCATGGGCCGGAGCTGCATTGTGCTAGGTAGAAGAATGCTGTAAAAGGGGTATAATTACTCCCATCCTCAGTCCTGTCTATTGAGAGTGGGAGAAGCTTCTTGGAACAGGGGTTGTCTCTGCCTCATAGCAGACCCCCCACAGTCGCGGTTGGCGCCTATGACCAAATCACCTCACCTTGGCTTCCGGGCACAGGTCTTGCCCTCTGTCCCTGGTGATAATCGAGCTCCCTGCACTGTTGGATCACAGAGGTGACCCAGCCCTCCCGCTAAGTTATAATAGCCCCTCCCTCCAGAGTTAACGAAAACCAGAGTCCCACAGAACAAAGAAGTCTTCTAGTCCAGCTCCACTCTCGGACACTCCTTCTGCCCCAGTTTTCCACACTGCCCACCCCAGTAAAACATCAGGGAACCCAGGATTCCTTCTACGCTGGCTTGTGGTCCAGGGATGCTATAACAAGTCACAAAAGTCCATCTCCTTAGATATCTTGCTTCACCCCCTTGAGCACAGCCCATTTCTAGGAATTGCCTGGACTGTCTGCGCCAGGCCTCTTCCTTGCGCCCACAACAAGACCCCCCCCATAGCACTCCCTGTCGCCCATCAGGTGGTGCGATAGGAGAGCCTTCTGCCTACCCACCCATCTCCTTTTCTTGCAGAAGTCCCCATTCTACCTCCCCCTGGGCCGTCCTCTCCCACTAAGCTCAGCAGGCTGCCTCCTATCAGGATGTCTCAACAACCATCACCAGGGGAGACAGTGGACTAGACACAAGGGGAGTTCAGTCCATCTCCCTTACAGGACCCTGTGAGAGCGACTCTCGGCACTGCTGTACTGTGAATAATACTAAGTGACTTGCCCAAGGTCAGAAAACAGTCAGTGCTGGGAATTAGAACCCAGGAGTCCTGTATTCCAATTGCTAGATCACACACACACTTCCTATCCATGCAAATGAAGCACAATCCAAAGATTCTGCTGGCTGGCTAGTGTTATTTTGTTGGGTTTTTAAAAAATTATTATTATCCCCTGTTCCTCTTTTTCCTAAATTGTTTCCAAACAAAACAAAACAAAACAAAACAAAACAAAACAAAACAAAACAAAACAAAACAAACAAACAAATCCATTTTTTGGTTAAAAAATAATCTCTAAAGGCAGAAAAGAAAAGAAAACTTCAAACACACTCACAGAGGACAGCAAAGCAGAGAGCAGTGTCTCCATCATGTCTCTGCAGATCGCTTTCCCGTGGAGATGCAGAAGGGCCCTGGATGGCAGCCAAACCCCAGCTGGAAAAGAAAGGAGATTTTCAAACATGACAAATTGGCTGATTCACGTGACTGTCAAGCAGCTTCCCGGGCAGCAGGGCACCTTGTGAGGAGCTCCCGCAGCAGGGGAGCATGCTGCGAACAAGCCCTGAGGCTTGCTTGCTCCCTTTGGACAGGAGCAGGAATGTCTAGCCTGCTGGGCCAGCTGAGATAAAGGATGCTCTGTCTCCTTCCAGCGCCATGGGGCATTAGCAGCATTAGGGTTTCTTCACAAACTCTCGGGTTTGTTTTTTTCCTTTTGTGTGCCCAGGCTAGGAGGACAATTCAGGCTCATGTTTTGAGGGGAAAACAAAGTGATCACAAAGGCAGATCTGGATGGGGGCAAGCTGGGGGAGACTGCTACGCATGAACAGAAAGAGCAAGAAGCAGGGGCAACAGCAGCAGCAACTCAGTGACTAACATCCCTCCGCTTTGCTCTTGGTTTAGCAGCTGAAGGAAGACAAGCGGTCCCCACTTGTAAAGTGCTGCTGTAAGTACCCTCTTCAAATCAGCTGCTAGCAGCTCAAGTGTCCTTCAGCTAGGACTTGTCTGCACTTATTTCTTCCTCAGCCAAGCTACCTGAGGGCAAAGCCCTAGCATAGCTGTGCTGCACTGATGTGAAGTGGGGCCTTCCCCCAGTTTTGACCTAGGGTAACTGCATCCCATCTTACACCGCAGCATAGGGTCTATGCTGGGAGTTAATATGGGTGTAGCTCCAAAAGTATCTAATGTAGACAAACCCACAGAAAGCGGCTCAAGCCCCTTAGGGTCTGGGTTCAGATTTCAAATCTCCCTTGTGTTCCCATCTGGGGTTTTGGTTTGGGTCAGTTTCTCCTTTAATTACAGTTGGCAGGAATCATATGTTACTTTTGCAAGTTTCACAGGAATGCCTGAGTGAGCCGGGGATGCGGCCTATTGCTTCCTGCTATTTTATTTGTATAGCTACCGAAGCATGGGTATTGCTTTGGCGACATGAAGCACACGGAATAGTTGGAGCACTGCTAGGTGTGGATAAGGAAGGAGAGTATTCTAGTGCTTAGACTCAGAGTGTCAGAGTCAGGACTCCCTGGTTTTGTTTCCAGGCCTGCCTCTCACTAGCTGCAAGATACGGCAACTTTTTGTGCCTCAGTTTCCCTATCTGTAAAATAGGGACAGCCACTACCTTGCAAGGGAGGTCGTGTAATTAATGTTCACAAAGCTCTTTGAGAGCCTTAAATGAAAGGTGCAAATTATTATTATTTCCCCCAACTTGTGGTCTGCATCCCCCACTTCTCATGTTGTTCCTAAGGGCAGATATTGGCAGGGGGAGGGGCTGGGTTTGGGATGGGATTTTTATCAAAGGGACGCTGTAAAGATACTGGGAATGGGATATCAAGGCTCATGCATCCTCCTCATACCTAAAGCCAGCCAATAGCATATAGCAGAGTCTCCAGCATAGTGTGCTTTCAGAAACCGTGACTGTCAACATGCTGTACTGCAGTAATATTCCCATCCTTAGGGCAATACTTTATAGCTATAAACCAGGCCCTGTCGATAATTACCTTATAACTTTAATAATAGTACTTTGCAGGTAAATAGCAGCTTTCACTCCAGGACTCCACTGTACTTAAAAACATTGATTACAGAACCCTGCTACGAGGCAGGAAAGGAGATTTAAGACCAATAAAGAGACAGGAAAGTGGCGGCATAGAGAAGTTAAGTGAATCATCCAAGGAAAGAGAACTCAGGGCCCAGCGCCTTGCTCTAATCACCACAAAGCTGACTGAGAACATGGGTTGAAGCTGTTCAGACAGAAGAACAAACCTTTACTGAGATCTGAGATTTCCAAGTTCTTTCCAGGATGGGAAGTGGAAATATCAGAATACCATGAGAACAGCTTGTCTTGTAGTGTATGTGTTCTGACCATAAGCAGGAGCCACTGGGGGTCCCATGAGCACCCGTGTTTTTTGCAATTCCTGGCAAAGCTTTGCAGGACCCCAGAGGTTTGTCAAGTTGCCTAAATATCCAAACTTTGGGGTTCTCGCCACAATATTTCTGGACCTCAAGCCTTTTGCTGGATCCAACTTACATGTCAGTTTTGTCACTAGAGCTGGGAAAACGTACCACAAAGTTTTCTGTGAATAATCACGTGAATGGGGGTGGGGGTGGGGTGGAGGGATGGGGAAGGAATTTGTTTTAGCTTTGTCCATGCCCCTTTCATAGTGGTCTGAGGACTCCAGCAATCTGGCCGGAGGGTTAGCAGAAAGAGTGAATTTTAAGCCAATATTTGAGAATTTTGAATTTGCAATCACAAATATTCACTCTGGAAACCTGATTCTAAGAGTTATCCTCATCCAGTCAGGGAACAGAAACAATACCACCTGGTTTGTGTGTCTGATCAGTCCTAGTTAGCCAACTCAGCTCACATTTCATATATGTAGCACTCATCTGTGAACGCCTTCCGAACAAACTACCGACCAAGAATTTATCAGAGTGCGCCCCACAAACAGTTCCGCTAAATACATTTGAGAAAACTGGGAATTTGTCGGCTTGCAGACCTTTCGCAAGCGGAAAAAGTGGTGAAATTCATCAGATAAATTATTCACCGGGAATGTGCCATTCAGCTCTATTTGTAAAGCAGTCCTGAGCCAAGTGAAACTTGTTTGGTTTCAGGCTGTGCGGCGAAGGTTTTCCTCATCTCAGGTAATGAGGGGGCCAAATGAATTACCAATGCGAGCCGGTGCAAGTCCCATGGAAGGATCTAGGCCAGATTCAGTGGTGACATCAACAGAAATGTTAATGTACTTTGTTAATGTACTAAGATAGTCAGTATCATGCTCTGAGTGGAGGCTTACATCCAAGGGGGTGTGTGATGTGCGTGTGTGTGTGTGTGTGTGTGTGAATGGGGGATAAGAGAAAAAGCAACAGGTGGGTGCAGAAAAAGCAGCTTCTCTGCATACTTCAGCCTATCCCCAAGCCACGTGCTAGGCAGAGGACTAGATTTGGATCTATGGGTATGTCTACACAGCAATCAGAAGTGTGATGGCAACATGTGCGGACATACCCAAGCTGTCTTTAAACTAGCTAGCTCAGGTAGTGGAGGAGTGAAGCTGTGGCAGCATTGATGTCAGCACGGGTCAGCTGCGGGTCAGCTGCCCAAGCAAATCCCCAGGGTCCCTGTGCTGCCATGGCTCCACTGCTCCAGTATCCAAGCTAGCCAGATTAAATCTAGCTTGGGTTTGTCTAGATGTGCTGCAGTCACCCCACTAACCCTGAACTGCAGTGTAGACAGACCTTATGTCACGCCAATGGAAATCCAGAGTGACTCCACTGAAGCAATGGGTGTTATAAGAGTGTAAAAATGGGGTGACACCAAAATGGTGTAAGTCATACTCATTTTGTATGAGAAACGGATTCATATTACAATAATTTCGCATCACTGGGACCCATTTTCTACTCCTGGCATGTAACTTGCAGCCCCATCCTAGGATATTGCTGAATTGGCTCCATTAATTTACATCTGGTCCATGCCTGAAACTCCCCTCCTATTCACGATGTCAGATACACGCAATCAGCCCAGAAATGCCGATACAAAGGAAACATGCTGCCCACGGTAAGCACTGTGCATTAGTTCCATTGGCATGTGATATATCATGGTTAATAGTCTCTCCTTCATGATGCTATTGGCCCCAACCCGGGAGGTTGGGAAAAATTCAAAATCCAGCTTATCAGCAAAAAAATAAGCTTGTTAAACTTAAAACAAGCAGACACGGCTCAGGCTAGAGGATGATTTATTACAAAACATGGACTTGGGGACAGGGAGTGGGAGAGGGAGCCACGGAATCCCACTTACAGTCTGTAAAGGTTCCAACTTGTAATCTAATGAGCCAGATCATATTCCTTTGGCTGAGGACTAGTCATCTGGGATCCATCACTAGGTGGGGATGAGCAGCGGGAAGGAGCCCTGCTTCCTCACATAGAGAATACTTGTTCCGGAGTGCCATGCGCAGGAATTGGAGAGTCTCCCTTTCAAGAATTGGCGAGCCCTCTAGCGGCGCTCACTGTGTTCTGTGGTTTCAAAGCCAACCAGAGCAGCAGTGTGTATATGGGACAAGGCCTCGCGTGTTTTATATAGTTAGCGAACACGGTTCTTTGGTCCGTGTGGTGTCTTTGCCCTAGTATTGTGCAAAGGGCAAAAAGACACAACGCTGAGCCCTCTGGCTGCTACGTGGAAAGCAGTGGTGCGGCAATCTACAGCTGGTGCAGAGAATCCATGGACCACTGGATGCATCATTTTCTAGATGGGATCTCTCCCGCTGGGATTAGGATAAAGGGAGATAAAGGGAAGGCATGGCTGCCCCTCCTGTTAAATGCATCTCCTCTACCTGGCTTCAAGGGATCAGTGCCCCACGCACCACAGCTCCCTCTGCTGGCACCATGAGAACTCCCCCTTCCTGCTTCCACCTCCATTAGCCGCTGCCTCCCCTCTGGAGTAGCAAGCAGCACCCAATGCAGGCAGAGGCTCCAGTCCCACTGTGCGGGGCTCTGGACAAACAATGCTGCAACCTATTGCTGTCTCCAGCTATGAAGACCCAGGGCCACACAACTAAGTCGAGAGGATTCTTGGAAATCCCTTATCCAGAATCCTCTCTCCCACAGCGACACGATAATTTGGAGGAACAGAGTAAAGAGGGGGAAGGGAAACTTGGCAAAGCCCCATTGACGCCGGGCTCCACTGAAAAGCTCGTGCGGAGCATGCTGAGCTCTCCTGAATAGATGACTATCTTGGGGCACACATGGGATAGGCTCCATCAGGACCCGGTGCCAGGTAAGCCTCTGCATGTCTAATATAGTTGTTTGCACATAGGGCATCTGCAGTGCATGTGTCCTGACTGGGACAATAGGTGCATTAAGGTCCAATGAGTGGAGCAGGGACTCCTGGGCTCCTGCCTCTGCCACTGTCTCACTGTGGGATCTTGGGCAACTCACTCCCCCTCTCTGTGTCTCTTTTTTAAAATGGGGGTAGTAACAACACTTCCACAGAGGTTTAGTTCATGTATGTCAAGTGCTCTGAAATCTTGGACAGCCCAGATTTTGTGCCCTTTCTGAGCAGTGTTGGCAAAAACATGGATGGGCTACGGAGGATGAATGACTTGCTGTTTGGCCAGGACCATCCCACTGGCCAAGAACTCACTTGAAAGAACAAAGACCCCCTTCCCGCCCAGAACTCAACAGCCTCCCTCAAATGAAACGCCTGCTCCTGCAGTCACCCCAGGATCACCCACAGGGAATCTACCAACGGCGGCTCTTCATTGTAATGGTGCCTTAGTTCGACCCTCACGTTAACACACAGACTGGGGTTCCACAAGGGCTGCCACCACCCTGGTCTCATTCAGGCTGGAAAGAGGGAGAAATCCCTGGGGGCCCCGCAGAGGAAAGGTTTGTGGAGTCAGAGATTTCTAAAACCAGAAAGGACCGCTGTGACCATCTAGTCTGACCTCCTGTATAACACAGGCCATAGGGCCCCGTGAATTAATTCCTGTCTGAACTAGGGCAGAGCCTTTAGCAAAGCAGCCAATCTGGATTTAAAATGATTAGCGATATAGAATCCACCACGACCCCTTGGTAAGTCGTTCCAGTGGTCAATTACCCTCACTGTTAAAAACGTGTGCCTTCTTTCTAGTCCGAATCGGTCTAGCTTCAATTTCTGGCCCTTGGATCTTGTTCTACTTTTGTCAACTAGATTGAAGAATCCATTAGCAAAATGTTGCTGATTTGATCCCTCGCCGTGGTCACTTTATGGGGGCAGCGTTTCCTCCAGTCCTTACGCATGAGCAGAGGAGGGGAACGGGAAGGTTTGCTTTAACGCTATTTCCATAACAAGTCAGGCATTTTTCCTCACCTCCAGCTCGCTCTCTTTGTGCGAGGGTGTTTGTGCATTGTCATTTTATAGAGAGGAAAAAGCCAGCGAGAGCCAGCGGATATAAACTGAGCAGGCAGGAAAGGTAATGAGCTGCTGTCAGGCCAAACAGCCCATAAAAATACTGGAGCTGCAAAATGCAATGCTAGCCGGGGGAGAGGGTCCTTGCCCCCGCCTAACACATTCCCAGTCCCATCAGCACTGAACAGTGTTATCCAGGGCTACTGTGCAGGGGAAGAGAGGAGAAATGGGCCCCGTCAGACTTGTCACTATTTGCTGGTAGTAGGTCGCATCTAAGAGGCTCCAGCATGCTTAGTCCCACCATGAGTGCAGGGGACTGGACTAGATGACCTCTCGAGGTCTCTTCCAGCCCAAAGATTCTATGCTTCTATGTTAGGCACTGTATAGACACATAAGAGGAGGGAGGGATAGCTCAGTGGTTTGAGCATTGGCCTGCTCAACCCAGGGTTGTGAGTTCAATCCTTGAGGGGGCCATTCAGGGATCTGGGGCAAAAATTGGGGATTGGTCCTGCTTTGAGCAGGGGGTTGGACTAGATGACCTCCTAAGGTCCCTTCCAACTCTGAAATTCTATGATTCTAAGAGGAAACAGTCTCTGCCCCAGATTGCCTACAGTCAAACTAGACAAAGAGTGGCAGGGGAATTGGAGACATGGGAAGGTGAAGTGACTTGCCCAAGGTCCCACAAGAGAATAACGGCAAAGCCAGGAACATCACCACAGCAACTGGACCAAACTGCCACCTCGCTAGAGAAGAGATGGTGTAAGAACTGACCCAGATCTCTGCTGGAGATGCCAGCTGAGCCACAACTCAAAATCTTTCTGAGGCTCTGAGAAATGGGCTATCTGGATCATTTTGTAACCTCTTTGAACTTTCTGGCTCCAGGCCTGTATCTAGGCAGCTGGCATTTTCTCCTGCTCTTTTCCCCCACCTCTTCCTTTAAAGATCCAACCACAGCACGGGACTAACAAGCTTGTTAGAGTTGCTTCCTATGCATGTGATCAGGGCAGGATTTTCTCACCAAGGCAGCACGTAATTACTGCCAGGGCTTCAGCGCCGTGGCCAAGATGAACCATGTCCAAGCTCCATGAATTGTGTGGCTAACGGCTGAATCGCCCATTGGAAGTTTCCGGTTTAAAACTTGGAAGGGTGGGGACGGAGGAAGCCAAGGAGCAGCATAGTGCAGTGGATCAGGTGTTGGCCTGGGAGTCAGGAAACCAGGATTCTATTCCCAGCTCTGACCTGCTTATGTGAGTCACTTTCCCATCCTTTGTCTAGACTGTAAGCCATTTGGGGTGGGGACTGTCTCTCTTTCTGCATGTACGTGGAGTTCCTCGTGAATTGGGACCTCTCTGTGTTGCTACTGGTCACAGCTGTTAAGTCATTTGGGTGCTAGTAAGGCTGTGCCTACAACAATGCATTTCCCCATTGCTACTGTATTACTGCATCAGCAATGCTCAGAACACTGGTGTAGACAGGTGCCTGCAGCCCTTGGAGTTTTGACTACTGTGATCAAACCAGGCTCAGGGCAGGTCCACATGATGATGATAAAAATGCAAGCGCTTGACTGCAGTGTTGTTCACATGACCACCCCCAGCAAGCCGGTGGAGATGAGGCTATGGTAGCAATGGTGGGATATTTTAGATGAAAAATCCATATGAAATCCTGTCTTGATTGAAGACAGTGGCAAAGTTCCCCCAATGTGGACAGGGTCAAAGGGTCTGATTCTAACCAGGCCTGTGCTACTTTTATGCAGCTGTAACTCTATTGCTTTCAAAGGAATTTCTCCTGACTGACACATTGGGTGAGTTTTGTATATCTTCCATCCACGCTCAAACATTAGTCTCTCTCTCCCAAAACCTGACCTAAGGCTCAGCAAACATTTGGGTGAATCTGGCCTGAGTCCTGGTTATGTAGCTGGGGGGATTTCTCCCAGGTTCCGGTATCATTATGAACATTCCTCTCCCTCCCAGCCCCAGAAGCTTGTCCCTAGAGCTGCTCAGAACATTTGTGACTAAATATTTTTTCATCAAAAAATTTGGTTTTATTGAAACCAAAATGTTTTGGGGCGAGGCACTTATGTCAACAAAGTTTTTGACAGGAAATTTTCTGAGGTCCAGGGTGGAATCTCTGGTTATTTCCAGAGAGAAAGAGAGAGTCCCGAATTGAAAACCTGACCTTCTCTACCTGAACACGGACATTTCCAACACAATTCTGTTTCATGAAAACATCTAAAAGGGTTTTGTTTTTTCCACTGCTGACCGAAAACAAAAGTTGTTGCAAAATGGATATGTAATTCTCCTGCCAGTTCTACATGTCTCCTTTGCTGCTTAGCTTCGTTTGCTTGTAGCAACCCGTTCAGGTTGCATATGTCTCACTTTGCAGTTAACACCAAAGGAGCATTGCTAGCCACAGTGACCAATGGGCTTCCAAATTGCCCTTCTAGCTCATGGTTTGTGCATAGGTGAGGTGGGGCCAGTTTTTCCTTGTGTAGGAAGAGGAACTTGGTAATAAGACTCCCTTTGAGAAGCTGCAGCCAAGTGGCAGGTTTGAAAGAGTCAATGGGAGATTGAAATATGGCCCGGTGTTGTGCTTTCCTGGCAGGATGAAGGCTATTTGATAACACAGGCAAGGAGAGAATTCCCATACAAGTTATAAAAAATGTGCATTCCAGCCATTTGCAGATTGGGAACATGGCTGAGGTGACAGAAAGAATAGGAGCTGGATCCTCACCAGCAACTCAGACACTGCAAGCTCTGGGAAGAAAATACCGTGGCCGCTGCCAGTGTTCTTCAGTACAACCTGCGACAGAATTAACCACATCAAACAACAGCCCATCAGTTCTTAGCACAAGTACATTTGACTCAACTGGAAAAGTGGAGGAACTTGCCAGCAATTACTTATTCTGGAATTCATTTGCTTTCCCGGCTCCTTTGCTCTGTAGTTATAGATACATATCCCTCTCCCTGTCTCTTCTAGCACTGATATTTGGGATTGGGGTTGGAGGCAGAGAAGAAAAGGAACAATAGGGGCATCTCAGTGGCCTAACCCAAGTATCAAGTTAAACACCCAGGGCATTAATCTAAAGCACCTGCAAACCCTTTCGCCCATCAACCCCATCTCCTTGTTTCTCCCATCCTGGTGACTACTCAGATCAGGTTCTTGAAACACCCAGGTAAGGCTGGGTACTGGGGAGGGATCGGTCACTTCTACTTGATATCATGTGAATCTCAGAATAATGTGTGTTAAGTTTTGGATTCATTCAGCCTCAAACCCATATGAGGAAAGATTCACACAGCCCCAAAGCCAGGGTCTTCTTCATTGTCCTGGGAGCAGAGTTTGTGTTTTGATTCTGGACCAAATAAACTCAGGCAGGAGGCCTGAAGCATCAGCCAGACTGACCCCAAAGGGCCAGCTCCCATTCCTGTACAGCCACGTGATGGGTGGGAGGCTGTCACTCATCCCAGTCCTCACATCCGGTGTGGAAATGACATAAGTTCCCTTTAGAGAGACATGGTGGATGAGGTAATATCTTTTATTGGACCAACTTCTGTTGGTGAGAGAGACTGAACTAAACTAGCTGTTTGATCTTGTATTTAGCTATGACACTGAGTACCTTTCCCAGACCTAAAGAAGAGCTCTGTGTAGCTCGAAAGCTTGTCTCTCTCACCAACAGAAGTCGGTCCAATCAAAGATATTTCCTTACTCACTTTGTCTCTAATACCCCGGGACCCCACCACTGCTACAACAACACTGCATATAAGTTCCCTTTGGTTTTATTGACACAGTCCAAGTCCTGGCCTGGTTTTTAATTGCTTTGTAATTCCTGCTGCACTTATGTTTTTTATAAGCCCCCTGCTTTCCCTAAGGTCAAGAGTTACTCCCCCTCTTTCCTTAATAACAGAACAGCTTGCGAGTAGTAAAACAGGAACACAGATGCCTATTCCCCTGCATGGATGGGGTGTGTTTGTTGCTCAGGGCTCTGTGGTTAGCAATAAATGCTCCATATGTTGAGGAGGAAAAGCTACCCATAAACTAAGCAGCTTTGTGGCCTTTCTTCCCCCCCAGTCCCTGCCATCTTTTCACTCTCGTGAACCTCCAGAATAATTGACACTGACAGTGGGCCCAGTCCTGCATGCCTTGGCTGCTCAAGATTTTGAGAAAAACCTCAGTGCTCACCACCCCTTCTTAGGGCTTGTCTACACTGGAATGTGGCACCATGATCACTTAAAGGATGAATTTAAACTGATACAGTTAGCCAGGACAAAAGGCTGGGTGGATGCTCTAATTTCAGTTTAAATCAGGCTTCTTTTGGTTTAGCTCAAGTCAGTTAGGAGCAAGTTTAAGCTAAATGGAAATCAGCCCCTCAGAAAACCTAAATGAGTGCGTTCACACAGGGGCCTGCACATATTTATCTGTCTCGGTTTCAAACCGGATTAAACTGACAGCAGTGCAATGTTCTCAAGTTAAGGGTTCTTGCAGTATGGCCGGTTGATCAGATGACTTGTAAGATCTTTTGAAGCAGGCAGGTGACCAGCCGTCAATTAGTGATGGCCCCTCTGTGGAGATAGCACCCACTTGAGCTTTGTACGTAACATATTTTAATGAGATGCTGATGATCACATGATCATAGACCTCTATGACTAAAGGTCTATGATCACGCGGTCCTCAGTATCTTATTCAAACAGTATCTGTTCTAAAGGGCTCTGTGTTCGAAACAAACCCATGTGGAATTCAGCACAGATTTTCTTGGAAGAAAGGTTTGGTTTCCAGGCTCATTCCATGTGTTTGCAGATCCATACGGTGCCACTGGTCTCTGCTGCTGTCCATGCAGGTGGAAAGGTCAGCTAGCCAGACTGGGGGAGGCTGCCTGTGTTGTGGATGGTTTACAAACACAGAGGCAGCTCTATGGCCTGTTGTCTTTGGCAGCAAAATGTCTAAGATGTGTTCACCCAGGAGCCTTCTAAATGGTTGGGAGCTGGCTCTGAATCACAACACTCCTGAGAAGCCATGAAAAAGTTATGATCTCCACTTTTATGATGGGGAAACTGAGGCTTAGAGAGGTTAAAGTAACTTGTCCAAGCTCAGGCAGACAACTTGTGGCAGATTTGGTAAAAGAATTCAGAGCCCTGTCTTGTAGTCCTGTGACTTAACCTCTATTCCCGAGCAATTCTTTAGCATATGTAGATAGTCTGTCGGACAGGTCAGGATCGAGGGGTATTGGCAGAGCTGAGTGTGCGGAGGTCCAAGGTGGAAATAGCAAGCGGGCAGATCCAGACTGAGATACACTGACAGAGCGGAGTGTGCGAGAGCAAGGCAGGGCTGGAAAAGCAGGGAGTTCCGTTGAGTCACGACTGAGGTGCACTGTCAAGACACAGGTAGAACCAGGACTAAAATAGCAGAGTGCTGCAGGTTAAAACTGAGGTGCATCAACAGAGTTATATGAGGGACCCTTAGTTGGAATTGCAGGGGTTCCTGCATGTCTGAGTTGAAGCGCTGGGTAGGATTCCAATGTTTACTGGGATCAGGACCGAGGTGCATTGGCAGGGGCCCAGGGCTGGAGCAGCAGGGGGTGCTGTTAGTCAGGGCTGAACCGCATTGATGGAGCTGGTGGGTGGAAACGGGACAGGAATCTCTGGTCAGCATTCCTGTTCCTTGGCAAGGCTGTCTGAGGGAAGCTTGCCCAGCACCTGCCAGAACTCTGCTTGGCTGTGGCTAGCACCATCAGCCCCACTTTCTCACGGGCAACAAGTTACAACAACAAATTAATAAAACAAGCAACTGTCTACTGCTCCGACGTCTGAATGAGACAGAAAGATGCTGCTCTCCTCCCCTAAATAATCAGCACATTCTCCCAGGGGCTGGAGCCACCCCAGTTGGGAAAGAGAAATTCCTTTGCAGCCGACGTGCAGTGCACCAGATTGGCTGTAGCTCCGGGATCTGCATTTGCAAACAGGGGGAAATATACATAACACACAGTTGGTCAATCGGCCCTGTTCAGCTTGGCTGCAGGGGTCCATGTGGAATTAGCACACACAACAAGAATCTCCCTGCTCGGTGCAGTCAGTCATTCCCTACAAAAGGAATGCTCTTTGCAACAAGAGAAAAACCAAGCATGCCTGAGGCACAAAGTATAGATCTTCAAGGAGGCAGAAGGTCTGCCTTCAGCAGACAGTGCTGTTTTGAGGGTGGTTTTGCAATGTTTCCCTCTAGAGGCTGGGATAACACATTCCAATTCCTTTAAGGACCTAAACAGTCTTGTGTCCCTCCAGGCCTACTTTCCACCCTCTTCCCACATATTTGTTGGTTCTAATCCTGCCTCTGCAAGTGCCTGCCATGGGGAAAGCTTTATCCATGGCCAAGTGAATGAGCAGGTTCCTCAGTTCCCCTTTCTGTATATTGGGTATAACAACCCCTGGTTAGGTAGGGAAGCATGAGGCTTAACTGAGGCTTGCAAAGCACCCTAATGATAACTCCATCCAAAGATCTTATCCCTTCACCTGGTGATATGTAATTGCTGCCCTGTTGCAACTGAGGTGCTCTTTACTGCATCATAGACATTTTGGGGCCCAGAAGGAAAAGCCCACATGCAGGCTCATGGTTGACACCACTGACCAAATGGATGGGAGAAGAGAAGTCCTCCCAGGGAATGGAGGCAAAGGAAGAACAAGTCAATGTCCTTTGCAGCTATGCACTGAAAAGGAAGAGGCCATTCTGAAGTGCCAGTCACACCCAATACCCAGATAGGAATAATAGTTGACCCGCCTGAATCCTCAGTTAGGGCTCTACGGCTGCTGGCAACAGCTGATTTTGTTTATTCAGATGAGAATAATTTTCTCTCTTGCGCTTTTGACAAGCTCAACCTGGAGGCCTCTCCAACCTGTCTGCCAACAATAATAAGCAGGAGGGGTGGGGTGGATGGGGAAGCATATCTATTTCCATTTGAGCTGTCAGCTGGTCTTAGGGTTTTTTGGATTCACTGTCCTGTTGACTGAATTTCCAGTCCGAAGCTTAAAGCTATAGGTTAGATTTAAAAAATAAAATAAAAAAATCTCCAACAATTCTCTAAATAACCATTAGCCGGTGCATGTGAGCATTTTCTTTGGATGTGAAGAGGCAACCCCCACTGATGCCCAAGGAAACGGAGGGCACTCAGCTCCATGCAGAATTAGTGCTAACTGAACTGAGATAGAGTTGCCCCCAGTTTGATAAGGAAATATACCAACTTTGTAGAGGTGACTGAGTTATGACGGCCCTCTTAGCCAATACCCCAAGGACAAAACCAAGGTCCTCCAGAGCGAAAGCATGAGCTGCAACTGTTTGAGCTAAAGAGGAAAGCCTCTGTAGCTGGGGAGGAGGCAGGGGAAGAGGAGGGACATAACATATTCTCTATGGATTGGCACAGAGCGGGACTATAACACACACTCACCAGTGGGTTACAATTGGACATGTCTCATTGGGCTGGGAGATGGACCAGACATATGAGGACATTGGTCCATTCAGCAAGGTTTTTCCCATGCAAAACAAAACCCAAACCCTAGCCTAGACAATTGGACATGTCTCACTGGGCTGGGAGAAGATGATGGACCAGATATATGAGGACATTGGTCCATGCAGCAAGGTTATTCCCATGCAAAACAAAACCCAAACCCTAGCCTTGATGTGGCATTAAAGATGAGCATTCACGCCCTTAAAAGTCTAGAAATGCGTAGTGAGAGGTCAAATCTCAATCACAGCTATGGCCTCTTGAGCTTCTGCCTTACAGCTGGACCTGTCCATCCATAACGCTTAACACAACGTGCGATATAATGAATACCGTAGTTTCCTATACTTAGAGTCTTACAGACAATGAAATACAGCACACATAGGGCTAAGAACCACAACTGGCATAAATCAACATAGATCCATTGACTTCAGTGGAACTATGGCAACTTCCATCAGCTAAGGATCTAGTTCAAGAGTTTTCAGATTTGGATTTGTTTTTAGGTCTCACTGAGATCTACAAAACAAACCGAATTTGAACCGTGGAACCACGCTTCCAGGGATCAAGAGCAGAACTGGAGGGAGCCCAGGACCAACACGGAGGCATCTTTGCAGATTGCCCCATGCCCCCGCCAGCTCCTAGAGATCCATGGAAGTCCAATGTGTTTTGTTATATTTGTGGAACTGATGCTCGGTTTCTTCCAGCAGAGGACTGCAGAGGAAACTCCACAAGAGGAAGCTTGCTGAGTTTCTTGGCCTCTATACTAGTATTTTCATGCATAGATACAATCTGTCCTCAACTGTCTTGACAGGAGTTCTGCCTGAATAAAAACTGAATAAGGACCTCAGGATTTGGAACATTTAGAATCCAGGCAAAAATGACTCTCAGACAAGAATCTTTCCTGATTGCATAGTACAGATTCGAATTCAATTAGATCGACAAGGTTGGTTTGGTTTAATTACATTTCCCTGGGGCAAAATAGTTTTAAACAAGGGGGTGTTGGGAGAAGTGTCATCAAACTCAAAGGAATCAGGCAAACCCAAAGTAACACACCCCAGAGCTAATACACTGCCATCCATCACCTGCTGGAATCACTCTTGCCTATGTATCTCCTTTAGGATTTTATAAAACCCATCACTGTAGTATCTAAAACCCTGGCATGCAAATACCCCCTTTTGGAGCAAAGTGAAGCTACAGCTAAGCACGTGCGTCAGTGTTTTGAGGAATCAGGGCCTACATGCTTATACTACACCCTCCTGGCGACTGTCCCAAACCCCGTGCTGCTGGTGCAGACAGACACTGGGACTAGGGCGAAATCGTCAGCAGCACAAGATCACTCGGTACCTCCTGCAACTGATGTGCATTCAAGGCCGTGCATCGATAGATGTTGAATTTAAAAATGCACAAATAACTGAGACCAGCAAACACAGGCAGGGGGTAATTCAGAGCTCTGGGCCTGCTCGGCAGAAGCCAAGTGAGATGTTCCCGTGAGAAAGTCAGATAGGAACTTCAAATGAATTTGATAGGAAGCTCAGAAATGCCTCTCTATCCCTAGACATGCTCAGCTGGGAAAATTGGAAAGGGACTTGGTTTTCCCTGATTTCTGCTTTCCCCAGACACCAGGGAGGATAAACATAGCACGGGATGAAGCCGAGGAGAGAACCAACATGGTCCCACATGGACTGGCCAATACTCCTGGGGCAGGATGAATATAGCAACTTTCCTGGCTTGGTAGCATGCGAATCCCTCTGGAAGATGCTTGGGAAGCTCTTTGAGCTGGGTGGGTGGGGAGCAGTTGGTTGGGGGAACAGCTGGTCTGAAATAGAGCTCTGGAAATATCTTCCGTGTTTTTTGCCCAGGGACTTATGATGATGATAAAAACCAGGGCAGGCTGCAACTCCCATAGTTGCCTGTGTTTTTCTGACATGGGGCTTGTCTACAGCCTTGTGTGGCTAGCAGAATTCCCCCTTGATGGCCACATATCAGTGGGCCACATATTCAAAAGCAGCCATAAAATTAGCATGCCCGCTGGTTGCCAATGCATATTCTGCAGTTGCCCATGCCAAATAGGGGCAGTATTCATGTGTGAGTGCAAAGGAGCTATTGTGTGGGTACACTGCAAAGCTTCTCCAGCGGCTGTCCATAGGAACCTGCCTTCGAACACTCTCAGGTGCCTCCTACTCAGACACATTAAAAAATATTCCGGACGTGACTCTCCTCTTGTTTACACTGGACTTCAGTGGATTTACTCCAGATTAACACCACTGTGAGAGCAGAATTGGACCCTCTATCTAAGGATTGCCCGCATTCCTCTGTATTTCCTCTTCCCACGTTCTCTGCTGGGACATGGGCGTGAAAGCAGAATTTTGGGTTGTTTAGAAGTTCATCTGCTGAGGCATCCCCACCTGAAATAATCTAATCTTTTGAGACTTCACAGTTAATAATACCTGGCACAGCTCTGCACTTTCCCAGCAATGATCTCACACCAATTTACACGCAATTAATTAATCCTCAAGATAACCTTGAGTTGAATTGCTCCATCCTCCCCCACCGAAACAGAATCAACTCAGGGGCAGATTGTGCTCGCTGCATTACAGCACATTACACGACTGTTTGGGGCAGGAAGTAAAAGGAGAATACTGTATCCACTTGAAACGACAAAGGGAAACTGAGTGGCAGTTTGTATCCTATAGGGTGGAATTAACGCCCGTTCCTACAAATACAAAATGGGATCGTTGTGGTTTTAAATGATGCAATGCCCCTAAAGCACGGATGGGTGTAATTAGAGCCAGTCTAATGATTTGTTAGGGATAATTGTCTAGATTTGCAAAAGAACTCAGCCCCCAGCAGCTACTATGCTTACTACAAAGCTCGTGTATCTAGGTACAGTGATTCTTGGCAGATTTCTGAACCAGTTTTGCAGTCCCAAGTCATTTGGATAAGAATCCAAACTTTTGGAGGCTTATCTGATCCCCTGAGTATGAAGTATGCCCATTGCTAACATGCTTCTGGGGAGGAAGGGCAGAGGGGGATAGGGGCCTAAGGTTCTTATGAGACAATAGGCCAGCAAAGAAAGGTAAGAAATGGGGAGGCAGGGTCAAATTTTCAAACCTAGCCTCCACCCATGCTGGATTTTTTGAGACAAATCTATCACATCACTTGATCACCAGCTAAAAATCATCAAGAATAGAACCTAGGACTTTAAAGATCAAAACTACGCCCCCCACCCCGCCTGCACTTAACAAACGGTTGCTTAGGTGTAATATTATTTGAGCTTATATTTGCTACTAGAGGGTGACACACAGAAATATGCACCCACGTGCACACACATTAGCACATCTTATGTTCCACCTGGTAGAGCACTGGTGACACACACTTAGCTGGCACATTACCCATGACAGTGGTGGACACTTCAGTGCTCATTTATGGGTACAGATGCCATGTGCAGCTCTTTACATTGGGTTTTTAGAATCAAACTGCTGGACAAAATGCTAAAAAGTAGAGCTGACTGGGCATTTTTTGCTAAAAATGTCTATTTCGTTGAAACTGAAACTATTGGTGGAAAAGGGTCGGTTTTGACAAATTTCCCAGCTTGAAAAAAAAAATTGAAAAAAGTTTTGAAGAACATTTTCGGAACAAAACGTTTCAGTTTTTTGGTTGGAAATGTTGTGGCAAAACGTAGCTTAATTTCTACTCAAAAAAAGTTTTAAAAAAAGTTGAAATAGAAATTAAGCATTTTGATTGGTGTGACAATACATTTTTCAGTTTGCTGGTTCACAAAAAATATTTGAGATCTTGAGTTTTGGTACTGATATGGGATGGGAAAAAATTTCAAAGTTCCCAAAATTCTCATAGGATGGGACAACTGTTTTCTGCCTAGCCCTACAAGAGAGCACCATATTTCTCACCCAGGAGGTGTGAGGCCCAGAATAACTAAACTATGCAAATATCCTTCCCAGCCCTAAATCCACTCCTCTGAGACTAGTCCCAATGGCTTGTAGTGGCAACAGTTCCATCGAACTCTGTGTTGTTGGCCTGACGCAGCCTAGGGGACTCTGACCCCACTCCAGGACTGGAGGACTCTGACCCCACTCCATCCATTTGCACAAGCATAAGTTCATGCAAGTGGCAGGGCATGTTTCTGGGCACTTTTTAGCACAGCTTTTCTCCCTGGGTGTGCACCAGCGGGAGATGCAAAACAGAGAGAAGGAGAAAGGAAGACAGAGGGGGAAGGAGAGAAGTTAAGGAAGGTGCAAGAGAGGAGAAAAAAAGAAACAAGTGTGGAAGCAGTGGCCTGATTGCCTACCGGAAATTCCCATTCTAGCTCCCCGCAGGGACAGAATCCGCTCCCAGTACAGGAGTGGGTTGAGGGCCATAGACAGTTCAAAGCCAGAGGCTGATAATCTGAGGCAGAGACAAGCCAGCCTGCATTCCAAATCCCTGCAAAATGACAGGTTGCCATTGCCAATTAGGAGACAGAAGATCTTGGATGGATTGGGTGTATGTGTGTGTATGTGTGTGTGTGGGGGTACAGATAATTAGACTCACTTAGCTGTACTTTAAGGATTAGTAGTTATGGTACCGAGAGCATGAGACCCCACATGTGATGAACAAAGTGCTTTGCAGACACACAGCATTCCTCCAAGAGCCGATTAGCCACAGACACCCTCTTCTCTACATGCACAAGACAGGAGCTCATCAGACCATGGGAGCAACAAGGGAGCACTTTGACTCCTAGGAGGAAGTTGCCCGCTCTTTGTCCTGGGACAGAAACACCAGGGGACTCAGCCACAGCTACAGAGAAGCCTGTGATTGAGAGAGCGCACAGGGACTCTCTCTGTCAGATTCTGCACTGAAACTGAAACACAGCATGGCTGCAGGCAGGGAGATTCTGCTACATTTAAAGGTGTAGTACATAGAAAATAGAATAACAGTTGGCTTTCATTTACATTGCCATAAACACCAATAAAACATCCCCAATACAAAACAAACAAAAACAATATATATATGGAGGTGTGCCCAAAAATCAGAACCGAATTCCACATTTTTCAAATGCCCGCCCACATCGCAGAGTCCCCAAACCAGCTCTGTAATCTCAACTGCCCCCAAACTTTGGGGTGGTCCAAATCCTCCTCCGGAGCCAGACTTTGCCATTTGAGCTCCTCTTTCAGGCTGTATTTACGTTCTGATTTGGGTTGCTGGTGTGTCCCTCTGTGTTTTAAGTCCCGGGACTGCAAAGCCATTGGCACCTGCAGGCTCAGCCCAAGGAGTCTATGAGGGCCTGTATCATTGTATCACCAAAACCGCCCTCTTCAGCAAAGATGTGCAAGCTTCGCCCAGGAGTCCCACCTGGCTCACTGGCCAGTCCTCCCTCCCCCACACCTTCTGACAATGGAGTTAACCATGCACAGCCCATTGCATCTAGCTAGGTTTTGTGACTCCCCTGTTGTAAAAGGCCAACATCACCCTGTAAAACCACGCTGGAATTAACTCAGCAGCTCCTGGGTTTAACTTGGGCCCTGCACTGAAGAGAGAACACGAGCAAAACAAAACAACCTCCCCCGCCGCACCCGCAGCTTGTTAGCTATAAACTCTGCCGCCTTTCCTCCCCCATGCCCCCCAGAATTAAGGGAACTGCTCATTGGCTCATCACTCAGCACTTGCAACTCAAGATCTCTGGTGCTTAATAAACCCTAATGAGGCCCAAGCCCCCGGCTTAGCAGGAGCTGCCTTACAGTCATGTTAAAAATGAACAATGAGGGAGAACACCTCTCTTGCTTGGCTGACCACAGGCTGAGTGATTGGCGTTTTTTATCCCTGCAATAGAATTCTATAGGATGGAGCCTGGATCATTTGTGCTTAAATACTGAAGAGAAATAGTAGGGAGAAGTGAAAGCAAATGAGAAATATGTGACAGAGACCTGCCCCTTGGCTTCTCCTTAGCATTTGTGGTTGGGATCTTCTTTGCACCAGGTGGCTTGGCCCACGTGTGCTGTAGGTAAAAGTTTGTTGCTTCACCTGGGGAAGCGCAGGATTAACCACCTCTACCTGGCACACTGCAGAGGCCCCGGCAGAGTGAGCTGTCATCCGCGGTTGAGCTTTGGAGAGGCCGAGGGAATGCTCTTGCCTGGCACTCGCTGACAGCTGGGGGCTATGAAAACAGCCCTTCCGTCCAGTTGCACAACAGGACAGAAGCACTTGGTCCGGGGCAAGCGGAGTCCTGCTCGCAAGTGACGGACTGAAACATCTGGCTGACGTGTGAGACTTGTTCTGCACTCGGTCACAAATATCAGCTTTCTGCTGAGTGAGCAAGAGGTTGCCAAGGTGCTCAGAGAAAGAGGGCGTGAGGCAAGAGGCTCTTAGGCGCGGGTACTGCACGCATGGTCACACATCTTATGCCCATTCAGAGGCAGGGGGGCTGAAAGGGCTGAGAAAGGAACGTAGACAGGGCCAGATGGATCTGACCCATCTAGTCCAGTATCCACCCCCGCCCCTGTCAGCACCAGATGCTCTAGAGAGGAAGGTGGCACCCCAGTGAAGTCCCCTCCCAATCCCAAGTAATAAGAGGTGGGGATAGGAGAAAATTTTCTGCTGTTTTTTGGAGGAAAATTGGATTTTTGACTCTATCCAAGTTTTGCCAACGAATGTCTCCTTCCCCCAGAAAATTTCAAATTTTGTTGAAAGAATGAAAGCCCAGATCAAAAGCTGAAAGCGTTTGGTTTTCAGTCTGAAAATTGGAGGGTTTTTTAAAATGAAAATGCAACGTTTTCCATGGACCGCCCCCCTCGCCCCATTTTTCAACCAGCTCTAGTTAGGGACTGGTCTAAGCCCTGAAGCCCAGGAATTTATTTTCCTTCCCAAACTGATTTACTCTTTTAGCATTTACTGTTATAACTCCAGATAATCTCACTATCCATGGAATTCTCTCTCCCTTTCTGTTCCCAGCAGAGCTCTTGGCCTCTATGAGGTTTTGTGGCAATGAGTTCCAGGGGCTAATTGTGCAGGCGGTGAACAATGGGAGAGGTGAGAAGGGTAGTAGAGAAAGGGAGAGGCAGCCCCCAAAGCCTGCAGTCATGATTCCACCCCTCACCTTTGCTCGTAAAGCTCTGGGCCGCTCTGGGAAAGGTGTAGAAAAAATAAAGATGATGGAGAAACAAGAGGGGGGAAGCTGCAAACCTGCCATGCTGCTCCATGTGTCGCTTTCCCTCTCGTTAGTTTTAACAAGGCTGCTGGCGGCAAGCAGGTGGCTTTTCTTTCTGTTAACCAGCGTGCCATTCCCATCCCACCCTCCTCTGGGCTCCAGAGGGGACATATAGCCAAAGGCTCCCTTCCCAGGACTAAATGAACTGCTGCTTAGCCAGGAAGGCAGATGTATCCTTCTGTGACATCCAGGTAGAGCGACTGCAGCCGGGTGGGTAACAGGAGCTCAGCAGGCTTGGCTAAGAAACAAAGGCACTGGTTTTACATGGATGGAGCAGTCAACTCCCGGGTGGGGCTGTCAGCTCCAGGAACCCTTGATATCAAACCCCTCTGGGGTGAGAAGCTCAGGTAGCCAAGTGGATCAAGGCCTCATGCCTCTGGAAATAGGTGACAGCCCAGCTGGATCAGCAGTTTAATGGATTTCGTGGTCCTAACAAGTGTGTAAAACCACTGCAGAATCCAGCACTTCTGGCAGGCTCTGCTCAAGACAGGGCCCAGGACTGGAACAGCAGAGGGGGCTGGAGGTCTGAATTTGGTTCCGGTGGCAGAGCGATACATGGTGCCCAAGGCTGGCATAGCAAGGGGTGCTGGAGGATGGGGTTATTGTTCATTAGCAGAGCCGGGGCGGGGAGGGACAGTGGCGGTGCTGCAGATGAGGGGGCGGGACAGGGCTGGAATCATAGGGGTGCCAAAAGTTCGGATTGTGAGGGATTGGCAGATCTATGGGGTGGGGAGGAGAGAAGCTTGTAATGGGCCTGCAGCAGGCCTGCCCCTGGCCAGTGCTACTGGCCCCTCCTATCATAAGCCCAGTGTATACACAGAGGAACAAATGAACTAACGGCCTGTCTGTTCAGTGCATGGTCAGGTCCCTGCAAGCGTTTCTCAGGAAGACGGAGGGGCTGACTGACTCCAGGGCTCTTGGCTCTGAGAATTCCCTGTGAACCGAAGCAAGTGACGGCATGTCACCATAACACCCTGGCTGGATTCAGGCCTTGACGTGTACTTGGTGTGTAGCACACGGGCTGGCCCTGCGTAAATCCAGACACATGCGAAGAGTTAGGGAAGAGTGGCAGCCCCTAAAAGCCAATGTGTCTCCATATCCTCAACCCCTCCCAACTGCTGCCCTCCCTGAGGCTGCCGGAGCTCAGATGCCATGAGATGGCCAGTGGCAACGTGGCAAAGAGTCCCTCACCCCCAATGACATCCCTCTGCTGCCGAGCCTGACTCACTTTGCTCTGGGATAAGAGACTCTCTCTGCTTGGGAGGAATCCCCTGGGGGATCCTCTAAACAACTAGTCCTGCCGGTTGTGACACCTGACTCTCACCCAGAGAAGGGGTGGAAGTGTTGGCTTGCGGCCGATGGCCAGCTGGCCAGGGGTTATTGGATCACTCGCTGCTCTTTGCAAAGAATGGCCCTTTATGTCTTGGACAGCAGGGCTCCCATAACCGCACAGATGTCTCCCTGTCGTACACGAGGGACTGGGGTACAGGACAGGAGAGGTGGACATGGGAATAGGCACACGGGAGCTGCCAGACTGGATCAGAAGAGACTTCCCCGGAGCCACAAATCCTGTCTCAGACAGCGGCCATTTCCAGCTGTTTCACCCAGAGGTGCACGAAGCCTGGAAGCTATGGGATAAGATTCCTCTCCAGCCCCATAGCAACGTTCAGAGCGGGGGGAGGCACCGGTAGCCTCACAGCACTCAAGACAGCAACCTGCAGTCAGCCCTGGAGCCGGGAGCGACGCAGAGCGCTGTCCCGTTGAGTGCGGGAATGGCTCTGGAGGGATGACTCAGCGCTGGCGGGCGCACCTCCTCGTGACTGGGCATGGCATGGCACCCTGCCGACGGCCACTCCCATCCCGCAGCGGTCAGCCTCTTCCCAGGACTCAGCCCTGCGGCCAGGTCACATTGAGTCCTGCCCCTTCCAGAGTATCAGAGAGTCCAGATGTCCCATCGCTCCAGCCCATCTGCTGCCCTTGATTCTGCACCCAGTAGCGAATAAGTTCTTAATACGCTCTTCTCTCAGGGCTTCTGGTAGTCCGTATCCCTTTGTCAGGGGCTTCATGCCACCTTCCCAGTGGCTGGTGGGGGCATCCAGGCCTGCCCTCTGGATATTTTTGAAGGCATAAAAATTTGCTCCTGTGCTGGATAGTTTCATTCATCCTGCTGGATTAGCCAATAGACCGTGGACTCTCAACCTGGGGGTCTAGGGTACAAGGGGTTAATTTGATTTTTGCAGGTGGGTTGACCTGACCTCCTGTTTCAGCATCCTTTTCCTTCCCTTGGCGCCGTAAAATGGGCTGATTTTCATTGGCAGGCATGCCTGCAATGAGCAAATTGAGCTCAGTCTGGCATTCCTGACGTTCATTTCAGGGTGATGCAGCCATCTCGCGCTGAGCCCTAGAGCCGTGAAGGCATCAGGCAGGCATTTGCTTCAAGCTGTGACAAGGGTTTATTTTTCCAGCTAAAATAATTTAATTTAATGTAAATTCTTTTCTCTCTCAACCTTCTTCTCCTGCAACCAGCAGGTCTCGGGGAACAGTCAGTCATCTGGATGGGAATCAGGCGCGATAGGACATCAAGTTTGAAGGTGTTTTAAAAGTCAGCCTGGCTTATGTAGCTTATTTCTCAAGCGTGTGTGTGACTGCAGAACACTTTCCCCGCCACCTTCTTCATCATAAGAAAAAGACTCAAAACACTGTTGTTAGTGGAGTTTGTTTTTTGACATTTTCACAATATTTTTAAACTGAAATCATTGTTCCCAAAATGGCGATTGGTAAATTTTCGATGAAAATGCATGTAAAAATGTGAAAAGTTTCCATGGAACAAGTCTACTGCGAGCACTACAAAACAGAAACAATGTTGACATTTCAAAATGTTGCGCAATTTCCTTCCTCCCCCTCTTTTTTTATTTTTACTGGACCCCCTTCTCCAGACTCCATCCAGTGCATCCACCTTTTTTGACATCCCCAGCAAAAACACGGTGAGGAAGACAGAAGGAGCGATGAGAGAGGGTGGAATGATTGTCTGATTTTCAGAGGGGCTGAGCACATACCAATTCCAATGGTTTTGTCTGATGGCTGTCGCTGCTCAGAACCTTTGAAGGTCAAGCCAAAGCATTCAAGGGCATAAAGCCCTGGCTGTCTATTAACTCTGGTGGTAGCATGCTATACACCATCTTAAAGCCTTCCTCTACAGGCTGTCTTCGGACTTACAACACAATTGGTTCCTGAAAATGGCATCATAAGTCGAAATGTCATAACTCGATTTTCCCAGAGAAACAATGTTGGATCGAGTGTCGGAAAGTTGAAACCGACATCATAAAGTTGAAACCGACATTGGAAAGTCAAAACCAACATCGGAAAGTCGAAACAGGATGTCAATTTATAAACATTGTAAGTGCCGTTCCTTGTAACTCGAATGTCGTAAAGTGGAGGACTGCCTGTGTCCTAGCTCTGCTCCTCACTCCTATTTCTAGTCCAGTAGAACCTAGAGGCCTCAGCTGAGATCAGGGTTCCATTGTGCTAAGTGCTCTACAGATAAGTAGTGAGAAGCTATCACTGCCCTAAAGACCTTGTGGTCTAAGGGTGGGAGGGGAAACAGAGCCACAGAGGAGAGACATGACAGGCCCAAGGCCACTCCACAGGTTGGCGGCACAGCCAGAGTTAGAACTCAGATTGTCTGATTCCTAGACAAGCACCCTATCCACTAGCTGACGCTGCCTCCTTTATAGGCAATATGGGCAAAAAAAAAGTCTTCTGTGTAATCAGTCCATCCCTATCCGCCTGTTCTCACAGACCCTCTGGTGCTTGAACACTTGAGAGGATTTCTCTCTCTCTCTCTTTCTCTCTCAATTTAGTAAAGTCCGCTTTCAAAATATGCAATTTCTCCCCACGCAGCAGAACTTAATGAGTCTGTAGGAAACAAAACCAAACAAAAACCTGCAATGCTTTATATTAAGGCTGCCAAATATACATTACATTTAATAGGACAGTTATTGCATGTTGAATACGGACATGATTAAAAACATATTTATAGAATATTAACAACTCTGTAATGGCTACATGTCTGCTCCGTGGCCAGTCAATTTCCAGAAATATGTTTCTAATCATCTATACAGTAACTGGCTTAATAAATCAGAACAAAATGACTATTTGGCTGAGTGTGGATTTCAAAAGGCACCTGGCATGTTAGCGACAGGGGGTGTCCGATGAGGAGCGGAAGAGAATTGGCCCCAAGTGAAAGTCATAGCGCAGGGCAAACCCAGTTTGAAGGACTAGGCTAACGGTCAAGGTGGACATCCAGACTGGCCCCAAATTAGCCAGGACTGATTCTGCTGATCTCTGCACAAACATTTGCAGGGTTTCTTTGGGAGATATTTGTGCTCATAGACTTTAAGGTCAGAAGGGACCATTATGATCATCTAGTCTGACCTCCTGCACAACGCAGGCCACAGAATCTCACCCACTCACTCCTGCAATAATCCTCTCACCTATGTCTCAGCTATTGAAGTGCTGTCATAGCCCTGAGCCTCCCACAGGGCTCTGCCAATGCCCCTCCATCCTGACCTGCTATTTCTGCCCTGGGCTCCAGCGCAGCTCTGCCAGTGCCCCTCGGTCTTGTTCTGCCAATGCCACTTTGCTATTCCAGGGGTGGGCTCCCGACGCAGCTCTGCTCAGTTCTGCCCTGCAGCGGTCTTTAAGGTGACGCACTCCCCTCTGCCTACGCGCTCACCCCTAGCGTGCACACCCACTGTCAAGCCAGCCCATGGCTATTCAGACATGCTGCGCTTACATTCTCAGCTCCCATCCATGGAGAGCAGGAAGCAAGGAAAGAGCAAGTCTGGGCTCAAAAGCCAGGCCCGGACTGGCCCAAGCCTAGTATACATTTTTACTCTATTATGGAAAGGTCCTTATTGCCCAGTCCCACACAGATTGCTGAGATCTAGGCTGCTCCTAGACCCAGGACAGGAGGACTTCCAGTGAGGATGTATTGCTATGTAATCTTCAGAGTTCCACTTATAGCATACTAAACAGTGGAGCAGAATAAGGCTGCATTACTAATGAATTGAATGTTTATAACCACCAATAACTTTTGCATAAGGCAAACAGGCCTCATGCTCCAGGGCACAGTCTTCTACAGGGTCAGGAAGGTTTTCTCACTGACCATTGGCTAGGTACATTATGGATATATGCTTTTCCTTGGAGCAGCTGATGCTGGTCAGTGTTGGACACAGAGTACTGGACAAGATGAGCCAATAGCCTGAACAGGAATGGCCAAACCTATGAGGTTATTGAATACCCACTAAATGAACAAGTCAGATTAATAGGAGGAGAACCGGCTGGTGCATCATGACACATGGACAGAACGCGTGGAGCCCTTTAAAAGGTTAAACTCATCCTTTGTCTCTGTTTTGTTCCACTGCATCTCTCCTCACTCCCCCTTCCCGTCACGCTCTTTCCCTTCTCCCATCTCTGTGTCTCTTTCCCCCACATCTGGAGTGCTCTCCCTCGCCTAGCACTGACCCTCTCCATCTCCTGAAACTCCATCCTGCCATGCGCTCTCCGTGCTAATGCATCTCATGAGGCATGAGGCATCTCATGAGGCCATGGCTCATGGAAACAGAGCAGGTCTTGCACTGTTGCAGTTTGGCTCATATACACAAGCGATTAATTTGAGCCCAGGCCGCTGATGTGCTTGTGACTGTAAGCTCTGCACTGCCTACTGCCAGCAAATACATCATCACAAATTAACATAATGAAACCTTGTGTGCCCCTGCACAACATGCAACCCCCGACCCACAAGGACACACACACACACACACACACACACACACACACACACCATGGAAATCAAACGCCCCCATTGTATGCAAATGTCATGCATAAATCAGACAGATAGCAACACATAGTCAACACAACGTTCTCCTTACACACACCCCAGCACCTAACACTCTTTGCACACTCTCCATGTCCACACACACACACCCCAGCACCTAACACTCTTTGCACACTCTCCATGTCCACACACACACATACCAATACCTAACACTCTTTGCACACTCTCCATGTCCACACACACACATACCAATACCTAACACTCTTTGCACACTCTCCATGTCCACACACACACATTCCAATACATAACACTCTTCAGATTCCTACACATGCACCCCCATTGCATAACGTTCTTCATGGACACACACATAGCAACACATGACATTCCATGTGCTTCACGCACACACGTACACCACTAGATAACACTACACACACACACGGGTGCCATTCACCACCTCTGATTATAACACCCTGGATGTTTCTCTACCAGCAGTTAGGAAGTCTCTTTGGGTTCCCTTGTGGGATCCCCGGTGCTTAGGTGAGAGGGATGTGGCCTCGTGAACCAGACCCCTGTGGCAATGTGCTTTTGGTTTTAGCTGTTGCCTGTGCTGCACTGGGTAACCCTTCCAACATGGTCTAAAGTAGGGGCAGGACATGCAGAGGGAGGATGTGTGCAAAATCTCCTCTCTGCTACCATTGACAGTGGCACATGGCCCCCGGGGAAGGGGCAGGTGTTAGAATAACACAGGGCACATCAGCAATGCGCAGAACTCTCCCTCACCCATTGCCACCTCTAGGTCTGCATTCTGCCCTCTGGCCTCACCCAATCCATTGCCGTTGCTTCATCTGCCACCTCTCCCCACTAGCCTGTGATCTCGTCGGCTGCCCTGAGCCACGCTGCCCTGCTGCTACCACTCTTGACATTTTTGCCAAGCCCTTTCTGCTGTGCAGGTCCTTTGTCAGCCAGCAGCCTAAAACTGTTAGCGTCGCCGGCCTCTCTGCTTTGCCTGGGCTGTATTTTCCACTCCCCCAGGCAGGACACGGGAGGGGGTGGGCGGCTTGGCAGCAGAAGTAAGCTGGAGTTTAGCGGCGGGATAGTCATACCTATCCCCTTTTGTGAAGTGCTTTGAGATGCAAGGTACTATGCATATACAAGGTGCAGTGCAGCGTAACACAGGCAAATGGGACATTTTGAAGACACCCAGCTAAATTCCAGGCTGTGGCTTTAGATTCCCTTGTTTTGTGAAGCTGGAAACATGAAACACAGAAATAGCTAAGGACATATGTTCTGTGGTCTCCATGGAGCAGGATGCCTGAAACAGGCACCAATGCACCAAAAGAGTATGTTTCCGTTGTGTAGGTATGTGCGTCCATCCGCACACATGCGCCCCAGCCAGTGTGGCCAGCTCTGGTGATTGTTTCGCAACTTGCGCGATAGTAGGTCATTCTCTTTAAGTCCCGACTGCTTGAATCACAGGACTCCAGGAGCTGGGGCCTTAAGAACGCCCCCAAATATTGTGAGACTCATGATAAAATCATGAGAGCTGGCAACACTAGTGCATATGCATTTCTAGGCTGAATGCCCCCTGCAGCCTGCCGCAGAGGAAAGATTCTGCCCTGATATTTTCAGATCACCTTTAGGAAGTGAAAGTGGAGGGGTTTGGAGTGTAGATGTCAATGATTTACAGAAGGCTGGCCCTCCCTGCACAATCCCCTCGTGGTGAAGCTAAGCGATGCTGTCCTGGTGCAATGGATCCCCCGTTGCTAGATAAATGCTGAGGCAAAGCCAAATCATTTAGCAAAAATAAATGCTGAGGCAGACCTTAAAATGTTTATTTTCAAACTCAGAGCCATTCATCCAACGATACTGCTCTGTTCCAATGAGTCTCCCTCTGTTTACGCCAGATGATTAATGAGACACATGTTGTCATTATCCCTGATGGATGTTGTACTCACCAAGGGTAAGTATCCCACCCTCAGCTAACATTGCAGCTACCGGAACATTATGATTGGCTTAGAGAACAGATTTTCTTTTTGTTTCATCCAATCAGAAACCAGATTTTTGTCCCCCCCCAACTTTTTTTCCCAAATGTGTGACTTAGTTTCTGATTGGTGGAAGCTTTTATTACAGTGTTGCAACATTCTGCTCCAAACCTCCTGATAATATTAGCATATCTGTTACCGCAGCCACTACTCTCAGAAAGCTAGGCAAATTAGCCCCCATTTTACCCCTACCTCTGGGGATATGGATAAATGGGAATTTAGTCTGAACAGCGATTGGTCTGGAATAAATAGAAACAGATTAGACACTAGGAAGACAAGCAAATGAGTAAACTGATTAGAAAAATTAGTCTTGGTTTTAGTATGGCCAAACCAAGTTTTTGTCCATCTCTAGAGTGGCTGAAATTAGATAGATAGATAGATAGATAGATAGATAGATAGATTATTACTGTAAAAGGTTACCCAACCAGCAATTTAATATTCTAAAGCTATTTCCACTGGATGCATTATTGTACCTGTCCCAGTTAATGCTGGTAGTGCCTAATTTAACTCGCACTCTCTTTCTCTCTCTGCTGAGCTGTTGAATTGCTAAACATATGGGCTTTTTTATATGCATCCCATTAATGTGACTCTACTTTCCCTACAGATGGAAGAGAGTTATCAGCAAAGCTCAATTTCCCCCCTCTCCCCCCAAAACCCCATAAATTGCTCCAGGGTGTTTATTTGTTTATTTCTTTTGCCTGGCCACCATTCCAAATCAGTATCTCACATCTAATACACTTCCAGGCTAAGGAATGGAGGTGGGGGAATTTATGACGCGAAGCTGATATTCTGGCTGCTAATGCTAATGCTTTGGCATTTGTTGGGCGGCTGTATTGTCTTTGGTGAAATACAAAGTGTCTGGGGTAGCTTGATTCTGAGAAACGGATATTTTCCAGCTTATTTTTTGCTACTGGGTGGTGCACTGAGCTGGCAACCCCTCTCTGGGTAAGAAGGGAGTCGTGCCAAGGTGAATCACGCAGGATGAAACCAATGGGAATTTTGTTATAAACTGCAGTGGCACCAGGACTGAATAATAATACCACCTAGCTCTAATTATCAGGAGATCTCAAAGCACTTTACAAAGGAGATCAGGATCATTATCCCCATTTTACAGATGGGGAAATTGAGGCAGAGACTGGTGAAGTGACTTGCCCAAGGTCACCCAGCAGCAGAGGTGGGAATAGAACTCAGATGTCCCGAGTTCCAGCCCACTGCTCTAGTCACTTTAGCCTATAGTGTTTTCAGGACATGGGTGTAAACTAGCAGTTTGGAACATGCAACATCACTGAGTGATTTATTGCCCTCCTCACCCCTGAATATCAAAGGGTTAACAGGCCATTATACTCACAAGCAGGAGATGCGGGGAGGTCATGAGTGAGGTATGCTGGCAGAACTGTGAGGGCACTCAAGTCAGTTTGCGGGTCATGGGCAGGCGAGTATCTGTAGGTCAAGATTCGGGGGCACTGGCAGAGCTGTGTAGGGGCCCCAGGACAGGAATAGCAAGGGAGGATGGCAGATCAGGACTGAGGTGCATTGGCAGAGCTGTGCCTAGTGTCCGTGACTGGAAAAGCAGAGCCCTCTTGTGTGTTAGGATGACCAGAGCCACATGGCAGCTCAGGACCGGGGTCCGGATCTTGCTAGCCATTTGTGTGGACACCCTCATTGAAGTCATGGGGAGTGCCACGCACTGAGGTCTTGCAGCACCGAGCCCCAAGAGATCAAGGAATCCTGCAGGATGGGATGCTATCTCTGACTCCCTTTCGTCAATGTCAAAGTTCACCAAACCCAGTGGGAACCCACGAAACCTGGTGGCCTATGAGCTTCTCATCCAGCAGCCACCACCGCACCCTGTCAGATGGCCTGGAAGCCGAACCGCTGGTGCTAATAAAACTCAAAAACCAAAGAAACAGCGAGTGGGACTAATTAATGCCGATAATCAAACGCTGCTGGGAGAGCGTCAGGCATGACAAAGGCAGCATGAAGTGAGTGAAAGAAATGAAGAAAGATAAAGATGATAATAAAGCCTTGTCTGTGTGATCGCTAAGCAGGGCTTGATTGAAACCATCTTAAATGTCTAATCAAAACAATGTTTTTCTCATCCCCCACGGAATAGCTCCACACAGGATCATTTGACACATTTCTCTAGCACTTGAAGCTCGAATTGAAAACCTGCCATTAACCATTAAAAAAGAAAAATAACTTTTTAAAACCCCATATTTTTTTTCCCTGATTCATCCTTTTAATATTTTGCTTGGACTTCAGCTCTAATGCACTCATTCTTCTCCTTAGCACATTTTTGGGCTGCTTCCACCATTGTTCTTGGAAATGATATTTTTAAAACGTATATTTAGATATACAACCTGGTCTTCTGCATTAAAAGAAATCAGACCTCAGGCTGCCCTGGCTGCAGAGCAGGGAGGGTTGCCTTGAAAAATCACTTACGAAAGGGAGCTGTGCTTTTAGGACATCTTGTGTTTAAGTGACGTGGCCATGTTGTGTGTGTGTGTGTGTGTGTGAGAGTGAGTGTCTCGTGGTGCAAGCGCTCATATGTTTGCATGATATGGGATGTGTATGTGTTATGTGAGGTAAGTGTGAACCATGAGGTGTTCGTGTGATGACGTGTAGGGTGAGAGAGAGATGGGAGGTGTTTGTATGTGTATGTGTGTGTGTGATCTGGGTGCACGGGGCAGGTGGGATGTTTGTCTATGTCCCATGTGAGGGGTGTACGTGATGCAGGATTGTGTCTGTGTGTTGTGGGTTGAATGTGTGAGTGGGTGTACGTGGGTAAGGAGGGGCAGCAGACCAGTTCTCTGTCTGGATGTCCACCTGCTAGCACCGGGTGTCTCAGAGCTGGGAGAATGGGGCAGAACAGGTGGGATGCACCAAAACCTCGTGGTGAACAAGTCCTTTACCACCCAGTCTATGAGCTGTGAGACAGGGCAACTGGCCATGCCCCTAACTGATAGGCAACTCCCCTTAGCGGGCAAACCTTCATAATTTGGTGCCACAGAATGCTCCAGAGGGCAAGAGAGCTCCTCTGCTTAGCAGATCCGTATGTGCAGGGTTGGAACGGTGCACATGGTTGCTGCACCAGGACCTGGAGAAGAGAACCCCTGTTCTCCCTCCCCCTCAGGTGCACAGGTACGATACAGCATAAGATCTGGGCATTAGTCCGAGAGACCGAGAGAGGCGGTGTGTGTTTGTACCTGGAGGAAGGACATGGCGATATGATTCATGAGGCACGAGGGACATTTCTGTTTGCTACAGCAAGAGCCTGGAATGCTGGGATGAGCCTGACATGGCCAGTGGGGATGGATGGACCGGTCTGCAGCCGCAAAGCACCACCTGGCTCCTTTGGCCAAATGCAAACGGACCCCAAGCCCCAACTCTTTCTGACATTGGTAACTCTCCGGGCTTGTTCAGATGCTAGTCCTGGTGAGGAGTGGAAAGCACTGAAATGCCGATAGGCTGGTCTCAGAGTATTGCTGATCTAGATGAAGCCAAGGCAGCTTAGGACAGCTGCAAGGTGTTGTGGCCTAGTAGATAGAGTACTGGATTGGACTGAGACTCAGAAAACCAGAGTTCTAGTCTTGGCTCTGCCACAGGCCTGCTGGGCAACCTTGGGCAAGTCACTTCCCTGCCCTGTGACTCAATTTTCCCATCTGTAAAATGGGGATAATGTAAAGTGCTTTGAGATGTGTGAATGAAAAGCACTATATAGAATCATAGTAGGGTGACCAGATAGCAAATGTGAAAAATCAGGACGGGGTGGTGGGTAATAGGCACCTATATATATATAAAAAAAGCCCTGAATATCGGCACTGTTCCTATAAAATTGCGACATCTGGTCACCCTAAATCATAGCAATGTAGGGCAGGAAGGAAATCCAAGAGTTCATCAATTCCAGCCCTCTGCACTGAAGCAGGACCAAGTAGATCTAGACCATCCCTGACAGGTGTTTGTCCAATCTGTTCTTAAAAATCTCTCGTGATGGGGATTCCACAACCTCCTTTGGATATCTATTCTAGAGCTTAACTACCCTTAGAGTTAGAAAGGTTTCCCTAATATCTAACTGAAATCTCCCTTGCTGCAGATTAAGTCCATTACATCTTGTCCTATCTCCAGTGGACATGGAGAACAATTGATCACCATCTTCTTCTTAACAGCCCTTAACATATTTGAAGACTGTTATCAGGTGCCCCTTCAGTCTTCTGTTCTCAAGACTAAACATGCCCAGTTTTTTTAACCTTTCCTCTTAGCTCAGGTTTTCTAAACTTTTTATCATTTCCGTTGCTCTTCTCTGGACTCTCTCCAATTTGTCCGTATCTTTCCCAAAGTGTGGCAATCAGAACTGGACACAGTACTCCAGCTCAGGCCTCTCCAGTGCCAAGCATAGTGGGACAATTACCTCCCTTGTCTTACATATGACACTCCTTTTAATACAGCCTAGAATTATATTAGCCTTTTATCACAATTGTGTCACATTGATTCATACTCAATTTGTGCTCCAGTAAAACCCTCAGATTCTTTTCAGCAGTACTACCACCTGGCCAATTATTCCCCCTTTTGTAGCTGTGCATTTGATTTTTCCTTCTTAAGGGAAGTACTTTGCACTTGTCTTAATTGAATTTCATCTTGCTGACTTCAGACCAATTCCCTAATTTTCAAGATCATTTTGAATTCTTGAACCCCCTTCTCCCCGCCCAGCTTGGTGCAAATTTTAGAAGCATGCTCTCCACTTCATTATCAAAGTCATTAATGAAAATATTGACTAGTACCGGACCCAGGTCTGATCCTTGCGGGACCCACTAGATATACCTTCCCAGTCTGACAGAAAACCCTTGCTAACTACTCTTTGAGTATGATCTTTTAACCAGTTGTGCGCTCACCATAAATTCTTGAAGAGAATTGCTAACAGTTCTAAGATTATTTCAGCTGGTTCCTTAAGCACTTTAGGATGAATTTCTAGACAAGACGCGATAAATCGAACCCAGAACATCGATCGCGCGCCTCCGACCGGACGCGTAAGTATAGACGTACCCTTAGAATCACGAAATCTAACATTTCATGATCACTTTCACCCAAACTGCCCTGCACCTTCAGATTTGCTACCAATCCCTCCCTTTCGGCCAGAACCAAGTCTAAAATGTGTCCCCCCCAGTTATTTCCTCCACTTTCTGAAACAAAAAGTTGTCCCCAATACAGTCTAACAACTTATTGGACATTTGTGTTTTGCCAGTGTATTACTTTTCCAACTGATGTCTGGGGAGTTCAAGTCCTCCATTACTACCAGGTCTTGTGTTTTGGAGATTTCTGTTATTTATTCTCTCCATGCCTCTTTCACCTCCTCTTCCTGATCTGGCGGTCTATAATAGACCTCTGCGATGGCATCTCCCCTATTATTTCCCCCTTTTTATCTTTCACCAGAGATTTTCAACTGGTCTACCTCATACCTCCTTCTGGACCTCAGAAGAAGTGTATATATTCTTGACGTATAATGCAACACATCCTCCCTTTTTTTCCCTGCCTGGCCTTCCGGAACAAGAAACACCCTCTATACCAGTGGTCCCCAAACTTTTTACCTCACGCCCCCCGTTTTTTACCTCCCATGGTCCAGGAGGGGGGGGGGATGCGGACAGGGGTAAGAGGGCCACAGCTGGGGGCAGGGGCGGGCCTGGAGCCTTAGCCAGGGGCTGAGGCCAGCAGCCAGGGCCCCAGGCGCAGGGCTGGCAGCCGGGGCTGGGGCCAGGAGTGGAGCTGGGTGGTGCTCTCTCCCCGCCCCTATGGGGACTGGCCAGGGCCCCCAAACGTTCCTCTGCACCCCCCCTAGGGGGGCCCACCCTATAGTTTGGGGACCTCTGATCAACACCAATATTCCAGTCATGGGATTTATCCCACCATGTCTCTGTGATGTCAATTACGTTACTGCTGATACTTCCAGATCTTCCTGTTTATTCCCCATACTCATAGCACTAATAGAAGAGCTAGGTATTGTTATTAATAAACCCCAATATCCGGCTCAGAGCAGTGGGTGAGCCCCTGCCCTCACAGCTGCTTATCTGAAGGGACCGTCTGCCTCCTTTCTCATGGTCTCATCGGTAGCAAAGCTGGGGGCCTGATGCGTTGGGACGCTCATCACAAAATTAGTGTATCTCTTGGGGAAACTCTTCCCCTGGAACTTAAACCCAATTTCCTTCAAGGGAGAGTCATCCCTAAAAGAATAGGCATATTTTCCTAGCCTGGGCCCTGCACTAGGGATAGAAAAGCCTCCCAAAAGCTTTGTAACTCCAGGCAATGCCCTGCATTCCATATGTAACCAGCTCCCCAGAGGGATTGCTAGCAGGGCTGGAAGCCTGGCTCCGTGCACAGACCTCTACCCCTTGAGTTAAAGGGTAGCACTTAAGCACATGCTTAACTCTGAGTCCCTTTAACTTTAAACTTAACTCGATGTCAGTGGGACACAAGCCTATGCTTAAAGGTTGTGAAATGGTCAGATCCTCCTTGTATAGCCTCACAACAATGACTTTTGTGAGACCAGCACAACCCGGTTTGGGTTTGGTAACGTTTCTGGCTACAAGACAAGCCAGATCACCCTTAGCTTTGTGTCCACCTGTAATCTAAAGAATAGTGGTGGCCCACTGGGAACCAGGGAGTATAACAATGGCCAGATACCCAGGTCTGAAGAAGTGGGGATTGGGGCGGAAGGGATAGGCTATTTTTCCTTATGGGGTGGGTGGGTTTGAATTGTCTATTTAGAAGCTTAACTCTTCACATTGAACGAGCACTGAGCCCGCACCCAAACATCTAATTTCAAAAGCACGTTTGATTCCAAGAAGCGCTCGCAGGCTTTTCATAAACACACGCTCAGAATCTCCATCAAGAATTTTAACGCAGAACTTTCTGCTTGCCAGGAAATGCATTTACACTGTCAGCCGCAGAGAGAAATAGCATTTCACTGCTGTTCAACACCAGAAACACCCCCACACCGCTCTTTACCTCCCCAGGAGCTTTCCCTTTCTTTTCTTTGCAGGAATATGTGGCTCACGAAATCGAAGGGGCTAATGCTGTGGCTGGGATCCAGGCACAGCGCTGGTGGGGGCTGCATAAGCGTCTGGCTTTGCTAATGCAACGCAACACCTGGTTTGAGACCACTATATAGCTCTGCCAATGCACCTCATTTTTGATCTGCATCCCCCCCTACCCTCCGCTATTCCTGCCCTGCACTGCCACCCATTTTACCTGAGTTTTGATTTACACAACGCTGTTCCTGTCCTGGGCCACCACACAATTGTACCAATACACCCTTACTCCTGACCTGCAGTATCCGTTGCTATTTCAGTGCTGATTCCCTGTCCAAACCCACCTCTTCCAAGGCCCTTCACTCTTCAGCTGCTTCACCAGGCTGCAACAATCTTGGGTCTCTCCCTAGCAGAGATTTCTTATCGTCACAAGTTGCAACGTGGCCTAAGCTGAGACCAGTGGGAAATCAGTCTGGATCTCAACCCACATGTCCAGAGTTTGCAGGACCATGATCCAGAAATGCATTGCAACACCCAGCTCTCTAGCCTTCACTTTCTATCAGAAATGACCTAGTGAAGGCTTGGCACTGGCAGGCTGACCTGCTGATTGATGGACACGATGGGATCCAGTCTAGGTCTTTTGTAGCATTGCTGTGCTCGTCATGCACATGACGTGAAGGTTGCTAATTAGCTAAATCCAGCTGGAGTATATGGGGGCTGGCTGCCCCTCCCCGCCACATCACCCCCCCAGAACTGACTGGAGTAAAGAAACATCTGGCACATTAATATGTTTATGACATCTTGGGGTCTTTCCAACTCTCCTTGCATGCATATGGCATCTAGTCTGATCTGCCATCTTCAGAACCTGTCACCAGAGTATTTATACATTCCACTGCCCGGGTAGCTACAAGCCCAGCATGGTCAGCCAGCCAGAGTCCCATAGGGATAAAAGGACTGTCAAGTCAAATTTGCAGGACAAGAGGAAGCACTTGAGAGATTGTTATATCATTATTTACCAAATACCAAACACCAGTTCATAAGGACACACACTCTCTCACATTAACACAGCCATAATCACAAAGACACAGACCTAATCTCACTCCCACACAAATGCACCATTTTATGCTACTCTACCAAGTTTTCACAAGTATAGTGTGTTAACTAGACGTAGGCCTGGCCCTTAACACCCTGGAAGTTTGGAGACTTCAGAATCTGAAGCCAGACCCAGATTAGAATATTCCAGTTGAAGCAGCTATCTATAATGTATCATTAACCTGCGGAACTTGCTGCTGCAGGATATTATTGAGGGAAATAGCTCAGTAAAGATTAGACAGAAGAATCAGAATAACATCTATGGTTCTGCTAGTTAGCAGGAAACTACAAAGCCTCATGCTTCATTGCACTGACTAATCACCAGATGAGATCGCTAAGAGTTTTCCCTGCAGTTTGAAGCATTAAAAAATTAGGCACATTATGTGGGCACTCCACTATCCTACTGTGCATCAAGTTTTGGCTACTGCCAGAGGCAGGACACCGGATTAGATGTACTCTACTGTTGGTCTAGTTCAGCAAATCCTGCCCTCCTGCTCACGATAGGGATTACATTTCACAGCCGTTCCCCACCCCATCCCCAACAGCTGAAAGTACATCTCCTGCCACAAGCCAGCCTCACCAACTTCAGACCCTTCCAACAGGAGAACTCCGGTTCCAGTGTGAGGCTGGTTCCATTTGTTCTGGAGGAGTGGGCCGCCGATCGTGCGCAGTTTACCATGGTAACAGAGATGCCGTTAATGTGACCGGGGGATGAGTTCTTGGGGCTTGCGACTGGCAAGGTTCCTTTCCAAACACAGCCAGACAGCGTTCCCGCAGCAGATCCACAGGCCTGGAACACGCTGAGGGGGAAGGCGCCTGCTCTGCACCTGCAGGAGTGGCGTTTACAGCCCTCCCCATCCATGGTAGCTTTTGTTGTTTTCTGCTCATGATCAGTGGAAATGCCCCATTTCTCATGGTGCCATGATTGCTAAGCCCCGTGTCGGCTAAGAATCAGAGCCTTGGCCATTCTTCATTTAGCACAGTTCCTCCTCAGCTTGGCCATCGGTTTACCTCCCTGCAGCAAGACCCCAGAGACCCCACTCGTCCATTCAGAGGCCACATTAGGAGATAGAAATGTGGGACCTTCCTCTTCGTGTCCTCTCCTGGAGGCTTTCACCATCTCTGTGGAGCCAATGCTAGGATCACGGTGCCTGTCTTTATTGTCATAGTACAGTGTCTTACGGCTTGCAGGTTCCAAGCACCAGGAAACAAGGGCAGGAAATATGGGATGGCCACTCTACCAAAGATTGAACTAGGGACCTCCAGAGTGGTTACGAATCAAAGCTCTCTAACTGCGGCTGTAACCGACTCATATCCTCTGCTGATGAGGCAGAGTGCAGGACTCAACACACACACTCACCAGTGGGTTAAATATACTCTGGATGTTAGGCTTTGTCTCCACTGGGAGGTGGTGTGTGTATGTAGTTTTATTGACTTTGCTACAGCAGTGTGAACCCCTCAGAGTAGATGTGCTTTGTGGTGTGAATTGTGTAGCTACAGCAGTGGCTCAAACACCACTGTACGTAAGGCCTTAACTAAAGAATTGTAAGCAGGTATCCTCTGAGCTCTAAGCAGTTTGGCCTCTCTACTACTGAGATGGAGAGATAAAGAGACAGATGGAGAGAGAGTTGCAATAGATACGGGGAGAGGAGCATTTCTGAATTTGTCAACTACATTTTTATTGACAAAAAATACTAATTAGTCCAAACCAAAACTTTTAATCAGAAAGGGTCAGTTTTGACAAATTTCTTGACTCAGAAAATTTTTGAAAACAGTTTTGAAACTTTCAAAACATCCTGGTGTGACATTTTCTAACTGACAAATTCCACTTTTCTAGTTCAAAATTTAAGCTAATGATAGTAAAATAAAAAATAAATGGTCAAAAAAGAAGAAGAAAAAAAAATATTACAAATAACCTGAACCAATTCCATGGGATGGGGGCGGGGGGGGGGGGGGAGGATTTTCGGTTTGTGAAAATGTCAAATTTGGACTCTGTGTCCTGATTTGGGATGGGAACATTTGCTGAAATTTTCAGAGGCTGGGAAAACCATGTCCTGACCAGCTTTAGTAGGGAATATGGCTTAGTGGGATGGAACTCAGGAAATGTGGGTTCCTGCATGACCTTGGGCAAGACACACAAGCTACTTTGTGCTTCAGTTTCCCATCTCTCTCCTGGGGATGCTAGCACTGCCCTAGCTCACAGGAGTGCTGCGAGAATACAGTCCATTAAGAACTGTGAGGTGCTTAGTTGGTACAGTGATGAGGGACATGTAAGTCTCTAGACAGCAGTGGTAGCTAGATCAAGCCATGGACAGTTGAGACCAGACAACGCTTACTGGATTGGCATGTCTGAGGGCAGTGGGCACATTGGCAGCTCTGGAAACCACTTCCCCCCATTGCTGCAAAAGAGCGAATGGAACCATTTTGAGCAGGAAGGGTCCAGATTTTCATGGTGCCAACCGTAATCATGGCCCCACCGTGTGTTAGCGGCCAGATCTGAACAGTGCTCCTTCAGTCCCACTGGATACTGCAGCTTCCATGCTACACCCAGTTCTATGTGGGAGCGACGTAGGTCATTAGCTGTCCAAGTACCCCACTGCACTTGCTAATCAGGCGTCAAAAGGACCTATACTGCACCATTATAGGCAGGCTGCACCATATCCCCCATGTATCTGTATCTAAGGTACTTACCTCTAAGATCCCTTTTGCTATGGCATCTCAACAGCTCATCATCTGTAAGACACTTATTCTCCCAACACCCCTGGGAGAAAGAGCAGTGCTATTGCTTCCCTTTTCCTGATGGGAGCTAAGGCCCAGAGAGGCTAAGTGACTTGCCCAAGGAAGGCTGTGGCAGAGCAGGACATTGAAACCAGGTCGCTCACGTCCTAGACTGGTGCCCTAACCACCCTTCCTCTGTATCATTATCATTGCTCTAGAAATATATATCCCCAACTGCTCCTCTCCCCTGGGGGTATTCATGGGTAAACAAACACCAAGGCTGGAAGGTCCAAAAGCAGCCTCAGATCCCAACGCCCATTGAATTTCCCTTGGTGCTGGGTGTCTAAATCCCTTAAACTCCTTTGAAAATCCCAGCCCCATTTACCACACCCAGGACTGAGCTGCCCACAGGGGGCTTGCAGCACCTAAGTCAGACAAGAGCGTCCCCTTCCCCATCTCAAGGAGTCCTTCATAATTCATCTGTGGAGGCTGGTGGAGATCGGCCGGGTAGAAGAATTGGGGGCTCAATGGGGTAGAAGGCCACTGGGTTCTCTTGGTCCCATCCCATGTAACCTCTGCCTGACATCTCCAGCGGCTCTCGCCTTGCCTGATTCCCACACACATTCCAGAAGGCTGTTGAACCAGACTAAGAAAAGTTCAGCCCTGCCAAAGCAATATCACACGCGCAGGGAGAGAAGAAAGGGGCTCGGAGAATTCCCTAGAAGAGGCCAGATTCTGCTGGAATTTAGCATCATTTATTCCCCCTTCCATTTCTTTCTTTTTTTCAGTTTTGCCTCTTTTTTTTTTGTCTGGAGGATTCCCGACAAGATTCTTTGGCAGGGCATGTCCTCTAATTATTCTATTTATGAGGCAGCGCTTCGCTCCCAAGTGACGGACAACGTGAGAGAAAACAAAATCTCTCAAATAAAATCAAAGACGATGATGCGATTAAAAGTAAATGTTCCAGATGGCCTCTCTGAACCTAATTTAGTGCAGTCCGTGGATGACAGATTTCCAAGGAGAAATCGCCCTCCTGCCATCCTCCCCCGTTTCCTACCCTGCTGGGCCCTCCTCTGCTTGTTTGTTTGTTTGGCGTTGAATGTGCTGATGGAAGGTGCCTGGCAGAAACGCGTGGATTTTGCCAAGCAGCGCTTTGAAGTTGCAGAGCAAGTTGCCTTTTCCAGGCATCGGGAGGCAGGAAGTGTGTTTGGGGTGCAGGAGGCGGGGTAATGGGGGAGGACCGTATCCTTTAAAAATGCTTCAGTGAAAGCAAAGTTACCCCACAGGGAGCTGGTGGGGTCTTGTGTCTAATATGGGGATGGGAGACAGGGGACGGACCACTTGATGATTACCTGTTCTGTTCATCCCCTCTGGGGCACCTGATATTAGCCACTGTGGGAAGACACGATACTGGGCTAGATGGACCTTTGGTCTGACCCAGTATGGCTGTTCTTATGTTCTAATATGGAGCACCCCTTCCTAAGAGAAATAGTGGGGCATAACGGTTAGAGGTACAGACCCGTAATGAGGACGAGTGGTGAGTGAAACTTGTAATGTAGTTTTGCTGGAATGGGGGTGTTGTTTAAACCATAAGCACTGGCCAGGTTGGTTAATGTTTCAGTGAATGTGGGCTGAACTTCAGAGTGCATTGGGTTTGGGGGCAGGTCTGGGCCTCTTTCCCCCCGACTGTAAAATGGGTACATCGTCACATCCCAGGAGGGAAGAGACTAAGTGCCTTCCTGTGAAGAGTGCTTTGAGATCCAAATATGAGAAGGGATGTGTGTGCAGGCATGAGCATGTGCATGCGTATGTGTCTGCCTGCCTATGAGGTTGTGGGGATGCATGGGCATGCAAATGTAGAGGGGTGTGTGTACACAGATGGATGTGTGTGTCTTCTCACATGCTGGGATGTGTGCATTGGGGCATGCATGCTTTGCATGTGTTCATGCACAGGTGTGCCCGGGGATGTGTGGTTGCATGGCTGTGTGTGCAAAGTATTATCAGGCCAACAAATGGGTGGACTAATGTCATAAAAGAGAATGGTTACTGAAAATCAGCTCCCTGTCCCATCAAGTGCCCGAGAGGATGGGGCTCTCTCCCCACCTTACACACACACACACACATCACTTGTGCAATTTTCCGCAGGGGGAGGAAATCCCCTCCTAGCCCATACACTGACCATAGGACCAGACATCACGATGCTACTGGAAGAAAAGAACTGGTTTTGTATTTTTGGGGTGCCTTTGTCCTTATCACTTCCCTGTGCTTCTTTCCCTGCTGCTTTCTTATTGATAAATCACTTCTTTCTTGAGCTCGGGTAAGATTGATAGACTGTGGAACCAACCAAGCATGCCCACCCCAAGCCATAAACGGGGCAATGTGTAAAGACCAGTGAAGGAGTTGCCACCCTGAGATCTTCCCTGAATGGATGAAAACATTCCACATGCAGAAGCGTAAGCAGATCTATAAATCGTGGAAGCACTAGGGTATTATTGTGACTAATTACTAATGGCTCATTTGTAATCCACTTCTACAGCAGCTGTTGTCCCCAAAGATCCCAAAGCTCTTTGTAAATTTCCCCATAGGGATCATTTCACCCACCCTGGAGATGCAGCCACCTCTGGGGTGAAATGTGGCAGCTGTTTAACAGCTCACAGCAACATAAGGCAGCAGACAAAGACTGGATTTGAAGCAAAGTACTGTGTGCAGCCGATCTACAGTGGGATTTAGGAAGACAGAATGTTATGATATGGGGTGGGATTTAGCCTGTGCAATGGGGTTAACACCATGGGATTTTCGGTTAACCCCAGGGGTCAGGCCCTCAGTTTTCTCTCTGCCTGGAGCTCAGCCTAATGCCTGTAAAGTTCTTTCTTGCTCTTATTTCAGAGCATGGCACGTCCTCCCTGGAACCTCCCCTCCTCCGGGGCTTCAGCCATAGCCTATCCCTTCGTGCAGCTCTGCTCTGCAGTTTGCCACACTTCAGTCCAAATGCCCCTTGGGATTTGCCACTCCTGCCTTTTGGGCTACGCTGCCTCCAGCTTCCTTTTGGCTCAGGAAAACACACCTCTGACTCCAGGCTTCACTGCCGCCAGCCTCCTAGCCTTCCTTTGGGCTCTGGACCTGCTGGTTCTGGCCCCAAGCTTCCTGGACTCCTCGCAGCTGTTAGCCCCTGAGAGGAAATGCCCAGCTCCCTTTCAGTTGACTCTCCTCCCTGGCCTTCCGCTACCCTGTGTTCCTTCCTTTATGAGGACCCATGCCCGACCCCTCTCCAGGTGCCACTCAGTGGCCTAATTGGGATCAGCCCACTGCTAACCCTTGGTTAACCAGTGTGGGGGTTTATACACCCCATTGAAGTCTCCTTTATTCCCTAACCACTGGGCATTCCTGCCCCACTTAATGTTGCTGCCCCTAAACCCCTTTGGCTCATTTGTGACGCTCACTGTCCCACCCCCCCGTGACTTATGGGAGCAATGGTAAGTAACCAGCAGTTTGCTCTTTGGGGATCGAGCCCTCCCAGCCAACAAATTGTTCACAATCACGCCACGCCATAAAAAGCCCCACCGAAAATGCACGATAAACACCAAATAAGTGTGAGGAAATCGTGACCTGTCTGTGGATATTCTGCTAGCAGAAAATGAAGCGTAATACACTGAATTGTTTAATTCTTCACCCAGATCTGTTTATTATCTTTATCTTACAGTCATCAGGTTGAGGCACTGAGATGTTACAGGCCTGATTTTGCATCCGTGCTGAGCACTGACAGCTCCCACTGGCTTCATTTGGAGTTGTGGGTGCTCAGTACCTCTGAAGATAATCAGGATCTAAATGACTTGCCCAATATCACGTAGTGAGTCAGTGACAGACCAGGGATATGCTTAGTTCCCAGCTCCAACCACTAGGGTACATTGCCGCAGACCTGTCACTCCTCTGGGGCACGGCCTTTTCCCATCTGCTGCCCTGAGAGCTGTTGTACCGTGTTTGTGTTTCTATGGTGTTATCCTGTGCTCTGGCTCCCATCCTGCAATCCCCATCAGCTGCATCTCTAATTTCTAATGTGAAAAAAGGGCTCGCAAGAGCAATTGGGTTGATTTAAAAACAATAAAAGAAAATTGGAAATCACAGGTTTGATGACTAAACCCAGGAGACCGAGTTAAATTAGTGTTAACCAATCGGCCGCAGAGGAACAGAGGAAAATTCCTGCTGGATTCCTCTCCTCAGTCCACTCCTTGGCTTCATTTTCCATCCCCAGCTCCTTCCAGCCCTGCAAACATATACAGTGTTGTCATGACAACTCAGAGACGAGATATATGTATATGAAAAAATGAGACAATCTCTTTCCTCGATAATCACTTGGAAGGTGGAAAATGTAAAGCTATGCTATTAAAGGTACCTTTCTCTCTCTCACACACATCTACTCACAAACATATTCTCTCTCTCTATCATACCCGCACACACACACACACCCCTTGGGAGTTAGGAGACTGGGGTGAATTCCCAGCTATGTCACTGACGCAATGCCTACGTATTCCAAAAGTGCCCACTCATTTTGGGTGCCCGACTTGAAATGACAGCACTTTATCAAAGTCAAGGGCAGACCAGGAACACAGCCTTTAACCCACGCGAACCTTGTTGAGTTAAAACCTAGATTCCCCCCAATGCCTTGTCTACACTAGACTTTTCACATTCTTGTCTACATACGAAAGCTACTATACACTAAGGTAGGGTGTGCCTAAAGCAGATTAAGCACTCCTGATTAACTCCATGTGTAGACAAGCCCTGCTGACATGGGTTAACATCACATCTTCATGTCCTAGTCTAGACAAGTCTCAGGAGTCTGATTCTGTCAACTCTGCGCTTTGTGTAGCCAACGCATTGCCATTTTGACGTGACTCCCATTATTATATGCATCAGAGTAGCACCCTGAGGACCCTGCAGGATCAGGGCTCCATTGGGCTGTCTCACAAGCCTTGGGGAGCCCTGGGAATTGAATGCAGAGCTCCCAAGTCCCCCAACAGTGCTGTCAGCAGAAGGCCAGCCATCCTCTTAGGTGTTTGAAAAAAGCCCTTCTTTCAGATAAAGAGCGGAGTAGCAATCCCCGTTAGCTTTGCTTCGGATTAATCTCAATGCTGGAACATTTCTCAGGCCAGCTGCACACTCAAAAGTTAAGTTGACCCAGCTATGTCACTCAGGTGTGTGAAAAGTCCACACCCCGGAGCGATACAGTTAAGCCAACCTAACCCCCAGTGTAGACAGTGCTAGGTCAATGGAAGAATTGAGGAGGCAGATTAACTGCACCAACGGGACAACCCCTTTCGTTGACGCAGTGAGCGTCTACACTGAAGCGCTGCTGCTGCAGGGTTTCAGGTGTAGACAAACCCTTAGTATTCTCAGCATTTTCCAGTGTCTTTTATTTTTTTGGCTCCCCAGTCACATCTCTAAGGACCTGCCCGACCTGTTAGCAATTAAAACGCCAGATCTTGTGAACGCCGGTTGATGTCTTCCTGGCTGCAGTTTTATGTGACTAAAAAAAAAAAAATCAGCCCCCTCCCCTCCTGCCACTCCCTACTTCTCTATCAGGTTTGTTATGAGCTGCAGCTACCAGAACTTTCATTACTCTCAAACAGTTCCCATCTGGAGTCAATAGCTGAATCTGTGTTCTAAACCTCCAGGAATCCTGCCTCACGTCCCCGATTGATTAAAGCATGAATAACTTATTTAAAAGAAAAAAATTTCTCCTGAGTGCTCCAAAATGAGGGAAAGTGGTGCAGAGGCCCTCTCCCTGTGTAACCACCACAAGTGGGGTCCTCACATCATCATCTGATGTGGCTACAACATGGCACCTTTCCTTCACTCCACAACCCGGTGTCAAGTGCATTTGTGCATCCATGCTGCTGTAGATTCCCATTCTGGGAAAATTGGGGCATCTACTCCCATACCCCATAATGCCTAAGCAGTGCTGGGATGGGGGGACGGGGACTGGGCAAACTATTTCGAGGTCCTGTCTACACTGCAAGAAAAAAAACTATGAGGAATTGTTTAGAGGAAAGGAAGCATGGGATGCTGGCACCATGGGCCACTAGCAAGGCCAGGGTTGCTCGCTGAGCAGTAATAAAGTCAGGGGAGGATAAGCCCCTCTTCCATTTCTTTACCCATTCAGCATCTCTCAGGCTGCCCATTGCCATCCTTTGCTGCATGTGAGATGCTCTAAAAGCATCTTCAGATCCAGAGATGGGCCCGAGTCCCTGTGGGATTAGGATCTGGGAGTTGGAGCTTGGACCAGCCTCAGCAAAAAGCATGACTGGAACCTCTGCCTCTGTGTAAAATAATGGACCAATATCACGCGGTAAGGGATGAAAATGGGATACTGGACAATCGGAGGTGGGCACATGCCCTTTTAGGTCAGCCCTTTCTCATCTGCGAGTGGATAGATGGAATGACTCATTATGCCTATCGCAGTGAGTGTGGTATGGAGGCCAACCCCCAGCGTGATGGACCAAGCCATGGGCAGTCCTGCCTAATGGTTAGGGGAGGAGGCTTGCCTAGTGATGGGAGCAGAGGTGATCAGGCTTAGTGGCCAGAGCCCAAATCAAAAACCAAGTTACTAAGTTCAGGGAGTGAGCTGGTGCCGAGAGCCGGGCATCAGGAGCCAAGGATAAGAGCATCAACCAGAGCAGTTGCAGGGGTCAGGAGTGGAAACCAGGAGCTGGGAGCCAGGAACAAGGAGCAGAAACAGGAACACCATTGCAGGGTTTAAGAAGGTGCCTGCAGGAATCTTTTGCCAATCAGGAGGCCAGGTTCATTAACTTTTCTCTAAGCATCTAACACTGACCACTGTCAGAGACAGGCCACTGGACGAGATGGCTCTTGCTCCAGTCTCAAAGTTTCTATATTGCTCCAGTCTCAAAGTTTCCTATATTCCTAACAGTTTAATTGGTTGGATTTCCACAATAAGAATGATATACACAACAGAAACACCTTGTTCTACCCACATCTCCAAGCAACCCCTCCCGCACCAAAAATCAATCAATCAAGTCAACAGATCAAAACCACAAACAGAGCTTTTACCCTACAAAAGGGATAAAATGCCAGAGACTCCATGAAGTCTACTATGGACCTTGCTATTGCTATTGATGTAATGAGAAAGTTGGCCGGACACCCTGGTGATGGGCAGCAGTGTAACCTCCCACCCCAAGATGATAGATAGATAGATAGATAGATAGATCGATAGATAGATCGATCAGGGTTTGAAGTTGGATCCTGTGCCCAAGTAAAAATATAGATGGAATTGTAGTTATTTAGGATATATTTCCCCAAACTGGAATTTGGGTAGGATTCCAAAACTATTGCAAACAGAGCTATGGGCTCTTTAATGACCACGAGTGGTCCAGGCCTTGGCTTAATGTCTTATCCATAAGTTATTCAGTATTTCCTTTTAAAGACAAAATAGTTGGAATAACTCTCATGTTTCAAACTGCAGTCGTGGCAGCTTAAAATGCAGCCCCTGCACCATTTCCATATGTGGCATTGCCTCTGGACACAGGGTAGTGTCCATTTTATGGGAGTTCAATCCCTGGAGCTTTTATGGGAACTCCAGCCTTATCAAGTTTACAGTGGCGTTAATACCACTGGTGATAAAAACAGCCTCCTTGTTATCTTCAGAGCTCAGAGTTGCTGGGGAATCCAGACTCTCCTGGGGGTTGCTGGTTGCGTCTCACACCCCTTGGTGCAGCTTTGAGGAGTTTTTGCTCAGCCTCATCTCCCTGCCCTTTCACGGTGCTGACATCAGCACCGCAGAATTCCAGCATGCATTCCCAAGGGAGTGTGAAATGTGCACACTACCTCATACCTAAGCCTTCAAACTGGCACCAGGTCCACGGCAGTAATTGGATTTTGGGCTGAAACCAAATCCCATCTAAACACACGGAGTGTTTGTGCAGGAGGAAAAAATACACTAACCCAAACTCCCAACCACCACCCTGTATCATCCCAGAGAGCAGCAGCAATGCTCAAGCCTTCTCCAGAAGGACGAAAGGCGAGAAAAGCAGAGGGGGTTGATGGGGTAGCACTTGAGCAAGGGCTAGTGCATCAGGCTGCAACGGTGGTGAACATCTCTGGACATTCACAACTAGATCTGTGCAGAGTCCAGGGGGGTGGAATCAGAGAGATGGGACCAAACCAGAATCCCGGATCTGGACGTCCCTGAATGACGGGAAAGTTTAGGTCCAGCTCTGGATGCAAACTTTGCTGCTGGCCCAGATCCATATAATGAGCCCAACCAAAACTAGACCTGGATGGGAAATGATTTCCTTTTCCCGCGACAAATTTGGATCCGAATTTTTCAGGTTTTCATTGAAAACCCAAACACCTGGAAACCAAAAAGGTGTTGGTTTACTGCACCACAGGCTTGCACCCCTCCTCTTGGGAGACTATGCCAGTGTAAGAGATTGCTAGGGAGAGGTATATTCCATTGGGTAAAGAAACCAGAATGAGCAGGCTGAGTGCGGGGGTGTCCCTCATCATAGAAAAGAGACAGGGCTCAGCTGTAATGAATACAGAGGAGATTCTTATTGAATCTTCTGGACCCAGACAGACCCTGTGGTTCTCTCTGGCTCCCAGAGGGTAAAAATTTCCCGAAGTGCCAAAGAGATTTTGGGTACGTCTACACGGCACCTGGTAGCGAGTACTAGCCTCCCAGCCTGGACCCACAGACTCTCAGTAGCAGGGCTTGTGCTAGCATGCAAAGGATAGCAAGGTAAACACAGCTTTGAGGTTGAGCCTGTCCCTATCCCCCCACCAGACTTGAAATCCTGAGCTACAGCCCAACTCACAAATGGAAAACAGCATCTGCACAGCTATTTTTAGCTTGCTAGTGCAAGCCCCGCTGGCACAAGTCTGTAGACCCAGGCTGGGAGGCTCACTTCCAGATGCAGTGTAGACATACCCTCAGCAGCCTGAAGTCCCAATGGGCCTTCAGGTGTAGTCACTTAAAGTACGTCTACACTGGAGTAAAAGACCTGCAGCACGGCCATCGCTGGCCCGGGTCAGCTGACTCAAGCTCGCGGGGTTCAGGCTGCAGCGCTAAAAATTGCTGTGTAGATAGTCGGGCTCGGGATGGAGTCCGAGCTCTGGGACCCATGAGCGGGGAGGGTCCCAGAGCCCCACTGTCTACACAGCAATTTTACAGTCCTGCAGCTTGAGCCCCGAGAGCCCGAGTCAGCTGACCCGAGCCAGCCGTGGGTGTTTAAGTGCTGTGTAGACATACCCTGAGGCCCAGATTCTCAAAGGTATTTAGGTGCCTGGCTCCCATGGGAGTTTGGCACCTACCTTTGAGGAGCTGGGCTTTAGGGGCTTTAGGTGCTTTGGACAACTTGACTCAGAATGACCAACTCAGCCCGTGCAGCAGAATGTCACCGCTTGGCGTCAGCAGCTGTGAACTGGACCGACAGCTACACTACAGCTCTCGTTCTTCCGAGAGCTGCTTAAAATGGAAGCTCTTGGGGGCAGGCCTTGTCTTTTTGTTCCACGTGTGGATTGTGCTTAGCACAACGGAGCCCTGATGCTTGACTGGAACTGTGAAGAACTACTGTCAAACAGAGCCAGAAGACAACCGCAACAAGGAACTATCCATACATGGAGGTCACTAGGATACCTAACTGGAATAGTGGCATCAGTCATGACCTGGGGTTACGTTGTTAGCAGAGGGAGTGAGCTCCCGGGGTCTTACACTGGACTCCAGGCGCTAAAAGAAAAAGAAATAAAATGTAACAGAAAGACGAGAGAGAAAGAGAGAGAGATTACACAAGTGGAAAAATATGAGGACTCAATAAGCCCATTTCCCTTGTAGGCAATTGGTAAAACCATTAGGTACAAAGGTTAGGCAAATTATAACAAATAAGGCTTTGCAGAAATTCCTAGCCATTTATTTTTTCCATTTGAGAATCCCTCTGCTCATCTCAGCAACCGCATTCCGAGTGAAACAAACAAACAACAAGAAATTCGATAAAAACGGGGGACTCTGAAAAGTAAGTCTCCCTGATTTACACGGGGCTGAACAGCACCTAATCCCGGTTGGTGAAAGGGCACACAACACGGGGCTGGGACAGAGCTGCAAAGCAGTCCAATGTGCAGGATGGGGTGAGCCACTCAGTTAGGGACTTAGATTGGCTGCAATGGGAAGAACGTGGCTGAATTTAATGCAATGCTGAAAAACAGTCCCCTGGTCCCACTGCGGTAATGTAACCATTTAAGGATCATTATTTCTACTACAGACACACCAGCTGAGATCAGGTGCAAGGCGCCTACATACACATAGTAAAGGGCAGTCCCTGCCCCAAATAGTTTAGTCTCAATAGACCCGGCTGGCAAAGGTAGTATCATTCTCCCCATTTTACAGATTGGGCACTGGAGTGCAAAGAGATTAAATGCTGGTCCAAACCACCCAGGGAGTCTATGGTAGAGCCTGGAATTGAATTCAGACCCCAGTCTAATACCTTCATCAAAAGATCTCCCCTTCCCCTCAATAAGGAAGCAAGGGGTGCTTTTAATACTGAATAAGAACACTGGATTTATTTCTTTCAAAACAGGATTTCAAAAAACTCTTTACAAATGTTAATCAGCTGAGTCTCACAATTAGGGCTGTTCAGACATTTTATGATGAAACATTTTTTTTGGACAGAAAATTGTTTTTTTCTTTGGTCAGAACGAAAATTTTCACGGAAAGCATCTGCTTCCCTTGAACCGTTTTGATATTTCATCAGAAAATCTGAAACCCCAAAGCTGCACATTTTCAGCTGATAAGCAAATTTTTTTTGGTTTTCAGCCAAAATGGCTTTTGGCAGTGTTTGGCCAAAGACGTCAGTCTCCAGTGGTCAAATGTTTCTACTGAAATGTTTGATGAAAATGATTTCCCCCCCATTTTTGTCAAATTATTCCAAGGAACTAGAACCCATTTCCCAGCTCACCTGTAAGGAAGGGATGAGTTTTAGCCCAACTTTGCAGATGGGCAAATTGAGGCATACAGAGGATATGGGACTTGTCCAGTCACATTTATATTCAAAGCTCTATGCACACTTGTAAACATATGGGGCCCAATCCATAGCGGTGATTGAAGCTAGGCTGATTTACATCAACTGACGCTCTGGATTTACATCAACCCACAGCTCATACTGTGATCTTACCAATACCCACAGATGCAGCGGGGTGGTCCAGAGGAGCTTCTGGGCCATACAACTTCAGGCAATGTAAACGGCAGTTGTGTGTGCTCAGAACCTCTGCAAATCAAGCTTTTGTGGATGGGCAACTTCTCTGGAAAACTCAGGCTACGGTAAGGACTGAAACGGATTTGGCTCGCACCATTCTGCAGACTCACGAGTTTCCTCATGGCGTCATTCATTTTAAATTCAGTTGTAAAGCAAATTAAGAAAGTAGGTAAGAACGAACAAACAAATGAATGCACTAGATCTAAATGCAGTGCCTCGTATTTTTTATTAATTTCAGCTTCTGCTATAAACCCTGCTGCAGTTATGGCTTCAGGTGCATTCTGAAGGACTCAGAAAATAAAGACACACGGTGCTTTCAGCCTCTGCTGGGGCTATTTACAAGACACAAGAGTCCCTCCCGGGAAACAGAGAGAAGAAAGAAGAAGGAAAAAAATCCTCCTGAGGCTGAGCATTGAGGGAAAATGTTTCCGAAGAATGAAATATTTTCATATGCTGCCTGTTAGCTTCTTGCCTGATCTGACATTGCATGTGTTTCCAATCTGCAGCAGACATGAGTACAGCATGCAGCAGTGTCCTGTATAGGTCTCACAGACAAACTCTGGCTCACATCTCCCTCCCCGCCACCACACGCTTCAACAGATGGAGGTTGTGTTACTGCAAAACAATTCCCTGCTGGGTTCCTCCCCGCCCCCCACCCAATTTGGCAGCGGGGTCAAAATCTATGTATATGTCGGCATGACTTGATTGGAAACGATTCCCATTGGGCTACAGCAGGGTGGCGGGTGGGAGCTCTGAATTCGTGTAGGGTCCCCTACAGGGAGCACTCCGGACTTTCCTTTTTCATAAAGAATCTGCATTGCTAGAGTACATTTTTCTGGCGCTGGCTGCCAGAGGTTCAGGATGGGGCAGGGTCTTTCTAATCTCGTCACATTTACTGGAAAAGCAAGGCAGGTTCGCAGGTGGTGCTGTGCAACCCTTGAGGTCTTTTGAGGTTTTCCTTTGCTAGAACACCTACAAAAAAACGTGACCACAGCTAGTGCTGAGCCCACTGCCTGTCATGCTGACCACTATTGTTGCCTTGCTTCCTTCTGCTCTCCTGTAGGGCTGTGTGTATCTATCTGTTGTCTCTTGTCTTTTACTTAAAATGTAAGCTCTTTGGGACAACAACTGTATTTTTATAGCATCTAGCACAGCGGGGCCCTGCTCCATGGCTGGGGGTTCTAGGTGCTACCATAAAACAAACAATACATGATAAATAAAACGCTTTACACTTCCATAGCACCTTCTCTCTGGGGATCTATAAGTCCTTTACAAATACTAGTGATGAGTCTCGGAGTACCTACCATAGGGTAGGCCAATATTATGGTCCCGGTCCTGCAGATGGGGAAATTGAGGCACGGAGGAGGGAAGTGACTTGCCCAAGAAGATCCTGGAGCACAACAGGGAAGAGAATTCTCTCCTGATCCCAATCCTCGGCTTTCACCTGAAGTGTATCCTTCCTTGACAGATTTTGCCTCATGATCGGAATCTCAGGTCAGCAAAAGTGTGGCCCGTTCCTGTGAAAACTGCTGTGCATAAGATGTAATTTTCATAGAAGCCTAAGGGAGTTAGACACCCAAATCCAAGCCCTAGAATTTACTACTATGAGTAGTAACTACTATGTCTTACATAAAGTATATGCCAGATCAGGCCCTTGGGCAGGATCTCTCATGACAACAGACTTTTTGCTTTTGTGTTTGGGTTGAAGGTTCAGGGCAGTTTCACCCAGGTCAGGATTTTTATGGAAATGAATTTGTTTTTAATTCTCTTTGAATCTTTCGGGAAAAGTTTTGGGGTTTTATTGAAAAAGAACTGAAAATCTAAAAAAATTTGTCAAAATCAGACATTTCCACTGACTGTTTTCTTTTGTATGAAAAGGCTTTTTTAGTCCCAAACATCACGCAGTTTGAACGAAAAATTTCAACCACTCTAGATCAGTTCTTACTTAATCCAGTTTGGTTTCCTAATTCCTGCCAGGTTTTGGATCATACCACTCTGAGACCAAGGCAATGGCTCTGAAATGGGATCACGCCTGTAGCCCTTTTAAATGATTAGATATTCCTTCTGGAGCAGATTCCTTACTGAGGCCAAGTCCAAGATGCCTGTGGCTAACTGCTTTGACCCTCAGACACATTATATTCCCATTTGCTTCCCTTGCATAGGGTGGGGAGCACAGATGAGATTACTCCCTCTGTGTGTGTGTCAGGATTACAATGTTTAATATTACAACAGAGTCTAGAGGCCATGACTCAGAACAAGACCCATGTCGGATAGGTGTAACCCACTGGTCAATGTATGTTACAGGTCGGTCCTCATCTGTGCCTAATTTGCACAGGATACAGGTCTGTTACAGCTGCAGCTAGGGAGCTCAAGCTGAAGGAGCTCATGCTTTCAGCTTTGGAGGTCCTCGGTTCAGGCTTTGGTGAATTAGCCAAGTTGGCAGCGGTCACATAGGCATTGTACATACACATCCTATAAGTGTTTCTGCCCTGAAGAGCTTAAAATATAAATAGGCAAGCGAGATGAAAGGGGCAACAGAAGCTTGGAGAGGTGAAGTGATTTGTTCTGGGTCACACCGCAAGGTCAGGAATAGAACCCTGGTTTCCCGACTCCTAGTATAGGGCCCTCACCATCAGATAACACTGCATCCCAAAAGGACACCCTCACAGCTGCTAATCTGCCTGACCTCACTGTGGTTCCAAATCCTGTACTGAGCTGGATTTCGGAGGTTTCTGTGGCTCCCTTGGCATGGTCCATGAATCCATCACATCGCTGTCAGCACCAGTGAGGGAAAAAAGTTGTCAGTTCCCCAGACGAGCGTGAATGGAAAATAACAGACGTGGGGGAAGGGAAGTCCCATAGAAGGCTTGATTCCTTTTATTTTCCATACCACCAGCGAAGCCGTGCATCCTCTGCCCTTTTTCCTGTATTCTGGCTAACCCCCCATTTCATTCCATAATGCTCTTGTCCCAGCTATAAGTAATGTCGCAATGGATGGAGTTGCAAAAAAGGCTAATATTCTGGGATCTATTAACAGAAGTGTCGTATGTAAGACATGGGAGGTAATTGTCCTGCTCTCCTCAGCACTGGTAATGCCTCAGCTGGAGTCTGGTGTCCAGTTCTGGGTGCCCTTACCAATCTGAGTTTAAGGCAGCATCTGTAACCACCTGACCAGACCCTTCTGTTTCCTACCCTTGCTGCACACTGTTCACAGAAATGCTGCACGCACATGGGATGATGCACGTGAACACTCTTGCTGGAAGAGTAAAAGACGGGGCCAATCCTCCCTCCCTTCTGTCTTGTGTTGTCATTGACCCCTGTGCAGAGTTGGTCTAAAATGCACAGGGGCACAGAATTTGCAGAGGCAAAAACAATGGGGGTGTACACAAGACAGTGGAGAATCCCCATCACCAGGTCCTGATGCCTGCAGAAAGCCCCGGTCACCCACATGTTCACCTCTGTACAAGGTGTCCTTTGTTAGCCATGCCATTGCCTCTCCTGCTCCTACCCGCATGACCACAGACATTGTGGGGATTCTGTGCTGGTGCCCAGGGGCCTGGGCAGGCCAGCACTTCAGGCTTCAAGTCCTTATTACAACAAGGTACTGGGAACACACACAGGGTGCTTTGGATACGGCCTCCTGTGTGCCAGGCTGTCATGTGCACCTGTGTTTGAATTGGTTCCTTAAATAAGAATATTCCTGTTATTATTTATATACACCATGGTAGCTCTTAGGGGTCCCAGCCAATATAACAGTCCTGCTGTGTTAGGAGCTGTACATACACATAGGGAGGGGCCATCCTGACTAGTCTAAATATACAAGACAGTGGGAGTATTATTATCCCATTATGCAGGTGGGGAACCCACGACTCAGAGAGTTGAAGCAACTTGCCCAAAGTCACACAGTAAGTCAATATCAGAGCCAGGAATCAAACCCACAGCTCCTGCAACCCAGAGCCTTCACCCGCTGGCCAACCTTCCTCTTCCATGAGTGGTTTCACACTCCTGATCCAATCTTTGCTCCCCTGAATTTGCAGGCTGAGGATGAAGGCCTAGGCTCTTCCTTGTGCGTGCACTCCATCCCAAAGGTGGGGCTAGGAGGGAGCCTAGAGACCTGCAGGATGCTGGGTTGGTTCCCCTGGCAGGGTAGCAAATGGAGAAGGGTGTTCTCCAGAGTGTGTGTGTGTGTGTGTGTGGGATCGTTGGTTCAATGGGCTGAGGGAAATGGAGCTGTGATTATTAGGTGGGGTTTTGCTCTCGTTGCTCTGCATGGTTCTGTTTGCAACTGCTGTTTTCACATCTGGAAGGGGTTCCTGTTCCTTTTTCATTAAATGTTGTGTGACTTTCCCATCCCGCCCACTGCAGGCGGCAGCCTCCAGCCAGGGCCCTGCATGTATATTCTCAGTGCTCTGAGCCATTCTGGGGGAGAGCCGGTACCGTGAGCTTCTCGAGTTTTCTGTTAGGGGAGTGTGAAGGGACATCATTCTCTTCTCATGTGTGTTGCCTGTTTTCTTTGGCTGCAGGCTCCTGGCAAGCTCTGGGTTGATTTTCGAGGCTCGTAATCATGGAGCCTTTGATTAGCAGAGTTTGCCCCGTGTTGGATTCCCTCAAGCACTGATCCACTCCATGATTCTTTCATAATCCTTCCCCAGAACAATGGGCTACCTCTGCTATTCTAGACCAAGTTACTCTAGAAAATTGTGGTTTGGGTTAAATATTTTTTTCCTTGGAAAACGGCTGCATGCCCAGAAAAATGTTGGATTTCTCATCAGAAAACCAAAAACCGAACACGGATTTCCCCTCGCGCCAGTTTTTGGCTGAATTTTTTCAGGTTTTGGTGGCTGAAAACTGGAAAAAAATAAATCAGTTTTCAAACAAAAAAGACAAAATGTTCAGCAGCAAAACTATTATTTTCTGACCTGCTCTAATTGCTAATGGTGTTGTGGCCTGGTGTGTTGACAGGGATTTTATGCTCGTCAAAAGCATGCTAATGGTGAAGTATTTCTCCCCACGGGCAGCTGCCCCTTGTGAACACTGGCCTGACTCCTGTATCTGGACACCTGCAACAGTGCACAGGTCTCCTGCACAGCCCCAACTGCAAAACCGGGCCCATAATTTGTAACTGGTTTGACGAGGGCTTGAATCATTTCACAACCATGCTAGAACATCAGAACGGCCAGACTGGGTCAGACCAAAGGTCCGTCTAGCCCAGTATCTGTCTTCCCACAGTGGCCAATGCCAGGTGCCCCAGAGGGAATGAACAGAACAGGTAATCATCAAGTGATCCATCCCATGTCATCCATTCTCAGCTTCTGGCAAACAGAGGCTAAGGACACCTGGATAATAGCCATTGATGGATCTATCCTCCATGAATTTATCTAGTTCTATTTTGAACTAGGCTATAATCATGTTTGTAAAAGGGTTTGAGCAGTGGGCAAGGCCATTGTAACATCCCGGTCCTTTCAGGAATTGCAGCTCCTGGCTATTGAGATGGGAGTTTTGTGGTAGGAATTGCGTGTTGGTTCTGTCTTTTGCAAGGGTGCTCGTATTCCATGCTAATGGATGGCAAGACCAGAAGGAAACATTTTGATCATCTAGTCTGACCTAAGCAACTGGAGCAAGACTTACACGCCGAACCTCCAGCACTGACTCCTACATGAGCTATGTAAGTTTGCTTCTCTGATGCGTTCCCTCGAGTTTTGCACATATGAAATAGCTGTGTACAGATAAGATCGAGAAATAAAGCAGTGTCCTTTGCTGCAAAGAAGATTGTAATGAATACAAAGCGCATCCTTAACGGTAGCCATCAGACACAGACAGACTTTGTTCTCTCTGCTTCTCTTGCTCGCTGATTGATTCACACGCCTTGTACGACCTAATGCTGCCAAATGAAAAATCCCCCTTCCAGAAGTTCTTCAGATCAACCAGCACTGAATAATTAATGTAGTCTCCTAGGGTTGCGTTGTTGTTTTTTTTTTCCCATGAAAGCAGCCTATGAATACACCTGCTTGTTCATGTTTTTGCTGAATTAATCCATGAAATAATCCTGAATTATCCATGAAATGTTCAATGGCACCATGATCTCATCAGGCATGAACTGTGCATGAGACAAGCTTAGCAACCAGGAAAAACACAGCAGTCCCAGCTGGGGAACACTTCAAACAAACACGGAGCTCCTGAATATTCAGCAAGTCAGGAAAAAAAAAAAGATCTTTCATAGGCTATGTCTACATTACGAGCTAGGGGTGTGATTCCCCTCCTCGTGTACACATACTGCACCGGCTCTCATCAAACTAATGTAGTATAAATAGCAGGGTAGCCACGGTAGCACGGGTCATGGCAGGAGAAGCTCAGCTGAGCCTTGCTTAGTATATGGCTGCTGGTTTCAGGCGGGTTTGCCACTACCCATGCTAGAATTTTGCTTTTCTTCCATTGTTTTTTTTCCCCCTCTCTCCCTCTATTTGCAGCTCTTCCCCCCAGTTTCAGACTGTCTGTCATTTTCTGGGATGAAGAAATCAGCAGGGCTGGGCAAAATTTTTCAGTCAAAACTTTTTCAACAAGAAATTGGGGTTTTCAGCAAAATGAAAATTTTCATGGACAGTGTCTGCTTACCTTGGAAATTTTCAGTTTTTCGTTAGAACACCATCCTCCCCATCCCCAATGGAAAATGTGGAGCTGAAAAACAAACCAAAAAATTGGTTTGCAGGCAGACATTTTGCGGGTTTTGATTGCCAAAAACTGGAAAAAAATTGGTTTGGGGTATTTCAAGAAAAGTTGAAATTTTTCATGGAAAAGAAAACCAAACATTTTCTGACCATCTCTAGAAATCATCCGTCTAACAGATCTGTGAATCACTTTCATAAGCAGAGGCCAAAAATGAACTAAAGCTCCATTATTTTTAAGAGGGCCTGATGTTCAGAGGTGCTGAGCACTCTCAACCCCAGTTGATGCTCTGGGGAACTCAGTTTGCATTTCTTTAGCCGCTTGAGGCCCCGAGTTGTGATCAGGATCCTTGTGCTAGGTGCCGTTCACGCACACACTAAGAGACCGTCCCTCCTCTGAAGTGTTGATAGTCTAACTAGACAAAAGAGGAATTATTATTATCTTCATTTGACAGATGGGGAAATGGAGGCGCAGAGTGATTTAAGTGACTTGCCCACAGTCACAAAGGAAGTCGGTAGCCAGGAATTTGAGATAGACTTCAGATGTAAAATTAGGGACCGGATTGCAAACATACCCAGATCTGGGGGTGTTTTATCCTGGTGCTGTTTGACACATTTAAAGCTAGGAGGACTGATTCTTCCCTAACTTACACCAGATTTAAATAGGGGTAACTCCAATAACTTAAATAGACTCACTCCTGATTGACACCAGTGCGAGTGATAAGAGAATCAGTCCAGGGGGCATTGGCTATGTTTCAGTCTGGATCATAATTCACATTTCAGACACTCTACACTTTGGGAATGTTTGGACGAAGGGCTTTGGTTTGCTCCCATCTTCATCTGTGACTTCCCCTCCCACCGTGTTGCCTCGTATCTGCAGATACCAAACCCTCAAGGTCTTTACCTAGCTTTGGGAGGAAGTTCTGGGAGGTGGGATGATTTGGAAGTTCCCCAGGAACCACACTGAAATAGAGGGGCAGGGTTCTGACTTGAACCAGTTTTATTAGCTCTGTTATTTTGCTTTAAACGCATCTACTTTTGTAGCACAGCCAAGGAGAATTGTAACTATGGGCTCGGGATCAATGCTAGAGCAGAAATGCTGAAGTCACCCCAGAAGGAATCCACATTGGCTGATAAGTCATCTAATTTAATGGTTACACAGTCAGGGCGGAGACCCTTTCAGAAAAGCAACTGCCAATGCATTCTGAGTTACTTAGTGGAAACTGGCACATGGATGGGATCTGAATGCACCTGTAAAACAAGGATAATAATCTTTCCTTTCTCTTAACCCCATGAGCTGTTCAGTTCAGGGGTTGTGTTTTACTGTGTTTGTATAGCACCTTGTACACTGGGGCTTTGATCTCAGATGAGACTTCTAGTTGCTACTGTAATAATAATGATAATAATAATATAGACCCTCACTAAATAATTGTATCTGACGGGGGTGGGATCTAATCCCGTATCTACTTGGACGTACCATTCTGTTTGATTCCTCCTTATCCTGCGCTTGGCTCTTTCCTGCTTGAATTGAATATTTTAAGGGAATTGGGACAACAGAAAAGGTGTCTCAGGAATTGCAGAGATGGGGGATTTATTTTGCTTGTTGAAAGAGTTGTGCGGCAAAACTCCCTTTTCACGGCTAGTTTTGAGAGTGTCTGCAGGGAGCCAAAGACAGAGGTAGCATGTCCTAGTGCTTAGCGCATGACATTACGGCCTTGTGAACACTCAGATTTTAGTCAGCGGTATCATTTCAAACTCATAGTGCGGACACTGTTGTTGACTACTGACCCATGGCCTGAGCTCAGGTGATCAGGTAAATAATCATTTCCATCTCAGAAAGAGTTAAGATGCTTGGTAAATTAGTGCAAATGAAACTAAAGCTGCAATGCAAGTTAGCGTAAGCAAATAAACGTAAAAGATTACTTTACAACAGACTTTGCAATAAGCCTGGCTTAGGGATAGTAATAGTTAGCATCAGGCAACATTAGACCTAATAAAAATTAGCATAAGTGACTGACCTGGGGCCAGATGATTTAGCAATATATATCTAGTGATAAACTGCCTAGATAGCAAAATCTTCATTTAGCCAGACATCCTTAACTGTATTGTATCTAGTATCAGAGGGGTAGCTGTGTTAGTCTGGATCTGTAGAAGCGACAGAGTCCTGTGGCACCTTATAGACTAATAGATGTATTGGAGCATAAGCTTTCGTGGGTGAATACCCACTTCATCGGATGCATGCAGTGGAAATCACTGCATGCATCTGACGAAGTGGGTATTCACCCACGAAAGCTTATGCTCCAATACATCTGTTAGTCTATAAGGTGCCACAGGACTCTTTGTCACTTCTGTATTGTATCTATCTGCACAAATGCTTACGTCAAGTGTCGGAACTCCCAACCAACAAATAAGGGACAAGAGGCCCAGACTTAATCAGCTATGGTCTCGGAAATTGATTGGTTTAAGGAATAGGTGCATACAAGAGACCTCTGGGGATCAGGATGGTGGCAACCTCAATGCTTATCTCTCTTTAAGACAAACCCACAGCCCTGCATACGCACGATTCTTATCTTGTTTTCTAATGCTGTGATTTTGCATATATTGATTGTGGTATTAATAAAACTCATTAAGTTTCTATGTTTGACTAGAACAGGGTTCAAAAAAGAACTAGATAAGTTCATGGAGAGTAGGTCCATCGATGCCTATTAGCCAGGATGGGCAGGGATGGTGTCCTAGCCTCTGTTTGTCAGAAGCTGGGAATGGGTGACAGGGGATGGATCACTTGATGTTTACCTATTCTGTTCATTGGAGCACTTGGTATTGGCCACTGTCGGAAGACAGGATACTGGGCTAGATGGACCTTTGGTCTGACCCAGTATGGCCATTCTTATGTTCTTATGTGTGACTCACGAATCGTCTTCTTCGTAATTAATCTCTAAGTAGCCACCAAAAAATGAAGCTGTTATTAGTGACAAATGCATTTTGCACCCCAAGTAAATCATAAGGCTACACAGTTCACACTAATGCAGCATGATTAGTTTATCCCAGTTTCAACCAGGGTAAACTGCACTAGTATAACTTGTGTCTACGCTACTGTTTTGCACTAGAGCACATACAAATTCCATTCTGGAAAACATCTAGGTCTCACTTTTAGCTTTGACTTGCTGTGTAGCCCTGAAGCAAGCACTTCACATCTCTATGACTCAGTTTCTCTACTGGAAAACATGTCTAATAATAGTTATCTACTTCTCATGGGGGATGTGAGGATTAGTTATTATAAAGTGCTGTGGGAGTCATTTACAAAGAGTGCTGTGTAAGCATCAAAGTTACTTTCCCAACAGAAGGAGGAGAGATTATGCAAGAAACTTGCATGAAAATTCACAGAATGTCTCCAGAAATGTGTGAAGGCGGCTGCTGAGTTGGCAAAAGTAGGTGGCGGCAAAGCCACAATTCAATGGAACTAGCTGAAACGTAACAAAAAGTGAAAAATGTCCATCAACGCTTTTTTCAGCAGAAAATTGGGGCTTTGACTAAATGGATTTTTTAATGGAAATATCTGCATGCCTCGAATAGTTCCCCACGTTTCATCTGAAAACTCAAAAGACTAAAATTGTCATTCGAAAACTGGAAAACGTTCAGTTTTCAGTATCACATTTTTCAGTCTCCATTTTTTTCCCTATGAAAAGTCAACATTTATTCTGCACAACCACCCTGCCCCCACCCCGTTTCCAATCCAGCTCAAGTAGCGAAGTTTTGTGATAAAACTAGCACAATATACTTTATTGTGGGAATGGAATTTTCAGGGAGCCAGCTGCATAGCAACGCTCTAATTACTAGGCCAAATTAACCTAATGACTTCAGTGGTGGCACATCAGGAATGAATTTGGTTCAGTCTGTCCAATGCAAAATGGAGGTTTCACTAGGGCATGGTTAAGTCTCTGTTTTAAGGCCTGATTCAAATCTCATTTACCCAGTGTAACTCTACTGATGTCAAGGAACTTCTTCCTGATTAATGCCAGTGCAAGGGGAGAACAGAACTAGACCCACAGTGACACATCGGTGCACGGAACACACAAAGTTGACTTTGTTTAGTGTCCTTCCCAAAAACCATATCCCCAAACGCATTACACGTTTAAAATACCATAGGGATGGAGTCTCACCTCGAGAGCAGAAGGAGAGAGAAATTAGGCAGCAGAGACAGGGCAAGGATGCTGTGTTCTCAAATTAAATTTAAAAATAGACGGAGAGTCAATGAGGCAGCAAGATACAGGCAGGCTGTTCCAGATGGCAAGAGCTAGAGAGGAGAAGGATCTGGCACCAAGAGCAGCGAGAGGGTTTGGGGGGAGAGGCAGCTAGGACAGGAAGATCGTAAGGGCCAGCGGGAGGAGGAGAAGGAGAAGGAGTGAGTGAAGCCTAAGGGAACCTGGTTGCTACAACTCACATGCCTTGGGGCTGGAGGGAGATATGATTGACACCCAGCTGATTGCATGCAGTGTTACTGTAGCCATGTATGTCTCAGGACATAAGAGAGACAAGGTGGGTGAGATAATATCTTTTAATGGACCAACTTCTGTTGGGGGTGGGGGAGGGACAAGCTTTCAGGCTATACAGAGCTCTTCTTCAGGTCTGGGGAGCTAACTCAGAGTCGAGGATCTGGGCCGTGTCTCGGGTCCCATCTCTGGGGATTGCTCAGATATTTTGGTGATGGAAGTGTTATAAGTACCCTAAATAGACAGCCAAAATACTGCCTGGCAAAAAAGGTTCAATCTGCTATGATCAGCTGCAAAGTGCTCCAGAAAAGGACTGAAGGTGGCTGTTCTTCCCAGAGGTAAGGGGCCAGCTACTGCAGGAACAACCCTTCTCGGGAAGGCCCCTGGGAACCCAAACTGGAGAGCTCAGCAGTGATCAGAGGGATGGTAAATGGTAGGGGGAAGGCTATGTTACAAACTCTGAGGGCTTGGGATTCCGTGTAGGTTGCCCTAAGATTTTCACAGCCAATCGATTCCCAGTGTTCCAAGTTCTCGGGATGCTTGTCTCCATGTGCTGTTAGTTTGCAATGGTTTTACCCTCATCCCATAAAGATTAGGATTTCTTTCCTCTGCTGCCACCCATCCCAAAGCAAGACATGGTCCCCATTCTATTTTCCACATACCACACCTGCTCACTACTATGGGCACCGTCTGGGTGTATCTGACATCAGAATGGATGCCCAATACTTCAGAGAGTTGCTTAACGGTCTGGGTATGAGCAGCCACATTGACTTCAGCAGGGCTACAGAGGTACTTAGATTTAAGCATGAGAGGAAATCTTTGCAGGCTCATCCCTATATACAGAGAATTGTTACCTCTGACTGGAATGAATCAGTGGTTCTGCGATGGCATATTTGTAGATGCATCTGCAGGATCAGGGACTAACAGAGCACTGAAACACCATCCAATTGACTAGGACAGGAAGAGAAGATGACTCCTGTATCCATTGGAAGCTGCAGTGGGAATGTAGATAGATGGGATATAAACACCTCGTTTGGCGGGCAGGACACTCGGAACAACACCCCCATTCCTATACATAGCGCCATAGGACGTGTGACGATCACAAACCCAGGAGCTTGCTTTTACACCTTGCCCCAACGCCCTAGACAATATCCCAGTATCCTGGACCATTTTGGTTCCTGGTCTTGAGCCACCCAAGCATGCCATTTAGCAGTGCGTATATTTGCATCACTTCCCTTCACAAAACCAACCCGGGGCTCCCATCCTGCAATTGGATACATGCAGACGAACGCTTTGGATGGATCCAACAGCAGGATTGTGGCCTTAGCTGCAAGTATCTACTTCCCATAATGCCTTGCAAATCTTTGCTTGAAAACAACCTTAAAAAAACCCCCCAAAAACCCCCCTCTGAATTCCAGTATATTCCATTACATGCCTTGGATTAAGGTTCCCAAATATGCATTTAATTTAGGCTTAATAAAGCGATTATTGTCCAGTTGTTAATAGCTACTTATTAAAAGCATATTGACTTCATGTGGTGCTGAGAGATCTCACAGGGAGAGCCCCGGGCTGAGATACCCACCTCCACCTCTTTAGCATTTAATGAGAGATACATGTGTGTGAGGCTGTTAATCCTCAACAAATATGTTTTTAATAACCACTTGTTATTCAGTTAAGGAACCGTGTATATATATACCACCCCCCTTATGAAACATAAATGAAATACATATTTGGAAGCCTTGTTTAATAGAGTTACCAGTTGCTTTGTGATGGAATAACATAATGCAGGCCAATGTATGTTTCACACCTATAACAGATTCCAGAGGTGCGATGACTTTGTCACAGAATAGGTCTATGGCAAAGTGAAGGCAAAAATCCAGTCTCCATTCTATCTTATCCACTGCACCATACTGCCCCCTAATTCCAGGCAAAGGGAAAGCACATGGGGGGATTGTTTTCTAAGCCAGTTAGCAGTAGCGACTGGGATGCAGAGATGTAACCGACCCAGAGTAGAAGCTCTTTGCAAAGACTGGAGCTTTTCCTTTGCAGGGATTTGTGCTGAATTTGTTTCTGGTTTCAGGCCATGCCAGTTGATGTTGCTGAGCTTTACTTTGAGTTCAAACGAATCCAGAAACCAAAAGCCAGGGGTTGAACTGGAGTGGCTCAATTAACTCATCGTTCTTTTGAGGCTGCCCCCTTAGGCTCGAAAACCTACTGTTGTGACAAAAGCCTTCTGCAGGTGCACTGAGCCTCCAGTGCCACAGTGAAGACTGCCTGAGTCTGCAGACAGCCTGTAATGATGGTGCTGAAAGAGCTGTGAACAGCCCAGGTTCATGCCAATAGGGAGTTGACTCTGAAGCATAATGATGACCATTCTAATGCCAACATTATTAACAGTAACGCTGCTGATGAAAGCATGTAAGAAAGGAGAGGGAGCATGGTATTATGAAGATCAGCACGACCTACTGTGAGTGGCATCACATTTTGGCATCAGTGCAGCAGAGTGTGGTTTGTGGGAGGGTCATTAACATCACTGATGGGTGTCAGCTGAGCAAGCCAGAGGACCAAGCTCTGCTCCTAAGTGGTTACAAAGTTGTGCAAAGCTCGTGGATCATCCTTGTTTTGAGCTACCAGTGGGGCTCGATTCCAGACCTGAAGGCATGCCCCTCTTAGGATGAGAGAGATGGGTATCAAGTCTCTATGGCCATTCAGTGTCTGATCTGCCTGCTGTATCTTGCCAGCCAGGCTACCAGCCTGTGCCAAATATGAGCTGGACACACCTCTGCTCCCACAGTCGACAGGACACCAGCCGATAATGACTTGGAGATCCGGGCAAGATTCAAACCAGAGCCATCCAAGTCCACCTGGCCTCAATTTATTTGCCTAGCTCATTGAGGTCTTGTTGTGTCTTCAAATGCTGGGGGACTCAAAAGAATTTCTGAGATCTGATTGTTTTGGAGAGTTCAAAAACGCTGCCCCTTTCTTATTTTCTGTTTTGCTTTGAAATAACTTAGCCAAGGGGTTGGGGTTGGGGTTGGGGGAGATACTGCCAGAAATGCTCATAATGACCCCCTTTGGGGACTAGGTTTATACGCTCAGCTGTCCCTTGTAAACTAATCCCTGTGTGAGATTTTTCCCAAACCTTTCAGTCCCCACCACCCCCACTGCTTGGCTCATGCTGCAAGTATGCAGAAAAAAATACTTTGGTACAAGAATGTGCCTTTTGTACTGCAGGAGGGTCGGGATAAGAGAAAAATAAAACCATCAGGGCCTGCAAAAAGGGGGGTATGATGGGGAGTCAGCCTCATTGCCACGGTCCTTTGCCAGAGGCTCATGCTTAGGGTCCCTGCACTCGCCAGAGGTTCCCCATGATGAGTCTCAGCTTGAGCCCACCACCTCTTGTTTGCCACCATGGCAACATCACAGTCAGGATCTGTAAGTGGAACTGAAAGCACGGAGTGTTTACAGCCGGATCGCTTCCCTGCAACATGTGGGGTGGGGGGTGTCTGTGTCTGCACGGCCAAGAGTAGCAAAAAGAGCTCAGCAGCCCCATTGTTCAGCATGGTGGGGTTGGGAGGCGATGACAAGGCGGGGGGGAAGGGGGGGAGTCTCTGTTGGGGTGGGTGAGGGGAGAAGATTCTTTATTGTTCCCAGTGGTGGTGGAATTGGGGGTGGGGGGAGTTCTCCATTGCCCCCAGTAGAAGTGGCTGAGTGCTGAGCCCTTTTGAAGATCTGGCCTGGAACTTTAACCTGACACTCTTCCGGTTTTCTGTGCCCGCCTGGCATGGACCCAGGATAAAGGAGACTACGCCAATCTCTCTCTGCCCACCTGGCACAGACTCTGCCCACAGCCCCTCTGCAGAGAAGAGCCTGAGATGGATTTCTAGGCCCACCTAGCCTGGGTTCAAAGTGCAGTCCCAGGAAAAAGAGAGCTCTGATGTGCACAGCCGTGCCCGCCAGGCGTGGATTCGGTGTCCAGCCACACAGAGAACCAGGCTGCTCAGTCCAAGGAACTGAGTTAATTTCCCTGCCTGCCTTTCCCTTTCTAAACTATCATTGGCACCAGGGAGCCTCCTCTGCTTAAGAGGACTGAAGGACTCGCACCCTCTCCTCGGCAGGGGCCTTGCTCTGGTCCCAGCTGGGCTGCAGTGGGAAACCAGCCTGGTTAAACGCTACTCAGCCAGCCCGTTTAACCAGATGCCATCCCCTCCCGAATGAGCTCCAGGAAAGCACAGGCGAGCGATGGCCAGAGGTCTGCTGAACAGCGAGCTGTCATGCCGTGCGAGGGCATTTGAATCATCGGCACTTGTGACCTCAGGGGATGTTTAACGTAGCTGTTGGCAATCTGGGTCAGAAGCAAGTGGGCTCTTTGCCCATGGAAAAAAAATCTGTCATTTTCGCTATGAATAAGTACCAAATTCTCCAAACTTTGGTGGCAAATGAGCCATGACTCCGGCTGTCACTGCCATGCAAGAAAAATGGACTGAAATGGAAGGTGGAAAGGGCAGCCAACTCTATAAGCCTAGTGTAGGCTTCGGAAATTATATAACAGGCGGCATAACAGCGCTAAGTCACAAAGAGTCCTGGGGCACCTTATAGACTAACAGACGTATTGGAGCATAAGCTTTCGTGGGCGAACACCCACTTCGTCGGATGCATGCATCCGACATCTGCATGCATCCGACGAAGTGGGTATTCACCCACGGAAGCTTATGCTCCAATACCTCTGTTAGTCTATAAGGTTCCACGGGACCCTTTGTCGCTTCTACAGATCCAGACTAACACGGCTACCCCTCCGATACAGCGCTAAGTCAGTGGCTCTCCAGATCACTTTGCAAACAAAAGATTCCCCACAGACCTCTTCCTTCCAGAGCCTCTCTGTCACTCATGGGAGCATTCTCACAATTCTGCATGCTATGGAAAGGCTCCTTATACCAGTGATGGGCCATGAACCACAATGGAAGGATTATGGATCTAGAGGGCCAGTGAACCGTACCATGACCTGTGCTACTATTACAGAACGACAGACATTACAGGTGGGCTACTCTTACTAGTAGAGTTGGTCACTGAAACATCAATGAAACCATGTTCCATTGGAATATGCAGTGCTGTCAAAATCGAACTGCTTTGCAAAAAAATTAGGTCTATGTCATGGGATTTCATTTTGGGGGAAAAAAATGTGAAAAAAGTGATGTTAAAATGTCCTCTTTCAAGATCTTCTGAAGGAAGTGTTTCAAAGTTTTATTTTGAAACAACTTTTCCTTTTCTATGTTTTATTATATTACACATATATTACACATTTTGACATCATAGAATTTTTAAAAAAAAGTCAAAATCAAATCAAAATGTTAACGAAACATGTTGAATGACCCCCCCAAACTATAGTTCTTTAATTTTCCTTCATGGAGAATTTTGAAAATTTCAGTTTTTGCTCCGATTTAGAGCAAAACCAAAGTTCAAAATCTGTCACGAAACAGAACATCTGTCCTCCTCACCACTCGACTTGTTGGGTCAATAAATTTGCACCTAGATTGTGCAGTGACGGGAATACAGGTGTCTTAGGTAGGCTAGAAAGAGTCTATGCAGAATTATTGTTTATGGCGTAAACTGAAGTAGCTCCAGTCAATAGACTTCTGGACTGGTAGTCAGGCGACTTGGGTTCTGTTTGTGGCACTTGGGCAAGTCACTTCACTTCTCTTTTCTTCTTTATCCCCTTACACTTGTGTTTTATCAATTTAGATTACAGCTCTTCAGGAATGGGATTATTTTTTACTATATGGATGTACAGCTCCTTGCGTAGTGAGGCCCTTATCTAAGTCCAGGCCCCCAGGTGCTACTGAAATGAATAATAATCATAAGGCTATCCTTTCTACAGACAACACGTCTCTTTGTGTGCAGACGCAAATGGCCATATCCAATTCACCAAAGAATTTGTTGGAAACCTTGTAGTATTTTGCCAATAAATTGACTAATTCCTCCCATTGTTTTCCCATTTGATAGAGCTGGGTGAATAAAACATGAATATCTTTGCTGAACAATCTGTACAAGGAATTTCATACAATTCAATAAAAATATTTGACCCATTATTTCTCGCTCCCCCACTATCCACTCTCTTCTGCATCCGACTCTCTCATGACCTACACCCAAGGAACAAGGGGCAGTAAAGTACCGAAAGCTATTCCCTCTATATTTATCTCAGAACTTACATTGCTTTCACCACCCAACCACCTCTCAAACCTTAATTAATGTGTCCACATGACACCCTTGGGAGGCAGAGATGTAGTATTCTTCTGATTTACAGATGAGGAAACTGAGGCACAGACAGATGAGATGACTTTTCCAAGCTCACACAGTAAGCCCGTGGCAGAGCCAAGAACTGAAGTACAACCCCTGGGGCCCCAGTCTAGTGCCTTAAATGCACGTGTAATCCATGGGTGAGCGTGTGTTACATGTCCCCCTCTGTGTAGGATCCACAGAAGATGTGAGTCTTTTCCAGCCCTAGTTAGTGCACTTTAGCTCACGTTGTAGCAGGCTGTGTTTTTAATTCCTGCGATCCCTGGTTCAATCACCAGCACGTCAGCCAATATGGCGGCCATCGCAGTCAGCTGTCATCTTTCTATTGTCAGAGAAGAGCCTAGACTTAAGGAATCTTCTGAGCTGGATCCATGATTTATGCATAGGTTGGACCCTCAGAAAAGCAAATCCAGCAACATATGGCTCTGAACTAACAGGGTTGCCCTGGGTTTGAAAGAAATCATTACTTTAAAAAAAAACACAAAATAAAGACATGGCAGTATTGCCATTGAGTTCAGTAAAACCAGGATTGAGCCGAAATATGTCGAAGGCTCAACAGTGTATCATTCAAGCACATCTCCAAGACATCCCCGCCCCCCCTCTGTCATTCAGCACAGGAGACAGCTGAGTAAGTCAGAGGCTAGACCCGTCCTGTTGCCAGCTTCAGAGGCCCAAACTCAATGGGTAAGCTGGGGCGGTCCCTGCCAAGTGCTGGGGGTTCTTTACCATTTCTGTGTTTTTGCACCGACCTGATATATCTATTGTCGCAGAGAAGAATCACTCTGATAGGTGTCCTGTTTACGGAGCAGTTCCTAGCCAAAACGTTGCAAAGTCCTGGTTCTTCTCAATTTGTTCTTGAAAAAGCAAAGCAGTCTGGCCAAAATCAGCACCGGTGTAAATTCTGAGTAGCTCCAATGGAGGTCAGCGAGAGGCAGACTGGGTCAGTGGTTAGGATACTAGCCTGGAATTTGGGAAACCTGCATTCATTTCCCCGCTCTGCTGCAGACTTCCTGTGTGTCCTTGGGGAAGTCACTTAATCTCTCTGACCTTAGTTCCCAGTCTGTAAAATGGGCACAATAGCCATTCACTACTTCACAGGGTGCTGTGAGATAAAACACACTAAAGAGCATGAGGTGCTTAGATACTAAGGCAATGGAGGCCAGATAAGCATGTTAGAAAACTAACGGTGAAACTCAGAGGAATATTTAGCCTATAGTCTGTAGCTCTGGCAAGGAACCAGACTTTGGGTCAAATCCTGTTCCCAGTAATTCTGCCCCTACTTTCAGTGGGAGCATGGTCAGGTCTTTTGTTTGAAATCTACTGGTTTGCTTCACCACTTCATGCTATGCCAGTGGAGTTCCATTGAAGTAAATGAGCCAGATCCCCAGATGGTGTAAATCAGTGTAGCTTCTCTATGATGATTTATACCAGCCGAAGATCTGGCCCAATGGAGTTACAGGGTATAACCGAGTGGAGAACCCAGCCCTCTGGCTCTTTGAGTTCCTTTTGTATCTGCTGCCTCGCAGTTGTGAAAATGTTACTGTTATAATGTGGGGAAAATCCAAAGATCTCCCTCTCGCTTCCCCCATGTCTAATCTAACGCCTACGAAATCCCTGTGAATGTTATTAACCAAAGACTGGGCAACCTAGTGACCTTCTATTTCAGTTATTGAGTCTAAATCCTATGAGGGTTGTGTTTTTTATTAAACATGTTTCATATCTCTTATCATCCCTGTGGCAGCTGGATGGCTACATTTTCAGTGCAATTATATGCATCATCTAAATATACTCTACATTTAATGATAATGTTTAAACAACTCCTTGGAGGAAGATGCAAACCAGCATAAACAGTATGTCAAGTTATCATGACACTTTGCATGCATATAGAATATGATCCAAAGCCCGCTGAAGTCAATGGAAAGACCCCCCTAATGATTTCAAAGGGCGTTGGATCAGGTACATCTTGGTATAGTTGTGTCAACAGACATACAGCCGATACAGAATGCAAGAAGAACAGGAACACAGTGACCGAGGGATGACACCCACAGAGGATGTGAGTTGCTGTCTGGGAAGATGGAACTGCCTGCCCTACCACAGAGCTAGCAAGATTGTCAGCTCATTGGGGCAGTGGCTCTTTTTGTTCTGTGTCTGCACAGCGCCTAACGCAATGGGATCTTGGTCCATGACGAGGGCTCCTAGGTGCGACAACAGTGCAAATACAAATGTGCACAGAGGAACAGCAAAAAGGGACAGATTTTTTAAAAGACAGACACAAACGGTACAGCTGTTTGAAACTTTTTGCCTGAAACTTTTTTTTTTTTGATAAACGACTTTTCAACTGAAATGAGATTTTCATGGAAAATTTTCGATTTGGTTGACATTTTTTGTGTTTTCAGCAAAAAAATATATATTTTTTTCTTTTCTTCCTTACACGGGGGCAAGAAAGTAAGAAAGAAACTACCACAAAACTGAAAACTAATAACTGAAAATTTTCTGGTTGTCAAATCTGACATTTTTTATTACATTTTGAACAGTTGTTTTAGTTTGGGTGTTTTGGGGAAGTGTGTGTGTGTTTGTTTAATTTTTTGGGGAAATTTCACAGGAAATACTTTCCATTTCCTGACCAAATAAACGTTCACTGTGGATGTGAACTAAGGAACGCGCTTAACAAGGAAATTAGGTCATGTTAGGATGCAGCCTTGAGGAGTTGTGTTAGCTAGCACTTTGCAGGCAGTGTAGACATGGATAAATTGTATTTAACATGTTGCTACATGGTCATGAATAAACCCTGCTGGAACCATGACTGATTGATAAGATCCTACTTTCCCCTTATGCAGGCAAAATTCCCATTGAGGATTAAGTGCCAATTTCTACAACCCTTATTCACATGAATACCCCGCTGAAATCCAAGATACCTCAGTCATTGGATGTTATAGATCAATAGACAGATAAATAGGCATGCATTTTTATTTTGGAAAGTTAAAATTGCAATTGAAATTTCAAATTTAAGTGCTGGTTAAATTTTTTAAACAAAGTTTCAATTAAAATATTCATCCAAATTTTGATAAAAAATGGGGGCAAGTTGTGTAAACTTTTTAGAAAAATATGTTCTAATCCCCACTGCTCTAATTGATTCATTCTTCTCCTGAGGACGCTGCTCACAACTATTGGGTTCATGATTCCTGCCACTCTGGAAATGGTGTCACTTTTCTGACTCTCAGTGCCTGAAATCCACAAACATTTTCTCATAGCATAAAAGGAACCAACCTAGAGTCTTTTTCACAGATCCATCGCTGAGGAGGAGCTGAAACCCCACATCATTACTTGTCATGAATAATGATCTGCATTCCAATAGCGCCTATGAGCCCCAGTCATGGACCCGGCCCCTATTGTGCTAGGCGCTGTACAAAACACAGAACAAAAAGATAGTCCCTATAGGAATGCACCTCTCGCTATAGTGCATTCACGGGGCACCCCAGAAAGGAATGGCAAGTGATACATAAGCTTACATCACTAGCAGCTCCTTCGCTTTTCCATAGGCCAAGCTGTTCCAGCCTGTGAGGGCAGCCAAAACAACTCAGTGAGTGAGTCACTGGGAATGGAAACACTTGTGCCACTAAGTCCAACTCCTGGCCTCGGCTTTTGTGAGTGACACAACCATTTTGGCACTAGCCCCTCGCCCTCTCTTGAAGCTATAGATCTGTAGTCCCAGTCACTTTCCACCTTCACGTCCTAGTAATGTTCCATCCTCCCCCTCCCCTTTCCCCCTGACTCAGTGGTTTAGAGTAGAGAGGAATAAACACAAAGGTGCTTCTTGAAGCTGCAGGAGCTGGTCTTAAATCCTGACACTTTTCGGGGTTTGAAAAGCCTTGCGGGGGAAAGGAACTGACTGAGGGAAAGCAGTAAAAGTCTTACACTTGTCAGAAAGGTAGCAGGGAACTGCAATCCCGCCCCTTGCAATTTACTGGCCTAGGGCAGCGTACAGCTATATAATTGCCCTTTAAAATAGGTACAAAAGAGAGTGTATTCGAGGCAGCTAAGAGCAAAGGAAATGGGAAATATTACACATTCCTCATTAGGCTGTAGTCGGTGCAAAGGCAGCCAGGGAAGGGTAGTCAGTCATTTTGGGGAGAGGGAGGAGAGGGGACTGAGACAGGAATGGCCCGGGGTGCTGCAGATACGGAACGAGGGGTATAGGCAATGCCCCGGGAAAAAGCACGGCAAGACGAGCAGGCCGGGAATGAGGAGGGAGCTCCTGAGCGCAACAGAGCATATGAGAGGATGGCTGGCATGGTGGTTCGAACACTAGGCATACCCACGAATGGAAGATGTTCTGAAAGGGCAGGGGAGAAGGAATCCCAGATTCTGGTATTAAGAAAGGCTGGAGTTCGTTTTCCTGGGCAGGATGTACGGGGAGGCACAACTGGAATAGTACTTCTGGCAACTGGAATAGTACTCTGAAGAGCAGCTTCCTTCATAGAGTTTAAGCCCTGAAGGGACCATGACGACATCTAGTTTGACTTCAACAGATGGAGAATCTACTGCTTTCCTCGGTAGTTTGTTCCGGTGATTGACCACCCTCCATGTTCAAAATTTGTGCCTTATTTCTCAGTTGAATTTGTCTGGCTTTAACTTCCAGCCATGGGTTCTTGTTATTCCAGCTGTGAAAGTTCAGCCCGGCCTTCAAAGAAACCAGACAGTGGAATTTATCCAGGTTAGAGGTTTAAGAGTTGCCAGCAGGTCTGGGAGAGTTGGGCAAACTGGTCCCAAATAAACCGGAGCTGATGGGAAACCTACCCACTTTTCAGATGTCCTTATACATTCCCAGCATGGCGTAGGCATCTTGGGAAGTTTGCAGAGAGTCAAGCATCTTTAGAGCAAACCTAGATGCAGTTTCAAATGAACTTTGGTCCAGTTTATGGCTTTGATTCAAAACCACAGGGGGACGATGGTTTAGATGGAAAACTAGGTGAAACTCTGCAGTCTTCTTTGCTCAGAGAGCTTTAATTGGTTTGAATCTGGAATTCAAAGTAAAAACTTAGGTCACGTACTACCAAACCACTAGGTGACTCTAAGGCAAGAACCATGAAGGGAAACTGCTGAGGTTCTCCAATGTCTGGAAACCAGGGGAAAAGCAGGGAGCCTTCTCCTTAGGCTTGGAAGCTGCATGGGGCAGTGAGGTATGTGCGGATAAGTGGGAGAGGACTAGGTAAGGTGACGAGCTGCAGATATACCCCGGTGCAACTTAATGCCAATACTTGTAACTCCGCACAATGAAATAAATACTGCTGCATTTGTTGCAAAATATGAGCATGTGTGCATAGGAGAGTATACAAATAAACATACTCAGTGTGTATATTTAAGTCCCACATTGCAGATTCAGGGTCCATTTAGGGCATTTAATTGGACCACTAAACTTTGAAATAAAAGGCACTCAGTGCATTTATTTCACTCTGATATCACACATTCAGTGAACTACAGCTGACAGACCTACCACAGCTCTGTTTAATTTTTCCTTAATTTCTCTCCTTTTTTATTTCCTCTTTAAAAAGAAATCATCAAACCAAGGAAATTGCACACAAACAACTCCATTAATGGAACACAGAGTGAATACCGAACTGCAGAAAAAACAGGAAGTTTGAGGTGATAGATCCAACAGTAACATGTCAAGCATCTCTGTGGGATGAGATTTGGAAATAACAGATTAATCATGCCTAACGGGACTTTCCTATTCCAAAGGAAAATGAATGTAGATCTTAGGGAGCCATTTGGTTTCAGAGCAAGTGGATGGAGACAGCAACTCCACCTGGAACTGCTGTATCCATTCCCACTACAAAGCCACAGTCAAACTGGCATCACTGTGATATTTCCCCACACAATGGGCAATGTACAGTCTAACATAACTTTTATTTTAGATCGAGGACAACAACAACAAATGTAAAAGGTCCAGAAAAGGGGGGAGCCCAAGCCTAGACAGCTATATTGCAGTCGTATAGCCCTGCAAGCCTGAGTCAGCTGACACAGGCCAGCCACTCTGCACAGGGGGAGAATACTGAGAGATTTAAAGGTGCAGCCCACAAAAAAGAATAAAGGCATCAATCCAGACCACAACTCTCAAGCTCTACTAGATGCAGACCAGGTAACCCTGGGATCCCCATTTACTGAAAAGCATCTGCTCTTAGCCCACCCAGTCTGAAATCATACAGGCCAGAAGTGAGCCAGACCTGTTTCCAATTTTATCTGTAAGCAGTGAATTAGGTGCTTTTAGTCGTGGTCACTGCATCGAGGAGAGAAAATTTGGCAACTTGCGCAACTCTTGTCCTGTCCTCTTTACTGCAAGAAAACATAAGATCTATAAGTGTGTGTGTGCGCATGTGTATCAAAGCGAATGCAGAGACACACGCTTCCTGCCAGCAGATTGGAGCAGGGTGGTAGGCAGCTGGCCACAGGGGGTGTGTGCCATTCCAAATCCAGTTCCCTTCTGCTGTGAGGATGCCACCCACTGCGTCAGAGTGACATCACCTGCCTCCGACAGCTGGGGAGCCCAGGGGAAGGTTTTGTGAACTCTTAATGAGAGTCAGGCAGCAATCAGACATAAACAGCTCTGCAGGGTGGGCATGGTGAGGTGAGATCCAAGGTGGTGGGGGGTGCAAAGCAGGGACCTGACAAAGGAGGCGGAAGGACGACGAAGAAGACGGCTCCAGACTAACATTTTCCTCTCGTGCACACATAAACCCGCTGAATAAAGCTGCGTCGAGAGCTAGTTTAAAGCCAAGAGAAATGAAGTGAGACCTCTTGCTGGCCACTGGGAAGTGAAAGATGAAGGTTGCAAAGGGCCAAGAGTCAAATTATGGATCCAGATCCAACCTCCCCCTCAAAAGTGGTTTGGCCTGGGGGTGGTGGAGAGGGGTTGATCCCTTATCAAGATGTATGTACGCTGTTGCTATCGTGATCTCTAGGTGCATTGATGACAGAGTTAAATGCACACAGAACATGTGTCTACCATGCATTGGCTGATGGCCACGGAGGCTAAAGGAGCTCTCCACTTCTGCACAGCAAGAAGGGGCCTCAGGGAGAGGCTGGACTGTGCCTTGGAGAGGAGCAGACTCAGGCAGGAAGCAAATTCCAGAATTCAGGGTCTTCCCCTCGGAGGATGCCCCAGCCTCTTCAGGACGAATCGAGGGCACGGAGTGGCCATTGTGGGATTCAGATCTGGGTTCAGATTCTGCTCCCTGACCCTTCAGCAAAGTGGTTTGGAACCAGGATTCCAGTGTGAGCATCACCGTCACACACAGCTTCTGTAATGAATGTCGAGGGGACTCTATAGGGGAGCTGCTGGACACAGCCAGACTCTAGTCCTCTGGCTCCCACACTCACTCAGCCTCATGACTCAAGTGCTCCCAAAGTCCTGCCCTGGATTCGTTAGTCATGGAAGGCGCTTCTGAGTGCACTACAAAGGGAAGTGACTGAAAGGGCCGTGCGGTCAGTCCTTCTAGGTCACCGTTGTGTGACGTCACATAGACGTCACATGGTGCCTACAGCTAAAACACCAGGCAGCTCTGACAGTACCCGCTGTTACTCCAGGCCCCGAGGTATCCCTGCTCTGTTGGGTGAAATTCCCTCCATGCAGAAAGCTGGTGAAAAGTTTATGCTCCCTATGTAAGAAGTCCCATTGCAGCCCTAGTTTGAGGGCATAAGTGGGACCGAGACGAGCACAGACATTGTGCTGTCTCTTTAAACAAAGGGGAATCTTGACTCTCAGTGTTGCGCTTACCCACGAGCAATCCGTTCTTTGATCACCTCACTCTTTGCCTTGCTTAGAAAAGAAACAAGCAGAGGGATTGGGGCAGAGGAAAAGAACCGCATTCTTTTTAAACCTCAGAGTTTCAATGCGAGTTACGGATAAAGAAAACCATTTCTGCAGGCTCTGATTTTATCAAAACCATCCCCACTTCCTATGTCAATAAAAGGCTGTAATGGGTTACATGAGAGTTCTAGCCTGTAACTTGAAGGCTTGCCCGTTTTTCTTTGCACGGGAGTAAAACTGTCTTGTCTGTGAAGCGCGGATCAAATCATTTGGGTGTTGCAGGGATTGGCAGCGATGAGTTTCTTTTTTATACCAGTCATCACTTCTCCCCTTCGTTACGGCTTTCCTCCAGTCAAGTGAAATGAACCCCCACAACAAATGCCCACTGCTATACGCCTCATCCAGGAATAACATCTACTGACTTCAGGGGAGCTTTGCCTTAGAAAGAAGCACAGTATCAGACCTATAGTGTGAAGCGCTTTTGGGGGGCTGATTCTTCTGGCATCTGAGCCAGATCCCATTAAAATCAATGGAAAAAACACCTGCCAATTTCAATGGGCTTTGGATCAGGTCCTTCTGGGTCTGATTCTGCCCCTTTGGACCAGACCCTGCCCCATGGGGCCCCATGTCCTCCTGAGGCACGGTTATGGTAGTGTCTTTACACAACATTAAAAATGCAAGGAAGCCACACAGATACAGCTGGGTTCAAATCATCGTGTTTACCAACTATGCAAGGTATAGCTACTTCTATACACTGCGCGGTTCTGGTGGCTTCTGTAATAGAAGACCCAGAGCCGGAATAGGGGCTCCCAAATGATTTAAAGCAATACTACCCAATTCCTATACACTAGTTACCCTTCCAGCTGTCTTAGCTTTTCAATAGTCACAGCTGCCGTTGCAGGTGCTAAGCCTATCTCCAGTTTCCGAGCACTGCTCAGTGATGCATTGGCCGTCAGGCTTTATTAATTGTGCTGTGTAATAAACTCCACATTTATGTATCTCCTCCCACTGATTTGCTGGACCCCTAGGTCCCCATGAGATGCTGACATTCTGCTTCGCTCATCTTCTTTGACAATACTATACATCCGGTTCTCATCATTCCCACTCGGGTCCTTGCCTCTTGATCCTCTCCCCCATGCAATTCTCTACCTCTGTGCACCAGCAGTGCAGAGGCCCCTGCTGCCTTTAAGTCAAAGTTGCCCTTGTCCAGCTGGGCCTTTCGTTAGTTTTATTATTGTTTTTCTGTTCGCCTGGATCCCGTGGGAGGGATGAGGAAGACACGGCTTGTTGCAGGGCTCATGACTTTATTAGACTCACAGTCAGACTCCACGCTCTTACTGAAGAATCATCCCAAACTGGACCAGATTACCAGTTTAGCCACACCGGTGTAAATCTCGAGTAACTCCAGATTTAAAGCAGCGTAGGTGAGATCAGAATGTGGCCAATAGTCCAGGGCCACATGCGAATTGCATGATACCTGCTGTACCAACCCATGACCAAAACCAGAGAGCACAGTTTTTCTTCTAAGCAGAGCTGGTAGGAATTTGCCATTTCAACAAGTTTATGACCAAAATGTCATCCCCCTGCCCTTTTTTTCGCAAATTTGAAGTTTTCCAGAGAAAATTTGTTCCCTAGCTGCCCCGCGTGGAAGGCTCTTGTGCATTTCACACTCTGCCTGCAAGCAAACTTTTTCAGGGCTCCTAAAATGGAAACCCCTGCCCATGAAAGATTGTGCATTTTTGACTTTGTCCCAATTACATACCCCGCCCCCCCCCAAAGACTTGGAATTTTCCACAGGAAGGGGTTTCTATTTTCCAGCCAGTTCTACTTCTAAGCACATGGCACACTTTGTGCAGCAATGCGGGATGCCCTGTTAGGGGCATTATGTCCAATAAAGGGAGAGATGGAGTGAATTTAAAGCTAAGCCTTGTTTTGGGCAACTCTCTCCTAGCCCTAGGGGAAGCCAGCCTCTTCGAACAATCAGCTGATCCTGCAAGGAGTGAGGTTATTCTTAGTGAATCTCTCCAGGGAGGTGAGTAAAAGGAAGTGGAATTTTTGCATATGCAACTGAATAGCACTGGAGAAGGCTTTTGGCTGCGCTGCATTAATAACTAGAGGACTAATTTGTGAGAGCACAATTCATGCCAGCAATAGATAAGAATGGAATGCAGGTTCCCTCAGAGACCAGTCTAGAAGCCAGTTATCCTTAGATCAGAACAGCAAGCATGCAGTGAACGCAAAGGCTAGTCACCCGTAATAAATCCAATCTAGAAGGCCAGAGCCCGCATTTGTAGAGGACAGAATACAGCCCCACCCAACAGCAAATTACGAGAGGCATGCCAAGCCCTGCTTGTGCAGCAGGCGTTCGCTATTTGCAACATGCAGAGCGACTGGGAGTCAATTTAAACACCAGGCTATCCACCCTGTCTATGACGAGACTTGGGGGGTAAAAAAAGGTGATTGGCCCAAGACAGTGGATGCTATTCTCCTGTCACGGCCAGTTTCAATGGAGTTAATTCTGAACTGCATCACTTTAGCCCTGGTCTACACTGGGGGAGAGGGAAATCGATCTAAGATACGCAACTTCAGCTACAAGAATAGCGTAGCTGAAGTCGACATGCCTAGATCGACTCACCGCGGCATCTTCACAGCGCTGAGTCGACTGCGGCCTGAGGGGCTGATCCAAAGCCCACTCAAGTCAATGGGAATCTTTCCACTGGGTCAGGCCCTAGAGCACAGAGGTAAAATAACCCCACATACAAGATGGGGTTCCAATTCCATGGGGGAGTAGGGCTGGTCAGAAGCCACAAGAAGTAAAGTTCAAGGGTGTTAGAAGCCCTCTCTAACTCCCCAAAAGATCAAATTATAGGCTCACAACTCAAAACATGCTTGATTTTAAATGGTAGCCAACCCCTGGATGTAATAGTAGATGCCATTTTGCAGGATGTTTAAGTTTCCTCCTATCTGATTTTAAAAAGCAAATGTAAATCCCCGTTCTTTTCCCTGGGTCCCATATTCCTGGTCTCCTGCAGCTCTCTAAATATCACCCTCGCTTCATTTGTTGTGACTTTTTGGCAGCCAAGTCTTTGTTGCCGTGGGGAGAAGTCTGTTGACAAAGATACCTAACTCAGCCTGGGCCCTGGTTGCCTATTAAACATACACGCTATTTTTCAGTCTCTTGCTGCTCAGAGCCTCGTAATTTCACTGGAACGAGGTGACATCACATGCATACATTATGAGATACTCTTGCCTGCTGGCTTGCAGGCTGGTGAAAACAAGTATCGGTGTATTTTGCAGAAAGTAAATGACACTTAACTGAGCTGTCCGGAGCTGTGTTCCTATTGAGGGTTTCTGTTGTCAATATAAATCATAAAAAGCTACGCTGGAGTCATCAGAACACTCTTCCTGCCCCCACCCCGATATATAAATTCAACCTTCGAATGTGCATTGTTTGGCTGTGCATCTACCCAGATATCCAGATAGCAGGGCATGGTGTCATGGGGTACATCTACCCTGTGGTAAAAGACAATGGAAATTTTCACAAATAAAACCTTCCGTTTAAGATTTCCACAAGAGATGATTTTGGTCACCTTTTCCACAGCTAAATAAATAAGAAGTCCCAGCTAGCTCTCCCATTGTGGTCAGTGAAGCTCACAACTGCAAGAGCAGCATGTAGTCATCCTTCCTTGCATGGTGGATGCAGAGCCACACAGGGAAAAGAAGATACCATAGCCCTGAGGACCAGATGGATGAGCTGAACTCCTGGCCAGGCTCCTCCACAACTGGGACAGGTTCCATTTCTGTTAGCAATTCCCTCTGTGGGAGTCTACAGGCTGCATTTGACCTATCAGAGCAGACTCAGAACACGATCCTGGGGAGTTCTGCACACCTGCTCTTTATTTATAGATTAGGCAGTCAAGCTTTGGAGAAAAATGGGTGGGAAAATGAGAGTTGAGCTATGCAATGCTGCATACTTCTAATGGCATGTTAAAGAAAATAGTCTTCATTAAATCAAAGCCACGTTGCTGGAATCCTTTGGGGCTAATCAAATCCCTCTCTATTTCTGTATCTCCCCAGTCCATCTTCTAAGATGCTCTCATGAAAAGATACATGTTCTAAATGGATTTTAAAAAAACATTTAAAAGGCAGGCTATAGGGATCTTGAGGCCAAGGTGTCTCAAAGCCATTTGGGAGTAACTTCTTTGAATGCTCTATTTGAAGTGAGTAGAGATAGGAGGGTTATGTAATAGATAATTAGAACTGATCATTGCAGAATTTAACAGCTCTGAATCAAAGATGGACAAATATGCCCTATCAGGCTGCATGATATGTGGGATCCCAGTCTCCTAAACAGGAAGTTCATTAAAGAAAACAGCTGCATCTAAAGAATATCAAAGAGATTTCCATACAGCTTGAATTCCAGCTTTGCCACCCTTGTTTACCACTGACAGCACCCACCTTGCAACTCTATACAGCAAACAGACACCGACTGGTTGAATGGTATGCTGCAAGCCAGCAGAAATCAGAGGTCTTCAAATTGACATCTTCCTACCCTCATTATAGGTGCTTCAGGAATTCCCCAGGCTGACACCACCCTCAGATGCTTTTTCTTACATGGTAGACTTCACCACAATCTGCCAGTACTGGGTGAGTAGTTTCCTGTATTAGTAACTACTTTGCCATTGTAAGAGAGGTGCCAAGGCGTGGCACCTGGCATCTTGTACGAGTGGTTCATGTCTCCTAGTGGCCTTCTTCTATTAAGATAAGATACTAAGAGAAAGTGTTTTGAGAGCCACAGGTTATTCTGTGAACCACACTGGCTATCAGGGACTCACTCTGCAGCCAGATCTTGGTAGTAATTTCCAGTTATGTCAGGACAACTGTGAAATGCACATGACTCATCATTATTGCATATGCCACAGGACAATACAACCCTCCGGGAAGAACTGTTATTTATCCATGTGTCTTATCTATTCCTCATGTGATAGGGTAGGGGGAGAAGCCTCTTTTGGGGGATCCCTTTGGCTAAATTCTTCTCCCAGCTACCAAGTTCAATTGATTTCAATGGGTTTGCACCAATGTAAGTGAAAACAGTGTTAGGCCCATTACCTGTAATGCCATCCCCTTTAAAGTCAGTTTTTCCAACTCCCCCCATCCCCCAAATTCACCACTAAAAAATAAAAGGTAGAAGCAGCAGCAGCAAATAGCCAATGCTACAAACCTGCTGGGGAAACTTGCTGGGGTTTGTAGCAGCAAATCCTGGCCAATATGACAGAGACATCACCGAATAGCTATGCTGAGAGTTCTATTTTTAAACCTCTGACTTGGCTACCTATTAATTCCCCCTTACTCCTGGGACGATCCACAGAGAATCCCCTGCGTTTGTACAAGGCATCAGGCCCGATTCCTGCCTTTTAACCTTTATGATTTGTTTTCATCTCCAAGAGGGAGAACTGCACCCCCTGGACTATATTTCAAGGCCCGGCTGTGTTAGTTTTGGACAAGCCCCGTGCAGTTTCATACTTCACACTGGCACAGCCTTGTTATGCCAGCTGCTTAACAACAACACACCTGTATGCAAGCTGGGTCTGTGGGCTGCGAGGCGACCGGGCAGTGGTCCTAATTATTACAGGGTGACACAACGGTGCCGCCATGACCTCATGGATTTATTTTAGCCGGGTGATCTGACGTGACGGAGAGCACATGTTTTCGCAGCTGTCCAAACCCCCCTTGGGGAACCCAGACATACCTGTGTTTTCCCCTCCAGGCGCAGAGCTGGACACCTGTGTGCAGGAATTGGAGTCATCCAAAGGACCTTAGCAAAGATGCTTCTCTTTCCTTTTGATCTTTAATGAATTTACCTGGTGGGAAGATTTGTTGAATGTTTTTTAGCGATTGTTATTGATTTAGAGATTATGTATTAAATCAAAGCTTCAATGTAGCATGTCAGAGTAGGCCAGAGCTCTACAAACTCCCTGGTGCGCACACAAAGACCGACGCACTGGCATGGTAAAAACCTCTTTGTGGGAAGTTGATGAGCTGCTCAGGAAAATATTAGACACATTTATGTAATAACGTTACCTCACGCTCACACAGAGCCTTTCAACAGAGAATTCAAAAGGACTTTATAAACATCACCAGCTACATCACTTCCATTGGTACATCCCATTTTAGAGATGGGGAAACTGAGGCACAAATTTGGTGGGGGGACAAGGTTTTCAGAAGTGGCTATTTTGTGCACCTCCGTTTTTTGGATGCCCAAACTTGAGTCACTGATGCCCTGATTTTCAGAGGCATTTCCCATTGACTGCAACTGGAGTCGGGGGTGCTCAGCACTTGCAAAAAAACAGTCCCGAAGTGTCTCAAAATGGGCACCAAACATCAGTGATCACTCGTGAAAATATGGTTTTAAATGTTAGAACTGGGAATAAAACCCAGAAGTTACGTCCCCCACCCCTCAGTTCTAACCCACCCTCCCCCACCAGCACCCTACAGTTACACTAGCTAGGATAAGTGTTACAAAGCCAATCAATCTTTGTTGAATAACTTGATCAGCAGCCTAGGTCAGAAAGAAATCTGTCCTCACTTCGGGTTAATGTTGCACAGTTTGCCAGGCATATGACCAGCCTTTTTTATTGTCCTTTGAAATATGACCCAATGCCACCGAAAGAAAAACAGAATCTAGCAAATTAAAAAACTCTATTAGGTCAGATCCTCCATCCCTGCACTGTCCTGCGAGGATGGCTAGTGCCCTCTCTCAGACCTTGTCCTGTTCCAGTTTAAAATGGAGAATAGGGCTTCCTTCACTGCCCCTGGGATTCTATTCCACACCCTGCTAGAGCTCACCATTAGGTTCCGCCCCTCCCCCACACGTTCACACTAATTTCCCCCCTTTGCTCATTTTCATCCCACGGTTTTTACTGACACCCCCAGCAATAATTCCCTTCCCTGTTCAGCATCTACACCCTTCAGTACTTGTAGATGGTTGTAATTGCTCCTGAGGTAAATTTGCCCAGGGAAGACCGGCTGCCCCCCGGTACCCATTCTGTGGGAAGATGGAGGACTCCAAGTCACAGGGCCAACAACCGGACACTTTTCCCCACAGGAAAGCTGGCAGGGGGTTGCAGGGTCTCTTCCTTTGTCCTTGTTTGTGCAGTGTTCCAGTGGGTTCCCTCAGAGCATCGTCTTGGACTCTGCCACCCTTCTGTCGAGGCTCTGACCTCGTTTGCCTCCATGCCCTTTTGGAGCGGTGCCTTGAAGTTAGCGGACCCCAGTTCTTTCTGGGACTGGGCCCCCATCATGTTGGGGGGAGCAGGTCAAATAGGACGGCACCTTTCGCCAGCACTGTCACAAATTCCCCGACTTACCCACCCTTCAGCCACACAGCCCTCACGCTAACCCACGGTGGCCATTGCTAGGCATACCGGTGTGAAGGGGCTGTATCCTGAAGGCACCACTTAGCCTCCGCCGCAGCTAGCCTTCGGAGAAGCGTCTCAGGCAGGGTGGGGGGAGGGTCACAGGCCTAACAGCCCCCCACAGCCATCTGTGCTGGCCATGCATCGCACTGCAGCCACTACCTGCCTCAATTTCCTCCTCCAAGGCGGGCCCCCTCGGCCTTCCCCACACAGGTTGGATGGGGTGATGTGGCGGAGGCCTCCAGCCAAGTCACTAAGTGAAACTGAACCCGTCCAGGGGGTAACAAAAGTCCAGACAAACAGCCCTGCTTGGATTCCACTGCAGCCCACCCTCTGGGCTCAGTTCCAAGCCCATTCCAGGCTCCTGTCAGTCTCTCTGCTTTAGGATAGAGCCCTGACTCCTAGGCTACCTCCCTGAAACCCCCTTGCATCTCCTAGATACTATTTAAGGGCCTTCCAGAGGGACCCAACTTGCTCCCTATGGTTCTGCCTCCAAACTGAGTTCACTGCCCTTTTATGAGGCCCAGGTGTTCATCAGACTGTCACCTGAGCCCAATTAGTCCTGGGCCGAGAGGCAGCTAATTATGGGACAGGCAGGCTTGGCCCTATTTCTCCTTAAAGAGGCCTGTCATTCTGTGACGGGGGGGTTTCTATTCTTACTCTCAATCCCAGTAAACAGAGCATGATATTGTATTCTGCCCCGATTAACCCCTTCTTCTCCCATACGATCCGCTACCAGGCCTCAGATTAAACTGCTCACAACTCACTCCACTAAAGCAGTTGCTTCCTTCCAATGTAGCCTCCGTTTATCTCTATCTATAGGAGCTCACGTGGGAGTGGAGATTTTGCACAGTGGGAGTGGAGATTTTGCACTGGGGATAGCAACGGTGATCCATGAGAACTGGGTCAGACCATTTAGCCCAGTTATCCTGTCTCCAACAGTGGCCCATGCCAGAGCTTCAGAGAGAGTGTGCAGAACAAGACAATTATGGAGTCATCCACCCCACTCTTCAACTCCTGGCTTTTGATAGGCAGAGGTTTAGGGTCTCCCTGACCATTTTGGCTAATAGCCACTGGTGGACCTATCCAGACAGACCTGGTAAAGGGGGGGGAGGGGGGCTGAAGAAAAGATTCTTACAGAATGGATGAAGATGGGGGGGGGGAGCATGCTTTGGGGGGTTACACCAATGACCACGGGGGGCTCATGGAGCAGGGGTCACGAGGTGAGTCCAGATGTGGGTTATGAGAGCAGGGGCCATATGCTGTGGCAGTCCCAAGGACCAGCTTACCTAAGCAGGAGTGGTATAACAGTCAAGTCATACCACTGAGCCCTAGAGGGATGGTGGGAGCAGGCATTTGTAGATCACAATGAGGACCCCCAGGTGGGCTATAGGAGCTGGGGTTGGACAGTGAGGGAAGGGAGAGGCCACACCAGCATTACAGAAACTTCTTACAGAAGCCAGGGGAGGGGGTTCAAGAGGGCTATTAGAGAACTGGGGGCTACACAGACTATCCATAGCAGGCTACAGGAGTGGGGGTGTTTAGGGTGACAATCCCTAGAGTGTGACAGAAGGAGGAACAGCACTGTGGGTTATACACATGACCCACACCATCCCATGAGTGTTAAACCACCAGCCCCACCCCTAATGAAACCATCTTAGTCACAGTCCTCAGTCAAGTGACACACATTTTTAAAGGGTCAGTGCTCCATACAATGTATATGTGGTGGGCGAGATTTCCAAAAGTGCCGATGGGAGCCGGGCTTTATGAGTTTTTAAAAATTTTACCCAATGCCTCCATATTATTGCAAAGCACTCGCTTAATTTAAAGATCATCCTTAAATCCTATCGACTGCAATGGGTTTAAAGCACTGATTTAACACTAAACACATGGTTAAGTGCTTTGCTGAATTGGGGCTTAAATTATTACATTTGATTCGATTCGATTAGATTAGAGGTAAAATGTTGAAAAGCACCTAAATGTTTAAAGACTCTAAATCCCATTGACCGTCAATGAGACTTAGACTCCTAAATGCCTACACAATGTTGCAAATGAGATTTAAGATCCTAAATCATTTAGGAACGTTTGTAAACTTTACCCTAGATCTTTCCAACGCATCAGTTTGAACTACTCACGTTACAATCCCTCTGTGGGCATTCAAAGTACCCTTAAAATGTGGCCGTGTGCAGAAAAGTAACTATTAAAACTGACACTTTGTTACCACAAACATTTGCTCCCCTTGTTTCTGGTGAGTCATATCCACTCAGTGTGCAGAACAAAAACATGTTTTTACTCCTGTCAGCATTGCACAACCAAAACAGCTTGGGAAAAACAAGCGAGGGCCTATTCTACCTTGTGCATTGTCACCGCAGGCGCCAATTCCACAAGCTACATAGCAACATGAATACTAAGCTTGTACGTGGCTCTAGTCATCAAAGCAGTCTATAAAGGCAGGTATAATTATCGCCGTTTTACAGATGGGGTCCAGGGACACAGAGGTGTGGAAGGGTTTGTGCAAAGTCTCACAGCAGGGCAGTGAAATAGAATAGAACCTCATCTCCCAGGCTGCTGGAGGGAGCATTCTGCTGAATAAACAGAATGTGCAGTATTAGCAACTACAAAAATCAGAGCAGCCTTGATCTGAAAGTCACTGGCAAATAAATATACATCTCCAAGAGATCACTGTTGTGACCATACTCACACTTCATTATATTCAATACATCAGAAATAATTATAAATGTGGGAGCACTTCCAATCACTAAAAAATGTTAACTAATTTAGCCTGGCAGCTACAGCTGGGTGAGTTTTTTCAAACAAATAGCTTATTCGCCAAAAAATGCAGTTTTGGGTTGGCCGCGCTATTTACGAAATTGGGTCAAACTCAGCGAATAGTTGTGTCTGAAAAAAAGGGAGGGGGGGCAGAAATTCAAGAAAAGCTGAAATGTTTCATATGGACATTTTCAAAATGAAATCTTTTCATCCTTTGTTTCAAAACTAAGTTTTGTTTCAAAATGTATCTAGATCTATTTAAACAACAGCATTGACAAAAAAAAAAGTGGATGAAAAAAGATGGAAGGAAATGAAAAAAAAAAAAAGAAAACATTTTGTTTTGGGTCAAAGGAAACATTTCTTTGTCCCAAAAGGAATCCCCCCCTCCCAATTTACCAGTTTGGCCACCGAAATGAAAAAGATCAGTCACTCACTCAGCTTACTCACAATGTCTGTGTAATATATTGTTATTGATGCTAAACAGATGGGGAAACTGAGTCATGGAGTGGTTAGGTGCAGAGCCAGGCTTAGAACTCAAGGCTTATGGAAATTTCTTTGAAAATCCCAACCTAAATACTTAGAGCTGCTAGCGATGGACCCTAAATGTGGGGACCTAAACACGACAGCTCATACCAAGCTTTAAATGATACCTCAATGACTGCTTATTGAAACAGTCCAGTCTATAGGCCTGTATCCAGGTGGGATATACACCCCCCTTCCCCTGGGTCTGGACGTGACCAGGTAATTTACAGATGATTTTTTGTTGACACCTCCCAAGGCACCTAGAATCCACGCTGCTTCTTTCTTTAGGCAAGAGAATTCTGTCTTGGCAGAGGTTGAGGTGTCCTGGAAAGAGACTTCTGAACAACCCAGGGGAATGTAAGACATCAAGGCCTTGATTAGCAGAGCACTCGACCATGCAGATCTTTCACTTAACACAACCTGCTTCACTTCAATGCATGCGTTTATGTGCTTTGCCAAACCAGGGCCTAAATCTCCCTCTCTCTGGGTATTTCCATGCTGGACCTGTAACTTCCAGCTTAGGAAGATGTGCCAGTGCTAGCTTGGATCCCGCTAAAAATTGCAGTGTAGCTGCAGTGATGCTGAAAGTGGGACAGGCTAAGCATCAGAGTACCATCCTGTCTGGGAGGCTTGGTATGCATTTGGGCAGCCAGTCCTTCTTGTCCCCCATGCCACTGCAGCCGTGCTGCTGTTTTTAGCATGCTAGCTCGATGAATGCTAGCGCGGGTATATTTCCCAAGCTGGAAACGACACCCCCAACCGTAGGGTGGTGTAGGTGAACCTTCTCTCTCGAACAAAATCAGTCTTACCCCTGAAACTGAATCATCTCGCTCTTGCCTTGCTCCGTCCTACCGGCAACTGGTGTATGTGCTCACCCTGGTGTAATACCTGCTGGAGAGAAAAAACAGGGACTGCTGGATAAGTGTCTCCATGCATTCTCTGGCCTCCAGCCGCAATCACACTCATCAAGTACAGTGCAACACTCATGTAATTTACAGCTGAATGATGAGAGTTGACAAACGGCGATTTTCTTCAGATCAAAGGAACTATGGCAAAAATGCTCGGGGGGTCCCAGCGGTCTATGCTTTCTGTCATATATTTCCTGTTCTGTCCCTTCCTAATTTTATCCCCCCCCCTCCCATTCCTCCAAGGCTGGTGGTCATGAAACCCCAGTCTCTTGATTCTTTCCAGAACCCAAACTAGATCATGTTTTGGCCTCCATGTGCAATTAATTTAAGCTAAAAATGGCACGTGGGGCATAATCTCTGATTAGGAAAAGATGTTTTACAATGAAATGCAATTACAGAATGAGTCGAGGATTGTGCCAGGGAGAGTTTATTTGGGGTTTCCATAAAGAAACAAAACAGAATGTGTGATCTTTATTGCTGCTGAAAGGCGCCAGATTGCCAGCCCTGAAGAGCAAGGCCAGCTCTTTATCCAATGAGGAGGCACAACGTGGGAAGTTACAGTAAATACCCTCCATGTTGCCTCCTTCTGTTGACTCATCCCTTACCAGAAGGAACCACTGCTAGAGCAGAGGTGGGAATTCCTTCTCCAGCATAGCTAGAGTCCTAGATCTTGCTGTTGAGATGAGCCAAAAGAAGCAGCATGGCCCATTGCACAGGGTACCAGACTGGCTGCTAAAAAGACTATGTTCTGTTCCTGCCATTGGCTGCTGTGTGACTTTGGGTCACTTCTGCTCTCTTTTGCCTCTCCCATTCTTTGTCTAGTTAGATTGTAAGCTCTTTGGAGGAGGGATTTTTTTCCTTTCATGTGTGATGCACAGAGCCTAGCACAACAACAATAATAAATGCCTAGCTTTTATCAGTAATCTGAAAGCACTTTACAAAGGAGGTCAGTATCATTATCCCCATTTTACAGATGGGAAAACTGAGGCTCAGATAGGTGAAGTGACTTGCCCAAAGTCAACCAGCAGGCCAATGATAGAGCTGGAAATAGAAAGCAGGTTTCCTGAATCCCAGTCCAATGAGTTATCCGCCTCTAGGTCACACTGTCTTCCCTCCCGATGAGGTCCTGAGCCTCTAGGTTCTACCGTAATATAAATTGTAATAACAGAGCCAGCTGAGGAAGGAGGTTTCTATGACATGGACTTGTTCACAAGGAAATGGACTAAGGACACCAGCTTGTCTCTCAGTGTCACCAGGAATCCCAAGTGACCATTGTCACAGCTCAAGGAAATTGTACCTGTATTCCCTCTCTGTGGTTCCTCAAGGGCATCTACTCAAGGCTCCCAGCTCCTCAGCCATCACCTCTCTTGTGTAGAGACCCACATTTCTCACCTCCTGGCCAGGTTTTTTTTCCAGGCTGCACTGCTCCCTACCTACACTGTGATAACCCCAGCAAGTCAGACTGCCTCACGCAGTCCTGAGTTACCACACTGCTCTTTCTAACCAAGCACATTTATTGACATTAAAAACAGTAAAAGAACCTACACATGTGCAAAAAGCTTAACAGAGATCACTGGCCCCAATTCCAACCTTGGCCTCTGATAGGTGTCAGTCCCATGGTTTTCCCCCTGGTTAGACTCTGGCAGTGCTGCAGCCAGACTAGGGTCGTCTGCCCCCGGGCTACTTCCTAACTTCCCCTCTAGAGGTACCTGGGTCCAGACGGTGTCCTCCAAGGGGTCAAGCACCATGGGCTCTTCAGGGTAACTGGCGAGGGGCAGGCTTAGCAGCTCCTCAGGGTAACTTGCAAGGGGTAGGCTTGGCAGCTCCTCCGGGCTCTGGTCGGCATCAGACGTCGGCCGGTCCAGCCAGTCCTTGGGTCGGCCGCCGATTGCCAGGGTCTCCCAACCAGGAGCTAGGCCACAGGTGTCTGGCCTCTCCGGCGGCTGTTTTCCTAGTGAGCTCTGGGGTTGGGCTTTTATACTTCCAGTCCTGCACCTTGACTTCTGGGGGGCGGGCGCAGGATTCACTGGCTCCGCCCACTTTGGTGTCCGGAGTGGCTTGTCCCTCTCCAGAGCAGCGGGGAATCACATCGCCTCACTACAGGGGGATTTGAACCTCTCCTCAGGGATTCCCCAGGAAATTCACTTCACACGAATTGTCCCAAAAGTCCATTCTTGTCTTGTCTTATCACCCTCTGAACACCCATGTCTCATGTGTGTCACATCTCCCCCTGGAGAGGTTACATACAATCCTATTCCACAAAAATACATAAACCCCATTAATTGAATACAATGGACCCCAAAGATACTTAAACTTAATTCAATAAGGTCTGCTAAGGATACAGCAGGAAATTGCCGTAGCTGTCACTATCCTGGTGTGAAGCACAGTCATGGGTGGCTGTTGATTTCTTCACATACACGACAACTGGGGAGGGGTGGGAAAGTTGAGAACATTTTTAGTCTCTTTTTCATCAAAATGTTTTTTTCCCCCCACCAATGACAATTTTCCAGCCAGCTCTAGAGGTCATTGTTAAGGAATAATTTTTATTTCCCATTTCCCAATTTGAAAAACAACTTTCCTGTTTTTGTAAAAATAATTAAAAAAAACAACCCCTAAACCCTTTTTGACAAACATTTTCCAGCCACTATTACAGTTACTCATATCCTTAACTGTTGGCAGGACTGGGGTATAAGGGTGTGTAATATGGAGTAGCTTTATTTAAACACGTATTTTGCATGTATGACTGCACATGTACTCACTATATAGTTAAATAAAGTTACTCTATGTTTATGGCAAGAATAAGGCCAAAGGGCATGCAGCAAAAAGAACGTGGTTCTAGGAAAAGCTTCAGTGTTTTGGGCTTCGACATATTCAGCAAGATAGAAAAATGTCCCATTCACTCCATCTCTGTGGTCCATGCTCCAGCACCTCTCATGTCTGTCAGTACCTCAGATTGGATCGAGGTCAGAGGATCTCTGATATCAAAGCAAAAAAACAACAACCCCCAGCCCCGCCAAAAGCCCAAAGCTCCATCAAACAATGCTTTCCCCATCGTTTGTCTTGTCTGTGAAAGAATCCTTGGCTTTTGATTAGTGTTTGTTTCGAGAAGCGGTAGAGGAAGTTCCAGGATGCAAAGTTGGCTCTAATAGTCCATGTGGATAGAAATTGTCATTGCAGATCATGGTAAACATGTCTTGGAAGAGTTATTAGCAGACTACCCTGGAACTTCTGAGCCTCTTCCAATGTGCAGCTAACTGCACCAAAGCCTAAAGCATCACCTAGCAAAAGCCATGTTGCAAATGAGAAAGTTGGGAATGGTTTAGGTGGTGCTGGGACGCGATCACCCCAAAGGAACTCAGCAGAAACCACAAAGTAACTTTGCCAGTCATATAAAAACAAGCTCCCACACTCATTTACACTCATATTATTGTGATATGTTTTATACTCCATTGGTGATGAAATCCATATGTCCGCTTTTCCCTTCGTTCCTTCTGCATTACTATCTGGTGCTTTGACTTATTCACTTGCTTTCGTAGTTGATTATTCTGAGCCTGGTAAAAGGGAAAACATGATACACAATCAAGGACCAACCTAGAAACAAAGTTATAAGCAAAAAAACAAAGGTTATGAGATGGTTGTAGTGCCAAGTATCACACCTCTTAGTGTCTCTGTGCAGAAAGGGAAAATATATAGCTGTGCTTAAAAAGAAAAAAGATGACGATTTATTACAAAAAACTATGGTAAAGTAAATGTATTGGGCAAGGGTTAAGAAACTAAGCCCCCCTCCCCCGTCTTATAAACACAAAGGCACATATTTAATTTTACTTATCTGAGTATCCCCATTGTCATCAATGAGGCAACTCACAGGAGCAGAATTATTGAACATGTGTTTGCGGGAGTGGGACATATAGGGCTATCAAAGTCCTAAACGTTTGGAAAGGCTGGGACAAAGAACAAGTGAGCGAGGATTAAAAATAAGTAAAATAGAGACAGAGAAAGTTGGCAAAGGGAACTTGGCAAAGGAAGACAGCAATCAATCAATTTCAATATTGTTAAAAATGTATAAGCCAGGGAACCTCAAGATGTTCATATGCCAAACTGAGTAACGATGTGATCTTATTGCTGCAATCTTTGCTGTATATCAGCCTCCCCACATACTATTCAACACCTTCTTCTTGCAGACTGGCTAATATTCGAGCTTGCAACGGCACAAGCAATGAGAGACTTTACTCTTGGCGCCAACCCATTTATTTACACAAGATTACCCACATGAGTAAAGTTACTGCAGGATCAAGGCCTTAGGGCTGCACTAGTGCTTCAGGGTAGAAATCTAACTTTTGTACACTTATTATTTCTATTACAGTAAGTCTTATCTGTGTTAGGTGCTGTAGAAACAGAGCAAGAGAGAATCCCCGCCCTGATGACCCTACAATCTAAACATCAAAACTCAAAATGAAAACAAATATTCTCTTTGATTATTTGTATTGTGGTAATACCTAGATTCATGAACCTTGTTATAGGTGCTGTATAAATATTGAATAAGAAGACAGCCCCTGACTCAAATTGCTTACTGATTAGATTCTGCTTCCCCCTTTCTAATTCTTAACTAGAGGTGGTCAAACATTTTCCTTCCCAAAGGTTTTTTCATCAGGAAATAGGGTTTCTTTGAAAATGGAATTTTTCTTGGAAGTTCGTTTTGTTATGAATTTTTTCCTGTTTCTGATTTTCTTTCAAAATTAAAAATTTCAGGAAAAACACCTCCGATTTTTTGTTCATAGCGAAATATTTCAGAAAAAAACCAAAAATGTATACCATTTTTGAAATTTTTCATTTTGAAATTGTGATGTGTGTCCCCCCCCATCCCCCCCCCCGCACCTACTTACTGTTTTCCAACTCTTCAAAAGTTGGAAAACAGTTAAAAAGTGGGTGAAAGGAGATGGAGTAGAGATTTTGATTTTGATTTCCAACCTTTGCTAGTTCAGAGCAAAGGTAACACTTTGGGCTTGTCCACACATGGGATTTTAAATTCACACCCTACCTGGTTCTGGAATAACTTTAATGTGTAACAAGACTGTACACTTTAAAGTGGCATGTTAACATTTCAAAGTGAGCGTGTACCCTTTTAAGTGTTCTTCCTATATAGGAGGTCAGACTAGATCAGCGGTTATCAACCAGGTTTCAGGGGGTCCGCCAAAATAAACCAGAGAGCAGGGCCAGTGTTAGACTCACTGGGGACAGGGGCAGAAAGCCGAAGCTCGAGCCCAGCTGCGTGGGGCTGAAGCTGAAGCCCAAGCAACTTAGCTTCATGGGGCCTCCTGTGGCGTGCGGCCCTGGGCAATTGCCCTGCTTGCTGCCCTCTGTTCACTGGCCCTGGCTTTTAATCTACTGGATGGGCAGAAAAACAGTTGTTGTGGCACAGGTGGGCTGTGGAGTTTTTATAGCCTGTTGGGGAAGCTGGGGCTCAGAAAGAAAAAGGTTTGAGAATCCCTGGACTAGATGATCTGGTGGTTCTTTCTGTCCTTAAACTCTATTATTGTAAAACTGAAAGTGTTTTCATTTTCTCATGGTTTCCCAGCTGGAAGAAGTTAGAAAGCAGTAGGAGAGTGTGGGAAACTGAGGAACAAATCCACTGACCAACATTTTGGAAATTTTCCCCTGGGAAAAAGAGAATTCCAAAAGGGGATTTTTCTCCATTAAAAAAAAAAATTGCATGAGAAATCCTGGTTTTATCCAGTTCTATTCTGAACCTTTTGGGTTTCCAGCATCGGGGTGCAAACCTGATAAAAAACAGCTCTCTCGTAAGATTCATGGTGCTTCCATCTCCTAATGGCACTGGCTTTAAGAGCATGCACAATGCCCAGGAGTAGCTGAAACCAACCAGTGGGAGGCACATATAAAAAATGTCAGTTGGAGCTTTGGTTTAGCTCTTTCAGCCTCTTCATAGAATCTCAGGGTTGGAAGGGAGCTGAGGAGGTCATCTAGTCCAACCCCCTGCTCAAAACAGGACCAATCCCCAATTTTTGCCCCAGATCCCTAAATGGCCCCCTCAAGGATTGAATTCACAACCCTGGGTTTAGCAGGCCAATGCTCAAACCACTGAGCTATCCCTCCCCCCTGAACCATGTCCCCTGCCTCAGCTATCATGGGGTCCTGGAGATGGAAATAATCCCATTGTCGCTTTGTGATGCAATGGTTGTCTTTGAGCTTTGTCTCTGCTGCCTGCATTAGAGTATGAAGAGCCTGGCCTGCGGACTCAGGACTTTGAGGTGAACCTTGACTCTCCTGGTTTATTCCTCAGGTTACCTCCCCTGCCTTGGCTACAGATACTGACCAGAAAATACTTAGCTGCGGTACATTCAGAAAACCAATTCTGACATTTCTGAGCCCCGTCCCGAGGGAGGAGGTGGGATTTGCCCATTGCATTCCAGCTGGAAGCAGGGATAGCTCTCCCTAAATCCCTTTTTGACTTGCGACAGAACTCAAATATGCCCCAACCAATCACAACACAAATCAAACCGGGGGAAGATTTGCAGTGGCTTCCTTTGATGTGGCCTTGCTGGCAAGGGAGTCTCTTTTGCTTATTGTGCATCAGGACTCCTGGGTTCTAAGCCCAGCTTATCCGCTGACCTACACTGTGATCTGGGGCCAATCACTTTCTGCTGAGACTTTCAAAGGAGCCTAAGAGAATTAGGTACCTGATTCCCATTGAAATTAGTAGGATTTGGGCAACCAACTCCTTTAGATGTCTTTGTAAGTCCCAGTCTTCATTGCCCGTGAGTCAGTTTCGCCATCTGAAAATGGGCATAAGACTACCTCACTGGGTGTGGAGGGATTTAATTAATTAACTGCTGTTTGTAACATTTCCGAGACTCTCAGATGAAAGATCCCTGTAGGGCTGGTTGAAAAATGGCAAGTATTTTGTGCCAAAACATTTATAAATAAATAAATAAATAAATAAATCCTTTTAGCTAAAAATTTGTGGAATTTTTCATTTTTTTCAATGAAATGAATAATTTCAGGGTCCCCCCCCTCTCTCCCCCTTTTCTCATTCATTTTCTGCCCCCCTGTCCTATCCCTTTGTAACATACAGCTCATACTTTCTTTATACATTGACTTCAGACAATTAATGCCAACTTGAGGGGAGGGGGGAGAGTTGCACAAATTCCCTGTCTTCCAAAGCTTTGTCTCATCTATCGCATTTCACCCCCCACCCATCAACTTCTTCCAGGGATCATTAACTTCCACAGACTTCTCCCACTCCACTCCTGGACTGAAGCTGCTGCTCCACATCCTGAAGTCTGCAGGGCCAGTTCTGATTTTCAGAGTTCTGTTCCATGGTCCATGTTCTGAACTGGCAGCGCAATTCGACAGCCTGGAGTTTATTTCCAGACGCAGGATGTCTTAATGCAATGTTGTGATGGGATCATGACATGGCAAGAAACGTACCTATTCGTTATGGCCAGAAAGGGACACTAAATTGTCCCGGGGCTGGGGAAATGTGAATTTATTTTAATCTTTACATTTGTTCCACAGACAGAATATAGCATTATGTAAAACCTTTCTCCCAGCAAAATCAGCCCCTCTGGTGTCTGGGCTCTCGCTAGCTGATCCACTACAGCTGAGAACTGAAGAACTGTTCTACTAGACCTGGCAGAAGTGCCTGAGGACAGTAATACATGATCCAGACTTCAGCTCTAATAGTCAAGAAGAAATCTCTTGCGCTGTGATAAGACACAGCAACCTGCCCACAAAATAGAAGAAAAAGCCTCAGGGACTTTCAAGAGTCAGTGAAAACTTACAGCTGGGTGAGTGAGTGAGAGCAGAGATTGAGTGGTTTAAAACTAAAGAGGATTTGCAATATCAGCCTCTACCTCTTGGAGATAGAGCCCAGACCAAGAAATGGTTACTGAAGAAAGGATGTGGTTAGAAAAGAGACTAGATAATATGATGCCTTTTTATTAACATTGAGAGCTGGCTGAATCATCCATAGCTATTCATTTATCTGGTAAATCTATCCCTTTCTCTCTGCTCCCCATTTATCTGTGGACCAGCTATAATTCTGGATAAAGTTAGTTGCAATTTCTCTATGAATAGTTTGTGTAAATACATTTCCCCCCCTGGATTGTTCGTGAATTGCCCTCCCTGGCTATGAGTGATTCAGGACTTGTTGTTATTTGCCCACAGTGGTTGGTCATTGAAGTCACATGGCATTGTTTCTGTTCTCTGACTGGATGAACTAAGCTTTATAAAACAGGAACTGTTGTTTGCCATTCAAGTATGACCTGCAAAGGGAGTTGTGTCCTATGTTCACTGTTCAGGATCCTCCAACAAACCTTTTGTGCTAGTCAAGTAACAGGGATCTGGAAGGAATCTGTTCTTATGATCTCCTGCATCCTGATGCTATGACTTAACCTCCTCACCATTATCCATGAGTAAGCCTGATGAAGTGGACTATAGCCGAGGAAAGCTTATGCTCAAATAAATGTGTTAGTCTCTAAGGTTGTACAAGTACTCCTGTTCTGTTTGTGGATACAGACTAACGGCTGCTACTCTGAAACCTGTCCCTATTCTCTTGAGAATTGCAGCCTTAGCTGGTTCATTTAGTTTAGAGAAACTTCTGAATTTTGTAGGGGGGGGCTCTTCTCCAAACCAGAACTCTGAGGTTTTTTTTGGAGGTAATTGCTATTATTTGTGTTACTATGTGGATTACAGGAGCACCCAGAAGTTGCAGATCCAGTGTGCTAGGCACTGTATGAACGTTTGGTAAGAAACAGACCATGATTCAAAGAACTTACATTCTAAAGAGCTCAAGGTTGGGATGGGAAACAGAGGCGCAGAGAAGAGGAGTGACTTAGTCACAGTCACATAGTAGGTCAGTGGCAGAGCAGAAACTAGAACCCATGACTCCTAACTGTCCTCTCCAGCCTGGAAATGCTAATTACCCAGCCTACTGTAGGATATCTTACCATAATGAAGAGATGAGGGTCAGCTGGCTCTTCCCGTGACCAGACAAAACATTACACCATGTGCAAAGAAGGCCTAAACCCTGCAGAGCACCACCTCTGGCTAAATAAGATAGGAAATAGCTCCCCAACCCTCCACTGATACAATGTCCGACAGCAGCCAACAGTTTATTAAATAGAGAGCAAAAATTCGGCGCCGCCCATGGCAACTGAGCCAAAGGTAATAAAAAGGGAAATACAAGCTGCACAACGGGGAGGCACAGAGCAGCGTGCAGTCCGAGCAGTGAGGCTCAACACTGAAGCACAGGTACACCAAGAGGGCTCTATACAGGAGAGCAAGAAATTAACCATGTCTCCTCAGGGAGTTTTCAGTGGGACATCTGTTTCTTCATATTGTGCAAGCAATAAGAAGACTTGGGAACTCAGGCCAAGCTATTACAAAGCGCCTGTGGCAGCTGCAAGCCGGATCTATTTTCATTTGAAACTGGGCTCACAGTTCTGATGATTCGACAAATAGATATTGCCCTTGCTGTGGGTGGAGGGGATTAATCTGAGAGGCCAAGGGCACTGTGGCAGACCTAAGAAATGGAGCCAGATTTAAATCTGCAATAGCCATAGTGGCCAGGGATAGCCTTGATTAATGGGATGGTCTCCCCACTTGCAGGACAATCTTCACAGATCTTGCAAGACCAGATAGCATCCAGCATCACCAAGCAATGACTTAGCTTTGCGGCATACATTATGTCAACATACGATGGCACTAACATCATTATGTCAGGCCCAGCTAATAGACACTAGGACACACCTATGCAACGTCATAGTGTGAAGATGCACAGGTCGTGGATCGAAATGGGTCACATTTGAGGACCCCTCCTCCCCACACACAACAGGGTCCTAGCAATAGAGGGCATTTCTAGTAGGATGCTCACCCCGGGGGTCATTGCTAGCAGGATCCTAGCACAGTTTCTATGGCCAGCTGATTAACATACACAATGGTTTTAACTAGAGATGGCTGAATAACACGAACATCAATTTGCAAATATTTTTGTGAATACACCTGGCAAACTGGCTCTGCATTCCGCATTTTAATTTAAGGAGCTCCCAGTTAATGGAGACACATAGCTCAGTACCTTTGTGTGTGGCTGCTTTTAAAAGCCGGCCGTTCGGACGCCCAGGGTGAAATTCTAAGACCAAAGCCTTCCTCTCCTGCATTTATGAAGGTTGATGGAAAGACACCTTAGGGGGGGAGGGATAGCTCAGTGGTTTGAGCATTGGCCTGCTAAACCCAGGGTTGTGAGTTCAATCCTTGAGGGGGCCGTTTAGGGATCTGGGGCAACATTTGGGGATTGGTCCTGCTTTGAGCAGGGGGTTGGACTAGATGACCTTCTAAGGTCCCTTCCAACTCTGAGATTCTATGACACAAGGGATCTGGGCAGCTTACACAGAGGGAGTTTGGCTTCCACTTGAATTCCAACCTCCAAAGAGCACCTCCCAGCTGAATAACTTCTTTGGTTTTAAATTAGATGTTTCTTGACCAATTATTTTGTTCTCAAACAACAACCATTTAGGCCTATGCAAAATGAGTGTAACACTTGCGTACACCTGCTAGAATTGTACACCCACTTTGCACATGTGTGTCTAATTACACTAGGTGTGAGGTGGTGGAGAATCAGATTCTTAGACCAGGGGCTTGTCTGCTTTTGGATTAGTCCGGGTTTCAGCCTTCAATAGCCAATAACCAGTGCTCAGAATTGCTTAGGTGGCCATTTTCAGAGCATAACAATTACTTGATTCAAACTACTAACTTTTAACAATGCTACATATTCTCATGTGCCTATAGGTGGCACTCTTTCTTTTAAATAACTATAAATAATTAACGTACATACGTTTTATCCACACACCCGGAACATCAGTTTAGTTCTGCTATAGGAACCCCCTTGTGTTGATAAGGAAAACCACACTTCGCAGTGATGCAGCTGCTCTGGTTGCTAGTCATAAACTGCTGAAACCAGAGCTAATCCTCAGGATAGGGCCTTGGAGGCAAATGCATTTTTTTGATTATTTGTTTGTTTTCCTTCATTTTTTGTTAATGAACATAGCGATCTTGGCCCCCTGTGAAATAATCTCTTTCCTGGTTGATTTATTCATTTATTTTTCTCATTTCTTTGCCCTGTTGTTAACTGAAAACTCACTTCACAGAAACAATTTTTTAAAAATTTGTTGTATTGCATATTGAGTAATTTCCTGTTTTCATTCTCTGTCTCAGAACATTGCTGAGTATTTACATTCTCCAGAGGTTCGGGAACACCTACAGAGTTGGGATCCGCTTGGCCTTGTAAACCTTTAGGGTCAGATGTTGCTAAGAGTGTGAAATTCACCCCTGTGTAGAGACTTAGCTCAAGATCTATGCATCATTTAAGCTCCACTTAATCACTCAAAATAGGATGCAAGGGTGCACAGGCCTGTATTAGCCCATCTGCCTAGGGGTGAATTGGACCCATCCAGATTTGCAGTGGGATATCTTTTATCAAATTTTGAGGTCAGATGCCTCTAGCAGAGTTTGGCAACAATAAACCTGTGGATTTCTCTAAGTATAGTAAACAACAATTTGGGCCTGATTTTTCAGAGCTACTGAGCTCCCATTGACTTCCTCTGGAGTTGTTGGTCATCAGCCCTTCTGAAAATCAGGCCCAGTGGCCCTGATTCAGCACAGCACATAAGCAGGTGCTTAAAGCCATCTCTATTCAGCAAGAAGCATAGGGTATGTCTACACTGCAAAGAAAAAACCACGGCACCAAGTCTCAGGGTCAGTTGACTCAGGCTCGTGGAGCTTGGGCTGCAGGGATAAAAATAGCAGTGGAGACTTTTGGGTTTGGGCTGGAGCGTGAGCGCCGACACCCTCCCCCCTTGCTGGGTTTTGAGCCTGGGCTCCAGTCCACACCTGAAACGTCTCCCCGAGGCCCAAGCGCCGCAGAGAGGAAATTAACAGGTCAACAGGACGGGGACCTTATTTGGAAGTGAACATCAAAGGTCTGTTCTGGTATATTTGGGGGTGCAGAGAGACACCCTGGGATCCCTCACTTAGGAAGGAAACTGACAGTGAATTTGCTTCATGAAAAGGGGATCCCAGCCAAACTGGTTGAAAACACTGAGGAAAGAACGGGGGGGTAAGCTATCTTGTAGGAGACAGGGGAATGCCATGTTAGTTTAGTCTCTAGAAAGTGTGTTATGATTTGTTTTCATCCCTCACACTGGTTTGTAGTTGAATCGCTATTCTTTTTAAAATAAATTTCCTTTTGCTTTATGATAGAACTCGGCTGCTGTGTGAGACACAGGCGCGGTGGTCTAAGGTAAAACTGGTAAAGTATGGTGCACTGTTCCTCTAGGAACAGAGTGTCTGGGATTTCTGTGGGTATGCAGTGATCACGGGCTGGATACCACAGGGGGATACTTTGAAGGGACTTGGAGTGCATCTATTGGCCACCTGCAAGGCAAAGACATGGCTGATGTAGCCCAGTGGAGAGTGGTTAGTTAGGGAGCTAACACCCAGTGAGCCCAAGCAAGACTGGAGACAGGTGGTGACAAGGTAACTCACAGCCCTGGATGCCCTGAGAAGTATCATAGGCAGTGTCTGACTAAAATAAAAAAAAATCAACTATTTAGAAATATAGATCTATTTCCTGGCCTGTTGCAAATTGGCATTAACACCCCAGGTTATTAAAGATGGAAATATTTTACAAATCTGGCTTTTCACCCTGCTTGCTACATGTTTATATTTCTGAATTCATTCCACTTTGATAAAGAAATTTGCCTCGTCCAGATTCTAATCTGTTCCACTCCCTAGTTCTCATGCATTTGCACTGCTGTTCTGTGGGAGTGTTGAACGCTGCAGCAGCATGTTTAATGCCTGATTTAAATATTCATATTGGGTTATAAATAATTCAGTAGGATTTATGCTTCTAAACCCCTTACACTCCTTTGAAAAATCTCACGTTAAATGTTGACCTTAAACCAGAGTATCCATATTATTATTATTTGTATCACAGTGGTGCCTAGAGACCTCTACTGAGATCAAGACTTTGTTGTGCTAGGTGCCATACATACACATTGCAAGCTTTTTGGGACAGGGGCCATCTTTTTGTTCTGTGTTTGCACAAAGACTACCACACAGGGGTCCTGACCCATGACTGGGGTTCCTAGGAGCTAGTGCAATATGAATAAATAAATAAATAAACAAGCAATCATCATCATAATTAATAATAAAATAGGATGTCCCTGCTCAAAAGAGTTTACAATCGAAAGAGTCAGGACAGACAAAGGATGGGAGACAGGAAGTCATATCCCCAGTTTACAGATGGGAAAGTGCAATACAGGGGTTAAGACCCAGATCCTCAAAAGTAGTTACGTGCCTACCTCCTACTGATTTCAATCCATTAGACGTTTAACAATGTGGGTTTGGGGACTTTCCCAAATTATCACAGGGATTCTGTTGCAAAGCCAGGAATTGAACCCAATGTCTTAATTCTGACTCCAATGCCATAACAAGAGGGCTTTCCTTCCTTTTCATTGTGTTCGTGTGTCTGTCTTTTTCAATGTCTACCCGAGGCCTTATGGTTTAGGAGACTAAAACGATCTTACAAGAAACAATTTTGCTTCCCCTCATGTTAAAATAAACTCCCCATTCAAATCCAGCAAAGAGCTCCTCTCTGAAATATTTCAGAGATACCTGAGGCAAACTCAATATTGTTTAATTCAAAACACGGTTTACGATTCCCGGCTCAGTCTTTTACTAATATTTGCACACGGGATACTGCAAATTGTCCTGTAACACATCATTAAAATCCCACGAGAATCCTAAAATGATTACATTGAAATTGAAAGGCTTTTAATGCCTTCCAGGAAATCTTAAAGATGTTTTCCTTAGACATACTCGGCAAATCCTTTGCAATATATTGAGTGACCTGTTCCACAATGTTTTGGTATTATATTCCCACTGTGGATACATTGCCAAATTCTTTACATATGAGTAATACTAGCTAGATGGCACAGAGGGATCAAATGAACTAGTCTTTCATCCACTAGCATTTTGAGACCTGGAATAGGCTCCAATCTGTGAAATGAGGCTGATGGTTTGGGTTAATCTACCTTGCCAACAAGGCTTGGAGGAAACTCGTCTGAATTCTGGGCATGGGGTATCTGGTGATCTTGGGTAGCCCTACTCTGAAGGGCTGCTATGAGTTCAAATTCAACGTAGCCATACAGCTTTGTTTAGAAGCTGCGGCTGCTATTAAGCTGAATTGCTTCCTCCCCGGGGTCTTAAATCAAGGGTGGCTTCCAGTTGAGGTTGACCTCTATTAAATCCTGTTACTTTCCCCTGGGGCTTGCAACGGTAAATGCAGGGCTAATAAATGCGGGTGGCTCTTATTTAAATGGTAAATGTGCAACCACTAAATAATCTAGTTTATAAACCCTGTGATAGGTGCTTAGTTGGTGTCAGTCAGGGTGGCTTCCTTGATTAGTAGAGTCCAGGGGTTCTCAAAATGTGGGTCGGGACCACAAAGTGGGTCGCGCGATCCCATTTTAAGCGACTCAGGGCTGGCTTAAGACTTGCTGGAGCCCAGGGCCGAAGCCTAAGCCAAGCCCCACCACCCGGGGCCAAAGCCGAAGCCTGAGGGCCTCAGCATTGGGTCGCAGGGCTCAGGTTACAGGCCCCCTGCCCATGGGCTTCAGCCCATGGGCTTCAGCTTTGGCTCCCTGACAGGGGCAGTGGAACTTGGGCTTTGGCCTCCCCCACCCAGGGCCCCACCTCCTGGGGTCATGTAGTAATTTTTGTTGTCAGCTGTGAATCTAGCCCCATAACTCTGGAACAGATCAGGTCTTGAGGCCCAATTCTCCCTTGCCTAGTATCTTGTGTCATCACTTATGCCTGTGCAAAGTGACCGCAAAGTGAGTGTGAAATGTTACCCTGTCAGAATGGTAGAGTGTTACACCCACTTTGCACATGACAACACATGGTGCAGGAAAATCAGCCCCCTTGTGTCTATACCCCACTCAGACTAGACCTGGTCTACACTTAAATCTTATGTCAACAGAGCTACAGCACTAAGGGGTGTGAAAAATTCCCTGGGGTAAATGAGGCTAGATCAGCACAAGACTTCTTTTGTTGACCTAGCCACCACTGCTCAGAGAGGTGGATTACCTACAGCGATGGGAAAACCCCTTCCGTCATTGTAGGAAGCATCTATAGTTCCCATAATGTAGACATGGTCTCAGTCTCAATGCCAGGCAAATACACATATGCTTCGCAAACCACCACCCTACAAACTGGAGCCAAGTTGTACATGGAGTCTCTGACTAGTTTGTAACTCAAATGGGCATAGCTGGTTGCCTTTCGGCTCGCTTTTTTCCTTCTTTCTAGATGTTTGCTTCTTTTGCAGACACATTGACTTCCACTCACCTCTCCGGGTTAAAGAACCTCTTCAGATGTTCTATCACATCAATCAAATACAAAATTAAGATGGGTTCTAAAATGTGTCTGCAAACATCCATGCTCTAGCACTCCTCAACCCTGTTCGTTTGTTTGTTTTTAACCTATCCATGAGTGATAAATGCCTATCAAAGCCAATGGAGTTAGAGCAGGGAGGAACTTAGCTCACTGTGTTTTACTTTGTAATATTTTTATTCTTTGTCCCCTCGACAAGCAGGAGTTAGGCAAACAACCATGCAATACAAGCATGTAATTCCACAGAGGGCTTCTGGAGTCATCACAAACCACATGATTCACAAGGGTGGACTTTCCTGGTATTACATTGCCACGTGTTTGTCAGTTGTTGTTATTTGTCAGAAGGTCAGAGGATGAGTCTCTCTGGACTGGGCTCTGGTTACATTCTATTTTCCAAAATACTTTTATCTGAGTCCTGTAGGGGCCCTGATCCCTGTGAATAGAGTATGCAATGAATAATGCCCTCTAAACACTTATGTGGAAGCAGGACAGGGTGCAGAGATGCTGTTCAGTGTGTGGCGGGGGAACCTAAACCCCTCTCTCGGAATCTCTGATGATTGTAGATACTCGTTCTCATTACAGAGGAACCCAGTCGTGAGAGATTGGGGCGGCGCTCAGCTGGCGCTGCTTACTCCGTCAGGGAGAGATATGGCTACGGGCCATAGACCAAAAGGAAAGAAGATAAGAGGGCAAGGGTTACACTCTTTGAACCAGATTCTGATCACTGCCCCATTGGTGCAGACCTGGAGTCACTCTACCAGCAATCAGTGGAGTTGCACTGATGTCAAATGAGTGTGATTTCACAAACTGGTCCTCCCTCTTTTGCCATTGAAAGACATTGGGCCGGATTCTGATTTCACTTGCGCCAGTGTAATTCCCTTGACTTCAGTGGCGTTTCTGCTGATTACATTGTGATGCTCAGAATCAGTCTCTGCTTTGGCGCCAGGATTTTGGCTGCAGTGGAAAGACTCTGAGGAATAGTTTATGTTCATCCTTCTCAGTTCCACAATATTTCGGGAAGAAAGGCACCTTTGTTATTGTTATCGTTAGTGTGTCTAAACCAGTTTAATAGCTCTGACACAAAATGCTGTTATTAAGTATTTGTACCACAATAGCATCTAGAGACCCCAATCAAGATCAGCGCCCCACTGTGCTAGATACTGTTCGGCCACATAGCAACCTAGATCAGAGCCCCATTGTGCCAGGGACATGACAGACACATCACAAGACCCAGTCCCTGCGCCGAGGAGTGAAAGAAATGTTTGCAGACAGTTGCCGGACACCAAAGCTATGTTTTCCTAACAAAGCCTACGCTGGTGTAGCTATGTCAGCATAGCCATGCTGCCACAGTCCCGTAGTGTAGACAGAAGGAGGACTTCTGCTACTGTGGGAACACCACCTCCCTGATCAATGTGAGCTAAGTCACCAGCAACATTCGTCTATCGGCATACCTGTGTCTACACCAGTGGTTTTGTTACCATAGCTATTTGACAGGGTGGAGGGGTAATCACACCCCCTCCGTGGCATAGCGATGCTGGCATAAATTTTAAGCTAGAATGATAAAAAGTCAACATGGCACACATTAAATGGATTACAATCTGGCAAACTAATAGATCTAAAATGTAATTATAAATGGATTTCATCATTCTAGTGGGGGGTCCAACCAGGATCATTTTATGGCCCTAGTTGATTTAATATTTGTATCGATGAACTGGAAGAAATCATAGCATCATCACTGATAAAGTTTGCAGATGACACAAAGACTGGGGGAGTGGTAAACAATGAAAAGGATAGATCGCTTGGGAAGCTGGACACAAATCAAATAATATGTTTGATATTATGGTCAAATGTAGGGTCATACATCTAGGAACAAAGAATGTCTGCCATATTTACAGGTTGGAGGATTCTGTCCTGGGAAGCAGTGACTTTGAAAAAAGCTTGAGGGTCATGGTGGATAATTAGCTGAACATGGGCTCCCAGTGTGACGACGTGGCCAAAAGGCGTAATGCAATCCTTGGATGTGTAAACAGGGGAATATTGAATAGGAGTAGGGAGATTATAGTCACTCTGTATTTGGCACTGATGCAATTGTGATTGAAACTGTGTCCAGTTCTGGTGCCCACACTTCAAGAAGGATGTTGAAAAATTTGGAGAGGGTTCAGAGAAGAGCCATGAGAATGATAAAAGGATTGGAAAATGTGCTTTATAGCGATAGACTAAATAGATTGAGCTCCCTAGTCTATTACAAAGAAGGTTAAGGGGCAATCACAGTCTGTAGGTACCTACATGTGGAACATAAATTCAAAACGAAAAGGCTCTTCAGTCTAACAGACAAAGGTACAACAAGCTCCAATGACTGGAAGTTGAAGCTAGACAAATTCAGTCTATAAAGAAGGTGCGTTTTTTTAAGTCTATTGGACTTGAAGCAGGAATTAATTCAGGGAAGTTCTATCTCCTGCATTATACAGGAGGCCAGACTAGATTATCATAGTGGTCTATTCTGGGGCAAGATTGACAGTGTTGATCTGTTTACTCACTGCCCGGCTGCTGGGAAGCCCAACAGAATGAGTAGAGGGAAAGTAGCAGGCATCACTTGAAATTTTCCTGGGTTAGGTGCAAATCATCTAGTGACTCACTGCATGGAATTTCTTTGGCCCAACAGTTCTGCAAATGAAACTTGTGTTTGTTTTTAATTATTTGTGTCTTTAGATGTACAAAAATTCCATCTGTAATGAACATTTATAAAACACTTTATTTGAATCCAAATTCACGAGGTTAAATAGGTGATTAACGGGGATTTTTCGATCTACACACATGAAAATGTACAGTAGATGCTCGATGCCATGCTTCTGCTACGAGAACTAAAATAGACTAGAACTCTGTATTGATGAACTATATGGTTCTATAGTAAAAGTACGCCCCAGTGCTAACAGCAAGGTGCGTACGCAGTATATTCAGTAAAAGGAACGAGGAGTACTTTGTGGTACCTTTAGAGACTAAGTACTCCTTGTTCTTTTTGCGGATACAGACTAAGGCGGCTGCTACTCTAAAACCTGTCAGTATATTCAGTGTGAAGCCCTTGAAACCTTGCCCCAAAACTTAAAAAACCCGCCAAACACAGAAACAAGACAGAGCTAAATGTTGCAGCCAGTTTTATTGGCAGATATGAAGCAATGGGCTATCAACAACTAAGCTCGCTTTTAAACACTTTTTAAACACATAAAGAACTTATTTCATCCCCAGTCACACCTAATCCCCCCCCCCCATCTAAGGCCAAATGGCAGCCTCAGCCATTCCCCCTCCATGCTCTCCTGAAAGGTCAGCCACGGTGCAATGCCAATAAAGGGCAAGTTCCACAACACCTGAGCTGAAAGATTTTTGCCACCACCCTGTCACCTTTCTCTGGATTTATGGCTGTTATTGGTGAGTGCCTGCCAGCTCCAGGTGGGACAGTCTAAGGGAACGGAGTCAGGTGGGAGGGAACCATTATTCATCATAAAACCATTAAAGTATGTAATGAACAGAGCTCTGATTTCACCCCTGCCCCGCCGAACAGCTGGGCTTCCCCGGGCATCTCCAGGATGGATGGATGGAGGGACTGTGCTGAGTTTCACAATTCCCTTGGCAGGCATTGCCCAGCCCACATGACTTCATCTCTGTTAATGTTATTTTTCTAGAGTGAGGAATAACATGGACTTTCCATATCTTGTGGTTTTCTGGAGGGTGTGGGAAAATTCCCCTGCTATGACTTACTTACGTATCTGCAAAGCCAAGCCAGCAGTGGTGAAGACATTGAGCAATTCTGGAGAAAGAAGACTTGCTCTGGGGACGTGACATATTGAGATTCATCAGTGTGATGCAACCAAAGGAGCACCAAACTGGCAGAAGCATTCCTGGAACTCACTGGGCTGACCAGAGCAAACCACACACATCAGCCAAGTCTCATCTTTGTAGAGACCACACACTCAGAGTGAGTGTAAACACAGGGCAGAAGCCCCACTAATTGTCCATATCTTCCCCCCTCCAAGAGTTATTTGCACCCCAACTGGCACCTATAGCATTTGGTGAAGAAGTGGGATCACCCAGAATATGCAGATTTCAAGGGAAGAGGAGGAAAATACCAGTGTATGCTACAGTGTATTCCAGCCAGGGATTCGCGTGCACAGCACCTGCTGGCTGCACCTTCCTTTTAGCTCACCCAGTTGAACTATAAAAGTTTGGGAAAGGGCCCCCATGTTACCATGGCCCTAGTTTGAGTGTGTAATAAGGGTGATGAGTGATGCTCAGTTTGAGGGTTAGGAGGCATCTAAAGAATCCGATTTTCTCTGAGCCTCGCAAATTTGGGATGAATTGTGTGTATCATTCCCTGGGCTTGTTTTTGGCTTAATTGGCTTGTGAGTTGCTTGTTGTCTAGTTTTTGGCTTGTAGCTTATTGCTTGTTTGGCTTGTTGCTTCTTCTTCTTTGATTGGCTCCCAGCAAGCAGGGGTGGGGAGAGAGTCAGGGGTGCACAGCAGGCCCACCACAGTCCCAGACGGCACAACGGGGGGATCTAGTCACATAGAGTGTTGGGGTTCTTAGGGACTGGCTTGTTCTGGCCTTGTTTTGAAATGGAATGAGCTTGATTTTTGGCTTAATGTGAAAGTCGGGGTGCTTCTTTACCACGTGAAAGTTGGCAACTCTGGCACCTAGTACAATGCGGCCCTATCTTTATTGAGTCCTCTAGGTGACACTGTAAAATAAATGATAATAATAAAAAATTGATTTAATGTTTTCACATCTCCAGGGTTTAATTAACTGAGTGTTAGCTCATGAGATGAGTGTGGGTTTGGGATTGTTTGAAATTTTGGGCAAAGGTTTAGTTCTTATCTCTTTGAAACATTTTCATCCATTGTTGCTTAGTAGCAGTACCTATTGGAAGGCCGTAGGCTCTAAGCTTGTCAGCTCTGCCTCTTACAACTCAGGCAGCTTCAGCGAACTCCAAAAAAATTAAGTATGAAATTGTTTTCCCCTTCGAAGCCACATGACTCCAAAATAAACACAGCAGCTGAGCCGTGTTTCTTAGATTGTTACTGCCCCATTTCCTTTCCTGCTCTGACATCAGCCGGTCTCTCATCACCACCTCTCAGCGTCCCTGTTCAGAGAAATCAGGGCTGTGCATTCACCAGCCATAATCTCATGGAACTATCTCTTGTGATTTTGGATGTAAAGGTACATTGACACTGCTGTTGGAGGTGTGATTAGAGCACAGGTAGACATATCCTAGCTAGTTTGGAGCTAGTCCCACTGTAGCCCAGGATTCCGAGTACATATTAAACTGGCTTCACTGGTATTGTTACTCAAGAGAGATCAAAGCTAGCTCAGATATGTCTACATACATACTGCCGTCACACCTCTGATTGCAAGTGTGGACATTCCCTTAGTTACACAACAGTTTGCAGATCTCTAATTCTCATGAGATTTCCAGACCCACATGGTTTGGACAGACACTTTGGATAAGAACCCCGAAGTCTGAGTGCTTCTCAGAATCAAAGCTCATCTCCGAATCTCTTATGGTAGGCTCATCCCTATCCTTAAACAACTCCTATCCTGCCTTTCTCACCAAGGGGCCCAGAAGATTGCCTTTGGTTTCATGGCTGACTTGACAAACGGTTTGTTCTAAGCCCCATTGAAATCAGTGGAAAGCCTCCAGTGGACTTTGGATCAGGCCCAAAAGCAGCAGCCACCTACAGGAACAAGTGTATGAAAAATGGGACGGGGGCGGAGAGACCTGACTTAAGATTATACAAGGGGAAATTGCAAAAAAATTACCTAAACCTTTAGGAACATATTTATATTTTGATTTCATGTAATACTACTTCCTGGTTTCCAGCACATATTCCCTGGGCGTCCCCTATCAAATATCAGGCAGTATTAAATCACTGATCCCTGATCCCTGCAGCTCTCAGAAAAACATCTGTACTAATTTGTTGGTTTTCCTTCACATAAGGGCCAGATGAACTCCTCCAGGGCTCAGCTGAGTGAGATCGCTGACAGATGCAGAATAGAAGTGCAAAGATTTTTCCTTTATTAAAAATAAGGTTCCATTCTCCAAGTCCGTAGTTTGTAATTTGCCGTGGTGGTGAAATGACACACGGCAACCTTGATCCAACACTGTTGTGGATACAGAAACAGTATCCTTATCTAACGCTACTTCACCACCAATGTTTACTGACAATGTTTTCCAGATTGGCATGGGACGGACTGGCTGGGAGGTTTGGTGATGGGATACTGCGCCTTTTGCCTGGGGGCGGGGGGTGTCACTGAGTTGAATCAAAAGTGTTTAGTGGTTGAAGTTCATGGATGTGTGAGGACTGACTACATGGCCCCGTAAGTGATAGGAATGGGAGTCAATCCCCTTCCTTCTGGGTCCACCTTGCCAAAATACTCGCAAAAGTTTGCTTCTACTGTCACGGTCAAATTCACTCCTGGTGTAATGAGCTCCACTGGTATCAATGGACTGAGTTTGGCCAGTCTCGGCAGAGAAACTAAGCACTACATGTATTATGGTATAAAACTCCTTTACTGTCTGTACACGTGACTTTCTAAAGCCAGTGGTGATACTTAGAGTGGCAATGGAATGAAGGAAGCTCACACTGTCTTACAGACTCATAGACTTTAAGGTCAGAAGGGACCATTATGATCATTTCTTCTGGAACTGAGAAGAAAGGTACCACTTATTACCAGTTCTTGTTGGCACTGTTGTGCTAGGGACATTATTGACTATGAACTGGACCGAGGCCTCATGTTCACATAGGCTACTGAACAGCTTGTTAATTGGTAACAACTTGTTCACCTAATAACTCAGGCCAGATTCAAACCAATGGCCCTGGGATAAAAGGCATCATCGTCTATTCCCAATTCCCTGAACCATGCAGCTCCTCAGGTGCTAAATATATATTACATTAAAAAAACACCCAACTATGTCAAAAGAAAGTTATTTAGGTTGCAAAGTCAAGCTTTCAAAAATTAGGAAGTGCCATATTTACAGTTGCCCAGGCAACCTTAATTCTGCCCCCTTGTGTGTCCACACTGAATGTAGGAGGGGTTTTATGGAAAAAAACAGTATGTGATCACAATTAATGACATACGCACAAGGGGGAAGAATGAAGATTCCATGGAAAACCATAAATGTGACATTTCCTTATATTTGAACGTTTGATTTTGCAACCTAAACAGCATTTTTAAACATATTTTTTTAAATGTAATGTAAGCAGAGTCAGGATGAGCTTCACCCTGACATCTGGTGGTGCGTTGTGGCAAGTTGTGGAAAAGAACTTCAGGGGCTGACCTCATTTACATAGGCACACCCACCCTACCTACGATGAGCCCATAGCAGCCCAAATGGTCACTTTGGATGCTGTAGGATCCCCAGTTTTTCTGTTATTGGGGCAGGAAGAATAAACTGTTATTAGCCTGATTATGTGAATCAAGGACAGTGGCCTTTTGTTATGATGGAGGGACTCACCATCAATTAAGCAGCACTCGCTAGGCAAGGGACATGTGTTCCCAAACCCAATGCATTGAGAAGGAGTGAGATTGGGGATGGGTTTTTGTGCCTGCTGGGATGGGTGTGTCCTGAGGGCCCTAAATACCAACTGCACTGCCTCCTCTCTCCAGTGTAGAATATCAGAGCTAATTTTAGAGTCTAGTTACTGCTGAACTGGATTCACTTTGGGTTTGTACTGAGGTCCCCCCACTACTACAAGCTGAGATCACTGAGTGCTGTGTTATGTAGTGGGGGGCCTGAAGATATATTGCTGAGTAGTGCAGCTGGTAGAGCAGAGCAGTTTTTGGGATGGCTGGAGGAGCAGAGTGGAGCAGCTTGTGGTGAAGGCTGCAGTAGAACCCCACAGAGAGGTGGGGGGGTTGGCCTTGGACCATGTAAGGTGCCCTTTTACCTCCCCCCCCTCACTGTTCTGCAGATGAACCTTTGAACTCTGGGGCTGCACTGACCAGGGACAGAGACTTTTGGGTGCTGGACTTTGGGGTTGTTGGACTGTGCTTGCGAGAGGGGAAGTATTGCCTCTTAGAGGTGCCTGGGGTTTGTGTGTGTGTGATATTTATCCCATGTAACTGGGTGGGGGCTTGAGCTGGTTTTGCATTGTGTTATTAGAACAGAACCCCTAGATACTGAACCCAGCCCTTGTTGCTGCCAACTCTGATGGGCAGAAGGGTTACAGTAACTTCAACTTCTTAGATTTCTTTTTTTTTTAAGGAAAAAGATAAAAACATTTTGTTAACACATATAGCTGTAACTCTCAGCTTTCATTGAAAGCAAAAGATAAAGTTTTAGCTCTTATGGCTCTAGAGTAACCTTTGAAACCTGAATCAAGTGTAACCAATGCAGTCATGTCTGCAGAGAGCCTGGAACAACAGCTCTGAGAGTTGTGAATGCCCCACTCACCTCAATGAGGTGTTAGCACAGGTGCTTAGTAATCATAATTTAGATGTCAACACTTAACTATTTCACTACTTCTTTAAACCTGGAAGAAAGGAGAGGGATGACCATACTATGAAGATCCACACAATCTTACCCTTCTGTATGGGTGGGGCTTATTTTGTGGGTGGACATTTGAAAAGAATAATTTCCTCCTTCTCAATTTGACCCATACTAATATTATGCTGGGGTACAAAGACTCAGTGGGAGAAGCACCCACACATTACAGCAGTCCCCTAAGATTTCCTCTGAAAACTCTCTTCCAATCACTGACTTGTTCAGCTTGTGATAGCTACATAAATACAAAGCCTAGTTTTCTCTATCAAAGGAGGGCAGGTGTTTAGCAAAGGAGGGTAGGTGTTTTCAGCAGAGATGAATAATCCCCCAACCAACTCCCTAGAAGCAACAATCAATTTTCATTGGAAAACAAATCCCTCCTGAGTTGAGTAAACTGACAGGGGAAGGTGCCTTCCACATACAAACAGCTCTTTAAGCATCTGACGTACCCTGAAAACATTAAAAACAGAGAGATTTTTTTAAAAAAAGTTTGGCTATTGAAAGATGGTGATGGCTGCTAAGGCAGACCATTAAAAACAACCCCACAAAACCCTTCCCCAGTCTGTAACATCTGAGGACTGTTGGCTGATGTCATCTTGAGTTTACCATAGCAACGTGAGTTCTGACGGTGTTCTTCTTGTGTCACCTCGGCGCTGAGCCCCTTGCAGGCTGCAGGAGAACTGGGCGCTGTACGCACCTATGTAAACAGCCTCCTGCATGTGCATAAGCTTCCTTCTGTTTGCTCAGATTACTGCTGATGAGGAATTGGGTGAGCGGCAAAGAAAACATGTTAGAGGCCTTGAAAGTATTCATGAGTATTATGGGCTCAGCCATCTCATGAACTAATGGGTGGCATCTTCCCAGTTGCAATTAGTGCTTAGCAGGGCTAAGCTTCGTCACCGAACGCTGTAGCAGTGCTCCTTTTAGAGCACTGGTATTTGCCATATCAGATTAGGATACATTTACATTGTGCAACAAAAAAAAAGAAAAAAAAAAAAAAGGCCACAGCAATGAGATTCAAAGCTCAGATGGGATTCATGCTATGGGGCTAAAAATAGCAGTGTAGGGCTCTGAAACCCAAGCAGGAACATCAGCTGAGCCAAGCTCTGAGACTCACTGTCATGGGCCTTTTTTTTTTTTGCAGTGTAGATGTATCCTTAGACCGCTTGTAGCCTGTTTTTTGACAGTGGCCAGTACCACATGTTTGAATCCATATAAGGGACAATTAGGGAAAAACCTGCCCAAAGAGATTCCAATCTGTCCAAATTACTGAAATGCCTCCCCATTACAAAAGTATCTGAGCACCTAACAATGCGCGAAGTAGGAAAATGCTGTTATTCGTGGGGCCTGGAGAGAATTGCTCAATGTCACAGAAGAAGTTCATGGCAGAACAAGTTTCTTTAGTCCCAATCTAGTGACCTATTCATGGACCATCCATCTCACCCTCAGACTGAGTTGGTTTATGCTCTCAAGCAGGGGGTCTCTTTCCCTGACGAATTTTTTTTTGTCTTATCTGTTGTAACTGTGGATTTTTTCATTATCCATAGACATGTCTATTCTGTACTAATGCTTCTATTTTAGGTCTTCACCCTGCAAAGATTTACATATGAATTTAACTTCCAGCAAGTGCAAAGTCCCATTTACAGCTGTGTGAATAACAGATTTTCCCGTTCACTGGCAATTCAGAAAAACTGGGGAAAAAATTCATTTGGGGCTGAACCAAAAATGAACATTTTTCAACATTTGGGGGCCAAATTAAGTTAAAATAAAATAAAAATAAAAAGAACGTCAGGCCAAACAAAACATTTTCTGAAGCAAAACAAAACAATTTTGAAGCAAAACAAAATATACTGAAAGTCATTTTGAAGTGAACCCCCCCCCCCCGAAATGTTTCCTTTAGAAAATGTCAAAATGAAATGTTTAGGGGTTTTTGGTTTTGGTGGGCTTTCTTAGGGGTTTTTTTTTTTGGCTGAAACAATTTGGCAAAATCGACTTGAATTTGTAAAACATTTTTCATGTCACCAACTCTGCATTTTTTGCAAAAAAAAAAAAAAGTTTCTTTCAAAAATATTTTTCTCGAGTTAGTCCCACTGAACTCACTATAAAATCAGTGGCACTACTCATATGCTTAACATTAAGCATGTGTGTAAGTCTTTGAGGGATTGGGGCTTTAGATAGATTTTCACATGACTTAAGTGGAAGTTAAAGTGTGCACAGGCCTTGTATTGACTCTGCACAGGGGTCGATATCACCCAATGGGCACAACTGTCCAAATTGCATGTGAAAATAATGTGGGAACAGGATGCCCAATGGTACTAATTTTGTTGGCTGAACTTAGATGCTGCCCTTTCCCACTCTTCCCCATGATGACACAAATAATAACAGTGTAGAAAAGTACCAGAAAAACAGTTTACCTGGAACACTGAGGTTGCTTTCCAACCTGTGGCATTGGTCGAGCCACTGACATGCAGTATCTGTTTTCATTAAACCCAACGTTTATAGTTGGTTAATGAGCTGAATCCTGAGCAATAAAACGTGTCATAAAATGAAAACAGAAGAGTCTTGCAGTGTCTGTGTCATTCTTTGGTCAAGGACAGCTGGGAGGAACCAATTTGGGGGCCAAGGGTGTGAAATTTATTTGAAAAATCAATGTTTTTATTATAATGGGTATTTTCTCAGTCTCATGCTGGGGAGGGCAGCCATCTTGAAAAGTGACTTCATTTAGAAAACTGGCCCAAATCCCAGCAGCTGCATGTGCAAAATGGGAAATTGTCAGAGAGAAAACTCATTGCTAGTCTGCCCCAGTTCTGGTTAAACCATCCTAAATAGGACTTTCTTTAAAGCTAACAAAAGGGAATTTAGTGCTAGGTCAATGCCTGAGAGATATAGCGCAAGTAGTGAAAGTCATTGGGGTTGATAGCTCTAGGTTAGGTTTTCACTGCTAAGAGAGGTATGTTTCAATATCAAGATAACGATCACGAGTTAGCTATCTCAGTGTAAAATCCTAGTGGAGACAAGGCACCAGTAGCTTTTACTTCAATGTAGCTAATCAAAGTCATAACTATATCTCCACCTGGGGTCTAGCTTCACTAGTTACATCAAATTTTGTAGACACTCAGATCTGAGTCCAGGTCAAGAGACTCAGGCTCATGTTGGGAAGCTAAAATTAGCAGCATAGTCATTCGGTCTCAGACTAAGCCCAGGCTCTGAAATCTGGGAAAGCGTAAGGGCCTTGGAGCCCCGGTTCCAGCCTGAGCCCAAATATCTGCATTACTATTTTTAGCCTGCACTGCCACGGTTTTTTGGTTTTGGTTGGGGTTTTTTGTGTGCCATGTAGACATACCCTTAGTCTTTCAGTTCCCCATCTGTAAAATGGGGATCATGGCATTTTCTTATCTCACAGTGGTGTTGTGAGAATAAATATATTCATAATTGTGAGGTGTTCAATGGGGGCCATATAGTACCTGAAATACATGTGACCCAAATCTCAAGAGAGCTAGTAGCTGTTCACATGAGATTTCAGCCTAAGATGGTGGAGGTTTGTGCTGATGGAGAATGTATGTGATCTGGCCAGTTTTCCACCATTTGGAGCAGAACTTTCGTAGAACAGATCTTGAAATTCCAGGACTGTGTCATCTGAAGCTAAACCCTAGGACTGTGTCATCTGAAGCTAAACCCTCACCCACGAACATGCAGTTGGAGCTGGCTAGGAGGAATTCTTCTTTCTAACTTTCTTTTCATTTAAAATTGTCTGGTCTGTCAGTCACCTCACAGAAAGGGTTCTCCAGGGGTTAAGGTGCTAGCCTGAGATTTGGGAGACCTGGGCTCAAGTTCCTGTGCTGTCACAGACATCCTGTGTTGATACCAGAGAAACTCCATTTTGAAATCCCCAGACTCCATTTTATATCCCTAGCTTCCATTTTGAATAAGCAAGAGCCACTCCACCATTAAATGGAACCTGCAGGCCACATACCACTAAATATAGAATTGGCGGGAAAACCAAATTGGCGGGAAAAAGGTGGCAAACAATAATGATTCAGCAGAGCATAACACTGAGGTAAATAACGGTCACAAGTCTAAAAATAGAACTGGCCGCTGACAAAAAGAAGATAAACAAGCCGGATGATTGTGTTACGTGTCTAAAAATAGAACTGAAAAAGGTATAAAGGTCAGTGTGTCGGTTGAGGGGACAGAGTTGAAGAGACGAGAGAGGAAAGAAGATTCCGAGAGAGCACGCAGGAGAGTCAGTGCTGTGAAGTCACCAGAGCGAGTCTGTCAGACAAAGTTATAGGTATAGCTATAGTTATAGTATAGTGCTAGTGTGTATAGGCGAGTGGGGGTTAATAAAGATGAATGTGTGGGTTGTGTGTGAGAGGAATTTATATATAAGACCTAAAGTACATCTAAGACTGGCCATCTGACATGAGGCGCATCACTTAGCATCGCTTCAAACTATGGCAATACGGTTTGGGGTGCTCTTTAATTTGTTGTAAGAGATTTGTGTTTTAGATTGTTGTTGTCTCTTGTTTGCACCAATAAAAGGGTGCCTTGTTTTGGAAAGAACACTGCTTGTGTCAATCATTTATCGGAAGGCTGTATCCATGTCCTCCAGGTATTTCCCAGCCACACCTTAGGAGCACAGATTGGTTATAACAGGTTGGCACCATCTAAGATAGAAAGGCCATGCTAAGGACCTAAGATAGATAGTTTGGCACAACTAGAGCATGACTCTAAATCAAGATTTAAGCACGGTGCATGAGAGTGCGTGTAAACAGCAAGGGGAGGATTTCCTGCATATATGATGCAAACAGTGTTAGCTCTAGGCAGCTGCTCTCCTCCAGAGCACATTGACTGATGGAGTCTCTCACTGAGATGTCAGCTTTTGCTAGTGTTTTAGGAAAGATAAGTCACTAATGACCACAGTTGAAATGGGTTTTGGCAGGAAGAAAACACCAAGGTCCTTTATAAAAAGTTGCTGTTTATCTGTCGGAGTAGCCGAGCCAGTTTTTTTTTTTTTTTTTCATACCATACTTTGTCTCCTGAGTAGGTTTGGGGAACTGTTTTCCAAGCATCAATAGATCCTGCAGCTTCAGGGGCTGACACATGTTGGACTGCCAGCTGGAGGCATTTATGCATTGACAGCCATCAACTCACATGCAAAGCCCCATCCTTCACACCATGCTAGTGTGCCTCAAATCCTGACTTAGAGGGACCCCTTCAGTCTCCATGACCTCTCTGCCCACACTGTCGAATTGAGAGCCCTCAGTATGATGCACTTTGGGATATGGCCAGATTGAGATCCTTGACTCATTTCACACAGGCTACCAAATTATAACCAGCATGAGTGATCACCGTGGCAGGATTTGAACTGGTTGACTGGAAGTGAAGGAATTTATTGCCTGCTCCTTAGCCAGCATTGCTATATCAGAAAGTGCTGATTGGTTAGGTTATAGGCTGTGGTGGCATGGTCCAGCAGACAGGCTACTAGAGTTAGAAGCAAAAGATTTGTATTCTGTTCCTGGGTCTGTGGTATGACTTCAAGCAAGTCATTCACGTCTGTCTGTCCTCCCATCTTGCTTACATAGACTGTAACCTCTTCAGTGCAGCGACTGTCCTTTATTATGTGTTTTTACAGGGCCTATCACAACAGGGGAACAATTTTGTGCTACTGTAATACAAAAAACAATCCTACAAAAAGGTAGCACCTTGAGTGGTCTGCCTCTGTGAGTGATTTGAGACTGATTAGACTGATAAAGGTGTCACAATGAAGACAGTGTAATGTAGCGTGGCTGGAACAGGGAAATCTCTTCCAGTGATTTGCTGTGTGATCTTGGATAAATCACTCCATTCTGTGCCTCAGTTTCTCCATCTGTAAAAAAGGGATAGTGATACTATCCTAGCAGAGTGGTGAGAAATAATCAGTGTTATACAGTGCATTGAGAGACGCAGTTGATATGTGTTGTATAAATGCGAAGTATATTATATTATTATATCATTCTCACAGCTTTTTTGCCAAAATATGCCTTGGACAGAAAAGATCCAGACACCAAATGGGCTATTAAGTGGGGATGTTTGACAGTAGTTCAGCTATGTAGAGACATGAAATAATAAATAATAATGATAAAAATAAAGTCACAATACTTAGCATTTAAATGGTGCTGTGCATCTTCAAAGCACTTGATAAACATTAATTACACTGAAAAAATCAACAACAGCTGCGCACGTAGGACAGATTCATGATTCATTTAGAAATAATACAAGAGGAAAACACAAAAGATATAGACAGGATTACAAGAATATTCATCCTGGCTCATATCATCTAGTGTAATATCCTGTCTCCCACCATGGCCAGATACTTGAGAAGAAGAATAAATAACAATACGTAAGATTTATATAGTGCTTTCCTTCCATGGATCTCAAAGCACTTTGCAAATCTGAGCATCATGTCCCCCAGTTTACAACTGAGGCATGGATAGGTGAAGTGACTTGTCCGTTGTCACCCAGCAAGTTAATTGCAGAGTCAAGAACCAAGATTCTGAGTCCAGCCCTTCGTACTAGGTTGATATTGCTTAAATGATGTATTTGAGCCGTGGTGTTAGGCACTGCACAAACACACATCTACTTATCCTTTTTTAACCCTCCTATCATATCTGCCTTGGTAATACCTTATAGCAACGAGTTCGCTAAATAATTATGCGGTATGTAAGAAAAGGTATTTCCTTTTATTGGTTTTAAACTTGCTGCCTTTTTATTTCATTGCACATCCCACTTGTCTTGTGAAGAGGCAGGCTAGGTAGCAGCACCCCTCTGACCTTCTTTACACTTTTTGAAAATAAGAAAGAAAAACTTGTAGCACCTTAGAGACTAACAAATTTATTTCAGCATAAGCTTTCGTGGGTTAGTACCCACTTCATCGGATGCATGGAATGAAAATATACTTCAGACAGATATTTATACATGCATCCGATGAAGTGGGTACTAACCCACGAAAGCTTATGCTGAAATAAATGTGTTAGTCTCTAAGGTGCTACAAGTTTTTCTTTCTTATTTTCATTTTGCTGACACAGACTAACACGGCTACTACACTTAAACCTTTACACTTTTTGTTACATTATAGATCGATTTCATTTCCCTTCAGAGCAACACGAACCATGTGTGGTCCAGGTGTGATATCAAGTGACAAACAAGCCTCCTGCCTTGGCTAGACAGAGAACATGTCCAGGAGCATCCCAGGGAAAAGGTATTGTTTCCACAATTTGAATATTGATTGACTTCTCATCTTATTACTCATTTTTATTTATTATTTCTAGTGCAGCGATGTCTTTGCGCCATGGTGTTAGGTGGTGCACGAACACACATCTACTAATCCTTTTTGAACCCTCCTATCATATCTGCCTTGGTAATACCTTGTAGCAAGGAGTTCCCTAAATAATTATGCGGCGTGTAAGAAAAGGTATTTCCTTTTATCGGTTTTAAACTTGCTGCCTTTTAATTTGATTGCATAAATATTTAAATAGAAAAAAAAAGCCCTTTTTCATGAGCATCAAAACTCACGACATTCAAAATCCCTCAGGAGTTTTAGTTTCATGTTTGTGCACTGTATGCTGTGGACCATCCTGTGACACATCAGCAGACTCCCTGAGGAATCCCCAAATTACAGTTAAAATGAAACTTCCAGTACTATCTAGAAAAACCTTCAGGATGAGATACTCAGCCAGTGCTTTGAAATGTAGAAAGTGACCTGTTTGAAAGCATTATGCTGTGGGTACCTTGTTTATCACTGCTTGCGGCTCAGATTTGGTTTAAATCACAAGTGCGCAGTGAGCTGGGGGTGCCACTGGTAGGGCCTAGTGGGTATTTGTCTGGTTCACAACATAGCCATTCATTATTTATCATTATGTATGTTTCAGCAGTGCCCAAAATGTGCTAGGTTCTGTAGCAACATATCGTCCCTACCAATGTTCCCTCTAATTTTTGACAGGCCGTGTGCGCAAAAAATTTCTTCTATGCAAATTGTTGTGCTTCTGTGCAAATGTTTGTGCGCGCGGTGTTTCGCCATGTGCGCAGGGTTTAGGATCTGTGTGTGTGCGTGCACATGCGCACAGCTTAGAGGGAACAGTGGTCCCTACCCCCAACAGCTTATGTCTAAGATGCACATAACATAGCCCAACAGTTTAAGACTATTTCTACTGCCAAGGGTGTCTCAGAACTGGATTGAGGGGAGCTGATAACGCGTTGTAGACAACTGATGACAGGATCAACAGGCGGTGTTGTGGGTTTGGGCACAAGGGAAACATTTTCAAAAGTGCCTAAGTGATGTAGGTGAAGATCTCAAAGGTATTTGGCTCCTTGATTTCGGTGGAAATTAGGAGCCTAAATACCTTTGAGGAACTGTGCCTTAAATGCTTTTGAAAATAGGCATTAGGCTCCTAAATCTCTTAGCTGCTGTTGAAAACTTTTCCCAAGTTGTGTAAAGCCCAGGATTGAGGTTCAGGAGCTGAGCTCTAGGGATGCGTCCAGGGCTGGAGCAGCCTGGAGCATTACACATAAGGATTGAGGGGCATTGACAGAGCTGTGGTGGAGGGGCCCAAGGCTGGAATAGCAGAGGGTGCTGCTGGTCAAGACAGGTGCATTTGAAAAGCTGTGTGTGAGGCCTGTGTGGAACAGCAAGGACTTGCTACAAGTCAACAGTGGAGTCCATTGGGGTGGGAGGTGGCCAATGCTGCAACATGAAAGCGTTTCCAGGTCAGGAGTGAGATCTATTCGCAGAGGTCTAGCACTGCAGTAACAGGGAAACAGCAGGTCAAGTCTGAGGTACGTTGGCACAGCAGTGTGAGAGCTGAGTGCTGCAATGAGACGGGGGAGCTGCTCCGTGCATCATCAAAACTGGGATGGGGGCGCGGGAAGCTCTCAAAGCACCTGCTCACACTATGCCTGGCTCTAGTCAGCGCTGTCAGTCTTGCACTTAAAAAAATAAATAAAGTGTATCCCATCCAAGTCTCTCTCACTCTCTCTTCTCCGCCCCCCCCTCTGAGGTCATACATGGCTCAGGCTCCAGGACAGCTGCCTGGTTGCCAAGTCCCCCCGGCTCACTCCGCGCCGAAGCACGGAGCAACACGATCGGGATGAGAACTGGGCCAGCTGGTAGAAATCATTTCAGGACCGAAAACAATTAAAGCGAAGCAGAGGTATAAATAACGGAAAGCCCTTTGCTCCTTTTCCTTGCCTGTCCATTGCAGTCTCCCCATTACAACGATCCTCCAATTGCCACGCAGACATCGGCAAAAATTGCAGATCATTAAAAGGAATTACTGTAAATGGCTCAGGACTGAGACATGGATTATTATTATTTTTACCCTAGACTATTTTGAATGTAACTCAGGTCAACAGCAATAACCTTGATCCTCCATGGGATCCCATGGCTTCAGTGAAATCTCTCTGAAGTCCAGGGTACTCTGTGATGGCGAAGGGGGTGCTTGTGAGGATCCCGTTTCAGGATTGCAACATGGGTCATGATGGGAGGTTTCTGTGTTTGATTGCAAATACATGAAAGTGATCCAATTCAGTAAATAACCTGTGAAATTTTGCAAGCTTTTGACTCAAAAGGAGAACCATTTCTAGGTGAAAAACGCTCATTTGGGATTCAAAAAGTTACTTCCTGGGAGCAAAATCCACAAATCCTTAATCCGTAAGCACACCATTTCATTCAGACAAGGGTACATTTGCACACCACATGTGACAGTGAATTCTCTGGGTTTCCGTGCAAAGCAGGCAGTTTTGCAATCATTTCTTGCTGAACCAAATCTCTGGGGTGCCAAATGGCCCTAAACAAACTCACAAATATTTTAAAGAATGTTCATAAAAAATGTTTTCCCTCCCTTTTCTGCACAGCCCCAGCAGAGACAAAAGGCTGCTGCCATCTGAAGGCTACTTATTGACTTATGTGAAATGAGTTGCTGAGTTCTCGGGTCACTTTCCCTGTGGGCAAGTTTCCAATCACACAAACCTCAACTGCATCTGCCACTAACTAGTTATTTAGTCTTGTTACCTTGTTGACTGTCTCTGCAGAAGGGCCAAGGGTTGTATGGACCTTGTAGACCGATCTCCCCTCACCCCAGCCTTAGAAGTGATCCGTTCAGGCATACAGAGTGGAAGTACTGTACATCCGGTACTGGGAAAATTCTGTGGATAAACAGAGGTCTCAATTCTCCAGGGCTGTCAGTTCTGACACCTTTCACCAGAGTTAATTTTACACCAAAATATAACAAGAAAAAAAAAATTGATAGCGACTTTTAGACTCTGAGCCTCTGGAAAAATATTATTCAGTCAAAGTAAAATGTTAGCCTCCCTTTATTTTGAACTCCAATAGCTTTGCCTGTCTCAGAGTGCTTCACTAGCTATTTGCAAAATCTCCCAACCACCTCTCTATACACACACACTCAGTACAGCAGTGTCAGAGACAGGAATAGAACCAAAAAAACCTCTTATACTCATCCCCTTGCTCTAGCCAGCTCTTCTTATGTTGGAGCGCTAGCACCAGGCACAGCAAAAGACGGGGGGAGGAATCAAGGTAATCAACCATTATCTTTTGAGATTCATGGGCAAATTTGATGGAGCAGGGATAGATTTCCCCCCTTTTCTGTTCTATGCATTGTGATAGGACATGGCAGCCTTCCTTATATTGATTGCATCTCACCCCATGGACCAGGCTTTCTAGACAGCACCCATGTAGTTAATGTTCAGTTCTTTAGCCTTCTCCCCGTCCCAGCCACAATATGAGCAGCACAAGCAGGAAAAGCAGGAAAAGACTTATTAACTGGAATTATGGAAGTAGATTACAGGTGAACCATTTATCTAGCACTTTCCCTGACCCTTGGGTCTTTGGGTAAGATGGGACCTGCCTCTGACCTGATCCTTGGTTTCTATTTTGCAAAACAAAAAACCCTAAGAAAGGCTTTGCAAAGCCCACACCATCCCCACTTGGCTCAGCTGCAGCCCGGCTCCCACTGTGCATTAGCAGATGACAAGTATCCCTCGGTCTCCCGTATCCCCGCAAAGCAGCCGTTTGGTGAACCCTGGATTTGGAGAAAGGAATGTTCAGACCCTTGCCACTTCTGTCCATTTCAGCCATTGGGATTTGACTCTCAGGGCTCCATTCTCCTCTTGCCCTGCTGTAAATCGGGAGGAATGCCACTGAGGTCAGCAGTTATATCGGTGTAGAAGAAGTGACATAAGTGAGAGGAGAATCAGACCCTTGGTTTGGAGCAGAATACAAGTCTCAGGGGGAGGGCAAAGGCCTATCCGTGTGTATCGTGTCAGGAGTAGGCCCTGAAGGTGTCATAAAAGCTGATGACAACGGTGTGGGATGGTGTGGGAAGCAGAGGATGGCAGCGGAGCTCGGCAGGGTAAGAAGTTAATTTCTTCTCAGCGTATCACCTTACAGCTGTCTCACACTGCTAGTGCTGGGCCCTCCCATTCTCACAGCCCCTCCATCTGCAGCAGGTTGCCGAAGGCAGAGCTGGGCCTGCAGCTGATTTCAATTTAAACACATCATTGGGGGGTAGTATTATTATTCCACTTGCTTGTGCACTCTCTCTCTTTCTTTATTTCTTTCAGTTTTCTTGCTGGCCATGGTTTCTTGCAAGGCCCGTTTCTATGGTAACCCTACTCCGCTCCCTCCTCAGCCACCCTAAAGTCATGCTGAAAGATCTCAACAGAAACAAACTGGGGGTGTCTAAGGGTGAGTGGGGCATCCCATCAGAGATGACTAGGAGGAGCCCCAGCAACCTGTTCTGTATCAGCACATCTGTTCCCTGCCAGGGAGGTGCAAACATTTGTATTTTTGCATCCATCATGGGGGATAATTTTGGATGAGAGTAAAGGAAATGTCTGTGGAGACGCTAGAGATAGTGTGACAGTCTCCACAGACCCATCCTCCACTGGTCTCTCAGTCTCCTCAGTCCTTGCTTCCTTGACTAGTCTCTCTCTTTCTTCTCTTCCCTTTGAGAGGTAGCTCAGCTCCTTCCCATGCTGGAAGAGAAAAGAGCTCTCCTAAGGTTACCAGTGGCCCAGGTCAAGGAGCACGAGGTTTAGTCATTATTGTATTTTATTAGACTTTACCAGGAGCCCCTCGCAGTGTGCTTCACCATCTGTGCGCTTTCTTCCTTTGTAACAGAACATCTCGTGTAACAATATTTATGTCAGCCGGCACCAGTGAGGCATAGAAATGAGATGTAAGCAGAGTCAGGATGAGCTCCACCCTGACATCTGGTGGTGAGTTGTGGCAAAGAACTTCAGGGGCTGACCTCATTTACATAGGCCCACCCACCCTGCCTAGCATGAGCCCATAGCAGCCCAAATGGTCATTTGGGGCTGCTGTAGGATCCCCAGTTTTTCTGTTATTGGAGCAGGAAGAATAAACTGTTATTATATTGATTATGTGAATCAAGGACAGGGAACTGTACTTGGCCTTTTGTTATGATGGAGGGACTCACCATCAACTAAGTAGCACTCACTAGGCAAGGGACATGGGTTCCAAAACCCAGTGAATTGAGAGAGGTTGAGGACTGGCTCAGAGCAGGAGAGTAGTCTCTTGACTGATCAAAGACTGTGATCAATTGTCTTGATGTGCTTGGTCTTGAGGTGAACACCTTGTCTTTGTTTCATGGACCCTGAAGTGAAAACATTCTCTCGATCTGGCCTTTTGGCTATAGATCAAGTACCTGATGGTATGGGTCCCAATTGCACGTCCGCCTCTCTCCACTGTGGAATGTCAGAATAAATTTGAGTTCTTTAGAAGTTTAGTTATAGGCTGCTGCGATTACTGAACACTGTGTTAAGTAGTGGGGAAGCTTGATGTTATATTGCTGAGCTGCTAGCAGAGTAGTTCAGGGGACAGCTGGAGTGCAGTTGCTGGTGGAGTGGAGCAGTTTGTGGGACAGCTGAGGTTGCTGGTGGAGTGGCTTGTGGGATGGCTGGCAGAGCAAGGCCCCATGGTGGGGCAGTCAGCTTCAAGTCATGTATGGTGTCCCTTACCTCTCCCCTCCCCATTTTCACCCAGACTGGGGGGAGGAAGGAGTAACCCTCTGCAGATGAACTTTTGGGTTGTTGGACTTTGGGTGATGCTTGGCGTCGCTGGACTCAAGAACCAAAGAGGAGAGGACACAGCCCAATCTGCTTGTGGGGTGTGGGTCTTCTCATGCATGGTTTGTTTTATAAAACACCTGTATGGTGTTTCCCCAACATAATGCTGCATTATTTCTCTCTGTCATTAAAAGGCTTTTGCTACACTCAGACTCTGTGCTTGTGAGAGGTATATTTGTTATATATATATATTTGTTCCAGGTCACTGGATTTGCTCCAGTGGGGCTCAAGCCGGATTTGCATTGTGTTATTGGAACGGAACCCCTAGATACTGAATCCGGCCCTTGTTGCTGCCAACTCTGACGGGCAGAAGGGTTACAGAAACAAAATAAAAGAAAATTGTCATTAACACCATCCCACACTACTGTACATTTGAACAACCCATAAGTACAGAACAGAGGCCTCGCCTGGTTGGATCAGACCAGTGGTCCATCCAGTCTAGTATCTTCTCCTCATCAGTTCAGTGACTCTCATCTCGAGAAGACATGCATCCCTTCTAAAAATGGGATATAATTTTATCTAACGAACTGTGAATGTTCTGATGAGCCATATAAATAGCCAGACCTTTTTCTGAGTCTTATTTATCTCTTGGCCTCAATGATACTTTGTGGCAGTGAGGGCTACAGTGTAATTATGTATATATTAAAAAGAAACCTGATTGGTTCATGGATAATTTGCAGGCGGAAAAAAGGGTTAAATTCAAAACTCACCCAGAGCTATTTGAGATAAAAAGTGCTAGGAGAGGCAAAGGATATTTATTATGATCTGATTCAACTTTCTTCCATCGTTTATTTTGTCCCCCTGTCCTACACAACTTCTTGTTTTTTGGGACAAGAGGGAGGGAGGCTTAAGGGGAGAGGGAGGATGGTCGCGTACTTAAGGCACTAGCCTATGGCTTAGGAGACCCTGATTCAAATTCCTGCTCTGACACAGATTTCTTGGGTGACATTGGGCAAGTCTCTTAGGCCCAGATACTCAAATGGATTTAGGCTCCAATTGAAATCAATGGGAGTTAGGCGCCTAAAGACCTTTGAGGGCCTTAGGCTGTGTGTGTCTCATAACAACACTTCTCATAACACTTCTGCGAGCAAGGGAATACTTTAAAAGTCATGCTCAGATACTACAGTAATTGGTGCTATATAAGTAACAGAAAGAGATTGCTTAGGCCCCTTGCAGGCTGCCTCCTGGTGCATAAGCGGCCTTGCTGCATGATCAGAAGATGCAATAGAGTGACCTGAATGACCCTGTATTAATCAATCTGATTAATCTGGATGTTAATGTTGCATCCGAAGAAGTGGGTATTCACCCACTAAAGCTTATGCTCCAATACCTCTGTTAGTCTATAAGGTGCCACAGGACCCTTTGTCGCTTCTACAGATCCAGACTAACATGGCTACCCCTCTGATACTTGTATGAATCAAGGCGTCCTCCTTGGTAACTATATTTTCCTGTTCTTTCATTCCTTTGTCCTTTCTCCATCTCTACAGTGTGTGTGTGTGTGTGAGGGACTCAGGGCAGGTGTCTAGGCTGGTATAGCACAGAACGCCCCAGGGGACTCTGATTACTGGACAATGTAAGGCAGAAGGAAATGGGTGCTGCTCCAGGCTGATGGGGAAGTACAGCTGTGGTGGCTCATGTGATTCAGAAGAATCCTGTCAACACATCCCAGAGCCTGTGCGGCTGCATGAGCCCAGCTTGTCTGTGATTGGAAGAAATGCTGGGGGGGGGGGGAGAGCTGTGTTTTGTCATGTGGCCCCTCTGGATCGCCTCAGAAGATGCTGTTTGTGTCCATGGGGTGACGGAGAGGTGAGCAAGGGAGCAAGAGCCCTTTCCATCCACAGGGTTCTGCACACTGGGGGTCAGATTCAGTGCTGTGCCTTCAGGAGGTGCAGCAGAACATGAGCGGCCCAGCTGGTGTGGGGGCTTTCAGCCCTCTTTGTGCCTCCTACATTCAGGACTGCTGTGGGGCTGCTCTAATTGATGGCAGCTTACCCAGGGCAGCTCCCCATTCCAGAATCTCCGTAGTGCATGCGCCAGACCCAACTCCACCTAGCCCCCTGCACCCGCACCTGAAACGGGAGCAGCGTAGGGCTGATTGCAGCGACTGCTGCTTCTGCACTGGGAGAATTATACCCCCATCTCTTGTGACATCTTTACAGCTCTGGTACACTGCCAGATTGGCATGTAGGGGCCCAGGAGGGTGAGATTTTTGCACCCTACACTGTGAATTTTGCTTTTAGTGTCAGGTTGGAATGAACCCTGAAAACTCAAAGGAGAAGTGTTTAGTTTTGCCAGGTGTTCTCTCAAATCCAAGGGGATACCCCAGCTCCTCAATACCTAAATTTGCTGCCTTCACGCTAGTTGACAGATTCTGGTACCCCTGAGCCCATATTGCATCTTTTGACCTATTCCAGTGGCTGAAGTCAGAGAATCACAGAATCTCAGGGTTGGAAGGGACCTCAGGAGGTCATCTAGTCCAACCCCCTGCTCAAAGCAGGACCAAACCCAACTAAATCAGCCCAGCCAGTCCAAGCAACCTCCTTTCCCCCGTCTACTCTTCTCATCCCCAGAACAGTGAGGTCAGGGGGAAATTGTCGTAGCAAGGCTCTGAATGTCTTTTGGTTATGTCCTGATGCCTTGAGGTTCACCCTTATATTGGGACAATCAAAACACTCTTTATTTTTATCTTAAATCGGAGAATCTCATGAAGGTTTAGAACTTACTAAACAAGGATTCTTACTTTCACTCACACTCCTATACACCTGGAAACACCAGCACACACACTTAGAAACATATACACCTGACAATAGATGCAAACAAACTGACAAACACCTACACATTCAAATACACGCCCCCCACACCCACAGCCACACTCACGAACAAATACCTCCCACACACCCACACAAACTAATCCTCACCCACACACATTATACACACACCCTTGTTTGCAAATTATCCATCTTCCCTTTGTATTTGGCTTGGCTGAACAGCATGCTCTCTGTGACTCAGCCAATAGATATCTGGACTAAGATAAACACCAGACAGTTGCTGGGAGCCAGAGATACTTTTGTGATTTACAGCTGTGTGGGGCTATGCAACAGAGACCCTACGACTCCCACCCTCAATCCCCTAGAACAGGCTGTTTCTTTTCAGATGTCTACTTCTTGGGCAAAAACTTGGGGCAAGAAGAGGAGATTCTTTCTAAAAGCCACAGGTGTGACACCCGAGTGGAAGAACCAAGCTGCTCGAATCCCTTTCTGCTGAGGGAAAATATGGTGCCTGGCAGCGTCTTGGAGTGCTTATTTTACAGCCTTAGGGACAAGAATGTTAAAATGAGATGATGTTATCTCAAGGTATTTTGGGCCCACGAAGACGCAGGAAATATCAGAAATCATACAAGAAAGCTCGTTCTCTGGGATTTACAGCGCAAGAGGTTTGGGTAGTTCAGATAAGGCTCTGATAGGCTTTTGAACTACAGGGTGCTGACCAAACGACTGACCCTTTTGAAGCTCACCCTTAACTATATTTCATTCTACTGACTTAAGTCCCCACTGTACTGTATTTTCAGTACTATGGTGTTAGGTATATTACCTAGGGACCATCAGAGATCAGACCCCCATTGTGTTCCACACTGTACAGACACATAGTAAGAGAATAATAGTAAGTCAACAGTGTGATGCTGTTGCAAAAAAACCAAACTTGATTCTGGGCTGCATTAACAGGTGTGTTGTGAGCAAGACACGAGAAGTCATTCTTCCGCTCTACTCTGTGCTGGTTAGGCCTCAACTGGAGTATTGTGTCCAGTTCTGGGCATCGCATTTCAAGAAAGATGTGGAGAAATTGGAGAGGGTCCAGAGAAGAGCAACAAGAATGATTAAGGGTCTAGAGAACATGACCTATGAAGGAAGGCTGAAGGAATTGGGTTTGTTTAGTTTGGAAAAGAGAAGACTGAGAGGGGACATGATAGCAGTCTTCAGGTATCTAAAAGGGTGTCATAATGAGGAGGGAGAAAACTTGTTCATCTTAGCCTCTGAGGATAGAACAAGAAGCAATGGGCTTAAACTGCAGCAAGGGAGGTTTAGGTTGGACATTAGGAAAAAGTTCCTAACTGTCAGGGTGGTTAAACACTGGAATAAACTGCCCAGGGAGGTTGTGGAATCTCCATCTCTGGAGATATTTAAGAGTAGGTTAGATAAATGTCTATCAGGGATGGTCTAGACAGTAATTGGTCCTGCCATGAGGGCAGGGGGCTGGACTCGATGACCTCTCGAGGTCCCTTCCAGCCCTAGAATCTATAAATCTATGAATATCCCTGTCCCAAAGAGCTTACTGTCTAAACAGAGAAGATAGAGAAAGGAAGTATTGTTATTCCCATGGGGATCAGAAGCACAGGGAGATTAGGACTAATCATTTCAAAGGGGCCTAAGGAAGTTAGGGCCAGTTTTGTAACGGTATTTAGGTGCCTATCTGCAACTGAAATCAATGAGTGTTAAGTGCCTAAAAATCTTTTCGTACCTGGTCCTTACGAGATCTGGGTTTGACTCTTGAGTCTGACAGACTTAGGATAAGTTATTTAGGGTGGGATTTTCAAGAAGCCCATGGGATTTAGGCACCCAATTCCTACTGCATTTCCCTGGGTCCCAGTTCAGAGCCTTAACCCAGAATATTTTTCCTCTCAGTAATTTTCCTTCTGGAGAATGAGGATGAGAGAGACTGGCAGAGCTGTAGACTCTTAAATCCTCCTTAAACTCCTGCAGTCACATCTATACACAGCTATCCACCCATAGCTTTGGGTCTAAAGCTGTTTTGACCAAGGAGGGGGAAAAAATAGGAAGTCGCTCACAGTGCCATCATAAAAACTAAGTCTTAAGGATTAGTTAATAATCTGTGGCCTGAGAAAACAAACACATCAACCTCGAAAGGAACTACTTCAAATAAACTTGTGTTGTTGTTGTTGTCGTTAAATTCCGCCAGCTGCAAGTCTGTTTTCCACCGGCCGCAGCGTGAACTTTAGAGGGACCACGGCACGGATTCCAAAGCTTCGTCATTGGCGGGGGGTGGGGAGGGGAGATCTTTCAAATCCAGATGTGGCTCTGAGATTTTGTGACTTGGACCCACCTTTGTGAAAGACTCAATCAATCATATATGGCTGAACATTCTAAGCCTCTACGTGTTATGCAGGAGGTCAAATTATGCTGTTGCAATGATCTCTTCTGGCCTTGAGATCTATGAACCTGCAAACTCTGGATAGCCAGCAGTCATATATCTATACGCAAATACCAGGCAATAGTGTCTAAGGGAGTGGGCGCTGTGCTGGCGGAGACATGCAGCATGGCATATTCCTTCAGTCTCCTTGCTCCCCTTTTCCATCCCTGAAGTGGGAAAGGTTAAATGCCAGGGTCTGCCGAGCCGTGTTCTGCCACAGCACTAAAGCCGTCGGGAGCTTTGTGCGGGAGCACAGTCCACCCCCATGCACGCCGAAGGCTCTGAGCAGGTCACACTTTCAGGCCTCACTTCAGCCCATCAAGGGCTGACATCTGATAATGAAATGACGGAGGCTGGGAGCTCCCTCTGACAGCGTAACTGATGGCTGTAATTAGAAACCGGCCCACACGGCTGCCAATGAGCCTACGGCGCAACATAGGTCCCATTGTGGCATGGCATGAGAGGCCAAGAGCTGGAGTTCACGTAAGGGAAAATGACATGCTTAGGAACACAAAGGCTCACAATATGCAGCGGCAAAGGCCTCAGAAATATATAGGGGCTATATACAATATCTATACTGATTGGGAGCCTTTTGCCAGTCTGATGGCTTCTTCATGGCCAGGAGGCACAGCATATCACATGTTCCATTACCGTAAAGATGATATCTGAGCTATTGGGGAGGGGGATATGTACAGAGTAAATATTCACATGTGCATGTGTCTGAGAGGATGTGTACTCTGTGTGTGTGTGTGTATATATATACAGTGTGTGTAGGTATATGGGCATATGAAAGAGAAGGGGTAGAGCGTTTGCAGGTATATATGTGAGTGTGTACTCTGTGTGTGTGTAACAGTGTGTATGATCTGAGTCTGTATGTATATGTAGAAGATGTGAAGACTTTCCTTTTCTTTTGGAGTCTGCTTTCTCTCCCTGTGTCCCAGAGGGTTAATCTATTGTTCTCTGGCATTTTCAAGGGGACCTGAGAGGCATTAGGTACTCAACTCTTACTGGAAATCAATAGGAATTGGGTGTCTAACTCATTTAGGATCCTTTTAAAAAATCCCAGATTTAAATCTTTGCTCTCTTGTCCTATCCATCTCTTACGCTTCCTCATTTGGCCCATCCTATTTTCCTCCTATCTGATCTTTTTATCTCTCTCCTGTTTCTAAACACAACCCATGTCTCTGCTTTTTTCAACCTCTCCTCTCCTCTCCCATGGCCTCTCTAGATTCACCTTTCTTTCAGGACAGGGATTCACAGGGGTCTCCCTTGGAATCCCACAATAAATCTTAAACCAAAAGTATAAACTTAACCCAACTTTTCCCCTCCTTGGGCTTGACCTTTCATTCCTCTTAACTTTCCCTCACCCTGTTCCTCTGTTAAACACCTCCCAGGACTCTCATCTTTGAAGCCCAGTTTCTGCCCTTTTACCGGGGCTCATCACCGCATCTTGCTCTACCTCAATCACTGCTCTGTGTCTCTCCTGGTCTTCTGTCAGACTTCTCCACTCAGTACAGGATGCCAGGGCCAACTGTCCATCTGGTCTTTTCACTCTCTAGTACCAGAGAATAACTGCAAAGTTTCTCCCTGCAGCCTCCTTCTGCTCCAGACTTCTTGCCTTTTATGGCGACCATTCATCTTCTTTCCCAGCTGGGACTCATCTTTAATTGGGGCTCGCCCACCATCCAGGGGCAGCCACCTGGTTAATTAGTCTCAGAGGCCCACATTAATCTTTTTAAAGCCAGGATGGGTATATACCGCATCACAGCATAGTGCAACTGGCCAACTGTGCTATGCTGTACAGGAAGGAGGAGGATTCTTTCTTGATTTTCTGCCATGGTCACCTGATTCCCTGAAGCATGAGAGCTAAGAGGACCCAACTTCTCCCAGAGCAACAGGGATCTAGAGTTACCCATTTCATTCTGTGTGACTGGAATATAGAAAAAAAACCCCATGGGAATGTTTTTTTCACCGTTCATGTAAAACTACATTAAATAGAAGAGAAAAGAAACAGACCGGGTAATAGAGGTGCACGTAAATAATCGCTGGCCTAATCCGCTTTGACAATGAAAGAAATTCAATCAGAACATTTTCAAGTCTGCAACTCAACCTGTAATTTAAGCATGAGGAAGTAATGTCAAAAAGGACGCAAGTTCCCATAAAAGCCTCTCCACTTCCAGACCTGGGGTCCCCAAGCCAAAAAAACCAGAGCAAGCTTCCAGCCATAACATCTGAGAGAACAAGCCTCACAGAGGAACTCGCTAACCTCTGGTGGAGAGACCAGGAAAATATTCAGAATGAAGGAGGCGGTCAAGCCAAAATGAAAAACCTCACCCAGGGGGAGATTCACACATTTAATTGGTGAAATCTAATAGCATGCGGAACTGCCTCCCATGGGGATTGGTGGAAGCCCTATCATTGGAGTAATTAAAAACCAAACTGGATAACGCCCTGGAGAAGTCATTGCACTAGAATCTGTTCTCAGCTGTCCCAGTGCAATCCCACTGAAGTCAATGTGAAACAGAAGAATTTTGCTCACTGTAGGAAGGGTAGCCCAGGGCAGAGTGAGATAGATTAATAAGTGTTTTCAATCTCTAATTTGAGCAGCACAGTTGATTCTCATCCACTAAGGATAAACAATGTGTGAGGTCTGGTGCTGAGAGCTGAAGTGTGCCCCTTGTCCCCAACAGCCTCATTAGACAAGCCAGGGGGAACAACCAGTGATCTGCTAACATTGCCAAAAGCAAGAGGTGACTAGCAGAACTCATGTTTGCACTTCTACCAAAATCAACATTGCCTGTGAGATGGTGGGCACTGCCTGCTGTGTGCATGTGGGTGGGTGTGCTTGCAGTGCCGTTCACAGCTTTAGCACCCTCTTTGGCAACAATGATTAAATAGGGAAGATAAGCACCAGGCACCAATTCCAGGGGGTTGCACTTTGGGGTAAATCCAGACAAAATCTGGCCTCAGCTTTGCAACATTGTAAATACGGCATCACCTCTGCCAGCCACCATACGTGTGCATGCCTAGATGCGGAGGAGAAAAGGAGCGGTCCAAAGATACTTGCTCTTCATGTGGGAGTGGACAACTCCCCCTACATGTGACCCAGATGTAACCACTCTGTGGCATCCCAGGACCTAGTGGCATCTCACCAAAACCCACTGTCCATAGTGTTTTTCTGGAGCAAAGTGTAGTGAACATACTGGTAAAGTGCAATAACAGGGCCACAGTGGAAAGAGACAGATAGCTGGTCAGCGGTCAACACCCACATGCCCCTGCTATACAACGCCAGCAGCAAAGACAGCTGTCATCTCTCCAATCAACATTTGATAGTGGTTGCCACTTTGATCTTGGATCAATTTCTAGGTAAAGTGCTTTCAGCCACATAGATAATATTCCCACGGCCTCAAGACACACTCCCACCAAGCCCCAAATCGGAGAACATCCTAGCAATGTTCTGTGGTACAGAAGAAGGCTCACACGCAAAGGAAATAGCCCATCATGTTAAGGCTACATAAAGAACCACATCAATACTGCAACTCATCAGTCACTGGAGTGCCCATCAACCTCCCACCGGGGGCGCTGCTTCCCCAGAATGTTCCTGTGTTCACCTTGATGTTCTAGGTCTACTTAAGAAATCTGGCTAGGGACAGTATGAGACATAATGCAGCAGAGGCCAGGATGTGTCCAGTTTGCACCTTGACCCAGTCCCTGTTTTCCCCTGCACAGCTGGCTTGCCTTGCTTTTGCACAAAGGGTAGCTGAAGAGATGAGCAGCCAGGAATGAATGTGGAGTTGTGTTTACTCTACCCCTGCTTTACAGCTGACCGGGGTGTACAAACAGGCACCAGATGGGGCCTTTAGGAATATCAGGGGCAGCTCAGTGTCTTACAGGGTGAATCCAGGCTGTAAAGCCAGCATCTCATTACAGGAGATGTTACACTTTGAACTCAAAGGGCAAAACTCCCTCTTTATGGTGGCGCAGGTCTGCTGCAGGGTGCCCTATGTGTGCAAGTGAAACTGTGCACAGGACGAGGCCAGAACCAGATCTGCAACCCGGAGGGCAGGGAGAATTGCTAATCATTAGAATGATTATTTTACAGCTCCATGCCTCCCAGAGCTGTACTGCATCTGCATCCGACTCCCTGACCTCTCATCCTGACTCAAGCCACATCTCCTCTCCCCAGCTTCTGACTCTTACCTAGAGCTGTGTCAGACTTCGCAGCTTCAGATCTCAGGCCCTGTTACTCTCATCGCTGACTCCTCCACCTCTCAACCAAGCCCTGCTGGGTCTAAAGATATCGTTGCTACCTGTAGCCTGTAACATTTGCAGCCTGCACCCTCTGCCTGTGCTGACTGCAATGACATTTTGACAGTGCTGGGCAATGCGAAGCATTGAGGAGACCGTGCTGAGAGAATGGGCGAGAAACTCTCCGGATTGAAGCTTAGATAGTCCAGTATTCCAGTCTTCACAGCTTACATTCTGGCCAGGACTGATGTGGTTGCACTCAATCTTTCTTTGGCATCTATGAAAGTCTCCATACGAGTGGCACCCTGGGCCAGAAAGATAACCAATATCACATGGTATGAAATAGCCACCGAGGATAACACTAATTCATTTTTTATTTCACTGGGGATGTTGTGTTTGTTCCCACGCTTTTGGTGCTGCAGAAGACATTGGAGTGCAGGCCAGATCAGTACGCAAGCTGCAGCTGTCACTTCTGCATTCCTTATCATTAGGACCATTCATTCTGGCACCTGGCCTTTGCAATGGCTAAGACAACAGCACCATCTAGTGCTCTCAGCGGCAGCCTGTTGAAGCGGTAAAGAAAAGACCGAAGGCTCCCTCTTACGGATAACCAGAGGGAGAGAACAGATGTGAGGAAATGGGTTTTCAGAATAGTGACATCCCCAGCTCCAATGCGAGATATGAGATTCTGTAGCCCAGGGATGTAGCAAGTGCATTACTGCAGATCACAGCAGGGTCTAGTCCAGCTCTGGCATGGTCAATACGGAATGTGCATCAGGGTCTGTGGGTGTCTTATTTCAGGAACTGTGGAGTAATTGACATCATTTATTTTGTCTCCCCAGCTAACCAGGCAGATATCTCTGCCCCCCCAGACTGTAATTGCTGGATGAAAACATCACTCTTCGTTGCGAGAGTTTAAAGCCGTTTTCACCCCATATGTGCAGGTAGCATCTAAATGCTCTCATGGGCAAAGTGCCACACCATTTTAAAAAGCTTTCCCCTGAAGTGATCCTTTGCCGGGTCACTAGGGGCACTGTAGAAATGGTAAGGTCAGTTCAGGAATATATTTACTGCAAACTTCCTCACACAGCTGTAGTGTTCCAGACCTAGGACCCCACAGAAGCTCTTCCAATTCACTCCTGAATTGCAGAGCAGCAGAATTGTCCAATGGTTAGTGCACTCGCCTAAGACTTATAGAACTGGGTCCAAGTCTTTTCTGTGGCACAGATTTCCTGTGTGACCTTGAGCAATTCATTTAATCTCTCTGTGCCTCACTTTCCCATTGGTAAAATGGGGATAATCGCACTGCCCTACCTCACTGGGGTGTTGTCAGGATAAATACATGAACGATTGTGAGGTGCTCAGATACTACGGTGATGGGGGCCATGTATGTAGCTTAAATAGAGGGCACGCCTGCCATCCCAGTTCTGTGTTCCCACTCAGCTCTGCCAATGCCCCTCAGTCCCAATCTACAACAGATCCTGCTACTCCAGTTCCATTCTTATCCTGCTCTAAGATCTGCCAGTGCAATTCGTCCTCATGCGCACAAATGTCCACTGCACCATACTGGGACTGCCAAAGTCAGTTCACAAGTGACCTATACCAGTTTACACACTGTAGGTGTAAAATGCACTTAACAGTGACCCTCACCATACTTACTGAGTATGTTGTTAAATTAGAATATTCTTCATATGGACAAGTCTGCCAGCTCTAAGACTGTCCCTGGCCAAACCCTCTTCGCACTGCATCACCTTCCAGTGCTTATGCCACAGCCAAACGTCATGCCATGTGCTAAGCAGGACTGAATATGAGCTTTCATCTCAGCTCTTTTCACGTGCAACCAGAGCTAGAGAGCTGTTATCATGGCAAAGACATTTTCTAGGTTTTATTTCAATCCTTGCCATCCAATAAAGACAATGACAGAAGACCTACTCCCTCATTCTAGGTGTAGAATAGAAATCCTTCCACAAGGGGTCTGAGCTGAGTTCTACCCCGCTGCATTCCATCCGGTACTCTCAGACCATGGCAGGGAAGTACTGTTTTCAGTACTACTACTCTCTATCCATCCATTGCTGTTTTCAGTTCTCAACCACCGAGTTGCAAATTCCTCTTCAAGACTCGTCCGATTGGTCAATATCAACATTCTCAGGTCACTGTGGGGCCGATATAGGTATTTTACTGAGCGTCCTAGAAAGGACCTCACCACACTTGTGCAAGTTAGCATTGCTAGTTAAATCCGTCTTTTCACTTACCTCACCACCAAGTTGAGCTTTCCAGGGAATATCACCTCTGATGTCTTGCCAGCCTTGTTGTCACTGTCTGTGAGATAATGTCTCTTCATTCTGGGTCTGTGACATAATAACATTCAACCTTGTTTTCCCGGTGCCCACATTCCAACTTCAGGACAGAAATGACCAGAGAGAAATGTGAGAGGTTCGTGACATTCAATCATCGAGCCCTTCGTGGAAAGGAATATGATCAGAAAGAGACACCCTTGATGTTTATTTTAAAGTCCCTGATGCGTGACACACTTTAATACACCCTTGTCTGTTGCGGCTTTCCAGCTTCAGGTGAAACTTGCAGATGGGGCACCAGTATTATTTTTGTTGGTGGAGTGTACCATGTTGTGTACAGCCCATAAAAGGATCACAAAGATTCATGCCTATATATAATCTGCACACAATTTCCTACAAGACAGGATAGTCACCTCATGGTGAGGCTCTTAATCTTCCAGACACAGGTAATGGGAGGAAGAGACCAAAAGCATTGCCAAAGGACAATTGTAAGAGTCGATGTCCTTGGAGAGAATGACCATTCGGTGCATTATTGTGGCTGCATCAAAGATGCATGCAAATCAGAGATGGAGATCTTTTCCTGAAATAGGCAATGGTGTATATTTGTGGGTGGAGTTTGTTGCAAGAGACATACACACGATAAGAAAGTTTATTAGAGCTCATTTGCAAGAGAAAAAAAATCTGTTGCTTGAATGGTCTGGGGCATGTGGAAGATTTGGTTCAAGATCAGACTCATTGGATAAAACAGAAAGGCCATCTCAAGAGAATATTATCTTTTGGCGTAGAGATGAGCTGGGGAGTTAGGGATGCTTTCGCTTGCCAGTCAGACAATGGGAAGCATTGCTCAACTTAGTGTTCAGCATTTTGCTGCATGGTAGGCAAAAACTGTCTGTATTATTCAATTGTTCCAAAATCCCCTTCTCTAAGCGAGGAATGTTCTCTTTCAAGGCCACATCAACAGAGCCAAAGTGGTGTGAGTTGGTTCAGGCGCAGCACATGGTGTTTCCATTTCTTCTTGGTGGCCTTATGTGTGTGTGCATGCGTGTTCATGGAGGGAGGAATCCACCAACTTTTATTGGCCCCATAAGACAAAAATGCTGGCAAGATCTCTAAAGATTCAGAGACTCTCTAAAGACTGAGAAGCACAACTCTGTTAGCACAAAGAAATTCTTTAAATAAAGCTTAACTCATCGTATGAGATACAGCATATAGGCACCCAGTTAGGAGGGGGGAAACCTCAGCTTCTCTAATGGCCATATGCTTGTGAGAATAGAAGGCAGATCTACAGTACAATAGCATCGGTAGTGACACGGGCTAGAGGAAAATTACAAGGACTATTGATCTCCATGCTTCATGGCAATAACTGGGCACCAGCTGGGATCAGGAAGAAATTCACACTCAATGTTTTATGGTTTTCTCTGAGGCATTGTGGCCATTATGAGAGACAACATAATACACAGGCTGGGCCATTTACCTGACCCTATGTGATAATAAGTCACCCTTATATACAGCCTTTCATTTATTATTATTTGTGTGGTGGTAGCAGCCTAAGGCTCCCTGCAGGATCAAGTGGGGATTAGGTTCAAGATCAGGTTCAAGATCAGATCCCCATTGCTTTAAGAACTACACATATCGGCGGGCACACCGTCTAATTTGAGACACGCGAGTGTAACAAAAAAACATGAGGGAAGGCGCCAGGTTCCTGATGGCACTAAATCATTGCTATTTTTAATTCTGTACAATTAATTATTGATATCAACATCAGCATTCCCATAAAGTGTGCAACCCCGCCCATCGTTGGCTGGACGATTTTTTATTTTATTTTATTTTTTGCTGAGTGCTATGGCAGAGGACTAATAGATCCAAAATGCGTAACAGCCGGAAGCAGAATTGCTTCACAACCACATACACCTGGGGTGTAATGCCACTAGTGAACAAACATAAACAGCGTGCCCAGCAGATTAGGACAAGAAGCGAAGACGTGCTATTTGTCTCATTGAAAAGGAAATGCAGGCTGGAGAGAATGAAATGAGTCAAGTCAGAAATTGGCATCTGCTCTTGCAAAAAGTGCCATGGGACATTTAATAGCCAATTGGTCAGTACTTTACATCTCATCTGAAGGACGGCACCTCCAGCAGCAAGGTTGGTTTAAGACTGACTCAGAAGCCCAGCGACTGATCCATGCCCCTTCATGCAGCACCTACAGTGGTTGCCATCAACAATATGACACGGCCACGGTGTGATATCTGAGCCACCCCAGTGATTCCAGACCAGGCAGCAACTGCAATGCTTTGATTCTGTGGTGGGGTAATACTTAGGGCTTGGCTAGAGTTGAAAGTTCATTTGGATGAAGGCAGGATGTGAATTTAAAGCCTGAATTTAATTCCCAGTGTGGACGAGCCCTTGGAAAATGTTGGTGCTATGGTGGCAACTACTGCTGCTGCCCCATGTGAATATTGACCCGGCCTCTGCCTCTTTAGCTCTGTGGGATCAGCTGGTATAGTAGGTAAAGGTGTGGGGGGAAATTCCTATGGCTCTGTGTGTGTGTGTGATTCCCAGTAATCAATTACAGCTATTAAATATCAAGTACTTCCCATGAAGCTGACATTTCTAATCCCCTCATTGCCTTCTCTTTTCACACACTAGTGACTGAGGCTTTTCCCCACTGGGAGAGGCTTTTTCCAATTTCTCCAGCCTTATTGCTCCTTCCCACTTCAAGTTTAGAATTAGAGACACAATAAAGGACCCTTTAACAGGAGGGGGAGCGTCGGGTAGGGGAAAAAAGCAGGCCCCTTGTTTGAGCCCAGGATTCATCTGCCTCTCCCCGTGGAGATAAAGAGGCCCTTTCACCCCAGCAACCAGAAGGTTCAAGCTGGATATGTGCTTACTAGATAGGCTGTAGCTGGGAGCTGCCAGCCTGGGGCCTGCTTGTGGTGACATTTTTACCTCAGATTAGACAGTACGTCTCCAAATGCATTAGAGTCAAGGCCTAACTGGTTGCTGGGGAGACAGGCCCTTCATCAGGTTGCAAGTTTGAAGGAGAGCTGCTGTATCTATGAAACCAGGCCTCAGTTGGCTTCAGTGGCTGCTTTTCTTCAGATTAAAGTTAATAACAGCCTCCCCCTACCTTCTATGCTGGCAGTAGACTCACAGCGGAGCCCCGACCTGACGGAGGTGGGAGCCTAATGCTTCTAATATCCCTACCAGAGAGCTCGCTCCTCACCCGCTTTTGTTCTCCACTTTTGCTGAGTGATTTTCATTACAAATGTCCTCTTATAGTGTGTGCGTGGGGAGAGGCGAGGAGGGGTGAATGGGCCACACAAAGAGAAGGAAAAGGCCACTCGTTATAGAACCAATAATTACAGGGGCTCTGACTTGCCTTGCAAAGAGCTGAAAGGATTCCTACGAATTGGACATGGCCGTGTTTCACAGGCACAGCCCCCCTCCGAAGGCGAGCGCTTGGTTTTATTTCATTACCGTCGGCTGGGATGCAAGAGGACTTTGGCCCCCAAAACACTGAGCTCCCAAGTGGTTTGGGGGATTTTTTTAACTTTAACAAAAGCTTGACTAACTTTGATCCCTCCATATATATATATTCTCCCAACAGCCTCTGTGCTCTCTGGTTCCATGATGGAAGGGCTAAAATACAACAAGACAGGGTTTTATGCCTGTAGCCAAGATGGAAGCAGTAAGCGCCTGAAAACTCAACAGAGTTCTTGTTCTCTTGCTGGAGGTATTTACAGCCCATTCTAGAAAACCCAAGAGGTTCCAATAATTGCCCAATGGGTGCTGAATCAAACCTCCGAAGCTTGTAAGACCTGCCTACCCCAGCGTATCATCTGCTAAAGCAAACACGCTGTTCCATGATAAGAATTTTCCACCCGCCCTGCTACAATAACAATTATAATGAACACATAGCTGTATCTGAATTTAATGCCTTGGGCCAAACTCTGAGTGGAAATAGAATGTCACCTCTTAGCTACACCCAGTTGTGTATGCATTGCATGAGTTTCTTCAATCCATCAACTTTAGTACTTACATTGCCCATGACCATTATACCTGAACACCTCACAATCTTTAATATACTTTACACCACAACTCCCATGGAGACACCGAGGCACCCAGGCTGACTGATTTGTCCAACAGCACACAGGAAGTGTGCGAGAGCAGCAGATTATGGACAATTATCTTTGAGAACTCATGGAGGGCAGGTGAGGTCCCAGAGGACCGAGAAGAGCAAACACAGTGCTGGTGATGTTGGCAGACCAGGTGTCAGTTGATACCAAGGTCCTCATGCCTCAACTGAACACTGACAAATACACAGTTGGAATCAGTCTGGCTCACCTGGGCATCAGTAGCAATAAAACAGGCATTGGAATGATAATGTGTTTAGTGTTTAGATTGTATTGAATGCCTGTGACTTGCTGCCTGCATTAATCTCACTTATAGCCTTTGTATCATGCATTGTAAAGTAATATTTAAGCATTTATATTGTACGCCTCTGTGACATTTTAAATCACCAGACAGGAGAGAGAGATTAACTAGTGTAAAGTGCTGATCTCCAACAGAAGGTGTTACATCCTGGCCAATAGGGAAGACCCATTGACACCAAACAGACTATTGTGGAGCATTAAAAAGGACAAAATACTTTGTTGTTTAGCTATCCCCTCCCCACCCCCGTGAAGACAATGGCATAGAGCGCACACTTATAGAGAGAAAAGAAGACGGGGGGAGGGAGGGCGCTGATATCTATCTTTAAATATATTAAGGGCTGTTATAAAGAGGATGGTGATCAATTGTTCTCCAGAAGGTAGGACAAGATGTAATGGACTTAATCTGCAGCAAGGGAGATTTAGTTTAGATATTACAAAAATCTTTGTAGCTCTAAGGATAGTTAGGCACTAGAATAGGTTTCCCAGGGAGGTTGTAGAATCCCCATCACTGGAGGTTTTTAAGAGCAGGTTAAACAAACACTTATCAGCAAGAGTCCTAGGTTTACTTGGTCCTGCCTCTCTCCCAGGGGCTGGATTGATGATATCTCAAGGTCTCTTCCAGCTCTACATTTCTGATTCATTGACAGAGCTGGGAGTTGAACCTGTCTCTTCAGCCCCAGGCTAATACTTTAACCACTGGGCCAGCCTTCATGACTACTGTCCCATTCTCCACTTCATTCTTGGGTGAACTAGGTAAGGAAGCAAGTCCCCTACTTTTAGTAATTTCATCCCATTGCCCTGGGCTACACACTCCAGCAAGCATGCTATGCAAACACAGGGTCATCTGCAGAAAAGTTCACATGTGAGCCAGTATATCTAGTGGTTAGACCCAGGAGACTTGGGTATTAATCCTGGTTCTGCCACTGGTGAATTGTGTGACCTCGGGCCACTTTGCTTATTTGTACTTCCATACCACCAGCTGTAAAAGTGGGACAAAAATATTTACCCACCTCTGTAGAGTGCGTTGAGATCCAGAATAAAAGTGTAAGGAATGTGTATGCTAATAGTAACTACAGACCCCAAACAGGATCAGAGCCCATTGTGCGAGATCCAGTCCCTCCCCATAAGTGCTCAGAATCTAAACAGAACCCCGCATATTTCCAGGGTCTTTGTATTCAGTGTTCTGTGACCCAACATATAGCTGTAAAGGTTGGATCAGGATCTTGGTTTGAATGTCTATTGTTCCCCCCATCTACCACCTATACATTCAGGCCCAGGCTTTTGGGTTGGTTCTCTGTAAAGAGACAGCCATTTACCAAGTTTGCTCCAGCTCTGGGTTCAGTTTTCTAACACACCAGAGGCCGGCTCCCAGGGTTTTGCTTTGGATCAATCTAATTCCCATCATCTTTTCTCCTTCCCCTTCTTACTTGTTAATTTCCATCTGGGTCTTAATTTCCCTCACCCTGAGACCTCCACAGACTGGCCTCTGCCTACGTGTGATCACACATTATAGTCCTTTCCTCTTCAGGGAAAGGTCAGCCATGGCGTTTTAGTGTTCTGAGAAGAAAGGCAGGAGCAGAAAGACAGAGAGTGCTCACAAGGTTCTGGCTGTGAGCCTCTCTGAGAAAATGTCAGGTTGGGGAGGCTATAATAGCCTTAATCTGCAGTACAAGGGGATTAAAAAGCCCATTCTCACAGGACCAGAAAGAAAAGAAAGGAGCAGAAGCGGAAGAGGAGGGGGAGGTAAGGGGCAAGTTAAAAACCCAGAAATAAAGAGCATCGGGATTTAAAGAGCTCTGTCCCCTGGCATAATAAATGTGAAGTGGCCTGCACGGAAAAGGGGCCTTAGGAAATGGCTTTGCTTTTGGTTTTCACACTAAGCACACGCACTTCAGCTGTCTTCAATCAAGACAGCCTGTTTTGTTTGGCTCTGTTGATTTCCAAGGGCAAAGGAGTGGGAGGGGGAAACAGATCGTTAATGAGTTTCTGCCAGACTCAGCACTCGAGAGAATTGGTGGGTATTATTTTTAAAGACTGATTTGTGGTCTTTGATCCTCACCACTTTTGTCCCTCCTTGGGAATGGCAGTCAAGTGCGCCCCACACTTGAGGATGTTAGGGGAAGAAAGGGGTCTGGGAACAGGAAGAGAACATGCTGAATTCTGGGAGGATTCGGTCAAGGGATGCTTGAGCAGCCTGTTGAGCGGCTCGGTGAGATGAAGCGAGTGGAATGGAAAGGTTGAAGGAAGGAAGAAGACTTTAAATACATTTGGAAAAAAAAGTTCCTTGGTGAAGATGTAAAGGCCCAAGGCGCAGGGCCGCAAAGACTGCAAGCAAGCTGTGTCTAAAATGGAGGATGGCTGCTCAGAGATGGCCACAATACTCACCTTATTATTTGCACTCCAGTTTACTGACTTGTATTCCTATGAGGTGGACCCCTTTGTGCTAGGGGCTGGATACACATAGTAAGGGACAGTCCCTGTCACCAAAGGCGCGCAGTCTACTCCTGATCTTGGAAAGGCTTATTGTAGGCACTGTCAGTCGTCCCATTAAGGGCAAGGGGACTATTCACACTGTATCAAGTGATGCATGCACTTAAGTCTTCAAAGGGGAAATGGAGGCACAGCAAGGTGACGTGACATCACACAGCAGGTCACAGCTGGAAAGAGACTCCCCGTGTATTGCCCCATCCACTAGATGACACTACCTCTCAGCAAGCAGCTTCCCTATGCCCTTCCACTGATTGTACAAGCCAAAGTGGGTTGTACAAGATAGTATAGATCAGGTGCTGTTTAAAGAGCTAATCACAGTGCACAGTTATGGCCGACATTTGTTTTCTGCCCGGCTTTGAATGAGACAACTTCCTTATCTATAGCCTGCTGCCATCCCCATCCCTAGAGCTGTGATCTCATCAACTTTCCTTAGTTAAGCAGGGTTGATAATGGCGGGGGACTCCTAAGGAAATTCCAGGGGGCTGCAGAAAGTGATGTAGGCAGTTCAGTAGGCAGAGGTTTCTGTCTGATCCAATACCGCAGAATGGTGTAAGTACGTGCTGGAGGTGATAGAGTGGCTAGAGAAGTTGTACTAAAATGTAACAGTATGGGCAAAGTTCAGACATGAACTAGGGACTAACTAACATATCCAGCTGAGATTAGAAGATGGGGTGGCATTAAGGTAAGAAGAATATAACTACCTGAGTTGGATTTTGTCCAGGATAACAGTATTATTAAATAAGATAAATAAATAAACTATGAAATCTTTTCTGGCCAGAAGTGGTAAAAGCCTGGGTTTCACATCTCACCCCACAGATGGCAAATCAGTCCCAGCACTCATGAGCACCAACATTCTAGTACTCAGGTGGCGGGAAAGGCCTCCTAATAAGTCATCATCATCCCCATGTCCTGCAGCCCTAAGTGACAACTGCAGTGCTCTGACACTATCCCAGCACAAAGTGGTCCAGCTGCTGGTACATCACTTGTCTATTCCAGCAAGGCCATGCCTGCACATCTGGTGCAGTGAGAAACCTTGCCCCACTGGCCATAGTCCTTCGGGTGTATTAGATTAACATTCAACCAGGGATATAGCTCCAAGTAGGTTCTGTGGAGTGTAGCCCCGAGTTGGATCTGGTATTAATTATCCAGTGTTCTGCAGAGATAAGTACTTAATCCTTGAGCTGTTGACACTGGAAATAGACCAATCTACCCTGGGGTGGATATTATGGAAGGGAACTTGGCTCCAGCAGCTCTCCCTGCTACATGTGCTGTGCAAATGTTCTCTTACTCATAGGTAATGGGATTTCATAGAGCATATGGGATCTCTCTGTGGCAAAGCTAATCTGCAATAATATATGACCCAAGCGTTTAGTTGTATACAATTTCTCCCCTTTTTTTCAACCTAATATTTTAATTCGTAGTTGGAATTTTTCTTTTCTAGCTCTCTCCTCCTTTTTGCTTTTAATTATCAATCATCATCACATAAAGGCATGTGAGCTGGTGAAAACGGCAGCATTCTTCTCTCTAGTCAAACTGGCCAATATTTGCACAGCAAAAGTTGGTGGCGCTTTCCAATTCCAAACAACTGCACTCTCCTCTATGCAAGGATTTGCCTCCTACATTCTGGGACACGCTATCAACCCACTCCCCCATCTCGCCTCAGCCTTTTCTTATCATCCTCCCGGCTTTATTCTCTTCTTTCTTCATAGTGTGTGGTTTATAGGGATATTTCCTGGTAAATATACATTTTAAATCCACAAGCAGGTATGCATTTTTAGATAGAGTATTATTATATACAGGTTACACTAAGAGCACAGGTCACATGGTACAATATTTGTCTACATTGATATATACAGGTTCTTGGGACAGTACTGTTATACACAAGTATGCGTTGCAATATTATCATACACTAGTAAGTCCACATATAGTTGGTGGTCCGTTTTTGTACCCAGGTGAAGACATGGGGATTTGGTGCAGAATTACAATTCTTGGTTAAGTATGCAGCTGTTATTTTCGCTGTATATAAATGAGAGGTTGTTACCTTTCTAGGTATAATAGTTATTATTTATATTATGGTAGAGTCTAGAAGCCCCAACAAAGATTAGGGCTCCGTTGCACTAGGTACTGTACGTACACATAGTGAGAGACAGTCCCTGCCCCAAAGGCAAATGGTAGGTGTGGAAAGAAGCATAGAGAAGTGAAATGATTTGCCCAAGGTCACAAAACACAGGAATGGCAGATCCAGGAATAGAACCCAGGTCTCCAGCCTGGCAGGGCTAGGCCCTGTCTCTTGGACCACACTACCTCTCTAGTACTAGGCCCCTCTGTGGTCAATATTTATTTTTGTTTCTTTTGCATGACAACTAAGCGCCTCCTGAAAAGTAGTGCAGGGCTTGCTCAATCTGAGCTGTGCTCTGTTCTATATCTCGGGTAGGGGCGTGTAACTGTGGGGTTTTTGCTTCTGAGTCCTAAAGTACTGAAGATTTCCTTGCTGCTCTCCAGTTCCTGCAAATGCCCCTTTATTAGCAGGCTGCTATAAGCCCCTAAATTCCTGCCAGTAAACAGAGTTTGCTGAACATGTTGTAGCAAGAGGGGGGCAGCTTGAGCTAAAGCTGCTTTTTTTTTTTGGCTAAAGAGGTATTTTCTGCGATAGAAAAGAGGAGATAAATTTTCAGCTCAAACAAACTGAACATGGGAAGCTACTTTATCTCATAATCATTTCCCACCCAATTTGCAAATTCGGGCCAGATGGCCTGTGCACAGGACAGAAAATCTAAGAGAATATTGATCTTAATAGGATGTGTGTTCCTGAATGACAAAATACAGACTGGGGCCATCAAGGTAAGCCATTACCAGCTTTTTCTATTCCTACCTTGGCATCTGACTCACAAAGTGAACATAGGCAAGTCACTTCACATCTCTGTGCCTCATTTCCTCCACATGTAAAACAGGGACAGTAACACTGCTTTAGCCCGGAGGGGAGTTTGGGAGCACCATTCAGTGAAGTCTGCAAAGTGCTCTGAGATCCACGCACAAAGGGGTAGCACAGCGCAAGCCCAAAGCAACAGTGCTTTACAACTGCAACTCATTGACACTAGCCTCCCACTGACGTGCCAGGTCTCTGGCTATGTCCTTCAGAGTCTGCAAGAGGAATTCGCTCCATATGCCCCATATGACGAATGGCAATGGATATAGTCATGAAAAGCTGCCCTCAAGTAACGTCAGAGGTCAGAGGAAGGATATTCGAACCCTCTCGACAGGTGAGAACCCTAGCCTCACCCTCGCTACCACCCAATCCTATATTCCATGGCTTTAAGGATTGCAAATATCACCTCCTTTCTCCCCTCCGACACTGCAGGATCTGATTTATAGGTGAGGGACTAACCCACCTTCCCACCCACCAGCCTTTTTAATTTTGTCCTCTCTGGTTTATATTGGGTACGACCTGAGACACCCAAAACATGAGGTTACGGCCATGCAGCGGACTGAAAAAAACCAGGGAAGACCCCAGCCCGACCTGCAACAGGGCTCAGTAATGTTACATCAGATTCTGGCTGATGGCCTCTTCGCTTAGTGCCTTTCCTAGACTCCCTTCAGGCAAGGCAGGCCAGGATATGCTGTAAACCAAAATTGCGGGACAGAGGAGCAAAATAGCAAGCCAGGGACCGAAGAGGAAGAAGTGAAATGGGACACTGAAGGGCAACCTGTGGCCTAAGAATGACAAAGAGACATTGGAGATGGAAAAACCTATTGGGTCGCCCCTTCGACTCCATGCTCTCTGCCATTGTGGGATGGATTGTCCCCTATGGTATGGTCCCCAATTCTTTGCCCAAATTCAGTCTTAAACAATGCAAACAATGGACGTTCTCCCTTTCCACGTGGGAGGCTATTCCTTCCCCTAAGGGATCATGGCATTGTTAGGAACTTTTCGCTCATAGGCAGCCTAAAATTTCCTTTTGCTCAATTTCATTTGATTTCTCTTAGCGTTTAGGCTCCCTCAGACCCCCCTCCCATAGTATTTATACCTTTCACATACTTGTAGGCAGTACACACACCGAAGAGTAGATACTCACATGGCAGACTGGGGCTCTTTCCCTACAGAAAGAGCAGGGTCTGTGTCTTCAAGGCTACACACACTAGCATTATTCACCCCTCCAGCTAAATGTCCTCTTCAGTGAAAATGATGCACACCCAAATCCAGCACAATGGTTGGGGACTAGTGGGCCGGTGTGACAGGCTAATGCACTTCCCTTTCAGTTCCTGGGTAACTGAGTGTAACCCTTGTAAGAGAGGACAAGCACATCGGGATGTAGTGTAGAATGGACATGATGGCCATGACCTTGCAGGTCTCTCTCATGCCAGCTCTCCCCCATTAACTATTTTAAACTGAAGAGAATCACAGGAGGCAGGGTGAAAAAGTCCAGTGCCAGCCAGACTGTGGCTCGTGACCTGGTGAAAGGTGGCCCATATGCTGGAGGAAATGCAAAATACTTTTGTTGATGCTCATACTCCCTGTTCACCTACTTTAACATTAATTCAACAGCTGGGCACCATAAGCCCAGGATGCCACTTGAAGCCTTTGGTACACTGTAGAGATTGTCACCCCGGGGCATCATACAGTGATGGGCAATAGATATAGAATACCACCTTGTGCTGCTTCTATAACATACTCTGTCTCTAAAGCACTGTGCAAACAATAGACCAACCCTAACAACACCCCTCCCAGTTTTACAGCTAGGGAAACCGAGGCACAGCAAGGTTAAAGTGACTTGCTCATGGTCACACAGCAAGCCAGGGCAGAGCTGGGGATGGGACCCTGGAGTCCGGACACCCACTGCCTGCTTTAACTACCCTCCCATTTAGCTACCAAAAAGAGCAGTATGATAAACACCTTTGAGCACCGGTGAGGTGATGGATCTCCAAGAACTTGCTGCAAGAGGCAGTCTATGGTTATAGAAACTAATTTATTGCCCATGTGCCTCATATGGGTCAGTTCCTTTCCTCCACAGAGTGGCCCAGCCATGACTCAATGGGAGAGATCCTCTGGTGAAGCTGAGATCAGGGACAGTCTCACATTCCAAGCAGCATTCGGCCTTCATGCTAAAGAAGCTGCTGCTCCCCTCTGGTGCGGTGCCTGCATCGTAACCCCGGGACCCTTCACAATCCCCACTTACAAGACAACATGGGGTGGGGGAACCATTGCCCCATAATCTTCAATTTTCCCTGCACAGGCAGATGACTTGGGGATGGGTGCGGTGCCCTCCAGTTCTGTTTCACCCCCAAATCCCTCTCCTCGGCCTGGGCAGCGAGGGATCTTGAAACAAGATGATCTTGGAGGTACGATGGGGTGAGGCACCTTCCCCTGCACCTAAGGCAAGACAGGAGCTTTCCGCTATTACCCATCACTCTGGAGTTCCCACAGATTTGGATGGTTGCTTTTGATGCTGACTTGATGTTCACGTCTCCAATGTCTCCATCTAGGAGGTTCCACTCCATCATCCAGGAGAAGGTGGATTTCTTCCCTCCATTCTTCATGCTGGGCAGACAAATCAGAATGGGTGATGGGCAGGGAGAGATGCCAGGGGGGATGTGCTTGGAGACAGGTAGGACAGCACCAAAGGCAGGAACTCTCCCTGGGGATCTCCTTGTCTCCATCTCATCTCTCCAGAGAGGAACAAGGGTGGGATGAGGATTTCCCCACTCACAAACATCCGCCCTGAACGGGAGAAAGTCGTGCAGGAATCTCAGCACCGTGCAGCCTTCGCTCAACGAGGAGCTAAGTGGTGAATTAATTTACTAGGGATAAGGGCTGCAATCCTTCTTCTCTTTGCCTTATATGGCATGCAAGTCAATGGGAGTTTAGATGACGGGACATCCTGGGGTCATGTCTCTGCACATCAGTGCCAGGGCCTGAAGCCCTTGAACCAACCCTGATGTGGCACTGACCTTTCTGAGTCAGGACTACTCAGATTCAAGAGACATGCAGGGCATGTAATTACATCCAAGTAGGATTTGTGGCCGGACTGGCCTCACTTAGCAGCCTGCTTGCCCCAAGAGAGATCAGGCGCTTTCCCGCCGGGAGCACCTTGCTCTCCATCATGTGAGTTATGGAATGGACACTAATGTTACACACAAACATTTCCACCTGCTCACACTGGGCATAGTCAGTCACCCCGCCAACAAGGAGAAGCCTGAAAGAAGCCTCATGTCAGACTGGCTGGGGTAGTTAATTAAGAAACTTCCAGCCCTGTCCAAACACTGAATGCCAGCCACCTGATGCCTATGAATTCTTTTCTCTGCTGCCCATTCTTCTTTGCTGCTGGCAACAGCAGCCCTGGTTAATGTGGGGAAATGCCTGCTGTCTCGAGGCTGTTAGAGACAGATGAAGTTACAGCTGTTGTTTTGGGATCATCACCGGAGTTGTTGAGTATCAAAAACTCCAGCAGGACATCCGAGAGGCGGTAAACCAAGTGCCTGAAAGAGACAGAGGAGAAAACACAGTCTCATCAATGCAAAGAGACTGGAGTCTGGTGTGTCTGTTAACAGAGGGAAGTCTGCACTCACTCAAGCAGGGTGTGCAGCTGTGTACGAGGCATCCATTAGAGGCCAAATTCACTGCAGAGCCCCAGGCTGGGGTTCGGGAGCGGGGGAAATCCCACACATTGGAAGAGGAGGAGGAAATGCTTCAATGGGTGGGTGATTTTTTTCCCTGAACAGTGGTTGCCTGCTGCTGCTGAGAAGGTTGGAAGGTTAGAATCAGTCCCAGGAAGGATTAGTACGGAGAGTGCAATGGAGGGGCTCAGAGATGCATAATAAATATATTTTTACATAATGCTCAGTGGCGTGCCATCTGTGTATGCAACACATCCACTACATGCCCACGAAAGCCCTGAATGTGACTTCCTGACTGGCTCTGCCCATGGGCACCATTTTGATTTGGATCGAACTATCAAGTATAAAAAGCAGCATAGCTGTGGCAACACACGCAGCGGCAGCAGAGGTAGGGCTGAGCCATCCAGAGTACAAACCTGCCTGAAACCGGTGGGTATGTACTCGGCACAGCTCAGCCAGGCCTCTGCTGCTATGACCCATGCTACCGCGGCCACATGACTGTTATGAGCCACATACTCAGGCTAGCTCGATGAGAGCGTGTGTTCACAAGCAGGGGAAATCACACCTGTGGTGTAGACATAGCCTAACTTAAAGCCTTTCCAAACAATGGGACAACCCCATATTGGGTCTGGTTTCCTCTCCTGCCACACTATTTGTATCAATGAAATCAGCCGATCGGCTGAGATAACTCATAGCATGTTTAGGTTGATATTTTCTGATCGTCACCTCATGTCAAAGCCTCAGGAGATGAACTTTTGCAGTGAGAGGCCTTGGTCTGAATGAATCTACTCATTCCAGCGAGATTCTTCACCATCGGAAACTTTCTAACCAGTATCAGAGGGGTAGCTGTGTTAGTCTGGATCTGTAGAAGCGACAAAGAGTCTTGTGGCACCTAACAGATGTATTGGAGCATAAGCTTTCGTGGGTGAATACCCACTTCGTCAGATGCATGCAGTGGAAATATCCAGAGGCAGATATAAATATGCAAGCAAGAGTCAGGCTAGAGATAATGAGGTTAGTTCAGTCAGGGAGGATGAGGCCCTCTTCTAGCAGTTGAGGTGTGAAAACCAAGGGAGGAGAAACTGCTAACCAGTGGGGTTTTTCAAGGGAGTCCATTGCGCGATTCACTACTTGGTTATTGCATAGTAATGACAGTGGCTTACGGAGGCTAAGAAGGCCCCATTGTCAAGGCTACCTGTTTATGATGGGTTGATGTAGTGACTCAAGGACCAGGTTCCAGCTCAGTCGACATCGGCTTGTCCCAAGGATTTCCAGAATTAAGTCTGTTAACATCAGAGAGACACTTTGCCTTTAAAAACCCATGTCTAAATTACAATACAGGGCGCACTGCACTTGTTCAGGAACTCAGTGGATGTTAAAGAGGCTTTTCTATCTGATTAGATGTCCCAAAAAATGATGCTCCCCCTCCCCTGACTTGGAGAAATACCAGGAAAACACACATCTTAAAACCTACTCTTAATGCCCAATCTTAATCCACAATCTTTCATGCTCTGAAACCAGACCTCTAGAGGTGACAATGCAACGTGTTCACTTGTGAGGTTCCCCAGCCCTCTGCCTTGCCCTGTTCTCAGGGGTGGCCAATGGGCCTGTGACAAACGCCCGTTCGTTCGCAGGGCTCCCAGCCCACGGTGCTCAGCACCGGCGGCACATTAAGCACTGGTTGCAGGTGTCACTATCGCAATTGCTCTCTCACATAGCGAAGCGGTGGAATGGATTTCAGGGCCTGACCCCTAAAGAGCCAAGGCCCATTAGTCAGATACCACAGCTAGAGGCCCTTGGGTGTTTATCGCCCGGCAAACTCACCAGGAAGGAGTCCCATCAGGCTCTGCAGGGCTTGCTGGGCCGTTGCCTCCTTCTGCTCCTGCGTCCTGACAGGTTTAGGCACTGCCGGTAAGACTCCCCCGGGCCATATGGATTCCTGTAGCAATCGGAGGTACTGGACCCAGTGCTGAGTGCAGGTCAGGTTAGTCACCTGCACTTCCAGCCATCTGCAGGCAGGCAGGGGGAAAGACAGAGAGAGAGAGATGAAAGATGGCTACAGTGGGAATTAGCTCTTGAGCCTCCCACTGATCCGGGACGCCTGGAGAAGGGTTGATGGGCTTTATAAAATGCTACCCCCTTCATAGCAACAGCCCACAGAGTATCGCAGCCACTTCACAGCCATTAATTAGCTGATGCTCCTCACACACCTGTGAGGCAGGTAGAGCTGAATACCCCCATTCTACAGATGGGAAAACGCAGGCACAAAGCACAAGGGCCAGATTAGTGACCCTCTTGCTTGCACTAGGGAGGAGTTACTCACATGACATCAAGAAAGCTACTCATGGAACTGGCCCCCGCTGGGACCATGGCCTGTGCTGTACAGGTCAGACTAGTCCTTCAAGCCTGTGGATTGCTCTAGCTCTTAACAAAAGGCTTGAGGGGAGACTATGGCACAGATGGGAGGAGAGCCCAGGCCTCCTTGCTCCAAGTCTGGTGCCTTATCGCCAAGAGCATCTTTTGGTTTCAGAATCAACTCAGCTCAGAGACCAGCCGGATCCCCCTCAGCTGAAGCCCAAAACAGGCATTCTTGATGCTTCACTGTAAAGGGAAGACAGCTCCCAGGGGAACCGGAAGCCCCCAAGCAGTAGCATGCCCCTAAACTGTGGTAGCAGAGGGGAGTCTGTTGTATTACCAATTTTCCTCCCCTCCCTGATCCCATTGCCAGCACAAACTGGTGAGGGAATCTAGTCTGGTGTCGAGTGCCTTCCTCGTCCTGTCCCACTGCTAGTAGAGAAAGTCAATGCAGGACCCCATGTGGTGCCTTGCCATTGCTTGTGCCAAAAGCCAGCCCACGTTTGGGTTGGAGGGAGAGTGAGTAAAGACTAAGGGGAGATGCTTGGGAATAGAAGGGGCTGGAGGACTCTAAGGAGACAACTGAAGGTCTTTAGTAATGCTAGTTCTTAAGACCAAAGCTATAACCTCCTAGGGCAGGGCGGCGAGACTGTCCTTGTGTTTTATACTCATCTCCTTTGCCTGCTTTCCTTCCCCTCCTCCTCAGTTCTGCTCATCTCTATCACTGGAGGGCAGTGAAATCATTGCAGCTTGCCTCCAAAAATCTATGCCGTACATCTATTAAAAGGAAAGTTATGTACCCTCCAAAAAAACTTCGCACTGGCCCTCCTGCTGAGACAGGACTGTGCCCTTTATATGGTAACAACCTGCAAATCCTGAGGCTACAGCCCCGGGAATGTCATTCCAGATAGGAGCCGGGAGGCATGTGCAGCCAGTGCAGGAAAGGTTTGTTGACACCACCCATGCTGGGCCAGAAAATGTTACTAAATCTAGTGAGGATCCCCAGACTCCAAGACATTACAGCACTCTCCCAAGTACCAGAAAATGCCTCTGCAGTCAGCCATCAGCTTCGGAGCAACCCCTGCCCCCCAAAATCAGCCATGCCGAGTGGAACCCATTAGGCCTCCTGCAGAAGCATGATCTTAATCCTGATGCCGCTCACATCAATGCCAAGATTCCCACTGACTTCAGCAGAACCAGGATTCAGCTCCATGGCACTGAAAAGATCAGTGCAATACCGCCGGCTGTGGGAAACTTGCAGCCCCTCTCTCCTCAGTCTATGCCAGCAGGGGGCTCTACAGGAAACAGTGGAGTGTTGACTGTGGGGAAAGCTTACAATTTCTCCAGGCCTTCCATTCCCTACCTCCTACGGTCCTAGAGTCTGGGATTCAGCCTGAGCCTGGAAGTCTACACAGCAATGAAACAGCCCAGCAGCCCAAGCCTTGCAAAGCGCGAGTTGGCTGGCATGGGAAGCTGTGGGTGTCTAGTTGCTGTGTAGACGTACCCACAGAGTCCCAGCAGATAGCCGCCCACGAGCAGCGTCGGGAGACCTGCCCCATTTGGCAGCCTGTGCTTGTGTTCGTAATTCCATCATCACTATGCTCCAGTGGCTTGTAGTACATCCAAGAGCCGGGCCCTGCCAAGACAAACTTTATTTAACCTGCGCTCTGCCAGACTGTCTGCATTCTTCTCAGCCTGGGCATGCTGGCCAAGGGCTTCTTTCCCGGCTTCCAAATGCAAGTGGCCAGAACGAGAGCGGGACTAAGAATAGAAACACCCGAAGGTAACTAAGTGAGAAAACTCTGGGTAGTACCAATGGTTGTCAAGTGGGAGGGCTACAGTGATATCATTCCTCATGTGCCCCTGCCTTATGCCCTAGGGAATACATCTCCCTACCAATAGGCTTCCAGGACCCACGTGGAAGTTGAGCACATGCGCGCCTGTTAAAAACTGCGAATAAAAGTAAAGAAGACAAGAAAATAAAACCGGTCTTGGTTCCACAGAGCTGTAAGGTCTTTGTAATCCCTCTCAAAACAGCCCTGTTCCTGGCACTCCTCTGGGGTAGCTGGATGGTTATCACAGAGACTTGGGGCATCCGGGAAAAAGATACCATCAGCAGTGCTTCTGTGTGTATTGCCACAGTGCTCCATGATTCCAACCAGGATCAGAGCCTTCTTATGCTGTCCGAGCACGCCCTTGGGATCAATAGGCTAGTTTGCACCAGCCTTAGAGAACAAGGTAACAAGAGCCCTGTCGAGGGCAACAGTCATGTTTGAAAGTGCGTTGGCTTAAACCGAACTTTGCTCCCAGCATCAGCACATTTTAACATCTTGCTAGTCATGCTTAGTTGGTCATGGTACACTCTAGGGTCAACCACAGCCAAGAGAAACGGTTTTCAAGGTGTGGAACTGCGCCTACTTTAGTCATGCCTAAAATCAAGTTAATGAACAGATTTCCAAGTATGACAGACGGTGTCTGAGAGGGTCGCAGAACGTCAGGGTTGTAGGGTTAAAGCTCAACAATCAGGCCAAGGATCTTTCCAGGGAGGTTAGGTCAAATGCTTCATTGGATTAATCTCCACTATTTTCAACAACCTTTATGTGCTTGCTTCCCACAAAGAGCAAACATGTTTCCTGACCTGGCTGGAACATCACCGAAAGAGCAATTTTAAAGCCAATGTTGCGGAAAGTTAATTTTGAATGTGGAATTGTCAGTATCAGCAGCGTAAGCCTCACGCTGAAGACTTGCTCTCATCCAGCTAGGGGACAGGAGGTGCAAATGGTTACAGGACGCAGCTCTTGTGATGATAAAGCTCAGGATGGGGAGGGGGTTATTTATTACACTCTATGATTTTGTATTTTCAGCCTAACTCTGTGCTTCCCAAATTTGGACTGAATGCAGGGATAGAGGAGACGGCTGATCCAGATTTGCTCCCCAGGCGCTCCTGCTGCTGTGGGTAAAGCAGCAGATAGCTCTTCAAAAAGTGCCCCAGTTTCTTCCCTGCTCCTTCCCCTAGTGCAGTCAGTTTCAGGAGCAGCTCATGTGGGCAGGGATTGAGCCTGCTGCCCCAGTTGTGCTCAGCTGCAAGCAGGGGCGGCTCTTACAATTCTGCCGCCCCAAGCAGGGGTGGCGGCGCCCCGCCCCCGACGCAGGCAGACGTAGCGGGGCCCCGCCCCCGACGCAGGCAGTCCCATTCCGGAGCGGCAAGGGGACAGCGGCGGACCTGCCGCCCCATTGCCGCCGCGGCAGGCGAGACTGGGGCGGCAGTCCGAGTCCCGCGGCGGCAATTCGGTGGCGGGAAGAGCGGACCTGCCGCCGAATTGCCGCCGCGGGACTCGGACTGCCGCCCCCTTCTCACCTGCCGCCCCAAGCACCAGCTTGGCAAGCTGGTGCCTGGAGCCAGCCCTGGCTGCAAGAGCACACGTGTCCTGGCTCCTTTGGATCACCAATGGGCTCCACTTTTCCCAAACCATCTGTCGGCTTAGGTGGGCTGGAGACCAGAAAGATGGGGAAGCCAGATCGAGAACTGAAAAGAATCAACATTAGAAAGCGAGATGAGAAAAAGAAAGAAAGGAGACACAAAAGTTGAGGAGAAAAAGGAAATGAAGGGACAATCGTGGCACAGCCAATGGGGGCTCCCCTCTACCATCCCATTTAAGGGCGGAGCCACCAAAAAAGGCTGGGAAGGTAGGAATTGCTAGACAAAATTGGACATGGGTTCCATCTAACCCAGCACATTCCTTCCCTGAGAGTGGCTGTCATGGAATAAGAGGGAAGGTCCTCTCATGGATCAGTAACTGGTTAAAAGATAGGAAACAAAGGGTAGGAATAAACAGTCAGTTTTCAGAATGGAGAGAGGTAAATAGTGGTGTCCCCCAGGGGTCTATACTGGGACCAGTCCTATTCAACATATTCATAAATGATCTGGAAAAAGGGATAAACAGTGAGGTGGCAAAATTTGCAGATGATACAAAACTACTCAAGATAGTTAAGCCCCAGGCAGACTGTGAAGAGCTACAAAAGGATCTCATAAAACTAGGTGACTGAATGACAAAACGGCAGATGAAATTCAATGTTGATAAGTGCAAAGTAATGCACATTGGAAAACATAATCCCAATTATACATATAAAATGATGGGTTCTAAATTAGCTGTTGCCAATCAAGAAAGAGATCTTGGAGTCATTGTGGTTAGTTCTCTGAAAACATCCACTCAATGTCTAGTGGCAGTCAAAAAAATGAACAGAACGTTGGGAATCATTATGAAAGGGATAGATAATAAGACAGAAAATATCATATTGCCTCTATATAAATCCATGGTATGCCCACATCTTGAACACTGCGTGCAGATCTGGTTGCCTCATCTCAAAAAAGATCTATTGGAACTGGAAAAGGTACAGAAAAGGGCAACAAAAATGATTAGGGTTATGGAACAGCTCGCATATGAAGAGAGATTAATAATATAGACTTTTCAGCTTGGAAAAGAGATGACTAAGAGGGGATATGATAGAGGTCTATAAACTCATGACTGACGTGGAAAAAGTAAATAAGGAAGTGTTATTTACTCCTCATAATAAAAGAACTAGGAGTCACCAAATGATATTAAACAAAAGGAAGTATTTCTTCACTCAGTGCAAAGTCAACCTGTGGAATTCATTGCCAGAGGATGTTGTGAAGGCCAAGAGTATAACAGGGTTTAAAAAAGAACTAGATAAGTTCATGGAGGATAGATCTATCAATGGCTATTAGCCAAGATGGGCAGGAATGGTGTCCCTAGCCTCTGTTTGCCAGAGGCTGGGAATGAGCGACAATCACTTGATGATTACCTGTTCTGTTCATTCCTTCGGGGGCACCTGGCATTGGCCACTGTCGGAAGACAGGATACTGGGCTAGATGGACCTTTGGTCTGACCCAGTACGGCCATTCTTATGGGCAGACAGGGACAATATCTTAGATCATTAAAGGTTCATGAGTAAAAATGCCTCTGCTTTAGCAATTTTATTTGCTGCATGAGGCAGGCTGGATCAATTAATGGAAAACCCCAGATGACTCAATTCCAAACTGCTGTGGCAAGCTGATATTGCCATCAAGCAGACCTATTGCGCTAAAATCCAGCCGTCAGAGATACACCAAGGCCACACGATAATTAAGGGTTAATATTTCTCATGCATGAACTTAAATGTGTAAAGCTGCCAATCTGGCACCTTTCACCAGCACTAAATTCACAAGTAATTTTTTGCGCTATTAAAGCACTAATATTTTGAGGTAGACACCCAGACGAGACACACACAGAGGAAATCAGGTAGAAATAAACCCGCTGACAAACACAAATAGGACTGGCTTTATTTCAGATGGCTGATAAGTTGCTATTTCCACTCTGGTATTTCACACAGAAATAGGGCCCCAAAAGAAATTAAAACAAACCCATCACCGAACCATCTCCTTGTGTTGCAGAGGAGACCTGAAATAGACAGCAAGTGACCCCTGAGCCTCAGACACCAAAAAGCTCTGAAAATGCCCAGTGTCAAGAGACAGAATGCAGAGGCAATGGGTCCTGGCCTCCTGTCTGGAGGCACATAACTTGCCCATGCTGTAAGGATCCTCTGTTTGAAATAGCTGCCGATGGAGGAATGAAGTGGCTGCTAAAAAAGAGCTGGTTTAATACCAGGGCTTAGGATGGAACTCCAAGGTCAACTGAAGGGGCCCCATCAAGACAGGATAAACATGAAAGCCCCATAGTGGGGGAACATGAGGTTGGGGATAAGCATATACAGTGGCACTATTCCCTAGCAAAAGGCAATGGGTGCTGCAGAGATGGGAAGCTCTTGTGGTGAAGGCACCGCCCTGGGAGTCAGCAGAAGGGGGTAAGTAGCTGTGTGTGGACTGAAATCTTGTTTGACTCTTGAATGCAAGGTGGGCTGCTGTGCCTCGGAGGGAGCATGACTGACCACCTGCCGGATTCCTTGCAGATGGAAAAGGCTGAGTACGGTGAATCAGTCAAGCTTCCCTGCAGGCTCGAAGGGGAGTCACCCAGGCTTTGTCTACACACAGGAGTTGTACCAGTTTAACTTAAACCTGTTTTTAAACCAATTTAGCTAACGCGGTGCAAACCCTTGTGTGGTCACACTTATTTTAATTTACAAGTGGCTTATTACAGTTTGGCCTAAACCTGTTCCTAATGGATGTAAACTAAACTGAAGTAAGCCTGGGTTAAACTGAAATATGAGTGCCCATGCAGTTTTTTGCACCAAGTTTACTAAATCAGTTCAATATCCCTTAAATTAAACCAGTGAATCCCCACACCTAGACAAGCCCTGAGGCCACAATCTCCAGCAGGATTCAAACCCATGTTTGCAAGAGGTGAAACAAGAGTGAACTAATCCCAGAGCATCACCTTGCCCCCTCCTCCCGCGATCAATGACTGAACAAGCGACAAAGGGTCCTGTGGCACCTTATAGACTAACAGAGGTATTGAAGCATAAGCTTTCGTGGGTGAATACCCACTTCTTCGGATGCCTTATAGACTAACCTCTGTTAGTCTATAAGGTGCCACAGGACCCTTTGTCACTTCTACAGATCCAGACTAACATGGCTACCCCTCTGATACTAATGACTGAACAGCTGCTCAGAAGCAGCGACTTGAATTCCTTGAGGCCAATTAAGACACCTCCCAGGCAACAGGAAGGTAAAAAGCAGGGCACACAAGACCAAGGTAGTACAATATGCCAAAGAGAATGGTGACACATGGAGATGCACGAGGAGAGATGCAAATATATCCATGCCTCCTGGCAAAAGGTTCTGAGAATTCTGTAGGAACAGAAACAGCTCATCTGCAGTGCCAGGATGGAATCCCTCTGTCCCATAATAGACAGTGTGGTTTTTGTAAAGGGAAATCATGCCTCACCAATCTACTAGAATTCTTTGAGGGGGTCAACAAGCATGTGGACAAAGGGGATCCAGTGGATATAGTGTACTTAGATTTTCAGAAAGCTTTTGACAAGGTTCCTCACCAAAGGCTCTTAAGCAAAGTAAGCTGTCATGGGATAAGAGGGAAGGTTCTCTCATGGATTTGTAACTGGTTAAAAGATAGGAAACAAAGGGTAGGAATAAATGGTCAGTTTTCAGAATGGAGAGAGGTAAATAGTGGTGTCCCCCAGGGGTCTGTATTGGGCCCAGTCCTATTTAACATATTCATAAATGATCTGGAAAAAGGGGTAAACAGTGAGGTGGCAAAATTTGCAGATGATACAAAACAACGCAAGATACTTAATTCCCAGGAAGACTGCAAAGAGCTACAAAAGGATCTCTCAAAACTGGGTGACTGGACAACAAAATGGCAGATGAAATTCAATGTTGATAAATGCAAAGTAATGCACATTGGAAAACATAATCCCAACTCTACATATAAAATAATGGGGTCTAAATTAGCTGTTACCACTCAAGAAAGAGATCTTGGAGTCATTGTGGATAGTTCTCTGAAAACATCCACTCAATGTGCAGTGGCAGTCAAAAAAGAGAACAGAATGTTGGGAATCATTAAGAAAGGGATAAATAAGAAGACAGAAAATATCATATTGCCTCTATATAAACCCATGGCATGCCCACATCTTGGATACTGCGTGCAGATGTGGTCGCCCCGTCTCAAAAAAGATATATTGGAATTGGAAAAGGTTCAGAAAAGGGCAACAAAAATGATTGGGGTATGGAACGGCTGCCGTATAAGGAGAGATTAATAAAACTGGGATTTTTCAGCTTGGAAAAGAGACGACTAAGGGGGGGATTTTGATAGAGGTCTATAAAATCATGACTGGTGTGGAGAAAGTAAATAAGGAAGTGTTATTTACTCCTTCTCATAACACAAGAACTAGGGGCCACCAAATGAAATTAATAGGCAGCCGATTTAAAACAAACAAAAGGAAGTATTTTTTCACACAATGCAGTCAACCAGTGGAACTTCTTGCCAGAGGATGTTGTGAAGGCCAAGACTATAAAAGGGTTCAAAAAAGAATTAGATAAGTTCATGGAGGATAGGTCCATCAAAGGCTATTAGCCGGGATGGGCAGGGATGGTGTCCCTAGCCTCTGTTTGCCAGAAGCTGGGAATGGGTGACAGGGAATGGATCACTTGATGATGAACTGCTCTATTCATTCCCTCTGGGACACCTGGCATTGGCCACTGTTAGAAGACAGGATACTGGGCTAGATGGACCTCTCGTCTGACCTAGTATGGCCGTTCTTATGTTCGTAGACCTCTCCGTCTCATGTCTTATCTGGCATCCTCTCTTCTTTTGTAACACTACGTAGGTAGATTCCCTTTTTAAAAACATACACACTCCTCCTCCATGAAAGAGAGGCACCTGGACAATTCTATTCTATTTCTTACACCAGGTGCCCTACTGCTGGGTCTCAGTACCTACAACAGTATTCTTCATCGATATGCTCCAGGTTGTTTAAATCCAGGTGCCACGCCATGACAGCGAGGGACACACGAGCTTGATTGATCACACCTGTGCCGCATGGGTACCCTAACAGCTCTCACTAACCCCCCAAAAGCCTGCCTGAGCTTGCCCTAACTCAATGAAAAGCCTCAGAAGGCCTCTTTGGAGAACAGACTTCCTTAGTTAACCCAATTTCCTAGTCAGGAGGGGACACCTGTATCTACATACTTCACCATAGTGTATGTGAGCATCTCCCAACCAGTAAGACATTTACCCTGACACTTCACCCAAGGCCACAGAAGGCGGCTGTATTGAACTTGTCCATCTAGATAAGCATCTTATATAGTATTATTGTTATTTGTTATTGTTATTACCACAGCCCCTATGATCTGAGCATCTCACAATCTTTAACATGTTTATCCTAACATCAGCCCTGTGAGGCTGGGCAGGGCTGTTACTCCCATTTCACAGGTGGGGAACTGAGATACAGAGAGAGACTAAGTGACATGCCCAAGGTCATGCAGGAAGCCTGTGGAGGACAGGAAATTGATGCCAGGTCTCCCAAGTACTAGGCTAGTGCCGTAAGCACTGGACAAGCCTGCCTCTCTCAATGCCTATCTCCTAAATGCCAGTCCAGTGCCTTAAACCACAAGCCCATCCTTAATTCAAGGTATCCAAATGGAACAATGGCCCAAAACATAAGCGCACAGCTGCAGAACACTGTAGCATTCGTGACTTTGTAGAATTTTTTTTATGAGAATTTTTGGTTTATGGGGGTGTGTGGGGTGTGGTGTAATCCTGCCCTGCTGCTCTCTGGAATGCACATGATACGCGTCCAGAAGGATTCATTCCTCCAGGGCTCTCGATCCTTCCCCGGGAATAAGTTCACTCACAATAAAAGTGATGTTTTAAAATGACTAAAGTCACCAAAGCTGCAACTGAATCACTCCCAAAGCCGTTGGGGGCGGGAGAGGGGGAAAAAAATGAGGATACATAGCCAAGGAAACTATTTCTTCAGGAGCAGTTAGAGGAATGGAAAATAAAGAAGGAAGATACCCTCCCTCCCCCCGCCAGCCTCCACTTTCAGCACCTGCTGATGTTGTAATCACCAGACTTTGTGTGTTTGCTTCTCCCTCATGCTGTCAAGAGAAATGCACGGAGCTCAGAGCTGGAAAACTTGGACCCGACGCCTGCAGAGCAAACCAGCCTCCGTCCAGTTTGCTGAATTGTTTGCAGAGGACAGACAGAAAAAAAGAGCCCTCCATAAATCAAAGAATATGAAGAACTCTGAGCCCTTTAATATGAAGAGTTGGCCAAGAATAGAGGAAAAGAAGTAAACCATCTCCTTGAATTACTGGAAACGTTCGTCTCTCGCTGCCCTGTAAAAGGTTTACAGTGGTTTAAACTGCGAACAATGTGTTCCGTACCCCCAGCCCGAGGACAATATGATGAAGTGTTTGTTCAGCGGTGCAGCAGTCTCCATCCTTCAGGGCTCAGCGCTTTCCTGTTGAACAGACTGTCTTGCCAATTTCACACCTGCCAAACCCACAGTGCACACGCCACTCTCTCGCGCGCCACTCTCTCAGAGCTGCTCCAGGTGCAAACCTGGAGCAGCTCTGCTGAAGAGAGCAGAGCAGAGCTATGCCTGGTGTGAATCGAGCCTTGTGAGTTTATCCAGAAAGTCTCCTTTGCACTGAGTGAGTCAGAATGGCACGGCTTTACACACACTGGTGTAAATGACTCAACACGTTGCAGGGCAACGGGGCATCAGGCCTTTTCTTTCTCCCCTCTGACCCCACCAGGAGCAGCCCTCTATTGCAGGTTTGAGACACTGGGGGCAGTGTGTGTGTGAGGGGGCAATACTGCCCCGCTGGTCTCTGGGGTGCACCCGATATGCAGCCAGAAGGATTCATTCCTCTAGGGTTCTCAATCTTTCCCCAGGAATAAAAGTACCAAAGATGCAACTGAATCACTCCCCAAGCCATGGGAGGCAGGAGAGGGGGAAAGAAACAGAGGATAAAAAAAAAAAATGTCCCAGGCCCTTGATTTTTAATGAAGTCAGAAAGATCCCCTGCTTTCGATAAGGTCTTCATCAAGTGCTTATTGAGCCAATGAAGCTCTTAACAACGCCCCAGGGAGAGGCCGGTCTCCGCGAGCCATGGATTGCTTCATTATCCCAGTTCAGAAATAAAATACAGAAAAGCACTGTTAACCCTTTGCAAGCCAGTAAAGAAAAAAGAAATTAAATCCTCTTTTCCACAAGAGAGCAGCATCCCCGCCACCCTCTTCTTCTCTATCTTCCAAAATGATAGCTGATCTCCCACCCCATGCAGAAGAGATGAATTAGCCCTTACTAAGGCGCTGACTTTTGAAGAGTCAAACCAAGGACAAAGGATATGGTTAAAACACTGCAGTAACTGCTATCAAAGCACAGAGTTTGCTTGTTTCTAGCAATTTGGAAGAACAGTTTCTGAAGGAAAAGTTATTTGAGACGGAGACACAAAGAGTGGATCCAAAATTCCCAGGTTTTTGGGAGGACTGGATTATGTCAATATCCAATGTGATTTCTGTGTTTCTCTCTCTCTCTCTCACACACACACACTCTCTCTCTCTTGTGTTGTCATACAGAGCTCATCCTGGGAAACAGAAATATGTACCTGGACTAAATTCAGAGGGAAGATGATGTAAAGTAGACTCCCTTACACACTGATTCCACCACAGGCCCCCGGTCTGCACAAGAGTCTAAGATTGTGTAATTTACAAGCGATACCAATGTAGCTGTGTTTGTGTCCCCCCCCCCCCCCTCCATCCCCCCCCGGTGCAGATGCACTGTACCAGTGTGGCTGACCCCAGTTTCAAACAAGTGCAAGCCCCATATTATGTTGGTGCAGCACATCTGCACTGGAATAAGCTCTGCGTGGAGTGGACTGCAATCCAGACTCCTTTCAGACTTTCTCAGACTCCTCTCTGAATTCAGAATCCAGGACTCATCGGGCTAACGTGCAAGAATAAGAGACTCGAGACTGAGAATGCAGCCTCCATCCAGTCAAACGCAGGCACTTCCGCACCATTCATGGACAACGAGTGATTTTACAAGAGAGACGGTTCAGTGATGGAGTTCCGCATCCAAACTCCTTGGACTTTGGGTGGGAGGGAAAGGTTGGCGGGTTCTCAGTTTAGCTCTTTGTGGAGAGGTGGGCACATCACAATGAAAACCCCAGAATTCTGATGAACAGATGGCCTCTGGGCTGTTTATTGCAGTGCAGTTTATCCCAGAGGTTAAAGTCAATCGGAAATGAAGCTTGGCACCAGCGAGGGCGTAAGGTTCACATGTTGGGACCGCTGCACGGCTTAGTTGCTTTCTCTCCATGTTTTGTGGGACAGGAAGGAAGTGAGACAACCACATTTCCTATTCAGGGCTATTCAAGACCAGCGCAAAATCTCTCCCTGCCTCCTCGAATTCAATTTGACAGGATCTCAACACACTTTATGGAGCGAGAGACAAAACCAGGAGACAGGCCTCCGTGCAGAGCTGTCGTCTGGAGCCCTCCTCAGCACTCTCCTCTCCACAAACTGGCTGCAGGAGCATCGATTGCTTATGTGGACATGGATAAATGCCTCTAGCGCCTACCCACTAATGAGTCGTCAGTGGAAGTAACCAAGTCAGATTGTAACACCAGCCAACCGGGCTCTCGTGGCATCCCTCCAGGCTGGGGAAGGATGGCGAGGGAGCTGTTTTCACGCTAAGTAGCGAGAATCTCTCCTGTCCAGAGAGTTATCACTGCTGAACTAGAGGCGAGAGCCTGGCTGTGATAACCAGCCGTGCTCCAAGGAGCTGCAGCTGACTGGGAGCTAGTGTCCTGTTGGGTCCTCCCAAAGCAATTACAGAGCCAGCGCTGTCTTAGGGAGAGGGTTGCTCTCAGAGCAGGGAATCTATTCAGGGCAGCGCTGTGGCATCCTGGGGCCACGCCCACGAGTTAGGAAGAGCAACATGGGCACAAGTCGCTGTGCAGCTTTGGAAGGAGGGAAGTTCTTGCTTGTTTCATGGGGAAAGGGTGGCCACCTGCTGCAGACGTCCTCATTGTGAAAAGACTCACGTAGCCACGTGGGTTGCTTGCATTACATCCTAATGGCGGCAAGACTCGGGTTCATCCCAGTCTCTGGCGGTGGGAAGAGATGCCCTAGCCAGCAGCCTGCTACTGGCACCGCTCAGTGCCTCGGTCCCCCCAGTTCCAACCTCGATCCAAGTTTCCCTGGGGCTTTGCTTTGCAGGAATGGCATCAGTCTGAATCAAGGCTGTCACCTGATCAGTTTTCATGGGTTTCAGCCGTGAGCCGTAAGCAGCACTCGCCATGCGGGGTGGGAGTTGCATCTTGTTTTCTGACTCATGACCGTGTCTTGTCCCAGGCTGCAGAACGAGCCGGCGACAGAAACAGGAAGAGAACCCAAGAGCCCGTGTTCCCATTCTCCAGCTCTCACCGCCAGAAGGGAGGTAATTCCTTCCCCTAGCAGCTCTCATGCAAGGGAAGGGGGGGAAATCACTCGCCCACCGTCACACAGGCCTCTCTGCGGTGGGACACGGAAGCCATTCTGAGCCAGCAGAGCAAACATCATCGGTTTTTAGGTCAGGCAGTGACAAATTTCTCCAATGGCTTCAACAGGGGGAGGAATGTTACTTGCCCATCTAGCAATCTGGGCAGGACACAAGCCAGGACAAAAAGTGCCACAGGGTCTTAAATGGTCATAACAGGGAAGCCCCTTGGTTTTGTGCCTCATCTGAGGAGGGCAGGCAGGGATCTTCGGGGAGGCCTACACTGCAGTCTCCGCAGCTGGATATTCGCTCCCGCCCTCTTTCCCTGTGTTCCAGATGGCTATGGCAGACAAGCTGCTGAATCACCTGCCTCAGGCCATCTGTTCCTAGCCTTCAAGGAGCTACAAAGTGCAGGTGCCCCGAGAATTCAGGCCCATCCAAAAAGCCTGGCAGTGTGAGCAAGCAGATTTGCTCCCGGGTGCTTGAGAGGGTAAGGCAATGCTGTGCATCTGTGGTCCTGTGCAAAGTCAAGGGGAGCAAGGAGGCTGCCAAGCGATTTGTTTTCACCAGCTGTGCTGGCAGAAAGAGCTAGCGAGAGAGACTGAAAAACAAAACAAACCCCCAAAGTTATGAGCTCCTTGAATCACACGCGTATTTTCAGAGGTGCCCAGGATGGCTAAACTGACATCAACCCATTCCAGCTCCAGTTCCCAAAGCCAAGGGGGCAGGGAGAAGATACAGCAGCCCCTGTCAGCACACCAAGTCGAGAGAGCCCAAGAGGCCATCCAAGGGACAGCCGGTCCCGAATCACCTTGGGAGATCATCAAAGCTGCCTGCCACGTTCCCCAAGGAACAAGGGGAGGACAACCAGCAAAGAGGCTTTTATATCAGAATAAGCGGTGGGGTCCATTCGATTGCAGTGGCTTGAAGTTTAATGGCTCTAGTTCTGCGGGCCACCTTACAGCTCTGGCCTCAATTTTCACCGCTGGCCCCCTTTGCTGGCCCAGTCCTGAACCCACTCACAGCTCTGCCGATGCACCTCACTCCTGACCTGCAGCATTCTCCCCTGGGACAAGCTGGGGCTGGGATTTTCATTTCCAGCGGCATGCAGCAATTCTTTCCAGCCCTAATGGTTTGGGAGATCTCACACCTTATATCCACCTATGTTCCTCAGCCAGAAGAGCTATTATAATACTGTGCTCAGGACATTATGTAACCATAGTGATGTCCGAGCGCTCAGTGGGCCATGTAAAAGGAGGCAGTGTTTCAAGTGGTTAGAGCAGGAAACTGGGAAAGTCCCAAGGTTTTGGCACAAGACCACAGGCTGATCCCAAGTTGGTTCAAAACCAGGCTGGGGTCTGACTGAGAAGCACAGTGAAGCTGGATGGCACTTTTACTTCGATGGACTGAGGCGTGGGCCTATCCCAGATGCAGAGGGAAGAGTGTGGGCAGTCACTGAGCCAACCCAGAACAGCCTGAGTCGCTCACAGAAAGCCCGCGCATGGCCCCCGGTTTCAGAAGGCTTGATCAGCAGCCAACACAGGAGAGGAGAAAGCCTTCCACTGAGCCCAGAGGCTGCAGCACTTCTTCTCCGAGGCTGTGGGTGCTGGACACAGCAGAGACCATCCAACACTGTTCTCCTCTATCTAGATAGATTACTTATGTGACCCACCCACCCCCATCACGACAGTATCTGAGCACCTCTCCCTCTTTAACATACCGACCCTCACAACCCCCCCGGGAGACAGCCCAGTGCTATTATCCCCATCGTACAGCTGGGGAACTGTGGCACAGAGAGGCTAAGTAACTTGCCCCAAGGTCATGCAGGAAGTCTTGTGGCGGGGAGCAGGGAATTGAAGTCTCAGGTCAGTGCACTAACCCCTGCTCCCTGTTGGTCACCAAGATGAGAAGAGCACCATGAGGAAATGTGATGAGGAAGAGGCTCAAGGGAGATGAGATGGAGGATACAGCCCTCTCCTATCCCGCCTCCTTTGGACACTCTGTGAAACCCTCCCTTTACTTCAGGGTGCGACTGGCAGATATCGGTCACCCCGACAGCTCTGGGCAAGTTTCTCCCCTCCACCTGGTCCACACAGGGATGGTAGCTGCATTAAGTCCTGTCTACACTACCTCTTCTGAGGGCTTGTCTTCCCTGCAGAGGTACTTGAGTCCCCTGTGCGAACAAAACCCCTTCCCTCCAGCGCGCTGGTGCTTTTCACTCATGTCGGCTGGCCCGAGGAAGGAGACAGGGCACAGCTTGAGTTAGCACAACTCAGCAGCTGCTATGGCCGTTGTTCTGCGCAGCTCTATTTCGCAGCGTGGCCACTCACCCTCGTCAGTGGCGCCCCCCGGCACAGGGTTGTCGTTCAGTAACACACACGGGCTGGTTCGCAGTGTCGATCGGCTCCCCTAACTGTGTAACCCGTTGGTCTTCCTCCGGTGTGGACGTGCAAGCTGGTTATGATGGGAACAAAGTTGCATTGTGGATACAACTCCCTGGTGCTTTGCCCGGCCTATTTTAGTAGTAGCATCCTCTCCTCCCCTCCCACCAGGTTTACCCGCTCTCATGTGAACGGCTGCCTGGCCCCGTTCTCATTCGACCAGTACCGGGGTGCCGGCTTTCCCAATGCGGAGCCCCCGGGGGGAGGGCTAATTAAACCGGCCACCCAGCTGAGCTAAAAACCCAATCCGAGACGAAGCACGGAGGTGAAGTCTGATGGGGTAGATGGGCCAGGGAGGCCATGGCAATGTAATGGTCGTCTTGGCAACCAGGGGCCTCATTGTTCACGGTGACTTTACCTCAGTGGGGATCGACCTCCATCGTGGTCAGCTTCAAGGCCGTCCGGAGGACCAGGAAGGGAACGGAACAGAGCCTGGGTGGGAATGGACAGCCCCAGGGCAAGGCCTCTGTGAAGGTGTGGGGGGGAATTCCTCCCCCGCCCCCCAGGCCACATATTCATCCCAGGCTGCAGGTATAATGAGCCCTTGCCCTCGGGCCACCGTTTGAAAGAAGACTAATAAAAGCTGGAATAACCTGGAACCAGGCAGGGTCCCAAGACACTGCAGCTACCACTGGCGGCCCAAAGGAACCCAGCTCAGCACGGAGGAAATGCCATGTGAGGCAGGTAACTTGTGTATGTGGGTGTGGGTGTGTGGGGGGTGACGTTAAAGTTGCCCTAAGAGACCCTTGCCTAGAAAGAATTGATATCCAATAGATTCAGGAGATTGTGGGTGGGGCAGCAATGGGGCGCTAGAGCATAGGATGCTTTGTGACAGGGAGGGAGATTTCCCCAAAGCAAATTATTTTAAGGACGCTGAACAACTGAAGGACAAAAGCCTCATCCTTGGTTGCATCAACTGTGACAGCTTCATGGCCTGCAGGGACTGCGCTCAGGACCGCCTGCTCCAGAGCCGCCTGCCTTCACTGTCTGAGCTCAGGGAGTGTTTTCATGAACAGCACTAAAGGCCGAGTTTTTAACCCCTCCGGGCCTCACACCCTTGGAAGGGGATGTGGCCATGTGCACATACAGGCCTGCTAGCCAGAAGACAGCAGTGGTGACACACATGTGGGGTGACACACAGGTGTGTGTTCCCTGCACTTACACCCCACTGAGATCAGCAGGAGGAAGGGCAGAATTTGGCCCATGGTGCATAACACAAGAAAGATCTTGGACTCAAAGCGGGAGTCTCTACAGCTTGAGCTAAAGAGCCAGGCTCTGTGTCTCAGGACCCGTATCGCGTCTCTGGATTGGTGAGAATACACCATGCACGCTAGTGGGTGACGCTAGCACTCAGGAGAGAGGGGAATGGTCTCGGGTGGCCCAACGAGGTAAAATTAGGAGCAATAAGGGGAGACTCAGCCAATGAACAGCAGGTGAGGTTTCTGGACATGGGGATGGAGGAAGACTCCGATTAGTTTCCCCAGAGGAAGCAGGATCCATCCCATCATTTGGGAGATTTAGCACTGGACAAAATGCTAGAGAACAGAGTATAAGGAACAATGTGGACCTGGCCAAAGAGAATGGCTAAGACAGCCAACAACAATAGGCTGGATTCCCTCTCTAACGTCCATGAGTGAAATAAGATTTAAAGGTAGAACGATGTTAGGTTAAACTTCTTCCAGCTCACAGGAGGGTAGAGATAGAGACACAACAGCATCATCAAAGCAGCGCTTCACCCGTTACAACCACACGCCCTCAGATTGTTCCACCCCCAAATCACCACAAGCCTCATCTTCGTGCTATATAAAACAGCCCAGGTATCTCTAGCAGATCTGTCACTCCAAAGATCAGGGATCCAGGTGTGTCTCTCTCTCTCTCGCTCCAGGTCTTTATTTAATTCTGCTCCTACCTTCCCACACACAAACATCTGACCCCACACACTGATTCAGCTCCCTCCCCTCCACTCACCCACATGGAGGATTAAAGGTGAGGATGGTGACTTTAAATCACTGGTCACTTGTGATATCCCAGGCCACAGCAGAGACAGAAAGCAGCAGGCCAGTGAAACAAGAGCAAGGCTATGGTACAACTGAGCTGCTTTAGGCAGAGAAGGGGTAGGGCCCAGGCCTCGGTTGAAGGCTGCCAGTCTTGTGTGTACTGATCTGATCGTAAGACGTGGGCAATGCTTCCCCTCCACCCCCGGGCTACTAACTCTCTAGATAGGTCTTGTTTAATACCCATTGGTGCCAGTAGGCACCGTACGCCTGGATCAAGAGAATATTTTCTTGGGCGAGTGTCGTGTGGCTCTTTTGAACCTGATGCAGCGTAGTTCCAGGAATCCATTATATCAAGAGGGAACGGGCCCAAATTACAAAGTTTGGACCCGAACTCCTGCCGAAGGTCTGGGGTGTTGGGATCTGGGACCCCATTAGCGTGAATCTAACCATCCCTTTGCTCAGTGTGTCCACGCAGCCCGGTTCTCTTCTTATTCCATCCATTCTCAGCTGTCACCTCTGTATACCCACCCAGCCTTGACCACCACGGGCATGCTCCCCTAGAGCCATCCCAGCTATAGCTCCTTCTAGCGACAAGAGACGCTCAGCCGTACAGCTGCCGGGTCCTTCCGAATTTTAACCTGCCAGAGAGAATCGCAGGTTGGCCGGCAGCTCCCCCTTGTGCCCACAGTGAGAAATGCAAAGCCAGTGACCCCGCGTCACCCTGCCAAGGCGAGAGAGGTGGCATCTAGAGAACAAACCTGAAGCCAATAAACAAACCTACACCTGGGCAAACTCACTACTGGCTAGAAATTATGTCACCCCCATCCAGGAAAAAATAGGGAGAAATATTGCGACAGGATTACAGCACACACACCTGTGCATGTCCTGGGGGTTTCTCTCTTGCACTTTTCACTAGCAACAAAAAAAGTTTTGTGCCAATGCCCTCCATCTATCCATACAACAGGTACCACACAAGCAACAACAGAACAGTCTTCCCCCATCCATCCCCAACCCACCTTGGCTCCAACCACCTCCTGGGATAAGAAGGGCCATTCAACTCTCTCACCCCTCTACAGAGATGGCTGAGATCTAGACTGAGACCCGTCAAACTCGTTTCACAAAAGTTTATCCAAAAAGCCATCAGATGGCAACAGCTTTTTGTCACCATCAGCCTGGCCTGGACTCCAACGGATGACATGAGTGAAAGGCTTTGTAGTTTCCTGAGCCACTCCACAATGGGTTAAAATCATAATGCCTCTCAATTCAAATGTGGTGGGCAAGATACGGTCCCAGCGGACAGTGCACTAGACGGGGACTCAGAAGACCAAAGCTCTAGTCCCTGCTTGGCCACCGACCATGGGCATCTCTCTTCCTCTCTCTGTGCCCATTTTCCCTCCTGCCCTTTGTCTGTCTTCGGCACATAGAATAAGCTCCTTGGGGCAGGGACAGCCTCTTTCTATGTTTTTGTACAACACCTAGCACGGTGGGACCTCGACTTCAGTTGGGACCTCTGTGTGCTGCTGGATTATAAAAGCTGCCGACCGCCCACCTGGGGGGTGGACACCCCTCACTGAAAATTCCAGGATCTGCAGGGAACTTTACAGTCAAAGCACATGAGGTTGCAATTTTGTGGCAGGTGAAATAACTAGAGCACACTTCGTTGCTTCTGTAGGCTCACACCAGGGGCTCATTGTATTCCTCTGTTCCACACCGCAGTCCCGTCCCCTCGCAAAGCTGTGTATCACCCTCCCTTCCCCCTCTATTTCAGGGCCTCCCTGAGACACCTCCAGCCCCTCCCTCATGCCAGGGGCTCTGTGTGACCCCTCATTCCCCGCAATGCCATGGTCCCCCAACTCAGAACCAGATTTCTCAGAGGCTCAGAGAAGCAGCCCTGGGATCTAAGGTCTGGTTCTAGGATGGATCCAACCCCACAAGGACCCTGTGTCCCAATCCTGGCTCAGAGGCCAGCTGGAATTTTGGGAGAACCAGCAATGGATAGAATCCACACCAGAATAACTGAGCCCACAAGGCCGCCAACATCCAAAATGGTGGGAAGTTGACAAGGGAGGCGATCTCATGAGATTCCTGCCACACGGAGCCTAAACATCACTGGGGCAGCTCGGGAGATTTCAGTGCTGATGAACCCAGACCCTTGCCATGAGTCAGCCTCTAGCGTGAACCTCGATTCCCAGTCTAAACCTCATGCAGACCTGAATACCACCTGGCTGGTTCCACTCATCAACTACCTAGCTAGGCTGGCTCCTAGCACAGGTCATTTTTCACTTGTTGATCCGCAGGGATGGCCAGGTGGTCCCTTTGCATCCCGCACACACTATAAAGGTGCTGAAGGAGGGGAACAAAGTCCGGGGGAGAGATCTGGAAGAGCCATGAGAGCATATGACCGAGGGAGCAGCAGGACAGGAGATGCTGATCGGTCATCCAAGCCAGGGATGCTTTTCATGTATTTTAACTCCTGCTCCATGCCCCCTATAAAGCCACATGGAACCTGATACCATCAAAGCTGACTGCATATGCCCACACTTCCCTTATATACACACACACTTCCAAGCCTCAGCATGGCAGCCCCGCTCAGGTTACCAAGCACAGACAGCCAGGATGTGATGAGACGCAATCTCTTTATCTTTGGATTAGCAGGTTGTATAAAATGCGCCTCTCTCTTGTGATGTTCAGGAAGGGGTGGGGGATGACTTACTAGAACAGCTTATTGCAAACAAAAAACAGTGCTAGAGATAGATGGCAGTGGGTAATGTTCAGATGTGGATTCAGAGATCTCCCAAAACTGGGGGTGTTTAGATCCAGAGTCTTAGAACATAAGAACGGCCAGACTGGGTCAGACCAATGGTCCATCTAGCCTAGCATCCTGTCTCCAACAGTGGCCAGTACCAGAGCTTCAGGGGCAGTGTGCAGAACAGGGCAATTATGGAGAGATTGACCCTTCTTCCCCTCCCAGCTTCTGGCAGTCAGAGGTTTAGGCTCGCCTTGAGAATGGAGTTGCATCTGTCCAGATTTGGCCTCGTCTCTAGATTCCCCACCTCACCCAGAGTCATCTACTTGGAAGTAGACATGCTCTGCAAGAGAGAGCGAGCACTTCTCTCACTTGGGCTGAAATGAGTAAACCCACCAGAGAGGGAAAATCAGAGCAAAAAAACCCCCAGATGACTAAAATTATCACAGCAGCAGGAGCACGTGCGGCCAACAGACACCCTGTGGTATCATCAAGAGAGACCCCAGGAAGTCCACCGACCCAATAGTTCAAGGTTGATCAAGGAACCGGCCATGGGACACATGACACAGAACAGCCAGCGAGTACTGACTTAGTGATCCAGTCTTCGGGGCTTCCTGATACCTGTGCTACTGGCAGTGGGACACAGCCTGAATTCTGATGGCCCATGAACTGTCTTGGCTCCATTAGAACCTACCATAGGTGGCTACCAGCTTCCTGGATTCTCTAGCGTCATCAGTGCATTGCTGTAGGATTTCTGCTCCCTCCACCCGTAGCCCTTTTGCCATCGCAGTAGCACACAGAGACCGTCTGCACACTACAGATACAGCGGTACAATCGGCACACATGAACTCTGCATGCTGGGAGCACAGGCCTGCTGCACCAGTCACATCCACCCGATATCCACGCTGCAGCCCTATTTGTCCTGGACCACAGGTCTACAGCACCTTTTACTGGTCCTGTGGCCCCCATGCTAGGAGCCCATTACTCCTGCATCTCAAACCCGCTGCTCTGATCACACACGCTTGTTGCGCCCATGCTGCATGATCTCTTGCGCAGCCGCATGCCACACCTCTTTCATGCGAGCGCCAGGCTCTTGCTGCAGCTAATCGCCTCACGTTTTATACTTGGGCCACCTTCACCCATTGACTTGGAAGCCACAGAGAATCTTTCAGCCTCCCCGGATCATCGCAGCACTGCAGAGCCTGGGAAACACAAGAGGTGATGCCAGCCTACTCCACAGGCAGAGAGCCAGGGGCGTTTTTAGAGGCGAAGCAGAGACATGATCACGAAGAGGAATCAGAGGGAGGTGAGGAGAGTCAGGTTGGCGGCGACCTGTGTCTGTTCTGTAGGATGTGAGATGGTGGGTCTCCAACATTCATGGCCACCAGCCAGCGTCCTGGGGCAGATGCCCACAGCCCAGAACCGACCCCTACTACCACTGAGTGCCCCTCACGGAGGCCTAATCGTAAATGAACCAGGAAGTCTATTTAAGTGACTCATTTGCAGGAACCACCACTGCCTCAGCAAGGGGCTCGTGCCAGGTTAGGCGTTGATGGTGCCCAGATCAGGCCAGACTAAGCCAAGCTTCCACCTCGTCCTGGTCTTCAAAAGGTTCCACAAACACCCTCCCCTCCCAGCCCAAGCTTTGCCTGTTTGATTAATTTGTTTTAATCTTCTGGCACCCAAAGGTGGCTCCGTTCCTGGATGCCCCACGGAGCTGGCTCTCAAACCCAGGGCACATTGATGGGCACTTGGTTCTGAGAGACCCGAAGCCAGGCTCCCCCATCTCTTCTCCCACTTGCTAAGAACCTAAGATGGAACCCTGAGAACGCCCTGGATCTAGGCTGTCTCGCTGTGCCCATCACCATGGCATCAGGGTGCCTGGCCCTTTGACACAGTGGCAACTGCTGCCAAAGGGGGCAGCTTGAGGGCAGGATGCGGGGATGCAGCCACTGTGTGTTCCAACTGCCCGGCCTGTATTTATATCGCTGCATTGACTCATCCACTCAAAAAGGGACTTTGATTGTCTAAATGCTTCTAGTTCCTGCACCGATACCCCAGAAGCCAAGAATAGCCCCATCTCTGTTTGCAGACAGGCCCCTATGCAGACTCTCAATTCACTCCGATAGGGAGGACCACAGCCCCGTTTCCTCCCCTAGGGCTAGGAACATTCTTTGCTGACCCAAGGGAGGAAAGAGACAGTTTAATAAATGAGGGGCACGGATTTGGAGCGGGGCTGAGGGTTTGTTTACAGACGCAAGCTGAGCGAGCGGAGAGGGCTGTACAAGCTGGAATCTTTTCTTGGCTCGGGGTCGTCTCAACTCCAAGCTGCCCCCACCCCCACCCTGCTTCTCCCTGCGGCTCCAAAAAAGGACCACTCCATGTTACACAATTGGACTGCAGACATGCACGCATGTGCTCCCTTTTACTTAACAATACCTTTTTCGGTCATCCAGCTTTTCTCCTCCAGCCTCCTGTTGCCATGAAACTGACAATCAGGGGAGATTTATAGCCCCTGGCTCTGGCTACAACCATTCCAGCCACGGAGAGGAGGGAAAGAAGGGTGGGGTGGGATATTTTGGTGGGGGGAAGGAAGGGAATCGTTACTAGTTAGCAACAGCATCTGGCGGAGGACACGTGTAATTTCAGGTGTAAGCTGGAGGATGCTATGACAGTTGGTGCTAGGGAACAGACCAAGAGAGAGGCGGGGGAACTGGGGAGGAATGAGAAACTGCTGCAAGCCACCAAAGGATGGAGGAAATGTGTGTGTAAAGAGAGGGGGCAAATTCATCCCCAGTGCAATTCCACTGATTTCAATACTATTGCACCAGGCAGGGGGAGCTGGCCCGTTGCGTCCAGATCATTTAGCTGGACGGCTTCTGCAAAGGAGGAATTCCGGTACTTGCTGGAGAGAAGCTGGAACGCCCATGTGGGTATTTGCATCAAGACACCAGGAACAGCATGTTCCTCGTGGTACAAGAGCTGCAAGAGGAGTGTACAGCAGTGGAAGGCAGTTCTGAAGCAGCAGCGCCTGCCAACACCCTCTCAAGCGCTAAGACCCCAATGGGGAATCTGGTGGAGCAGGAAAGGAACCCTCTTGGAGCACCAAGAGCAGCACAACAGGCTGTACATCCGACTTTATATAAACCTTCATGCTTCAGGGCATAAACCAACTAATCTGGGTCAGGAAGGAAGATCCTCCCCACCCCAGGGACAGGTTATTCCATAACTGCCTAGGAAAAAGTACTTGCACCTTCCTGTCGAGTAGCTTGTACTGGCCCCTGTTGGAAACAGAATGCCAGACTAGATGGAGTATCGATCTGCTAAGACTATTCCTGCACTTGGTCTACACTAGCAGAGAAAAAGGGCTGCCAAGGATCGAACAGCTCATGCCACAGAAACAGCATCTAGTATCTTCTCCTCCCTCTTAGGGCTACCCAGCAGCAGTCTGCACCAGAGTCAGGGTGCCAGGGCTGCAGCTGTATCTAGGTTTGACCCGTTCAATCAAGCTAGGAGTACAAGAATGGTGAAATGCCTCCAACCCGAGTCTGTGTAATGTAAAACTCCTGAATCATCGTCATCAGGGATCCAACCCGGGGCCTCTGGATCTTAAACCCTGAGCTTCTATGGCCCAAGAGATAAGACCCACGTTGGTCAGCCAAAGTTCTATATGGGGCCCAGCCACCACTAGAGGAGCACAGAGTGCCGCACGGAGTGGGCGTGGCTAGCACCTATTCTTAGCACTCCTCTAATGAGGGTACATCTACACTGCAATCGAGCAATGCAGCTCGTCTCTGCATACGCACACTGGCTTCACGCTAGCGAACATGGATCAAAATAGCAGGGAAGATGCAACCGCAACAGCAGTGAAGATGCAACCGCACGGACACCGATGCAGGTCAGCAACACCACGCCAGGGTCTGTGCCATCACGTCTTCACCACTATTTTGAGCTGTGCTAGCTAGATGAGAGCTAATGCAGGTATACCTGGGCATATCACACCACCGTCCGCAGAAGAGACGTACCCCGAGGCAAACAGAGGCTGCTCTCAGCACTGCGGCAGGGTGGTGGCAGCAATGCCAAGAACACAGGGAAACGGAGATCCCCACCGTAGCACTCCATCATGTTCAGAGCTACCAAACAACTTGCACTGCTCCCGCAGAAACACCAGCGCTGACCTCCCAGAGCAGAACATCCACGCTCAGAACACTCTAATCTGGGCACTAAAATGGGCCCCTGGCACTAGGCAAAGGCCCATGGAGACATTAGGTTTGTCTGACCCCGAATCTCTAACACAGACTGCATGGAGGGGCTGCACACCCAGCCTTTCTAACACAGCTCTGCCTAGGACATTTCCAAAGACCCCCAGTTTAGGCATGAGTCACAGAGCCAGTCAGGTGCTTAGCCTGTGGACACTTCTCTAGTAGAAAAGGAGTCGGCGCTGCAGGCTCCCTGGGTAACTGGGACGCAGCGTAGGAGGAGGTGATAATGCACCATGTCAGGACCTGGTGCCTCTGTGCTCACACAGGGATCAGGTTCCAGCTCATCCGCTCAGCTAGAAAAGCCCACGGTGGAGAAGCTGTAGCATTTCTCCCGCTTCCCCGCAAAGAAGCCAACTTTCTAGTGGCGGCTAGAATCCCCAGCCTGACAGGGCTTTGACAAACTTCATCAGAGGCAGCTCCCCTGACACGGTCCTTGGGGAACATCTGTTGCATGAGAGGAAATGCTTCCAGGCTCTGAGCTTTGGCTCTTTAGAAAAGCTTTGCCGTTTACCTTCAAAGACCAGATCCTCAGCTGGTGTAAATCAGTGCAGCTGCGTTAACTGATGGACATCAGCTGAGGATTTGGCCCTAGGCATCCCCTCCTGGGAAAGGGAGATGGTACGAGAAGAGACACTCCACGTAACCAAGCTCATAGCCAAGCAAATGACCCCCTTTTCCCCAGCTCACACAGCAGGAACCATGTTTTTGAGGACACAGGGTTGCAGGACACGCGGCAGGTCCAGCCAAGCTGTTACCGCTGCACAAGGAAAGCGAGCACTCGCTCAATGTATACGCCCGCCAAGGATGGGGCCCCGAGCCAGCCAGACTAGGGAAGGTTTGGCACATCCTGAACTTGCCACGCACACGCGGCATCGCAGGAGGGAGGTTTACAAACACACCCTGCTCAGGGACAGTGCACGCATTCCTTTCTGGAACATCAGGCAAGGCGCAGCTGTGACCTGCCCCTTACTGACAGAGAGCTGGGTGTCAGTGGAGGCTGGGAGTCCTACTTCCCTGGGGTGCTGGGAGACTAAATTCATTAATGTGCGGGGAGATTAATAGCGACTATCCTCCACTAACGTAACTTCCCTCGTATTCCTATGGGGTGGCTGCTGCTCTTACCAACCCAAACGGATCCATGACTCTTTGAGAGCACCCACTGGAGAGCCAGGAAGCAGCCTTCACTGGGCACGCTGCCTCTGTCACCAGGGACTAAACCTCCCACTTCGAGAGCCTGGGACCTGGTGCTATGAATCAGTCCTTCCTGTCTCTAAAGGGAAACGACCCAGGGTTGCATGTGCCAAGGGAGACCCGCTCAGCTCTCTCCTCCCTGGGGACATGGAGCGCTGCAAAGATCTTACCTTTGGATCAGGGACCCGAAGAGCAGGTGCAGCACCTTCTGCATGTTCTCAGTGCAGAGCCAGCTCCAGCGATCCACCATCAGCAGGTGCAGCAGGTCCAGAGCCGTGTCTGCCAGGGGCGTCTCAGAACCTGCCAGGAAGTAGGGGGGCATGTGAGAAAGCTGGCTCACCCCCACATCGCTTGCTGCATCCGAGTGAGACCATGGCTCTGCAGTCACAGCAGGAACACTGCACTCCTGGGGCACAGACTCTCTTCCTTGCAGGCCCCCAATTCCCAGCTCTCTAAACTCCGGCACATGCAGAATGCTGCTCCTTGCCTAGGGACATGCCACAACGCCCCCACCCAGTTCCTCTGACATCTGCATATAGTCACAGCTCCAGCCTGGACACGAGAGCTCTCTCCTCTGCAGCTCTTGCCTTCCAGGGCCAGCACCCCTCGGCCTCTCTCACCTCCAATCCAACCCCAAGCAGCTCCCATCTCCCTCCCGCGTTCCCCATAATACAGAGCAGCCAAAGGAGACGCACTTTAGACCAGGTCCCCAGCTGCTGTCACTCGCTGCAAGCCCCGCTGACTTCACCCCCGGCTGCGGGTGTGGGGCCGGGGGTGTTGTTTACAATACATGGGTATAGCACCTGGCACAATGGGTCCAGGACTCTAGGTGCCTCCACAGCACAGCTAACTGATTAATTCCAAAGCCTTTCGGGGTGTGGTTTGTAGGAAAGCCCTGGCTACAAATAAAGCCACATCGTATTGCGCACATGGCCCATTCCTTAGTCACACATTCCCATTCTGAGTGTGAGGAGGCGTGGGCAAAGTGTCTGGGCATCCCCAGTTCCTCCCCAGGGAGGAGAGTGGCAGGATTAAGGCTCCCAGTCGGTGCCCTCATCGCCTGTCTCCATACAGCTCCTACGCGGACATGGCGCTTTACAAACGCATAGGAGACACAGACCCTGCAAAGAGACAAGACATGGGGCAGAGGTTCACGGGGGAGGGAACCTGGGATGAGAAGAAGAGATTGCTTGGAGGAGTGGGTGCTGAAGGCGGGATCGGAAGGATCTCAGACTCAGAGACAGCCAATAGGACAAAAAAAAGCATGAAGACGAGAATGAGAAAAGGAGGCGGAAGGAGAGGTATGGGGATCAGGAGAGGAAACGAGAACAAAGATGTAGGCAGGGGATACCACCGGGTGGGTAACGGTGGGGGTTACAGGTAAGAGGTAGGAAGCAATGGGGGGAGTTCAGGGAGGGCAGCATGGTTGGAACAGGTGAGGAGGAAGCCAATTTCAGCAGCTAGTTTGGACTCATTAGGTGTGGAGAAAAGGCGCAGGGGAGGGAGCTGGGCTTTTCCCAGGCATGCCCCTCACTGCTCCCAACCTGCGGTTTCTCAGCCATTTGGCTTTGTGGTTAGCATTGCTGGGCTGCCATCTTGTGGCAGGCCCCGGTCCCAGCACCGAGATGTGCGAACCGTGTCCCAGCACAGAATGGAAGGGTGCAAAAAACCCAACACGTCAGCAGGGATGTGCTGCTGTCAGACCTCGACAGGGTAACTGGCTCTGTTCCTCCGGGTCCTTGGACTCTCTAACCAAACTGTGCAAGGTCTCAACTGCAGCTAGTCCGTCTGGAGAACATTTGCACCCCTGGATCTCAGGGCACACGACACAGGTGGGAGGCTTTACTTTCCCCATATTATGGGTGACCAAACTGAAGCCCAGGTTCCACGTGCTGGCCTCCTGTTCCCCTCACTGCCCCAGTCACAGACCTTTCCTTCTCTCCTGAAGCTGGAGCCCCTTTCAGAGTCCTCTTACTCCTGCTTGTGCCCAAGTTACTGCACGAAAGGAGAGCAGACAGGGGTTTTGTTTCCATTCCTTGCTGTCAGTGAGCTGGCCCCTTGCTCTCAACAGACTGGACACTGATAGTTTGCACATGACCGTCTAGTAAGACGGGTGGCTCACATTTGGCCCCCAGTACCTCTGGTCCTTCTGGGAATCATTTTCTCTCATGCATTACATTCCTCTGGGGCTTGGATTTACTCTAGAAGGGCCAAAGCAGGCTGTCACCACGCGTAAAAACCCACGCAGTGCTACAGGACAGATGATCGTGAATTAACCTTGTTTACTCCCGTCACGTCCATTCCCCCAACCCCAGGTCACTGGCTGGCCAACCTCCCTGTGCCCTGCTCTTCTGACAGGTCACTTACTCAACAGATAAGGACTCTGGTTGTCCTTGGCAAGCCATTTCGCAGACATTCCCCTTCTCCTCCCAGACCATTCCGTCCCTTTGCTGCTTCCAGGTCTGGTGATGGCTCAGATAAGTCAGCATCATTTACGCAAGACTGCCATGAGAGTTCAGCTAAACACGACCCCTTCACGTCTCACTTGTTCTGTACAGACCCTTGACCTCAGACCTGACAGCCCTGCAGCACTATGTATTCACATTCATTAGAGGCAGGGCAAGTACCGCTACCTATACATAAGGATGCCCCACACCTCCTATTATGAGACCGTGTTTGCAGTTGATTATAACTTAACCAGACTTTAATCATTTGGTCTGTAATCGTCCAGGCTGGGTGCCTGCCTCAAGATGATTTTTTTTTGAAAGTTTCATCTTAAACAGTTCAGCCGCATCCAAGAACAGACTAGGAAAAATACATTGTTTTGCCCATGTTAAAAATATTCTTGCAACTGTTTTGTTGAGAAGCTCTAGTGCCCCCATGCTTGGAGCAGGGTCTTGAAATTTGGCAGAGGTCACCCTAGGGTCACAGATGTGCCTTTTGCTGTTCCCATTAAAGCCATCCAAATTTGGCCAAGTTACAAACCTCTGAAAGACTGTGAATTATAACACACAAATCGAAGGGGACTGAATGACAGCTGCATGGGCAACCTTAATTCTGGCATTTCCTAACTTTGGAGTTCTTGACTTTGCGACATTAATGTTCTTTTAATGGAGGGTTTTTTTTAAATGCAATATTGAAACTAAAATGTATGAAATGTCTCCCTCTCCCGCCTCTAGGAAATGCATCTCTATAGTAGCGTTCAGCAGAGGAACTCCAAGCTCTCTATAAACATTTCTCACATGTCAACAGTCCTGTAGGGTACAGAAGTGTTAGTCCATCCTTGGTTGCCTGGGAAACAGGGAACAAGGGCCACACAGGTGGAATAACTTGCCCAGGGTCCATCAGGAAAATAACAAGCAAACAGGAGTCCAGAGTCGCACTCCCAAAGTATTAGACAACCCTGCCCTCTGCAAACTGCCTTTGTTACTTTCTCTTGGATACATTCTGTCGTGCAGAGAAGCAGCACATATCTGCCCAGGTGGGAATTTTCAAGGGTGTGGCCTCGTAAAGATCATTGTGGTGCTAGTGATGAGAGTCATTCAGATTTTTTTTATTACAGACGGGGTGTAAAAGAGATATAGATGTACGAACAAGTGAGCCATCGGCTCCTGCACCGTACCTCCAACAGGTTCTTTTAGAGGAAGGCAAATGGGGCAATGCTGGTCATGGTGGGGGGACGGATTAGTTCCTCCCAGCTGCTCGAGTGACCATTGTGCGCCACGAAGCGTGAGACTGGATCACTCCCATTCAGCATGTACAACTAGAAATATTACTGTGAGCAAGACTGTTCAGTCCTTTTCATACCCTGCAATGGCTGACTCTCTCCAGCTCCTGGGGAGCGAATTCCCCAAGCCTGTTCTACGCTGGGTGGAGCAGTGTTTGCTTTCATTGGTTTGCAGACTGTTGGCCACTAGCTATTAATTATTCCTGGTATCGCAGTGGTGCCTACAGACCTCTGCCCAGGAGTGGGGCCCCATTGTGATGGGTGCTGCACACGCTCAGAAACCCAAAGAGGTTACATCTAAGTAGTTTGGAGCGAGTGAGGAGTTTTGAGAGAGCTCTCGTTCTTGTGCCACAGGACAGCATCAAAGAGATGACTGAGCCATGCACTCCCTACCCACATGGCTCTGATTCTTCCCTTTGCTTCCAGCGACAATCCAGCACACAGCTGCTTCCCAGCATGGCGCCAGAGGGGTCTGGTGGCTGCAATCATTAATCAGAGTGCCCAAAGCGCGACAGGCAAGAAGACCCCAAAGGCCTTATGAGATGAGCAGACTGATGAAGATGGGAGAGGTATGTTACATGAAAGCCAACTGATGGGATGGAGTTGAGGGGCATTGGCAGGCAGGCGCTTACCAGGGTCATCCTTCTGGCGCGCCAGCTTCTGCGGAACATGCACGGGGCCTGCCCCCTCGGTTTCCGGGGCCTCGCTGGACGTTGCCTCCAGCAACTTCTCCTGCTTCTGAATGAAGGACTCCATCCCGGCCAGGGACAAGGGGTCAGAGACCTGAGGAAGCAGCCATGTGTCAGGGCTACAGCACTGGGAAACAGGTGGCCATAGCTGGCAACCCACCCCACCCAACTGCTCTGCATCATACGAACAGCTAGCCACTGCCCTGAAGCCAAAGCCTCTCCCTGCTCCCACCCTGCGCCGCCCCGCTGACTCCAGTGGCTCCCATCAGGCACACTATGGCCTGTCCGTTAGCACGGCAAGCATAAAAATTAGGTCACAGGGAGTCACTATTGCTGCTATTTATTTTCTATTTCAACCCGCAACACCAGTTCCTGCTGCTGGGCTCCAGGACCATGCACAAAGATACAACAAAGAGATGGTTCCTGCCACCAAGGCCTTTCCTCACCTGCAGCCCCCCTTGCCACTACAGCTCCGGGCTCCCCAATAGCTCTGTGAATGCTCTTCCTGCATGGTTGGCAAGAATCCTGCTAGGCACCGGGCCCCTCTTGAACTAACCGTGCAAACAGAAAATAGCTTCATGTTGGCTCAGACTACCAAACTCATTGCACTGGTGACCGTCTCCAGCAGTAGTAAGCAGTGAATACGCTACATGGGGTCCCCACTGCACCACATCCCTTGTACACCTGGATTTTTCCAGTTCAGCCCTCGAACAGTCTCCCAAAGACCCATGGTCCTGGCCCTCTGACCAGCATCCTCGGGCAGGACCCGCACTTACAGAGCTGCCCTCCCTCAGGCCATACAGGATCCTCTCATGTGCTTCGGCCCCGCTCAGCACCGGAGCGATTTTACTGGACGGGAACCTCAGCCTGGGCCTGGGGAAGAGAGACAGAGCGGAGTTTAATGCCTTGTCCTTAATCTGATGTGAGGAGCTGCTAAAGCTTCAGCTAAGAACACAAAAAGCCACCCTGCCATGAAAGGAAACCAGCTCTGATCTGTCCCGTAACCAGGGCCAGCCTAAGGGGCAGGCGACCGCCTGGGGTGCCAAGCTTGGGGAGCACCCGGCTTGGGGTGCTGTTTTTGTTGTTAGGGACAAAAGGGAAAGTAGAATGTCTGAAGTGACATATTTCAGGCATTCCGCATGCAGATTCATTGTTCACTAGCCTCCTAGAACATTCTGGACCTTTGTAGAATTTTGTGGAATTTCTGAGAACTATATTTTCCTCAAACCCTCTAGAATGTCGTCAGCCGGGCCCTCGCTGGGGAGGACGTCGCAAGTCAGTCGGTGAGGTGCAAGAACGAAGTGAAGCGAAGCGAAGCGAGAGCCCAGCTGCGATATTGTGAACCTTGTTCACATGTCTGACAACGTTCTGGGAAATGGCGTTCGCAGAAAGTCTGGAAGGTTCCACGAGATTCTACCAAGGTCCAGAACACTCTAGGAGGTTAGTGAAAAATGAATGAATTACAAATGCAATACAAAAATATAAGGTATTCAAAAGCTTAACAAATGGGGGAGAAGGAGGCATCAAAGACGCTCCTCGCCTGGGGCTCCATTTAGTCTAGGGCCGGCCCTGCCTGTAACCCCCAGTGGCCCTAGGCAGACCACCCGGTAGGTATAATTTCCAAAGGTCCTATGCAATTTTTGAATGTATAGCAGCATGGGATCCACAGCATGAGTGGCCCTGTACACGCCGCTATAAGCCCAGCCAAAGAAGCACTCGTATCATGCTATAAAAGCGGGGGGTCCTGCAAAGGAAGTCTCCATAAGGGCTTACAGACCACGTGGGTACCCAGGATACACACTCCAGGTGTCTGCAACGCAATCATGGTCTAGTGGTTAACAGCAGCAGCCAGAGCTCCTGGGTTCTATTCCCAGCAATTCCATTGACCTATGTGCAACATTGGGCAACTCGCTTCCCTTCCCTGTGCCTCTGTTTCTCCATGTCAAGTGTTTGGGAGAGGGGGGTACCATAGATACTGAGATGTAGGAGCTCAGCTTCTGAGGCTGAAATTTCTGACCCAGAACAGGGAGATTTCAGGGTGAGCCCAGCATGCAGGAGGCAATGGTAGCCCTGGGCCCCGCAAGCACCACGCTGCCTCGCCTACTTCCCGAGGAGACTGCAGCCCTGGCTGGTGCTTTGGGCCCCGGGGCAGCACTTACAGGATGTTGCAACAGTGACAGTGCAACTCTGGCTACCATATATACAAACACATATAGACCCACATCTTATGCACTGGCTACCATATGTTCTAGGGTTTACTTAATCCTGCCTTAGCACGGGGGGTATGGACTAGATGACCTGTTAAGGTCCCTTCCAGCTTTATATTACTGTGGTTCTATATACATACATGTATACACCCACTTCTTATACACTGGTTACCATTTTCCTAAATTCTGATTTAAAATAATAATAAAAAACCCCAACATTCCTATTCAAAGCTCTGGGTGCCCTAACCAACCACCATGACTTGGGTAACGGAGTGGAGATGACGCTTATAAAATGTGCAGATGACACCAAGCTTGGAGGGGTTACAAGCATTTTGGAGGGCAGGTTTAAAATTCAAAATGACCTTGACAAATTGGAGAATTGCTCTGAATTCAACACGATGAAATTCAATAAAGACAAGTGCAAAGTTCCTCACTTCGGAAGGACAAAAAAAAACAGATGTAAAACTACAAAATGAGGCATATCAGGCTAGACCTTAGTAGTGCTGAAAAGGATTTAGGGGTTATGGTGGATCATGAACTGAATATAAGCCAACAAAGTGATGCAGTTGCAAAAAAAACCGAATATGATTTTGGGGTGTGTTGCATGTAAGACACTGGAGGTAACTGTTCCTTTCTACGTGGCACTCGTGAGGCTCCAGCAAGATAGTGTGTCAAATTGTGGGCACCACAATTTAGGAAAGATGTGGACAAATTGGAAAGAGTCCAGAGAAGAGCGATACAAATGATAAAAGGCTGTTATAAAGATCAATTGTTCTCCATGTCCTCTGAAGGCAAGACAAGAAGAAGGGGCGTGATCTTCAGCAAGGGAGATTTAGGTTAGATATTAGGAAAAACTGTCTAATTATAAGGGTAGTTAAGCTCTGGAATAGGTTTCCAAGGGAGGTTGTTGGTCTAGGGTTACTTGGTCCTGCCACAGCAGTGTGCTGGACTTGATGACTTCTTGAGGTCCCTTCCAGCCCTAGATTTCTATGATTAACAATACAATAAATAGAATGAAATTCCCACCGTATATGTCCATGTGCATAGCTCTTCTCTTATACACTGGCTAACACACACACACACACACACACACACACACACACACACACACACACACACACACACACACACACACACACAGAGTCCCTCCTATACCGATCAATTTTTTTCTTTTTTAAATAGAGATTTCTATTCAGTGAGCGGTGGTCACTTATACACGAGCATATACGGTAACACAACACATGTTCATAAAACCTTTTGCTATCAAACGCCCTAAGCAGGATTGTGTAACCCAGCTATTAAATGTGCAGACACGGAGAGGTCTGAAGGATCTGGAAGAGCCGCTTGCTTTTTGGATCAATTAAAAAGTCTGTTTATTGCTAAGGAATGTTCTTTCCAGCCAAGATTGTCCCAAATCTAATTTAAAAAAATAACTGTTCAGAGCAGCTTTTTGAAGCAAAACATCCCTTTTCAGGAAAATACATATGTATACACACACATTCCAGCCAAGTTGACCAGTGGCTTCTGTTGACTTTAGCAACAGCAAATAGTAAACACTTATGTAGCAAAGTACATGCAGTATCCTCAGCTTATGCCACAGGATAAACTCTCCAGCATTCATTGGCCATGCCATTGGCCACCGCAAAGAGCTTGTGGAAATTTTGGTAAAGGGAGTGGGGGTTAACCCCCAAAGTCTGGACCAAATCAAAACTCAGGTATTGAAATTACATTCTTCCTCCCCCAAACGCCGTTGCAGTTTCAGTTGGATTTGGGATTTTGTCCTAAAGTATTGTGGATGGTTGCCACAATTGCTGTTTAAACATCAGCTGCGCTCCACCCCAGAGGAGGCTGCATTTCACTGGTACCACTCGTGCATTAGTTGAAAGGTTATAATGCAATCCTTCAATAAGATAAGCATGTCCTCCAATATACTGCACCCCCAACAGCACAAAATACAATGTTTCAGTGCGGACCCCATGGGAAGAGTGCCACCTATCATCAGCCAGCATCAATTCCTGGAATATCTGAGTGTTCCCCTTGGGGTCTCCCCTCACATACTGACCCAAGTTGACTCTGCTTAATTTGTAAAACATAATGGAGTCACAGCACAAGGTAGGACTGCTGCATATTACTCACCATTTCAAAGCACCCAACATCAAGCCTGGTATTTAGTGCTGCCTTGAAGCACTAATTATCCTACGTTCAGCCCACTGATACTGTCAACATGCTGTGCATAACCTGAAAAGAGTCCTTACTTATTAGCCTTCTTCCCATCCACCTGGGATTTCCCATCCACCTCTGCCTCGCTGAGCTCTTCCGTTGGGCTCTGAGGTTCTGACCTGGGGAACGCTGTCTTCAAAGTGTCCACAATGGCATTGAGCACAATCTGCCAGAGATGGGAAAAGCAAGGTGGTTAGCTCCTTGTGAAGGAGGAAGATGCCATGTTCCGGAAAGAGGTGTCCTCTGGCTTTCAACTCAGCCAGGACAGGCCCAGCCTGTTACTGCCTATCGACTGCTACTGAGGAGGAGGAAGAACGTGGCATGGCCAGAAGAGCCTTCACTTTGGGATGAAAAGAGCTCAGTGCTGCACACAAAAATGTCATCCATACTCCTTTAGGGTCAAGTCCTGCTGCCAGCAGAGTCAACGGGCGTTTACCAGGGAAGCCAGTGGGACAAGGCATGGGCCCGTAATGCAGTTACTGCATGTCTTCCCCTTAACAGGTTGCTACTGGGGGCAAAGGGGTAGCCAAGATGCCCAGAGAAATGGACAAGAACTGATGGGCAGCTCAAACCTCCACTTAGCTTCAGTCTACCCTTCACGTCTCTGCTCCCATGGCTGACAGGTGCTCTCCTTTAGGCCAGGCCTACACTGCAGTTGTGGGGAGGTGATGACAGCTTGTGGCGACAGATTCAAAGCTAGGGTTGATCTAGCTAGATGGAATAACAATAGCAGTGAAGCCATGGCAAGTACATACACAGGGTGCTGGGTGGGCTTGTACAGTCCGTGCTGCTGCTAGCAATCATTATTCGAGCTAGCTAAATCACAGCTAGCCCAAGGACGTCTACATGCGCTGAAGTCACACCTCTGCCTACAGGGTAGACATATCCTGAGAGTCACAGGGCATTTGAGACGGAGGCCTGTTAAACCCTCTGTACTGCACGTATGCTCGTGAAGGACACTTCTTAAGGTGCCCCTACTGGGGCTGCCGGAGGTTCAGTGGAGTGGCAGGCACTGAAATGATTTCATCTGCGGATGGAGCCCTTGCTTGGGGTGTTTGGGCCCTGGGAGCAGCCACTGCTCTGGCAAGAGTCCATCTGGGAGAGGCACATGCTAGGATTTTAATGCAACAGCAAAGGGAAGAGACACTGATTTCACTTTGATTTTGTTTACGGGCACCAGGCAGGCCATGAGAGGAAGTGTTGCCCAGCATACCAAGTGTGTTTAAATTAGACTGTAATATCCTCAGTGTAGGGACCGTCTCTGAACCATTTCCCCAAGGGCAGGACAGCCTGGATTGTGCGAATGTCACAGGGGACAGAGTAAATTTGGAAAATTGAGACTTTGGATAAATCAAGGGAATGTTCAGTGCGACTGTAGCAGAGGGAGGAGGGGCAGGACCCTGTTTTCGGGGATGGCTGTTGCGTTAGGCTGTGTATAGTTCAGCGCTCTGGAAACCAGACGAACGAAGAAGGGGAAGCTATAAAAAGCATCACTCTCATTCATTCAAAGCCAAATAGAATGCACATCCAGCTAAGCCTCAACCCAAGTGGTTTTAACAAGCAGTCGTGCACCCAGGTGCCCAAGCAGACACCGATCTGTAAAGGTCAGGTTTGAAAACTTTCTGTTGCTCTCATTAAATAAAACAAACAAACTGCCCATTAACAATCAAGGATTGGCCAACTGATGTAAATATGGAGAACTAGGATATAAGGAGCATGAGGTCAGACTGAGTGGCAAGTCTTCGCATCCCCATTTTACAGGTGGAGAAACTGAGGCACAGAGCTGTTAAGTGCTCAAGGTCACACAGCAAGTTAGCGGTAGAGAGGGGAAGAAAACCCATGAGTACCAATCCCCAGTTCTAACTACTAGACTATGCATCTTTATCTAATTATTAAAATATCTGTGCAGCAAGGTTTCCTGGGAATAACACAATGAGTAGGTTGTAGGTATCTTATACCCCTCCTATAACCTTAGATCAGGTAACACATGTTACCACCCAGCAGATTTGTTCAGAGAGCTCACAATCCAGGAGGAGATCTGGTGAAGAGTACCCAAAGGTGCATCAGGCACATTAGGGTCCGAAAGGATCCCATAAGAGTTAGTACCTTTCCGAATCACCAACACTTGAGCTCATCAACTAAGCTAGGCACTTGCAAGATGGGGTGGGAAAGGTCGTGATTGAAATGAATGAACCATCCCGCTGTCTCCTCTTCTTTCCCCTTCTGTTACCTACAACATCTTATGCTTTTGATGGGAAGGGTAGCAATTTGGGTCGCAGACACCATTCGCACAAAACAAGCAAGGGTGGTCTTATAGTTAAAGCAGGGGACTGTGACTCCAGTGACCCAGACTCCCTAGGCAAGTCATTTGATATTTCTATGCCTTGGTTTCCCTAGCTGTGACAGTGGGATTATAATATTTCATTTCTCCACTTCTCTGGCCACGTAGATTGTAGGCTCTTTGGGGCAGGGACTGTCTAACTAGGTGTATGTACAGCACACCTAGCACAATGGGGCCCCAGAGCTCAGCTGGGGCCTCTAGATGCTACTAAATAATAAACAGGCAGACAAAAGCCTAGGAGGAGAAAGTATTTTAATGCGTTAGGATGGGAGCGTTCACACAAATGGAGCTCACCAGATGGCAGCTACACAGGGGCATGAAGGTACCTTGTCTATTCTGGAGACTACGAAGGGCTTCTTGACAAACGCGATCCTGGCATCCGTGTTCAGGGCGAGGAACTCCTGCACCTGCTCACTGTTGGCAATCTCAGGAATGCTGCACAGTTGCTGCAAAGGAAAAGACAGGGTTGGGTCCTCAGAGACGGAGGAGTCCTGGTAAACCCCGTTGTCCATCTCTCCTGGTGATCAGTACCAGATTGTCTTTTATGCTATAGTCTCCAGATGTTCCACGAGACTGGACTTCCACCACTCCCCAGGGAAAATTCTTCCACACCCCAACGGGGTATTTGTTGAGATATCCACCCTGAATTTCTTCCCTCCTCCATAAAATGCAAGAGGGCAAAGGCATGCCTTGTATGGATTATTTGTAGTCAGTAGGGGGGAAAAGCAGGCTCAAGGCTTCTCTTATTGCCCCCCCCCCAAAAAAAATAAATAAAATGAGAGTTTGACTTGCCCAAGGTCACATATACAAGTGGCAAAGCCAGGATAAAAGCCCAGGAAGCCTGACTCCCAGTCCCCTGCTCTAACCAGTCCATCACTACTCTGCTCTGTTCATTCACACAGATGAAACCTCCACAACCAGATCACATGCTTAAGGAAGAGGCTGTTGAGTCTGTTTAATGATAGGGACCTAAGAGAACATCTCACCTTCATGAACGATTCCAGGAGACTTTTTCTTGCTTCCACCTTGTCACTGTCCATGTTTCCGAATGGAAGATCAGGAAAAAGTTTCTTTGGACCTTTGACATCTTCAAAATAATAAAGGGTTAATAAAGGGTTGAATCCTGACTCATGCTGAGGAGTAACTTACTACACCCATAGGCCAATGGCAGAGTAAGTTAATGCTCTGCATGAACTAGGGTGAAAAGATCTAGCCTCAAATATATACAGAGCTTTCATCCCAAGTCTTTTAAGACACAGGACTCTGCAATGCCAAAGGACTGGAGGTGTTGGTTAAGAGATAATAGACAACCTGAGAGAATTTATTATCTGTAACAAGTTATTATATTACAATGTTTCAGCATTATCCAAACAATGGACTTTCCAGTGTGCATGAGATTTCAAAACCCCGACTTTTCATTCCAAAATCAGAATGAAAATAATTCTCAAAACCAGAGGCTTCTACGGTATGGAAATTCTGTTGTCTGACCAGCTCTCCACTGCTTAGTCAAGGGCCCCCATTATGTTAGGAAAGGGACATCCCAACCTGGGCTGCAGCAAGGGCTATGTTAAGACCTTAGGAGGAATCTAGCAGCCAACCCTGCTCTGCATCTTGATGTGCACCAGTTACCAGACACGGACACCCCTTCCCAGCATCTTCTCTTGTAACTAGCTTGGCAGAGGAACAACAATTGCATGTGGTTTGAGTCCCCCAGGAGTAAATCCCTGCAGTGATTTGGATTAGGGAAGCCATCAACTACAATCAGTTGAGCCCTATTTGGTGCTTGCGCTGCATGTTGGTCATGTCTACCATAGACCAGTGGCCTGACTGTCAGAGGTGTGGAGCGACCCCAGCTCTCCTTGAACTTCCCGGGAGCTGTACGTGCTCAGCACCTTTGAATATCAGGCCAAGAACCTATCTTCACATCTTGTATTGACAGACACTCGAAGAGTACCTCAGTCTTGAAACCACTCACCCTCTTGCCCGTTCACTGGCCTACGTGGGTAGAGCTTGCTCCTGGAACCTACAGTGATGCTCCTGGAAGCACCCACCCATCAGCAATCAGGACGGGGTGACCAGCTCCCGCCCAGCAGTCTGAGAGCCCCGTTTCTGTCCTGGGGGAGCTAGCCCAGAGTCGCTGGCTGGCCTACACCCCTCTCTGCCGCTGTGGATCACAGTGCACAGCAGGCAGGGATGTCAGGAAGGGGATGGACCGAGCAGCGCTGCGGAGCCTCCTACGGCAGGGAGAATGGCTGGTACGCATTGCGGGGCGGAGGGGGAAGGATATATCCCATTGTGGCCAGAAGGGGACACTTGGGAACTCAGATGAAGTGCAAAGAGAGAGGCAAGGGGAATACCGAGGTCATCCTAGCCTCCTGTTAACCCACCGTGTGCTGACCTATGGACGCTCACCAGGCCTTCTTAACAGCGCATCCATTATATTTAGCCAAGCAGTGCCATGCAGGGGCGACAAGGAGGGGCAGGGAGGTGGGGAAGGCAGCTAGGGCTTTTACAGGGAGCCAGCTTGAGGGCTGACTTTTTACGAATTTCCGGAACTCGGGTTTCTCCTCCAGCCTGGTCTGCAGGTTCAGGAACTCGCGGTAGCGCCGGTTCACGGTGTGGTAGGCCACCTGCTGGAGACTGTTGGCATTCTCACTCTCCAGCGCTGTCTCATACTGGGGAGGAAGAGGGCAGACCATTAGTCAATCATTAACTTGTGGAGACCAGACACACCTCAGGGACAAAGATCCCTCCCTGGGCCAGGGGATGGGACCCAGGAATCCCCACTCTCAAAATCTCTCTCTAACCACTGGGCCCGCACTATCCCACCAGGGGGGATAAAAATGGAGGATTTTTTTTTTTTTTTAATAATTTAAATGGGATTTGATTTTGTTATTTAAAATTAGAACACATTTTTCCTTTTTTAAAATAAACCTATTTAAAATGAAATCTGAATTTAATACAAAATATGTTAATGCCTAAACGTATTATAATCTCTTGAAACATTTGAACAAGCAATAAATATGCTGAATCCATGAGTCTCTACCAAAACCTTTGAGTTAAAGGCTTTTTTTCTATAAAAAGAATCAGGGGGAAAACATCTACCTTGTGAGGTCAAGCTTGATAAATATGGCACAGTAGTGGTAAATAAGCAATATATCATTCACCATTTTCTTCCATTCTAAAAAAAATATACAATTAATAAAAAATTCTGAAAATATTAACCTATACAGTTGCTTAAATAAATATTGCTAGTTATAGTGTACCTTCCTAGGTACCAAAGCTCATGTAAAGGCTCTATTTAATTGTAACTCAACATGTTTTTTATGATTATATCAGCCAAGAAGAATAAATCTTTCTTTAGAAAAGAACTGAAGTACAAACGGAAAAGTTGATTGAAATTGAGGATTTCAAATCAAGGCTTTCCACTTGGTCATTGAAATCACAGATTTAAAACAACCTGCCCTGTTATGGGCAAAGCTCCCAGAGGAGGGGGCAATTAGCTTTGCCCAAAACAGCTTGCTGATCCTCCCTTCCAGAGCATTAGCTTTCCTGCATGCCCACCCTCCAACCAGAACAGAGGAGTGACTGTATCACCTTGACCGTGTAGAGTGTGTAGGGATGGAACCCCGACCCGCTGTGCTCCCGGGCAGTGATGGTTCCGGTTATCCGCAGGTTCTGGATGACGACTGGGCTGTCAGGGCTACTGAGTGGCTCAAAGCTGAAGGTATGGGAGGCGTAAAGTGGGAGAGGAGGCTGGCTGGGGTCCAGGGGACTCTTCGCTGGGTTCTCCAGGAAGGACAGTCGCCTCGAGAAAGGCTTCTCTGGATCGGCCAGCAGGGCGGTGACAGAGGCCAAGGTTTCCTCCTCCCCTGCGGGGTCGATTTGTATGTCAGGGCACTGGCCCAGCGCAGAGGGGAGGACACTCGTTTCAGAGCTAGAGGCGGTGCTCTCCTCCAGATACCCATCCTTGGCAACCACACCATCTTCTTGATCCAGGCCGTCCGGCCCCTCCAACACCCCAAAGGAATCCGGGAACGTGTCAGTGAGGAATTCCTCCGTGGACAAGAGCACCACGGAATCCGAGTCCTTGCCGAGGTCAGACATAGGGGACTCCAGCTCTGAGTCCTCACACAGGAAGAGGGAGCCCAGAGTATCTGGCTGGGGACAGTGCCCGGGCAGGCTCCCGGCTTTCCTACCGTCAACGTCAGCACCAGGCTCTCCGCTCGTCAGGTCCTTCCCCTCTTCCGCTTCCTGGGGGTTGCACTCCAGGCTGTCCACCACATCATAACTGGGGAGCTCCGAAGGCCTTGGAGATGGTGCCACAACTTTCAGGGGCAAAGAATTCGGCACTGTGGGCTGGCCGGGGGAGGCGGCCAACGGGGGCTCCTCCCCCTTTCCCCTTCTCACCCCTTTGCTGCCCATCTTGGAGAAAATCCCAATTAGCAACAGGTTGATCCAGTCAGGATCAGACATCTTCTTGATCATAGGCAGAAGAACATTGCAGGTGACCAGCTCCACCACCACGAAGCGCCCGGTCCTAGTTTCCAGGTGAGGCTTGGGCACCAGCACCCGGAGCAACAGGTCCACAATGCTCCGGGCATAGTTCACTTCCATGGCTGGGCTCTGGACGGCTGGGTGCGGGGCAGAGAGCTCACCGTATGCTCGCCAGAGCTGGTCTGCCAGCTGAGCTGGGCCCGCCTGGCTCCTTACAGCCTCCATGCTCTCCCTTGCTTTCATGTAGCTTTGCAGGTGGCAACCACAGAGCAGGAGAATCTTGTGCGTCAAGGCTTGCTTGTCCACCAGTGCCATCCTCCTTTTGAGCTCTAGGGCCAGGCCTGCCATGGCCTCCCTCACCTTGTCCTCGAAGCCCTGCTCCCTGCTGACCGTCCGGTACCACGAGGACACAAAGTCCCGGATGATCTTCTGGATCATGCGGTCTATCTCCTCGTCCAGCTGCCTCTCCGCCTCGGGGCTCTGCCGGCAGCTCTCCAGCAGGACGAACCGTTCCAAGTGGAGCCGGCTGCGGGTGCTGATGACGGCCTGGGAACCCAGCCATCCCCCCAACACTGCCAGCAAGCCGGAGAGGAGGCAAAGCAGCCAGACGTTAACCAGCAAGTGGACGACTAATAACCAGGCTAACAGGGCCCCCAAAACCATCAGCTTCCTGTTCCCTACCAGCTCGCTCAGCCCGCTGCCTAGGCTAGCGCAGGACTCCTGCGTCTTTAGCATCCTTGGGTTTTCCATCTAAAGAACCAGGGAGCTTGGTGCTGGGCTTGCAAGTCTGAAAGCGGATTTCCCCAGCCCAGGCAGATCAGCCCCTTATAAACATCGCATCCAACCAGCGGGGACACAGGGAAGGCGAACGCAAACTCCTCTCTGCTGACTGCCAAACCCTAGCACCCAGACAGCCCTGCTGAGCCGCTGATTGCAAGCGAGGCGGCGCTTTGCCAAGGCACCTTTGCCTCCCCCTTTGTCACAGCCCCAGGTAAGGACAAACCAGCCAGGCCGGCCAGCCAGCCCGCTATAAAACCACTGGCTCCTGGAACCACAAGAGTTGCTTTAAAAACCAGGGCTGGGTGAAAAGCTTCCTGCTTTTCAGATCACAGGGGCAAAGCGACCCTAGCCCCCCTTCTCCTCCTCCACATCTGCACCCCAACTTTCCCTATAACCCCCCTGCCAAGCCAGTGGGCTCTCAAATCCTGCTGCCACCCACAGGGCCTTAACTGGGTGCTGGCTGGAATCCGTCACGGGTTTGTCTGCATGCTGCATTGCCAGGCATTGCTGGTGCTTGACTCCTTTGCTCTCTCCCAGCTCTGCTTGGTATCTGTGGCTGGCCCAGCAGCTGCTCCCCTGCCTGCTGCTGGCCCCTCTCCTGCCAGGAAATGGACTTGGGGTTGGTGGCTGAGGGCTGGTGTCTGAGAGCTGCCGGGTCTGCCTCTGCCAAGGAGATGCCAGCGAAAGCGGAAAGGGAACGGCCCAAAGCAGCATTGAGAGGCTTTTCTCAGTGCCATCTAGTGAAAGAGAAGCAGCAGCACAGACAATAAGGCTGCAATTCAAAAGACGGTCTCTGCTCATGCAGCCGCTAGCACGTCCTGGGGACTTGAGGTGGCTTTTACTAGCAAATAATCATCCACAGTGTTACATCTGGGGCAGCCACAGGAAAGACACGAGCCCACGTGGTGTAAAAATCCCACAAACACTCAAGTAGCTAGAGCAGTATCTGGCCACACACCACACAAGCACCCCTTGTTTCAGTTCCCATTCCCCTACCCGCTCTCTCTCTCAACCCATGTCCATCTGCAACCCAGAAACCCATTCCAGTGGTTTCAATTTACAGCCTGAAGTGCACTAGTGAATTACGCCTCACCTCACTGCGCCCTGCTGGCAGGGTCTGTATCACCGCTCTTGTTTTACAGATGGGGAAACTGAGGCACCGAGCCGGGGAAATGACTTCCCCTAGAGAGTCAGTAATAGAACCCAGGTGTTCTCTAGCTCACAGTGCCTTATTCTAAACATGGGATTGCTCTCTTTCTGATTTTATACCGTCACGGAGGAGGCTGGTGCTCATGAGAACTTGCATCCTGGATCAGCAAAGAAGAATGAGATGTTAGAAATGCAGTGTTACAAAAGCATCCGGCTAAAATTACCTAACCACGTAACGATCATGGCAGACCCAGTTAATTACAGTGAAACCTGACTGACACGGAGATGAGTGAATGGGATTTCCCGATCCGGACATCCCCCAGCTTTAGGAAAGCTCATAACTGGAAGCAGATGTGGTCTCTGGGATCTGTTTGAATCAGAGCATCAGATTCAAACACCGCTGAGCTTTGGGAAATTCAGATTTGGATCCAGGTGAGGTCCAAACTTTACAGTGTGACCCCAACTCTAGTATTAAATAACCAAGCTTCATTAGCAGTTATCATTTTTAGGTATCACTTGTTAAGTGCTCAAAGACTGAGAAAATACACAAATAGACCATCTCTACCTTAGAGTGCTTGCCTCTAACTTGGTCTTGTGGTTAAAAATACTGGGCTGCGACTCAGGAGATCTACCTGTCTTAGGGCCTCACTTCAGGAGTTATTCCTGATTTACTCCATGTGTGGACACTCTTACTCCAGAATAAGAGTGCCTTGTTCCTGTTTAGCTTAATCCCCTCCACTTATTCTGGCATAAGAGATCCACACATGGAGTTAATCAGGAACAACTCGATATGCATTAGGTTCTTACATAGCCTGAGGTATTTATATCACCCGCATTACTGTGGCACAGAGAGACTAAGGCCCAGGTCCTTGAAAGTATTTATGTGCTTAACTCCCATTTCTATTGGACCTGGTATTTAGGAGCCTAAATATCTTTGAGGATCTGGGCCTAGGTGATTTGCCCAAGGTCACACAGAAAGTCTGTAGCAGAGCAGGGAATTAAAGTAAGGTCTCCTGAGTCTAGATTAGCACTCTAACGGCTACCCCATCCTTCCTCTGGGTTCAGTGCCTCCCTTTCCCACAGGCTCCCTCTGGGTGTGTTTGCAGCTGGGAGCAAGGGGTCACAGGACCCTTGTGCTAGCAGGGCTCGAGATAGCCAACGGCAGTGTGTCCGTTCCCACGTGGGCTCTCAAGCCTAGGGGGTCAGGCCTTTAATAAAGCAGCTCCTAGAGCAGGGGTGTAGCTTTCCCCAGCAAGTGTAAGGAGGGCTAGACAGCAGGGGTTCTCAACCTTTTTCCTTTCTGAGCCCTCCCCCCCCCCCCCAACATGCTATACAAATTCCACAACCCACTTGTGCCACAAAAACTGTTTTTCTGCATAGAAAAGCCAGGGCCAGCATTAGAGGGTAGCAAGCAGGGCAATTGCTGGGGGCCCCACTCCACAGGGGACCCTGTGAAGCTAAGTTGCTCAGGCTTCGGCTTCAGCCCCAGGCAGTGGGGCTTTGGCTTTCTGCCCTGGGCCCAGCAAGTCTAATGCTGGCCCTGCTTGGTGGACTCCCTGAAACCAGCTAGTGGGCCCCAGGCTCCTGGTTGAGAACCACTGCTATACAGCATGTTGCCTGAAGTACACAGAGCCCAAAGCTCTGCACCCCCTCCCCACTTTGGAGAAGAACAAGGGACTCCCAGATGCAAGTTGCCATAGCAAGGCAAAAGACTTGATTGTCCCCTGCCTTGCACAGCAGGTCTGAGGAGTTCATCAGAAGCCAGTGAGCTCAGGCACGGCTCTAGCATGCTGCAGACAGGCACCAGCAGCCCTTGGTCTGCTGTGTGTTTCTGTGCATGAGGAGAATTGTGGAGCTCCACAGCTGAGAGCAGAAGGCAGGGCCTCAGGCCAGCAGTGTAGAGTGTGAGTGATTAGCAAAGGTGCCTTGAGTGAGCTAGTTATTGTGAGGGTGAATAGGCGGAGAGAGAGAGAGAGATCCTGGCCATGTCATATCCTCATTTATTCAGTGCTCAGGATGGCTTGACCTCAACAGCAGACTTGAACCCACCCCTGCAATGGCAGCTAGGCACAGAGAGGCAGCCCGAGTGGAGCATGGAGCAGCATGAAGTGCTTATGCTGTGCCAAGCGTGCAGCTGCCTGCCCCAGTGGGTCTCCTGAGTAACCCCAAGTAGAATGTGGAACCCCGCTTGTTTTAGTCCCCAGCTGTGCTTTCTGAGGGGGGCATCAGACTGAAAGCAAAGGTCAGAAAACACGACAGATCAAAAAGGCCCCCAGAGGATGGCCAAATCCCCCTTCGGGCCCTGTGGTCTCTGATAAGACAACTCCAGGGACAGCCACCTCCCTCAGAGTGGGGGGAAACCAAAAGGGACTTTTGCTGCTCAGGGAAATGAAAGGACTTTCCATGGGATTTTTTTTTTTAAATTGGTTTCTTGCGAATAAATCTCTCCCGAGGTTCCCAGATCCGCACCTCAGAAGAGCATGCTCTTAAATGAGCTGCTGAGAATCTCATTCAAAGCAAGAACTTCCAGCAAGGGCAGATCTGCCCAACGGGATTCATGGGAAGCAGAAGGAAACAAGGAGAGGTCGTTCCCTCAGTGACAAGGTAATGCTGGCTTTTCAAGGGACGCTGACAGAGGTGTGCTTTCCTGTGTGGTGCTCAGTGCCAGGGGTCCGCCCTGTCTAGATTCTGCTTAAGTCGCAAGGGAGGATCAGTCTGTGCAAGGTAGTGTAACCTACTGTGATCCACAGAGCTGTTGTTCCTGACTAGTGGAGTTAGCAGAGGTCTGTGCTGGGCTCAGACCCTGCTTTGGTCTGTGATTGGGGGTTGGATTTGTCCACGCAACAGAGTCCTCACCTACAGACTTCCGGTCATGCAGACTGTTTCACTGAGGCTTAGAAACCAGGGTAATGAGGGAGGCTTTGGGGGTCAGGCTGCAGGCCCAACTAAAAGGATAAAATTTACTAACCCCACGTGATTTGCTCTGTGTCAAATCTTCTTCTAAATGACGGCTGAGCGACGCCAGGGCTGCTGATCGCATGGCAGAGTGACAGGCAAGACCATCGCAGTATTCTCTGGGGTCCTTTGTTTTACATGAATTGCAGTAGTGACATGCAAGCATTAAGTGCTCTCTCCCATAGGAGCACTATACAAAAGAGATCTTTGTATTACTAACCTTTCTTATGCTAAACAGCCTCTGTGAAACTAGTGTGAGAATAGAAGGTGTCTCAACCTGGGGGGCAACTCCAATTTAGGCTAGCTGGTTATTCCTCGCTTGGGAGCATTCACTTCTTGGGGATTGCTGAAGCACAGTGTGTTCTGTCCATATTTCCTCCCCAGCTCACCCTGATGTGACCCCTAAACCAAGCCCTGCAGCGGGTAGCATGTGGAAGCCATGAGGCGCCGCACCCGCTGAGGAGCTGCCGCAGGGAAGATGCTCAGCTTTCCTTTCTCTTGGGGCCATAGAGCGGGCCTGGGGATCTGACCCACTACCGTTTGTATGCTAGGCAGAGTCCTAGGGCCAGGTCTGATCTGAGCTGCACAGGTGTAAAGCTGGAGTAACTCCATTGACACTAATGGAGTTACTCCAGAGTTAAATGGTTGTGAGATCTGGCTCATCACTCTGTAACATGATCATTTTGCATGGCTGCAAAATGATCTCTTAATATGGTTGTTGGGCCTAAAGAGCCTATGAGAACTGAATAGAACCTGACCGTGAAGCCAGAGGAGTGACTGTGAAGCATGGGGTGACATGGAGCAGAAAACTAAACCCAGTGAGATTTTTGAGCAGCAGAACTTCAGGTTACAAGGTATGGGTGGGGACCCCCATCCCGCTGCCCTTTACCATTAACTTTATAAATGCAAAACCCTGTATTGGTGCAAAATTTGAGCTGTGGATTTAAACTCCCTGAAGCCAGAGCATGGCTCCGGGAATAGAGCGGGCTGATTTACATTAGCTGAGGATCTGAACTGCAGTGTGCGTGTAGCAATCCAGATATCACTCTTAGATAAGAAGGTGATGCTTTTTTCACTCTCAACATATGCTGTACGTGAGGTCACTGCTTCTCTTGCGAAGTGAGTTGGAAAAGACCAGCGAGGGGCGTGGTACGGGACAGGGTGGAAGAAGGGGATTTAGTGTCCCAGACTTCCATCTCTTGTAGCGTTAGGAACAAAATAGCTCCACAGACCTGCCTCCGTTAACTCCATCTGGGCCAGACATGCTGAAGATTCTCTCCTCTTGCCAGGAAGTGTTAATGCTACTCATGTTAGGGGTGTGAAATGAAGCAGCTCCTTGCCTGGTAGCATTGGCCCTTACTGAGAAACAAGCCCCGTTGCTCTCGCTCTGACCAGTCACTGCAACTTGCAGGAGACCTGTGCAGCTGAGGGGAAAATAAAAGGTAAGAAACACATGTGGGTGCAAGTTTGTGCGTAGATGTGATGGCTGCCACCCAGGCTGGCAAACCCGGGTTTGAACTAGCCAAAATTGATGCGAATTCTCAAATTGTTCTGGATGATCCCAAATCTGTCTTTTTTTCAATGAAACAATGATTTTCCCCCCCCCATGAAATATTTTGCCCAACTGTAGTTCCGGTTCTGCTCCCGGTTTACACGGTATAGATGAGGTGTAACAGTACTGCAGCAGACAGTGCTGCCTCATTGTAAGGGTGAGGACAATCAGGCCTGAAATGTGTTTTTATTGGCACAAAATGGTGATCGAGTTCTACCCCAGAACTGGCTGCTTTTCAGAGGTAGATGCCTGAATCCCGTCTATAAGGACAGACAGATTGTACTCACTTACAATAGGGCAAGCCAGAGTTAACTTCATTGATTCTAGTAATGTTTAGTGCCAGATTCTGGTCTTGGTTACACCACTATAAACCTGAAATAATGTTAGGAGGGGTTATTGTGCTGGTCAAATAATATCAAAAATTGTTGAATAACTCATCTAAAAACTGACTATGAAATTCGTCAGTTGAATTATTTAGTGAGTGGTTTTATGGCCAGCTCTTCTGCCGATTTACCGTGACGCAGCCACGAAGGCAAGGCGGTCTCATGTGACAGCTTCCTCTTCATAACCATTCTAATGGTGATCCGTCGGGACCTCACGGGTTAAGTGCCTCCAGAACAGGCAACCAGACATAAACCAAGTCTCAGATTTTTATAAGAGACCGAGGCGTGGTCCCTGCAGTGGTCAGATTGGCTGGCCAGCGGTCAGAGGAAGAATGCCTTTGTGACTGGGACTCAGGAGATGTGCATTCAATTCCTGGCTTTGCCAGAGACTTTGTGTGTGACCTTGGCCAAGTTGGGGCTGGGCTCTTTGAAGCACTCAGCAGCCAGCGTTGGAGCCAGTTCAGCCTGTCCCCAACGATTTCCACTGCTCTTCTGAAAGCCTGGGAGTCGTTGGGTTTGGAGTAGTTTTGCAAATCTGTCCCTCAATCTCTGTATGTCTCAGTTTCCCCATATATAAAATGGGGAAGATAATCCTTAACTACCTCATACAGGGGTGTTGTCAGGACAAATTATTTATGGCATGAGACTGGGGCCATAACAGTCCCTGAATAGGTAGGTACTTTGTAAGCATACCTAAGAACATCTCTTTCCCCCCACCAACCGCCAAAAAATCCAGTGAAATGACTCCAAAGCACTGAACCATTAATGGGAGTGAGTCTTGATGTGGACACCTGTCCTCAAAGAACAAGCATTGCAGGCTGCAGCTGTCTCTAATCTGAATTTTTTCCTTCTGGGGTAGAAATCCTGTCATTAGTCTTAATTTCTCCTGATGTCTCATCCTGTAAAGGGATTTAAATGCAAAGCTACTGCTGGCTCTAAAGCCTCAGACTTAAGGTGGAAAGATGATGAAGCTTTGGAGTCCAATGCTGATCTCACTTTTACCCATGTCGATCAGGAGTAACTCCCCAGAATCCAATGGAGGTGTCCGGGGTGGAAGAATGATGTGAGAGAAGAATCTGAGGTTGTTTACAGAGAAACTACAATGATTAGAATAATGATAATGGATAGGGCTGAGGGGGAGCAAGGGGGCTATGGTGCTGGAGTTATCCATCTCGCAGAGAGATTCTGACTGCGTCAGAAACTGCTCAAGTGGATTAGCATCCCACCAGAGACTTGAGATGGATTGACTGTCTGAGCCATAAACCCCTCCGGATCCATTATTATTATTTTGTTTAAAAAAATAAATCTTGCAGAGGCTGGAGTTCCTGCAAGTTTTACATTGAGTGAGCCAGCCATTTCTTATGTTAAGTTATTTCAGTCGAAGAATGAAGAGCTGTTGAAGTAAATGGCAGGAGAGCTGGAAATGCATTTTGTTCTTGACACCAGACCTGACAAATGACTTCATGCCCATGCAGAGAATGGAATTTTTATCGCTAGATGGGCAGAGGGTGTGCAGGGGGAAGGGGATGGCGTGTTTTATCAGACTGTAACTCTTCAGTATTCTATAACAGAGTGGTGTAAAAGACCTACCGGGAGCCATTGTTCCTACATTGCAATTGTTGGCCTGGAAAGCAGGCCAATTAAAAGGGATTAATTTATAACCAGTACAAAACATGAATCTGACAGTTTATTACTATTGTATAAATGCAGGCTGTTTGGAAGAGCGTAAAGTGTGCTAGAAGCAAAGCATCTTGTTGATCTGAGCAGGAGCGACTGTGTGTATGAACAAGCTACTTACTGCTATTTAGATCCTGGGCACTTCCAAATTAGGGCTGATTTGATTTCCAAAGATGGCTTATAAATTGAGATGACAGGCCCCTTCCTGAAGCCCTTGGATCACTGTCGCAAATAATTTTTCCTCAGCAGGAACTATGCTTTTTATTTTCCTTTTGAAATGAGGCAATAAGTTTGGGTATGAATGAAAACAGAAGCTCCTTGATGTAACATTGTGGGGACCGCTGAAAGCAGCTAGTGGGAATCCAAAGCTAAGATGCATCAACTCAGCATGAGATAAAAAGCAACCTGATGAGTCCCCCGGCTTGCTCTATAGTGAATTGGATCCAACAATCTGCCTCTGTCGGGAGAATTGCCAGGGTTCTTAAGTGCTTACACCTGTCTTAGTTAAGCACTGCTTTGTTTGGAGGGCTGCAGGGTTTTCTTTGCAAAAGGTTGCCATCCCTGCTAGGGTTTTGGGAAATACTTTGGGAGGTACACTGGGCTGGAAGCTTTGTGGTGGTAGAATGTAGGTGACTGAACTGACTCTCACGCACGATCTGCAGGAGCTCCCACTCCTGAGCAGTAAAACTTTGCTTCGTCACCCCTCATTCTGGTGACGGCTTATATGCCACAGTTTTTCCTGTCAGAGAGGAAGGATGGTCTAGTGGTTAGGGCACTAACTTGGGATGCCGGAGACCTGGCTTCAATTCCCTGCTCTGCCATAGAGTCACTGTGTGATCTTTGGCAAGTCACTTAGTCTCTCTGTGCCTCACTTCCCCATCTGTAAAATGGGACGAATGCCTACCTCACAGGGGCCTTGTGGGAATAAATACATGGATGGTTTTGAGGTGCTCGATACTACGGTAATGGGGCCATGTTAGTATCATAGGTCAGCTCCTTTCCAAGAGGGAATGATGGGAGATGTTCGGCTGCTAGTACTCCCAGGATTCCCCGGGGCTTTCCCTTGGGATCAGTGGCTCCAGAGCAGGGATGATGGCGCTGCTGCGGTGGGACAATCGTGTGGCTAAGGCACTGAGCTGGGTTCAAGTCCCTGCCTTGCCACAGATTCCCTTGGGCAAATCACTGCAGGACAGATTTGTAAAGGTATTTAAGCACCTAAAGATGCTGATATGAGAATCCCGCTGGGCACCCAAGCACCTGACTCCCACTGATCTCAAGAGATGTTAGGTGCCCAGGTCAATCCAGTGAGGCTCCTCAGTGCTGACTAAGGAGCCTCAATACCTTTAAGATCTGGCCCTTTGTCTCTCTGGGCTTCACTTCCCCCTCTATTAAAGGGGGGAGAGGGTTACAGTACCAATTTTCTCCTGCCCTTTTCCTGGGCTTTTGGATGGCAGCCCCATTGCGCTCGGTGCTGTACAGCCAGAGACTGCCCCTGCACTGATGAGTTTACTATCTAAAAAAGCCCAGGACTTGAGGACTTCAATAGCTGAGACATAGGTGAGAGGATTATTCCAGGAGTGGGTGGGTGAGATTTGTGGCCTGCGTTGTGCAGGAGGTCAGACTAGATGATCATAATGGTCCCTTCAGACCTTAAAGTCTATGAGTCTATGAGACACTTTAATATCCACCTCACCCAGAGCTGTGGCTTCTTCCTGCCCGTGGTGGGGCACCAGGCTCTGTAGATCAGGGGAGACAGGGAGCATTGGCCTCACCTGGGTTGTCACCTGCTGTGTCCCTGGCAGGCAGTTCAGGAGTCCTAGGGGGTCTCTGGTGATGCAAACTGAGCGGTTGCCTTTGGCATTGCAGCAGGAAGAACAGCCTGGCTCCCAGCCAGGCCGGACTGGGATTTAAAGAGTGAAACTGGAGACCAGCTCTCTTCATTAAAATCCACATGGGCCGCTCCTCACTGAGTCACCTCAAGGCGTGAACCAGGTGACAACCAAGGTGAGCCCAGTGCTCCCTGTCTCCCCTGTTGCTATGCAGCCAGACAGATACAGTAGTTCTGATTCTACATTCGGGTGCATCATCCAGGTATAACGGACTGTAGCAGGGGAGCTCCCCTTGGTGCTGAAATAGTTCTGTACCAGGTTTGCAAGGAGGCCCCAGTGCAGCCAAGCCTTTGCACCTGCTTAACTTTAAGCACATGGCCAGTCCCACTGGAGACAGTGGCTCTTAAACACGTGCTTATAGCTAAATATATGGCTGAAGAGGAATGGAATTACACATGCCTAATTAACTTTTTTCTTTAGGCCCCCATTCAGCCAAATTCTTCTCAGTCATAACCCTCTGTATTGCTGAAGTACGTTTTTTTCACTTGGGGGGAAGGATAGCTCAGTGGTTTGAGCATTGGCCTGCTAAACCCAGGGTTGTGAGTTTAATCCTTGAGGGGGCCATTTAGGGATCTGTGGCAAAAATCTGTCATAGTACTTGGTCCTGCTAGTGAAGGCAGGGGCTGGACTCAATGACCGTTCAAGGTTCTTCCAGTTCTATGAGATAGGCATATCTCCATATATAAGTTTCCTTTGGGCATTCCTAGTGCTTTACAGGTATTTGTTGATGAAGACTCACAAAACTGCAGCAAGCGTTATCCCCATTTGGACAAGACCCACTCCAAAGTCAAGGGACTTGTCCAAAGGCATAAAGCAGAACCCAGGAATCCCAGTTTATATTCTTATTCCAAGCTCTGATCCACTCTTGTCTAGTCAGGCATGCTGTTAATCATTCCCCAAAGCAGTACCATGTCTGTCTGGAAGAAAAGATCCCCAGTAAATTTTTGTGCAATGGTTTATTAACACATTCCTAGAACATAAATATAGCACAGTGGAACTGAGAGAGAACTTTCCTTCCTTTGGCAAAACGTACCTCTAAATGATTTAACAAGGTTTTTAAGAAACCCAGCCATTTTGCACTGAATTTGTTAGGACTACATCAGCTAAATCCTGTGCAATATGACAGTCATGCTTTTATTATGACTAGTGTATTCATCTTGGAATGAAGCAATTTGTTTCCCTTTCCTGCTTTTATGGCGCTTAAATGCAGGTATTCTCCCCCTCCCACCAAATCAATAACTAAAATTATGAATAATAAAAACCACTGCAGTGAATGGTTCATAGAGATCTCAAGGATGTAAGTTTCACCAGCAATGACTGCTTGTTATCCATTAACTCTGTGAACTAAGAAGAATTATGCAGATTTTAATTGCTGTATCAACATTAGAGCACTTGCTGATAGCCTGTGGATCCAATCAGAAAGGTCTATCATACTGCTAATCCTGTTTGCAGAGGAGGTGATTATATTAGAGTGCATTGCAGATCTGGAGATAGAAAGTTAAAGACTGATATTTTTATTACTTTAAGATGGGATTTTCAAAAGTACTCTCGCAGTTACCATAGCTCTTCTCCTATTGAAGTCAGTGAGATTTTTACCATTGACTTCGGTGGGACTCATTAGACCAACTCTGAGCACTTTAGAAAGCCCGATCCACAATTTTTTATGCACAATGAGTGGAATTCACCCCTTTTCAGTGGGCCAGCACAGTGCTTTTGTATCACAAAACCCTCAAGATATAATCAGGACATAAGTATCTTTGTGCTGGTTCTGGGCATTGGGATGAATTTCATGCCATGGTCCCACAACTGAGTGCCTAATTTGTGTGAGCAATCACTACAGTTGTAGGCATAGCTTTGGTAACTGTTCAGGCAAACTCCTAATGATGTTCATTTGTGCATGTTGTTATATAGTTTGCAGGCATAATTGTGGTAATTGCACTCAATGTGCAGCGGCAGTCCAAAAGCTAATAATGTTTGGAATCATTAGGAAAGGGATAGATAATGAGACAGAAAATATCATATTGCCACTATATAAATCCATGGTATGCCCACACCTTGAATACTGTGTGCCGATCTGGTTGCCCCATATGAAAAAAGATGTATTGGAATTGGAAAAAGTACAGAAAAGAGCAACAAAAATGATCGGGGGATGGAACAGCTTCCATATGAGGAGAGATTAATGAGACTGGGATGTTGCAGCTTGGAAAAGAGACAACTAAAGGGGGATATGACATAAAATCATGACTGATGTGAAGAAAGGAACTAAGGAAGTGTTGTGTTGTTTACTCCTCATAACACAAGAACTAGGGGTCACCAAATGAAAATAATAGGCAACAGGTTTAAAAGAAACAAAAGGAAGTATTTCTTCTCACAACACACAGTCAATCTGTGGAACTCCTTGCCAGAGGATGTTGTGAAGGCCAGTACTACAACAGGGTTCAATAAAGAACTAGATAAATTCATGGAGGACAGGTCCATCAATGGCTATTAGCCAGGATGGACAGAGATGGTGTCCCTCTCGCCTCTGTTTGCCAGAAGCAGGGAATGGATGACACGGGATGGAACACTTGATGATTACCTGTTCTGTTCATTCCCTCTGGGGCACCTGGCATTGGCCACTGTTGGAAGACAGGATACTGGGCTAGATTGGCCATATTGGATCAGGCCAAAGGTCTTTGTTCTTATGTTAATTTCACATGAAAATTAGGTGCGCACCCAATTTTAAAAAAATCAGACCTTTAAAGTACCTTGTTGTCTGAAATCAATGGTGGGAAAGGCAGCAGTAATAATACCCAGCTCTTATATAGAGCTCTTCAGCAATAGATGTGAAAGTACTTTGCAAAGGAGGTCAGTGTCATTATCTCCATTTTGCATAGGGGGAAACTGAGGTACAGAGGGGTGCTGTGCCTTGCCCAAGGTCACCACCAGGCCCGTGACTGAGCCAGAAATAGAGCTCAGTCCAGTGGTGTATCCCTTAGGCAAAGACCTGATTCTTTTTAGTGTCACTAAAACCCCTTTTCATCTCCCTGGCAGTTGATAAGGTGCCCATCTAGGTGCTGTAGAATTCTCAGTCCCGTAGAACTCCTGTTCAGCTGACACCCAGCATCCATTATTAGCTAAAATGTTGGGATCTGAAATGTTGCTTGTGGAATCTTGTGATGGCTGTAGCAAGCTGGATAATCCATGGCAAGAAATTCTGGAGTACAAGGATTGCTCAATGACATCTGGATGCTCCATGTTCTCCATCTGCATCTTCCATTATAAATCTGTTCAGTACTGTTTTCTCTTGTTTTGACTTGTAAACTAGCAGCCTAGAATACTTCAGGCTCCTTCTGCTACCTGAAAATCAGCTTGGCTTTCTCCTGCCTTATACATCAGACCTTGTAGTGAGTCTGGCACTTAAGATCCAATCTTGCAAAGTGTTGAAATGAGTGGGAATTGATGTCACTCAGTGCCAGAGCTGGTCACACAAACATTTCCCTGAGGGGGGCGGGGGGAAACTAAACAAAAACCTGAATATTTTAGATGAATTTTCCATTATGTTGGAAAGAAATGTTTTGACAGTGAATATTCATCTCTGCTTGGCGCCCTGCAGGGTGGGGTCCCATATTGTCAGTTCTGCCCATGATGCAGAATAGAAGTTGGCTTGCGTCTTTACAGCTATGCTAGCCCTGCATTGCTCATAATGATGCTGTTATGAGCTGGACACTAAACGTAGCATGTGTCTCAGGAAACATACAGGGAAAAACGCCTTCAGCCTAAGATACACACAGTAAAAGTCAGATCTTGCACATGTTACTCCACCTGGCCGGTGGAGAACAGATACTAGGGGTACAAAAGTGCCACTTTTATTTCATTCAGATCCCAATTATAACCCCACCCTTAGCCTCTTCTGACATGTAATCAAAAGAGCAGGGCGTGGTGGGATAACACAGGAGTTTGGTTGAAGGACAAACAGATTTTTGCCTTTGGGTTGCCAGTTTGACTCCAGCTGAGGGCAGTAATGAGTAAAACTTCATGACCAGATTATGACTGTTTGGTGTCCTTGTGACGGGTTGTCACCCCTGGGGTACAGTTTGGGAGCCGTGAGAACCACTGTGCCCCTTTAACCTCCGAGCTGGGCAGGCATTTCCTACATTGCTCTGTTGGTGACTCTCAGTCTCTCCGGGCCCTGTGGTCACCCAACATGACAGCAGGTGGTGCCTCACACCCAAACTGAGCTACCCAAGGGCCTTACTCAGAGAAAGGCAGGAGACAACAGCCAGATTCCCCAGCTCCTCCACCCTGCACCCTTGTTGGAGTATACACCCAGAATTACACCATCTTACACTGCACAGGGATCCGTACAAAGTACGCTCATTAATATATAGTTCACCTTCCCCTCAGTGTGGGAAGGGTATGCAACAGCCTTGGCTCACAGAGCTAAGATTTCCCCTCAGACTTAAAGGCACACTGGTTTAGATTAAAACAAGTTTATTAACTACAAAGGTAATAGCAAAGAAGATTACCTGGCAACTAAACAAAAACACAAACTAAGCTTAACATACTAGAAGGACAGGATTTGAATGAACAATCTCTCACCCTGACTGATGATACAAGCAGTCCACAAGTTTCTGTACACAGGGTAGAAATCCTTTTAAATTAGGACCAGCACTTCCCCCAGCTCAGTCTTTGTTTCTCAGGTGTTTTCAGTAGTTCTCTTGTGTGGGGAGTAAAGCAACTCAATGTCGTCACTCCCCACCTTATATAGCTTTACCATATGGCAGGAACCCTTTGTTCCAAACTCAGTTCCCAGTCCAGCTTGTGGAAAAATACAGGTACCCAAAATGGAGTCCAGAGTCATGTGGCCTGGTCACATGCCCTTGCTGAGTCATAGCAGCCAGTATTCATAGGCTGTCTGGAGTGTTCTCAGGAAGGCTCACCAGGTGGGGGATAAACTTCTCCTAAGGCCTATTGTTACCCTGAATAGGCCCTTCACTACCAGCTCCCTAGACTGGAAGCCTTGTGCCTAGTGGGTATCACCCAGGCGTAACCACATTTGAAATACAGATACATAGTCAATATTCATAACTTCAGATACAAAAATGATACATGCACACAAATCGGATAATCATATTCAGCAAATCATAACTTTTTATACAAAATGCATCATAATTATGCCATAATCATATTCTAATAACACAACTATGAAGAATATGGGGTGCAGTGTTACAGTCCTTTATGGGGAATATGTTCTCAGTCCAAATTCTGGGGCCAGGTGTCCCTGTTGCAAAACCTACCACAGCAGCTGACATTTACTTGTCCTCTTAGCAGGGAGGTTGAGGGCTGGAGACTGAACTCTTATGCCATGGGTCATATTGGTGTGAGGGAAGCCTGCATATGCTCTGTGATTTGAAGGAGAGATTCACTCTCCAGAGAGACTGATCTGTCAGGAAGAAATATGCAGATAATTGCTTAACATCTCCTCCTCCTCGGAGTGAGGACAGAAATCAGGGAAGGGGCCAGAATTGCTCCCTTTGCAATCTCTGGACTTCAATAATAATTAAAAAAAGTCTGTTGCTGCAGCTCTTGGTTCCTCTAACCCAGCTAGCAACTCATTAGCAAATACATTTGTTCTTTTCAGGGTAATGCTGAGAGCTAATATGATGTGCAGATAGCGAAGGCCTGAACGTACTGTAGGCAGAATCGGAATAGCTGCAGTGATGAACATCTGAAAAAATCCAAAGCACTAATTGAAGGTGGTTTCAATTAATATTTTCTTTGTTTGTTTGCAGACGGCTTGAAAAGGGGCTGTTGTCCCCTGAGGATCTATGTTACTGTGAAACAAATAGATGAAAATGAACGGTCTAAAAGCCCTCTAATTTAAAGTTGATTCATCATCTTTATTGAAATCTTTATCGTGGGGGGGATGACAAAGTAATGGGATTAAAATTTTTCCTCTTCTATCACAAGCCTGCATCCAGTCCATAGAATCATAGAATATCAGGGTTGGAAGAGACCTTAGAAGGTCATCTAGTCCAACCCCCTGCTCAAAGCAGGACCAATCCCCAATTTTTGCCCCAGATCCCTAAATGGCCCCTTCAAGGATTGAACTCACAACCCTGGGTTTAACAGGCCAATGCTCAAACCACTGAGCTATCCCTCCCCCCGAATGGTAGAAGCTGGAAGATGACCTCTAAGGACTCTTTGGTGGCCTATATGCAATTAGTTTGTGATCTCAGCCCAGTTCTTGGTGCACAGGTGTCTATTTCATCAGCCAGATGAAACTTTGTTGGCATTCTCGACAGAGAGGCCAAGGAGTGACTGCTCCATGGAAAAGGAAGAGATGGTCCCTCCAGGGCAGAGCAGAAGAGGGGAAAGCTTGCAGTGCCTTTGACCTTGCTCTGCTTGTTTTGTGACCAGAGTTTTTCACTCCACAGCTATCAAACTGGAAACTTTCACCAGCAAAAATATCCACCCAAGGATCTTCAAAACAGTAGCGCAGCCAGGTCCGGAGCGCAGCGGGAGCGGCGCTATAAAAAGGCGCCTCCCCCTGTACTCACCCGGCAGTGCTCCGGGTCTTCGGCGGCACTTCGGCAGCCAGTCCTCACTCGCTCCGGGTCTTCGGTGGTACCTGCCACCGAAATGCCGCCGAAGACCCAGAGCGCCGCCGGGTGAGTGCAAGAAGCGGCGCTTAAAAAAAAAGGCGCCGCTTCCTTTTTAAGGCACCGCTTCTGCTCACAGGGGAACCGGCTGCTCCCCCTGCTCCCTCCGGCTATGCTACTGCTTCAAAACCAGGTCTGAGGTGTGTGGAATTTCTGTAGGGTTTCACCATCTTCCTTTGTGTCCACACACCACGTACTGTGCTGGAGAACCAAAGTCATTGGTTTGCTTTGTGGGGGCAGGGGTGGGATGTGTGTACACCGCTGGTCTTCTCAAGCTCTGTCAGAGCCTCAAAGAGGTTTCCACATAATACTTGGGTGTGAATGCTCTCAAGGTGTCTCAGCAAGGTTTGTAGGCATGAATCTGAAAAACCAAGGGAAGCTGCTTTCTTATTGTTCTTCCAAAGCAGCCTAGGCCACAATCTCATTTTCCCTGGTACTCTCCATTCCCCACGTGCTCAAGAAGTGCATGTTGATAGATAGCCAACCTGTTGATAGACAGCCAACCCTCTAAGCCACTTTATCTTTGGCACTGGCAGTGTGGCCCAGTAGATGGGCTACAGCCTTGGGGATGAGAGGACCTGAGTTTTCTCAACATGGCCACTAACTTATTTTGGGCAAGTCACCCCTCCCGCTGTTTGTCTGGCCTGACTGTTTAGCTTGTCAGTGCTTTGGGGCACGGGCTGTCATTTATACTGTGTATGGACAGTACCTAGAATAATGGGGCCATAATTTCAGAGAGAGACATGACTGTAACATAAGTGTCGGGGAGGGCTAGCTCAGTGGTTTGAGCATTGGCCTGCTAAACCCAGGATTGTGAGTTCAGTCCTTGAGGGGGCCATTTAGGGATCTGGGGCAAAAATTGGGGATTGGTCCTGCTTTGAGCAGGGAGTTGGACTAGATGATTTCCTAAGGTCCCTTCCAACCCTGCTATTCTATGACATAAGCAATGGAAGAAGTTCTGAATGCAGCTTTCAAAAATCACAATCTATAGCTGTCTGATGGGCTAAAACTATTATTTCAGAGCTAAGGCATACATGACACTCGAAAGTCAAGCACTAATTTATGTTCCTGTGACCAAAGATGATTTCACTGTTTTAAAGCATTATTTATGATGAGTGCTTAGACCTGTTTTGCAATGGTGATAGTGTTGTGATAATGGGAATTTATGGCTCGCTCTGACAAGAGGCCATAAACAAACCTGCTAGACATTTTTGCTGTTGCTACAAGCTTAATTTGTAACATAAAGCACTTAATAATTGTTATTAATGTACCCTCTGTGGTTGGTATAAATACACAGCTGGAAATCACATCTGTTCTCAGACTTGCAGCAAACTCTTGCAAGTCGAATGAAGCACAAGCACTGTGGGGAACTGATAGCTACAAAAGGAAATGACATTGGTTGGATAGAGGAAGTACTTGCAGACCAACTGCATTTGTCTTTTCAACCCTGTAGTTTTGACATAGGTGCTTGCAAATGAGACTTGCAAAGTTGACATGGAAATTCCCCAACCCAGGTAGCAAATCTACGCCTGTCCCTGTCGTTAGCATGCTAAAGATAAAACAATGTGAGGATATTTCACTTCCATGTTCAGAAGTAATAAATAGACTTGCCCCAACTCAGAAAATGCAGTTTTGCAAGCAAATTCATGCAGGGATTGGAGTCCAAGGGGGAACCTTTAGGATTTTATTGTCTTTTTCAAAGTAAATGTTAGGTGAGATTGGAACATATTACCCGAGAGACAAAGGACATCAGACTCTATTGAATTCTTATGGACTGAATCCTAGGAATGATAAAAGTCTTAGTCACTGGAGGATCAGGCTGAGCTTTTCAAAGGAACCCAAGGGATATACACATCCATCTCCTGTTTAACATTAATAGATGGTATGGCCAAGATGTTCACAAGTGACTGGTGATTTTATTTTTAGATTCCTAATCTGCATGGGCAGGTGCTCATCCCTTTATGAAGATCAGGCCCTTTTAATGTATCTCAGGTTAGGCCTAAAAAATTGAGAGATCCAAAATCACTAGTCATTTTTGAAATTCTTTGCCACGATGTGTCTATAGAACAAATGAAGCTGTGATCTGGTGTAAAGGATGTACTTGGAATGGTGATATTACTTGTGTGGCAAGGCTACAAATGAATTACCCTGGTCAATCCAAAGAAATGTCAATAGACTCTTTATACCTTATCACATCTTGCTCTCGGCAGAGGCCACATACTTTACAGAAAAGACAAACTTTTATAAATGTTGTTTGAGAGTTTGAAAAAGTTTTAGTGGGCCTACTTTCCTCTCCCGACCCTGTAAAGCCATTACTCTGCCAGCTCCTCATTCATAGACTCATAGACTTTAAGGTCAGAAGGGACCATTATGATCATCTAGTCTGACCTCCTGCACAATGCAGGCCACAGAATTTCACCCACCCACTCCTGGAATAATCCTCTCACCTATGTCTCAGCTATTGAAGTCCTCAAATCATGGTTTAAAGTCTTCAAGGTGCAGAGAATCCTCCAGCAAGTGACCCGTGCCCCATGCTGCAGAGGAAGGTGAAAAACCCCCATGGCCTCTGCCAATCTGCCCTGGAGGAAAATTCCTTCCCGACCCCAAATATGGCGCTCAGCTAAACCCTGAGCATGTGGGCAAGACTCACCTTCCAGACACCCAGGAAAGAATTCTCTGTAGTAACTCAGATCCCACCCCATCTAACATCCCATCACAGGCCATTGGGCATATTTACCGCTAATAGTCAAAGTTCAATTAATTGCCCATCATACCATCTCCTCCATAAACTTATATAGCTTAGTCTTGAAGCTAGATATGTCTTTTGCCCCCACTGCTCCCCTTGGAAGGCTGTTCCAGAACTTCACTCCTCTGATGGTTAGAAACATTCGTCTAATTTCAAGTCTAAACTTCCTGATTGCCAGTTTATAGCCATTTGTTCTTGTGTCCACATTGGTACTGAGCTTAAATAATTCCTCTCCCTCCCTGGTATTTATCATTCTGATATATTTATAGAGAGCAATCATATCTCCCCTCAGCCTTCTTTTGGTTAGGCTAAATAAGCCAAGCTCCTTGAGTCTCCTTTCATAAGACAGGTTTTCCATTCCTCGGATCATCCTAGTAGCCCTTAAATTCCCGTGAGTCTTGCCTGCATTATCTTAATAAAAACCAATAGAATATTGGCAGCCCGACAATCCTGACTAGCATTGGAATGCAAGGTCATCGCTTCACTCTGGGCCCAATCCTGCAAGGTGCTGAGCTTCCCCTATGTTCAAACAGGAGTTAGTTCTATGGCCTGTGTTATGCAGGAGGTCAGACTAGGGGATCACAATAATTCCCTTCTGGCCTTACACGGTATTAAATCATCAGCTGCCACCAGTCATGGTAGAGCGATGCAATGTGTAAGGTATTGGGCTTCGGAGCTCCTGAAGTGGGACGCTTGTCATCAGCGGTGATGCAGGGCTCAGGGTTAACTCAAACCAGTGCTAAGAACCAGGCACATCCTTGGCGCTGGCCCTAAATTCACTGTCTGGGCCAGGGGGAGGCTTGAGGATTTGCAAAGACAAGATAGTCCAAGAAAAGTGTCCGAATAGGGGACCGCATGGGGTAAGAGGCCATAGTCTGTGACTGTACTGGAGACGAAGAAAGAGCACAAGTGGTTATCCATTACAGAACAGAGACTCTGCCAGAAGGGGGGGTATTGCATAAAAGGTGGATCCCAGCTTTCTGAAATGGACACGGGTGAGAAATACCTTACTAGGCAGGAGAGTTACCTGTTAATAACTGTAAGCTATGGAGCGTGTCTGATGTTTTTCTTTTGCTTGTAACCTTATGTTTCCAATCTCTTGTGCTTGCTTTTATTTGAATCTCTAGCTCAAGCTCTGTTAAATAAACCCCAATTGGTTTTACTATAGACACATCTGAGAGCTTTGTGCCAAGCAGGGTACCCTGCTTCCACGGAGGCAGCAGGTTACTGTGCATCATGGGTGTCCAGAAGGTAAGGTACTGGGTGCTCGCATGTAACTAAGTGGGGTGTGGAAATTGCTAACCTGCATTGGGAAAGAGTGGGGCTCGTGGAGTCTGAAGCAGGGTGTTTGTGCTGCCCGCAGCCAGGGGAGATTTCCCCTGGTGGACAGAGATAAGGTTCACTCCCACTGTAAGCAGGTGGCAGTGATTCACCCCACACACCTCCAGTACCTCCAGTAGTGCCACAGCGTCATTAACCCAAGGTCACAGAGCAGATCAGTGGCAGAGCTGGGGCTAAAACCCATGTAGCCTGACTCCCTGCACAGTGCTGTGTTATGCTGTTTGCTATAGGCCTAGTTATGCTTGGGACTGTACTGGGGACACTTCATGCTGATGGTCTGTGGGTTAAGACACTGGACTGGAGATCTAGGTTCATTTCCTAGCTCTGCCACCAACTCTCCCTGTGACCTTGGCCAAGTCACTTAATCTCCCTGTGCCTCAGCTCCCAGATGGGGATAATAGTCTGTCTTGTCTGTTTAGACTGTACATTCTTTAGGGAAGTGACTATCTCTTACCATGTACAACACCCAGGAAAAAAGGGCCCTGATCTGGGCTAAGGCCTTTTGGCTAGAAACAAGAATAAAAATAATTTGACTGGGTACCTTATTTCATGTGTCAGTAGTGGGATGGCCTTAGACGGTCTGATCCTGCAAGGTGCTGAGCACCTCCTGGGTAAATTCAGTTCTCCGGAGTTTGCTTACTATGCCAGTGTGGCCTAGTGGCTAGGATACTGGCCCGGGAGTCAGGGTTTTATCCCTGGCTGTGACCTTGGACAAGTCATGTCCCTTTCCCATGCCTCAGTTTACCCACTGGCGACAATTATTCTTTTATAAAGCACTTTAAGATCTATAGCTAAAAGGCACTGCATGGAAACGAGATATTATTCACTTCACTTTTGTTGAAACTAGATAACACTTTGCGGCATCATGAGCCCACTTTTGCAAGCATAATATTTTGCATAATTGTTCTGTGGAAAGAGCTAATGTATTATTTAGAGTTACGTAGCCAAGCGTTAATTTATGCCCATTCCTCTGAGAATGACTGTGCTGAATGAAAGCGTTATTTATGATGCATGCTCAGATCCATTGTGTGCCATTGATAGTGCTGAGATAATGGGCGTATATAGCTCGCTCTGACAAGAAGCTATAAAACAAATAGCTGGATATTTCACCATTGCTCGATAGGCTTCATTTTTAATGTGGGCTATAATGGTAATAGTTACCGAGGTGGTCAGGGAGTCACTTGATACTAGAACTGGTTGAAAAATGTTGGTAGTCTTCTGTCGGAAAATGCTGTTTTGTCAAAGCTGAAAGTGAAATGTTTCATGGGAAAGTGTTGGTTTGGACAACATTTTCAACGGTGAAAAGTCAAAATGATTCAAAATTGAAAGTGGATTCTTTTGTTTCAACTTCCCCTATTATGTTGCTGCTGTTTGTTTGTTTTTTCTTTATAGATTTATTTATGTGTATTATCGTAGCATCTTGAGTCATGATTTCAGGGTTACTGCACCTGTTTTTCCCCCTCCATGATCCCTCAAGGGCACCCATTTAACGGTTTCCAGCTCCCAGCCATCACTTCTCCTAGATGTCTCGCTTCCCCCTGACCAGGGTTTTAAGGCTGCACAACTCTCTGCTGTATGCTGCAATATCCCCACCTGAAGGCCAGTGCGTGTGCTTTGCTTTCTCTCCCAGACCGGTGTAGTTACAAGTTACCTCTTTCTAGGCATGCTCCTTTATTCTTAAGGCAAAAACATGAGAGAGAAAAAAATAAGTCCCTATGCATGTGCTAAAGCTTACCAGAGGTCACCCCTCAGTCTTATGGTGCCCTGATAAGCCAGACTCTGACCAATCTTTCCGCAAGAGTTGCAGCTCTTGGACATTTGCTGGAACAGAAAGAAGGCCCTGAGTCAGTTTAAATGTAGCCACTTTAAGCCAAAAGCCCTTTCTTTGTTTTCATAGTCTCTGGAAACTGTTTGAACTAGTATATCTGAACCTTCTCAGGGGGTGGTACTTCTCCGGAGGTGTTTAAAACCTGAGCGATTCACCTTCCCCACCCCTCACTGTTTCTCGTTCCTGGAGGAGTTGGAATACCTCTCCCTCATGGTGTAGAACACAATCATTCATACAATCCCTGGCCCGCAGCGATACATACACTTAATACACGAACGTTTCCCCAAAGGTACTGTGTGCAGTTGCAATATCTGTCACATCTTGTTTGTGAAAACCTATTAGTGCAATGTTATGCTATGCTTCAATACCTTGCTGTTTTTATTTTTTTATATTGTGATAGCATGTAGGAGCCCCTCTCCCAGACTGGGACCCCACTGTACTAGCTGCTGTACAAACAGAATAAAACGAGAGTCCATATTGTATTACATTTATAGATATTTAACATTTTATAAACATCCTATTTAAAATTTTACATTATAGTATAGCATTTAGCATCATTGAAACAAAATCTTTTGATTCACTAAGGTCTTTTTGATGTTTCCACATCCATGTGTTTTGTAATTTCTATATCATGAACAATTTTGACTTTTTGTCTTGATTCAGGGAGAAAACAAATGTTGAACTGTTGGCATTTCCCAGAGGTTGGATATTCCATTTTCCGACTAGCTCTACTGAATACCCATGAGCATTAAAGCATTAGGTAGTGTTGTGCCTGCTTATATGCACTTTTATATGTGATAAGGCTGATGTCAAAACATATTTTACAAGGCTTTTTATTCTGTGTTTGTACAGCACAAATGGTGGGTGTTCCTAGGCTTTACTGCAATAGAAATAGATAAGAAGAAGAAGGTGCTGAACCATAGAATAACCCAATCAAAATATATTGGTGCAAACAAAGGGTAACCCCTTCTGAACTTAACAGACAGCTGGTCTTATTTGAAGAGTCGCACGTGCTAGGGATGTGGGTGCTATGTAAGGATTCGGAACGGTGTGGCCAGACACAATATAGCACAATTTACAGCCGGGAATGATATAGTATCCCATGTACAGCATTGCACTAATAGCCAGGAGCACTATGGACACTGTCAAATTCTTTTGTCTTCCTCTGAACATGAAGCGCTTGGCAACGGCCAGATTTAATGGTGGATTCTGGTTTAGCAGCGCCCGCTTTCCACAAGATGCCTCGCGTTTCAGTCGTTCTTTCAGTCTTTACCTCTGTCATTTAGCAAGGGGCAGCAAGAGCCCAGCTGCTCATAAGAAAGATGCCCATGGCAATGTTCAGCAACAAAGGATATAAAGAAAAATGTGGCGGTGCCCATGCATGTGTCTGCAGATGCCCAGTGCCTCTGTCACCAATGCACAGCTTATGGCATAGCTCTAGGGGACCATGTTAAGGGCTGGCGAGACAGCCCTCTTCTTTCCCGAACATGCGGCAGCAGAACGTGACTCGGCGATTCTCTCCTGCGGATGTTCACAGCTGTCAGGCTGCAGAAAGGCGTGTGTGTTTGAATTGGATGCTCAGATGCTGCGGATGTCAATGAGCAGGGGGCTCCACTCCGGCTCCCATGGGAAAAGGGAGGACAGGGTTGGTGCCATGCAGCAAAATGGAAGGAGAGACCCAGGCCTCCAGGGATGGATTTGGCTCTACCCTTAGGGGTGGATGGCGCCTGTAGGCACAGCCATGGACAAGGGGCCATGTGTAAATTGCATTCTCACAGGAGCCGCTAAGATGTGTGATGACTCAGGGAGGGAGAGCACAGCTGCTTCCTGGCTCTGTGCGAATAGCTTACTGCAGCCGTTGAAAGGGGGCAGCTTCCTTCACACCTGAACAGCTACTTAGGCCAGTGGGTAGAACAGGGGCTAGAGGCGCAGCTACTCTTTTCCCCACTCCACCTCCCTGCCAGGCACTCGGTGAGTCAGTGTTTGGAGAGCGGCGGCAGTGATCAGCATCAGAGCTCGACCTAAGAGCTGCCTTTCTCCGCCTAGTGAAGCAAAGGCCCTTCATCACCTTTCATCTCAGTCACCAGCAGTTTTAACATGGGCCCAAATGCGAAGGCGCAAATAAATTCCAGGAACGGCTGAAGTGGCTCCAGGAAACTAAGAGAGGAAGAAGATGGGATTCCCAGATTGCCCCGCCTGGTAGAGCTGCGCCTGGCACATGTCTAGAAGGGGAAGGCACAGCAAAAGTGGGATTAGGTCTCCTTACATGTCCTGTGCCAAGCATAGCTTAGCCAGACCCAAGGACTGAAGTCTTTCTGTGCAAATTTATCCATTACACAGGACGATGTTCCAGATGGATCAGGGGAAGGATAGTCCAGTGGTTAGGGTTGTAGCTCTGCCCCAGACTTCCTCTGTGACCTTGGGCAAGTCACTTAGCTGTTCTGTGCCTCAGTTTCTCTGCTGTAAATTGAGGATAATAAAATGGGAAGAATAGCACTTGCCTGCTTCACAGAGGCGTTGTGAGGACAATACATTAAAGATGGTGAGGCACTAAGATACTACAGTAATGGAGAGCAAATAAGTAACCTAAATAGATGGATGAAAAACTTGTTCCACCTGTTTTCCCCTTCTAGTTTCCCTGGGTTTGGGTCACCCACTGGCAGCAGCAAGCCAGAGAGAGATGGAGAGTTTCCAAACTCCTCCCGCATGTGACTGCTAACGAAGTGCAAGGCTCCTCCCACGATGGCTAGTCTTATGGTTAAATTACAGGACTGATTCTTCTGGCATCCAACAGTGGCTGGGTGACCTTGAACACATCACTTGACCTCTCTGGTTTCATTGTCAATGAGCAAGACTAGATGACAAGGTGATAAAAAGCCATGCTCATTCTGTGCTAACACTGCTACTGTTTCTAGTGCCAGCAGCCCTATGGTGGGAGAATTTCAGAACTCAGTGTAGACAAGATTTTGGTTTTTCAGTTTGCCCCCTCTACAAACCCAGCCTAATGCGTCCGACCCTCACAGAGATATTGGAGGGTGAAGGAAGAGCTGATCAAATACAAGAATTACAGCTGGATTTTTCTTTGCCAGTGGACTTCAAATTTACAGATGCTCATGTCATCTATCAATTAAGATAAAGGGGCAAGAAAATATTATGGCTGCACACCTTTATTTTTGATTTCAAAATGGATATTTACCTAGTTTTACAGCAGGCTACATAAAAAGTACTAGCAAAGTCAGTACAAACTAAAATTTCATACAGACAATTACTTGTTTATACTGCTCTGTATACCATACACTGAAATGCAAGTACAATATTTCTATTCCAATTGATTTATTCTATAGTTATATGGTAAAAATGAGAAAGGGAGCATTTTTTTAGTAGTAGTGTGCTGGGACATTTTTGTATTTTTATATCTGATTTTGTAAGCAAGTAGTTTTTACGTGAGGTGAAACTTGGGTACGCAAGACAAATTAGACTCCTGAAAGGGGTACAGTCATCTGGAAAGGTGGAGAGCCATTGATCTAATGGAGCCCGGATGAACTAGGAACTCCCAAATTCTGCTCCCAGATTTGCCACTGATTGAACGTGCAGCATTGGTCAAGTCACTTAAGCAGAACTGCATGGAGGATGGAAATTCCATGTCATTCAATATTTCAGAAGTTGATGTTCAGAATCAGAATACCCCTTCCCTCATTTTGTCTTTTTTCTGCAGGAAAATAAAAAAAAATACAGTTTTGGATCTATCCATGTTTAATTTAGAAAAAAATCAAAACATTTCATTTTGATTTTGTCTCAATAAAACATTCTGATTGATTCCAAACTATTTTTAATTGCTTTTTGCAGATGATTTCATTTTGTTTCCATTTCAACTTTTTTTTTTTTTTAAAGATTCTGTTATGTTATCACACACAGTACAAAATGTAAACAATTTCAAACTGAAAAGTCATTTCAAAATGAAGAAAAAAATCAATACATTTCATTCTGGAAATGTCAAAACAGGACACATCAACATTTTCAGAACTATTTCCTCCCAGTTTTTCCCCTACGTCAAATTTTGATGAAATCCTTGCAGTTTTGCAAAGCATTCTGATTTGGACGGATCTGCATTCTCCAGTGGAAAATGGTGCCATCAAAGTTTTCCTGATCAGCTTTATCTTTCGGGGCCAGATTATCCCTTCACTCACTTGGCACACTTCATTGCACTAAGGGCATCGTGGAAGCTCTTGGAAAGGTATCAGAACAGTCTGTGCTGTTTCAAAGCCTGGTTATCACTGGGCTACATAATCTGAAGGCACCCTTGTGACTTCTAACTCAATGTGAAGCAACTTGATTCCATTGTAGACCTGTCCTGAGTATTTTAAAGCCTTTGAAAAGAACCCGAGTAATTTGAATCCAGCTGCAGCTTAAATCTGATTCCAGTTTGATTCCCCTGGTGACTGAGACAGATATTAAAGGGGATGCATGGGCCAGATCAAATGAGAAATGGCAAACGAGGGGCGAGCTGTGAATGCAGAGGCAGGCAAGATGCGCTCAGAAAATGGAAAGAATAAAGGTTTTACTGCAAACGATAAAAGCAAATATGGAACTATCACAGTGAACATAAAACTAACAATTTACCAATAGCCTCTTGGCAGTAAATCACTCTTTACCTGAATCTGAATATGAGCCACATTGATATAAGGGTCTGCGCAGCTTCACCTTGGCTGAGGAGCAGAGAGAAAGGGACGTGTTCAAACTAGCGAGGACAAAATCAGAGGCAGCTGGGTGACACAGTGTGTTAATGCATTGAAAGCTTGAATCGTGGCAGAAGAGGCTGGTGATTTCAGTCTGGTCTACAAAAATGAGGGGCCAGATTCTGATACCTACTCATCGGTGAGGCAATGTGGTCCAGTGGGTGGAGCACTGGACTGGAACTCAGGAGATCTGGCTTCTGTTCCCAGCTCTGCCACTGATTTGCTGGGTGACCTTGGTCTCTCTCTTGCCCAGTTAGACTGTAAGCTATTTGGGGTAGGAATTGTCACTTGCTACGTGTATGTACAGCACCTAGCACAACGTGCCCCTGATCTTGGTTGCAGCTTCCAGATGTTATCATAATTCAGATAATAATTGTGGATAGGTACTTCACACCACAAATAGCCCACTGAAGAGGCTGCTAAGTGCCAGCAGGAGTATCAGAATCTGGCCCTGTACCAGATTCTGTACTACAGCCAGTCAAAATACTTCTGAAACATTTTTAATATGGAATGACTTTTAGACCTATATATATATACACACATATATCTGTGTGTGTGTTTCAGTACAAATATTCAGTTTGGGTACATATTTTTGGTTTTTCAGACTTTGAAAACTAATTTTTTAAAGTAAAAAACTGAACATTTTCACTAAATATGTTTTCTACAAAACCACATTTCCCCCCAATTTTTCATCAAAAATTCTGATTTTTTTTTTAGGGGACAGTGTAGGGTATGTCTACACTGCAAAGAAAAGCCAGGGGCAGTGAGTCTCAGAGCCTCAGTGACCTGACTTGGGCTCACAGGGCTCTGGGGCTGAAAATGCCGTGTAAATGCTTGGGCTTGGGGGGAGAAGGTCTCAGAGCGTGGGGCTCCCGCTCAAACGTCTACACTGCTATTTTTCGTCCTGCAGCTTGAGTCAGGGGTGCTGGAATAATCTGTATAGTGGGGGTGCTAAGAACCATTGAACCAAACTATAAACCCTGCATATGATGGAAACTACTTCATGCCAGGGGGTTTGGCAGCACTCCCAGCACCCCTAGTTCCGGCACCTATGTCTTGAGCCCCATGATCCTGAATCAATTGACCTGGGCTCTGGGACTAAGTGCCACAGGTTTGTCTTTGCAGTGTAGACAGACCCTCAGTGTCCCCATTCTGCTGTCTGTGAAATTGGTGCAAGGGGGCTTAATTAAAGGCTGTTTGCACAGTGCTTTGACATCCTTAGATGAAAGGTGCAGTATTGCAACATAGTATTTTAGGGCAGATTATGAACCCCTTACTCACAACAGAGAGCATTTACTCCCATGGGTAGACTAGGGAAGTCAGGGTAAAGGGTTCACCCCAATCCTTTGTGATCATTCTCATTTAGAACCTCTGACCCCCAATCCAGCAAACATTTAAGCACAGGCAGAGCTTCAAAGGGGCTATTCACGTGAGTAAAGTTACACATGTGCTTGAGTATTTGGAGGATTGGGACCGTGGTCATAAGAGATCGAAGAGACTTATTGGGAATCCTCAATTCTATCCCCTAATTGACTGAAGCTGTACCTTTGTTAACATTCTCTTCTAGAGCTTTTCATTACGATTTTTCATTTCCTACGTCACATTTAAAAATATCCTCCCTTAACTTCTATAATTAATTAAAAAAAAAAAACCCTAATCTTTTGTATTTACGATTGTAAAGAAAACCAATCCCCCCCCCTCAAAAATTTTTTAAAAAATATAAAGGAAAATCTCAAAAGGTCAAACTGGTCTCGTCCTTATGTGAGTTGAAATAAATTGCTTATTTCTAGTGTATTCATAGGATGGGGAAGACCTTCTGTGTGTAGAAATGATTGTTATAGCGTTTCCAGGTCATTAATTACGTTAGATTCCTCTACTTGTTACTGCGAGTCATTTTCATAAAGGAGCCAAAATAATGGGGAAAGATAATGTAATGAAGTCAGAACACAAAGAATGCAGTACAAGAGTGTAAGTGTTTAAAATGCTGTTTGTTTATATCTATGTATGGTCCAGATCCCCAGCTAGCATAGCCCCATTGAAATCAATGAAGCTACACCAATTTACATCAGCTGAGGATCTGCTCGAGACGTATTTAGGTTCATGGGAGAGATACTGGTCTCATTCTCTTTGTTGTTCTCCCAAGTATTAAAGTTTAATAGACTCTGCAGGCCTGATTCTGCTTCTCTGTCACACTGGCGTAAAACGGGTAACTTTATTAGAGTCAGTGAAGTGACACTGGTTTAAATCAGATCAGAATCCGGCCTGCGGTGCCTCATTTACTGCTCAAAAACCACCTGCTCCAGGAGATAAAGCAGCTGCTATCTGTCTAGCTTTAAATGTGACATTCAGCCAGTTATATTCCTGGGCCCCTCATCACTTTAGATGTTGTTGATTTTTCTTAAATGTCAAAAGAGTTTTTAAACTTCATTTGAATTCTCCTACCAAGCCTCCCTTTGCAGCTCTGTCACCTCTTCCCCTCCTTTCCAATGAGATCTCTCTGCCACGCTGTTGACACTCACTAGTCTATTAAAAAGGGGGGAGGGAATCATCCCTCTGTTTTATGTTTTATTTACCAGGGAGCTTTTGTCTTCGTGATTTCCCTTCCCTAAGAGCAGCGCTCCTGTTCCGGATGGCTCAGTTCAGGTTTGGGGAGGAACTTGCCTCGCCACTTGTCACTTACTGCGGTGATGGCCACGGTTTTCAGAAGGGAGTAGTGAGGAGGGGAATCCTGATTTTTTTTTCAGATGCTTGAATTGAGGTGCCTTACAAGGGTCTGATTGTCAAAAAAGTGCCGACGGTGTCTGTCTGTGTGCCTGACTGCACACATGGGAGAGGAGGTATGATCCAGTGGATAGGCAGCTGGGCTGGGGATTAGGAGACCTGCGCTATATTCTTGGCTCTGCCACTGACCTTCTGTGTGACCTTGGGCAAGTCACTTATCCCCTATGTGCCTCTGTTTCCCTTCTTAGTCTTATCTATTTACTTTGTAAGCTCTTTGGGGCAGGGGCTGCTTCCCACTAAACATATGTACAGTGCCTAGCACAATGGGGCCCTGATGGTGGTTGGGGTTTCTACCTGCTACTGTAATACAAATAATGAATCTCTCTCTCTAGATATATAATATAAACATTTAAAGGCATATCCTCGCCTCACTTCTCCCTAATGCTAGTGAATAGTTCTGAAGAGACTGGAGGATAAGGGCAGTGTGGGAGGCCAGGGTATAAGCCTCCCTTAATGACCTGTCGACGTGCCTCAAACTCCGCCTGCAGGGACCAACCCTTTGATGGCGATTGGAGGATTCTGTTTCCTTGGCCCGTCCAGAGCTACTTCTGTCTCTGAGACTTCCACGCACTGAATCAGTTGAGGGCAGGAATAAATCACCAGCTGGAGTCAGAAGGAACTTCTCTCAGGGATAACACCTCGTAGGCCAAACTTTGTGTGCAAGAGCTATATGGCAGCTGTGTTTGTAGCGACCAAGAACAGTGCAAGAATCCGTGGCCTGAATTCCCACCTATTATTTTTCACAAGGAATAATATGACCAGCTCCATGGCAGTGCCAATCCCCCAAGCACTTAGTCCCCTGGGCAGAGGAGACACTGGTAGAAACCTTCCAATAAGTACAAGGTCTGCCAGTGCTGAGAGGGTGTGGGATGCACAGGTGACATGACCTGCTGTATATTCTGAAAAGTGTTAGCATTCAATATAGTGCAAGAAGCTCTGGGTTTGTTCTTGACAGCCTCATTTCAAACCAAGGCTTATAATAATTATTATTTCATAAGGGAAACCTCCTCCCCTTCTAATCCCTCCAGCCTTCTCCTTGCAAAGAACACGAAACTAATTTAACCACGGGGACTGTCTTCATTTCCAGTCTGCGCCCTGCTCTATTTCCCATATCGGTGACTCCATGGTGTGGAACAGAAGGCGGGTTTGTCTTCAAAGTGGCACTCTCTAGAGCGATCACTAATGATGCACCAAAGAAGGGCAGCGTCAGAGCAAGTAGAAGCAGTCTGAGCTCCATCTCCACCTGTTCTCTCATTCTCTTTGCAGGAATTCACGCTGCCAAAGCTAAGGGGATTAAACGATTTCCTTCTCTTTGGAAATTAAGGTCATTCCAGCAGAGTCCGTTCTAGAGGCAGGTGAACAGGTCAGTCCTGTTGCTGCACCGTTCTGCTTTTTCTTCCTCCCCGCTCTGATTGGCAGCTGTGCTTGGCCACTGGGTGGGGGTCAGGGAGGAACATGTTTTCTCCTGCATTCCAGACAGGTATGTAAATACAATACCAGTCCCTCAGGGCTGCAACCTGAATCCATTCTATGTTTTTCTCCCAGGGATGGTAACTAACGTCCATTCCAGGTAGGCCTAGTGATCCCAAAGGCTCCATGCAAAGGCCATTCTAGGTGGCATGGAGATACAGTCCAGGTTTTTCTCTCCCAAGGGTCTGTATGTGGAGTTCCTTTCAGATAGGCACAGAAAACCCATGCAGATTCCTTGCATATGAACAGACAGAGGGACACTACTCTTGTGTCAGGGAGAGGGAATTTCACTAGCAACCACTGGGCAGGTTCCCTGCATACTAGTGATTGTAGCCCGCTCCCCTACGGAGAGCTCAGATATTGGGGTGATGGGCTCAGTATAAAAATAGATGTCAGTCTCTTTTGAGGGAAACCAAAGGGTTTGCTTAAGTTTAGGCTGAACATGAAGGACTTCAAAGGAGTGATGCCCATTTCAGTTCATATGGGTTTGCAGGCCTGCAAATTCAAAAGAGCTTGGATTGGAAAGAACCCAAGTTTCCCATGGCCTCCTTGCAAATCCATAGGTTTCTGTGTTTAGAGGAGATTGGCCAGAACTTTGGCCTCCCTGCTTGGATGGGACTGGCCTGAGTTTTGTTTTCTGTACTTGAAAGCCTCAGGATTGCCTAGAGCACTCCGGAGCTTTGCAACAAATGTGACTATACTGCGTCTAATCCCATGTGGAAAGTCCTCACTTTCAAAACTTCAGTTCTTCACAATAGAATTACAGCCTGCCTAGTGCATTGGTTACGATGAGAAATGAAGATATAAGCACCCTGTTATTTGTCCTCCTTGGCTCCAGCTGTTAAAACAATTCCTTCTTCGCAGATCTACCAGTTCCTTGGCTCTAGTGAGCCCCCATCTCCCTTCGCTCCAAATCCTGTGAATTTGAGTTCTGCATCGGAATCTCCATGAAAGCTGCCTATTTCCTACATGAGTCCCGTAAAATTGGGAAGATAATATTTTCAGAGCTGCTGGTACCCTGATTGCATGTTTGTTTAAAATGACAGTTTATGTTTCTCTCTTTCATTAGGGATGCTCCATGATCTTGACATTATTAACTAAAGACGGCACTCTCTGCAGAGAAACATTATTCTGCTGAGACACTCCAAGGAACACTTGAAGGAGTGGATGGGAGGGGAGCCGCGGGGAAGAGTCAGAAAAGATTTTTAACTAGATTAGAAACTCAGCGGAGAGTTTCATTTTGTGTTTAAGTCCGTTGCCAGCAAACAGGAGAACACAACAGTGAAAATCGCCAAACTCAAAACATTGAGCCAGTCCTGGAGCGCTAGACACAGGTGTCGGAACTCAAAGACAGCCACTGGAATACAAAGTTGATCTGGATGGGGGAATGGCAAATTGCAGAGATGAGACTGAAGCAAAATCCTGGATCTGAACATCCCTGGCCATTGGAAGGAAGGGAGCTCAGAGGCAGAATCCGGAGCTGAAATCTGTAAACAGCCCTTGTCTCTATGATGGGCTGAATGCAAGCCGAGATCCAACTCAGGGAAGAAGGATGGTCTTGTAGCTTAGGTTCTAATCTGGAACTCTAGCTGTGCCATAGACTCTTGGTGATCAGTTCTCCTCCCATTTTCACTATGGAATGCTCCTGATTTACACCTAGCGGGGCAGATCCTCCGCTGGTGTGAATTGTCATAGTTCCATTGAAATGAATGCTGTGGATGTTCCCCAGAGTGTGAACTGGCTGCAGGTCGCTTTGCATCCCTTGGCCTCAGCTTCCCCATCTGTGAAATGGGAATTATACTCCTTGTTTACTTCGCAGCAGCATTGTTAGGGTATTCATGTGTTTGAGGTGCTCTGAGAGTGTGCGGAGGAACACCATGGAAGAGGCTACAAATGTGTAATAAACCTGGCACAAACACTTTTTTAAAGGTCCAGAATTACGTTTTGGGCCATTCTCTAGGAATTGGCCAATGGAAGTGGCAGAAAGGGGGTCTTTCTTCTGTTCTCCCTTCCCCAGTAGTCAACCAATTGCTACCCCAACCATGTGGAATTCACCAGTCTCACTTCACCGCCAAACTTTGGGGCTGGTTGGGAATGCAGATTTCCCAGCTGGATGGCCTTTTTCGTACCCGACCAGCCCTGGATCGCACAGAGGTTTGAAATGTGCAGCTCAGGCGCGCGTGTAAGGAAAACGCTCGGAGGGGATTGTGAAGCAATTGTGTGGGGAGGGCAGGATTAGGGAACGGGGAGCTGGAGGCTTAGGGGAGTGGGAAGGGACAGAGATGGAACCCATCTGGGCTCTGGAGACTGGACATTTTCTACTTTCTCTAGTTGTTCTGCTCGTCTTTTGGTGCTTGCTTTTCAATTAGCAATAATTAGACAGGGAGACGATGCTGGGCTCTTGAACGTGCTCCTTGGCACATGCCCAAGGACTGCACTCAGACATGGCACAGTCTTGTTTCAGTTTCATTATGCTTTCCAGTGTCAGTAATATCTTCTGCAGCAGGCCCTGTCTCCCTCACATTGCTCCATTAGTGCTCTCCGTTTAATTCCAGGTCACTGGTGTCCCAGCTTCCTGAGGCCACGCTGCACCAGGGGAATGTTATTACTTAATTAAGGCTCTGATCCCTGGGCCCCATGGCTGCATCCAAGGCAGTCATTAAATGAAACTTCCCCGACATCTGTGTGAAATCCCCCTCCAGCTTTGCTTGCAAGGTGTGTGTGTGTGTGGGTGTGTGTGAGAGAGAGAGAGACACGAGGGCGCGCTTCTCCCAGCATAAGGAAGTCCACAGGGCTGCCTTCTCCCAGTGCAGCAAGGAGAAGGAAAAGAATGCAGGTTAATAACATGCAGCTTGCTGCTGGAGGTGGGGGGGGATGATGGATCTCTTTCAGTGTTTGGCAACAAACTTCACACAAACTTTTCTCTGCAGTTGTGCATGGCCCTGTTTAGGCTGCTTCCTGCAGCCTGGTGATCCTGACTCATATCTGGTCAACAAGCCATCCCGAAGGAGGACGACTGCGAGAGAGAATGACAGAGCCGGAGATGCAGAGAGAGTGAGACAGAGAGAGACAGATGGGTGGAGGAGAGTAATGGAGAACAGTGAGGGGAGAGCAGGAAGGAAGGAGGAAAGTTAGGGTTGCTACTTCTGAGGTACAAAATAGTGGGACCTCTGCCTGTCTCCCAGATCTCACCACATACACCCCTGGGTATGTCCTGCCCCGAGGATAGTGTCTCCCCATCCAACCCCTGGGAGACGGCACCAGCCCCGTGAGCTTCCAGAGCTGCTCCAAGCCAGGACATGGCTCCGGCTGCATCCACCCAGCTCCCACCTGGCCGTGACCCCCGCAGCTAGGATCTGCGCAGTGGTGCTCCTGTGCCCTCCATGCAGACACCGCTGCCCCGTGGCTCTGCCCGTTGGAGACATTAGGGGCCGGGGGGCTAGCATGGACGTGACTGACAAAACCCAGGACTTTTAATGTCCCGGAAAGACTTACAGATGTCCTTAAAAATGGGACGATCCTGGGAAAATGGGGAGAGATGGCAACTCTAAGGAGGAGAGAGTGAGAGGCTGAGAGAGCAAGTGCCCCTGGGCTCTGAGTCCCAGCTGAGATGCCCAAATAGTACACAAGAAGGCCAGTCTTTCTGGATTCCTCGCCAGCACGGGAGCACGGGATCCATGCCAGGAAGCCTGTTCCTGCTAGCTGTTCAGGGCCCTAGACAGCGCAGGCTCCGTGTGGCTTCTCCGCCTGTAACTTGGCCTGCGGCTGGTGAGTGTGGGGTGCAGCTGTGAGGCCCCCAGAATAACCTGGCTTTGGGCAGCAATGCGGGGAGCATAGACGTAAGGCTATCCAAGCACCTGTGCAGGCCAAAGCACTCTGGGTTGGCTAGGAGACGCGTCTGAATCTCAGAGTCTTTTGAGACCGGCCTGCCTGCTGCTAACTCCCTGCCTGGGTCTGAATTTGCCACTACTCTCTGTCGCTGGCTGGATCTCCTTCTGCTACCTCTCAACTACCTTGGCTGAGCCCTGCACAAACCGCTGGATTGTCCACGTGGGTGGTAAGAGCAGAAGGACTTTAAATGACTCTCTGGATCAGTGAGGCTGTGGCCAGTCTCATGCAACCAGTATTTAGCAGATGTTTTATTTTTACTCTGTCGTATGAAGGGAAAACAGCTCCCTGTGTTCTGGCACTCCTGGGCCTGTCCCAAAGCTACTTGGCCAATCAGGCGGCATGAATAGCACCCTGCTAGATGACTGTCTGGACGTGGGGCTATAGGACACTGTCAAGGTGCATTGCAAACTGATAGCTATTATAGATTCTGGGGCAGGGCGGGGATGACGAATCACAGCAATTCACCCCCCTGGTGCACTTGCTTTATGACTGTCTTTAATGAATTACACGATCACATACTATTTTTCTCCATGGGAACCCTGCTTCCTTCAATGCAAGTACCATGGTTGCCCTGGCTTTAGCCCAATCCTCTTCTGATCAGCTGCGTTCACATCCAGAGTACAAAACGCAAGGCAGCCAAGAAGACTGTGTTAATTCAGTAGCTGGAGAGCCAGAGAGGGCCCTTGTGGGTCCTCTGTCCATGCCCAGCAGCCTCGAGAAAGAATCCCACTGATATTCGTCACAACCAAGTCCTTTCTCTTCTTCACCAGGAGAGACGCTACAGCCATGCCGGCACCATGGGCCCTCCATCCATAAGGAAAAGCGATTGGTTGGCTCTGTCTGCGGTGGAGGAATGGAGTGTAAATGCCTTTCTCTGTGTGTGCCTGCCGATTACAAAGCAGAAGAATGGGGAGAGAAAATGAAAATGGAAAGGAGCTGACAGCCCATGGAGAGGTATTTCAGCTCCAACACAAAACATTCGGTGGTAATTATAGAATAACCTTCATTTAAATGCAAATAAGCCTGTAATTAAGATAAGGGCCCTGTCATTTGCCAGCATCCCCCCCTCTCCCCCCCGCGCCTGTCCCTTTGGCAACTATGGGTTCTGAGCCATTCCCCACTTTATTAATGAGCTGCCGCTGCATTTGAGGATTGTGGGGCCAAGGAAAGAAGGGTGTTTGTGGGGTCAAAATTGGTGCTTTGCGCTTTCTGCTATCCCCAGGCGAAAAGGTGAGCATTCGAGTGGGAGCTCAGTGACCCTTCTAATGGGACTGTGGACTCAGCAGCTGATCCACACAGGACCGAGAGATGTGTCCGCTGTCGGGGCTGGGTCCCAATCCCTGCACCACTTTGGATACAGGCTGCAGATTGCTCCTTCACCAGCCAATGGAGGGGACCTGTCAGCTGTTGTCCCAACCCTCCCTGAACTTTGGAAGGCTTGAAATCTGGATCTGAGCAGTGCAGATCGGGGCTGTGCAGTCTCTAGTTCTGATACTGACGCGACATGAGCCTTCTCCCATGCTGGACAGCGCTGGATTCTATACTACTAAGTAGAGCAGTGGTTCTCAACCTGTGGCCCAATCAGCACGAAAGCTGTGGCCCATGTGACATCCTCAGGGCCATATAGGGAGTATTGGACGTGGCCCACAATGGCAAATAGGTTGAGAGCCACTGAAGTAGAGAGAGTCCAGAGACAAACCTCCACAAACAAACTCTCCAGGATCAGCTAGGGATCCAAACATCACTGTTGGCTGCTAAGCCCAGATACTCAAAGTATTTAGGTGGCTCACTCCAGTGGGCCCTTGTTCCTAAAATGGGCCAAACCCCAGCATACATATCCCCTGGGAGTGGATTGATCTAGGTTTGACAATTTGCAACTGGGGCCCATTTCTGGTCCTGTTTATTGATCACTTCCAGCGAGGCCGGAGAGCAAGCTGGGGAGTTCAGAAACGCCTTAGGCTTTGTCTTCACTATGGGCAAACAGATGTGTCCTTCCTCATGCTAGCTAACACAGGGCAACTAACATGGGCGGGAAGCCCTGGTGAAGAAAATCAGCTTGTTGTTTTCCTATGTCTTAGCAAGTTGAGGTAAAGTCTATGGGGGAGTCTAGGGTGACCTCGCCCGATTAGTGTAACTCCATGCTTTATAACGCAGCAATTGACTTTTTCTCCAGCCAGAGAGAAGCAGTAGGGAGGAGACGTGGAGCTTAGCTGGATGCTCTGTATACGTGCAGCGAGCGAGAGGTCTTCTCAAGCCTAATTGTAAAGCCCGATGTGAACCTGGCTCCACCACAGACAATTCGAAGCGGCGCTTGTAGTGTGTCCTGTCAGGTTTGGGTTGGGCTGCGAGCCGCCTCTCCCCAGAACACAGAGGGGGCAGCATGGGGCAAATTACACCTGACCTGAACCCAACACTCATAGTCGGGTCCTGTCAGGTTTGGGTTCGCTTGCAAAGGTCTGCAGAGAGAGCAGGGCAGGGTAACTTTGAAAGACCCAGAAGCTTCCAGAACAGGGGGTGTCCGTTCTCTGATCTGCTCAGTAGCTGCTCTGAGGCCCTATGGGAAGTTTTCACCCACCTGGCAGGAGATACCCTTGTCACTCTCTGAGAACTGAGCCACACAGAGAGCAAGCAGGGGACAGTTTCTAATCACGGTAGCTAAAGACGGGGAGCCCCGTGGACTCGGCAGCTGATCCACATGGTGCCTGATGTGCGGGCTGGGTCCCAATCCCTGCACCACCTTGGATACAGGCTGCAGATGTTTGTTTCACTAGCAACTGAGAGGATGGCGAGCTGTTAACCCACAGGCTGGAATGCTGCTTGCTGTGGGGATCCCCAGCCTGTTTGTTTGCTGACGGGGTGCTGGAGTGTGTGAAAGGACTGAGACGCTGCTTCAAGCGCTGACGGGTCCAGGGTGACACACCCTAGGTACTATGGTCTCGCCACAAAGACTGAGCAGTCACCTCTGAGAGAAGATCAGAGTGGGCGTGTTGGGATGTGTGTGCTGAAGCACAGAAAATGTGATGCTGAAACCTTATGTTTGAATATTTGTAACAGAAACAAAAGGGGGAGCATCCGCAGGAGGCACACCAGAGAGTTACTGTTTTGGCTGCTTTTGTTGAAGCGTTATTCATAGTATTCCAAACACAGTTTACAATATTTTATACTATGTACAGTGTGTTCTGGGTGCACGGCATGTTTTTGTTACTGAGGAAGTGTACGGTGGCTCTCTTTGAAACTGACTGGGGCTATTGACACCTGTTTGTCAGGGGTTTACATACAATAGCCCTGAGGTTTAACTCTGTGTAATGTTTTCTGAACAGTCCCGAAAAGACTGAACTCTGGCTTCAGCAAGGGGTTACGCTGAGGTGCAGGAGGAAGGGGAGTGGACAGTTATACAGAATATTGCCTCAGATCCCCTATCCCCATTACACGCTCTCATGTTAAAACTACAAGCTGTTCTGTTGTCACTCGCTTCTCTGACCCCAACTTAGCAAGCCCCTGGGGAGAAGTTTGAGCAGATGCCCTTTTCTCCTGGTGAAGACAAGGCCGAAGGGAGCTCAGCACCCAAATCCCATCGACTTCCAGTAGGAGCTGAAAGCCTGGTTCCCTCATGCTCCTTTGAAACAAATCCCATCCCTCATATCCTGACAACCTCCCAACATGCTCTCCTGGGGATGAGTATTATCGTCAGTTGCATCAGCTGAGGCAAAGTGACTGGGTCAGACAGCGGATCAGCAGCAGGGCTGGAGATGGAGTCCAGCATCCTGGCCCTCAGGCCTGGACTTTAACCTACTGGCAATATTTCCTCTCTAAGATGGTGCTCCGCCGTCTGGGCAATCCTGCCATGCATGCACCACGACATAAGACACCACATGCTGGGCTGCTTGACTGGAGGGGTTTGCGAGTTTCCCAGCAGCAAGACTGACGGCAGGCGCCTTCAGGGCACCAGGAACAGCCAGGGAAGTTCAGGGCACAGGAAGCAGCTCAGACAACATCCCCGTGAGCCTCGGACTCCTGAGGGGGTGAGGACAGCAGTGGGTTCCTGTCAGCGGAACAGGGGTCTTGTGCCCTGGGGTAAAGGGCGGAGCTGGTTCCAAGGGGTGGGTGGGAGCCAGGTCTGGCTCACCTCCCCAGGTGGAGGCCATGAGCCCCGGAGTGAGGAGAGATAAATGGCAGCTGTGATCAGTTTGGGGCGAGTCTCCAGGGAGACCAGATCTGGAGCCAGTGCCCTGTTAAAAGGGTGTGGGTGCCGACTGATAGGCTTCCCAGGGCTGGAATCCATAGTGGAGGGTGGGTGTGGGCCCCCAGCTAGCAAGGGAGTGTTAGTGAGGAAGGAACTGATTGGCGCCTAGGACAGCTGGAAGTTGGCGCTAACAGACAGGCTACAGGCTGCTGGGAACCAGGACAGGCCCGTGGGGAAGGGCTGGAACCAATGAGGGTCCGGACTGGAAGACTGTTGGTGTTTTCCTCTGGACTCTGACTCTCAAAGGGGTGGATTTCTTTGACTTGGCTGGAGGGCTGAGTCACCCCAGTGACCTGACAGCGCTGGAGTTGGGGACCCTTCTGAGAGAGGGGACACTGAGGCCGCAGCTGGGCCTGAAGCCAGATGGGGTGGGTCCCTGGTACAGGGCAGCTATACCACTTCGGCCCAAAAGGCACCCAGGCACTCAACCTAGATTAAGGCAAAAAACAGAAGTCAAGTCTCCTTGAGAGAGATGGGCCATAGGTGGGCCCAGCTATGGGACTGGCCTGCAAATCACATGGCAGCCTAGCTCTGCAGCCAGTGGGGCCTTTGTCCTTAAAGGCACAGTACTCAGAGCGCTAAGGGGTAACTGCTGCATAGCTAAATACGCCTCTCGCCTGAGAGGGGTGAAGCCTGGGCCTGGTGTGGAGGGGCCTGCAGGAATGGGGTGTGGGTGTAGGGAGGTGTGTGCTGAGGGGGGAGCAGAGTCTGCATGGCTGGGTGAGGGTGAGAGTCTGATGGGGGGAAATGGGGCTGAGGAGGCTTGGTCTTGTGGTTATGGCCGTGGGCTGTGATTCAAGAAAGCGGGATTCAGCTTTGGCTCGGCCACAGCTTCCCTGTCACTTATATTACAGCAGCGCCTAGAGGGCTCCATCAGGGCCATCCAGTGCTAGGTGCTGTATGTACGGAGAGCAAGACACAGCCCTGGGAGGGGAAGTGTTGGCCCCGGGGGTGCTGACCAAGTTGAGAGTGGATCCTGCCCTTGGGCAAGTCCCTTCATCTCTCTATGCCTTGGTTCCCCGCTGTAAAACAGGGGTAGCAATACCGCCTGCCTCCCACTCTCCATCTGTCTTGTCCATTCAGATTGGTGGCTTTCTGGCGAAGTGGAGGTAGCACAATAGGGCCCTGTTGTCACGTGGGCCTTGTAGGGATCATACAATGATAATAAGAACATCTCCAAGTGTCAGGGCTAGTTTTCCCCTGCCTCCTTCCTGGCGCTGATAAACATCCTCCCAGCCAGGAACCCTCAGGACTGTAAATACACAAAGTATATTTTTGCTCTGGACCCAGACTAACAGCTTCAGATGACAGTGGTGGGCAAATGACAACAGATGTCTTTTACCTCCCCGCACACAGGTTTTGTAGTGTATCTTCATGTAATAATCTGCAGGGGGCTTATGTACATTTCCCGGGTTGGCAGTGCCTTTGCCTATCAGGTCTCCCCGCGGTTATCATCCTGTTTTCTTCCAACAGGCGCAGGGAATGAAGTGGAAGCGTGATGCTGAGCTGCCGGAGAACAGACCTTGCTGAACGGTTAGTCTGCAACCTTTGCTTAAACTGTCTCCATCTGTATTAAATGTTATCTGTTTGCCTGGCTAAAGACGTGGGAGTCAGGGGAGCAGAGATGCCTTCGATTGCGTTTATCTTGCGCTTTGAAAGGGCGTTTGAGGGATTAACTCGGGAGCTTGGGGGAACTTTAATGTTCTGATAAGTGGCTTAATGCTGCATCTCCACCCGTCCCAGCCTCCCATCCGTAATGGAGCATTTTCTGGGCCTGAATGGCCCGGTGAGCAGTAGGTAGGTTTAATGTTAGAGCTAAAGAAATTCAGCCAAGCATTTCCCGCTGTCTGAAATGGTGAAGCTAACTAGCTGTAGCTGAACTGGTGCCTTTTCCTGTACTTCTAGCAAGCCAGGTCACTTTAAGGAAGGCTCAGAGAAACAGCCAAATTCAATTGCATCAAAAGAATGGTTGACATTTTTCAAAGTCAATTTGGGGAATGAAACCCTCAGTTCCCAACGAAATGAATGAGAGCTGTGTGGTTAAATATCCCCAAGGGGAGCGTTGAAAATCTCGGCCAGTCCCACTGAGCATTAAAGCCTTAATGCTTTTGTATAGTGCTCTCAAGCCAGAAGAAATCCAGGAGCTTTGCAGGGGCGGATGTTGTTATCCCCACATTGCAAATGGGGAAACAGACATGGAAGTGAAGTGACTTGCCCAAGCCTATGCAGTTGAGCCAGTGGCAGAGCTGGAAATGGAACCCAGGAGTCCTGACTCCCAATCCAGTGCCCTATTTGCTGGGAAAGTGAACTTTGAACAGAACGGTCCCAGAGGAAACTTGCCTTTTATTCCCATCCAATCAAAGAGCAGCTATGATACCATGTGATCAAGGCATCCGATCAAAACAGCTCAATTAGTGAAGCTTTGCAACTCACTAGCTATGGACCAACAATTACTTGCAAAAATTTAGCACATAAATAGTCAAGAAATCTGTAAATTGCTCATGGGCTCTAGCCTGTGAGCTGAGGCCAATCAGCCTTCGTTGGAGAGTTGTACAACAGCCCTGCAGCGTAGTGACATGGTACCGACACCTCCTTGTATATTTCTTCGAGCCCCGTGCACCACAAAGAGTAGCCCTGTCAACAGTGCAGACAGTAACCCGCACTGTGAGGACATAATGCAGATCTTGTAGACCCCCATAACCTGATCGGTCAGGGAATGTCTTCACTGCAGAATTAACTCGGGCTCCGATCTTCGTGTTACCCCAGCCAGCCTTCCCATTCCCACGTCTCTCCACCGAGGTTGGTGCTTTAAACCCAGCCTGGCTGGGGTTGTGGCTTAGAATGGGGGTGCCGTTTTCAACCCTGCTGGGAACCCGCCCCAGGCGCACCCACCCGACAGCTGCCAATACTCCATTACTTTCCCACAGTGCCCCACCGCCCCTGGGTGCTCAGAAGGGCGGACGAGTTCTCCCTTAACTCGCTAGGGATGAATCCTAAAGCGGCTCGGCTCACTGCAGTGTAAGGAAGGATGGGACGTGCTCCAGATGCCCTAGTGACATGCATGGGGCAGTGCAGCATCAGCGAGCACCCTATAACTCAGGTGTGGCTTTGCAGTGGAGACATACCCCCGGTGCAGGAGTATGGTGCAGAACCATAGGGCCTGTCCCAAGTCCAGCAACCTCAGCAAAGGAACCCCCCTGGACCATATTTTCCTTTGCTCCCAGGCCCCCTTTATATTGCTCTGGCAATGTAAAGGACCCTAGATGAAAGGAGAATAGGGCCCTTTATGTTCATTACAGCCAAGTCTCATCTCTTCTGCTGCCCGCCAGTGAAGACATCATGCTGATCATGGCAGAGAAGTCACTGCAGAAAGGTGGGCCAAGGGTGAGTCTGGAGGACCTGGGTCCCCCCCCCCTCTTCCTTGGCCCAGAGAAACCACTCTCCCTTTGTTCCAGTGCAGGAGGAAAGCTCTTTGCCAGCCTGTGCCTCTGGCATCCATCCATCCTCTTTCTTCCCAGCCTCAGCAGCTCTGCCTCGGCTGCTCTGGTGGGAATAGAGATGCCGCCATCTGGATCCGCAGCCTCGGAGCCTAGAGCAGGGGATATTCCTACAGAACCAGCTTCCCCAAGCCCATCTGCATTGCAGATTCCTATGGAAATGATGCCTGGCGTATTCATGTATTCCCTTTCTTCTTCCTCATCTCTGGAGGCTTCAGCCGGTGGCTGGAGAAGCAGGAGGCAAGCGCCAGTCTGCGGAAATACAGGAAGCCCTAAACAGCCTGAGTTGGCAGCAATAGGGCTTCCATCTTAAATGGCACCAGGGGTTGAAGCGGGGCCCTCCAGAGCTGGGAAGGTGAGTCCTGACAGCTGGAGCTGAAGAACCATGCACCACAGTAGGGGCTGTAACCCTCAGATCCTTGGTGGACCGGGCGCACGGGGTGGGAAGGAAGGATGAATAACATCCGCTGACCAATGGGCTACACCTGGAAGAGGCTTGAGGAGGCTGGGCTGTACTCAGGAACTTCCCACAGTCAGATCCCCCACGTGGGGCGACAGAGCGGGCTGAGGTCCTGGCAGCTGCCAGGCAGTGCAGTGTCTCTCGTGTTGAGAAGAGGATGGACTCAGTGAGAAGGAGCATAGAGGGGATTCTCCAGTGAGGCTGCTGGACACCATCTGTGGATCTCTCTGGCTTGTCGGCCCTCAGACTGTGCTGTGCCTAGTGGCCCTTGAGAGTCTCCCAAAGTCTGGGCCTAGGCCAAGCAGGCCGGGAAGGGACCATAGGCAAAAAGGTGGTAACTGAGGTGGAACAGAAGTTGCGAGCTTTTCCCCACTGGAGAAACCCTAAATCCACTCGACCTGCAGGAAGTTTTGAGAGCGGTGGCCAAACCGGACCAAGGGGTCTCTCCCTGCTCATCAGAAGAGGGAACACAGGTGTGTGAAGATGCTCCATTGAACAGCAAGATGCATAGGCAGGCCCTGGGGCTGCCTTGGAAACTGATTTTTTTAAAGGGCGGGGGGGGGGAGGCAATTTACCAGGAGAAACATTCTTGCGTCTACAATGTGTCTAACTCTGCTGTTTAATATTTGATACTGGCCTATAAATAATGCATTTAAATATATAAGCAAGTGGTTAGAGCCCTGAAGGGAGGTGACTGAACTGAGGAGCTGCTATCGCGCTGATTTGGGATAAACGCCCTAAATTATAAAATGGGATACATAAGCACCAAGAGAATCCACGGGGGGGTTAGACAAGCCTGTGATTCTTCTCGCTAACCACGAGATGGCAACCTTTCCCCACACAAATCTAGGCAGTTGTACATCCCTCTGCCAGGCCCTGAACCGTAAGGATCTCAGCTGCTAGTTTTGAGTGGTGGTGGTGGTAGGGAGAACCTAGACTGAAAGAACTCAGCCCGAGTCCTCAGAGGGGCTGAAAATGCTGCTCCCACTGCTTCTTCTTGAGCTATGGATGCTCAGCAGTGAAAACCAGGGCCAAGGTGTTTGAAGAAGGCAGCCTAAAATCATTGGTGCTTTGGGGGAAATGCTTCCCTTTATGCCTAAGGGGAGATGGCAAAACCCCGGTGAGTGTATTTCTCCAAAACCTTGCGGGGGTAGGATACAACCTGCACCATTCCTTTCTCATTCACACATCGCCAGGACAGGGGTTGAAGTGGCTCCGGTTTTGTGCCATTTCTTCAAATGCATATGGAAGGCAGGGGGGGTCTGAGAGTCATTGGGTCACTGGTGTTGCAGAAAACAGAGGCCGTTCAGATCTGGGTTCAATTTCATCCCCACTCCCAAAATTCAGCTAGCTCCAGTTTGGACTGATCTCTGTGCTCAAGGGGCTCTGCTTTCCAAATGCTCCAGTGAGGTACTTACAAGCCCAACACTCCAGTGAGGTACTTACAAGCCCAACACTCCAGTGAGGTACTTACAAGCCCAACACTCCAGTGAGGTACTTACAAGCCCAACACTCCAGTGAGGTACTTACAAGCCCAACACTCCAGTGAGGTACTTACAAGCCCAACACTCCAGTGAGGTACTTACAAGCCGTCTGGGGGTGGGTTTGCTTGTGACTGAGCGCCGCTGTTCTTAAGCATGTTTATAGCAAACAGACAAGTGAATAAGGCAGTAGAGTGGGAGCCAGGGGAACTGAGTTCTGTGCTGAACTCTGCCACTCATTCACCCTGGGGCCTTGGGCAAGTCACTTACGCCAATGGACTTTGGGTACCCAACTGAAGCTACGCTGGGCCTGATCCTCAGCTCTGCTGAGCACCTGCAGCTCCCCTGGGCTTCAGCTGGAGTTGTGGGGGGTGAAAATAATTATAGCCGGGGGGAGTCCTGAGCATGTCTGACCGTCTGGCCCTCGGCATCCCCAGTGAAACCCCTACAGACTGACACATCTGAAACATGGACACTTCTAAAACCATGTTGACTGCCTGCCTATAGCTCCTCAGCCGTACGATGAGCTAAGAAGGGTCTCCCACTTTCGCAGAGTGATTTGAGGAGCTGCCTGTGAAAACCACTAGATGATCCAATAGCATGATCATCACTGAGCCAGTGGAGCGGATGCTCGCAGGGGAGGGGTCACCAGCTGCATGCCAGGGTGTTTTCACCATCATTAGTTGTCTGATGGCATGTCCATGCTGAGCAGAGGTAGGTGAGTGGGTGATTTATTGATTACTGCGGCCACGGCAAAGCGATGTTTTCCCCTTTCCTACAGATCTAACCGCTGGAAGTCAGATTTGTTCACCCCCTCCCAATTGCTTTGAAAGTTTGTAATTTCCTTTGCATTACATTTGTGCTGAAGTTCAAAACGCAGCCATGAAAAGAACCACCCACACAGGCAACAGGGACAAAATATATGCAGGCAAAGTCTGATTGCACCACATGGCAGAATATAGTCAAAGCATCCTCACCTGGGAAAGCCATCCAGCAGAACTGCAGAAACCCCCATCCTGGCAAGGGCAAAGGCAGGGAAAAGCAGGATGCAGCTGCAGTGATGACAGACCTGCGCCTCGCATGCCCCTTTCCTTGGGTCAGCATTGTCTCTGCAAATGATCCGAGAGAGGGTTCAAATGACTTCTCGCCACCTGTGGCTATAGACGATTCTGGTCTTTCTGAGGATCTAGATGCAGGTCGGTGGGTTGGATCAAAGGCCATTACATATTATAGGGGCCGTATTGCAACTGAGGTGCTGTTTAATGGACATGCACCCTTTTTAGAGATTGTGTGTGCTATAGGATGGGGAAATGCAATGACATCACCTCCCCATATACACACACTGAGACGCATCTCTCTGTATGCCCAGAGCTAGCACTCCATAAACAAACCCTGCTGATCAACACGTGAGTAGATCTAACCTCTTCTGTCCAGCAGATAGCAGTCCTGTACCACTCCAAGGAGTGCATTACAGTTCCCCTCCCTGCACCGTCCAGAGTGTAAAGAGCCCGTCTGCTACAAACAGGCCCAATTACTCTACCAGTCGTACACACTACGGAGACTAGGACCCTTATGGAGGCAAAGTCTCCCTTATGGAGACTAGAACCCTTATGAATCAGCTGCACAAACTGGCTTCTCCGGGAGGAACTTAAAGGTGATTTCTAATGAGTCACTTTGTAAGTCCCATAAACCCCTCTGTGCCCTGAGTAGGGGGGAAATCAGGCACTCAATCATAATATCAGTGCAGGGTACCAGGGGTTTGAACCCGCAGCCAGGCATAGGGCTGTAATAATGCCCAGCCACGATACATCAGCTGCACTTAAAACGGCAGCAGCAGGAGAAGAATTTGCAACCTCTGTGCAGAATGCTCCCAGGCCTGTGAAGATGGAGAAATTAGGGAGCCCCTCCCCTTCCTCTGACAGCAGAGGGGATCTAAGTGAATGCACCCCAATGAAATCAAGGCCATTCTTGCCAGTCTCTCTCATTCCTGCCCTCTCAGAGGTAAAAATAAACACAAATCAGAATGTTAAGGCAGTGGCTGAAATGAATGGCCCACTGCATGCAGTTGTGATTCTGTCCAGCCGAAGGCAACACACCTTGTAAGGCTGCAAGACGACGGAGTCCAGTGAATTCCCTGTTAACTGAGGAACAGAGCAATTGCAGGGTTTGTCTCCTTCCTGAAGCAGCCAGTGTTTGAAAGGATCATGTGACTGCACTTTGGGGGACCGCCCTTGTTGAATAGAAATAAGAGAAAAACACATGAAAAATAAGGGACAACACTCAATTTTGAGGGGCATTTTGGCATATCATGTTTTTTTTTAAGTGTATGTTTCTACTGCTTTCAAGTATTCAGTGCAATTATCATAAGCTTCAAGTTGTTGCTTAAAATGGTACTTACTAGTTCTAATACATTTCTACACATCTTTGTTTCTCTGAAATCAATTCATAAAACTCTTTACACATACAACAGAAATTCGCTTTAATGTGGAGCTCAGCTTTAACAGAATCAATATTTAGCAGGCTGCTGCAATCTGTCCAAGTCTGTGGACATAAGGAAAATGTTCCTTTCGCTGCATTTGAGGTAGGAGTGGACATAAGAAATCCTGCAAGTTTTAAGAAATTGGGAGGAAGATGAGCTGGCTACTGTGTTTCAAAGCCCGACCTCTTCACTTGCATTGTGCTCATTGTACCTTCTTTGAAGTCAAACATACCAGTGTCCATACGTGCAAGCATTTGCTGCTTTCTTAGCCATTAATGAACCTTTCCCTTTCCAGTAGTTTTCTAAATTCTCCCTAGCATTTCCCTACCTGCGTTACAAGTACAAAAGCAGGCCTGGGGGTGGAGCAACTTCTATTTAATATCATGTGTTCAAACAAGAAGCCACGTCCATGAATTGCAATTTGGTGCAGTCCTAGGGCCACACAAACAGAAATTGTTTTTAAAGCTTTGTGGTTAGTTTTTGTGAAAAGACTTGTTTCTTCACACTGAATCCTATACTGCAGACACGCTTTAATCAACAGCTGCATTGCTTAGAGCGGCTCTGCAAAGCTTTGATTCAGCCTTCTCTTGCTCATTCGACAAATCAAGGAAATAAGGGGTGTCCTGTAAAATAAGGGATGAGTGATCACCCTAAGGGCCAAATCAATTAAATAAGGGATGGTCCCTTAAAATAAGGGACCGGGTGGGCACCCTACATGAACTTCATCACATAGCTATAGGGGAGATGGGTAACAGGTGGATGGGGAAGAGCAGTATCGGCTTTGATGACATTAACGATACACTGGATTTAGACCCCTTGGTGGTCTGTATGCTGGGATGCAGGCAGCTCTTCTTCCTGGCTGGCCCTTTGCAGAGCTAGCAGGCTCATTGGTCATCTATATTAGAAATGCCAAGCATGACATTTATTGGGGTTTGCTGTGCCCCAAATCCAGATGCACCCCAGCAGTGGGGACATTTGGAGTCAGGTTGGAAGATCACAGCTGTCTCTGTCTCTAAAGGGCCAAACCAAATCCCTGAACCTCAGTCCTGGGACTGGCTCAAAAGGGCTGTAAACCTCCCAATACCTTGTCAGATTTGCACAGACCATGACAGGACTCCTGGGTTTAATGCCTAGATTGCCATGTTACCTCGGGCAACATGATAAGGGCACGGCATGCTGGTAAGCCACTGATTTTTTCCCCTGGCCTCATCCAAAAGGACAATACCCTGCTTACATTACAGGGAGCAGCGCCTGCTGATTCTAAAGGCTACTCTCGCAGGCAAGTCACTTTGCCCCAGGCACCCTAAGAAATGGGGATACAAATACAGAGCTAGCTCCCAAGCTGCATGGCTAGGAGAGAGTCTGGGCAGCAGTTGGAAATGTAAAGCTGGATGAATGCTATGAAGTGCATAGCTTATTCAATAAGTCTCGCCTGCATTCATCACATCTTTTATTCAGTGGATACTTTTCCAGCCGTTATGAGCAGAAGGTAGCATCTAGAGGTTCCAGTCCGGGACCCCATTGTGCTTGGAGCTGTTCACACACACAAGAAAATGACCGTCCCTTTCCCAAAGAACTCACAATCTGATTTTGAGGACTCTGCAATTCAGCATATACTGGTGAAATGAATCCAGTAATGTAATTGGCAATGTGCTGTTTCCCTGCTATTCATAGAATCATAGAATCTCAGGGTTGGAAGAGACCTCAGGAGGTCATCTAGTCCAACCCCCTGCTCAAAGCAGGACCAACACCAACTAAATCATCCCAGCTAGGGCTTTGTCAAGCCTGACCTTAAAAACCTTTTTTTTTAATTCAAGCAGCCCTACTGTCTAGCTGACTTGATTGTGCCCATCGGTGTGGCATCTGGCACCAGACCAGACTGAGGCAAAAACTGCCGTAGAAGGGCGAAATGAAAAGGAAAACTAAAGCACCTAATTTTTAGGTGCACTGACAGCCACCACCGCTTCTTTTGAGTTCAATGGAAGCAGTGGGTGCCAGCACCTTTGAAAATCGGGGATCAGATAAACTCTCCATCCTTCTGGGAAAACCTTGTAGTGCTTCCTAACGGAGGGTGTCCACAGGGCTGTTTGCCCCTAATTCTGACTCCAGATTTGTGACACTGTTCAAAAGAGAGACCACCTAAATGCAACTCTTTAAATGCAAAGTAATGAACATTGGAAAGCATAATCCTACCTATACATATACAATGATGGGGTCTAAATTAGCTCTTACTGCTCAAGAAAGAGAGCTTGGAGTCATTGTGGATAGTTCTCTGCAAACAACCACTCAATGTGCAGTGACAGTCAAAAAAAGTGAACAGAATGTTGGGGATCATTAGGAAAGGGATAGATAATAAGACAGAACATACCATATTGCCTCTATATAAATCCATGGTACACCCACATCTTGAATACGGTGTGCAGATCTGGTCACCCCATCTAAAAAAAGATATATTGGAATTGGAAAAGGCACAGAAAAGGGCAACAAAAATGATTAGGAGTATGGAACAGCTTCCATATGAGGAGAGATTAATAAGACTGGCACTTTTTATCTTGGAAAAGAGACAATGAAAGGGGGATATGATTGAGGTCTATAAAATCAGGAATGGTGTGGAGAAAGTAAATGAGGACATGCTATTTACTCCTCATAACACAAGAACTAGGGCTCACCAAATGAAATTAATAGGTAGCAGGTTTAAAACAAATGAAAGGAAGTATTTCTTCACACAATGCACAATCAACCTGTGGAACTCCTTGCCAGAAGATGTTGTGAAGGTCAAGACTGTAACAGGGTTCAAAAAGGAACTAGATAAGTTCATGGAGGATAGATCCATCAATGGCTATTAGCCAGGATAGGCAGGGATGCACAACCAATCTCTGAAGAGTCCCTAGCCTCTGTTTGCCAGAAGCTGGGAATAGGCAACAGGGGATAGCGTGTTCAAGCCTAGGGCTATACTGGCTCCACCAAAGTCAAAAAAGACATGTTGGACTTAGCCAAAAGCAACCCAGAGTTCAGTGTGGTAAGACACAGTGGTTCTTCCCTCCTAAACCAGCAGTTCAAATCCAGTTCAGAGAGGCTAATATCTGTTGGGTTGCTTGGTGGACCTATGTGACATGAGCTGATGGGTTCTCAGCCCACCTTCCAATGAGACAGGGGTCTCCATCCTGAGGGGCAGCCTCAAGGGAGAACCCAAAGACACAGTGAATTTGAATCCCTTCCCTAGAGATGGTCCCTGCAGATCAGGGAGCTGCAGTGACTTAGAGTAGGAGGTCATTGGCAGAGCTCTGACGGTGATATTTGCCTCCCCTCTGTGTGGAAGCAGGGGACTTTGAGACTTAATTTGTGAATGGCTGCAAAGTGCCCTGCACAGAAGCTGCAGTAACAGGATGAAGAATCAGAGGGGTAGCCATGTTAGTCTGGATCTGTAGAAGCGACAAAGGGTCCTGTGGCACCTTATAGACTAACAGAGGTATTGGAGCATAAGCTTCCCACTTCTTCGGATGCAAGCAGTGGAAATGTTTCCACTGCTTGCATCCGAAGAAGTGGGTATTCACCCACGAAAGCTTATGCTCCAATACCTCTGTTAGTCTATAAGGTGCCACAGGATCCTTTGTCGCTTCTACAGGATGAAGAATATTGACCATTATTGCTCAGAGTGTCCCATTTTGGCTTATTTGGTCTTCCCCCCCCCTTATTATTTTGAAACACAACAGCTGCCCACGAAGGGATGAGACACCCCAGGCTGGAAACAAGCAAGCAACTAGCAGGAGAGCCTCCTGCTCTTCCATTTCTGAGCCAATGCACCTCAGTCCTGTCCTGCAGCACCCCCAGCCCAGAGCCAAACATTGGGTGATCTTCATGCATACATCCTCCAAGGATGGACGCTGAAGATGCTAAGGCAGAAGATTCTTTGCTTCTGTCTCTATGGTTCATTGAACAATAAGAACTTGAAGAACTGAATTGGATGCCTTTTTTGTTTGGGCTTTTACTGGGGGGCGGGTGGGGATTAATACCTGTCTGTATTCGTCAAATGTCTCCATTTGCAGCCATATCACGAGAGTTGGAGGCCGAGAGCAATCCATAGTTGCCATAACAACTAATAAACTGCAATTAGTCAAAGAGCAGAGAAAAGGGTGCAGAGAACAAATGGGAAAAGGGAGAAAGAGATTTTTCAATGAATATTGATACTGATCAGAAAGCCTGATAGGAAGCATGTTAGGGGGGAACCTGGGCATGATTTCAGATGCCTCAGGGATGGTGGAGGAAAGAGAAAACAAACCCATTCAACTTTTTGTGACCCTCTCCCTCCGTTATATTTATTGCCACCAGTGGTGCAAGTTTGGTGACCTCAGCCTCCATCTTTGGAGGATGTATGCACCAGAAGATCGCTGAGCATTTGACGATTGAATTTGGGGTGCAGGGCTGGATAGGTAGTGGGCAATGCAGGACAGGACTGAGGTGCATTGGTAGAGCTGTGTGTTGGCTCAGAACTGGTATAGCAGGGATGTAGGTGTGGGGGCAAGTCTGTGGGGCATGAAGGGGACTGAGTTGGGACTGGGAGGGTATAGGGTCCAGCTGAAGTGAATGAGCAGAGTTTGAGGACCTAGGAGAAGAGCACAAGGATCCATTAGGCCACAGTGTAGTTTAGACTAGAGCTGGTGACATTTTTCATCTGACACTTTTTTGGGCAAAAAATGCAGGTTCAGTGACACCAAAACTTTTTGCAAATTTTATATCAGTGTCACTCAATTGTTTTGGTAAAAAAACAACCCCAAAACAACCACCCTCACACCCCTAAAATAAAAAAAATCTGAACTCCCCCTCCCCCCCCAAGTTTTGACATTTTGGAAGCAAAACATTTTAATTGTTTGGTTGGAAACAATTTTTTTTTTAAATTAAAAAATAACCATAAACATTTTAAATGCTCAGAATCAAACCAAAATGTTTCATTTCCAGTTGAACTAAACATTCAGTTTGAGCCGAAATGATTTTTTTAAAAAACTTTTGGTTAGGTGAAAATTGAAAAAAAATTGTTTTCGGTTTCACCTGAAGCAATTATTTTTTGAATAGCCAGTGAATATCCATAATTTCCCCAGCTCTAGACAATGAGTCTGTGAGTTAAGACTGCCATGCTCTGACAGAACTGACTGCATTCCTTCTGCCTGGAGCAAGATTGGGCAGTCACTCCCCTGCTTTCAGAATGACAAAGCTCATGTTAAATTAACACAGCACAAGCAACAAAGGATGTCCAGGTAGGAAGGTCCATCCTGCAACATCCCCATGGGAGATGCTTCCTGCAGGTCATTGCTAAAGGAATCTGTTGCTCACTGTCAGCTACCAGCTAGCTAGATAGATAGGAGCTGGAGGGTGAGGGAACTTATAGGAGGACAGAAGAGCAGGGCCCTTTGGGTGTGACCTATATGGCATTTAGGCCATGGGCCCGCTTTCTGCACAGGGGTTAATTTAATCCTGTCTGAGCATGCTCTCCCCCGATAACAGTCCACAGGACATTAGGCAGTTTGCGGGGTTCTGCTAAGAAGTTGGCCTGCCTCTAATTCGATCTCATGCAAACTTTATTACCACTGGAAGTCAACTGTAGGATACTTACATGGTGTAATATTCTATCGGTACTGTCAGATTCCAATAAGGACCGATCCTTGTATCTTTTGGTCTTGGCAATGTATTATTCATGTGCTCTCGTGTTCCTGTACAAGCAAAGGAAACTTGCTAAAGATTAATTCCCCCCCGCCCTCTCTCTCTCTCTCTATATATATATATATATAAACAGGATTTTTTAAAGGACTTGGATCTGTTCAAAGAGCTGCATTCTCCATGCAGCCGGAGTAGCTGCTGGTTCCATTCCTGCTTTTCTTCTCCCCCACCCCCAGTGCCCCACGCTCCCCATTCTGTTAGATATCTTGTCTCCTTAGTATTACCGCCGCACTTCCTTTTCATATGCCTGAAATATATACTATTGTGTTTCGACTTTAGTTTTGTGCAGAAATTCCTTTCATGTCTCATCTTCTGTAAGGTCCTTTTTTCTTGGCAGTCAAGTGCATGAATGTTTGCTGCCAGGAGATTTCGCTTCTATTGTATTCTGGGGTATTATAATATTTTTTGTTCTATATTGTCTGCGACGTGTTGCTTTATTTTTTTTCTTTTTGCTAACGTTCCTTTTTCCATGCAGATGCTACCTGGTTCTCTACAAGCATCTTCCCTCACTCTTCTCCCAGTGAGGATGGAAGAGAATAACCCCCCAAACCAGGTATGCAAGAAAATAGTAGAATAGAGAGCTTCAAATAACAACACTTGGCATCTTCAGTTAACTAATTAGCCATAACACACCTGTGCTGAAGTTATTACTAGCCTTCCTTCTGCAGATTAGGAAACTGAGTCACAGAGAGACAAAGTGAGTTGTTTAAGGTCCCACAGTGACTTGGTGGCACAAAGGAGAATAAGATTCAGAAGACCTGTGTCCCCCTCCACCCAGGTTCTCGGCACATTAGCCTGGGAAATGTCAGTTATGTTAACCCTGCTTTAAACTGGCATGGAATTAATTTCTCTAGCTTAAACAGCATTCCCCATCCCCTCTTTTCTGTGACTTGCTGATTTGGATTGGAACCATTTCCAGCAATAAATGGGGCAGACCACCAGCCCTGAAATTGCAGAGAATGGACACAGCCGCTTTTGGAGAGCTGCATACTCAACCGCCAGGCAGCTCTCAGTGACAACAGGGAATGATGATGATGGCCTAGTGGTAGAGAAGAGACAGGCAGAATAGAGCAAGTGAGACCCAGCCCTGTTGCGTTTGCATTAAATATATCTGAGAGGAGAACTGGGAAATAAAAATAAGCACTGGTTTTCATTCAGAGATTGAGTCAACTAATCAAGCAGATGGAGCAGGAAAGATCTCTATGCTAATGCAACACTCTCAGCAGTAACCAATGAAACTTTAGATGACTCCATCCAAACTCTAATTGGCTGAAAAACCATCTCTTCAGCCTTTACTGAATGAACAAAGGAGCTGGTGTGCCTATGGAATACCTCTATCTATAGACAGTATTGCCAACTCCAAGCATTCAATAATCATAAGTCAGCCCCTTTGCAAAATCATGAGATTGGCTTACAAATCGTGACACTTTACATAATAAATGTTGGGCCCTTTTCATTTGCTTCTGTTTTTTGATCTTTGAGGGAATCACATTTTCAAGTTTTTCTCCACAACCACGAGGGCTAGAAACTTACTTAAGAATTTCAACTTTTTTTTTAAAGTAATAACATGAGTCCTGGAGCTGGCGCTTTAAGAAAACAAAATCTATCGCATGATTAATATTGACATCATGAGAATTGTAAACACTGTGGTGTGTCTGTTTTTTGAATGGGACAGTGGCATAAAAGCTGATTTAAATGCTCAAATACTCAAACACAGATTAAGGGAGAAGGTGTCCTTAGAGGAAGAAGGAGCCCAGAAACAGGTGCCAAGTTTTCCTGCAATTTGATGGCTCTATAGGAGAGGTTGAATTATTATTAATAGGATGGTCCTGCTATCCAAGATCAGACAGCTCCTTTCCCCCCTGCACTGTCCCGCTTTCCTGGCCCTGATGAAGACGCACCTGCTGACTGCAGCTCAAGCACACAGCTTATTTTTAATGACGTCTCATAGCAGGAAGTCAGAAACCTCCCGAACTATTCCAATTAGATCAGGAGCCTCTAGAGGCTTGATCAGAAAATCTGGATGAGAATGCTGAAATACCCTGGAAGGAAACGCATGAGTATATATGGGGCAGGGACGTTCCAACCCTGAAGCCATGAGACTTCACCACTTATACCACCGCCAGAAGCAGCGAGTTATATGGCTCCAGGACTAAGTGAACAGGGTCAGGAAGAAAATGCAGTCCTGTCCCTTACAGTGGTTCTCCCCTCGTTTCAGTCCATGGACCACCAGTTGAGAACCACTGGCCTAACAGCAGCGCCTACTCACACCATCTGACTTTGGACAATATTCGTGTGGACCACTGAAAACGTCACCATAGACCACCGGTCGAGAACCACTGCAAGTTTAAAATGTCTTCTGTTTTGCAAGAGGGAAGTGTCTTTTTTTTTTTAAAAAAATCATCCTATAGAATGCATCCTGCAGGGCAGAAGGACTTTTAAAGGACCGGGATAGTGGTTGTCACCCCAGAAACTTCATCTATGTGTAGAATTGAACTCAGGTAGTCCCGGTGTCAGAATACGGCAGGAGGGTATCGCTTTGTGGGTCTTGAAGCAGAAGTGCCGGAGATATCACAGGACCAGACCTGTCCCATGGCAATCCCAGCCCAGTTCAGTAGACTCAAGGAAAGGTTCAGATCATCCTCGAGAAGCGTCCGATTTTTGGAGTGAACCTTTGGAAGGTCTCCCATCTCTGATGGAATCTCCATCTCTGGAGATATTTAAGAGTAGGTTAGATAAATGTCTATCAGGGATGGTCTAGACAGTATTTGGTCCTGCCATGAGGGCAGGGGGCTGGACTCGATGACCTCTCGAGGTCCCTTCCAGCCCTAGAATCTATGAATCTATGAATCTCTAGCAGCTGCTCCACCAATCTTCCCATCAAGGAGTGGGGTGAGGGGTGGGGAAACACGTTGGGCTGCCAGCTAATTTTTTGTTTGTTTGACTTTCCTAAGGCTTTTTTATGGGGCTGCCATAAAAAAAAGACACTCATTAGGCGGTGTTGATTTTCATTAATGTTGATTCACCTAGAGCTTAATCAATCTTCTGTGACCGACGACCCCATTCCCAAGGGAGAACAAAGCTGCTAACAAATCAGCCTCGCAGACTGGAGGTAGAGCAGGCAGCTGCAGGCGCCAGAACAGGAGCTGTGTGGATTACCGTACTGTGCACAGGAACAATGGCACGGAGCTGGCTCCTCGCAATTTACATCTTCATTGAAACATGGTCAGGGCAACACTGTCATTCTTCTCCCTTACTGTAGCCATTATTAGTCTCAGCCCTTTGTGTGCACAGAGAGGTGTAGGAAGGAGGGTGGACTTGCGATTAAAGCCCTGGGCTGGGGCTCAGTCGCGTTGGGTTTAATTCCTGGTTCTGCCACGGACTCCCTATGTGACTAGGCAACTCACTTAGGGACAGTTTTTCAAAAGAGCCAGTGTGATCCTGGGTTCCCTGTTCAAAAGTGACTCGGGGCTTATACACATTAGCATTTACTGCAGTAAACTTAAATCGCTTGGGGGGCGGGGGGTGGGGGTGGGGGTGAAAAAGCCACACACACCCCCGAGCGATGTAAGTTACACCGATCTAAGCACCGATGTTGACAGAAGTTCTCCTGCCAACATAGCTACCGCCGCTCGGGGAGGTGCAGTAATAATGCTGACGGGAAAGCTGTCTCCCCTTGGCATAGAGCGTCTGCTCTAGCTTCACTACAGCAGCGTGGCTACGTTGGTACGGCTGCGTCCCTGTAGCGATTCTATTGGAGACTAGCCCTTAGGCCAAACTCCCTTTGACAGTGAGACTTGGGCTTCTATATGTCTAAGTCACCTTTGAAAATCAGATGTAGGCTCCTAAGTCACTTGGATACTTTTTAAAAGTTGCCCTTATCTCTATGTGCCTCAGTACTCTCTCTGCAAAATGGGGATGGTTACAGAACTCTCATACCTTGCGTAAAGGTATAGATACATCCATAAATATCTGGGAGCCACTCAGATACCATGATGACAGGGAGCTTATGACTACCCAGTATATTTAATTCCAGATCATAAAGAGGTTCACACTGGAAGCATCTGATGCACTGAAATGCTTGGATTTTGCACACTGAGGGCTTGTCTGTGTGGGGACATAGAGTAAATCTGAATTAACTCAAGGTGTGAATTTAAAGTGGATTAGTTAAGCCTCATTTAACCCCTGTACGAACACCCTCATTCTGAATTAAAGTTGCCTTAGGGTATGTATGGCCCAGGTCATCTGACTTTGGCTTGTGGGGCGATAAAACTACAGTGTAGACGTTCAGGTTCAGGCTGGAGCCCGGGCTATGGGACTCTCCCCTATTGTGGCATTTCAGAGCCCGGGTTTCAGACCAAGCCTAAACATCTACTCTGCCATTTTATAGCCCCCTCGCCTGAGCCCCACGAGCCTGAGTCAGCTGACTTGGCCAGTCGTGATCATGCCGCAAGTCTTTTATTGCAGCACAAACATACCCTTAATTCGGTTGAGCTGAATTCACTTCCAAAGTAAATTAAGCCAAACCGAATTAAGACCACTTTAATTCTGAATAATAGCATCCACAGAGGGAGGACAAATTCACACCTTGGGTTAATTCAGATTAACTTTCCTGTGCACACAAGCCCTAAGGGAAAATGTAAAGTGCATCAGAATTTCCCATGAATCTAATCACCTTTCTGCCTGTGTTCAAATATTCTCTACTCCCCCTAGAGACATTGCTGCTCAAACCATCTCATTTCCCCCTTCTCATCCAGCAGCGGCGGCATAGGGCCTGATTCTGCTCTCAGTTCCAATGGTGAAACCATGGCGAGCACCGCTGAAATCAACAGAGTACTTGCAAAACTTGTGTAGGCGGTGTGACGGCTGTGGAGCTGCGCTGCAGGAATGTACAAATGCGGTACGTTGATCTGGTTATCAGGAGGTTTACTGTACGAATACGTTGGTCTAGTTTCACAGGGGGCTGTAAGGGAAACAAGCAATGAGGAAGGAGAATAGCTCCAGGTAAGCCAGCGCTCCGCCAACCCTTGCGGGGTGTTACGGGACAATGGCAACGCCATTGGCTCTGAGGAGTCTGGTTTGACCTCTTGGGTAGCTTGACAAGCAGGGCCCAGGAACAGATGAGAACAAACAAACTCTGGCTGGATATTAATATTAATAATATTATCATAGCACCTAGGGGCCCCAGCCATGGGCCAGCCCTCCATTGTGCTAGGCACTGTACAGACACAGAACAAAAAGATAGCCCTTGATAAAACAGACTCTCTCTTTCCAGAGAGGTCAGAGTTGACTCCCATAGGGAAGAATGGCCTGTTGAATCAGCACGGCCAATACCCAGGGGGCTGTGGGCCATCACCTGGTCCAGGAGTGAGGGAATGCTAGAATTCCATCCCAGGAGAGCTACAGGTGGGATCTGAATCAGACCCCTCAGGCTGACAGTGCCACGCTGTAGCATCCCTCCTAGCAGAAGAAAAGGCAGGACTCAGTTGTCATGAAATTAAAGGAGATTCTGTAGCGAGGCTGCCAGACTCAGGCAGACCCTGGGGTTCCCGCTGGCTCCCTCGCGCTCGGCTGTGCTGCCTCGCATCCCTACATACCTGCTGCCCACATACCGTGTCATCATGAACCCACCGACTCATTTCATAGGGGCTGCCAAACAGCCATCGGATTGGTAATGACTTTCCCTCGCCAGCCCGGGCTGGATTTGAACAGCAGGTCTAGAGGTGAAAGGCTCCTGATCCCATTACCGATCCAATTTCCTGGAGTTTTACAGGTTAGATAGGAGCTGCCGGAGCGGAACAGCCCGACAGGCCATTGAGCCTGGTGTCTCCTCTCCGGTAGCGGCCGGCGTTTGGCGCTCAAATAAAGGCCATCCCATTATTTGTTTTGTAATTGAATATCGCCTCGCCGTGTGCATATCTCATTCAGGAAAGAAAAGGCCTCAGGGAAGGGGGGGGAAGTCTGTTGCGTGGGTGCAGGCTGTAGGGGAGGGTCACACCCTGTGTCTCCTAGGGTCCCTGTCCTACCAGAGCACTAGATACCTAGGCATGTGAGGGGTAGGGGCGAGGGGGCAAGAGCAGGAGACACTGTGCAGGCTGTGAATAGAGACTGGGTGCCCTAAACCCTTTGCAGAGCTCCTTTGTGACTCTAAAAGCTGCTCTTGGATGGGCGCTGGGCCAGTCCCTTCACAGGGAGAGGAGTGTCCGTGCTGGCCTTCACCACAGCAGGGGCTGCCTGCCTGTCACAGGGCCTGCTGCCCATGGTGAGAAGCAGAACTGCCTGTGTGTCGTTGCCAGCGGCTGCTATCCCCGGCGGGATTAGCCAAGGCAATCTGTCTCCTTCTGCTCTCCAAGGGACCAGGCTGGTGCATGAATGAGCCCAATTTGCAGGGAAGCAGACATGAAGCTGACATCTCTAGTATAGGTCAGCAGCCCAGGCTACAAGCCATGGAGGTATGTTCTGGCTTCATCAACAAAGGGCCCCACTCTGGTGGCAGCCAAGGACACCCGCGATGAGGAGAGGGTGTCCAGGGTATTAACAAGTGTGATTTGTGAATATTTGTGGGTGCAGGGGGAGGGAGGCAGGGGGCGGGGCTAGGACCACCGGACACCTGCAGGAGTTTCCTCAATTAAATTGCCAAACAAATGTGTCTTCTGTAGATGCTGCTCCCACTGCACGGCTGACCAGGACTTCAGAACAGCCACAGTGAGTACAGGCCGCTCAGGAATAACCTGCCCCAGGCTCACCCTGGGACAGGACCTTGGGTGCTTCAATCAGTTCTACATGCCCAGTTGGAGGCCATATGCTCACTGAAGCCACTAGCGGCTTATACTGATAAGATTTAGGGCACGGGTTCTGACCCAGCTGTGATGACTCCTAGAGGAGCAGGTCTCAGGCGGCTGTGGACTCCCTACCCTTCCTATATTGTTAAATAGGCGAGGGATTCTGGCTAGACAGGAGTGTTCCCTTATGGAAAAGGTTGAGAACCACTGGCTTAGAATATTTATTTCAGGCTCCCAGAGACCTGGGACAAACCTACAGGACATCTCAGACTGGCCACATAAGACTTCAGTAAGGAAAACACTGGGGACCTTTGAAGTTCCTATCCTGCACAGGGGGTGAACTTTACCAATTCCTGTGATGCGCCACCTCTGTTTTCAAAACTGGGTCAAAGTGAGGCTGGGCTTTGTGCAAACCCTTCTGCCCAAGGTGGAAATTTCATCCAGGGAGAATGAGACTCTTACAGTTTCCTCCCATAACTCCGGTTCTGACCCTGATGGCACCCCGAGGGGGTGGACGGGAAGGAGGGGTTTGAGCCCATGAAATCTGGAGTCTGGATGGTCTGTGTCATAGACGTCCCTGTCTCTGATGATGATAGATGATCAACCTGTGTCTTGGGGAGAACGTCCCCTTTGTCTGCGGGAGGGGAATTCAATAGAGAGCACAACGGGTGCTGGAAAGCATGTGACTGTGGAGTGGCTGGGAATGTCTAGAGCTTAAATGATGGGTTGTGCTGTGGGTAGAGAGACTGAAATATTCATTGTAATGTTGCAGGTACAGGGCAAAGACAATTTCCTTTAATCTTCCTTAGGGTAGGGTAACAACCTACTGCTTACATTGCTGAGACATCCTTTATTTTGAGGTACCTTATTTGGTACCTAATGTCCCACATCCTGTGTCCAGTCCATACAGGGCTCACATTGTCCCATAGGGCAGCAGTAACCACTCAGACTAGAGGATCACAACTCTATGTTATGAGTCCCACGCCTTGCTGCCCTGTGTATGATTTTGTGTCACGAGTATTACAGGGTCGGATGCTGTCCTATGTGTTATAAGTAGAGCTGATTGGGAAATTTATGGACGTAACATTTTTAGCTGAAATATGTCTATTAATCAAAACTGAATTTTTGCAGGAAAGGGTCCATTAAATTGAATTTCTGGACTTGAAAATTGTTTAGGAAAAAAATGTGGAATGTGTTAAAATGTCCCATTTTGCCATTTTCTCAGCAAAAAAAAAATCCACGTTTCTGGTTCCAAATGACTTTTCATGTCCAAATTTCAGCTAATTAGAGTAAAAAGAAATGGTTGAACTTAAAATGAAATGTGTCAAAATTATCCAATGAAACATTTCGATTGACCCAAATAAAAAAAAAATTGGCCTTTGGTTTCGCAAAATTTTTTGAGATTTCGATTTTTCATCCTGATTCAGGATAGGAAAATGTTTTAAAGTCTCAAAAAAAAATTATATTTTTGTATAGCTTGTCCTTTGTTTCATTGAAGAGCAGCCGGTCACCCTTGCTGGATGTTCCATCTTTCAGATGAGACACACAGCCAAAGATCCTGACTTGGGAAGGGTGGAGGATGTGCTGTTTGAGTCTAGATTTGTTCCAGGCTGGAGTTCAAGAGAGGGTTTGAGAAGAGGAGCTGGGTTTGGAATTTACAGCACCAAAATCTTGCAAGAGTTTGCTAACAAATGGCATCGACATCATTCCAATTGGTGCATGTTCAGAAACTCTGCAAATCAAACCTCTAGGGCTTAGTGGAACTGAAGCGTTGCTGGCCCTTCTGCTCAGAGGCGAATTCCACGCTTGGGGAAGGTTGCTCAATGTTCATAGATGGGGGGGAAGAGGTTGAATCCAATCCAGGATCCCCATGTGTTCTTGTGCATTAGCCGACATCCCTTTGTAGGGGAGCCAATCTTACAAGACTGATTAATTTGCCCACCTGAGTGGTAGTCTTTCAATTAGAAACCTCCAAGAAAACAAACCCATCCATGGCAATCAATAGAGAAATAATTTTGCAAATTGTGGGCATAAATCATTCGTGATAGGTGTGCCTGTGTGTTTGTTAAAGGACAAAAAGAGGTAAATCAATTTTCTTTATTAGAACACAGTCACTCTAGCTATTACTACTTTAAGCAGGTGAAGAGGGGAGGGAGCAGGTTGGGGTGAAGATGAGTGCTCTCTGCATTCCCCAGGGCTTGCCTTTTATACTGAGAGATTTAACTGGGGAATCAGGTCTGGAAGCCTTTGTAACAGCTGAGATCATGTTCCAAAACAACTCCATGGTAGAACTGAGCGACTCTTGTGGGTGTAGGTGTGAGTGGTGTGTACTTCTGTGGAGAGTCACACAAAGAACAGAATTTTCAGTTCACTAGCAATTCTGAAAAAGCTAAAAAAACAGCAGTTTGGGTCGAACCAAAACCAATTTGTTTTGAAATTTTCGGCCAATCAAAATTATATATATATCTACATATATATAATGAAATGTGTGAATGAAATGCCTAAAACATTTTGTTTCAACAAAATCCAAACATTTTGTTTAAATTTTGACCATTTTAATGTAAAAATAAAATTAAAGGGAATTTGGAACAAAAAGGCATTTCGAACCAAAAAATTGAAACTTTTTGTTTAAAAAATGTCAAAACAAAATGTTTAAAAAAAAAATGTGGAAGTTTATTTTAGGGTTGTTTTCTTTTTTTTACTGAAACAATTTGGTGAAACTGACATGAATTTGTGAATGTTTCGGTTTTGATGTCACTGACCATTTTTTGCTGAAAAAAGTTTTAGCTGAAAAATTTTGCTCAGCTCTAGTTGTGTATGTGTTTTTGTGAGCGAACATTGTGGGGTGGGGTGTGCTAACCCTGTGCATAGAAGAGAATTGCATCCTCTTTGCAGTTATGTGTAGGTGCAAAGAAGGCCTTGTGTTTGAGTAGCGTGTGGTGTTATTGTGTGAAACTGCACATAAGCACAAAGAGGGAATTGAAATAGAACCCTGTTCTTCTATTTGTGTGAGAGTGCTGCGTCCTGTGAGTGTGTTGGGGTGTGTGTGTGTGTGGTGAGTGTGTGAATGATGTGTGTTGCTCTGTGGTGTGTGTGTGACATTAACAAATGAAGAGAGGAAACGCATTTTTTTTGGAAACCACACGCCCAGCCAATTATCTTAGTGTCAAGGAGGATTAATTAGTGTTTACTATCATATTTGTATCTTCATGGAGTGGGGAGCAGAGTCATCTCCCTGTGTTTTCATGCACCATCTCACTATGTTGCCACAGTGCACTGATGCTGTGTTCTGATGCCTGAGAATGCTTTGGTAGCAAAGGATGTAGGCCATGCTCACAGAATGGGGGACTTTATCCTGGGAAGCCGTGACTCTGAAAAAGATTTGGGGATCACGGTGGATAATCAGCTGAACATGAGCTCCCAGTGTGATGCCGTGGCCAAAAGGGCCAATGCAAACCTTGGATGCATAAACGGAAATCTTGAGTAGGAGCAGAGAGGTTATTTTACCTCTATATTTGGCACTGGTGCATCTGCTGCTGGAATAATATGTCCAGTTCTGGTGTCCGCAGCTAAAGAAGGATGTTGATAAATTGAAGAAGGTTCAGAGAAGAGCCATGAGAATGATTAAAGGATTAGAAAACATGCTTTACAGTGCTAGACTCAAAAAGCTCAATCTATTCAGTTTAACAAAGAGAAGGTTAAGGAGTGATTGATAATAGTCTATAAGTACCTACATGGGGAACATATATTTAATAATGGGCTCTTCAGTCCAGCAGAGGAAAGTATAACATGCTCCAATGGCTGGAAGTTAATGCTAGAGAAATTCAGACTGGAAAAAAGTGTTCATTTTTAACAGTGAGAGTAATTAACTATTTTAATAGTGGGTCAGGGTTGTGGTGGCTTCTCCATCACTGGCAATTTTTAAATCAAGATTGGATGTTTTTCTAAAAAATCTGCTCTATGAGTTACTTCAGGAAGCTCTCTGGCCTGTGTTATACAGGAGGTCAGACTAGATGATCACACTGCTCCCTTCTGGCCTTAAAATCTATGCGATGGATTCAGGCCTCTACAGCTGGCCTGCAGGTTGTGAGACAGACCCTAGGAACATGGGACTATCCCATCTGGTGGCATCCCTTCTTTCCCCCAAATATCTCTTCTAGGGTCACCCATTTCATTTCAATATAGGGTCATTTCATTTGACAGCTCCCTCTCCCTTCAGAACCTTGTTCTCTTCACAGTACCTAAGCATATTGGTAGATAGTGTGGGCTCCTGGCTAGGGTTTTGGAATGACAGTCAGGAGATCTCAGTTCCCAGCACTGACCTTGGGCAAGTCACTTAGTCCCATGTGCTTCAGTTTTCCCATCTGTAAAATGAACGCAATGATACTGATCTTACTTCCTACAGTGTTTTGAGTACAGCTCCTAGCACAACGGGGTCCTGGTCCAAGATTGGGGCTCATAAGTGCCACAATAATAATAAAAATGGAAAGCAACTTAGTATTCTAAAGGGAATTTTGCTATTACATTTAAACAGGAGCAGGATCAGGTTCATTTTCCTGTCCTGATTTGCAGCCGTTCTGCTGGGTAAGAGCTGTTCTATTGCCTTATATATGTGTGGCTGCTTCTCAGCGAGCTGAACTAATGCCCATGAGCTTCTCTTTAAAGGAACCACATATTTTCATTGATTTTGAATAGTACAGATGAGAAATAACAGCTTCACAATAAAAACAGGGAGATTAATAACCCGGCGCTTGGCACGCTCTGCCGACTAGATCTGAATAAAATGTAACACAGATACATGGTCAGAGAAGGTCAAGGTTTTTAAATCTAACACAGAGCTAAGTAAAATATTGAGTAACTAACTGGATTCCAAAGCTCATAAAATGTTGATAGCGCCGAATGTCGGTGGGAATGTATCTCCTCATCTTTTAGAAAGGAGCCGGCGCTTGGCTTGATCTTTACTCATTTCAGAAACACCTCTCCAGCGGTGCAGAAGGGAGGAGAGAGAATGAACAACATCAGATAGTTTGTTAGAAGCAGCAGTGAAGGCTACACCCTAGCGATACCTCAAGCATTGATTTCTTAAGCCAGGCAGCAGGCTATGTCCATTCTTGGAGAGGCGAGCACGTAGGAAATGTATGTGTAGACTGAGCACCAGCCTGACTGCAGAGTTGTATTTTCAGCTTTGCCTTTGGTTCAGGTCTTTACTTTCTACTCCCTTGTGTGATCAGTTAGCCCCATGCAAAGTGGATGCAAAGTGCTACCTGATCAGAAGTCTCCACTTGCTTCCATTCCATACCCCACTGGCATGGGGGTAAATGATGCAAGGTAGTGGGAAATTGGGGCATTGGTCTGCGGTATTATCCGCATGCTTTGTAAAATGGGGATGGAAGCATGGTCTTGTGGTTAATGCGCTGGACTTGGGCTCGGGAGATCTGGATTAGGTGCCTGACTCTGCCGCAGAGTGCCCGTGAGACCGTGGGCAAGTCATTCAGAGCTGGAGTTTCAAGTACTCAGCAGCTCCAATTGAAACACTTATGGCCATGCTGAGCTCTTTTGGAAATCAAGCCCTGGTTTGGTGTGCTGAGTCCCGCATCACTCTGTGCCTCAGTTTCCATATCTGTGACATGTGGATAATAATCCTTCCTTTCTCCCACCCTTTTTCTTGTCTGTTGATATTGTAAGCTCTTTGGGTGAAAGAAATCTCCCTCTCTTTCTGGGCACTTCTCTCCTGTAATCACAGAGTGTCATTGCAGCTTGAGCTGAGATAGCCGAGCTAGCTTTAACGTAGCAGTGAGTTGTGACTGCATAAGCCCGCCTGGAACTCAGCTAATTATTCACGAGGCTAGCTTACGCTGAAGCACATGCTGCCAGGTCTTCATTGCTTTAGTGCCCAAACTAGTCCTGAGATGAAAGCGAGCTCAGGTGTGTCTGCTGGAGCTGTAATCACACCCTGTGATTGCAGTGTAGACATGCATTGTGTGTCGGTACAATGCCTAGCACAATGGGGCCCAGTCTTAGTTGACTTCTAGTTGCTACTGCAATACTGTTGTGACTGTAATACAAACCATACTGGGACCTGTCAGGGAGGGGGTCTTGTGGGGTGAATCAGTTATTGTTCATACAGCGCTTTGAAAACAGAAAGGGCTTTGAAGTTGGGATTTTTTCCCTCTTTCTTTACTCGAAAGTTGCTTTCAACAACCCTTACAGAGTATGGCTTAGCAATGCATCTATATCCTGGTTTTGATGACTTCTTGCTCCCCTAGTGTTACAAATTCCTCTGAGGACAGTGTCGTTTCAAGGCGCCGTATGTTCTGCTACTGGCATTCGCTTTGCGGCATCCGTTGTTTTACATGTTGTATCATTTATTCAAACGACTGTATTGATCCTTAGAAATGTAATGAAAAATTAATTTAAAAGCCAGTAACTGTCCATCTGCAGCCAAAACATTTCAGAAGGTCTAATCTGCACCTTCTTGGTGTTTAGCAAGATGAATGGGAGAGAGACCAGAGCATCTTGTGGTTAAGGAAATGGCCTAGTGCTCTTGATTCCTGGCTAGGCCACAGACCTTGAACAGTCACTTAATTTTGCTGGGTGAAATCCTGGCTGCATTGGCATCAATACAAATGTTGCTCTTGACTCCAGCGGGGCCAAGATTTCACCATCTGTGTCTCAGTTCCCCATGTGCAAAATGGGGATAATACTGCTCCCTTTCCCCCTGCCTTTTTAGATGGTTAGTCCTTTCAGGCAGGGACTGTCTTTTACCGTGTGTTTATGCAGAGCCTGGCACAATGAGGCTCTGATTTTGATTGTAGTGCAAATAACATAACAGTTATTTTAAAACATCTGAACCAACTTTCCTGTACCTTGTGTTGGTTAATAATCCAACCCACTACAGCTGACTGTTGAGCTATTATAACAAAGGATTGTGATTTTTTAAAAAGATATTTTCAATGTTGCTGTCATGCTGTCTTGGGCGGCAAGTGACCATGAGTACCAAACACAGGGCAGACTGTCAAAAAGCAGGGCAAACACCCCAACTGGTGGTGTGTTCATTTTAGCTTTCACCAACCCAGTAATAAATGTGAACTCCCAAAATACTACCATAGTCTCATAATGAGTCATAGGCAGTCTCCTTAGACACTCCAGTTTATCTTGCCATCCTCGCAAGTGGAACTATTTGATAGATGGTCACGTACACCAAAAAATCTCAAAAGATTCAGGTTACGCCCGGTCCCAAGAGACCAGTCACTCACCCAGATTGGTTTTCAGCCCAGATCTCATACCAAAGCCGATGTTGGTAGCCAATTGTATAGTAAACTAACGAAAGGTTTATTAGCTAAGAAAAAGGAATGAGAGTTATTGAGAGGTTAAAGCAGGTAAAATATATGTACCAGTGGGTCACAGTCTATAATTCCACAAGGTAGCAGAGATGTAGTGATTTGCCAATTTCCCAGAAGTCTTTTAGGGCTACCCAGAGTAACTCTGGGGATCGCCATCTTCTCGTTTGGTTATTCTGCCTGTTAGAATCAAAACAGTCCAGAGATGAAGATTTTTTTTCTTGTGTCTCTATTTATAACTTTTTACAGAAACCAAGCTGACAGCAACTGTCCTTACACAGCTTCTGCTTCTTGCGGGGCGGGGGGTATGTACTTAAAAACTTTGATCCTTGATCTTGCACAATGGCTGATTTGCATTTAATTAACAGGATTTAACATCTTCTTATACGAGACCATCATTTGCACTACACATAAGGCTCCTTTCTGGTTTGATGGGTTAGTTAGTTACAAAGGGTATATACAATGCAAATGTTTGCTTTTGTATGATAACCTGGGCTATAGTTGAGTGAGAACAATACATGCAGCATCTTACAGGCATTTTATAAAACACTAAACACATTCTTATCAACTTAATATCTAATATTTATTTTGAGAATTCTAACACACAGGTAAGCAAGACTGGTTTCCAGCTATGCAATTGTAAGTGTTCAGTGATGCCTGGCATGAGCTGGCACCTGGCCTGCCAGTGTCACAGCTGCCAACTCTCTTGATGTAATTGTGAGACTCATGATATCTGGTGCATCTCTTAAAGCTCCAGCGCCCAGAGTCATGTGGTTAGGAGACACTGGCTCAGCTTTCATTTAAAAAAAGAAATAGGTTTCCAGGCCTCATAGTTGCAGAGGGCGGCTTGGAAGTGTGAACTCTAAAAGCCATCATGCCAGAAGGCAAGTAAAAACAACCCTGATGTTATTTTTAAAATTCTCATGATTTTGAAGCCAGTCTCATGATTTGGGAGCCAAATCCATGATTCTTGTATGCTTGGTGTTGGCAATAATGTGGGTGTTTTCGATGCACAAATAACGAGCAAAATTTTTCACCCAGAACAATCTTATTTTTAGCTTAAAAGAGCAAACAACTCGAGAAAGAACCAAAGCAAAGTCTCCATTGAAGAACACTGCGTTTCTGTGGGTGAGTTCATGCCTTCTCTAACAATCTGCACGGAACTACACACAAAATGGCCCCCTGTCTCTAACAGCACACAGAAGACAAAGGCCCAATTGTTACATTGTTAAACCCCTTATACAAGGGGCTCCTTGGAACTGGAACATGTAGACCCCATTGCGGCAGGCTGCAGCTGGGACCCATCAGAATCCTTATTAGATGTGTCTTTCAGACAGAGGCAGTGTGTAAAATACTGGAGATGGGCAGGCACAGATCTCCCAACGGTTTACCGACGGGTCTGGAATCCATCAGTATGTGCTGGAGATGACAGGAGGGGAGTGATGGAGAGTTCTGGAGGAGCCAGCTGACAAGATAATGAACTGCCAAATAAAGAGAGGGAGAGAGAGGGAGAAAGAGAGAAACCCATGATAAATCCACCTTTCACGCACTGTGTAGAGGGACAGATAAACTTGCTCTCTCTCTCAGACAGAGGGGTTTTCTCTCCAAGTTCATTGAAAAAGACATTGAGTTGCCTTTATTCCTCAGTTCGCTCTTTACTGCCCTTTTCTGGCATCAGTACACACGTGCACACACACACACACACACACACTCTGCACAGCATACACACTGTCCCCTGTATGCTCCGTCACGGAGTATGAACAGGAAAGTGAAAGCTGATTGGTCCCCCGCAGCACTGAATCCCATGAAACGATTCATCATCTCTCCGATGTTGCTAAGTAACCATGTCAAGCCCTCACGATCGATCAGCCAATGGCAGTTTGGTCTGATGATGTGATGCTCTTAACTGGCTACTTTGCTTTGGTGGGCGGAGTTACTCCCAGCAAGCATCCTCTCCAGATTGCTCATGTAGTTGATGCCCTTTGTTGCTGAATTTCTCATCTAGGAGGTGGTCCCTTTGATCTCAGTGGGAATTCAGCCTGTGGCAAAAGAGAGGAAGGACTTCAAGATGATTATTTATTATGAATGATTAGAGATGGGCCCAATCATAGAATCATAGAAGATTAGGGTTGGAAGAGACCTCAGGAGGTCATCTAGGCCAACCCCCTGCTCAAAGCAGGACCAACCCCAACTAAATCATCCCAGCCAGGGCTTTGTCAAGCCGGGCCTTAAAAACCTCTAAGGATGGAGAGTCCACCACCTCCCTAGGTAACCCATTCCAGCGCTTCACCACCCTCCTAGTGAAATAGTGTTTCCTAATATCCAACCTAGACCTCCCGCATTGCAACTTGAGAACATTGCTCCTTGTTCGGTCATCTGCCACCACTGAGAACAGCCGAGCTCCAGCCTCTTTGGAACCCCCCTTCAGGTAGTTGAAGGCTGCTAACAAATCCCCTCTCGCTCTTCTCTTCTGCAGACTAAACAAGCCCAGTTCCCTCAGCGTCTCCTCATAAGTCACGTGCCCCAGCAACCTGATCATTTCCGTTGCCCTCCGCTGGACTCTCTCCAATTTGTCCACATCCCTTCTGTAGTGGGGGGCCCAAAACTGGATGCGATACTCCAGATGTGGTGCCCCAGATCCAATCTCTTTCCAGTTGAGTTCATCCTGTGCATGCACCAGTTGTTCTCCCAAATCTTGCATGAGAACATTAGACTGTAAGCTGTTTTGGGGCAAGGACTGTGCCTTCCTATAGATCTAGACAGCCTCTAGCATGGTGTGGGTGCTGCTGCAATATACATGATAACCCTGTGACTCTGACTCTAGCTGTTCATTCCAAAGCAGGCAGCGGCAGTGGTGCTGGGGAAATATTTGGATATGTTAAAATGGCTACGTCAACCTTCAAGCACTGTGCTGCTCAGTTTGTTTTAGACCATCTCATTTAAAAGGGGCTGTTAAGGGGCTCGTTCACTCGCCGGAGGCCCCTGAGTCCTGGACTCAATTCTCATTTATGGCATCCAAGTGGTTTGGAATGTGGGTGCCTCAATTTTTGGCTCCTTCTTCGCAGAGGTGCTGAGCACCGACGGCTTTAATTGAAATCAGTGGGATCTGTGGGTGCTCAGCACCTTTGAAAATCGACGTGTCGCAAGTTGGGTGCCTGAAAACAGAGCTATCCAAAATGAGAGGCTGGTTTTGAAAAGGTGGGTCGTAATGGTTAAACTTCATCTCAGTCCTTTGCTTAGACTGCAAACTCCTTGGGGTAGGGTGCACCTCTTTGTCCTGTGTTTGTACAGCACCTAGCACAGGAAAGTGCTGGTCCACGGCTGGGGCTGCTGGGAGCCATTGCAATGCAAATTATAAACCACCCTATTTGGCATTAACTTGCAGCCTCTGCTAAAGGAAGGCCAAGAACTAGAAGGGTTATAGATCAGGCATGAGATGCATGAGCAGAGCAGTGTGGAGCACAAAGGAGAGGCGTTGTAGAGCCGTGGTACTGCAGGTCAGGAATAAAGTGCACGGGCAGAGCTGTGTGGGGAGACTAAGAATGGGCTAGCAGGTCAGGCACGAGGCCCATTAACAGAGCAGAAGCCCAGGATATAAGCTGTATCTGAAAAGCAATTTAGTGTGTGGACCACGGACTGGAATAACAAGGGCAGCTTCAGGGCAGGACTGATGTGCCTGAGTGGTGCCCAAGATTGGAGTCTCCGGGATGTCGTGCAAGGCACGACTGAGGTGTATCGCCCAGCCCAAGCCTAGACCAGGCTGATTCTGGCTGCGCTGGCCTTGCCCAGCGGCTCTGCAGAGGTCGGCCTCTCATTACCAGTGCTTTCCTCCTGAAAAGTGATGAATAAATCATGAAGTTTCCCCAGCACTCCCCCTATCCCCACCCAAACGCAAACATTCCCCATCACCGCCACCCTGTAACTGGCAACCCTGCTCCCTCTGACAATCAATTACCCTCCGGAGATGAAATTATTGTTTAATGGCTTTTGGAACAGGCTCCTGCTCTGACATTCATCACAATCAATAATGCATCAGTGGGGACAAAAGAAATTACCTGCCTCCTGCTAAGTGAACGAGTTCATTTATATTCCGCTCAGCCCCTTCACGCCCGCTGAGCCGGCAAGCACAGGTGGACTCCAGTGCTGGCCTGGCAGGGCAGGCGGGTTGTCATGTGCAGTCTGATGGCGGCTTGAGTAAAACTTAATCTTCCATTCCCTTGGTGTAGCCCGGCGTGTCCGGAGTCTCAAAGTGGAAGTGTGTGGGCATGAAGGGGAGCAGCGGAGGGGGTGGCTCTTTGTATGTGGGGGGACCAGGTTATGTTGGCGTGTGCGTGTGCACACATGTGGGGGAGCAGATTGCGTGTGTGCACATGGGAAGAACAGGATGTGCATGCACATGTATGTGGGGGAGTAAGGGGTGTGCTGGGGAAAGGGGGTGGTCTCAGGATTAGGATAAAAGCAGGTCAGGGTCAAGGTACCCTGGAAAACGTTGTGGTCTTTGGGCAGAAAGCTAATCAGCCCAGGAGATCCTACAGGGCAGGACCAAGAGGCATTAGCAGAGCTGTGTGCGCTGCCGGACAGGGCTGAGGTGTGCCTATTGAGAAAGGTGGCTGTGGGTGGGGGCAGCGTGGGACGGCTTTAGGAGCAGGTAGGATCGTTGCTCACTGAAAAACTGAAAGGGGGAGGGCAGAGAGCTACCTGAGAGGCCTGGACTGTCAGGGATGGAATAGTAAGTGGTGCATCAGGGCAGAACTAAATACACTGGCAGAGCTCGGTGAGGGCGCGGGGTGAGGGTTCAGGACTGGAGTAGCAATGGGTTCCACAGGATGGGACGTGGATGTCTTGGCAGGGCCAGGGCGGGGCTGGGAGCAGAATAAAGGAGTTCCCTGCAGGTCAAGACTGAGGCGCATTGGTAGAGATGTTGGAGAGTAGTGGGTTTAGATCTGGCACAGCAGGACCAACGCTACTGGGGTCCAAGCCTGGAGCGGTCTGAGCCAATCAAGACAGACTGAGACCTCCTGCCCGAGCTCCTGTGAGAGCATTTAGGTGTCTGGAAACTTAGGGCACGTTGGAAAGTGATCCAGGAGATCATATGATTCTACCTGGCCCAAGTCCCAGCACATATCCAGAACGGGTCCAAGTCACCTTCAGCTTTGCTCCCTAAAGATTCACACTAACCTCGTCCCCATGGTGTAATTAACTAGCCTTGGTGATGCAGAGCCCATCTGTGGTCTCTGCTGTAGCACAGAAGTGGATGGACTTATGGGAGGCGCTAATTTGTCTTTAGACAATGATAAGATGATAAGGACTTTGGGCTGGAGTCTCCCAAGATGGCGTGCAGGGAGAGCACTGGCTGGAATGGAGTCATTCTAGTGCAGAATCCGGCCCATGGAGCACAGTAGCTGCTGCCGCTCATATTCGGCAGGATGTGAGGTGTTGAGTCACCCCTGAACTAGAGCCTGGTTAAGCCCCGTGCAGTGATGAGTCATTCCAGCCAATCCACAAGCAAGGAGCTGGTCTGGTGACTCTCAAGGCAGGCGACACGGCAGCTCAATTTGCCCAGTGTCACTTCATGGCAGGGAACTCTTTCCTGCCTGATGGTAGTGACAGACTTCCCAAGCCTTGGCCCGCTGCAGCTCCAGCCTACCTCCTACCCCTGTGCTTGCCTTGCTCTGATCCCACTCTTGACTCCTGATGCTGGTTCTGACCTCTGGCTCCGGTTCCTGGCCCAAATGACACCTTGCTGACCACTAGGCATGACTTCCACTGCTGAAACCTCTGACCATCCATGTCTCAGTTTCTGAAGTGGGAGGGACGTGCCTTGTCACATGGAAGGCAGGGGAAGAGCCCAGAATGAGCCCAGTACCTCCTGCTGCTAAGCAGGGTCTCTATTCTTGGCTGAGGTAGCCCTTTGCAGGCATGATCCCTACCCAGAGATCAAGGAGGATTGGAGCTGGCCAGACCCACCCCACTCGCCACAAAATGCCAGAGGAAGCCTGAAGGATCACCAATTTGATACGGCGGGCACAGTGCCCTCATGAGATTAGCCGACTCTCCTGAGATCCGGCACCGTACTGGTCTGTCTCTGCGAAGGGATCAGTGCGGATGACGTCGCTGGAATGTGAGCAGCACGTCTCTGTAATGGGTCTGCCACACAATCAATGCCTCTGCAGTGAGATGAGCGGGTTGCCTCCGAGTGGTTATTAATGGGCCCCTGCAGTGCGCCCTCTGGGACCCGTTTGTCTTTGCACCAGGCGTGGGGAACGGGGAGCGATGCAATCGGTGTGTTCGCCAGCGGAGTGCGGGCTGTTTGTGGTGGGGTTTTTTTTGCTTCAGGCCCATCTCTAGTTATCTTGCAAATTTATCTGTCCATAAAAATGAGAGGAAGGAGCAGCTGGCAGTACACAACACATCTGGCGTGGGCTGTCCCCAAACACAGCCGTCTGACAGAGTTCTCCGGGAGGCATCAGCTGCTCCGAGGCAGGCAGCCCAGCAGATGTGCTCCTAGGGGAAGCAGGCGGGGCGCGGGTGGTGGGGGGAGAAGGATGAAGTCACTCCTTTATGTTACCCTTGAGGCTTGGGGGTATGGAGAATGCTAGAGGGCAGTTGACAAATACTCGAAAGGGCATGATGCGCTTTGAGATCTGCTGGTGAAAAGTGCTTTATAAGAAGCAGGCGGTGGTCTTAGCTGTACTATACAGAAGGCTCGCTACTCTCTCTGGCCTGGCTGGACCCCACCCTGGGCACCAAACAAATAACCCAGCTGGGGACGAGGAATCGGTAGGAAGAGCTAATGCTAACCATGGGGAAGCAGGAAGAGACCCCAGCAGAGAAGCCTTGCTTCTCATCAGCCAGCATCAGGGCTTGCCTGCATGGGGAAACATATCAGCACAATGATACTGGTCTAACTACACTGCTATAATTCCTTGTGTGGATGCTTTTATTCTGGAATTGGAGTGTCCATATGGGGAGTTATACTGGTCGAACTCTAGTGGTATCATTATGCTGGTAGATTTCCCCAGGTAGACAAGCGCGTACATCTCAATGGACCCTTCCAAAATAGGATTGAACTGGGTTTGTGTCATATTGCTTCCTTGTGCTCTTGTTGTCTCTTGCCTTGCACTGAAGAGTGTGAGCTCTTTGGGCTGGATCCCGTCACTCAGTTCTGTCTCTGTACTAGTGCCTCGCACAATGGGCTCCGTGACTGGGGCTCCCGGTGCTGCCGCCGTACAAATAATAGACTCCATTTTGCAGGTGGGGAAATCGCGGCCCAGGAAGCAGAAGGGAGTGGGCACGGAGAGCAAAGATGAGACGAGGGCGGGTTTAGAACGTGGAAGTTTCTGCTGTCGACACCACGTCTTTCCCTGGGTGGCCGTCTCCCTTTTCAACACATACTGATCCAGCACAGCTTAGTTCGCAGGCCCTAATGCAATCACAGCACAGTTGGACTTTGCCCTCTCTTAGGGCCTGAATCAGAGCACGTTGAATTCGGGGGGGGGGGGGGGGGGCATTTTTTTCTTCACCTCAATGGGCCTTGGATCGGGCCTTTTACACCATAACGAGCTCTGTGAGGCACCAAGCCACACCATGAGCGTCTCTACAGCCGCTAGGAGTTAGTTAGGGCCTGCTGCAGCTCTTACTAGCCTTGCTTTTAAGCTGTCGTGACTTGGTGGCTGTCGGCAGAACACCTCCTAGTTTCCACCAGGATGAGCGCAATCAGAATCGGGCCCGCGGCTTCCGTGCTGGAGGGTCTCCTTGTGATTGTGGACTGTGATCCCCTCCTTTAAAGCAACCATCCCGATGAGGGATTAAGTGCCGAACCTCATCAGCTCAGCGCCTGGAACAGTGCTTGCATTACAGCCACTTGATTGCGGCTGTTTTGTTTTATCATCTCAGCTGCTTCTTTAACGTGCCCTAAATATAACTGCAGGAGGCCAGAACAAGACAGTGATAAATAAAGCAAGCACAGGTGTGGCTGGCAGGCTGTGCAAAGAGACTCTCGGCTCTCCTCACGCTCAGCACGGCACAGCCCAGCATGCGGCCCCCGCAGCCCGGCTCTGCACAGGTGCAAAGGGACATGTTTGGAGCACTCAGTTGTCACAGTGAATCAGCTCTGAGTTGCAAGTGCTGACTGGGATGGGGCTGGAGAAAGCTCCCAACATTAGATGCCTCTTGAGCCCACGCTCCTGCTTTTAGAGAGATGGGCTCCAGCTGCCAAGTGAGGAACTGGATTTCAAACATCCCAAAGTGCGGGGTCAGAGGGATAGGGCTGGGTGGGGTGGAAGGTTGGTTTGACTCATTCTACAGTTAGGGTTGATTGCAAAATTCGGATCTGGGTTTGGATTTCAATCTCCCTGCCTCAATAGGAATGTTCAGAGTTGGGTTTGGGGGCCATCCTACCCGGATGCGGTGTTGAGGGTCTGTTGTCCCTGCAATGGGAGCTTTGCTAAGGGAGTAGTGCATCTCTGCAGTGAGACTGGGGGTTTGGTGGGTCTCTGAAATAGAGCTGGGGGGGTCTCTGCAGCTACCTCGTACACTGGAGTGTAACATAAAACACTTTTACATGCCTGGCTCTAACCAGATGGAAAGGCTTTTTGCTTTCCTTTCTCCTTTATTGCTTGAAGAGAAACAAGTCTGAAATACAGGGTGCAGGGCATGTTACCAGAGGGCTTTTGAACCTATCTCCCCAATAATAGAGCATATTATGCAGATCACCCCATAAAGCATCCATGTTCCATAACTTATGCAGTAGCTGATGGCTCACTAGGGTCTCTCTCTCCCTGCCATCTTTTCAGGTTATTTCAGTAAAAAGGCACCCTTCTCTTAAATAAGAAAGGTAAGATCACCTTCCCATGCATTCTTCCCAGCTCCTAAACTAGGCAGGGGAGACTGCCAACCTTACTATGAACACTACCTCCCAGCATTCTGCAGTAATAGCCTCTTGTGCTGTAGAGGCAGTATCGTGCGCGCCGGTACTTCAGGGCCATTCCTGCAGAGTACTGTAGCATTGTTTTCTCAGGGAAGCAGCAAGCTGAGTCAAGGAAAATTCCTTTCATGATTTCAGCCCATCAGAACCAGAAAAGAGACCTTTCCTGGATTTGGATCTGACCCAAACCCAGGGGTTTGATTCCCCCTCTTCCCCCAAAATTCAGAGGAACTCTACTTCAAGGTTCTGCTTTTGGCCCATCTCTTGTTTTCTCGGAGCACCGAGTGGCCCAACAGAAAGCAGTTCAGCAAACGCTAATGGTTCCCTGCAGGTGGGTTCTGGGTTTATGACTCCCTGACAGCAGTGACTGTATCTCAAGTTGAGAAGTGAGTAAATGCTGAGGAGGGGAGCAGCAGAGGAGGCGAGAGAGTGAGGCAGGCAAATGGAATTCACACCGCCGAAGTGTTTAGCTGTAATCTAACATGACTTTCCCCTCTGTTGGCAAAGGGGCGCACATGATGTTAACATTCATTATCATGTCATATTCGATTGACTGCCAGAATGTATTATGCTTTCTCCTGTAACACACTGAATAGTGACAAAACCCATTCGCTCGTGCGGCAAAGGTCCGTGCCTTTGAATCTTCACAGCATAGCGGGGAGGTGGAAGGCCATTGATACAAATGTAATGAGTGTCGGGGGCAGGCAGAGGGCTCTCCATTCCTCCAGCGCTCGGGGGGAGTAGAAGGGGGGTTAGAATTCTGCTGTATCTTGTTTAGGATGCACCTACGTGGGACTTAGCGAGACAAGGTTCAGACCAACAGAATAAAAGATATTACCTCACCCACCTTTTCTCTCTAATATCCTGGGACCAGCATGACTACACCAACCACTACATACCTACATGGGACTGTCAGATTGCAGAGAGAATGTCCTATAAGGGACGTGGCATATTGAAAGATAGGGATATTGGAAGCTGCATCTCCCTTGAGTTACTGCAGTCAGATGACACCAGGGCTGGATTTGGCTCATCACTTTTGCATCTGGCTCAACAGATGTAACACAACTGCAGTGTGTGTGTGTGTGAGATGTGATGTCTCCTACCAGTGGTTGGTCCATATCAGGCATAGCAGTCTACTGCTGCTACCAGCTGGTGGAGTTACTCCTTTTGCTCAAGGGGTGGAGAGCTGTACTACGGAGCTCAAAATCTGGGGTTCGAACCCCTGATGATTCATGCGCAAGGCTGTGGCAAAGGCTTAGATGCCACAGATTCCAAACGCTGAATCGCTGTCCCCCACTGAGGTCCTGGAAACGTTCCGTCAATGGTATGTGTTTGTTTATAGGACAATGCTCCCGCAGTGCTATAAATGTCACCCAAACATTCTATTGACTCGGTGATTAAACTACAGTATTGTGTTTTATCATCAATGTTCTCCTATTTTATTAGTGTTTAAGCATCATATTTCCCCCCCTGGATCTTAAAAGGTCTTCCGCTGCCTCATACACAGTATCTTTGCCCTAATAATCAATATTGATTTTCCCATAATACCTTATTTTTAGATGCCGTGGCTTGTTTGTCATAAGATTAGGATCTAAATGCAGTTTATAAAATACACCCCCGCCCCCCGCACATGTACACATGCACAAAAAAAGTATCTTGTTAAGATAATTATCTTGCTTCACTGGCAGAAAATTTCAATCATGTCCTCCAGCTGCAAAAAAATACAAGCACCGACCTCTTCCCATTTGCTTCAAGGTGACCTGTCATTAACCCTGTGAGACAGAAATACCACAGCCCTGAGGTGCTGCCTATAGCTGAGAAAGAGTTCAGGAAAGCAGGTCTTATCATCTTGGATTCCTACTGCCTTCCTATAATCTCATCTACTTGTGACCTCACTGTTGTCCCGTTTCTATGAGTTTTGATCCTGTGTGGTGCTGAGAGTTTCCTGAGCAAGTGCTCTCTATTCCTACTGAAGTTGTCTGGACTTCAGGGTCTTCTGCGTTTTCCAGGAGACAACACGTAGGAGGATAGAGCCAGGAAGCTGCTGGATTTGGCTGCTAGACTGTAAATCCTTCCAGGCAATGTCAGGTATCGGGATCTGCAGCAGAACCAGTTTCTGGGCAACCTAACAAGCGCAGCTGGTCTGTAGTAAGCTTCCCAATGGGCTACACCACCTGGTTGGAAGGTCAGCAGACCAGCTCTTCAACCAGCAGTTTAGTGGCTGCGCCAAGCATTTGCCCATGTTTGCGATAGTTCCTTTGCCTGCTAGACTTCAGCCTTGTTCCAGACCTGTGCTAGCCTTCTATCACTCACGGCAACGCAATTTTTACCCTCAGCTCTGATTCCTGGCCTCTGACTTCGGCTCTCACCCTTAGCTCTGGCCTCTGACACCAGTTCTGGCCTTGGGCACCAATTCCTGGCTACGGGCTCCTGCTCTGACCCTGAGACCCGGCTTCTGCTTCAACCACTACTCTTGACTCCTCATGTCTTGGTCACATGACAGGCAGGGACCTTGATTGTTAAATTATTATTATTGTTAATGACTAGAGCTGGTTGAAATTCACAGTTTCCATCCCATGGGAAATTCCGAGTCTTCAAAACTTGGTTTCTTCTCAAACGGGGATGAAAAGTCGAAATCACAGAATTTGTCATGAAATGCAATAAAATGAAAACATTAATTTCAATAAGGCCAAAACATTTTGTTTCAATAAGGCTGAGATGTTTCACTTTGACTTTTTCAACTTTAAATATAATAGTCAAATTAAAACATTTTGGTAATTTCCCATGAAAATGTTGACAAAATTGATACAGTCTTGCAAAATGTTTTGATTTTGTTGAATCGGCATTTTCTGATGGCATTTTTGGTCATCTCAAAAAAGATATATTGGAATTGGAAAAGGTTCAGAAAATGGTAACAAAAAGGATTAGGGGTATGGAACGGCTTCTGTATGAGGAGAGATTAATAAGACTGGGACTTTTCAGCTTGGAAAAGAGATGACTAAGGGGGGATATGATTGAGATCTATAAAATCATGACTGGTGTGGAGAAAGTAAATAAGGAAGTGTTATTTACTCCTTCCCATAACACGCAAACTAGAGATCACCAAATGAAATAAATAGGCAGCAGGTTTAAAACACACAAAAGGAAGTATTTCTTCATACAATGCAGTCAACTAGTGGAACTCCTTGCTAGAGGATGTTGTGAAGGCCAAGACAATAACAGAGTTCAAAAAAGAACTAGATAAATTCATGAAGGATAGGTCCATCAATGGCTATTAGCCAGGATGGACAGGAATGGTGTCCCTAGCCTGTGTTTGCCAGAAGATGGGAATGGGCAACAGGGGATGGATCACTTGATGATTACCTGTTCTGTTCATTCCCTCTGGGGCACCTGGCATCGGCCACTGTTGGAAGACAGGATACTGGGCTAGATGGACCTTTGGTCTGACCCAGTATGGCCGTTCTTATGCTCTCAAAGTACATTGCTAATATTTAACTGTAACTCTCAGTATCCCTGTGAGGAGGGTGGTATTAATATACTTGTTTGCCAAATGGGAAAACAGAGGCCCATATAGTGGAAGTGACTGGCCCAAAGTCACACAATAGGTCAGTGGCAGAGCTAGAATTAAAACTAGATCTGGTTGAAATCCCGACAAAATATTTAATTACAATCTTCGCACAGGAAAATGTTGATTTTGACCAAATTTTCCCATTTTAACAGAAAAATTCTAAATAAAGTCTTTTGAACCGACATTTTGAAATGTCCAAAATGTCAACATTTCAAAAGGAAATGATTTGACTTGATTGAAATTGTTGAGATTTTTCATTTTGACACTTCCAAATTGAAATTTGTTAGAACTTTTGGTTCTGCCAACATTTTCAACAGTTGGATTTTTTTTGTCCTATTTTGGTAGGGAAAAAAAAGTCAAAGTAACTGAATTTCCTGGTGGATGGAAATTACATAATCCAAATAGTTCTAATGAAAACCTAAGAGTTCTTGTTTTAAGTTCCTCACTCCAACTACTTGACCTCCCTATAATAACCATGAATGATGTGCCCAAGTATCTATGGGCCTGATCTTATTTTCATTGAAGACATTGGCAAAACTCCCATTGGAAACTTGCAATGACACAGATTAGGGTTTTATTCTTTTGCTCCACCACCGAAACCCAAAATCCAAACACCCTTAAATTTGGGGGATGTTCAAAATCTGGCCTGGGGACCTTGATCTGAATGTTGCACATCAAGCTTGTTATGCTCATTAATGATGGACTTCTGGTTTAGCACAAGGCAAGTCTGAAGAGGAGCATGCAAGTTATAATTTGGACCAGGCATCGGCCACACCAGTTAAGGCAACTGCCACAGGCTATGAGCTGTTGTTGGAAGAAGGGTCTGAAAGAACGGGTAGGGCTGAAAAGAAGTAGTCGGGGCTTGGAAAAGAAGGGAGTGCCCTGGAATGCATCTATCTAATGACTTTGCACAAAATCTAGACTCAATATTAGAGCTGGTTGGAAAAGAGTGTGAACATTTTCTCTCTGCTTTTCATCAAAATTTCATGTTCGTTGATGCTGACTCAAAAAGAAGAATTCTCGTCTATCTAGAGATACTTCAGTGTTTTGGCCTGCATAAAAATATTGACTCCTCCTGGCTGTGTGAGCTGGGTTTTCTTTTAGAGAATATGATAAATATGTTGGATTCCACACAATTCTGTTCGGAGCTTAAGCAGGATAATAACACAGCGGCTGGTCTTGCCAGAAACAGAGGTGCAGAGGAGATGGAGATGAACTCCTTTTGTTTGTTGTTCCTTTTGGGTTTTGCCAGTCTGGTGAAGTTAATGTGGGACAGAGAGGTCAGAGTACAAAATACTGACCCTTCCAGAACCAGGGGACAACAGAAACTGGGCGTGGTGGAGGGGGGGAATCTAAAACAGTGATGGAACAGCAAGTATTTTGAGGGGATGGGGGAGCAGATCTTCGCTATTACCTCTCCCAGCAGTGTGTGTGAATATGTTTCAAAACCTGCCCCAGGGAGGGTGTGTGAGACCATTTCCCACGCTCCCTGTGTGTGTTTCACACAGTCTTTGCCTGAAGATGTGTGTTTCAAAACCTCTTCCAGCAGTGTGTATGTTTTCCCCAGTCTCTCTAGTGCAACTTCTCCCTGCAGTCTGTGTATGTGGGTCTCTTACACACCTTCTGACACATCCCCTTTCAGCAGTGTGTGTGTGTGTGCACACACACAGTTTTTGCTTTTTGTTTTAAATGAATAAATAAAACTAAGGAAAGAGAAATTTAAACATCGATAGCATTAAAATGCAGCGAAAGACAAAGCGAAATGCTGCCTCTTTTGTGGCTCTTGCTACACCTCCCATTTGGTTTTCCTATTTGCGGGTGTGGGAGGGACACAACTGTGCTTTTTTAGCTGAGCAAAAGATGCTTAATATGGTAATAACCCTTCCTGAGAGTCCCCGAGCAGAGCGCACATGAAAGCCCTGCCCCTGGCACTGCTGATTCTACAGCCTCTAATTGTCTCCCATGTCTGCACAAAACATAAATACCGAGGAAGAGAGAAACCCAGTTACTGTTTGCTGAGTTAGGCCAAGCCAGCCACGTTTTTGTAATGAGCTTCAGTTCTGCTTAGGAAGAGGGAATAACACGCAAACAGGACCTCGCGTCTCTCCTTCGATCGCCGGTGGCAGCTGGGATCGGCCATGGAGGAAGGACTGGCGGGCTCATCCCAGCCAAGAAAGAGCTGCTCCATCATCTTCATCAGGACTTTGGAGCAACCAAAGCGGAGCCAGCTCCCCGCCCTCCCTCCCCCCATAGAATGCCGCCCAGGCTTCTTAGCAGCCCCAGGGCCTGCTGAGGCAGGACACTGGAGGTGCAATGGTGCAGGGACAGGTTTGATAGTGAGAGGGCTGGGGGTGGAAACCATGTATTTAGGTTGTTATTACAACTTCAAGGCAGGTGTTGCAGCAGCACCTCTAGTTCCAGCACCAGTGTGGGGGGGGTGTTTAGCTTTGTCCTGTGGAAAGCTCCAGGCCTGCTGCATGTGTTCAGTAAAGCTGCTAGTTCAATATGTTTTAATACTGAGCCTCTGTGTCGGGGTGGGAGTAACTTAAGGGACTTACCGGTATGCAGGGCCGGGGTCCTGAGCAAGGTGGGGCGGAGGGGCTTGGGTGGAAGGGGCGGTGCCTTTTAACCCCCGGGCCCTTTAAGTCACTGCTAGAGCAGTGGTGCAGGGAGTGGCGTTTGTGATTTAGGCCTAGATCCTCAAAGATATCTGGGCAATTAAGTGCCATTGAAATCAATGGGAGTTAGGAACCTAAATTGCTCGGAGGATCTGGGCCTTAGATGCTGATCCAGCAAAGACACGTTCACAGTGTGTAAAAATTAGATGTGTTTGTGCAGAATCTGGTCCTTAGTAGGCACCTTTTCCCACCGAGTTGACTCTAAATCAATTGCCCAGCATGCTCCTAGGGGTGCCGTGCTGGCATTCTGATGAACTATATGAAACAAGGCCCTAACTGTTTATGAGCTTTAAAAATTTCTTGGTGCTTTACATTAAATAGAAGTGTTAACCCTGGTGCCTTGGCCAAGTTCCTAGCTGGGTAATTACACTCTGCCTGCCTAAAAGTGGGCGCATGATTCCTCTTCACTTCCCATTGTAAGATCCCTGGGGCCTTATCTTACAAAAAGCAGCTGAATGTAAGGGACAACCCCAGAAACCAATCACAGATACTAATGAAACATAAACTGTTGTGCAGTGGTGCCGTGCGGTGTTAAACAGTTGCTGAGTTTCACCCCAGAACTGGCCACATGACAATGATGATGAGAAAAGGGAGGCCATTCCAAACCTTAGCTATCTCACGGGTTTGTCACGTGGCTGAATGAATGTTTGTAAAGCACTGTGAGATCCTTGGATAACAGGCCCTGGAGCAGTGCCAAAGAAGAGCAAAGAAATTAAATTAGCCACATTATTAGTAATAGTATGGGATTTCCTAGAGTGATTTGTACCCCAGTGTGCTAGGCACTGTGTAAACATATAGTGAGAGACAATGCCTGCCCAACAGAGCTTACAATGCAAATGGAGGGACACACAAACAGTCAGAGGGAAACTGAGGCACAGAGCAGGGAAGTGACTTATCCAAGGTCAGTTCAGATCACATCGGCTCTCTTGAGTCACAGCCCAGTGCCCTAATCACTGGGCTACACTGCCTCCCAATTTGCTAGCAGATATTTCTTTTGAATAGACAGAATTGTCTCCTGCTTCCTGTCGGTCCACCATTTTCCACTGTGCTGCGGAATTCGGAGCCCACTTGCCAAAGCCTCGCCAGGCACTCAGCTGCTCCTAACTAACATTTCAGGGGGGCACCTCTCTCACCTCCTGTGCATTTCCAAGGAAGCAATTTATCAGAGCAATTTTTATCCTCATTAAGGCAAATTAAGCCCACAAAGCTGGCGACCAAGGGGGAGAGGAAAAAATTGGCATTCATGAAATATTTATTAAAAACAGCCATTGTAATAAATATTTGAAACTCGGTTATTATCATTAAATCACACCAGTGTCAAGTGCATGTTCCACATCGTCTGTTCTGCTAATTGGGTGCAGGGGTCAGGAAGCCCCACTCTCAAAGCAGGTCACTCGGAGCGGGTTACCCGGCGGCTGTAATAGGCCTGGCGATGTATGAGCATTGGAGGGGTTGCTTTCTAACAATGGTGCCTCTTTGCCTTCTGTGGAAAGGATAAGGTCTAGTGTTAAGCGGCAGAGTTAAAAAGAATCCAGAGGTTTTCATAAGAGATGGATCCAAATACAACAACCCTCTGCACGGGTCATGAGTAGAGCATGAATGCAGGACCACCACATCTCAGACCTCTGCCGCTTAAGTTAAAGGGATAACTCCGTTAGCTGGTAATAGTAGTAGACGGTTCTCTTCCATCAGAAGAGGATACAGCACACAGTGAGTGAGCACATTACACAAGCACCCTGGACTTCAGGGAAGGGACCTCTTGCTTAGATGTGGAGGAATTTTAGGGTGAGGGAAAGACAGAGTGGAGACCCCGTGTGCTCTGGAAGGGAGGACAGGTTTGCCAGATCCCTGTGTCTGCCTGTGAGACGGGAACATCCCTGTTTTGTTTTAATGGTCTCTGCTCCCTGGTAGCTGCTGCTGCTGATTAGCCACCTGTGGCCCTTCCAATCTGTCCCAGCTGGGCTCAGCCTCTCCCCAGAATGTGCCCATTTGCTTCACCACCTCAGACTGTCTGTGAATCCCATTGGGAAAGAGGAAGCTACTGCCACTTCCTAAGAGCTGTGAACAGGCCACACCGACAAGGGCTTTGTTGCTACTTGGCATGAGGACATCTCAGATACACACCAGCCAGCCAATGCCAATGCCAATGCCAATGCCCTCGGATGAGGCAATAACAGGGGAAGCTAAAGCAGGAGAGTCTTGCTGTGCCATCAGGAAGGAGAGGTGAGTCCTGGCATCAGCCCATCACACTCCTACCCGGGTGGGTTCCAGAGCAGTAGGGATGGGAATAAAAGGGGGACAGCCTCTTCCTCTCCTCCTCAGGGCCAGGAATCGCTAGCTCCCTCTGTAGGAATCCCACTCTCGGGCCCTGCAGACAGGGAAGTGGGATGAACTTCTCCTTCTCGCTCTAATTATCCCCTGGGACTTGTTTTCTCACCCTGACAAAGACCCAAAAGGCCAAGAAAAGAAGGAAGAGTTCTGCCCAGGACTGCCCATCCCAGGACAAAGACTGAGAGTCACGCAGCATGTGCACTTTAGGGATAGGGGTTGGCTACAGGACAGACCTGGCCCCCCAGATAGTAGATCTGCAGGGGGACACATTGCTTCCGAGCCTTGGCTTTCTCCTGCAGCTGCAGCTCTGTAACCTGCAGTTGCTTCGCTGCACTCTGTAATAATAAACCAAACCACTTGTCTGTGGGAGGGAGGGAAGCCCAATGATTTCTTAGCGTAATATAATCACCGTGATTTGCCATCGGGGCAAGATCATTACTCTGCGATGGGCTAAAATGAGGGCTTGTGCTATAAACCACAGTCTCCATGAAAACAAGAGACTAGATTCCCAAATGGGGTAATAGCGCAGGCAGTAAAATCAATATTGATTATTGGGACAGGGGACAAGAAGGCAGTCAAAGTCTGAGAGCCAAAGGTGAGATTATACCAAATGGCTGTCGTTCAAGCACTGAGTATGCTGCAGGAATATGGCACCAGGGTTCTGGAGTATTCTTGTTGGTCGCTCCGTTTTCTTTTGTTCATTGTGGTCTAATGGTTAGAGCAGGGAGATGGGACTCCTGATTTGGACATGCATCTGACGAAGTGGCTATTCACCCACGAAAGCTTATGCTCCAATACGTCTGTTAGTCTATAAGGTGCCACAGGACTCTTTGTCGCGTCTACTGATTTGGACAGTGACTCCTGCGACGTCAGGCAAGTCACTGCCCAGTGCTATGCCTCGGTTTCCCCATTTGTAAGGGATAATGGATCTCTCCTGACCTGCTGTGGGGATAACGCAATACTCTGTAAAGTGCTTGAAGAGGCTGTAGAGGTGACAGTCAGCAGCATAAGCTGCGCTAGTTAGAGACCGGGAAAACCCAAGAGAACAGCAAGACCTACTTGTATCATAGAATCATAGAATATCAGGGTTGGAAGGGACCTTAGTAGGTCATCTAGTCCAACCCCCTGCTCAAAGCAGGACCAATCCCCAATTTTTGCCCCAGATCCCCAAATGGCCCCCTCAAGGACTGAACTCACAACCCTGGGTTTAGCAGGCCAATGCTCAAACCACTGAGCTATCCCTCCCCCCCAGCAGCCCCCCTCTGTATTCATGACAGCAGAGTCTTCCTTATCTCCTCTCTGTGGCGGGGGACACTGCAGAAGGCATAATAGAAAGCCAAAGCACTATTATAAGAATAGCGTGAAAAGTACAGTAGCATCAGACCCTTCGCCGGCAAGCTAGGGGAAGGCTAGAAGCTAGAATGCAGCACCCTGCTGGCCTGAGAGAGGCTCCGGTTTAACAGAGGTTTGTTAATTTCTTTGCTGTGCTTGCCAGCCTCCCACGCTTGCTCAGCCATCACTGCTGGAGGCTGTATCGCCCGTCAGTCACTGATAGGAAACGCTGCCTCTGGAACAGCTGACTCAGCACACGAGAGGGAGGAGGGAAGAAAAGGAGAGCTATTTGCTACCGGCAGCGGAGGGAGGAAAGGCTCTGCAGGAATTTAAAGGGCAAAGCGGCGGGGGGCAGGAGAGAGAAGAGAGGGGGAAAGCTGGAGAGGTTTTGACTCCTGGGAAGATGCAGGTACCAAGGGTGACCAGACAGCAAGTGTGAAAAATCGGGACGGGGGGTGGGGGGTAATAGGAGCTGATATAAGAAAAAGACCCCAAAATCGGGACTGTTCCTATAAAATCGGGACATCTGGGCAGCCTACAGGTGCCTGCAGACAGGGGCCCTAGTTGCTGATTCAGGTCCAGCCTGCAGGCCTTAGAGCTGTCTGCAGCAGCTCATCTGTCTGCAAAGCAAAGCAGCATTTCCATGCATGCAAGCCAGCTTGTGATGGATAGGATGAGGGTATGCCTTATACCTATGGCCTGCCGGTGCAAGGGCTGATGGCACCTGAAGCTCAGGCTGGGGGTAGGTGGGTGGGTAGACAAGGTCGTCTTGTCCCTTGCCCTGAGCGGGCGGCATGAGAACTTGCCCGCCATTGTGTGTGTATGGGGGGTGGCGCGTTTATCCTGGGAAGCCAGGTGGATACTTACCGTCTTGCTGGATAAAACATAGAAATGATCAGATCGGGCCAGTGAGGTCCATTTAGCTCAGTATCCTGTCCTGACAGTGAACAGTACCAGCTACTCAGAGGCAGGTGCAAGAAACCTCTAACAGCTGCTATTTACCCCTGGGTCTAGGTACTTGCAAGTCAATATTTACTCCATTCCCCATATGGGAGGCAGGGTGTTTATCCCCTATTCTGGGAATTTACCCCCGGCTTTAGCTAAGTGGAGTGTGGTATTTTGGGCACTTGCACAGGGTAGTTAGAGGACAGGGTAAATATCCACCCCACGTAGTAGTGGTACTTACTGCTTTTCCTTGCAATGTGTCTCATAACATCCTCTAATGACTGGTCCATTAGAGTACAACTTCCTGCTGCTGCTACCAGCTAATGGAGTTGCCCCCTTAGCTGTACTAGTAGAGGTCTGTGCTGCTGTGCAGAAGAAATGTGGTGTTATCCATAGATCTGTTTCCATCCTTGAGCACTGTGGGAAGGAGATAATCCCATGCCAGCGCTCTGTATTTTGACACAACAGTCACCGTCCCATCTGCTGGAGATATAATTATGTATCATGGCTAATATGGCACCATCTGGACACCCTAGTTTAGGGTCATGGCCCCATTTTGCTAGGCATTGTACCTTGGGCATGTGTGTGTGTTTGTTTCATTGTGGACTAGTGGTTAGAACAGGGAGACTGGACTCTTGGATTGTTTCCAGTTTTATACCTGACTTGCAGTGTGACCTCAGCCGAGTCACTTCCCCTTGCTATGCTGCCTCAGTTTCCCCATGTATAAGGGAGAATTGGAATTTCCCTGCTTGCTGTGAGGTTTACTGCATTAATCTATAAATCATTTTGAGAGTTTCTGGTGGAGACAGTTTGACAGTCAGCAGCATAGGCTGTGTTACTCAGTATGGCAGCTGGAAGGCCAGAGAGAACCAAGAGTTGGTAGGTGGCTAGCAGCTGAGTTCTCTATATTCATCACAGCAGAGTCCTGCTTCTTCTCTGCTATGCGGGACACTACACAGGGACAAACCCTTCTGACTGTTGCATGATAAATACTGTGTTTGGACTAGAGCTGTGTGAAATGTTTTGACCAACACTTTTTCTTGGCCAAAAAATGCAGATTTGGTGACAGAACAACATTGTGAATTTGTGTCAATTCCACTGAATTTTTCTGCTGAGGGGAAGATTGCAAAAATAAAAACAATACAGAATGATTCATTTCAACAGTTTTAAAACAATGTTTTTTTTTTTTTTATTTGAAGTGAAAAGTTGTTTCAAAAGTCCCTTTAATTTCATTTTAAAAATTAAAAAAGTATCCAGTCCAAACCAAAAATATTTTTGGATCAAACAAAATGTTTAATTTGACTTAAATTATTATTATTATTTGTTTTGTTTTTCTTTTAGATTCAGTGAAAAATTTGAAAAATGTTTTTGGTTCATCCAGCAATGACTTTTTTCAGAATTGCCAAAACCCAAAAATATCTGTTGTTTGCCCTGCTCTAGTTTTCACTCTTGGGGTAATGGACAGTACACGACAAAAAACTTCTTTGAAGAAGCCATGTTAACTCTATGCCACTACCAACAACTTCACACCGTTTTTTCAAATGCTGTTTAGAAAAATATATTTACCAACTAACCACTCTGAGCAATAAACTAGTAATTTAGACCAGGATTTGGCCCAGCCGCCCATAAAAGTTGATGTAAACCAGATTTACAGCATCGTACCGAGATGCTTTTATGTGAAACTGAGCTTCAGAGGAGAAAATATCCATCAGGAACTGGAGTGAATAAGATTTAAAAGGTGGCCTCTTTTTGTTCCATAATAGCTTACACACTTCAGAGTAAAGTGGGGAGGGAAGAATCAGAAAGTGTTAGAATGATATTTGTAATGACAACATTACACACCTAGTTTGGTAATAGGCTTTAAACACTTAAGAAGGAGAATCCTCTTATTTCCTGTGTGGTTTTTTCCCTTGTAAATGTATCAGTCAGGGATGACTATGCTGAAGGGTGCTAGCAAACTGCTGTGGATTGATAGGCCCAGGATCCTAATTAGTTTGGACATCATGTGTTTCCGCAGATCACAAATCTCCTCTAATAAATAGTTGCTAATTTCACTTTGCTTTGGTTTTTTTAAAACTCATAATAGACATAACACTGAGGACTACCCTAGATATCTCTTCTCTCTCTCTGCCACGCTCTGCATGGGGTATCGGAGTGGCAACATGGGTCCCAGAGCTCTTTAGAAATTTAAATTTAAATCCAGATGATGTGTGCTCTTGTGCCACTAAAATGCAGCCGCTTCTGGGGCACAACATGGTAGCTGCTGTGAATAGTGTACCAATTGAAACTGCGGGAGGATTTAGGAAAGCTGGCATTTAAGGAGGGCTTTGCTCCTGCAGAAAGTGCTGTGAGATCTTTAATGCCCACAAATGATCAACGCCACCATTTTGTCTTGCATGCACAAGGTGGCAAACAATAGTATGCTGGTGCATTGCTTTATACGTGACATGAGGGAGGAGCGCCATCTACTGAATTGCCAGCGTCACCTTCTGTGGCAGGGGGTCTTTGGCAGTCTCCTGTTCAAAGTACCGCCTTTTGCTTCTGGCAAAGCCTCCTCGACTGACTGCTGTAAAAAGGTGATTTATGTTGACCCTTTCCCGAAACTGGTTCTCTCTGCTTTCATAACCAGAGCCATAACAATAATAACAACTTCAATTTATATAGCATCCTGATGGATCCCAAAGTGCTTTATAGACCGCAGATGTAGGCATCGCTTACTCACGTTGACTTGCAGCTACCTCTGGGATGGAGCGCAGCAGCCATTATATACCAGTAGCATCGCAGAGCGGTGTCACGTGAGGGGTAGCTCACATCGACGCTAAAGGGGTAACTATTTAGATAGGCAGAGGGTTGGAATTTGGTTAGGCCACTGGGTTGAACAACCCTATCCGTGTGCAGATGACCCTGGGAGGTTTTTTCAGTCGTTCAGCCCTCCGCTTAATGTTCCACCGAGGAGATGGCACCTCCTGTCGCTACGTTGGTTCAGTATGGACTCCAAGAGAATTACTGAATTCCCAGCACTGCTCCCTGCAACAAGTGGGTTTCCCTAGAGATCTCCATTCCAACTTCCCTCTCAACCTAACCAGTGGGAAGTACTGACTGGTGTAATCATGCGATGCCCTCAGGAGCAAAGCTCAGCAATCGATCACTACAGCCAACCAAGGGAGATGCTGCTTTAGCTCAGGATGGGTAGAGGATTCTCCTAATCACCCTTCTGTAATTTGTATACAAGAAAAGGCCAGTTCGCTGTGGGGAGCTGTCTGTTATCCCTTTTTCCCACTAAGGTTTCTGAGATAAAGGAAACAGAACTACTGAATAAGGGTAAACAAACGAGTGTGGCTAAAATAAAAACCTCTTTCCTGGAGCCATCAGCCTAAAACTTCAGTCAAGCCAAATGAAACCTGTATTGAAATCTGAAAAGGTTTAGCTCAAAACCTTTATCTTTCCTTTTTGCTCTCTTGACCTTCCAGGTTCTGATTAGAAAACCAAAGTGCCAAAATACTCCAGTCTGGCCATTCCCGTCCTCATGATGTATTGAATCAGTTTCCCGTAAACAGGAGATGGAAGTTAAATAGCTATAACTTTAAGACAAAGTTTCAGCACAGCTTGAGTTCCAACTTTGCCTCTCTTGTTTACCGGGGACCACACCCTCACTGGAATTCTGTACTCTCAGATGCCTAGTGGCTAAATAATATAGTACAAGGAAACATGCCATTGTATTTCCAGTAGAGTAGAGCAGGCTGGGTATCTTTAGACTGAACACTTTTTGTTGGAAAATGCCTTTTTTCTTTTTTTTTTTAAGAAACAAAACTTTCCACGGAAACATGTGTCTGTGTCGCTCTGCCTCTCTGGGCAAATGACTATTTAATTATTTATACAAAGTGAACAGCTCTACCTGGAGTGACAGAGAGCAAGACTCACTCTATATTCTGGTGGTTAGAGGACTCATCTGGGATACACAGGAAGCAGTTTGCCTAATTCCAAGCAGGGACTTGAATGTAGGTCTGAATCTCCTCTAATAAATTGTTAATTTCATTTTGCTTTTTTATTAAACTAAAAGACATAATGAGTAATAATCCTAGAAATCGCTCCTCCCTCTCTCTGCTATGTGCCATACAGGGTATCAGATCACCTCCATGGGCCCCAGAGTTCATCACAGATTTAAACTGCAATCCAGATGAAATTCAGGGATTGCTTCTTGCTCTGCTAAAATGCAGCCACTTCTGGGGCAGAACATGGTAGCTGTTTCACAGCCCACAGGAAGTGTAGGAAAGGACATGGAGAAGAATACTGTACCCAGCTGAAACTATAAGAGAGTTTAGTGAAGCTGGCATTCAATCAGGGCAGGGGGCTTGATTCTGAACAGGGATTTGAGCCAAGGTCTCCCACATCAAGGGTGGGTGCACTGGAGGGGTGTCTCTTCTGTGGAAAAGGCCTCGTTTTCTTCCATACATGGATTGAAAACAAATTTTGAAACCTCAACATCTTTTGCCAAATGGAATTCTTATTCTCTGAACATCTGGATGCTGGACATCCCAGAGATCTTACCAAGAGCCTTGGACTCTCCACTACAATATTACAGAATCGAGAGGTTTAAATAATTCATATGTGCTTTGGAGAAGTATCTGAATTCTGAACACATGTTTGAAGCTAAGCCAAACCCTGAGCTGCCTGGAGTTTTGCCTTCTGCCTATACACCTAGGCTCAAAGAGGAGGATGAGCTGCAAAGTTTGGATTCAGAGCCTCATTTGAATTTCCACAAAGTTCAGGGTGTTCTGATCGAGGATTTTGGCTTGGAGGTAGTGCATACATTTAAATCTAAATATTATTTATCTGAAAGGGTCTTATTAGAAAGAACATTCTGTGCTTTTCATCCATAGATCTCAAAGATTACTATCCCCATTTTACAGATGGGGAAAGCAAAGGGAAGAGATATGATCTAATTTCCCAACGATTGCTGGCAGAGCTGGCCATTTTAATCACTGGACTGGGATTCGGGGAAATCTGGATTCAGTTCCTGGTTCTGCAAATCATTTAGAAGCCAGACGAGTTCAGAAGAGTTCTTTACAAAGGAGCTCAGCAGAGTGGGAACTGGGGTCTGGCAAATCTAGACAGGAGTGTCACAATGGGAGCTGCTGAATGCCGAGCCCTTATGAAAATCTGGACCAAGTTGTGGGTGCCGAGATCTTAAAATTCCATGCCTCAGTTTCCCCATCTATTAAATGGTGATGATCATTCCTTTCTCCCCTGCTGTCTATTTAGATTGTAAGCTCCTTAGAGCCAGGAATGTCTCTTGTCAAGGCCTTGTCGGTGCCCAGCATGGTCCATTCCCCCTACTTAATCTCTCTGCTCAGCTTCACCAGCTCGCTTAGGTCCCTTAGCCCTGCCTGTGTATTTGGTCAAGTGCCTGGCACAATGGGGCCCTGATGTCGTGATTGTTTGTTGTTGAGGCCTCCCTGTGCTGTGTTCATATAAATAATGGCCCTAGAGCTCAGGTCACCCGCCCCCGTGCTCTAACCGCTAGATCCAATCGCCCCCTCTGTGTGAAGCAACCTTTGTAATAATCTGCCAGAGTTGACGGCAAACTAAGCATAGCGCTTAGCATTTGGCTGCTACTCCAGCCGCCCAGCAAGCAGCTGCAGCCCTTGGTATAGAACAAAGTTCAGGGAACAATTTATGCAGGGATGGGGTGGCACACAGGAGTCATTGCTCCCGGAAACATGCTGAGAAGAATTCCATTCATTTCTCCGCCTGATACAGCCCTGGTCCATGCTCCTGGGGACTGCTCCCTCTGCAGCCTCTCTTCCAAGTCCTCCGCACAGAGCATTCGGTACTCCCACCAGGTGTCTGTCAGCTCTCTGGCTGCCACGTTGGCACTGCATTTCTGGCGTGCTGATGGAGTGCATTGTTCATCTTCTGAAGGGAGGGGGAAGGAGGATCCCATCTGAGCAGGTTGCTACTGGCCTGATTGTCTGCTTTCTTGGTAGCCGCACGGGGTGGCTCAGCTGACTGGAGACCTCCATTGTGGGGGTGGCCTTGAGCTTCCCCTCCCTGTGCCTGGGAGACGCTGGCTCCAGTGTGTCTGCCCTGGCATTCCTGAGAGCTAGGGGATGGGGGCTGCCGGGCCAGGGGAAATCAGAACTGACCCAAATCTTGGGTCCGAACTCATACGGAACCCCCAATGGTCTGAAAAGCCCACTCAAGTTCCCCTCCCCTGCCTCTCTGAGGGAGATGAGGAGACTCCTACCTGTTAACCAGGCCTTGCTGGTGAATCGGAGCAGAGGCTATGTGGGGGAATGGGCAACTTCCAGTGAGGCCATCAGGAGGGCAGCCTTAAGACCCCCGTTATCTCCTCTCCTCCTCATCCAAGGCCACTGGGAGTGAAGGCTGTGGGCCTCTCCATCCCCTGGGAGCCTTCCAGACATGGGCAGTGACGTCCCTTAGAAGCATCCTCTGGCGCCGAACGGGGAAAGGAGGCAGATAGCCTGCATGATGCCCCATAAGAAGAGGACCCCTCGCTCCATGCAGTATTGGCCTGTGCAGCTCTTGCCTCCAGGGGCTGGGGTCAGCAGGAGCCCTGTGGCCGAGTCATTGCAGCAAAGGGGTGGGGCACCTCCATTTTTCAAGCCTCATGTTTGGAGCATGGTAGTCACAGCTCTGGACAATTCTTCTTCTCCTCTAGCAGACATACCGTATCTCCTCCCTCCCCTGCATTCACGTAAAGGTGATTTGTAATTTCATTTGCGTTTGCTAGGGGCCTCCTCCCCTAGTAATTCCAGCCTGCCAGGGTCTCGGAGTGTAAAAATCATTGGCTTTAATCTCTGCAGGGAAAGGCAGAGAGTGAGAGAGAGAGAGGAGAAGGGAGGGCCATTAAAAAAAAAAAGACCGGATGAATAAGAGAATGTGGAAGAGGGAAAGTAGGAATGCAAACTAGACTGGGAGAGAATGCAAGACAGACAGACGGTGCAACAGAGAGTGAGCGGGAAAGAACAAAGGAACGGAGGAAGGGGATGAGCGACAGAAGAATGAGAGAAGGCAGAGCACGGGTTAGCTGAGCACAGGTAATGGATTGTGCTCTGAGCTGGGAGCCCACTGGGACCTCTTTGTCTAGTTGGCACTTCAAGCCACTGACTCACTGTGTTCTGCTAGCAGAGCGGCTGCCAGTCAAGCCCCCAGAGCAGCCCTGAGCTCCACAGATGTCGACTTCAGCTGCTCACAGGGCACGTGAGAGAGTCTCAAGCTTACCCGGGGGGAGGGTGTCCCAGCTCCGCTCCCTGTGTCAGAGGCAGATCCCATTGTGATCCTGCCTCAGCAGGGGGTGCCGAACTATGACCTCATGATGCTGCCCTGGCTCAAACATGCAGGTGGTGTCAGTTGCAGCAATGGGCCAGATACAAAGCAGCCCAGGGCACTTGGCTGGAGGAAGAGGTAGCCTCAGGAGAGCTGGGTTCTGTTCCCTGTTATGCCATAGACTTGCTGGGTGACCTTTGGCAAGTCACTTGTCTCTGTCTCAGTTCCCCATCTGTAGAAAGGGGTATCTGGCTTGTCTCTTTGGCTTGTAGGCTCTTTGGGGCAGAGCTCTGTCTCCTGCTTTGTGTCTGCATAACTCCCAGTGCAGCGGGGCCCTGAACCCAGCTGCAGCCCTTAGATGTTACTGTGCCACTCCTTTGACTGATGATCAGTTGGTGCCTCAGTCGCCCCAGCTGTAAAGCCTTGTGTAAGCTGCATTGATCCAACAAACATGGCTAAAACTGGAGCTATTTATCCAGAGTCTCTGCAGCACCCAGCTTCTTTGGGGTTGCATCCAAACAAGATCTGGTTCAATCCAGGCAGCGAGACTGCTCAGAACCCGAACTCAAACCCAGCCTGCTGCATCTTCCTCTGCTAATAAATGGATCTTGTATCAGCAGTGGTTCCCCTTGCCAAACAAAGGTCTGTCTGTTATCCCAGCTGGCCTCCTCCTTCCCATATATCAGAGGGGTAGCCGTGTTAGTCTGGATCTGTAGAAGCGACAAAGGGTCCTGTGGCACCTTATAGACTAACAGAGGTATTGAAGCATAAGCTTTCGTGGGTGAATACCCACTTCTTTGGATGCAAGCAGTGGAAATGTCCAGGGGCAGATGTCCTTCCCATATGGCAGTCTCAGCCCTTCAGAGGAGCCTCATTGAAAATCAGCCAGATATTCCTTTGGCCAGAATAGCAACATGGATCTTTAATGAAACCAAACCTAAAGAACCCTACCACAACAAGATATTCCACTGTGCGCACCTCTCCCCTGGGGAGAAGACAAACACGTAACCTTTTTGGTTTGAAAATGCTGATTTGTCAAAACTAAAACTTTTCTCAGAAGTGTATTGCTTTTTACAAAAATTTAGCCAGGAAGCTTTCTTGGGAGGTGGGGGACTCCAGGATGAAATCTCGGGGCGAGGGGTGGAAGGAGGAGAGAGCGAGAAATGGGTCTCTTTTTTTTTTTTTCCCTCCAAAAATTTCAGTGTTCTTTATTCCGATGAAGAATACAAACAAATTCCAAAATCTCAATCTTTTGCAACACCGAATTCTTGCTTTCCTACATGTGCCAGGTGTTAGTCACGTCACTTAACACGCTACTGGAAGGTGCTTGGATGCTGTGGTGAGGAGCGTGGTATAAGAACCTATCTAGAACCGGTCTCCTGTTCAAGATCTCTCTTGCCCTGGACTTGGCTTCTTCAGAGGCAAAAGGAATTCTTGAGTTAGCTCAGAGGCACAGAACCTGGCAGCCTTGGGAATTTGGGGGAGGGATAGCTCAGTGGTTTGAGCATTGGCCTGCTAAACCCAGGGTTGTGAGTTCAATCCTTGAGGGGGCCGTTTGGGGATCTGGGGCAAAAGTCCTGCTTTGAGCAGGGGGTTGAACTAGATGACCTCCTAAGGTCCCTTCCAACCCTGATATTCTATGAGCACTGAACATTTTAAAGGATGTGATATCAACCTTTATAACTCCTCTCCTGTATTGTGTTGTCTAATAAAGATATCAATTTAAACCCCTTTCAAGTGGCAATTACCTGACTAAACTGCAGTAAGGATCTTCGAACTTGGCATTAAAATTAACATGACTGAGTTTTAATTAATAGCCCAGGCCTGAAAGGACATTGTAACGTCTAAGCCAGAGGAGCGGCAGCACGATTGCACATGCAGATAGGACAAGATTAGGGTAGTCAATTAGCCACTGAGGGTATGTCTACACCGCAGTTACGCCCCTCTCCCTGCAGCTGGCCCTTGTCAGGTGACTCGGGTTCATGGGGTGGATGATGGGGGTGGGCTGGGGGGCTGTAAAATCATAGCGTATGCGGGGTCCCAGAGCTCGGGCTGCAACCCGAGCCCGAATGTCTGCGCTGCAATTTTACAGCCCCACAAGCCCGAGTCCAACGGCAGGGTTTAATTACAGTGTGGACATACCCGGGGTGAACAAGGAGTTCCCCGCCTGCCGACAGGATGCAGGGCTCTCCGGGCTCAAGGCATTCTCTCTCTCTCTCTCTCTCTCTCTCTCTCTCTCTCTGGTGCTTGGCTGGCTGGTTCTTGTTCACTTGCTCAGGGACTAACTGGTCGCTGTATCTGAGGTCAGGAAGGAAATTTCCCCTGGTTCTGGTTGGCAGCAACCGTGGGGTATTTTTTGCCCTCTGCAGCATGTGCTGTGGGTCACTTGGTAGGATTATCTGTCTCTCTCTCGCCTAATCAATGCTGCGCCCTTGCAGGGGCCTCGGGCACTGGTGTACCTCGGCTGCACCTGTTCTGTGTGTGTGGCACATCGTCGTCTGGTTTCCTGCGGGCTGCGATGCTTTGGTCTGAGGGTGGTTGGGCTCAGTGCAGAGGTGGCTGGGTGCAGCTGAAGAGGCTGAAATACACAGGAGGGCGGAACTGACTCTCATTGGAGCGCTGCCCTGTAGAGACCTAACCTGCACGATGCGGCTCCCGGTTAAACAGGGGGCACCCTGAGTCGGCCGGGGTGCCCGTGGCTTTGGAATCAATGGGTGAACTCTGCGCTGAGAGATGCAAGGCCTATTGACCCGTCTATACAGGCAGTGCAAGGAACGTGGTGGAGAGCAGCAGTAAAAACCGTCAACCACCTGCTGCCCTCCTGGAGGGCGTGGAGGGGTCTCTCTCTGCACCATCTGCTCAGGGCCGAGCCGTGCCCATTGCAGCTGTGGCCGTGTCAAGAACTGAGCTGAGAACCCTCCATTGCCCCTTCCGGGCTTGGCTTAGATCATTTGTAGACTCTCCTGGGAGCAGACTGCAGGGCTCTGCAAAGGTGGTTTCTCGGACCAACCGTCTTCCTCCTCGGTCCCCTATTCCCTGGTTACTCACCCTGCCTTCCTGTGCACGCACCGCTTGAGGCTTGCTGGCGAGCTGCTTTTCGGCCACAGAGGAGCCAAGTGTCTGACCCCTATATGGGAGCGTGGCGGGAGGGGGGGGGGAAGTGCACTGGCAAAGACAAAACCCCTGGAGCGTTTCTCAGGAGGGCGGCTCCATCAGAGGCCGCCTGGAGGGAAAGCCGCAAAGATCCGGAGAGTGTCTTTCATCAGGAGTGGCGGGAGAGAGACGCAGGCCGAGAGCAATTTACATCGAACCACGGCAAAACAAAATCCTGCATTCAGCAAGAGCCAGTTTCCCTTCAGACTGGGGGCGGGGGGAAAGAAAATACTGCACTTCAAATTGGTGCTTCCAGTGCCAATTTTATCGACAAAATCAAATAAAAAGTCCCTTTATTTTATGTATTTGTTATGGTTGGGGGCGGGGAAATAAAACGCCCTGTGGATTTTTATTCCACAAACGGAGATGGCTGGGTAATGACAGAAATTCATAACATTGCCAGGGCTTGTAAGTTTCCTGTGTAACCTCTTGTACGACACTTCGGTTTCCTGTGTAACCTCTTAGGGTAGGTTTACATTGCAGCCGGGAGGTGTCTTGCTTGGACAGATATACAAGCGCGACCTCTGCTTGAGCTAGCGCCTAGAAATAGCAGTGGTATCAATGGCAGCTCAAGTCCAAACCCACCCAACCCCGTGGGTACATAGAGAGCCCCCACCCCGGCTTCCGCTACTCAACTGCTCTTTTTAACCCCGTGCTCCAGCAGAGCTAGTGCATGTACGTCTACCAGAGCGACCCACGTCCCGCTAGGGATCGGTGTCAGAGCTGCCGTTGGAACTCTGGCCTCCCTGTTTTCCCAGCTGCTCTCTTAGCCGGCCTTTCCCCCCATTCCAATGCTGCATTGGCAGAATCGTCAAATCTGCAGTGGTACAGGGAAGCCAGCAGCCCTTCATAAAGTGTCACTGATGTGGAAATACAGGATCAAATGAGTAGCAATTCGTAAGTCACCGCTTGACAGAACAAAACCCTCTACCGAGGAATTAAAACCATAAATATCCTACCGGGCCCTTTCTGGTTAACATGCTCCTGACATCTGGAATGGCAGCTCGCTGGAACCTATCTGCTGTCAAAGAGCTGTTGCAATTAAGTCGTGCGTGCAAACGGGAGAAGGGGGAAAACAATTTTTTAAGTGACTTGGCAGGTGATGAAAAACCAAAATACCTTTTTTCTATTAACACTGGCAAATTTACCTTAAAAGGACTGGGTTAGAGACTGAAAGTTAATTGTCGGAGTCACTCAGCTGGCTCCTCTTCTCCTTGGGGGCAGAGCAGTGGTGGAAGTTCTATGGTTGAGTTCCCACTTAGCTTCCATTCGAAGATCTGCCGCTGTAATATATTTAACGCTTTCCAGGGCGCCGCTTCACCCCAATGTCCTTCGCAAGCTGTGGAGGCAACACTAGGGCTGGGTGAAGAGCGGGGTGTTTTTTGGTTCGCTGTCAAGTCCAAAGAATCAACAAAATATTTCCGCTTGAGCACAATGTTTCGTTTCCATTTTCAGCATATTTACCTTTTTTATTGTTTAATAAAATTGATGGAAATTTGTAAAGGAAAAGTTGTTTCTAGTTGAAATGAAACGTTTTGAATTTGAAAGTTTTTTTGGGGGTGGGTGGGAGAGTTAACGCAAACATTTTGGCAAAACCGGCATGAATCTGCAAAACATTTTGGTGTCACCAAATCTGTGTGTGTGTATGTGTGTATATATATAAAAAAAAATTTCTGGAAAAAAAAATCACCCAACTCTATGCAACGCTACTGAAATGCAGTCATCTCTGGGGAGCAAACAAGACATTTAGCAAGGCACTGCAGGGATTTTGCGTTCATCCAGGAGGGACAGGACCTGGTTTGGTTTTTGTTTTACTTAGAAGCTTGTCTAAGAGATCCAGTGAGAGCACTTTCTGGAACTCTGTTTTCTTATGCTGGAAGGATGGAGGCAGCCTCATCTGGATTTGAACCTGTGGACCCAAGACAAGTGGATATTTCCTACACTTGAAAGTGAATGCAGATCAGTATAGGGTGTGAATTTAAAGTGCAATGGCTGCTCCTAAATAACTCAAGAGTGTCCACACTTTTGTTCCTATTTTTTGTAGCACACGGTTATGCTGAAATCAGGCTGTCCGCACATGGAGTTAATCAGGAACCACCCTATGGAGACATCTCTATCATGTACCAGAGGGGAAAGGACAGCAGCTTGGTGATGTCAAATGGGGCCCTATCCAATAATGCAATGACAGAACTTCGTGCTCCCATCACTGCTTCTATCTGAGGGGTGTCCAAGTACATGGCAGATGTTAACTTCTTCACCCTCATCACCCCCAACTTCTTCACCCCTCATCATCTTGATGGAGATCAAACTATTCTCCTCTCTTTACAGGTTGGGAACAGAGGCATGGAGAAAGGAAGTGACTTGCCAAGGTCACTCAGTGGCAGAGGATGGAGCATAATCTAGAATGCTTATTCCTGTGTGCTAGCTGGTTTCCCTCCTTCAAATCAGCTGTCATCCTCCACCGCTTGCCCAGGCTGGGAACTGGCAGAACAAGCCGCCCTCGAACCATCTCCCCACTTCATCCGCCCCACCCCTTAACCTGAAGATTTCAGACACCTCAGTGAGCCATGGCTTACTGTGGTTCTGAGCTCTTTAAAATGCCACCTGCCCTGCGGCTTGAATTCCATTGACTAACACTGAGTTCCTGCCTAAATGGAGAAGAGCATGCTCGAACATCTGCACGTGCACTTCCCGCAGGGCAGGTGGAATTATAAGGCTACAGGACTGTAAACAGCATCTGCATCTCCTGGACATAGGCAAATGCTGCAGAAATGTTGTCCGCAAACGTTCATTTGAATTTCACATGTCTGTTGGGCGCTGTCATAGCCGTTCTCCTTTCTTTGCTGTTCGCACAGGTGGTGCATGTCTCAACGCAATTTGGAATTTTTGGATTTACTGGCAGTGGCTTCCGTGTTACAGAGCAATGAAACACAGACGCTGTGCTCTTAAGGAGATGACTTTTGTTATGTTTTTTTTTTAAAATTTCCTTCCTTAATCTAAATGCAGAAGTCAGCCAGAATGAATGCTGTGCATGTGGAGAAACAGAATTACTAGTGGAGGGGGAGGAGGGGGTTGTTTGCACCAATACTTGGCTAGTTTCCAAATGACCGTGCATTTTCAGGCAAATAATTGTATGTGGTGATTGCAATTCATTGTTCTCCTCAATCATCTAATCAGAAGGCAAAAGTAATACCATGTGACTTAAGCAACCAATCAAATTCCAGGAGTAATGACTAGCAGATAGTTAATTTCCGGCCAAGATTTTCAAAAGTGCTTTAAGGACTTTGAGTGCCTCGGTGTTTGAGTGTCCCACCTGAGATGCCTTAAAGGGGCCTGATTTTCAGAGAACAGGTGCTGAGCACTTCCTGCAAATTGGGTCCTTTTTCAAGGGGACCCAAGCTGGACCCCCCAAAACCATTAGTCACTTTTGGCCAAGATTTTTCAAAGCGAATCGTTCGTGATCCCACCGGCAGTGAGTTCTTCATCCAGGCTGTTCAGTGAATCCTTATGAGTAATTTGCAGGAATGGAAAGGAAGGGCTAAATCTGTTGGCTAACTTGCGGTGACAAATCAGTCACTCGAGGGTTTACTTCCCAGCCCATGTGCTATCTGTATGATAATACCGGCCCACTCTTTTCTCCCGAGTCAGCGGATTCTTGCTCTTAAGGGCCATTCCTGCTCACCTGAGTGCGCATTGCTTGTGTGGCCGTGAGCACAGCCGGGGCCCAACGGTCTTGTGGCAGCCTCCCTTCCTGCCTTCTTGCTGTAAACTGACAGTGTCATTCAAGGAGACTCCTGGTGCGGCGATAAAGGCAGTAACAGATGAGCCATCGTTTCTGGAAGAGATGGGCATTTGGAGTCCACAGGATCATCATTCAGCATAAGAAATCTCTTGCCAGTGGCTTTATGGGTTTCTTGCAGCCAAGATAAGCCCGAGACCATCCTGGGAACAAATGAAGGGCTGCAGTATCGATCTGAATTCACACTGAGCTAGTTCTTTCCATTCACATCAAGAGGCAGCTCCCCCTTGCCTGTCTCCCCACAGCCTCGCTTTCAGCAATGGAGAACTACGACCAGAATGCCTGGGGCGTGGGGAAGGTCAGCCATTTCCCATGTCAGACTTGGCTCATCGGTTCTGCCTCTTTAAGGGAGGCTGCAGCGGCCTCTGCCTCCTGCCCAGGTTGTTACAGTCGATATCAAAACACACGAGCCTTTGCCTAGGAAGCTTTCCAGTGAAAGCCAAGTCCCGCCCAAGTCTCACAGGTGCTTAGTGCTTTCCCCTTTACAGATGGGGAAACTGAGGCACAGAAATGATTTGTCTGAGGTCACCTGACAAGTCGCTGGGCAGGCAGGGAGTCAAACTCCGGAGTCCCGATTTCCAGCTATTTGGCCTTGCCACTAGACCACCTGAAGCAGATGAGCGAAGTGTGCAGAGATGGGGCCAGGAGTGGGGGAAAACCAGGAGTGTCCTTATTTATTGTAATCGTGTAATGATCTGAAAGCTCGAGGATAGCAACGCCACTATCTAATAGCCAAGCTGTTCCTCTGTGTCTGTCTGTGCTTTCCACAAGAACAAGTGCTAAGCATCTACAACACTCGGGCAGGATTTCATCTCCTTTGTAAATACTAATATGCTTCAGCATTGATGGTAGCCCCACCTGGCTTGTCGAGGGTGTTAGTGTTGCATTATTCTGGGTAACTCTTTTGTTTCTCTTAGCCTGCTCAGTAATTTCAGGCCAATCGGAAGGGGCAAAGTGGTGGGAGATGAGTTTGAATCCTAAACTCTGCCTGTAGCTCACTTCAGGTGGGAACCTCATGGGGGATGTTGCTCCGCTCCCAGCAGGTAAAATTCCCATAGCTCTTTCCACATATCTTACCAGCCTGGGTGAGAGCATCCTACAGTGAGCTCTCAAGGAAGAGCCGTTCTGCTCTCCAAGCCAGTTGCATGAAACCATCACCTCCAGATTCAAGGGGAAATCAGTGCTCACTTTGTAAATGAGCGAAAAGACCAACTCCACAGTCCAGTAAATGTCTGGGATCCCTTCTAGTCTGGATCCAAGCTCTGGCCAGCTACAGCACGTCAGAGGTTTTAATAGCTGCTAACAAGGAGACTACCGTATCCGCGGATGAGTAGGGATGGGATGACTTGGGTGAGGGGGGCCACTGCTGTGTGTCCCGGGACTCTGGAATTTAATAGATTTGAAGCTCTGCTTCGAGGTGAAGAACCATCTGCTTTATGAAACTAACTGGTCCTCTCCCCAGAATTCCCCCAGTCCTGCCTCCCTGGTCTTGTGCAAAACCTGTTCCAGGGCGTTCCCTACTTCACTTGTTTAAAAGCTCTGGTCAGGAATACTGAGGTCGATCGAGGAAGCTGAAGCAGTGATAGTGGTGCACATGCCCATCCCGTGGAGATCCAGCAGGATACACTCCCCTGGCAAAAAACGTTCCCACAAGCTGAAATACAGTTTGGGTCACCACCTAGCCCCTCCACAGTTTGCATTGCAGAGTGCAGCAGATGGAGAATTGGTAGCCTCTGCAAAAGAACCCGGACTACAGTGGGTCAGGACTGAAATACCTTGGCAGAGTGATACAGTCATGTTTATTGCACAGTGCCTGGTTATTTATAGAGTGCTATAAATCTCTTACATGCTACTAAATGTACCCAATATTCCTTCTGAAAACGACTGTTCAGCAGCTGCATGCCAGAACTCCCTACAAACTACTGCTTGGGCTACCCTTGGCCAGTCATTTATTGCCTAGCTGCGCCCTCCACAAAGTACTGCCGGTCTGTCTACTTTTCCTAAGCACCCATTGCGGTAGATGGGAACAGTGAGGACCTGTAATTTTCCCCAGGTGTGGCTTCCGCAGAAGTATCAACGATGGAAGCCTTAGATAGGGCTCAGGAGGTATCTCCCTACCATGACTTCTACCCCTGCTCCAAGAGATCTCGAGCTTTCCTGGGCTAGGCTTCAAAATCCAAGGCCATGAATCCACGGAATGCTTTTCCTAAGAGCTTTGTTCAGACGCAGGGCCCTGGCTTTCATGAGCAGGAAGCTGTGTGTGGGCTGCAAAAGAAGCTGCTCTCACGAGCTGTTGGTGGGGTGTCACATCTGGGAGCTCCCTCTCTCTCTCTCTCTCCAGGCTGCAGCTTAATATGTGCGAGAAGCTTCTGAACAGCAGCCGCATCTGTTCCTGGAAGTTTATGGGTGTCCTACAGCAAATAGGCTCCCCTGGGAAAGATGGCAACGCAGATGGAGGCACTTTGTTTGTAATGACTGGAATGCTGCGACAACAGTTATGATGAAAGGAATAAACAGCATTGATGGTTTTGTCTTATTTAACGCTGACATCCTGAGGTCAAACTGTTGATCTCCGAGGAATACTCGAAAGCATTAGTCAAACGCAGAATCTTCTGCCTTGTCGTTCTGCTGCATGATTTATAAACCACAGGGGTAAAAAGAAGTTGTTTCTCTCCTCTCAAACTGCTAGAGAATATTTAGACCTCCTAGGTTTCTCGCTATGTTCCTCTGTGCATTTTGAGTTTTTCGTGAACATGAAAGCACTGACGCTTTGTCCTCTTGGGAGCAGAAGGACTAGGGGCTTTCTGAACATTATGTAGGATTTGCTATGCTGCATCACACCGTATCTGCTTGCTAGCTGTTCCAATAGTGTGGATGCATTTACTTTATATTACTCAGCCACTAGGTGTCTCTATGCAGCACAGAGTTCCAGGCAGGCAGTGGTCCCTGGTAAACAAAGCGGACCAAGCTGGAACTCAAACTGTGTGGAAGCCTATTTGTGTGCCTCTAGTTTTCGTTATTAAGCATCTCCTGTTTGATAGACTGTGGTTCCATATATTGTAACAAATACCTGATGCTTCATGAGAAAGATGGGAAAATACCTACAAGGGACCCAGTATGTTGTGCAACACTACATGGGAGGCAAACATTCCTTCTTAAACCCACGTGGCAATCAATTTAGCCTGAAGCATAAGCTTTGATTTTTTTCCTCTCTCTTCCCTCACTACCCCACCTTTAACTTCCACAGCTACAATGTTGCTAGAGATGGGACCATGTTGCTAAATTCAGATCTGGATTTTAAGCCTTCATTTCTGAAGGTGTGTGATGATTGGACCATTATAAGAGATTGTGGCTAATGCTGACATTCAGATCCTGATCATGGTTTGGATTTTGCATCCCCGGCTTCCACATGAAGTTTGAAAGAGGTTTGGATGCAGCATTTGAAGTCAGACCCATCTCAGTTATTGTCATGGAAATCTCCAGTCCTCTTAGAAACCCACACCATGGCAAGCTCTCCTCACGCTCCCTCCCTGCCTACTGTAGGTTTGTATACTCCCCATCGCCACATATCTATCCCCCGCCTGGGCCGCATGCAGCCTGCCTGTTTGCCTTCACCAGCCTACTGCTGAAGGAGTCCATGCAGCTCTCCGGTCCTTGTTGAGCTGGTTTGGGACAGGGCAGCTGAGCAATTAATCTCTGCTACAGGCTGCCGGGATCATAGTCTGGCAGGACCAGAGACAGAGAATCTTTTAAAGGACTAAAGCTACTGCTGGAATTTGGAAGGGAGACGTGGATTGTCTTTTCCCACAGTGGCCAACCAACCAGGGTCCAGGGGGGTGGAAGGTGCTGTGGCCAGGGCTGGCTTTAGCGGGTGTGGGGCCCCATGCGCAGGGCCGGCGCTACCATTAGGCGACCCTAGGCAGTTGCCTAGGGCACCTGGATTTGGGGGGCGGCATTTCAGCCGCCGGGGTCCTCGGCGGCCGCTTCTTCGGCCGCCAGGGTCTTTGGCGGCGGTGGCAGCAGCCTCTCCCGCCGCCTAGGGCGGCAAAAAAGCTGGCGCCGCTCCTGCCCATGCGAAGAATGATGGCGGGGCCCCACACCCTTCCGGCCAAGCAAAAAAAACCCCAAAAACCACCTCCCGCCGACGCGGGGCCCGATTCCGGGGAATTGGTGGAATCGGCTTAAAGCCGGCCCTGGCTGTGGCTAATATTGGCGTTGTCACATTTTCACTCGGAGACCTAACTTTGTTCACTGGGATTGTATTGGGTGAACATAGGCCTGTGTCGTTTTACCAAAAGCCCAGGTTTTGGTAAATTATACAACTTTGACATATTTTAAATAGACTTTTTTTTTTAAGTACTACAATTTTGGTTTCCCTCCTCTCCCTCCATTCCCCTTCCTCCCCTAAAAAAGAGAGTTGACCGTGGCTTAGAGCATCTGTTTTTCTGTGTGTACCGTGCTTAGTGCAATGAGGTCTTGGACCACGACTGGGATTTCCCTAGGCAATATCCCCATGTAAATATTAATAAGCACAGTGTAAACTGCAAGGTGACTTTCCAGGTATGTAACAGTTGGGCAGACTCTGTTAGCCCTGTGTGTCCATCCCCCTTGGAGAGAGAGAGCTTGAAGTTTTGACTTTCCTGAGGCCTGTAATGTGCTGTGTCAGGAGTTATCTCTGGCTGAACCTTCGCTTAACACCCATCTTGGTGGTGGTTTGCTGCCGACGTCCCTCACAAGTTGTTAATGATCAAGAAGGGTTCAGGACTTTGTTCCCCACATGGTCTGGGTGCAACACCTGTCGTCTTGAGCTTTTAAAAAATTCTTAAACATTTGTGATCGGGAGACCATTTCTTGCTCATAAAAGTCACCGACTGCGCTGGCTGGCCATGGTGAGAGCGTGTGTTTGGCAGCCCTGCATTAGGAAGACTAACCTATGTACTCCTGATCTGCTCTTGAGTGCTCCTTGCTAGTCTATACACAGCCCCTCTTCTACCCCCAAAACAGCTCTGCCAATGCAACTCAGTTCAGACCTGCAGCGTCCCCGGCTATTCTAGTCCTGGGTTCTACCAAGGCACTTAAATTGTATCTGAAGTATGATTCTCCCCGCCCCATCCAACCCTTGCCGAGGTGACTATGGAGCTGAATTTCAGGTGACCCTGGGCCTGCTCCTGGTTTTGGATGGGGACCAGACAAAGCCAAGAAACTTTGAACTGGAGCCAGGTAAAACTCGTATTTCAACTGAGTGTCCCTTACAATGTAGGGTTCCTTTGAAACCAGATTTAAAGTAGTGAACCCCATGCAGACTAGAACTTGGAGACAGGTTCACGCAGGTCCCCGACAACCCAGGCTGCTGAGTTTTATCTGGTTCGAACCAGCTGTTTTGTGTGGAAGAAGAAAAGCATGTAAATCTCTCACTTGATCATTTTTTTAATCTGCTGCTGCTGCCTAACTCAAATCCTTCGATGAGACAAAACTATTTATATTCAGAAATCAATCTCTTTTTGGACTGCGTCGTGCTTGATTTCCCTCTCCCCCAGTTGTATTTGCAACCTGTTCTGTTTTGGACAAATGAAGCAGAAAACAGAGAAATACAGCAGTTGCACAAGTTAATAATCCATAATATGCCAATGAAGGGCTTGAACCAAAACTCTGGTTCCAAATCCACCTAGGTCTGGGGAAAATTTGGATCAAGAACTCTGGGGCGGGGGTTGGGAAGAGGGTCTGAATTTTATGGCTTTCCTCCATAAACACAATGTATGGCTTAAGGGACACGTTTATCTTAGTAAACACGTTTGCAGGTGTTGTTGCAAAGTGTTTCTCTTCTCTTTTGAATCTTGTTGGATTTAAGTTGTACAATAGAACCCAGAAGCTCAGTCTGAGAGAAGGGCCCATCTGCTCAGTGCCCTATGTATACAATTGGGTTTGTTTATACTGCATTATTTTTAAAACCTCCCAAATGTTTGTTGTAGGTTACAAATAATTAAACAAGATTCAAACAGGAAGAGAGACACTTTTGTAAGGACCTGCAAACCCTTTTATTAAGGAGGTGAGCATGTGGAGAGCATCACATTTTTTTCACCACAGATGCTGATTCATCAAAACTTAAACTCTTTGTTTGCAAAATAGGGTGGGTTTTGACAAATCTCCTGATGTAAGAAAATTATTAGGGGGAAAAAATTGAAATGTCCTGTTTTTATGTTTTTGAACCAGAAAGTGTCAGGGTTGTTTGAGTCAAAACAACTTTTTGTTTCAAAACTTTAGTAAATTTAGACTAAAAATATTTTGAAACATCAAATCAAAACATTTTGATTGGCCCAAATAAAAACATTTCACAAACCAACGGATTGGGAGGGCAAAAAATGGGATTTAGACTTTTTTCAATCCAATTTGGGATAGGGCCTGGGGAATTTTTTTTTTTTTATATTGAAAGTTCTTGCAGGCTGGAAAATCCATTTCCCACCCAACCCTTAACATGGCATGGACACTGGTGGAGTGTCTGCCCATGAACTCAAAGTACTTGCCTGTCCTTCAACTCAAAGTACAAACTCGAGTCTAGATGAACTCACAGCTAGGGTCAGTCCCGGCCACAAAGAACTTACAGACGAATTGAGGCAGAGAGTCAACGGGACGTGCCCAGTGTCACACAGAAAATTGTGGCAGAGCTGGGAACTGACTCTGTCCCTTAACCCCAGAGTGTTCCTTCCTCCACAATTGCTGCTATTGTCTTTTTGAAGGACCCTCTCCAGTGCCTTTTTTAATGCCACTAAATCTGTGTTAGTTTCCTAGTTTGGGCATTGTCAGTTGTAGGATGACTTTAGTGACGGTTGGGGGTTTCCTTTTTATTCTGATTGTATTTTGAATAATCGTATAGCACCCGGAGGGACACTTTATAAATGGAATATATTTATTATTTTATTAATAGTCTCAAACCAGGCACCCAGATCAGAAACTCCTTTTCTTCCCCTAGCCCCTTGAATTTATTGGAAACTTTAGATCTGGCTCCATCTGTACAATAGACACAAAGCAGAACTTCAAACCTTAGGGCTGCCGGGGTTTGCTGAACTCCATTTTCTGATCAGAAGCTGGCTCAGAATTCTAATTATTATGATTATCAGTGTTTACATTCCTCTGCATTTTCTAGCATCCATCCACATTAAATGTCCCTTGCAAAGCTGACAACAAGGGTGTGGAAGATCTGACAGTCGCTTCCATTCAGTAACATAATAATCAGCTTCCCCACGGTGTGAGATGGATCTCCTGCAGTGAAGGAAGCGACTGCAGGAACCCACACACAGCTGTGATGCTCTGGCATACAGAGCCAGAGACAATGTGGGCAGGTGGGGGTGCCTAGTGCAGAGTTGCTCTTGAGGGACAGGCCAGATACTAAATCAGTTTGGTAGAGCTGGTCAGAAAAGGGGGCTTTTATGTGTTGAAAATGTCAACTTTTTATGAAAAAAAGAGACTCCCTTTTGGGGGGAACTGGAAAAGGTTTGTTTGTTTCTTTTCCTAACAAAAAACTGGAAATGACTGAGAAATTTCTGCCAAAAGTTTCACTTGCTCAAAACCCCCAACTTTCTGGCTTGGGGCAGTTTCAGCAAACTTTCCCGCCAGGCCTAGAGTTCAGTTGGTTGTAATCGAGTCTGTTGTCATGGAAGATCCCTTGGCCTCAGTTGCACGGTCTTAAAGATAACGCGTGGCCCTGCAAAGGTGGTTTAGGCCAAGCACATCCAAGTTAGGGTGTTAATCCGAGCCCTTGGAGCAAAAGGGGAATCTGATCTCCCTTCAGACACTCCAATTGTTATAATGGTTTATGCGCCTGATTCAAAACCCGCTGATGTTGATGGAAAGGCTTGTTTTGGATCAGGCTCTTCGCGAGATGGAAATGCACCGGAGACCCACCAAACTCATGGCACACAGGTCACCTGGCAGCGGCCAGATGGTAGTTCAGCCCCTAATAGGACTGGCTCTGTATCTCCTCTGCCAGGCAGCCTCTCTCCAGCTCTGATCTCGATAACCTGAGTTCAACGCCAGCATTCCTTGTGTCTGTCGCCTTCCATGTCCAATAATAATCCACAGCACTGCTTGGGAAAACCCTAGAAGAACGATGGACTTTCTGCCTTGCTATGAGGCTTCCACTGGTGAAGGAATTCTCTGGGGAGAAAGCTATTGTCCAGGGGCCAGAGTGAACAGCAGCAAGCAGGAAATTGAAAGCTGTATCCCAGAGGGAGGGTGAGCAGTAGGTACATGGGATCTGAAGGAGCAAGGATAGGTTTCAGCCAAGTGCGCACACGGACCTATAGGGCAGTGGTTTTCAAACTGTGGGTTGCAACCCAGGACTGGATCGCAGAATGGAAGGCCCTGGGACGCGGCGGCTCTGGTCAGCACCGCTGACCGGGCTGTTAAAAGTCCCATTGGCAGTGCTGTCCGGCTAAGGCAGGCTCGTCCCTACCTGTTCTGACACTGCGCTGTGCCCGGAAGCGTCCAGCAGCAGGTCCAGCTCCTAGGCGGGGGGGCACAGGGCTCCACGCGCTGCCCCTGCCCTGAGCACTAGGTCCATACTACCATTGGCCGATTTCCAGCCAATGGGAGTGGGGGGGGCGGCGGTGCCTGTGAGCGAGAGGTGCGCTGAGATACTTGCGCGCCTCCGCCTAGGAGCTGGACCTGCTGCTGGCCACTTCTGGAGCACAGCGTGGTCTGCGGCGCCAGGATAGGCAGGAAGCTGCCTCTGCACCCCAGCTGTGCTGCTGACCAGTAACCGCTGGAGGTAAGCAAACGCCCCAATCCCCTGCCCCAGGCCGCCCTCAAACCCAGAGCCCCCTCCTGCACCCCAAACCTTTCATCCCCAGCCCCACCCCCTGTCCCAGCCCAGAGCCCCCTCCCACACCCCAAACCCCTCATCCCCAGCTCCATTTGGTCGCAGGCATCAAAAAGTTTCTTCAACTGGGTCGCCAGAAAAAAAGTTTGAAAACCACTGGTCTGGAGGAAATGGTGCCATGGGTATGGAAAGTGGCTTGGAGCCAGGCGGGGTGGGAGTGGGAGAGGGACTTGAAGGGGATAAAGACAGAGAGAGATTTCCAGCCCTTCCGGGAGGGATGCCCAGGACCGAGGCCAGAAATCCAGGGAACAGGGCCAGGACAGGGTTATTGTAATCCCTTGAAGGATTCATTTGCCAGCTACAAAAGCAAAAGAAAGCAGCACCCTGAAATGGAGACTAGCTATTTTGCAGCAATTAGCTGTTGGTGCCGGATGCTGCTGTTGGAGGTGATCCAAGTCCGAGCAGAGGCAAGGGGAGGACAAGCGCCCAGATTGTTTCTGGGTGGGTTGCTTCATCAGGTATCGGAGCTGGAGGCGCTGGGGTTCATGCAAGATCTTCTCTGAACGTTGTCCAGTCCAGCAAACTCCCTGGATGGAGGGGTCAGTTCTGTCTCATTTCATTGCACTAGGTGCCTTAGAGTTGTTTGGTTGTTGCCTGCCTCTCAACATCGTGATCAGACCGCAGGTCCATCTAATCCACCCCGTGGTAGCCATATCTTCCCAAAGGGGGCGCGGGTGCAGCCAAAATCAGAGGGAACCTGAAATAAATACACTGGATCAGCTTTAGTGAATGCACCTAGCCACACTGGGCAAGCGCACCGAACTCCCCAAACCGCCCAAAGCTGTCCTGACTCCTGGGAGCTGCACAGTTTGCATCCAGATCCAGAAGCCAAACATCCCTGAGGTGTATGGGTCCTGGCCCATCTCCAGTCCTGGCCCAGAATGAAGTGGGCCCCCTGAGAAAGCTGGGAGGTTCTTTTCATCTGTCCTTTGCTTGCTCCAAAGTCATGGCCGGGCACATGGAGGAATTTGTACCAGAATAATCGCAACGAGCCCATGAGAAAATGGCTGACATCCTGCTTCTCATCCCTCTTCAGCGGCTTCTCCTCGTGCCCCTAGGCTGCAGAGCGGGAAGAGCCTTCCCAAGGGCTTAGCGGATCCTGCCAACCCGAGCGGCTTTTCAGACATTAAAATAGTCACACGAGTAGAAAGAAATCACAGCAAGGGGGCCTGGCTTCAGCAGGGCGCGGCCACTGACCTGGTCTGCAAAGCTCCACTGAATTCTTTCTTTCCTTGGGTATCTGGGTGCATGAGAAACCTCATGCGGTTCAGGCAGCCACTTATTCCATGGCTGCTTAGGCCAGACCCGGCTTACTCAGGACCCCAGACACACTGAAGACAGGGCATTGGAGCTAGGGCGGATCACTGTGTCTCTCCAAATAACATTCACCCTTGGCTTGGTGACTAGGACTAGGAGCGTGTCTCTTTGTGCATGTTTGCCTGTGTTTGTGTGTGCCTCCATGTGCCTCTGGTGCCGTGGGTGTTTGTGTGGGGACGGGGGTAGGACGTGACAGATGAAGGGGAGGGAGATGTCTGGAGTCTCTTCTTTTACAGAAAGTGAAAAATCAATCCTTGACCTTTAAAGGAGTTTATGAATTCCTGGCTTAGGGATCGATGCTCATTGATTTTTCTGTGTCTGCGTGGGCTCCCCATGTACACGACCAGGTGCTGAAAGCTATGTTTGCTGAGCAGAAGGAGGTGCCATTTTCAGCCAGCTGCCACGAGTAAAAACGTGGGGGTTTTCTCTCTCCTTTTTTTTTTTTTTTCTCCTGTTGCTCCATGGCAGCCGTGAACCCATGGGCCAAGGCCAGCCGGGCGGAACTGATGGAGTTGTAAAGCCATCTGGGATTTTAAAAGGATCAACAAGTTTGGAATCTTTCGAAAGGGCAGCAGCAAGAATTACGTGTGTGTGTGTATGCTGCCTGCCAACACACCCATCCCTCCCCACCTGTCAGTGAGCTAAAGTTGCTCTCCATCAGCTCACACGGTGTTTGGCAAAATACTCCTTCCCACTGTCCCTGCTCCAGAAACCCGCAGAGCCTGGCTCGGTGCTGCAAGATCAGTGTTGTCAACACTAGTTAGTTAAAAGGGCTGGGAGAAGAAGCTACTGTGATCTGTTGTGGGAAGATCTCAGCAAGTGTTCTCCCCCTTGCCCCACCCCCAGATTGTTCACAAGCTAAGCCTGCTTCACTGGGCACTGTGGGATATTGACATCTGCCTCATAGGCACTTCTCATGGAAAAGCTGCCTGAGGGGGTTACAGACCGTGGATCAATGTTTGGCTCTCTTCCTGTTCGGGGCGGTGTTGAAGGAAAGGAGAATACTGCCATTTTGCTCTAGCTTCATGCATGCTGTCCTGGGCTGATTTCCCGCCCCCGCCCAAGACCCTATGTGAACAGGTGTGTGGTAACATGTAGCTCTCTCCATGCCTATCACTGGTTCTGCTCATGTGCATGTAACCATGATACACATCCCCTACCACCTGCGACCAGGAATGTGATTCCTGAGCCGCCCACTGACGACTGAGTCTAGTAGGCACAGCCTTCCAAGGGGAGCAGTAGGGGCAAAAAACCTAACCTGTTTCAAGACTGAGCTTGAGCAGTGTGTGGAGGGGATGGTGTGATGAGGTGGCCTAGAACGGCATATGGCCCGTCCGCAACTGCTAGTAGTGAATATCTCCAATGGCTGGTGATGGGACACTAGATGGGGGAGGGCTCTGAGTTACTACAGAGTATTCTTTCCCAGGTGTCTGGTTGGTGGGTCTTGCCCACATGCTCAAGGTCTAACTGACTGCCATATTTGAGGTCGGGCAGGAATTTTCTCCCCAGGCTAGATTGGCAGAGAACCTGGAGGGTTTTCACCTTCCTTTGCAGTGTGGGGCCCGGGTCACTTGCTGGTTTGAAGTAGAGTAACTGGTGAATCCTCTGTAACTTGAACTCCTAAAATCAAGATGTGAGGGCTCTTCAGTAACTCAGTCAGAGGTTAGGGGCCCAAGACAGGAGTGGGTGGGTGAGGTTCTGTGGCCTGCAATGTACAGGAGGTCAGACTAGATGATCATGATGGTCCCTCTGGCCTTCAAGTGTATGAGGATAGTAGATTGGAAGGTATGTGTGTGGATGGGCTGCAGGACTCCTCCAAACACCGGGCCCTGTCCAGTCTCCTAGACTTACAGTCTCCACAGGCTGGGTGAATGGCCAGCGAGCGGAATCTGGTTAGGTCAGGTCAGTTGTGTGCAGGCCTGCTCAACTTTACCATGGCAAGCCCGTTCTAGCACATCTTCCAGATGCAGGTGTCTTAGATCCCCTCAACACACAAGCGTGGGCAGGAAGAGAAGGGCTGATGCCAACTCCTTCCAGTGCGCTAGGATCCCTGTTGCAGGCTGGGGCATGAATGTGAAGGACATGTGCTTTGCCATGTGTCTGGGTTAGCAAACCCGGGAGAACATCGAGTTCAAGATCAATGTTTGTCATTGTCCTGGCTTGAGAGGGGCAAAAATGGTACATTTTGTCCCAGGCTGTCATTGCTACCCAGGAATCTGTGACCGTTGGGTTGAATAGCCAATTTCCCATTGAAAATGGGAGACGGCGGAAACTAAAGGTGGTTTAGAAGCCAGCACACAGCTGTGCGAATAAGATATTTCAGTTCTCTGGCAATTCTGAAAAATATAAAGAAAATGGTTTCAAGCAGAAGCAAAACCCAACATTTTGTGAATTGAGGAGTCAACTTTTGTTTTGGGTCGAATGAAATGTTTTGTTTCAATTCTGAAAATTTAATTTAAAAAAAAAATCAAATTAAAGACTAAATTGAAGATATTTTGAAATGGTTCAAATGTTTTGGACATTTTTTCGTTTCTTTTTTGACCACAACAATTTGGTGAAATCCACGTGCGTTTGCAAAATATTTTGCTGTCACCGAATCTGCATTTTTCACCAAAAAAATGTTTTGGTTGAAAAATTCCATCCAGTTTTACACGCTTCCCATTGACAGCTTTCAAGCTGCTCTTCTGTGTAACTCCACTCATGCATGCTAGAACATGAGTTGCAACATTCTCTGGCAGGGGCAACCCATCAGCTCAGTGCCTATTGCCAGGGCAGTATGGGAGGGAAGCTTCCACTGTTGCTCTGTCCTGCGGACTAACCTAGCTCGTCTGTTTCCCAGGCTATCGTTGCAGCCGGTACTGAAGTTCCATTCATAAATGAAATGCTCAGTGGTAGCTTGACCTTGGCTATGTGACACTTACCATGTCAAAGAGGGACCGAAGAATGCTCATGTCTTGGTCCCTCCCTGCTCCTGAGTCAAGCGGCACGTGAGGAAAAAGCAAGGCCTGCTGAGTCTGTTTCTGTACATGCACCATGTATATTCATGTCCGCCCACTGCGCTCCCCAGCAGAAGTTGCTTTAGTTGACAGTTGTGGAGTAGACGTAAGGTGCTGGGAACAGAAGACTCTGAATGCTGCTCAGCTGTTGATACCGTGTGGGGGCTGGTCGCCATGAAATAGGAATGTTGTCATGTTAAAGGAGATTGCAAAAGAAATGGCACTAGGTCTCCGTCCTTGAGAGTGGAGGCTGGAGGTGGATTCTCCAGATCCTGACGCAGGATTCTGACTGGGCCCGCACTTAACTTTGGGCCACTTGTTGCCTTCCACAACTGGTCCAGTTTATAATGGGCTGACACCAGAGCTCAGCTCTACATAAGCCCTGTATTATGGTACTGCCTAGCGGCCCCAGCTGAGATACAGACCCCATCGTGCTCAGCACTAGTACAAAGAGATGGTCCTTTCCCTTAAGAGTTTACAGTCTAAATAGACTGAGCATGTGAGAATGCAAGTGTTTCCTAATGGGTGGAGCACTTCGCTGGGATTCAGGGACCTGCATTCGATCACTGGCCTGCTGGATGACCCAGGGCAAGTCATTTTGCCTCTCTGTGCCTCAGTTTCTCCAATTGCAAAAGGGGGATAATGATACTGGCCTCCTTTGTAAAGTGCTTTGAGAAAAATGCTATCGAACCCCTAGGTATTATTCTAATCATCCACGTTTTTTACTGATGGGGAAGGGAAGCAAAGAGAAAGTGACTTGCCCAAGGAGTCTGTGGCAGAACGAGCAACAGAACCCAGGTCTCCAGCGTCCCCTTCCAGTGCTCTAACCACACGATCGCCCTTTCTTTTTCCCCAACCTCATCTCCAAGTTCAGTTCCAAACCTGACACTGGCTGCACAATTTAAACTGCGCTCAGCTCCACCAGGGATATGATTTAGAAACTGCCTTTGCTCAGGGGATGTTTCATTGGCCGGGGGATTTCGCTTTGCTCCCCGTCCCTTGCATCGCATCGCTGCCGTGAGCCATTTTCCGCATGTGTGACCCGCCAGTCGCTCTCGACTCCAGGAGCAGCCCAGGGGTGGCTCCCTTTTGAGCTGGGGCTGAAGTCCAGTGATGCCCCCATAGACACACACACTCATCGCAAGCCGGTAAAGTGCTCTGTGGTTTGTGACAGGCGCTCTAGACATGAATAACAGAATCCCACCTGTGAATTAAGTCATCCAGACAATGGACCTGAGTGACAGCTCACCTCTGCTTCCATTTCCACTCAAACAGCTGCCTCCTGATGGGGCTTCAGCAGCCCAGCTGATCTAAGGAGCACACTGAAGAGGGAGGCGGAGGTAGAGCAGGCTTTCCACTCCAGCAACATACTGAGCGCTGTCACACCGAACACACCCTTCCCCTCAGAGCGTGTCTCATGCTAGAAATGTAGGACGTGTCTGTAATGCATTGCAAAGGGCTTCTGTACTGAGGTTGCTTGATGCAGCTAGACCCTGCAGGTTTCTCTAGCTTCCAGGCTGACACAGACACTTCTAGCTACTGTTGCTATAACAGGGGCTCCCCGAATTCTGGTCTGGATTGCACACTGCATTGCAACCCTCTCCCTTGTCATCAACAAGCAGTTTGCTGGTGACTGCCGAAAATCGTTGAAAAAGCTGCAGAGGGTGAGGCAGGGAGGGGGAAGAGGGGTAGCATAAGAGCAGAGAGGTGGAGAAAAGAAGGCCTCTGACCAGTGCATTGCAAAATGGACCCATTTGCAATGATGGAGCAACAGTTCCATCCCAAGGTCTCCGGCAACTTGATCTTTACCCTCCTAGTTCTTGAAAATAACCGGAACATCTGATGGGATTATGGGCCTGGTGAGATGACGGCTCCAGGAATGCACGCTCTAGGGGCACTGAGCAAAACCAACCCCTCAACCCAGTGCAAGCTCTGACACTTGTATGTAATCCTGCAGTTTATCCAGCCTCATCTGCTGTCTCTCCTAATGTATTCATATTTGTTTGATCTCTCTGATCAAACTTCCCCTCTGATCTTCTGATGAAATAATACATCTGGGGCCCTGGAAGATACTTCACGGCGGGAGAGTCTCAATGAAAACCTTTTTAAGCTTTTAGAGTTCTTAAATGTGACATCATTCTCCTGGAAGGATACCGTATGTACTGTATTGTTCAGGCTGCTCCATGTAAAATATGAGGCCATAAAAGCTTGTAACTTACAAGGCTCGATCAGCTACCCTGTATGTGGAAATCTCTCTATCTCTCATCTCCTGAAACACTGCTTTATGATCAATGAATAGATGGAGGTGACATTTTTTAATCGTTTTTCATATTTATATAATAATATAAATAAATACAGGCCACTTGTGTATAATTCAGAGGGGGCGGGGGGTGGGTGGAAGCTGAGAGAAGGTATTGCTTTTTTCAAACAGTTGGCTATGGCAAAAAAGTCCGTCGTGGTATCAGACTATTCACATTCAGCACGTAAACTACAAAATGTGAAATGCTCTGCCAAAGGGAACGAAACCCAAACTCCAGGCCAGACACAGAGCTACCGGTCCCCAGAAGCCCTGGGGGTCCCCTGGTCAGAGGCAGTCCAGCGGCCAAGGAACCACGTGGGTGAGTGGCAGGAAACCAGCGGTTTTTCCTTCAGAACCTAGTCAAAATCTCAGTCTCCATGAAACATTTCAATTTTGTTGAGCTGGCAAATATTGATGGAAAAATGTTTCTTCAGCATTTTTCTGACCCGCTGTGGTGACCATTGCCTCTGAATAGTAATATTGTAGCTCTTGGGGTGGGGAGAGCTCTCCCTGTACACACAGCCTACATGTTATATAACTCCCCCTTCAGCTCTATTTTGTGCTAACTTGCTGCATGGGGGCGCGTTTTGCCCGGATAGCCCTGTTCACTGCCAGGTACTGCCCAATGCAAAATAACATTGGGTGGGATTATCAAAAGCCCCCAAGGTATTACAGTCAATGGGAGCTGGGTGCTGAATTCCCTACCCATTATCCCCATTTTGGAAACTAAGGCACACAGAGATTCGCCCAACGTCACACAGCAGAGCTGGGAATGGGGCCTGAGCCACTGGCCCATGCTGCTTTACAAGGGTGTCCATAAAGCCATGTATCAACTTCCCAGTGTCTGTCAGGACCAAGGACAGAGAATCTATTCTATAGGCTTGAAGCCGTCTTTGGCAATTGAGGGGAATCAGGTTACTCCTTCCTCCCTCAGGCCAAGCATGAGGGCTCAAAGAGGTGGAAGAAGCCGTGGCTGATATTGGATAATCTGACTCCGAGGTCTCAATATCATGCGGATGTCCTCATGGTCTAAATATTGACTTGTTTGTCCAGCCCTGGTAACTGTCCTGTTAGGGTGATTATCCAGTAGTGACCGTCCAAAACACTGGTGCTTACAGGAGTGATGGTGCAGCATTCTTGACTAGTACTGGAATAGGGTTAGCAATATATATAAATATAGCTGTTGATCTATTTAAGTGGGGTAGATTGGTCATCAAACCTAAATACTAACACTGTGTAAATCTGCAGCATGTTATTTATCCATGTTGGAGGATGGTGAAATGACCAGCCCTGCTCTGCCAGGCCAGGCATGATGGGTCCATTGATATAGACACCAGGATCACCCAGCTAGAACTTCCCACATGCTTGGGAGAAATAGTACCAGAACCAGTCTCCTGCCTCTTGAACTTAATGAGAACCTCTGTTGACCTCCTGTACCTTATGTCCTCTTTCCAATCACTAGACAGTGCCGTAATTACCAGAGAGGTTTTTGTGAGCAAACAGAAGAGTGGACACTGTGGGACCTGGATTCTGTTGGTGGCTCTGCGGCTGACCTTGGGTGAGTCATTTTCCTGCTCTATGCCTCAGTTTCCCCATCAGCAAAATGATATTCCCTTTCTCTCAAGAGTGAACTGACGCGTGTTTGCAAAGTGCTTCAAGACCTTCAGATGTCAGTTGCTCATAGAAGCGCCAAGTATTCATTGTATTATTTGCATTATCGCATCACTTAGCGACGCCAACAGCGATCGAGAGCATTGAGCCAAGGTTCGTGCATACACATACGAAGAGACAGGTGCGACCCTGAGGAGCTTGCACTCTGAATAGACAAAGGGTGTGAGGGGAAATGGTGGCACAGCGAAACAAAGTCGCTTGCCCAGAATCACAGAGCAGATCAGCAGCAGGACTAGGAATAAAATCCAAGGCCCTCTGACTCCCAGACCAGTGGCCAATTCACTAGCACATGCTGCCTCTAATTATCATTATATTCCCCCCCACCCTTTTCCTTTTAAAATGTTGGCATCTCCCACTTTATAGGCATCTGCTGTCTCCAGTCAAATTTAATACTGTAGGTTCCCAATATTCAGCCAATCAAACACTGTGATTGGCTAAACATCCTGAAGTGATTTTTAAAATGAGGAGGAAAAAAACCCACACCATGTGCTAGGAAGAAAATAATGAAGTTTGCGGTTCAGCATTTTAAGCAGCTGTTTCAGTCAGGGCTGTGTGGTATACATAAATTAACTCACCCTTTGGAATGCTTGCCAGCCAATTGGAAGGCTCCCTCAAGCCAAGCCATTTTATAATTAAGTAATAATTGTTTTTGCTGGGGAGAACATAAGAAAGATAAACAGCTTGAGGAATCAATAAGCATCAAGGTCATGGGCTGAGTTATTTACTGAATCATCTGCTATTTATCTCCCAACTTTTCTGTACAAGGGAAAACAGAGTCTATTTCGCACTAGATTTAAAAGTATCTAGGTTAGCATCAAGCCGTGTGGTGTCGGTGTTTCTGTGTTTTTGTTTTTTCTTTTAATCATTGAAGATTTGGTGCTTTCACTGGAAAAATCTTCAACATTTGCAGGAGAGGATTTGGGGATTTGGCTGCAACAGAGTTATCTCTATGTGTACATTTGCACTGGTTTAACTAGATTGATGCAAATCTTAGCTTAAAACTGCTCCTAATTATTTAAACTAGGCCTGGTTTGAACTGTAATAAGAGCATCCACACAGCCTCTTGCATTGGTTTAATTAAATCCATTTCAAATGTCATGTTACATCTACACACTGGGTTGCACTCATTTAACAAGTCCTTCGAAATGCAACTGACACTGGGGACTGGTTGGCACAAGGGGATCAATGAGGGAGTATGGCACTTTCCCTGTTATAGGATCCTGCAGCAGGATCTGCCTTATGCTTGCATGCAGGCCCATTGAGTTTTACAGAACTCTGTCTGAGCAGACCCTGTGGCTTCATTGGCTTCATCTCAGATCAGTGTGGAGAGACTCTGAAGTCATTGTGGATCAGTGCAGGCTCCTGTACCCACATGGAACCCCGTTAATTTAACTGGGGTTCCCATGTGGGCTTAAGTGTCTTCCTGTGCTGAACCCCGCCACAAAACAGAGGCCCAAGGTGCTAGAGAAGGAAGTGACCCTGCTAAGATGGGAGGAAGGATATTTTAGAGGGTAACATGCTGGCCTGAGACTTGGGAGACCTGGTTTTATGGAACCCTAGAAATGCAGGGCTGGAAGGGGACACCAAGAGGTCATTTGTCCATTGTCCAGCACAGACGCTGGATCAAGTAAACTGAGACCATTCCTGACACGTGCTTGGGATCTTTTAAGCCTGATCTTAAAAACCTCCCATGATGGGGATTCCACAGCCTCCCTTGGTAACCTCTTTTAGTTCTTAACTACTCTTCTAGTTCACAAGTTTTTCCTAATATCTAACCTAAATCTCCCTTGCTGCAACATAGGCCCATTACTACTTGTCCTACCCTTGGTGGACATGGAGAACAATTGATCACCATCCTCCTTAGAATGACCTTTGACATATTTGAAGTGTGATCTGCTCGTCTCTTTTTTCTCTTCTGCCCCTCTTTCTTTTCTCTAGATTAAACATGCCTAATTCTTTCCACCTTTCCTCAGAGGTCAGGTTTTTGAAACTTCTTATCACTTCTGGTGCTCTCCTCTGGACTCTCTCCAATTTGTCCACATCTTTTTTTCAAGTGCGGTGCCCAAAACCGATTCTGTGCTCAGCCACAGATTCCCTGTGTGACCTTGCACAAGTCACTTAATCCATCTGGTGCCTCAACTCCTAACCTGTAAAATGAGGATAATACCTGCCTCCATCCTGGGAGGGAAGGGGGGCATTCCTCAGGATAAAATGCACTGATGCTTTTGAGGTGCTCCTGTGATGAGGATCATGTATGTACTTTAAGTCCTCTAACCCAGTGTTTCTCAACCTTTTTGATACCATGGATCATAGAATATGAGGGTTGGAAGGGACCTTAGGAGGTCATCTAGTCCAACCCCCTGCTCAAAGCAGGACCAATCCCCAATTTTTGCCCCAATCCCTAAATGGCCCCCTCAAAGGTTGAACTCTCAACCCTGGATTTAGCAGGCCAATGCTCAAACCACTGAGCTATCCCTCCCCGGCCATTGGGATCACCTTGCTGCCTTCCTAAACTCTGTCCAGGGAGATCTTGGGAACCGGTCGTTGAGAAACACTATCTAATCAATCTTCTTCGTCACTGCTGTGATACATTTTTCTAATGTTTCATTCCCAGTGGCCCCATGGGATGTGATTTCCACCATATCCGGTGGGAGATCACACCATAGCCTACTGCATCTTGTTCCCGGAATGTTCTTCCTGACCATCAGTCTAAACGCTCCTTTTGCACCAAAAAAGGGTTACTGGGGCCAGATTCTGGTATAAATCAGTGTATCCCCTACCCCGACACCAATGGAGCCGTGCTGATTTAGCCTATTTGGGGATCTGGCCCATTGTGTCCTAATCACAATGTGCCACCTATCATTGTTTAGTGGTTGCTTAATAAGAAGCAGAGAGGTGACCAAACGGCCCAAACCCAAGACCGAGATTTCAAGCACTTCCAAATCTTGAGGCTGCAGGGACTCAGCTCTGGAGATCTGTCTGAGGGGGCTGCCTCTGGTTAAAATGTTTTTTTACCCCCTTTGCTTGGGATCTGAAAGAATGCGAAATGTGCCACATCTCTCAGTTGGGCATCTGAGCCCCCTGCTGGCTTGAATGACAATTAACGAGATCAGAATCAATTCGTCAATGCGTTTGATGGCACAGAAGGGCCTTTGCCAATCTTGCAGCTGCGAGCGGTTCGCCTGCCGCTGTAATCTCTTCACGCCACACTCCATCTCTGTGCGTCTCTTGGTATTGATTAAGTAATGTCAGAGCAAGGCTTGTTTTAGATAAAGTAGCTTTATAGAAAGCAAAGTGCCAGGTATATATACACTTCTGGCTATTATTGTGTTATCCTTGCAGAAGCCGGAGTGTGGCATAAATTGCACAAGAAGTGTCAAGTTCTCATTTCTTAGCGGCTTCAGAGAGCGGAACCAGCCACCTTGGTTCAGATGCAGGCTTGGCAGCTTTCTGCACCGTGTCAAATGGATCCCTGCTACAAGCAGCCACGACGGAGAATTTATTACAGGCTTTTATCTCAGGAAGTTGAACCAGAACTGGGCTCCCCCTCACCACCATCTGCCAATGAACTCCCACCTTCCAGCCCTGATACCCTGCATCCCTCTGTCCTTGCTCCTCACTTCTGACCTACACCATGGCTGCTTTTTCAGCCCCGTCTCCACTCCCTCTAGGAGCTCTGCTAATGAGGGCCTCAGTCACAGCCTGCAACGTCCCCTGACCTCACTGCACGTATGAGTATCCTAGAATCATAGAATCTCAGGGTTGGAAAGGACTTTAGGAGGTCATCTAGTCCAACCCCTTGCTCAAAGCAGGACCTAATCCCCAACTAAATCATCCCAGCCAGGGCTTTGTCAAGCCTGACCTTAAAAACCTCTAAGGAAGGAGATTCCACCACCTCCCTAGGTAACCCATTCCAGTGCTTCACCTTCCTAGTGAAAATGTTTTTCCTAATATTCAACCTAGACCTCCCCCACTGCAATTTGAGACCATTGCTCCTTGTTCTGTCATCTGCTACCACTGAGAACAGCCGAGCTCCATCCTCTTTGGAACCCCCTTTCAGGTAGTTGAAAGCAGCTATCAAATCCCCCCCTCATTCTTCTCTTCTGCAGGCTAAACAATCCCAGTTCCCTCAGCCTCTCCTCGTAAGTACCTCTAGCCTGACCTGCAACCCCTTCTGCTGTTGTAGTCCAAAGCACTCTCCATCTTTGTCCTAATCTGCTACATCTTCTGCTACCCTAGCTCCCCGACCTCCTAATCCTCGGTCCTCCATTGCTGCTTCTGCTATTCCAGCCCTCAGCTCCACACAGATCTCTGCCAATGTGCTTTGCTTCTGACCCTAAGTCATCCACTGCTCACCCGGCCCCGGCCTCCTCCTGCAGCTCTGCCAATGCACCTGTAATGCATTCTGCTCTTCCTCAATGCTGGGCTGATAGTTTGATGTGAACTAACGCCCACTAGCAACTCCCCGCAGACCCCCGTGCTCATTTATTTGAGCCGGATTTACATTGTGCCATGAAACATTTGTATATTAACTCAGCGAGACACCTAGCCCCTAATACTCACGTATGGAACTGGCAGGATGTTCTGCATTAGCACAAATCCTGTGACCTGCTACTGTATAACGAGTTACTTCCCAGTACTCTGCAGGTGTTTTGCAGTTAGCATGGGCATTGGATCAGAGCTCTACTAGCACTTGGAGCAGCATGGTGGGTAGCTCTTTGTTGCAGATAAATGGTATGACTTGAATCCAGGGCTTCAGGTCCCAGGCTGGCTGGGCTTAAAGAGTGTCCTTGACAAGCAAACAAGGGCATACAGACTAGATGACCCTCGCAGTCCCTTCTAACCCTGTGAGTCTACAGTGCTGGTAAAGGGGTCAGATCATGATTCATTTAAAGGCTCTGGGATTACTTAACGGGACATTGTCAAAGGAAAGGCTTGCTGCAGGGCTGTCGGTGTTACTTTACAAGTGTGATGATGGTAGCTGGGATGGTTATTGGCAGATCACTGCTCAAGTATTGTCCCTGAAGAGGGTACCTGAACCATGACCCTGGGACCAAATACACCTAGTCATCTGGATCAGCTCTTGTTGCTGGTGTCACATAGAACCACATCCCCATGAGTCTGCTATTCACACCACCAAATACTTTCTACATGCTGAGTTTGTCATCTGGGGGGTCCCCTTAACTACTGAATTGATTATCTCAAGGAAGCAGTTCACACACCTAGTTATCCCTTCATAAAGGCTGGAGTGCATTAGCCATCATGTTAAGGTCTGTCTGCACTCCAATAAAACACCCACAGCTGGCCTGTGTCAGCTGCCTTGGATTCTCAGGGCGATAAAATCACAGTGTAGAATGTTTGGGCTGGGGCAGCCTCCCTTAGTCTCCAAGATTAGAACCTGGCATAGATCTTTAAAATCCATTTATATGGATGTAGTGATCTTCAGCAAGTGAAATTCAAGAGAAGAGCTGTAGTGTTAATCTATAATGAAACAAGAACTAGCCCTGAAGGGAAAGAAAAGTGAGTGTGAAAGGTGGTGTTATTGGAATGAACATTTCCAATGAAGTTCTTTCGCTCTCTCTTTCTGTTCCACTCCTCTATTTCTTGTTTCTACTCTTTCTTCTTCTATCACCTTCATTCTTTTCTGGCAGTGTTCACCCTCCTCCTTCATCCTTTGGGTTTTCAACCAGAACTGAAACAGAATCTCCAGCTCCCTTCTATTTATTTATTTTAATTTGCTCATAACGAAAAGAAATTTTAAATGAAGATCGTGTTTGCAAAATGCAAGCTGAGAGTTGGAAGATGACAACCTTATATTTATCAAGTCTCTTTTTAGTTGAGTTTGACTGTAGTATTTGTACTTTTTTTGAGGAAAAATGTTTAAAAGAATTATGCTCCCACATGATGATTCATTTCATTTCCTAAAGTGTAAATGTTCATGAAGTCAAGAAGTCTTTTCCATTCTCCGTGCAGCTCTCTGTCATTAACTCTTTCTTTCCTTTACCTCATGGATTACACTGGTTTGAAGCTAGAGATTGACATTTTCAAAGCTGCCTTAAGATGTTTGATTAGAGTAAGTTAAAAAATTTCAAATGGAAAATGCTGATTCAATGAAATGGAAACATTTATTGGGAATGAATCGATTTTTGTCAGGTGGAAGCATTCCTTTTTGATTTTAACATTATACTATAATATATTCAGTCTAATATAACATGAAAGTAGAAATGATAAAGTCAAAAGGAAGTGCTTCAATATGGTGGGGTTTTTTTAATTAAAAAAAAAAAAAGTTGTGTCGTGAAACTTTGAAATTTTGACTTTTTGCCCCAATGGGGGATGGAAGGAAATTTTTGAGATGTTGGGAATTTTGCATGAAATGGAAACTTTGCTTGTTGGCCAGCTCTAGTTTTGACGCCCTGTTCCCATTAATATTTCCTGGGGTTTGTAGGCTGCCTTCTCCCAGAGGAGAGCAGCTGTCATTGTGATTCATAGATTGACATTCAGTCCTTAATGTGGCTGGGTCTTGATCCAATCACTGTTTGGAAGATTAAGACCCAGGTCTTAAAGCAGCATCAGAATCTGACTGAGAGATAGTGGGGTCCACAAGGCCAACCTTCCTCACTTAGCAGAATGCCGATGGAAATTTAATATTTCTAAAGGCCACCAGTGAATTGGTGGTGGTGAATGTGGCTTCAGCCTAGGAGGGCCTGTCTGGAAATCAGAACATGCAGCGCTTAGAACCTGCCAGAGAACTGTGCGTTTCAGACGTGGCCTGTCAGACAGAATAGAAACTTTAATAAAGACACATGGAGGCATAGGCATGCACACACTGTCCACCAGCATAAACTCCACTGAGAGGGCTTTCTGGGGGCTGGGTGCATGCAGCTCCCATTGTGAATCTGAAAATAACTTCCCGAGTGCCTCTATGACCCTAGGAGATTCCAGTCACCCCACTCTCTCCTAGAACGATGGGATGGGGCGTTCTCACTTCCTGCAAGAGAACCTACATTCCCACCCAATTTTCTCCCCCAGCAGCTTAAATTGAACTCTTCAAGTCATCCAGCATGGAACTTGCCTCTGCTCAGCCCAGGGGACTATATCTATGCCTTCACTGCTTAACCACATACAGGTAGCCTCCTTCTATGCTTGTGTTGAATCACAACAACCTCGTGTAAACGGTGATGAACCATGCACAGACTTGCAAGCCAGACAGACTCATGGATGAGGGGGAGGGATAGCTCAGGGGTTTGAGCATTGGCCTGCTAAACCCAGGGTTGTGAGTTCAATCCTTGAGGGGGCCATTTAGGGATCTGGGGCCCAAATTGGGGATTGGTCCTGCATTGAGCAGGGGGTTGGACTAGATGACCTTCTAAGGTCCCTTCCAACCCTGATATTCTATGATTCTATGGAGGAGGTAGCTTATTCTCTTTTAAAAATGATTGCAGTATTCTCTATTGCAGTATCACCCCTAGCGGCTCCAACAGGGATCAGGGCCCCATTGGGCTAGCTGCTGCATAAACTCATATGAAGTAATAATCCCAGCCACCAAGGGTTTACAATCTAAGTAGACAAGACAGACAATGGGTGGGAGGGGAAACAGGCAGGTGATGTGTCGTGACCAATCTCAAAATATGTCCCTGCCAGAGCTGGGAATTGAACACAGGCATCCTGAGTCCTGTTTCCACGTCCATCCACTAGACCAGTGGTGGGCAAACTACAGCCCAGGGGGCGCATCCCGCCCTTCAGACGTTCTAATCCAGCCCTCAAGCTCCCGCCGGAGAACGGGGTCCGGGGCTTGTCCTGCTCCAGCCAGGGAGTGGGGTCGTGGGCTTGCCCCGCTCTGCGTGTGCCATGACTCCACACGGCTCCCAGGAGCAGCAGCATGTCCCCTCTCTGGATCCTACACGTAGAGGCAGCCAGGGAGCTCCACACACTGCCCCTTGGCCCTGCCCCAAGTGCCGCCTCTGCAGCTCCCATTGGCTGGGAACCACATCCAATGGGAGCTGCAGGGGTGGCACCTGCGGACGGAGCAGCTCGCAGAGCTGCCTGGCTGCAACTCCACATAGAAGCCGGAGGGGGGAAATGCCACTGCTTCCGGGAGCTGCTTGAGGTAAGCGCCGCCCAGAGCCAGCACCTCTGGCCCCTCCCACACCCCAACCCCCTGACCCAGCCCTGATTCCCCCCTGCCCTCAAACCCCTCATTCCCAGCTCAGAGCACCCTCCTGCACCCGCTCATCCCCAGCCCCATCCCAGAGCCCACACCCCCAGCCACAACCCTCACCCCCACCCCTGCACTCCCCGCCCCCCGCCAGCCAGAGCCCTCACCCCCTCCCACACCCCAACCCCCAATTTTGTGAGCAGTCATGGCCCGCCATACAATTTCCATACTCAGATGTGGCCCTCGGGCCAACAAGTTTGCCTACCTCTGCACTAGACCATGCCATTTCTTTGGTGTCAAATAGTTTTACTGAATGGCACAGTGAAATCCCCTGGGTGAATGGGTCGGTCTGTCTGGGGGGCTTTTCAATTTCCCATTACTGGCAGGTGTGCTGAGGTCAGGATTTAGGACTTGGCCTAGTCATTTCTCCTTCCTCAGTTCCAATTAATCCCACACTGAGTAAATGCATTCCTTATGCTTTATCGTCCTGCAAAGACTCTCTAAAAAAGAAAACAAACAACCCCCAAATAAATTAAACACACACACAACACACGCACACACAAAGCAGTTCCTTCCTCGGAGTTAATTAATTGGAGCACTACTTTCAAGAAAAGCACCCTCTTAAATCCCCTGTTGCTGAAGGCAATTTTCTCACCACAATCACTCAGTGTCCCTGACAGACAGGAACACAATCGCTCCTCAACAGAGAGTGAATGGCGCAGCAGAGATGGCGTGAAAATAGATTTTTAACATTACTGCCAGCCTTGTAAATACCCAAGGAGCAAACATTCCTCCCCAGCTGGAAGTCCACCTTTGATGGAAACGCTGCTGGGCTTTGGCTCTTGCTTCCCTTGATGTCGGTAATTGACTTGCCTTGCCGGTATTTATAACATGGCTAGCAACCCGCAAGTGGCTTGGCTGTGCGTGTGACATGCTACACCAGTTTGCCATTGAGCTTAAGACTGAGCCCATGTTGCTCTTCCATGCCCGCTAGTGGCTAGTACTAGAGCGGCATTGCAACCACCGCGCTGGCTGGGCTCAGCTGCTACGGATAGCCCAGCCCAGCCACAGGTGTTTAGCTGCTGGCTGAGGAAGAGACCAGGTATAAAAAGGCAGCCAAGAATGGAGACCTCTTATTTCACATTCAGAGCACTGCAATTCATCCCGCCCTGGCAGAGGTGCAGGTGAGAAGGGCCCTTGTACAAAGCTGGGCTGTGAGCAGAGAATTTGAGTGTCTTAGTGACTACAGTATATCATCATCTTTGCTGCAACGTGAATTTGTGTGTGTGTGCAGGAGACAAAGTGTTACGATGTTGTATGTTTATCGGTAGTGCCTTTCGTCCTGAAGGATTTCATAAATTATGGGCCTGATCCAGACCCCACTGCAGTCACCTGGTGTTTCCCTGTTAACTTCCTTGGGCTTTGGATCAGGTCCTAAACCGGTCTCTCTTATCAAATGTAAATATCCCCCCTCAGCTACAGTCGTGCCACCGAAACACAGTCACTTCTGGAGTGGAACGTGGCAGCTGTTTAAATGGAGTAGAGCCACTGCAGAATACAGGACAGGAAGTGGGAAATGTATCCAGTCCTAACCGCATTGGAAATGTAGGCAGGCAGAAAGTAATCATCGTCCATGTTGGAATTTGGTCGGGATGCTGCCGTTAAGTCTCCAGCGCCAGTGAAAACATCACGAGCTCTTTAATGATCAGAGGCTGCCAGGACTCAGATTTATGTCTCATACGAAAGACAGCACTTCCTGCAACACATTGCTCAGTTAGCACCAGCCTGGGGAAATGGGCCTTTACTGGCTCAAAGAGAAGAGCACCAGCTCTTGCCGTGTCAGCTCTTCTTTGGAGGTCTTCTATCCTGGCCTGAGAAGGTCCAACCCCTCCCAGTATGACAATCACAGCCCAGGGGGATGGATGCTCAGTGTTTAGCAACCCTACTGTGAGTTCTAGAGCGGGATCACCAGTGACAACCGGGCAGAACCTCCCCTCTTTGCTACTCCAAAATCTACTGAAGTCAAGTAGAGTCTCTCCGTTGGCTCTGGCTCGGGTCCCAAATCTTCAGGGCATTTTCTCCTTTTGCTGCTGGAACTGGAAAGCGACTCACCCTTCCTCTATCTCCAGCAAGGTTAGTGGCTGTCAGGGTGTGAAATCCATATATCCAGGTACCTTCAGTCCGGTTCCCCATAGTATCAGTCTAGCCAGCAGTATGTGCCATTTCCAGCTAGTCAGATGTGCCTTACTGTATCGCTGCTAACCTGACTTACCAAAGCAGAGTGCATTGCACAGGGGAATGCGTGACAAAACTGTCCAAAAATGTAACTTGTTGTTTAGAAGTAATACATTTAAAATTAACGTTTCTCCTCCCGTTAATTTGAAAAATGTGAGGTATATTTGGTCCAGTACGGATGAGGAATTGAGTTCTGGTTTGACCCACACACCTCTGCAAATGTACCTCAACCCTGCCCTGCTTTTCCAGTCTGCAGAGTCTTCTACAACTCTAATATACCTCCACCGTGACCCACAAGCTAGTCTTCCTACTGCAGTCCTGCCCCACTGCCTGCTCTTGTTCCTGCCTTGCAACATCCACTATTTTACCACTAGACCTTTCCCGGACAGAGCTAAATTATGTGGGGAAAAACAGCTTGGATGAAACCCCAGACTCATTTCACTTGCAGCCAAAGTAGTTTTCAACTGGCAAATTGCTGATCATATCCTTGATTCTTAACCTGCCCTATAAATATCAGCTTTTCCCTACATAGACCTAGTCAACCAGGGCAGATCCCAGGAGCCAGTACTATTTAACTGCTAATTCTTGAACACAATACTAATAATTTAACTGTGTTTATAATATCAGTCAGTGCCCATGTCAAATCCATTGTTGCATGATGTGACCAAATCCATTACTGCACACGTGGAAATCAATTACTGCACATTAGGGAACATTTAACACTTTAGTGAAGCCTTTTCCGCAGCATTGTTTGCACGGCGTGGCTGGATGAATCATTATCTGCTGCTCTGGAAATAGATTTTTACAGCTGTAACAAATGCACGCAGGTGCAAAGCAAAACACGCACACACTGGTAATGGTTTTAAACAGGAAAGCTAGGCAGTTCTGGGGCTGGGGAGTTAACATTGGCAATAACTCAGCACATGGACTGGGCAGGGAATGGGGTTGTGTTGCTGTTCCGGAAAATTACCCCGGTTTGAGGGCCAAACAGGTTTTTCTTTCTGATATTACAGCACAACTCTCTCTCGTCTGCTTGTCACACCCTACCCCGCACATTCACTGACCCAGATTCTGAGCGGTACCATCCGTTTCCTTCATCTTCAATGTCTGCGATGGAAGGGTATGTGTGAAGGGGAGAGGACAGTGCCCGGAGAAGGTGTGGTAGGTGAGTGTGCTGAGGACATGAGAGAGGGACTTGTGTATGTGTGTAAAAGTTGTGTTGTGTACAGAAGGGGCATGTGGGGGAGAGAGACAGTGTGGGGTGGGACACATGAGAGCAGCTGGATTTAAGCCAACTTTGCACTGCTGGGGTTCACTGTGCAACTGTCCGGCAGCTCAGAACGGCCAGAGCACGATGCACCCAGCCTCTCCCTCCAGCATAGGCCAGGGACTGCAAGAGGGGGTGGAGAAATCTGTCACAGCAGCCCTGGGGAATCAGTATGCACACAGCCCTCCCCCCTTCAGACCACACCCTTAGAGGCTCACCCATGCACCACCTCTCCTGACCCTCTCACCCATACAGAACACACCCTCTGTCCTGTCGCCAGCACGCTCGCCTAACGCCCAGCCTCTGTTCCCCATCATCCCTCTGTCACACACACACACACACACAAACGCGCACACGAAAGATGAAGGAAATGGATGAAGGTTAATTTTTTTTTGGTCCCCTTTTGTAATGACTCATCCATAACGATTTCCGTTGGTTATATTTCCTTGTGTGACAGAAACAATTTACTGCATTTCTGCAAAGCCTATTTTCTCTGCGTGATCAGCTTGTGTGGAGGTTTGGGGAAGTCATTTACAGATATTTTTGCCTCAGAACCGCTTACAAAGACAAAAGGTCCTGTTGCCACTAAGATGCACTCCTCACGGGCTAGAAAAATGTTTAAAAATCCCAACACTTTATTACAGTCACTCAAAGTTAAGTTCCAAATCATATGCTCCTGGATGAAGCATCCCCCCCACCCCCTCACCTGTGAAAATGTTCATGGATAGGGGCAGGCTCTTGGGTTCTCACTGCATTGTTGGATGAGAGGTTAGAATTTAAAGCTTACTGCTGGGGGCCCAGATCCTCACCAGGCGCAAATCAGTATTGACATCAAGGAGCTGCTCTGAGTTACACCAGCTGCGGAGTTGGCCCTGCTGGAAAGGACATGTTTCAGCTCCACTGTATAAGGCTCCGGCCCTGCGACCAGATATACAAGGGTGCACCCCTGCCTGGAGCCGCGTCAATGTCCGCGCTCTGCCCTGCATGCGTGTAGGATCTGAGTCTGTCATAGTCAGGAGTCCAGCAAGAATTAGAGGCTTGTAAGAGGGGGTCAATGGACATTTTAGGCGTTTAGAAAACCACAGAAACAACACTGGGACCCCCAAAGCCTGAGTTAAGTGCCGAGAGAGGCGCCTAAGAATGCAATTCACAAAAGCCAGCATGGTAGGCAGAGCGCCACCTAAGCTAGCCAGTGGTCTGTCCGAAACCCCGCATCTTTCAGTGTTCAGCACCTAAATCTGGTGCCGGGAGGTACCTATCTCTGCGAGCGATCCACAGCCGGGATCCCCTCTGCTGTAGTCAGGGAGCTTAGGCACCAAAGTCATTTCTTGGGAGACAGAATTTGGTGCCTTCCCAGCTCCATGCACAATGGAGGGGAGTCTACCTGTCTCATAAACTTTATCCCAGTGATTAGGTCCTCACCCAGTCTGGGGGTGACCCCTGGTTCAATCCCCCCTCTGCCTGAAGGGAAGGGAGGTGAACAGGGATCTGCCACCTCTCAGGTGAGTGCCCGAACCACTGGGATAAAAGTTATGAGGGAGTCATCTTCCTCTCCCTTCCCGCCTCCCAGCCATTTTGTTTGGAGTGAGGCGAGCACACCTACTGGATCGGGCCCAGCTCGTGAGATGGGCTTTCCTCTGCCTGTCTTCCCCCTGTTCGTGGATTGCTTGGGGGCGTCGTCAGGACATGGACACCTAAAGGGAGGCAGCAGCGTGCGTGCCCGGAAGTGGAAACATAGGTGTCTAGGGAACTTTTACCCTGAAAATGTAGGTGCTGAGTGAGTTTAGGCCCCTACAGGGTTAGGCGGCAGCCACACAGGGCTTTTGTGGGTTTCAGTGGTGCCTAAAACTGGGGCTTTGGAGCCTCACTCTGGGGTTTAGGCACCTAAACACCTTTGTGACTCTGGATCTGCGTCTTTAAGGGTTGGATGTTCTGGGCCAGATCCTAGGCTAGTGTAAACGGGTGCTGCTCCATTGAAGTGAAAGCTGTGCTCGTTTACACCCACGGAAGAGCCAGCCCTCGGTGGCAGGATTCAGAATTGCTGACAGCCCTGCGGCTGGAGCAGTGTTGCGGGCTGTACCGAGGAATGGAGTGAGGTTGGATGTAATTTGTACCACCGGGATCCAGTCGCTGTGCTAACCTGATCATTCTGTGGATGCTATATTATGCTGGGCTTTGTTGTTATTCCAGTCCGCTGACATCCAGCTTAACAGGCTGACTGGATGTTGGGAAGCAGAAATATTCTAGTCTCCTCTCATGCTGTGGGACAGGAGAGCCAGGAAGGATGTTATGTGAAAGCTCCTGGAGCTCCATGAGGCGCATGGTGCAGATGAGCTGAACTCCGAAGCTGTTTTATAAGCACGTTGCCACCAACAAATTCCGGAGAAGCTGGAAAATTCCAAACCAGTATAATCCTGAGAGTGCAGGATGGGCGCCCAGATTAGCACCCAGGAGTTCTGGTTTCAGTTACTGCTTCTGCCACAGACTCCCTGTGTGATCTTCGCCAAGTCACTTGGGCCCCGATCCTCAAAGGCATTTAGGCTCCTATTGAAATCCATCATAGCCGGGTGCCTAAAAACCTTGGAGGATCTTGGCCTTAATCTCTGTTCCCCATCTCTAAACTGGGGCTAATTGTACTCCCTTTATATGTCTTGTCCCTTTAGAGATTGTAAACTCTTGGGACTACCTTTCAATATGTGTATGTACAACACTGAGCACATTTCATACGAACAGTATCGTGTTCTGTAATATTTCTATTCTATATCAATTGCCTGCTGTCTGCAGTAGCCAATGTGTGCAAAAATGCTCTGTTAATGGGTAAAATGTCAAGGAAAAAAGAAAATGATCATTTCATTCTGAGCCATTTTGCGTCTTAGACATTTACCCTCTTTTGCCAAAAAAATCACAGAATGGCTGGTTTCATATCAAAACATTCACAAAGACAAACAACCTTGCCAATTAAAACGCACGGATCTTTTTCCAGATGAAACTTCAAAGTCTGAAAAGTTGTGATTGCAGCTGCTTGAAAAACAGTGACTCTTCCCCTCCCTCCCCCCACCCCAGGACAAATGTTAGAAATTTTGTAAATTTTGCCAAAGTTCCAATTTTTTTAACATGTTGACTAACATCTTAGTTTTCCATTTTAACTAAAAAAAAAAAATAGTCCTGTTTTCAGATAAAAATGACCATCAACGTTTTGCAGAATTTTTGGTGTGAAATCAGCACACGCTTTCACACATTTGATAGAAGCCAAGGGAATTCAACATTTCTTCAAGAGGAACTTCAAGAGTTCTTCTGATCTGTTGTGAATATTCTATACCGTCCCAAGCAGCAACATATTCTTCCTTCACTTCCATGCTGGGGAATAACTCCATGCTTACGCACTTAAATGTGATGCAAAGCTCTCAAAATAAGCCTTAACTGGTGCATACATTTTGGGTTGGCTCTTCTGCAGAGGAGTTAATGTTATCCTGAGACCCCTTTCAATGGACCCGGGTGCCTCCAATTAGTCCCCTTTACGATATTTATCTGCAACTATGCAGGAGAGCACGGCCCCCAAGGTGGGTGTGCAGAACCGTGGTGGAGAACTTGCCAAAACGAGCTCCTAAAGAGCAGCATCGGACTGTGAGGCTCCTGTGCTAATTGGAAATGAGGTGAGCAACGGCAAATTGAGTTTCAAGGGCAACAGAGACAACTTGTCAATTTAGCCTAGGCTCCTCGATGTCAGTAGAATCCTTAGTAGCTGGATTTGAAGGCTTGTTTACAGCAGTTTTTACAGCAGCTACAGTCCCAAGGTAAATTAAGTAATTTCTTCATTTAGAACTTTCCAAATTGTATGGTATTGAGAGATTTTTCTTCACCTTTTCAAGGGCAAATACTTGCTGCCATTGTGGTCTCTCCCCTCTACCCCCCCCTCCCGCCCCCATTGCTTTTGCCGATACATTATGAGTGGTGGTCATTGATCTCTCAGGCCTAGCTTGTAAAAGTTTTTTTTAGTCATTGGTGGGCTCAGCAGTGTAGTGCCTAACTAATTTAGGAGCCTAGATCTCATTTTCAAAAGGGATTTAGGCACTTTGAGCTTAGTAACCCCTAAATATCTTTCAAAATCTGGACCTCAGTGCTTAAAGTGCTTGCAAGACTGCTTTATTCTATGTCCGGTTCCAACTGACACTGCATAACAGGAACTTCACAGCATCCATGTCCTAACTTTCTGGCTGGGAAGCTCAGCCCTTAAAGGCATAGCCCTACTATCAGGTAGTAGGTAGAGCATTGGACTGGGACTCAGGAGACCTGGGGTCTATTCCAGGCTCCACTACTGGCCCGCTGGGTGACCTTGGGCAAGTCACTTCACTGATCTATGCCTCAATTTCCCCATCTGCAAAATGCAGATAAAGATCCTGACCTCCTTTCTAAAGTGCTATGAGATCTACTGATGAAAAGTATAGTATCAGAGCTAGGTATTATTATTTATCATTACCGTGGTGTACAAAATGTGCTAGGCACTTTCCAAACCCAGATGTAGATCCAGTCCCAACCCTGAAGATCTTATAATCAAATATCAGCCCATGCAGCAACAGAGGAAGGAACAAATGGCTGAGAGAGGATCTGATTGCTCTCTATAAATACATCAGGGGGCTACTCACCAGGGTTAGAGACCAGCTGTGGAAGCTCAAGAACAAATGGGAGAAACTTGCCATGAAGAAACTGCCGCTGGAAATTAGAAGCAGGTTTCTAATGATCAGAGAATCCTAGAACTGGAAGGGACCTCAAGAGGTCGTCTAGTCCAGTCCCCTGCACTCAAGGCAGGACTAAGTATTATCTAGACCTAGTATTATCTAGAAGGGAGGTTCTGTCACAGCCTCCCAATAGGAGCAGTGAGGGCAAGAAACCGAACTGGCTTTATGGTGCCTCTTGAGAAGTTTATGAACAGGATGATATCATGGGATTACCCATGACAGCAGGAACCTGGAGTCTGTGACCCAAGGTGTCCCTTCCAGTGCTGGCTCCTTTGCTAATTAAAACAGTCAGGGTGTTAGTAAAATAAGACATGAACTGAATGTGGAGACCCTTCACTGGACGGAAAAAGAACGAGGAGTACTTGTGGCACCTCAGGGACTAACAAATTTGTTAGTCTCTAAGGTGCCACAAGGACTCCTGGTTGTTTTTGCGGATACAGACTAACACAGCGACCCCTCTGAAACCATTCACTGGATGATTGTCAGCAGGGGATGACCCTGAGAGCTCTCGATCTGAAAGGATGAGACGCTGCTGTTTGAACTAAGGGGCTGTGTCCTGAGTTTAGAAGCAGTAGCTAACTTATTAACCTCTTATGTGGATCAGCCACTAGAGGGGAATATAGACCCTCACTGTGTCCATGTGTCTCATCTGCTCTCCATGGATAGGGGTTTAAGAGTCTCCATGAGAGCTGGCACAATGGCCCCAAAGAGCCCGCATGAGGGTATGAATCCATTCCCTCTTGGATTCTTGCACCTCAAGAGCAGGGTCCATTGAGCATGATGGCTGAGCACCTTGCCTCTCTAAAACACGGGGCGGGGGGTGGGGGGTGTCTTGCAGATTGCTTAGTTCCTGAGCACTTCTTAGTGGCCTGTTCCTGGGGAAAATACTGACGTCTGTCAATGTAGTGCAGAACAGCTGATGCCAAGTTTAAGGGAAGAAGGGGTGGGTCTGTGGAGTTTAAAATATGGGAAGGAAGCAGAGAACCTGCTGAACCACACCCCCCTCCCCCCCGCCCCACCCTGGCCTTTCAGGGGCGATCACCAGAACACAGGACCAGATTTTCAAAGGGATTTAGCTGCCTAAAATGCAGATAGGCTCTTAGATATTTTCAACAAAGCCTAAACAGATTAAGTGCCTAACTTCCCTTGGCTTCAATAGACCTCCCTAGGCTCTTCTGCAAATCCCTCTCAGCGCCTATCTGTGTCAGTAGGTGCTTAAACCCCTTTGGAAATCTGGCCTGAGGGAGCTGCCAGGCTGCACTGGACCAATGGTGCACCTAGCCCGATATCCTGCGTCTGACAGGAGCTAGTGCAAGAGGCATGGGGGGAAAGTGAAAGAAATAGGCTTCCTCGGGTGATGCCATTAACTGGGAGAAAAGGGGAAGGGGATTCTCCGCTTGGACATCTGAAGCTCCTTCTGCAGGAAAAAAAAAGCAAATGGAACTTTTTATTCTTTTTTAATGTAAAAGCAACCTGAAAGCTTTCCCGGCAGGGGTGACATCCCGCTCACCTCCCCACTCCGCCTGCATTTGATACCCCGACTGACTAAGTCTCACTAGCATGAATGTACACAGCTGCATGTAGTACACAGACAATGCCTAATGACTGCTTGAGCTGGCGTACTTCCTAAGTAAGTCTGGCATGTGGGAGCACCATAAAGGAGTGTGGGACTGACAGTCTGTGAAAAGTGGTGGAGGAGAGAGGTGCCAGAGCAGTGAATTTCTCTCTCTCTCTCTCACACCCACCCCTAAATGAATGCATTGTGGGTAAAATGGAGCTGCATTGACATCACTAGAACCTCCGCTCTTCCAGCTACTGTAGGGGACTGTGCCTGTAAGAGACCCCAGACCGTGGCTAGGGATGTTACACCGCTGGGACAGATATGTCTCTACTGGTTTTCTACATGTGCTTCTGCCATGATCTGAGGGGAGAGGGTCCTGCTCAGTTCTTGGCCTCTCTGCTGATGCTGCCAACCAGGGCCTTCAACTGTGCTGGGCATTTTTGTGCTATGAGGGACTGAGCTCCAGACATGCCAAAGCCACGAAAAAAAATGCAGAAATTGGGCTTGTTTTTGGCTTAATTGGCTTGTGGGTGGCTTGTTGCTTCTTTGGCTTGTAGCTTGTTGCTGCTTCTTTTTTTTTTTTTTTTTTTTTTTTTATCGGCTCCCGGCAAGCAGGGACCAGGGGCAAGGGGGTGCAGGGAAGAGAGTCAGGGGTGCACAGCGGGCCCACCACAGTTCTAGACTGCATGCCTGGGGGATCTAGTCACATAGAGTGTTGGGGTTCTTAGGGACTGGCTTGTTTTGAAATGGGATTAGCTTGATTTTTGGCTTATTGTGAAAGTCGGGGTGCTTATTTACCGCGTGAAAGTTGGCAACTGTGCTGAGCTCTAGCAGCTCAGTTCATACAGGATGCACCAAGCTGTTGTCCCATTGTAATACCATTTAGTTCCTACTGAGCAGGTAATCAGAGAAATGGAAGGGCCCAGCCCCAGTTCCTCAAGCCAGCCAGTCTGTCCCCTTCTCAAGCTCCAGAGCGCAAGAGAAATGAATGTCTTTCTCTGCTGGGATTGCTTTTCTAGGAGCAAGAACCTGATCCAATGCTCATGGAAATCAGCGAAAGTCTTAGCACAAACTTCAATGGGGTTTGGATCAGGACTAAATTCACAAAGTGCCCTACGGCACTGGAAACTGACTAGCACAGATGCCACAAATCTGCCATGCAGCATAGGTTATAAACCAGATTTCCCTTCCGTCCTCCAGTTCCTGTGCTTTCCCTGGCCCTACGCTTCTGACTGTTAGGAAAGTAAAATCACGCTCAAAATATTTGTAAACCTCATGGTGAACGCACAGGTTGCTTTAATTGCTGCCATATTGTACAGTGTCTTAATAGGCCTGATCTTGTTTTTCAAACACACTTCATATGCAGTTGCTCAGATGGTCCATCAGCAGCATTAGCTATAACCAGTCCCAGCCAGGCAGGGAGAACTTTGTAGAAGCCTTGTCAAAGAAATAATCCTCTTCGTGGAAAAGGGAGTCAAGTAGCAGCTGAGGTTGGTGTAGCTAAAATAATAGGCTAGATTTTTTTTTTTTTAACCTCTAGGACACGTGTTCAAATCCAGATTAAGGGGCTAATCCGACGAGGTATTGAGCATCATCAACATCTCTCTGTGAAACCTCCCTCCCCCCAGCACTGCACAATGCTAGTTCCCATCTGTGTGGAATTAGTTGATGGCAGTCAGTCTAGTTCATGCTTGGATGGGGGTTGATATAATGCAGAAACTGTGATCGCAATTAGCAGGAACTGGGCACCTTAGCAAGCGAGGACTGAATGGGTTGTGGAGATGCTTAGTTTCTCACTTTTCCAGCTGGTCTCTCTGGCTCAAGGTCAAGGCACCTTGGCAGGGCCATGTAGGCCAGATCCAAAGTCCACTGGACTCATTAGAAAGATGCCTATTGACTTCAAAAGGCTTTCCTAGATTGTGGAAATTTGCCCTCTCACAAGTGGCTTCAGCTTCAGGGCTATCTATATTCAAAGACTGATCTAAGCTGCTGCTGCCTTTGCCTTTTCCTCAGTGCCTCAGCATAAATTGTACCAGGCTTAGACCCTCTTAGATCTACTTGTCGGCATGTAACTTACACATCCGCACTGATTTTGGCCCTCGGCTTCCAGGGCTGTCATCCAGCAACATTCACTAACACTAAAACTTGCATAAAACCAAGAGGCAGTTATCCATTCCCAGTTACAGCTGGTGGGAGCATTTTCATCAAAACAATCGTGCACTGGAAAATGCCCATTTGGAGGAAAACTTTTTTGGGGTCACAAAATCATATCCATTTCGACAGTTTCCCATGAGGGGAAATTTAAAAAAAAGAAAGCAAAAGAAATATCTATATGTGTGGGGGTTTTTTGGTATATATTGCTTATTTTTCTAAAAGGAAAAAGTATTTTCTTGGTTTGGGGGAAAAAAATCAAAACGTCACTTCAAAACCAAACGTGTTTCACATGTTTGGTTTTTTCATGTAACTATTTTATGATTTTTTGGACTGTTTTGTGACATGTCAGCCATACGAGTACTGTGATCAATGTTCCCTCTAATTTTTGACAGGCCGTGTGCGCAAAAAATGTCTTCGGTGCAAATTTTTGAAGCAGAGTTCAAATTTGTGTGCCATGAGGCAAATGCGCCCAAGCGAGTAAAATGCTGATAGAAGGGGATGTGTGGGTCCCGACCATCCCGACGTGATCAACGTTCCACGTTCGAAATGCTGGTGGGAAGGGGTACGATTCATTGCCCTCCTTTCCCTTTCCCCCCCTTGCCAGCTAGTAGAATCTGGCTGTGTTGATAGACGGTGGGCGAACAATGTCAATGTCGAAATGATATTTCGGCCTGGCTCCGATGTAGTATTTGATTTTTTGTGCGCGCGGTGTTTCGCCGTGTGTGCGGGGTTTTGGATCTGTGTGCGTGCGCACACGCGCACAGCTTAGAGGGAACAGTGACTGTGACGTGTCTTATCCTGTCAAGTCCTGGCATAATATGATTCTGAACAAATGTTGATGTCAGAATTTCCCAGGCCACAGCAATTCTGAGTTTTGCCCTATTCTACTTCCGACTCCTCAGTGCAGCCTTTGTGACAGAGACTATATCTCATCCTTCTCTAGGAGGGGGAATGATTAGTTTGCTCTCAGCCATAACAGACTTTGTCTCACCCCTAACTTTGGGGCTGCTGGAACTGAAATGCAGCAAATGAAATCAAATAGGCCCACGAAAACGGCCCACAAAAGCACCCAAACTTATGCCAATAATGCATAAAGCACTGGAATAAATATAATTAGTGTTGCTTCAGCAGCAATAAAAAGATTAATTTGCTATTACAGAAAAGAGGGGAAAAAAACCCTGGTGTTTGTGCTAAAAATTGCTGCCAAGAATTGCTTTTCATCTAGTACATTCTGCTTTATTGGTTTTTAGCCTTTTTCTTCCACCTTTCAGATATCAGAATTGCTGCATAAGGAGATTATAAGGCTCTGATCTATTGGTCGGATATCCCTCAGACGCCTCGCATATGTCCCTCTGGGTCTCCGAGGCGCGGTGTTTTATTTTATTTTATTTTTTTATTTTTTTACCCAAAGACGCTGATTTGCCACAGGGCTGATCTAGGAGGGTTATACGTACTAGGCTGGCAACATCTGATCTATGGCCACATTTGCAGCCCCAGACTTCATCAGCCTTAATAACATTCTTCTTTACAAAGTGCTTTCTGTTAAATATTTATGAGCCAATGCAAGAACAACCCCAGCCATTGTCTGCGAATGCGCAAGCAACAGTTCTCCCTGCAGTTTAATGGGGCTGTGCTGTAGAAGGGAGATGGGCAAGCCAACCTTTATGATTTATGCCAAGCCAGGGGCTGCTCTAGCCATGACGTACCTTTGCTAATTTTGGTTTCAGTGGCCGAATGCCTGGGGAACAGGATTTACTTGCCCATGGCTGGTGACAGTCTGGAAGCTGGAGGTTTTGCTTAAGGAAACCCCAGGTACATCTACGCTCCAGCTCGGAGCCGGAAGACAAACTCATGCTGACACTAAACTCTGTAGGGCTGCACTCAAAATAGCAGGGTGGACCTTGCAGCTCGGCTTCTCAAGCCCACCCGAGCCCGGGGGGTCTGAGCTCGGGTGGCTAGCCTGGATCTCTGCTAGAGACACATTAACCATGCTGCTATTTGTGGTGCACTAGTTCAAACTCCAGTAGCGTGAATTTGTCTACCCAGGACGGGAGGATCACGCCTAGTGCCAGAGTGCTGCAGGTCGGGGTTGTGGTGCATTCAATGTATTTGTCTGGCTAGTCAGGAACCCGGAGGGTGATGCGGATTAGGATTCAGGTACTTTGCCTGCTTCAGAGTGGACTGCAGGAAGCAGATGAAATTGAGATTCCCTGCAATGGGAGTTAATATACTCTGTAGGGGGGTTTTGGAGCATTATTTTTTTTTTGGCTCTCCATTTCTAAATCCTAGGTGGGGGGTCAGGTCTGGTGCATTGCTGTGGCATTTCCACTGTGCATTGGAAAGGAAATGCTGGAGATAAGGGATCTCTGTCTCATGCAAACAACCCACACAAATGAGGGAGCTAAAGCAAGAAAGCCCACATGTTCCAAGTGCCAAGGGGTTTCCCTTGTGCAGCCACCGAAGTTCAGCTCTGCTACAGTAACTCCTCGCTTAACGTTGCAGTTATGTTCCTGAAAAATGCAACTTTAAGTGAAACAATGTTAAACTAATCCAATTTTACCATAAGATTTAATGTAAATGTGGGGGGTTAGGTTCCAAGGAAATTGGGGGGGGGGCAGACAAAAGGCATTATGTACTGTACAGTACTGTACTGTGTTTGGGAAGTGCCTCTGGCTTATCCCACATAGGCACAGCCCGCTGCAGGCAAGGACGCTAGGAAGCACCTTCACAGCAGCAGTGGCAGCTTACCTGGAGAAGAACAGGCGCCGACTTTGCCAGGGGATGCTCCAGGCAGGCCCACCTCTTCCCACCCCCACTCCACCTCCTCTCTGGAGCACACTGCATCCCTGCTCCTTCCCCCTCCCCCCAGAAAGTCCTAAGTGCCACCAAACAGCTGTTTGGCGGTGGGGGAAGTACTGGGAGGGAAGGGGAGGAGGCGAAGAAGAGGAACTTGTGCAATGCTCCCTTGTAAAGTCACTGCTCTTCCACAAAATCTTACAAGCAGTGGACAGAGCAGGCGCCAAACGACAATATAAGGGAGCATTGCACAACTGTAAACGAGCACGTTCCCTAATTGAGCAGCAATGTAACTTTGAAACAACGTTTAGCAGGACGTTAAGTAAGGAGTTACTGTACCTTTTTCTCACCCTCCATTAGTGCCTATCCCAGACTCTCCAACGCAGCTGCATGCATATTTGGCCTGTGGGAAGCTTGTAGTTTTGGCTGGGGTTTGTGCTGGATACATGTCCCTTGAGTTTCCCTTTGAGCCGCTCAAACAAACAAAAACACCTAGCAAAACTGAGCCAAATCTGGCATGTTCCTAATTTGGGATCAAACTCTTACACTGAGTGCTGGCCCATCGAAAACTCTACCTGGAAGAAGCTCTGGGAGCCTTCAAGGCTCTTTGGTAGCATGATCTGGAAGCAGATGAAATTCAACAGGTTTTTGTGTCATTCACACTCTCTTTCACCCTTCATCTGACCTTTGTCTCAGTTGTTTATCTTCGGTGGGACTCACCCCGAGCAGTGCTGTAATACCGCGGTTCTCAACCAGGGATCCCGAATATACCTCTATGTGCATATGTGTGTGTGTGTGTCTGTCTGTCTGTCTGTCTTGAAGTCCTACAGAGAGAATAAAAGCCCTACTGATACAGCCAGGTAACTAAGATTTGCCTTTACCCTAAGTGCTAGAAGAATATGTTTTGAGAACCAAAAATCCTGGGTTCTGTTCCTAATGTTAGCTAGCGATTGCATTGTCATTACGTACGGCTTCATTAAAGTGCATATCATATCCCAGTCAACGACACCTAAACTCAAAAGGCTCCAACATCCGAACTCTCAAGCTTATTTGAACTGAATCTCCACTATCCGGATCTAGAAATGAGGCTGGAAATCTCACAAAGACAGGCTTTCTCATCAGGATCTCGGGTACCTCCCAGTTTGGGTTGTGCAATAAACACCATAGTAAAAGTACTTAGCTTTTATATAGCACATTCCAGCTATAGATCTACAACAGGTTGGCAGCATTCACCCCGTTTTGACTTGCCCAGGGTTACCCCGCAGGCCGATGGTAGAATTAGGAATAGACTCCTCAGTCAGAACAGCCCATCATCCAGCTTTTTGGCACTGCCGTTGCAGGTGCGAGCCAAACCCCACAAAGTGCCGAGACTCATGAAATACAGAGAGAAGCTTTCGCTTCTGTCGACTTTTTAAAATGTTGGCTTTTTTATTTTTAACCTTCAGAAAGGGATTTGGTTTGGTGCCAGCCTGAGAGGATGGCTTCAGTTGGCTTTCCTTTTATCTAAATGCTTAGGGCTGGAGCAAGTGTTCATAGTCTATAATTTAGAGCACAGCAACTGCATCATGAAACTTAAAACATTCTGTTCTCCAGGAATTTCTGTCCAAAGACAGGGAGAAAACTGGCAACAGCCTGGGAGAGTTAGATACCCGGGGCTTGCTTCTCACTTGACCTCAGGCCTCTTTACACCTCTCCAATGGTGGAAAAGGGAAGCGGTGCCCTGAGAATTCTCCCCTGCCCAGAGGAAGTTCTCCAGTGGTGTAGAGCTGATGTACATGAGCACAGCTGAAGCACATTGTGCAATAGTTATTCTCTGTTCCCCAGCACCCACTGGGGAACCTGGGAAGCGAAGCGGAGCAGATGCCAGATGGGGTGATGCCAATTCTTGTGATTTTATGACAAGTCTCATGACATTTGGTGTCTTTATTATAGCCCCAGCTCCTGGAATCATGTGAATACAGAAAAATCTCATTTTTTGCATTAAAAATGTCTGTTTTTAGCACTTCTGCTTCCAAAGAAAAGCTTGAAAACATGCACACTTAAGGCTCAATAAACAAAAGCCAGACAAATGGGTTCTTCTGGTTATTTTAAAATATTTTCATGATTTTTAAGAAAATCTTGTGATTTTTTGGGGCCTGACTTTTTTTTTAATGCTTAGGGTTAGCAATACTGCATCCGAGGAGTGCAAAGACATCTTAAACCCACCTTTGCCTCCCTGCTTCTCTGCCCCAGTGCAAGTTTGGGAGGAGAATTGGGTCCTGTGGGTAGATATTAATATAAGGACATGGAACTGTAAGTGACCCTCTTGGTCACTGAATCCAGTTGCCTACTCTCACAGCCAGCCCTGTCATGTAATCACGAGACAGAGAGAGAGGAATGAAAAGCCAGCCTCTGAAATCCCACAGAGCTGCAGGGTACTAGAGTCTGCAAATGTGAATTTTGTTGCTGTGCATTTGAAACATTCCTTGCCAGTTGATTTCTTGTTGTGGAGCAAGCTCCAAGGATGTGCATGTGGAGCTGAAAATGGGACACATAAACAGTGGTAATAATTTCACAGACAGCTCTGCACGTTTCTCGAGCGAGAAGAGACACTTGTGCTCTTCTGTGTGGCGCTCTTTATGGTTTAATCTCCCATTGAGATTCAGGGCAGAGCTCTGCTAATTAAAACGGCGAATGCCGGAGGAAGGATCTCCTTGTAGGGCTAGCCGGTATCTGCGTGCATGCAGACTGCTTCAGGAAAAGGACCCTTGAGTTGTCCCCACCCCAGCTCCCACACTCTCACCAAGGGAGGAAGGAAACACACACATGTAAATGTAAATCAATGGGGAAATCCTAACCCCATTGAAGTCAATAGCAAAACTCCCTGGGAGCTGATTTCCAGTGCAAGCGTCCCCAGGCACATTCCCAGCATCCCTTGCTGCACCACATGGCCCGGTGGGATGCCATGGGACACAGTGGTGCTGAGGGGCCCGCATGTGATCATCCCTCCTAGTCAGTGCTAAGCCAGCTGTTCGGTGTGGGATAAGAAATGTTGCATGACAGGGAGATGGTGTTGGTGACTCAGGAGGGGGCGCTCCTCTTCCGGGTCTGTACCAGCCCCGTGTGGCTTTAGGGGCTGCTGGCAGTGCCGTTGTCTGGAGGAGAGAGCAGAGGAGCAATCCGTTGTGATGTGTTTTGCAAGGGTAGTGATGCTGACTGCCACCGTGTCCTGTCCAGTCAAGCTATGGGAATCTCAGTGATTTTGGTAAAAGCTGTACATCCTCACATCCCGCTTTGAAATTGTCCGAGCCATCTCAAAGGCATTGATTAGTTTTCCCTACCCTATCCTTAGCAGACACGTCACATCTATGTACACTTTTAAATAGCTGCCGTGCTGCTCCCCAGAGGTGGCTGCATTTCAGTGGCAGGTGACATGTGTCTTTCTCAGATGAGGAGAAAAAAGGGCATAATCCAAATCTTTCTGGACCAAGATGACGTGCCCCAGGGCAGAATACAGTGAGCACAAGGATGAGTTCTCTGCTTAGCCTCACCAAGTGCCACCCGAGGCTGGTATGCCAGTTGCCCACTGGTGTCTTGCCTTGAATGCCTTATATTTTAATGATCAAGTAGGCAGGAAAAATTAAAGAGATCTGATGGGCCAATAATTAGCTCCTTGCTTAAGGACACAACCCCAGGGCTGGATTCCCATTCGCTGGGAGGTCCTGGGAGCAGATGTATATTCCGGGGGATTATAGGTAAAGGGCATGAATGAGCAGAAGTGCATTCAGATTGTTCACGTGATGGATTGAAAAGTCTCTGTCATACACTGTCACCAAAGCCGAGCTTTAAATAGGAGCTTTCTACCGAGTGTTGTAAACCCGGCGTTCTAACAATAGCTGCTGCACAGAGCAGGGCGGCTGTATGGAGAAACGGGGCTGTTACAGAAAGCAAGATGCTCATTGTGTTAAAATATTTGCCACCTCCAGTGTGTCCGTACTTGAGCGTAGCAGTGGATGGGACGGGCACCTGATGGGCACTCGGGCAAAGGGGCGTGTACACCCATGGAATCCAGTCTGCTGTGCAAAGGGGTAGCTCTTACCTACTTACACTCAGAAGCGACAAAGGGTCCTGTGGCACCGTATAGACTAACAGAGGTATTGGAGCATAAGCTTTCGTGGGTGAATACCCACTTCATCGGATGCCTGGCATGGCATCTGATGAAGTGGGTATTGACCCACGAAAGCTTATGCTCCAATACCTCTGTTAGTCTATAAGGTGCCACAGGACCCTTTGTCGCTTCTACAGATCCAGACTAACGCGGCTACCCCTCTGATACTACTTACACTCAGCTGCCCTAATTAAATGCAGGTTTCCGTGGGTGTGCAGGTACATTTCTGAGGGTAGTCTATACGCACCTTCTTTCAAAACCTGGCACCAAATATCTAAGAGGGGCGAGCTTGTGCTGTGGCGAACTTAGGAGGTAGGATTGTCTCTACTGTTTAGGGACTAAGAATAAGTGGGTTTCAGTTTCTGCAGTTGACTTGGAGTTACTGGAAGCAAGTCTGTTCCCCCCTCCGTGCCTTAGTTCCCCCTAATAGTATTCTACTGGAAGGCATTAATGGCTGCCATCAAGTGGGTCTTTGATCTATAGACAATCACAGATGCAGGTAAAGCTGATGGGTATGCTTAGCATCCTTCTTTCAGGCTAAATGGAAGGAGCAATTAAATGCCCCTTTATGCAGTGATAGCTGGAAACAATAGGAGGCTACTACCCAAGGCACTGAGCTTGGCTAAACAATGTGGTCAGAGGGTTTTTTCTGGGACTAGTGGCAAACACAGGGGCTATAGGAGCCTATTTGGCAAGCTATATGCATGCGAGATGCAGAAAGCCAGCAGACTGTGAGACAAGTAGTTGTGAGCATGACCCTGAGGGGGAGCAGGGAGACACAGCTCCTTGGGCACAGAACTGCCTTGAGGCGCAGACTTGGAAATAGTGAGCACAGAAATTGCCTGCAGTTGCTTGTTTCTTGTGTGTTCAGGGGAACAGGACTTTGTGTACTGTCATAGTAAATAAACAGAATTGCATCTGCACCAAAGAATAGACCTGGCTCATATCTTCTGTTTCTTTGCCTTATTGGGCCTGGCCTTAAATATTGGCTAACTAGGCTAAAGAGGCAGAAATAGCTACCCACCTCTGCTCTGCTCCATTTGAATTTAAGGGGCAGGGTCAGTGGGTAGCGTTGCTGTTCCTTGGAGTAAAAGAGAGACGCAAGCCACCCATGTGGTGGAAACCCAAACTGCCTCGTCCTACGAGCTGCAAAAGCAGCTTCCTCTCCCTGCCCTGACTCCTCAGGGCCTGGCAGATGTTCTCGCGGTGTCGTAACCAAGCTCAACAATAGGCTCTGCGTCTTCCATGACAGACGGCCATTGTTCTGCAGGGGAAGGGACGCGCCCGCTGTCATTCACAATTGTTGCTTGTTGTGACAAGATGTCTTTTGTCCCCACGCTGGCCCTTAGGGATCTCAGCTGGAGCGGGGCCTTTTTCTGTCAGTCCATAATTCACGTCACCCGTGTTCCGGGTGCTCCTTAGCTGCTCCTCCTGCTCATCCGCCATGTGGGTGCTGAGCCACCAGCAGTGGGCCCCCACGCGCCCCAGGATGTCAATCATACTTTGACTTCGCGCAACACGGTCCTTCCCCTCACATGTTCCCTGACTCTCCCTTCTCCCCCAGAGGCAGAGCTGATGCCTCAGCAGAAGTTGTAGGTGATGGCTGCTTCCTGGCATGTTTGGTTAGTGATCTTTACCTGCGCAGAGAGAGACTTCGGCTCAGGGCCGGGTCCTTCCTTCGTCACAACGGCACGGCTGGAAGTGCCTCTGCAGCAAACAAGCCCATTTCCATCCCTTTCTTCAGCCACGGGGAATGTTTGTGGCTCTCAGGGAGAGTTGCCTTCTCCTGTAGAAGGAGGGCGGCCTCGATGACCATGACATAATAGCAATTATGCTTCTATAGCACCTTTTGCCCAAGGACTTTGGAGAAAGGTACAAGCACAGATTCAGTCTGCTTCTCAGCAGCCTTGGGAGGTGGGTGACTGTTATTGCCCCACTCAAAAGGGTGGGGGGATGGAGGGGGGCAGCAGTTTGTCCAAGGCCGCACAGTGAGTTAGTGGCAAAGCCAGGGATACAACCCCTGCCTGTTCTCGTCAGTAATAACGAGACAGTGTTCTCTCTCCCTTCTCCCTTGCATGTGGCATCTTCGGGGAGATGAAGAAAGGGGCTTGACAAATGTCAGAGCCGGCATGAATGAGGGTCCTGTTCTGGTTCTAAAATGAGCTCGCTTTCCAAGTTTCCATCTGGTTTGCGAGGGAAGCCGGGAGAGTACATCACACACGCCGCGACCTTGGGTAACTCCGGCGCTGGGATCTCCACCCAGCTGCACTAGAATGAGCTGGATCAGCGTCGCTGGTTAGTTCTTTGCATCTTGTTTGTGGTCCTTTTTAAAGAGCTGGACTAAATTGCATTTTAGTGCAGGCTAAACGTGTGCTGGGCTGCGACACTGCAGACTGAGGAGCTCTGTTTTATTTAGGCCACTTTCCCCCTGATGCTCAGATACTATGTGGATGAGCGCTAGCTATGCAGTGATTGGATGGCCTAGTGGATAGGGAGCTGAACAGGACTGCAGGAGGCCTTGCTGTTCAGTTCCAGGCTTAGCTGCAGAGACCCTCTGAGATCTTAGGCAAGGAACCCTCCTCTCTGTGTGACTCAGCTTCCCATTGCTAAAAGGGGACAACATTCCCGTCCTCCGCAGGGCTGTGGTGAAGATAAATTCCATTGATGCCTGTAAGGTGTCCACATCCAAGGGTGATGTGGGCCAAACAAGTGCTGGGGTATCTAACTAGTCAGATGGCGCACCCTGTTTCCTTGATGGTCCCCTGACTCAGTGTGCAGGGGGAATTTGGTCACGCTGTGAGCTCAGACTGCTGGCACAGTGAGCAAGCTGTGACCACGGTGGACATCTGTGTGATGTGGACACTTCTCTGCAAAAGTTGGGTTGGTCGCAGGGACTCCTTTGGTGATAATCAGCTGTAGGTTCTATCTGTCTGGGCTGGAGGGGAAAGTTTCCAGGTCTCATGACCAGCCCTGCTGAACCACTTACTTGCTAAGGGTGAGAGAGGTGAAAACAGGTTTGTAACTCATTGGCTAGTGTGTATTCCAGGTCCCCTTCTGTGCCCAGTCAGAGGATATGAATCTGTTATAGCCCCAGCTTGACTCTTTAGCTCAAGCCTGTAGCAGCTCTTGGAGGTCCCCGATTTGATCCCTGGTGTGACAGCCAATAAGGCAGCGGTCACCGGTGCATTTAAGATTAGCTCCTCTTTGAATAATGGTCTATTCTAGGCTTGCAGGAGAGCTATTCTGGCTCTCCTGCAGCCTGGTACAAGCCCAAACGGTACCGTGTTGAACATGGCACTCTCTGAGCCGCCAGGTGCATGTGGTGGCTTTTCAGCAGCCTATTGGCTGGGACTCGAGAAAGGGTCTGGATCAGAACCTGGATCTGAGCTCCCTCAAACCCAGATTTTTCACAGGGCCCCTCACTCCCAGATCCGAACAGCTCCTGCACCTTGGGGTGTTTGCAATCCGCATCCAGACGTCGTAGCTAGCTTGAGCTGCTCTCTACTTTCGGTGATTTTAAATGGACATCAAGGGAACTCGGAAAATGGCTAGTCCACTAGCTAAGCAGCTTCCTCTGCCAGGTACAGCCCTAGATTGCTCGGAGTGTTCTGCATTGTGGCTTCTAGGATCTGGGCTTCCGCAGGGCTGGATTCATTTGTTTTCACTTCTCCTCTCGCCTGCTGATCATCCAACTGTCTCGGTGTTTGTGTACGATACAGAGACACGTCGGAATACCAATAATGATTAAAAATACCAGGCGATGGAATCCAAACGGCAGCCCGTAGTTTGGCTCGCAGCCCCTGGAAGCAATTCAGTCCTTCGAAGCAGAGCTGGGACTTGAATCAAAATCCCAGATCCAAAAGGCCCTGAACTTTCCAGCGCAGAGTTTGAACCTGGATCCAAACAGCTTGGACTCTCCTCTAGCTTCTCCTCCAAGATGTGCATTTCCAGAGCGGTATGTTGCACTTCTCAGCTAGCTAAACACATTTCGCTTTTGTGTCCCCACCCCCTCTCCCATCTGGCCTTGTTCCCACAAGAGGCATGTTATATAAACCATCCCTAAATACACTGCCTGGGGAAGTGCCTTTATATTTTAATTCCCAAATAGGCAGGCAAAATTGAGTGCTCTGATTGGCGTCTGCAATCAGCGCCCCATTCATTGAGGGCTGTGAAGGGAGCTGATTGCAGCAATCGCAGCTTTGACCTTCCAGGGACTCTGACACTGCCTCTGCTTCATTAGCAGGATAAATATTTTTCCAAAAACACATTTCTGAACCGCCAGAAGTCAGGGCGAGGCCGGGCTGCTGTGCAGCACAGAGGCTGCAGTTGCACGAACCCACGTCTCTGGCCATAAGTTCATAGCTCAAGGCCCTTGGGAGACCCGCGTTCTATTCCAAGCGCTGCCACAGACAGGCTGTGGGACTGTAGGCCAGTCATGGCCCCGCTCAGTGCCTCAGTTTCCCCTCCCACCCTTTGTCTGTATATTTTATTATGAGATCTTCAGGACAAGGGCTCTCTCTTACTACGTGTATGTACAGCGCCTAGCGCTGTGTGGCTTGGCCTTGTCTGGGACCCCTAGGTGCTATTCTAATACAGGGAGTAATATAATAACAGGGCATCAGTTAGGGATTGGGGCCCCATTGTGCTAGGGTAGCCCTTGTCCTTAGCTTGTGGTATAAACCTGAAATGAAAGACAATTAATATCTGTGCCGTGCTTTGAGATCCTCCAGCCAAAAGGAGCTCTGGACAAGGCCAATGGATCCGAGATCAGGTGCTAGCTACCTTGAGTGCATTTCCCCGGGCCTCCAAGGCTGTCTGTTTGCCCCACAGACCCAGTACACCCCTCTCCCTACTGCACCATCCCTACCCGATGGGGCCGGGGAGGGGTAGAGACCCTAGCAGGCTATAACAAAGGTGAGGAGCACCAGGGAGCAGAGAGTCGGTTTATGACCAGCGTGAGATGTGGAAGCGGCGCTCCCAGCACCCCAGCTAACTGCCTTGTGCTCAGGGTGATGGAGGCATTCCCGCTGAGGGGAGCTTTAAGGAGAAACGTGTAAGAGGCTGGTGGATCATGAGCCCCTCACTGGGTTCTACAGAGCAACCCACCCTAAGTGTCACTCACAACCATGCCCGATAGCCCGGCGCTCTGCTGATCGGGTTCAGCCACGTTACAGGGTGATGTTCAGGAATTCCATTATCTGGCTCAGCCCTTCCTAGCCAGGAATTCTTCAAAACAGTAGATCGGTCCAAAAAAGTCTCTGCCTCCCCTAAGCCTGCTATGGCCTCTACCCCGCCCCAGCCCCAGCAGGAGGGGCTGGTGCTGTAGGGAGAGGGGGTACCTAGTCTGCGGGGCACATAGGCAACCGTGGAGGATGCATTGAAGGTAGCTAGCATCTGATCTCGGATCTATTTGTGTCCCCCATCTTGGCCTTGTTCAGAGCTCCTTCTGGCTGAAGGAGCAGTGCAAATATGAATTAATTCCACCTAGGCTCTCTGCAAGACAGGTGAGTATTATCCCCTCCCTCTTTCACAGCAGAAGGAAACTGAGGCACAGACAACGTGGCTTGGCTAAGGCTGTACAACAAGTTGCTGCTAGGGCAGAGGCTAGAACCCTGGAATCCTGACTCCCTGCCCAGTGTTCTGACCACTAGACCATGCTGCCTTCCTGTCTAAGCCCAGTAGCTAGCCCCGCAGTGAACAGCAGGCTGGCGTTGTCTCCCCTGGCACTGGTATAACATGCCGTCGGCTGAGCCTCTGGAGTGAGTTACAACCTGGGTTCTGCCCCGGGGGCCGTTAGTATCCTGCAGCCTGTAATAGATGTTTTTAATTCTCATGGAAATATTGAACCAACATCAGGGAAATACGTTTTACAGCCTGGAGCCAGCTCCGAGTGTCATTACCATTGTTACTGGAGTCAGCGCGGGTGATTTAAGCAGGGACCTCTGACAAAGATGCACACCTGTCTGTGAATAAAAGGCTGCCGTTTATTACCCAGGCTGCTAATTGGGAGGAGGACGTAGGTCAGGTGCAGTGCCCGATCCCAATGCCTCCTGAGCAAGATGGGCGAGGGGACAATGATAATGCTTCCCTTCCTGTTCCTGGCCACGCCACGGGGGCACTGCATGCACACAGGGTGATCTCCGGGCAACCAGGAGGTGGGCACCTCCTGTCAGCGGTGATCTAATGCCACAGAATCTAGGCACAGAGCCAGGGTGACGCAGGGCCAGAAGGAAACAGATGCTGCCAACTGAAAGAACGGGAGCAAATAATTCTCCTGTCAGAGCAGAGCAATGTGCTCTGCTGTCCCAGCTCTGACAGTGAAGGGTACCAGAAACTCAGCTGAAGCTGGGAAACCCTGGCAGAGCCTCAAGAGATTCTTTCCTGATCACTTAGCTTGGGTTTGCTTCTGAAGCAGAAGGGTTGGTAGCTTGTTTTATCTTACGGGTGTAATTCTCGTCCACTGATTTATTCCGAGCTGATCCTTTTACCGTGTAGCTGTGAGTTCCATGGCTTAATTCTACATCAGACAACAAGAATTTTCCGCTTATCCCTTTTGCATGTGTTGGGTGTTGGAGGGTGGCTCAGGGCTGGCTTTATTAGGTTTTCCCGTTCTTCTCTTGCTGTCATTTATACCAGCTGCTCTTAGACTTACCTTCCTTTACACCTACTTACCGATGTGTAAAGGAGTTGGAGTCAGCGTAACTTACACACTCGGGAGCCAGAGAAGGGGCGGTTGCTTACAGGTTCTTATGTGAGTTTCATTTCTTGTTACTCTCCTGTCTTCCATCCCCTGCCCATGCAATTTCATCCCGTCTGCCAGGCTCAGTGAGCCTAATTTAGAAGGGAGAGATACGGGGGGGGGGGGGGGAGTGTAAGCTACATGATGATAAGCAGATGTGCAGTTAAAGCATTTGAATTGGTGTAACATGCATATTCAGGTGTCTGGAAGGAAGTGCGAATTCCACCAACTTAAATACTCTCTAGGCTTCCTGGGTCACATCAGAATATTTAGACTCGCTGAAACTAGCTGGTAGTGTTCAAAACCCTTACCCCTGGCTGACTTACTCCAGGGCTTAATTTAGCCCAGTAAGTCTTTCCCTTGTTTATTTTTCTTTCTATTTTCTCCTTTGTAGAACCGGGTTATTGGTGCTCGACTTTTCTAATACATTTGTTTGTTTAAAAATTGATGCCAGTAAGCTCTAGGGCTCCTGCATAGACTCAGAGTCAGAAATCCCGTATTTTTGGCTACAGTGATCTATGGTAATGCTGGTTTGCTTTCTTTGGGCCCTGTTCATGAGAGTAAAGGAGTTTGTGTGGGCACGTGTATCCACACACACAGTTTTGCTCAGCTCATATCCTGTCTTGCCTCTGTGTAGGCTCCCACTGGGCATTGCTTCTGCATGGTGTCCCTGCCTTGTATTGTGGTAAAGGCAACCAGCTGGCTGGCCATTAGCATTCATGACCAAACTAAGGTGTGCTATGGAGTCTACCCTTCCCCAGTCTGAAGGCTTGAGTCGTTGTCAGCATCCTTCGCTGGAGCTTTTCTGCTTCCACTGTAACGAAATGTGAATGCAGTGGTCCAAGGGGAGGACAGGCTGTCACTCGGGTTTGTAGAATACCACTGTCATATCTTCTGTATTGTCTTTGTCCCTTTCCTGATGGGGTAATGTCTCATGTGTCCCTCTGACATACTACGAGTGGAGCGGTTGGGAGTTTTCTGTCTTTTTTTTTTTCTTAAATGGAAAATGCAGGTTCTGCAAAATTGAAAATCAGGACAGCCAAAATTAAATATTTCGTTTAGAGTCCGGTCAATCTGATTGAAAACCTTTCATTTTGTCAAATCAAATCACAATATTTTAATTAATTTCAGCTCCGTTCAGTCTTAATCGGTGTCCGTCTGAGCTGCTGTTGTTGAAGATGTGGAGCAGGTGTCTCACGCCCCATTTTTATCTGGAGCACATTTCCCACAATGCACCACTGGTTGGCCTGACCCTGTGCATCATGGGATATGTAGTCCAGCCATGGAACACAGTTTATAGCTAGGCTTCAAAGGATTCTATTTTTATCTGTAAATGACAGTAACTGTTGATTTCACCATACACACACAAATTGATGAGAAACTGTTTCCATCAATAATAATCAAAACTCACAGATAGGCAAAGTAAGAAGAGTGCTGCTTGACAATTCATTAGAGTTTGATTTATAGACATTTACTTTCTATATTTTGACATGTGATGTTGACAATTTGTGTTTTAATGGTTATAAAGCTTTAACTTTTTGAAGCGACAAAGGGTCCTGTGGCACCTTATAGACTAACAGAGGTATTGAAGCATAAGCTTTCGTGGGTGAATACCCACTTCTTCGGATGCAAGCAGTTTTCCACTGCTTGCATCCGAAGAAGTGGGTATTCACCCACGAAAGCTTATGCTCCAATACCTCTGTTAGTCTATAAGGTGCCACAGGACCCTTTGTCGCTTCTACAGATCCAGACTAACACGGCTACCCCTCTGATACTTTAACTTTTTGAATCTCAATATCTACTGGAGTTAAATCATTCTTAGCTGATCCACCCCTACCACAATCTCCCATAACTGTGAACATTTAAATCAACACAAATTAAAAAAAAAGTTTAAACCCTATAATTTGGGACAATTGTGAAAACTTAAATTGATAAAAAAATGCTTTAAAATAAATATCAATATTAGCCATCAAAATTATATTTAAAAAAAATCAAATTCTGCCATGCCTACTTACAGAGGAGAATGGGGGCATGAAGCTCTTGAATTACAGCTCTCATAAGGTGCAGCAGTGGGTTTGGGGGACACAGAGTAATGTTGAACTCAGTGGAAATGAAACATTTTTATTCAGTTCAACCAGCTGATCCGGGTGTGCTGAAACATCTTGGTTTGTTCAGATATGTCGAAACAAAACATTTGGACGTTTCCTGACCCCTTAAATGTTTGGAACTTTCTGCTCCACACAAATTAAATAAATAAATGAAAGATTGATTATTTTGTGCCTGGGGCGGCAAGTCGCAGGGGGGTGGCCAGCCGCTAACTGCGAGGGCGGGAACGCCGACAGCGCAGGACTGGCGGAGCGCCCACAGGAACGCCGCCAAATCCGCGGGACCGGCGACCTCCCGCAGAAACGCCGCCAACGGCTGCCTGACTGCCGTGCTTGGGGTGGCACAAAACATAGAGCCGCCCCTGTTGCCCAGATTTGAGATAAGAACCAATTTCTTCTCTTTGTCAGCGGGACTCAGTCAAAGTGGGTTGGAGGGTGAGTCTGATCAGATACCCATTCACCAGAAAAGCCTGCACCCCGCAAAAGGTAGCAGGTTCTCTACCTAGCCTAGAGGGGAAAACAGGGAGTCATCCAGGCTGATTAGTGAGAGGCTGTCAGCGAGACAGGCTGGCATGATTTAATTCCCTAGTCAGCATTCCCAGCGCATTGATCTCCCTCGAAGCAGGAGGGAAGGAAGCGGGAGGAATGGAGGGAGAGAGAATGAAAGGGGAAGGAGGGAGGGGAGAGAGAGATGGGGAGGGGGAAGGAGGATAAGAAATGGGGAAGAAAAAATAGGAAGGGTGAGGAACTGTAGAGCAAATCTAAGCTGCCGGGTGCAGATGGTGGTCCTGATGATTTGTCTCACGAAACTCCAAGGGCGTTGGTGCCTTTCCACTAGTGCCTCTAATTAGCACTAAACGAAAAGGAGCGGAAAAGATCCCCGGTCATGGTGCCCTGGCCAAGTGCGTGAGCCGGAGCCGCTGCATGTGACAGGGTCGGGTTAGACGTGCTCTCTCCTGGCTTTCCTGCTGCATGAGCTCAGCCGACATGGGGAATCTAATCAGATTTCCCTTCTGCCCGTCTTCACTGAGTCTGAGGCCTCCGAGCTAGGAAGGCCGCGGGACAGGTGGAAAAGGAGTGGCAATGAATGTGAATGTGTAGGGATGTCATGTGTGCCTGTGGCTCTAAGTGGATCTGTGGAGGCACATGGGTGCACATGTATAGCTGGGCACACACCAGGGGCCATTTTAGGCCTCTGGTAGCTTTATGGTCTGAGACCTCATGAACCGCCCAGGATGGAAGTAGCTGCTCTCAAAGTCTTTGAAAGACAGGATCCCCTGCTCACAAAGAGCCGAAAGCTTTAATTTCTGGCCCCAGCCGGCAGTCAGATATCGGGCATTAAAATCACATCATTCTGATTGCCATCTTACTTTTTCATTCCCCACTTGGATTCCAGCTTGATTTTTAGTGTGTGGTCCCTCAAGAATCACTGGTGCTAGGAGCCGGCGTCATATACCATCCGCAAGATCAGCCTCTTAGCTTTCAGACAGTGTAATTAAAGCATTAATCTCTTACTCTAACAATCTGGGAGAGAGAAGCTGCTAAAATAACACGGGAAGGATGGCTGCAAAGGTGTACAGTTGGCAGGATTGCTGCAAATGCCCAGAGGGTCAGTAAACTGTCCCTGGGGAGATGGGGCTCTAACCACCAATGCATTTCACGCAGGCCACCAAAGAGCCTTGGGAGCAAATTTTTATTGTCTCACTGTTTCCTTGTACTCCCCCATCTGTCTGTATCCTTCTATTGACCCTTGTTTTATACTTAAATTGCAAGCCCCTCAGGGTAGGAACCATCTTTTTGTTCTAAGTAACGATCTCAGAATTTGGCCCAGACTCGAGACTGTTTCTCCATTCCTCTGCCATCACTTACACCTGTGCAAAGTGTGTGTGAAATGTGACCACCAGGGGAAAGTTTGGAGGCCTGATTCATCGTTGAACTGGTCCAGTTTTGCATTTGTGTAAACCCACTGAAAATGGAGTTACCCCGTGAGGAATCAGGCCCTTGATCTGGGAGTATTTTACACCTATTATGCACAGGCGTAAATAATGGTACCAGGCAGTCGAGATGGTTCTTTTTACTCCTCAGTTCAGTGTAAACCACTCATCTACCTCTGAAACGGGAGTGACATGCTCTCATTAGCTGGAGAATAGATTCACTCTGCAGGTGTCATTGCCTTCCCAGGCTCTGGGGCCTCTGATCCCAAGCGAGGCCGTGAACAGTTCCTCATAATAAAAAGAACAAGGTGCCAATGATTTTCATAGCTTGATTAACGCTCTCCAGAGCGATTGCCATTGGATGCCGCAGAGGAGCAGAAGAAGATGGATGTTTTCCATTACTTGATGTAATGACCGTGAGGCAGGCTAATGAAACCTTTACAACCAAAGTTTACAGAAAGCCCGCAAACGCTGATCAATAGCTGAGTTACAGTTCCCATGCATAGATTAGTATGTGCCGGGCTGCGGGATGCAAACAGCGAGGGGAGGAGAAAGGAAGCCAGAAAGAGGGAGTCAGCACTGGGGACAGAAGGAAGCGGGGGCTAGGACGAATGGAGGGATGTGGAAGGGAATGAAAGAAAGGAGAGGGACTTTTAGGGGACGAGGGCGGAGAGAGCGAGGAGCCAGCGACAGAGCCTTGCATTCCCTTTCCATCCATTCGCATCCTTCAGTACAAGCTGAAGGACTTTTCCACTCTGTGCCAGTACTTCACTTATTCCCTACAGAACAATATCACTAGCGCCTCCAGCACAGCAGTTCTACTGACGAGTTTCCTTATTCACCCACGAAAGCTTATGCTCCAATACCTCTGTTAGTCTATAAGGTGCCACAGGACCCTTTGTCGCTTCTACAGATCCAGACTAACACGGCTACCCCTCTGATACTTGAGTTTCCCTTAGTTGCTCTTCCTGGGGCGGGGGGAGGACAGAGGTCTTTCAAATGCAACCCAGGCTCCCAATCGAGTGAACCCCCCAGTCAAAGGGATGGGATGGCTGCAGGGTTGGGGATTTCAACTCCAAATCACCAGCGTGGCCCGGGTGAGCCATGGCCCAAAGCCTTTGCTAGCTAAAGGCTGATTGCTGGCCTGTGTGAAATGCTTTCAGACTCATCTCTTTTCCCGTCTAATGGTGCCAACGTATCGTACGTCCCCAGGGTACAACCAGCATTAGCTGGCTCGCTTGCTGGTGGAAGTCAAGGACAGAAGAGCCCAGGGAAACAACTACCATCATTCACCTAGAGGTGGTTCCTTCTGGCATCACTGGGGTCCAGTGGTGGGAGGTGGTTGGAAGAGGGGAGCTTGCACTGGGTGTATCTGTTTGGGGGAGAAGGGTCGCCATATATGGGTTCGGGAAGGAGTTTTCCTCCAGGGCAGATTGGCACAGGCCCTGGGCGGTTTTCGCCTTCCTCTGCAGCGTGGGGCCTGGCTCACTTGCTGGAGGATTCTCTGCACCTTGAAGTCTTTAAACCATGATTTAAGGACTTCAATAGCTCAGACATAGGTTAGGGGTTTATTCCAGGAGTGGGTAGGTGAGATTCTGTGGCCTGCGTTGTGCAGGAGGTCAGACTAGACCATCATAATGGTCCCTTCTGACCTTAAAGTCTATGACTGCGTGCTCCAGCGTTGTCAGCCCAGCAACTTGGGGGCCTCATCTGCGCTTAAAAAGCGTGCTCTCAACTTGAGGTAAAATCCGGTGGAAGACAAAACCATTTGCCATTTTCACACAAGTCAGTGGGTTGAGCGATGCCCAATCCTGGTTTTGAATCCTGCCAACCTCTTGGTCTCCACCATTCCTTGTGGCAAGGAATACCATTGGCTAATTGTGTGGCAAGTATACCTTCAATACGTTCCCATCCCTGTAAACGGTCACTCTGACTGCCACAGGTGTGATATCCAATTGCAGACGGGAGGGGAAGTGGGATCCCGGGGCTGGTGATTGCAAGGGGTGGTATCTGTGAGACAATCTCTCTATTAAGATGTGGTTCTTACTGTGGAAAATGTTGGAGAAGCCCCTGGCAGACCACTGAGGTTTGGATGCTTTACCTCTGAAGCAAACCGCTTCACTTTCCAGGCTTGCCTCTCTCCCTGCTTGCATTCGGCACCTTTCATTTGTCACAGATCCCGTTGCCGCATAAGCGTAGCAGAGAGACTGTTCTGCTGGTGTATCCAGCATGCACATAATGGGATCCACCTGCTACCAGACAAAGCAAGGAAAATAAAAAGCCGTCCATTGTGCCTTGGAAATAGCTGCAATTAACAAAAAAAAAAAAAAAAGACACTAGCAAAGAGCTGGATTCATTTCACTAAGGCCACAGGAGACAGCTTGAAATATGCCAACATGCGCAGAGTGAGGCCACCTAAGACACAAACCTAATTAGGAACCAGCAGTCATCCTGCAAGATGACATGCAAAATGGATAAGACACCGATTTTCTCGTCTCTTCTCATTTTTCTATAGGGTTTTGTACCGGGCTCGTCGCTGTAGTATCTGAGCACATTCCAATAGTGCATTAAGCAACGTGATGGAACGGCTGGCAGCCTGCTTGGAGATGCTGAGAATGCAGCAGCCTGGAATTTCCAGGCAAAGAAAGCAGCTAATGCTGCTGCCCCCTGGCAGATTTAGCAGCCAGATTGGGATTCCCCACCCCACAGGCCTGGGTAGGATGAGTGGAGCCCATTCTATGTTGGCAATTAATATTAAGTTGTTAAAGCTAAGGGTGCAATAAAACCCACCTTAGTTTTCAGGTTTGAGCCGCTAGGCCGGTTACAGAAAAATCATTTAGCAGAGGACCGCTAGGTGACACTTCGAATGATGCAACCAAACGTTAATCAAAACAAAAATGATCAGTTAAGGCAACAGGCAGGCAATGACTGCTTACAGACACTACAGTTATACTTACACTCAAAGAGCATATCAATGGGTGATCGGTCCACTGACACCGGCATGAAGTACACAATCCTGGAACCTAGCGGTACCCTTTGGATGTTAGTTGAAGATCTCCTGAAATTTAGCAAGGCAGCTACCTTTATAATTTATGATAATACTAATTAACATTAAACTGCCCCTTACCATAATTATATTTCCGCCGCCTCTTTACATTACACATTATTTAAATTAGCATCTGCACCAAAGTCCTTCCCATACTATCCGTGTCGATAGCGTGTTGTTAAACCTCTCGAAAATTCTTAAAAACCTTGCTCAAAGCAGTTCTAACCAAAACATAACGGCAACGTAACCTTGGGTCATGTCCTTGCTGACTTCAGTTTTCCCATGGTACTGTCTCCTGCTTGTCTGTAACTTTCTCCCACTAGCAACTTCTGTTTCCCACACTCCCCTACACATATGCTAACTTAAGCCAGAACCTAATTGCTATTTATCTCTTGATCAAATCCATTCTATAGGCTACAAAAGCCGTTCTATTTTCATCAGTTACTACACCACCGTCTTGGAGCATATACGTTGCTGAATTCGAGCTAGTCATGCAGGACCAGTGGGCTAACCATCGTGGGTATTTATTTGAAGTTTCACCTGATATTCAGTGGGGGGGAATGCAGAATTTACAAGGGTTATTCCTTTACAGGGCACGTCAGCAGAACCCCAAGATCTGAGCACCCCTGAGTTTTAGGAGCGTTGAAAGGCTGTTCCAGATGTGCTGCAGCCTCTCTGGTGTCTTGGACTGTTACTCTACACTCTGATGCCAATCAGTGGCCTTGCTCTTGGAATACCATCCATGGAGGCGGGTCCCTGAAGCCACACAGTTCCCTATTGAGGGCCTGCGTGGTTGCAGGTGTGCAGAATTGAGGCTTTTTGTGGCACCAGGGTACTTGAGGTTTATGTATGGCCTAGAAGATCATGCACTGCACTAATACGCTGAAGACCTACATTCTATTCCTCACTCTGCCACTGGCCTGCTGGGTGACCTTGGGCAAGCCCCAGCCCCGCTCTGTGCCTCAGTTTCCCCATCTGTAAAATGGGGATAAAGCTACCTTAGCTCCTTTGTAAAGCATGTAGAGATCTACTGATGAAATGACGTATGGTTTAAAAAAGAGCAGCAACAACACACATTAACTGAATGGTTTCAATGTTTTTAGAAAAATGTTTCATTCAAGTCTGGGTGAAGATTTAGGTTTATCCTTATTTTAGACGAGCTTGATCGTGGGGGGAGCCCAGCACATTAGAGGCTGTTGCAGCTGGAGCTGGAGTAGAAGGGAAGGTGCAGAGAACCTCTCAGCTGGTTTCCTGCTCTGATGCAGAGTTGCTGTGTGGCAGAAGCGCTTGGGAATCAAGCCAGCAGGCAATTAAAAACTCAGTTGACTCCCTTCCCCTAACGCCTGCTCCATTCTTTTATCGTTTTCTTCTGCATTTGCAGATGCCAGGTGTGACTGAAGGAAGGACCATTGGCAGCTCAATGGGAACCTTGAAAGGTTCTTGCTACTAGCCCCAATCCTGAAAAACCAAAAAGTGATCTCCAGTTTTGGGTGTGCGGTTGCTTTGCCCGCAAAAAAAAATAAAAAAAAAATCCACCAGAATTGGGTACTTAGGCGTCCTGAGCCCCGGCTTGTGCAATGCTTGTTTGCTGATGTGATTGAGTTCTAAAAACTGCTGACCTGAGTTCTAAAAACAGCAATGACCCCAAGCCTGGATCCAGAAGTTCAAGGCTGTTTGGACTTGGGAGTTCTGCTTAGTTGCAGCTGGGCTATATCTAAAGTAGGAAAGTAGCAGAAGTCTTACGCAAATGCCTGTTCTTGTGCAGTTTGCATCCCTAAGAGCGTCCCCTTTGAGTGTTTCTCCAACTTGAATTGCTTATTCCCCCAGAGAAGTCACGTGGCAAACATTGGAGTTTCTCTTGGATTTTTGGTCACGTCTATTTCATGGCTATGCCAGGATCATCAGCTTAAAACATGAAATGGAATATACTGAGAATCCACGCAGAGGCCCTACAACAGTGGGCTAAACAGATGTATTACACAGATACACCACTTAAACACCAAACAGATCTGCTAGCCCTTAATCTACCGGCATTCTTCAAGACTTGCCAACCAAATTAAAAAAGCTAAGAGCAGAAAAGGATTCTGCTCAGATACTACGGTAATGGACAACAGTCTGAAAATCTGATAGAAATGCCATGCATACCAAACCTTTAAAGAGAATGTATTTTGCTTTTTTATTTGAATCCGCCCCAGAGCAGTGAGAAATAAACTACACAATTCTACATGCTCTGCCATCCTCCTTCTGTATTTCAAATGAATAATAGATAAAGGAATCACTTTATTTAAAGAGAATGAGTTGAATGGAGTTTGCTTAAAAAAAAAAACAGGGGTGGGGGGAGAACCACAGACACACAGCAGCTCATCCCTGGTTTCTATTATAAAAGAAAATTCCTTTTCATTTATTATTGAAGTAAATTAGGTTGATTGTCGGAAACTTCTGTGAGGAGTGAAAACGTTTCAATTGTGACTTTCACTGAGATGAATGTATTTAATTTACCCCTTTGGAATATTCGGCAGGCATTCAGAAGGCCCCGTGCCGGTGAGCTGCTCCATCTCCTCGCTCGGTGCTTGTGTCTCTCAAGCAAAGTGGCTGCCAAGTTTAGGCTGAGAGCTTTGTCTGTTTCCAGGGGCGTCTTGTCTATTACCCACCTGGACCTGCTAGGGAGTAGGGAGCTGATGCGAGTTTTTGTTTTTCCCCTTCCCATCCTGGCAGTGTGACAGAGGCAAAACAACAAAGTTCCTGCCAGGCCTTTTGGTGCCAGGAAGCTGGCTGAATTCTGTTCAGAGAGCAAAGGCACCGGACCAAAGCGGGCGCAGCTTCCAGATTGTGTTGGGCAGCGATTTCCTCCATCAGACCTGCCTGCCTGCGAGACAGCAAACATCAGCGGGCGCATGATGAATCAATAGCCAAAGAAAAACCCAACCTGCCTCTTTTCCATTGGCCTCCTTTCCAGAAACTCTGCAGGGCCATAATACATAATCACATCCAGAGAGGAAGAAGGACTCCAGAGCAAGAGTGGATGCCGGTTAGTTGGATTTTGTGACCATGCACACACAGCCACCACCTTCGGAGAGAGGCAACTCCATGCCAAGAGGTTCAGGTGCAGCACAGGACAATCGAAGTCCTGACTGACAACCTTCCAAAACTGATTTGTGCCTTGGTTCTGACATCACTGACACCGATATAATTCCATTCACTGGGCTCTGCAAAGCATCTGAGAGTGTGGAGGTGTGTGCCCCACACAGGCTCTCAGTGGGACAATGTGGGCCTGAGAGGCCAATTAACACACCACGCCGCACCTGGAGAGTGGGCAAGGCTTAGCGGAGGATGAAGTCCGGCTGGGAGAGGATGGTGCACAGAGGAAGTTGAGAACAGAAGGCAGAAAATGAGAAACTCTGCCGTCACTTTCTGGGATTAGCGTAGTGAGACATGGGGCAGAGGAAGTGCTGGCCATCAACAAGGTTGGCTTGAAATTAGATGAAGGTTTCTAACTATCAAAGGAGCAAAGTTCTGGAACAGCCTCCCAAGGGGAGCAGTGGGGGCAAAAAACTGAACTGGCTTCAAGATTGAGCTTGATACATTTATGGAGTGGATGAGCTGATGGGACTTCTTACGATGACGTGTAGCCGATCTGCAACTACCTGTAGCAAAAATCCCCAACTGCTGGAGAAGGGACATTAGATGGGGAGGGCTCTGAGTTACTACAGAGAATTATTTCCCTGGTATCTGCCTGGTGGATCATGCCCACATGCTCTAACTGATCACCATATTCGGCGTCAGGAAGCAATTTCTCCCCGGGTCAGATTGGCAGAGACCCTGAGCGTTTTTTGTCTTCCTCTGCAGCATGGGGCACGGGTCACTTGTAGGTTTAAACTAGTGTAACTGGTGGATTCTCTGTAACTTGAGGTCTTTAAACCATGTTTTGAGGACTTCAGTAACTCAGCCAGAGGTTAGGTCTGTTACAGGAGTGGGTGGGCGAGGTTCTGTGGCCAGGAATGTGCAGGAGGTCAGACTAATCATCATGATGGTCTCTTCTGGCTGTAAAAGTCTACGAATCTATGAGGAGTCTGGCAGGAAGCCAGGGGAGACACAGAGCAGCCACCGGAGTGGAGCAGGGTCTGGTGGGAAGTCCTGACAAAAGGGCAAGAACTGGCATTCAGTGAGGAGCAGAGCAGAAAGAATGGAGAGGTCAAGCCCAAGGAGGGCAGAAGTGGGAGTATGTTTGTATTGCATGGGTTGAGTCTGTTAGGGGATTCCAAGGGAGGGTCCTGTAGTCCCAGCCCTGGGACAGGTTAACCTAGAGAGGTGGTGGGGGAGAAGGTCTGAGACAGGCTGGGTAGGAGGAAGCCCAGGGAAACAGCAGCAAGAAGGTGGATGGAGCAGACCTTGGCTGCTGTCATAGGGTCCCTGGGCTGGAACCCGGTGTAGTGGGAGGGCCTGGGTTCCTCCACCAGCCACTGGTACTATGGCATGAAGGCTCCTGAGAAAGAGATAGGGATATTCAAAGCCCTGAGAGAAGAGGGCGCCAGGACTATGGGGCCCAGAGCTGGGGCCGAAGGCTATTTTCTTTCGGACTGTCTGGTATCTTGGAAGGGGTGGACTTAAATCGTGAGCTGGCTGGAGGTCCAAATTTTCAAATGGCTTCAAACCATATAGTAAATTGCCACATAAAAACTGTGTACAAGCAGCTTTGTGAGTATTCATTAACCTCAGTCAATAACCACATCAGCAAACAAGCATTTGCACAAGCCGGGGCTCAGGGCAAGTACTCAATTCTGGCGGATTTGTTTTTTTGCAGGCACAGCAACTGCACACCCAAAACTGGAGATCGCTTTTTGGTTTTTCAGGACTGGGGCTAGTAGCAAGAACCTTTCAAAGACAGTCTTTCCCATTGTGCTGCCGATGGTCCTTCCTTCAGTCACACCTGGTATCTGCAAATGCAGAAGAAAACGATAAAAGAATGGAGCGGGCGTTCGGGGAAGGGAGTTAACTGAGTTTTGCCTGATTTCAGGGACTTTGGTTCAGTTGAATTTCAGGCAGGGCCTTACCTGGTGTTTGTACCGCAAATCCCTAATGAGGGGCTCCAGTTGCAAAATTCAGATCAATATTTCAAATGCCTGAGTGACCCATAGTGTTTAGCTCTGGGATTGTGCTTCCTACGATCAATCCAGGGGCCATTTTCATAGCTTTTAAGGCCAGGAGGGGGCTTGCATGTATCATAGGCTTGGAATGTCACCCAGTTAGCCCTGTGTTGAGCCCAGTAACCTGTGTTGATCAACCTCACTGTTAAAAACCTAAATAAGAAAGAAAAAAAAAAAGAAAAACTTGTAGCACCTTAGAGACTAACAAATTTATTTCAGCATAAGCTTTCGTGGGTTAATAAAAACCTGTAATTGTTTCTATTTGGAATTTGTCTGCCTTTAACTTCTAGCCACTATTATGCCATTCTCCACTAGCTTAAAAGCCCTAGTGTTTTTGTCCCATGAAAGTACTTATACACAGTAATAAAGTCACCTCTTAATCTTCTTTTTGATAAACTAAACAGATTGAGCTCCTTAAGTGTCTCACTGTAATGCATTTTTTTCCAGCCCTTAAACCATCTTTTCTACACCCTCTCCAGTTTTTCCCAATATCCTTTTTTAAAAATGTGGATACTGGAAAAAATTAGAGAGGCCTCTGATTTGCAAACTGCAGCTCTGAGTTTGGATTTCAAACCCCCAGAGGAGTTGAGATGAAGGGAGGCCTGTATCATGGGCCACGGCTATAAAAATCCTACTGCTAAACACAGGAGGAGTCTAGCTAATGCTGGTGCTAAAGTGAAAAATGGAGCATTGTGTTTTTAAAAATGTAATAGAATTTAAATGGCATTTTCTTTAATGAATGAGTCACCCAATTACCACGCGCCGTGCAGTCTGAACACCTGTGCCCAAGATTTCAAATCCCTAGAGAGAGTTTTATTTTTAACAATATTTATTATTATGAGTGTTATCACATTAGATGAAATCAGCTAAAGATGGAACCTGCAGTCACTGACAGCATCAAAGCAACTGTGGTTTATCTTGTCCTCCAGATGCTCCAATTTCACGAGGGTGCCGGTGCTGCTATTCGCACGTGCACCAATTGATTAATAATAATAACAGAGTATCATAGATTTCCAAAGTGGGATCCTCCAGGAGGAAAACTAAAACACTTTGCAAGCTGGGGCCAGAGTGGGTTTTCATTTGCAAGTGAACGCTGGCCCTGTCTGTCCTGAATCAGTGCATCTTCTGGCCAGGCTGACCCCATCCCTTCTGGCTTAGTTCAGTGTAGTAGCCGTGTTAGTCTGTGTCAGAAAAAAAAAATAAGAAGGGAGTACTTGTGGCACTTTAGAGACTAACAAATTTATTTCAGCATAAGCTTTCGTGGACTACAGTCCGCTTCATCGGATGCATAGAATGGAACCGCTGGGCAGCGGTTCTGCAGAAAAGGACCTAGGGGTTACGGTGGACGAAAAGCTGAATGAGTCAACAGTGTGCCCTTATTGCCAAGAAGGCTAACGGCATCTTGGGCTGCATAAGTAGGGGCATTTCCAGCAGATCGAGGGACGTGATTATTCCCCTCTATTCGGCACTGGTGAGGCCTCATTTGGAGTACTGTGTCCAGTTTTGGGCCCCACACTACAAGAAGGATGTGGATAAATTGGAAAGAGTCCAGCGGAGGGCAACAAAAATGATTAGGGGGCTGGAGCACATGACTTATTAGGAGAGGCTGAGGGAACTGGGATTGTTTAGCCTGCAGAAGAGAAGAATGAGGAGGGATTTGATAGCTGCTTTCAACTACCTGAAAGGGGGTTCCAAAGAGGATGGATCTAGACTGTTCTCAGTGGTAGAAGATGACAGAACAAGGAGTAATGATCTCAAATTGCAGAGGGGGAGGTTTAGGTTGGATATTAGGAAAAACTTTTTCACTAGTAGGGTGGTGAAGCACTGGAATGGGTTACCTAGGGAGGTGGTGGAATCTCCTTCCTTAGAGGTTTTTACGGTCAGGCTAGACAAAGCCCTGGCTGGGATGATTTAGTTGGGGTTGGTCCTGCTTTGAGCAGGGGGTTGGACTAGATGACCTCCTGAGGTCCCTTCCAACCCTGAGAGTCTATGATTCTATGAACATACAGTGGGACGATATTTATTCATTCAGAGAAACATGAAAAGGTGGAAGTAACCGTACCAACTGTAAAAGGCTAATTAATTGAACTGTTAGTAGGAAAGAAACTTTTGAAGTGATAATCCACATGGCCCATTACAGACAGTTGACACAAAGATGTTAAGGGTATTTACTGGGGGAAATAGATTCACTTAATGTAATGACCGAGCCATTCCCGGTCTATATTCAAACCTAAGGTAATGGTATCTAGTTTGCATATTAATTCAAGTTCAGCAGCTTCTCGTTGGAGTCTGTTTTTGAAGTTTTTCTGTTGCAAAATTGCCACCTTTAAGTCTGACACTGAGTGATTAGTTCAGTGGCACCAGCTAGCTGTGGGGCTCCATACGGAAAAAAACGTTGATACTCCCCCTAACTCAAGTAGATGTACTGCCAGGGTCCCACTGCCACACTAAGCACATCAAGCCTTGTACTCAGGCAAGAATTATTTCACAAACCAGAATCACTCTGGGGTGGCAACCACTTATCCGTGTACAACAAAGCAGCAACAACTATTTAGGACAGACAGAGACAAACACCTACAAGATCTCTATCAAGCATTCTTAAAACTACAATACCCACCTGCTGAAGTGAGGAAACAGATTGACAGAGCGAGACAGGTACCCAGAAGTCACCTACTACAGGACAGGCCCAACAAGGAAAATAACAGAACACCATTGGCCATCATGTACAGCCCCCAGCTAAAACCTCTCCAGCACATCATCAACGATCTACAACCTATCCTGGAAAACAATCCCTCACTCTCACAGATCTTGGGAGGCAGGGAAGACCTCACTTACAGACAACCCCCCAACCTGAAGCAAATACTCACCATCAACTACACACCACACAACAAAAACACTAACCCAAGAACTAATCCCTGTAACAAACCCCTTGTCTACTCTGTCCCCATATCTACTCTAGTGACACCATCATAGGACCCAACCACACCAGCCACACCATCAGGGGCTCATTTACCTGCACATCTACTAATGTGATATATGCCGTCATGTGCCAGCAATGCCCCTCTGCCATGTACATTGGCCAAACCGGACAGTTTTTACGTAAAAGAATAAATGGACACAAATCGGACATCAGGAATGGTAACATACAAAAGCCAGTAGAACACTTCAATCTCCCTGGACACTCAATAACAGATTTAAAAGTAGGCATTCTTCAAGCAAAAAACTTCAAAAACAGATTTCAAAGAGAAACTGCAGAGCAACAATTCATTTGCAAACTTAACACCATCAATTTGGGTTTGAATAGGGACTGAGAGTGGCTGGCTCACTACAAAAGCAATTTTCCCTCTCTTGGTATTAACACCTCCTCATCAATTATTGGGAATGGACCACAGCCACCCTGACTAAATTGGCCTTCAACACTGGTTCTCCACTTGTATGATAACTCCCTTCTCTTCATGTGCCAATATATATCCATGGCTGTATCTGTAATTTTCACTCCATGCATCTGAAGAAGTGGATTTTTTACCCACGAAAGCTTATGCCCAGATAAATCTGTTAGTCTTTAAGGTGCCACCGGACTCCTTGTTGTTTTTGTTTAGGACAGGAGGTGAAGAAGACAGTCGTCTGTGACAGACATGAGACCTGGGAAGAGCAAGGAGTTCAGTCTACTATACTGAAATGTGTCAGATGCGCATGGACTTTTAGGACAATACGCTTTAAGTGGATTTCCCAGGGAATCCCTTTTATGCAAAAAACCCATCCTTTTGAGGCTATGCCCTAAGGGGAAGGCCCATGACTGTTTCTAGAGATTGGAGGCTCAAGGCCCAAGCTGCATAAAGAAACAGCTGAACTGTCCAGTTGGTGTCTGGTTCCTGGTATAAAAACTGACATGAACTTTTAACCAAGGGGACAAATCCAGCTATGAAGTTTGAAAGACTGATACCTACCAGAGCTCCGTGTTGGAGTCGGAGCGACCTCTGGTAAGCTTGTAGCAGGCATATAGATTCTTTGATTGTTCATGTCTTCCCTGTAATGCTTTTGCCTGAAGAAGAAATGCAGTTTTCTTTGTGAAGGCCGGCTGGTAACTAGGGTACACTGTTATAACCCCTGGAGAAAGTATTAACCACAGGTGCTGGACTCTGGTCAGACCTGCTAGGGAAATCACAGTGCGATGCAGAGGGTCTGGAAACCTCAATCCCTGGACTGAAGGGAGAGAATTGCAGGTTTCTGTCCCAAGAGAGGTAGGTGAAGGCTGGGAAGCCTAAAATCTTAAGCAGGTGCCCTCAAGGAAGATGCGGGGGCAGTGTCAAAGATGCAGTAAACCCTGGAACTGTGACACCGTCTTTAATTGAAACTGCAGGTGGTGGTGGAGTGTGTGTGTGTGTTTGTTTGTGGGGAGGATTAGATTAACTGGATATTGACTGAGCCCCTAGAGAGGATACCCCTTGCTCAGTTGAAAAGTGTTAAAGGATCATTAATGATCCCAAGTGGCACGAGCTTGATTAGGACTGGAAATTTGAAGTCTATTTTATTGAACATCAGTGTCACAGTGTGGGGTGGCCCTTTAAGGGAGTTGTGTTTAGCCTTCCCTGGGACTAATCAGCTGCTTCCCAGATGATGGGTCTGAAGCCAAGGAAAAGATGAATGAGAATCAGGTGACCTGAAGGTTGAGTCAGATAAAAGAGCCAGCAATCAACTTGGTTAGAGAGCAATACTGGCAGGAAATAGGTAGGTGTTTGTAGGAGGCCCGGCCTTAAGAGAAAGGACCTGCTCTCTGTGTTAAATTTATTTTGGGCTGTTTTAAGAAATAAACCCCCCTCTGAAGCAAAGGACTGAAATTATGGGGCTGTTTGGAGCGCTGTGTGATGTACTGGCTGACTCGCATGCAGTCAGGCAAACAAAGGGACACTATGACCTCCTACAATGTAAGGGGGTTGAGTTGAATGACTCTTCCGTTGTGAGTGGAGTCACTGGGCCATAGACACTGAGCAACTTGGAGAGATGGGCACTTACATATTTGGGTAGAGGAGACATCTGACAGCATTTATAATAAATATATTATTTGTAAGTATTTTCATAGATTCATAGATTCTAGGGCTGGAAGGGACCTCGAGAGGTCATCGAGTCCAGCCCCCTGCCCTCATGACAGGACCAAATACTGTCTAGACCATCCCTGATAGACATTTATCTAACCTACTCTTAAATATCTCCAGAGATGGAGATTCCACAACCTCCCTGGGCAGTTTATTCCAGTGTTTAGCCACCCTGACAGTTAGGAACTTTTTCCTAATGTCCAACCTAAACCTCCCTTGCTGCAGTTTAAGCCCATTGCTTCTTGTTCTATCCTTAGAGGCTAAGATGAACAAGTTTTCTCCCTCCTCCTTATGACACCCTTTTAGATACCTGAAGACTGCTATCATGTCCCCTCTCAGTCTTCTCTTTTCCAAACTAAACAAACCCAATTCCTTCAGCCTTCCTTCATAGGTCATGTTCTCTAGACCCTTAATCATTCTTGTTGCTCTTCTCTGGACCCTCTCCAATTTCTCCACATCTTTCTTGAAATGCGGTGCCCAGAACTGGACACAATAGGTTGAGGCCTAACCAGCGCAGAGTAGAGCGGAAGAATGACTTCTCGTGTCTTGCTCACCACACACCTGTTAATGCAGCCCAGAATCAAGTTTGCTTTTTTTGCAACAGCATCACACAGTTGACTCATATTTAGCTTGTGGTCCACTATAACCCCTAAATCCCTTTCTGCCATACTCCTTCCTAGACAGTCTCCTCCCATTCTGTATGTGTGAAACTGATTGTTCCTACCTAAGTGGAGCACTTTGCATTTGTCCTTATTAAACTTCATCCTGTTTACCTCTGACCATTTCTCCAATTTGTCCAGATCAGTTTGAATTATGACCCTCTCCTCCAAAGCAGTTGCAATCCCTCCCAGTTTGGTATCATCTGCAAACTTAATAAGCATAATTTCTATGCCAATATCCAAGTCATTGATGAAGATATTGAACAGAGCCGGTCCCAACACAGACCCTTGCGGAACCCCACTCGTTATACCTTTCCAGCAGGATTGGGAACCATTAATAACTACTCTCTGAGTACGGTTATCCAGCCAGTTGTGCACCCACCTTATAGTAGCCCCATCTAAGTTGTATTTCCCTAGTTTATTGATAAGAATATCATGCGAGACCGTATCAAATGCCTTACTAAAGTCTAGGTATACCACATCCACCGCTTCTCCCTTATCCACAAGACTCGTTATCCTATCAAAGAAAGCTATCAGATTGGTTTGACATGATTTGTTCTTTACAAATCCATGCTGGTTATTCCCTATCACCTTACCACCTTCCAAGTGTTTGCAGATGATTTCCTTAATTACTTGCTCCATTATTTTCCCTGGCACAGAAGTTAAACTAACTGGTCTGTAGTTTCCTGGGTTGTTTTTATTTCCCTTTTTATAGATGGGCACTATATTTGCCCTTTTCCAGTCTTCTGGATCTCTCCTGTCTCTCATGATTTACCAAAGATAATAGCTAGAGGCTCAGATACCTCCTCTATTAGCTTCTTGAGTATTCTAGGATGCATTTCATCAGGTCCTGGTGACTTGCAGGCATCTAACTTATCTAAGTGATTTTTAACTTGGTCTTTTTTTATTTTATCTTCTAAACCTTCCCCCTTCCCATTAGCATTCACTATGTTAGGCATTCCCTCAGACTTCTCGGTGAAGACCAAAACAAAGAAGTCATTAAGCATCTCTGCCATTTCCAAGTTTCCTGTTACTGTTTCTCCCTCCTCACTGAGTAGTGGGCCTACCCTGTCCTTGGTCTTCCTCTTGCTTCTAATGTATTGATAAAAAGTTTTCTTGTTTCCCTTTATTCCTGTAGCTAGTTTGAGCTCATTTTGTGCCTTTACCTTTTTAATCTTGCCCCTGCATTCCCGTGTTGTTTGCCTATATTCATCCTTTGTAATTTGTCCTAGTTTCCATTTTTTATATGACTCCTTTTTATTTTTTAGATCTTGCAAGATCTTGTGGTTAAGCCAAAGTGGTCTTTTGCCGCATTTTCTATCTTTCCTACCCAGCGGAATAGTTTGCTTTTGGGCCCTTAACAGTGTCCCTTTGAAATACTGCCAGCTCTCCTCAGTTGTTTTGTGTAACTCTTTCACATCAGCCACTATCCCTCCCAACTGCTCATCAGGGGCCTAGCACAGGAATAGCAGGGGGTGCCGTAGGGTGGGATCTAAAGCTATTGGAAGAGCTGGGTGGGTGCCCAGGTCTGGAATAGCAGGGGATGCTGCTGCAATGCATTGGCAGAGCTCGGTGGCGTTACTTGTATTGTACCTCTATTCTGAACTAGTGACCAGAACAGTGGGCTGGGAGCCAGGAGCTGTGGGCTCTATTTCTGGCTCTGCCACTGTCCTACTGTGTCACCTTCGGCAAATCACTAAGCCGATTTGTGCCTCAGTTTCCCCTCCCGCCCTTTGTAAACGCTCTCATGGTGTGTTTGTACAATGCCTAGCACAAAGCCAAGCCAGTTCTGGTTGGTGCTGCTGTAACACAAATATCCTCGCCTCCTTTTATGAGCCCTAAATCCGCCCAACTTTGATAACACTTATTTAAAAACCCAAACAAACATATAGAGTTTGCTCTTTGAAACGAAACTGAGATGACAATTCTGCTGGTTATTCCAAAGAAACCCTCCTCTAGCATCACACGTGTTAGGGACTAAAACCCCAGACGCTGAGAAGGACAGGCTGCGATAGAGCATAACCCAACAAGAAGGCTCAGTCAATGCGCGCTGCATGGCAGGTGAAGACATAAGGTATAATTATCCCAGTTCCCATTGCTGTTTGTGTGCTGGCAGTTCTTCTGCAGACCAGAGGGCCGAACTGCTGTGTTGGCGCGCCTCCCCCTCTCTGTGTTTAAATAGCACCTTGGAAAACGCAGCAGTAGCTATAACTTTCCTTTATTTCTACTGCTTTTTGTTCGGTTGCTTGGTATTTTTCGGGTTTTTTTTATTAGTGAATATATATTGTGGGCAGTTTCTGATTTTGTTCCATGGTGCTCTTCGTGCAGATGGCAATTGCAAATCTGGGGCTGTGCAAAGAGAAGCAGCCCCATGTGTCCCAAAGTGTGCAAGCTGCGTGTGTGTGTGTGCATACAGAACAGGGTTGTGTGCATACAAAGGTTTGTGTGCAATTTTGGAGAGTGGATTGGGACACCCATCAGTATCTATTCTGAAGAGAACCTCCTTTTGCTGGAGAGGAGGAAATAGCATTTGGCAAGAATAATACAAATGCATCTGATCTTGCAAACCTTCACAGGAGCCATCGACAGAGAATCCATGCTGGATTTACTCTGTGCCCCACGCATGCAGGGACAGGACTCTGAGTGTCGAGTCAATGACGTGTGGATACCTGCGTAGCACAGAAATGGACGATAAAACTCCTGTATTATGGCGTGTCAGTGCCTTGATTTAAGGAGCTCCCAGTAACCTAGGATGAAACATTGTAATAGCTCTCTCTGGGTCCCTATGGCCACAGCTCATTATAGGGCAGTGCCTGTCTATTGTACATTAAACTCACTTCGCTGTTCCTTAGTCATCCCCACATGACCAAGTCTAGGCACACACCAGGGCACAATACTCCAGGTTCCCTCAATCCTACTTTCTCAAGCATATGCATCAAAGCAGCTTTCCTCAAAGTTCAGCCCGGTTCAGCCCTTGGTGGGTGGGAGTTGCTTTTGACCCATCTCTAGTATAAAGAGCAAGGCTGCGTTTTTCAATACTACCCTCTAATTTGGAGGGCTTCCATGTTTGGGTGCCCAGCTTTGGCCTGGTTTTCTAAGAGCTGGGCAGCTATCCCTCCGGTCAAATTCAGCAGGAGTTGAAGGTGCTCAGCACCACTAAAAAACAGGCTCAAAATCAAGGCACCTGGAATCACAAGCCCCTTCTGAAAATTCGGCTCTAAATCAAGATGTTCACATTGTAACAACAGTCGCTGCAACTGGTCCGCTTGCTGGCAGTCTCAGCAGAGGGGCCAATGATTCAATGGGCCATAGTCCCCAAACGCTTCTCATCCTCCAGCTCAGGACAGAGGGGCGTCAGCACTGGGTAGGGTATGGGGGAAGCTTTCATTGCAACTACCTGTGCTGTCCCAGCTCGGTGGGGAGAGAACTTGCCTTCCAGGAGCTGGAAGTCTACATCTTTTCTCCGTGCTGACCTCACTCAGAAATGGTTACCGGAGCAACTAGCAGTCAATAAACTCTCTCAATCTTAGTTCAAGCGGGGACCATCTCTTTTGTACAACACCTAACGCAGTGAGGTCCTGCTCCATGACTATAGTCATCCAAATAACAAACAATATTCATAACTAATGTCCTCTTTGCATCTTTTAGGCTGGACTCACTGGACCGGTGGATATGCCAATTCTTTTGCCTGGGTTGCCTGAGTTTTCCTTATCTTCTGCACAAGATCCCAGCTCCCAGGTACAGTCGACTGTCTCTCATAGCACATATGACTGTATATGTTGATTTAAAGGCGTGGAAATCAGTTCTTTATGCAGTATGTTTAAAAAGTCTTCCTACGTTATGCTTTAAACATTCATGTGGTGCGGAGGATTTTGCTATAGCAAGGTTTGTGCGGGTGACTTCAGCTGACCTAACAAAATCACCATTTAGGTAGCACTATTCCATCCAGATTTCAAAGCTCTTATAGAGAGACCTTCAAATAGGGAGAAGGGTTTATGTTTCAAACTTAGTATATCTGGAACCTGTCCTGGTTTTTGCTTACCTTTTGCTGCCTGAATTACTGGAAGTGATATGTGAAATCCTTTGTAATTCCTAGAATAGACTTACCACTCATTAAAACCCTCTTTGCCTTTTATTGCCCATTTTTCATCCAGCCGCTAGGGCTAAGTGGGGAGCATAGAACAACTGCTTTCCCCCCATTCTCCGGTTTGAGCACTGATTCAGATTCGAGTGGAATCTGACTCTACAGCGCTAGTTCAAATCCAGAGCCCACACTCTGAAAAGGCTTTAAAGGGATCATCAACGTTTTTTGTACGAGGACCGGAAGCATCTGTCACCCTCAAGAAATTTTGACTATCAGGCAAAGAAAATAGTATTTCCTCACAACTGAAAAGTCCTAGGATCTCAGAGACAGTTTTTCACTGTTAGGTTCATAAGCATTTCCATACAGAGCCCTTCTCTCTCAGGGCAGAAATTTCCCCTACCTCCTGTATGTTCTCTTTGTGTTTCATTTTTGCCTTGCATTGGTACTTAAAATACAAGGAGAGCCTTGTTAAGAGCCAGACTGTGATGCCCTTACTCCATAAGTATCCCCACTGACTTCACTGGGACTTTCAACATAAAGGGTATCCCAGTCTGACCCTAAGCTTGCAAGCGCCTATCGGTGGCTTGAACGTACATTGCAAATGTTGCACTTCTCAACGAATGCCCCCCAACCACCTCATTTCTTTTCTCTCTGTGTTTGAAAATGTGTGCCGTGGAACCCTGGGTTCATAATTTGCATCATACGTGCATGCATTGGACACCAAGTGTGGTGATCTGCCACCACGCTCACTTTTGCTCTCACGGCTTGTTCCAAAGCCCATTGCAGTCGGGGCGAGACTTTCCACCAACTTCAATGAGCTTTGGAACAGCCCTTGGACTCTTCATGTTAGTAGGATAATTTCATGATCTGGGTATGTGAGGTTTGAACAGAGAGACACTATTTGCCTTGTGCCTTCCTCCATTTCATCCTAGTGGAGTGGGCAGAGGATTGTGTGTCAGGAAACCTGAGTTCTAATCCTGACTTAGCTACTTCTCTATGCCTGGTTCCCCTCCCATCCTTTGCCTGTTGAGACTTTAAGCAGGGACTGCCTCTTACTTTGTGTTTGTGCAGTGCCTGGCACAGTGGGCCTAGGTTAGGCCCCTGAAACACTACTGTAATGCAAATAATATCATCCCTTAGACTATAAACTCTTTGAGGTGGAAACTGTCTTTTGTTCTGTGTTTGTACAGCGCCTAGCACAGTGGGGTCCTAGTCTGTGACTGGCGCTCTTGGGGTGCTACCACAATGCAAATAATAAAGAAGAAAGAGAACAGAAAAAAGGGAAGAGGAGAATGGAAGAGGAAAGGCAGAAAGAGAAAAGACACGAGGGGCGGGGGGAGAAATAGAGGTGAATTAAAAGCGAGAGGGAACTGATAACATTGAAATGAATCCTAGGTTTTGGTTTTTTATTTTGAATCACTCGAAGCCATGTGTTTGCCATCCAATTCCACCCCAAACACCCTACACTGAAAAGCAAGTGTTGCTCAATAGGCAGGAGAAGTTGGTATTTCATTCACTGACTGTTCTGATAGCAGCTACTAATTATTCCAGTGTTGTTTCCTCCCCGCTCCACCACCACTGGAATTATTTGAAACAGACTATTCGCAACTCCCCCATTAACTTATATATATTTCGGTCTCCTACTGAAAGTTCAATAGGATCCCATTTAAATTGCTCTTGCCTTCCCCCGGCGTCTCCCCTCTCCATTTTGAGGATGATACAGCTGCACGGCAGGGAAGAGAGGCTACAGCATCTTGTGCTAACGTAAACAACAACCTCCAACTGAAATAGGGAGAGAAAAATTACTTGCTTGTACTCCTGCGCTCTTGACAAGAGCTGTGGTTTTCCCTCCGTCTGCTGCATTCAGTTTTCTCCTGACTTCAGTGGGCAGGTTACAGAAGTAATCTCGAACGTGCTTTGAGCCTGCTGTCTAACACCACAAGCCATTAAAGACTTGGGGGTGGGAAGACAGGAGAGAGGGAGAAGGAACATGCAGAGAATGCAATTAGCTTGGGACAGTCGGATGATGGAGGGAAGCAAGGAGCCATCTGCATAGTTCTAAAGCACAGGAATTCCCCCCCCCCCCCCCGCATGAATCCTGTGCCTCCTGGGGCCTCCGTTATTCTCCTGATTCCCTTTCCGCAGCTAAAGACTGGGAGATGTGGATTAAACAAATCTATAGATGCACTGCAAGCCCTTGAACTGCATCTTCAGCACAGAAAGTGCTTTGTAATATTTTTTCCCTCTGCCTACCTGCAAAGCTCAAAGTATCTGGAAACTACTTAAGATTCTCCGATAATTAGAAGATGGGCCATAATCAGACCTGGTGTAAAATCTGGTGCAATCCCTGTGCATTTCCAGGGCATTACTGGATCCGGAGTTTTGGTGGTGGTGGTTTTTTAGGTTTTTTTTTTTTTAAATCTCCACTTTACTAGCATCAGAGTCAGTATGTTCTCAATGCCCTCCTAAAGCTTTCACTCCTAGTACTGAGTAATCTTTATTCACTAAGGTTCTTTGACCCCATAACAGCCAAGCTGATCACAGTGAAGCTGGCTGGTTCTGAGCTCCCAATCTCACTCCTCAGGAGAGGTCAGTATCTGAATCCTAGGCTCTGACTGACCAAGCAAGAACACCTAACCAGCTATTTTTACATCCTTTGGTGATGGGATGAGGATGACTACAAAAACGTAGCCAGGGCCAGCCCACAACATTTTGGCATCTGAGGCGGGGAGCTCAAATGATGCCCCCTCACTTGGGCCAAAACTTTGAAAGGTCTCAATTCTGCCTTCTTCCTGTTCTATTCCTCTCATGGTACCTACCCCAATAAAGAAGAACTAACAACTTAGAATCATAGAATATCAGGGTTGGAAGGGACCTTAGAAGGTCATCTAGTCCAACTCCCTGCTCAAAGCAGGACCAATCCCCAATTTTTGCCCCAGATTCCTAAATGGGCCCCTCAAGGATTGAACTCACAACCCTGGGTTTAGCAAGCCAATGCTCAAACCACTGAGCTATCCCTCCCCCCTTGACTTAAAATGCCTTGTTCAAAAAATTTAAGTAACACTTAACTTTCAAATGCCTGAACAGCAAATGTAACTTTTCTTGTCTGCATAGTAAACACTGGCATTTTTATCTGTTTGAATAATTAAAAGTGGTGCTTTCCGTGCCTTCTTGGTTGCAAAGATTTGAACTGCTTCCTGAATGTCCACAGTCTGGGCCAGCTCATGCTCTATTGAGATGGTTGCAAGGCCGACCAGCCTCTCCTGTGTCATTGTGGAGTGTAGATGTGTTTTTATTAACTTCAGCTTGGAGAAGCTGCGTTCTCCACCGGCAACTGTTACAGGAAGTGTTAGAAGTATGCGGAGAGCAACAAAAGTATTTGGAAAGAGGGTGGTCATCTTATTTGTGCACATATATTCCAGAACAGCCTTTGGAGTTGATCCTGCTGAAATGTATTTTGAAAGGGCTTTCGGTTCATCACCTAAATCACTAGCATCAATATTGCCCATGTCATCATGTGTCAACACTGTCTCTAGTGCCCTGCATTGCTGGTGTAGGTCTTCTTCAGGTATAGTGAGGAGTTTTGGAATATCATACAACATCCCAAATATACTGCTGTATTCCTTGAGCTGCATGAAACGTTCTTCAGCTGACTGTATTGCACAATCTAGCACTTGGTTAAAGATTTCAACTTTCAATTGTTGTTTGGGGTGTCTTATGGGATTATCCCGTGCCTCGTAATCAAAATGCCTTCTTCTTTGGTGACCCTTGTATTCTTGAATGGGTGGGAAAATAGCTTCAGTGTGAAGTTCCTCTGCCAACTTCTGTGCACTCTTCAGAACATTTTGAAATCCCTCATCTGACTGGTAAGACTGTAGGTATGACTTTGCTTTGTCCAGTTGTTCCATTGCTCCAGATATATCAAGGTCAACACCTTGGAGTCTCTTGCTTACAAATTTATTTCAAACAGTGTGTCATGCCACAACACTAAGTGACACAGAAATTTGAAGTTATGTATATTTCTGGTTATTCCATTTCCCTCTGCCACTGTTCTCCCACGAACAGTTCCTGTCATAGCATTATCCTCCATAATGGCAACTATGGCATCATCTATCTTCCCAATTTGGTGTTTGATAGGCTTTATTGCCTCCACTCGACTTTGCCATCGTGTGGCACTCAGTGGTTTCAGTGTCAGACAGGATGTTCCCAGATGTTGCTTCAAAATTTGTCATCAGTGAGTTGATGCGGAGAAAAATACATAGATGCTTTGAATTACATTAAAAAATTCAGCAGCCTCACTAGAAACTGATGCTGCATCACTGACCACCAAGTTCAATGAATGAGAACTTCATGGGACAAAAAAAGCTCAAGGGTTTAACTCTTGGATCCGTGTCTGCACTCCTCTGTTCTTTCCTCTCATGTTGGCACCATTACCGTAGCCCTGACCTCTCATGTCAGCTATCACAATTCCCATATCTTCCAGCTTTTTAAGAAGCACATTTGTCATACCAGCACCTGTAGTATCATCAATGTCAACAAATTCTAGAAAATGCTCTCTGACAGTCACCATTGCAAGGACATTTTCACTAGGTTCTATTGTTGTTACAAAATGCACCATTAAAGTCATTTGTTCCATATGGCTGATGTCAGGTGTGCAGTCCAGAATAACAGAGTAATATCTTGCTGACTTCAGATCTGCCACAATCTTCTGTTTGACTTTTGTTGCCAGTGACAGTATGATCTCATTTTGAATTGTTTTTCCAAGGTAGTGGTGTGTGTACAATTTTCAGAACATTTTGCAAGTAAAGAGACTCTAATGCAATCTTCTCTTGATGCTGATCATCTATGGTGGCCTTTAACCTTGGTCTCTTCTCAAGTGCTTTCCACCTATGGAATGCTCTCTGGTGATTTGCTGCCTTCTCATGGCATGCCAGATTTCCAGCCAGATTTTTCCAGTCCTTTGTTCCTGTAGAACCCAATGTGGCTGGAACATTAGACTGGAAGAGTTTGCAACAAAAACAGTATGCAGCATTCTGGGTTTTTGAGTACATAAGCCATGGCCTCTCCACTTTGTCACCATTGGGGATTTCACACCAGTAATGTGTTGGATGGGAACTTCTATTTTCATTGTCTTTGAGGAACATGAAGTTTTTCACTTGCTGTGGCCCATGTAGTACAAGAAAGTCCCTCCAGGCTACTGCTCAAGTGGGTCCACAGTCCTGGATCATCTAGACTTAAGGAACTAAACTCAGCATCAGCTGTTTCTTGTGCCTCCACTACACTCTTCTCTGATCTACACTTTTTTCTTCAGGAATGTGCATGGTTACATCCATTTGAAATGGAGATATGGATGCTGCAGTAGATGCCAGGTCACCTGCACTCTGACTAACTGGAAGATCAGGCATCTCCTCACCTCCCACATCTTCACTGGGGCCGGAAGGCTCACCGTGAACATTTGTGTCTATGTATCTCAGGGGAGCTCCTTCCTGCTTAGATAGAAAAGCTTCCTTTGCTTGCTTTCTTTTTCTGAATGCTGCCCCAGAGGGGCATTTTCTTCTTTCACTCATGACTGCTGTTCTGTGCCAGCTATAGTGGCTCTCAACACTCAATTGAAGGGGACAAATAAGCAGGCTGGTAGCAGGGCCTGAGTGAGGGAAGATATCAGCATCTTAAGGGCCTAACTGGCTCCTACTACTTCAGTTGACTGCCTGTTCTCCTCAAGTGGGTTCAGGGAAGCAGCAGGAAACAGGAAGCTCCCTGAGAAGCTGGTGTTAATCAGTCCAGGCTCCTGGGGATGCTAGAGAGGTACATAAGAGGCTCCTCCTCCTCTCTCTCCCTGCAGCTCCTGCTGCTTTCTGTTATTCCCTCTCATCTTTTCTCCTGCCTGCCTGTTATGTCTCTTGTGCCCTCCTTCCTCCAGCACAGCACTCCACCATCTCTGTGCATCTAGAGCAGAGAGAATACATATGCACCAGCAGCAGACACAATTTTCTCCACTCTGGGTCCCCCGCACAGTCTGGTACCTGAGGCGGCCACCTCAGTTCGCCTCATTATAAGGCCAGCCCTGAATGTAGCAATTGTATAGGCATCTAAGACTTTGACTCCCGTCTTCCTCAAGTGAGTGCGGCACATTAATGACCTAGCCAATGTCACACCAAGGTAAACCTGGTTTAGATCATGCTGCGGGCATGAATCTTGGTCATGTGCCTTCTGACTGCGAACCCAATGTATCACCATCCTTCGACTTTCAAGCCATTGGACCGGTGCTTCGAATACTTCAGCTTAACGTTGAGGGCCAGTCAACAGCCAAACACAGCATCATTAGTGCCATTGCTGCTGATAATCTGTTGCCGTCTCCTGCTCCAGAGGTGGCTGTATGTATGTTGCTGGTGGTGAAGTGATCATGGTGTTCAGGATGTATTTCATTGGGGATGAAAGGCACTATGCAAATAGTCTACTAATATAGACTCCCAGCTGGGAAGTCATCAACATCAATGGAGCTGCACTAATTAACCCCAGCTGAGGATGCGATTCCATTGAGTTCCATAGCGCTGATTTACACCATCTGGGGATCTGGTCTGTTGTTGGTAGAGCGCTGGTGCCTTCTGAAACCAGGTTTCTAAGGATTAACAAACCATACAGAATATCGCAAATAGCTCTGGAGGCAACTCACCGCTTTCATAGCGCTTCTCAGGGCAGTTCCTCAGCTGGGGTCCCTCGAGCGGTGGCAGTCCTCGCCAGCTGGAGCGCTGGCCTGTCGTTTATAGAGCTTTACAAACGAGGGCAAGTATCATCATTCCAGATTGGGAAACTGAGGCAAGAGGTGTATTTGGAGATCCATGCTAGGAAACTGGTAATAAACATAGGGGGCTGAGACCTTTCTGTCCTTCTCCTTACTTTGACCGCCATTCTCTCCAAGGGCTAGGAGACAACAGGTGCTGTGTTCCCTAGAAAGGAATAGAAATATATAGGGAGAAAGAGTGCCTGGCACATCTCACCACCAAGCGGTGGAGTGTGCGCAGGGCAGTAAATATCACTCCATCTGCTCAGCCCCTTCATCTGCAGATTCCTTGGCCATGGGCCAGATCCTTCCTCACACGTCCACTCCCTGTGGGCTTGTTGCTTCTATGTAATCCCCGAATAAATATACATCTAATCAACTGGAAAGCATGAAACAGAAGCAGCGAACAACAATAGAGAACTCTCTTGGGATTAGCCATCAAAATGAGCCATTCTCTCAGCGTCATGCCCTGCAGGGCAAGGTGGGCTGCCAGACAGAAGGGTCAGTGGTGATCCCTGTCCTTACCTCTATAACGATGCTGAAAGATGGACCCTGGGTCCCAGTGCTCCTGCACTTTAGAGCTGGAGCCAAGCCTCTCTAAGGACAGCCGACAAAAGTAAGGGCCTTGTGGAGTCAACAGGGCTGCGGGCTCTGAGGAGCTGCTCAGCGTCTTGCCAGAACAAGCCCTATAGACCTATCACCGGCGACGTGCCAGGTCTCGACAGAACAAGAAGCAATGGTCTCAAATTGCAGTGGGGGAGGCCTAGGTTGGATATTAGGAAACACTATTTCACTAGGAGGGTGGTGAAGCACTGGAATGGGTTACCTAGGGAGGTGGTGGAATCTCCATCCTTAGAGGTTTTTAAGGCCCGACTTGACAAAGCCCTGGCTGGGATGATTTAGTTGGTGTTGGTCCTGCTTTGAGCAGAGGGTTGGACTAGATGACCTCCTGAGGATCTCTTCCAACCCTAATATTCTATGATTCTATGATGTTCATAGCAAAACTCCCATTGATGTCAATGGGGCCAGGATGTCACCCCTGGATCAAAACTTTCCCAAACTTTGGGAGAGTTCAGCTCCCCAAGGGCTCTACAAATACTCCCTTATTAAACCTCATATCCCACCCTGGCAGGCAGGTTGGGAAGTATTATCATTCCCATTTCACCTATGGGAAGGATGGCGGCAAGAGGCGAGGGAAATACCTTCACCCCCTAGGGTTAGCCCTAGGGCTGGCCAGAAAACAATTCTGTTGCAAGAAATTTTGAGGTTTCAAAACCGGTTTTGCAGTCTGATGTAGACTGAAACTCAGACCTTTCAGAAAATGTGGAGAGGGACACAGAGACCAACCATCTCCTCCCTGTCATCCCACCCCCAGAATAGCTAATAATGGTCAGGGTACTCATCTGGGATGTGAGAAGCCAGGTCCAAGTCCCTGCACTACCTAATTTGGAGGAAGGATGACATCAGTGCCCTAACCACCAGCCTATTGGCTATTCTGGTGTGCGTGTGTGTTTTGGTTTCTCTCACGGCCCTTCCTGTCCCCCTTGGGGCAGGGGGGGTGGTCTCTGATTTTGACAAATAATTCAATCCTGGACCTGAGAAACCTCCCCCATTTTGTGTGTGTGTGTGTGTGTGTGTGTGTGTGTGTGTTTTGTCCAAATTGAGACATTTCCATGAAACATTTTGGTTTCAATGAAAGAAGCATTTTTTTTGACGGAAAAAACTATCTCTCTCTCTATATATCGGCCTGAACAGCAATCCCACATCTCTTAAGGTCATCAAAATAAAACTTAAATGGGACTAGGTGGCACAGAGACCTCGTGGTGCTCTGCACCAGGGGGACACTCTGCCAGGGAGGTTAGGCAGCCAACCCACCATAATACAAGGACATGAATTTCCGAGCCACGTTTAGACACCTGCTCCCAGTATTGTGCTCCACATTGGTGCTCCAGTCGTGCCACTTGTTTCTTATAAGTAAGCAATGGAGAAGACGCCTTGCCAGCCCATACTCTGTGTCCCCGAACACTTGATTCATCATCAGTTAAATGGAATACAATGATATGTGCTGAGTGCTGCAGCTGCTAGTTGCTGGGTTGTTGTTTTTTTTTTATCTCTGAAGCATTCCTTACAGTGCATTCCACTGGGGCTCCTTCTTAGGAGAGCCTGCAATCCTGGCCTGCATGCATAATGCATTGCAGGGTTGTGTGTTAAGGACACACACACAGAGAGAGAGAGAGAGAGAGAGAGAGAGAAAGAGACCCATTCCAAGAAGGTATACATCTATAGCCAGAGTGAGGGTGCTGACCCAGTGTCCTTTAGTACATGGCCTGATTGTGTTTAATGTGCTTGGCTCTAATCACTCCGTAAACAGAAGAGATTTTGCTGTCTTTGAGCTGGGGAAGCAATAACCAAGAAGGGAGTCGGGCTTCAGCAGACACTCAAAAATCAGACCTGTTAGAAAGGGCTGGTGAAGTGCCATTGGCTTTGTGGCAAATGACCTTCCTGAGGATTATGGGCAACTGTAATGGAAGCTCCATCTCTTTTTCCCTATGTTCCTCCCCACACCCTCATTAGTCTTCCATTCTCCTCTACCAGTGCATGCTCTTCCTTTCATATGACCCATTGCATTTGCATTTAACATTAGATGTCCCGTAGGGGACAAACCAACTTTTGTATAAATAACACACATGGAGAGCTGGGACTTGAACCCTGGTTGTTCTGCTCCAAAACACAGGCCTTGGTCATGTGAGCTAGAGAAGAGCTCCCATAGCTAACAATAGTACTTGGTCCTTTAGCTCTCAGTGGGGCAGCCACGGGAGAGCAACATCATACTCAGTCATAACCTAAAACCAAATCCATTCTGGGGCTGGTTTTCAAAGGCTGCAGCTTCTGTAGACATCAGTTGGAGCTGTGGGTGATCAGCAGCTCTTAAAAACCAGGCTCTGTAGAGCAGATTTTGAAGGACTCAGCCCCCACAATCAGGATCAGCTTTTCAAAAGCTCCCAGGAGAGCTCCCATTGTGATAATCCTAGAAATGTAGGGCTGGAAGGGACCACAAGAGGCCATCTAGTCCATCCCTCTGTGCTGAGGCAGGATTCAGGATGAAGAATTAAGTATAATTATAGCCAGATTTTTCAGAAGACCCAGTAACCAGCTTCCTTTCAAAGCTGTTTCTGGTACAGAGGAGGGGACTGGCTCCTTGGTCCCTGCCCTCTAAGGCCAGCACTCCATGAACTGCCCATCATAGGTCAAATGCCGGTGGGTTGCAATGGGACCAGGAAATAGCAGCTGATGTGAGTATCTCTGTGCTAACACCAACATAGGCCCAAGAAGCCTCTCAGATTGGGATCTGGAATGCCCAACGGTACGTGGATTAGGGGAAGAGTAAGGGCGTTGGTTTAACCCATTGGAGAGATGAAGGCCCTTGCAAAATGCAGGTCTGGATCTGGGTTCAGATTCCAACTTGCCCCTGCAAAAAGCTCAGAGGTGTTTGGATGAGGCAGTGAAAGTTCCCAGTGCAGGTTGGCACCCAGCGCTGCATGTTGGAGTGTGTCTACAGTGCAGTTACGCGGTGTGATTGCAGCACGTTTAAACATACCCAAGCTAGACGTAATCTGCCTATCTCGCGTACCTATAGCAGCGAAGCCGCGGCTACATGCGTAATTACTCACAGGGCTAGCCCATGCTGAAGTGTGTACTGCCCAGGCTTCATGGCTTTGATACCTGAGCTGGCTAGATTAAAGCTAGACTGTGTCTGTCTCCTCAAGCCGCAATCACAATCATGATTGCAGAGTAGACGTACCCTTAGTTCTGGGCTGCGAACCCTGAGGGATGGAATAGTAACATTCACAGAACGGTGATTTTCAATAAGTCTTGGAACACCAGGGAAGTTCTGGAGGACTGGAACAAAGCTAATGTGCCACTGTTTAAAAAGGGTAAACGGGGTGACCTGGGTAATTATAGGCTTGTTAGTCTGACATTGATCCCAGCAAGATAATGGAGCGGGTGATTTGCGACTCAATTTATGAAGAATTAAAAGAGGGTGATGTAATTAATGCCAATCAACATGGTTTTATGGAAAATAGATCCTGTCAAACTAACTTGATATCTTTTTTTTTATGAGAGTACAATTTGGTTGATAAAAGTAATAGTGGGGATGTAATACACTTAGACTTCTGCAAGGTGTTTGACTTAGCATCATGTGACATTTTGACTAAAAAAACTAGAATGATATATAATGAACATGGCACACATTAAATGGCTTAAACGTTGGCTAACTGATAGGTCTCAAAATGCAATTGTAAATCGGGGATCATCATCAAGCGTGTGTGTTTTTAGAGAAGTCCCACAGGGATTAGTTCTTGACCCATTGCTATTTGACAATTTTATAAATGACCTGGAAGAAAACATAAAATCATCACCGATAAAGTTTGCAGATGAGGTAAAAATTAGGGGAGTAGTAAATAATGAAGAGGACAGGTCACTGATAAAGAACGATCTGAATCGCTTGATAAACTAGGTACAAGCAAACAATATGTGTTTTAATGTGACTAAATGTATACATCTAGGAGCAAAGAATGCAACCATACTGATAGGATGGGGGACTATATTGTGGGAAGCAGTGACTGGAAAAAAATTGGGGCTGGGGGTGGATGATCAGCTGAACATGAGATCCCAGTGAGATGCTTTTTGCCAAAAGAGCTAATGTGATCCTGGGATGTGTAAATGCAGCGGGGGGGGGGGGGGGGGGGGGGCGTGTGTGGAGCAGGAGTAGAGAGGTTATTTTCTCTCTATCTGGCACTGGTGTGACTGCTGCTGGAAGCCTGTGTCCAGGTCTGGTGCCCCCAATTCAAGAAGGATGTTGCTAAATTGGCGAGGGTTCAGAGAAGAGCTCTGAAAATGATCAAAGGATTAGAAAAACCTGCCTTATCATGATAAACTCAAGGAGTTCAGTCTATTTAGCTTAACAAAGAGAAGGTGAAGGGGCAACTTGATGGGGAACACATACTTAATAATGGGCTTTTCGATCTAGCAGAGAAAGGTATAACGCGAGTTGAAGCTAGACAAACTCAGACTAGGAAAAAGGCATACATTTTTAATGGTGAGAGTAATTAACCATTGGAATAATTTATTAAGAGTTGTGGTGGATTCTCCATCACTGACAATTTTTCAGTCAAGAGTGGATGCTTTTGTAAAAGCTCTGCTCTAGGGATTATTTCAGGAAGTTCTCTGGCTTGTGCTATGCAGGAGGTCAGACTAGATGATTGCAGTGGTCTCGTCTGGGCTTGGAATCTATGAATATGTGAAACCTATGAACTTTTCTGAGCATGGTGCCGGGACTGGTCGGAATGTCACTCACCAGTTCTGAGCAGCCCGTATTCTAGAGTTTGCCCAGCCCGGGCATGATACCCAGGGTTCGATGCCTCCCGTGTCTCTGTGGCATGAGGTGCTATCACAGTCCCTTCATCATGGTGCCTGAGCGCGTCATTCCATCACGAAGCAGCTGCTGTGTTCATTTGCTACCCACAGGACAGTGCCGGCTCTGTGGCTGCGAGGACGGCTTGACAGTGATGTATTTACTACAATTACCAGCTCTCTTCCCAAAGGAGGGGAAAAAATAGATGAATAATATGTTTTGAAGGAGTCATGGCGTGAAGGCAAGAGAGGAGCTTGAGCCTGAACTTATGAATAACTTATAGGCTTCCTTCCTTCATGCAGTCACTCCATTTGGGCTTATCTTTCTTATTTGTGGGAGGCGTCACTAAAAGAACAAAAGCCGGCGTCCGTGTACATCGGGGGTTTTCAAACTTGGGTCAGGACCCCACAGGGGGTCACGAGGTTATTAGATGGGGGGTCGCGAGCTGTCAGCTTCCACCCCAAACCCTGCTTTGCCTGCAGCATTTATAATGGTGTTAAATATATAAACAAGTGTTTTTAATTTATAAGGGGGGGTCGTACTCAGAGGCTTGCTATGTGAAAGAGGTCACCAGTACAATAGTTTGAGAGCCACTGGTGTACATTGTGTTTGGCCGCGTGTCCCCGTGTGCTTTTGTCAGTGTGTCCTGACAGGCACGTGCTTTTGTGCATGCAATCGGGTGTGTATTTGTACCTGTAGTTGCATGTTTGCGCGCAGGAATGCGTTCATTCATAGGTGTGCAGGGTTTTGTGTGCATTTGTGTATGCACAGTCATTTGTGTGGTGGTGTGCATGCCATTCGGCTGTCTGACTTAGGTACTTATCTGGCCTGCATTACTGTAGTATCGGAGCACCTCACGGTCTTTATCCTCACAGCACCCCTGTAAGGCAGCACTGTGCGATTATACCCAATTCCCTGCTCCCCTAGTTTTCAGTGCGGAAAAGGGTGGGGAATCTCAGTGGGAACTGCTGGGAGCTCAACCCTTTTGTTAATCTGGCCACAGAGTACAGTCGATATCGCTCTGGTGCATATGGTTCTCTCCATCCCCCGCACTGGGTGTGCTTAGCCTGTTGGTCTCACTCATGATTTCATCTCCATGTTGGCTGCTGAACTGTGCGCCTGCTGTTTTCCTTCTATCTTGCATAGAGGTTGGACATTTCCAACACTTTGGGAAATGTGTTTTCATTCCAATTTAAAAAAATATATAATATTTGGGGTCCTTTGGGATGTTCTGGTTGGCTCAGATCTCAATGTTTCATTGCAATTTGGCTTTTTATTGTCCATTACAACATAAAACAAACGGCAAAACGGGAAGTTGTTTGGAAAAGAAGGAAGTTTTTGACCTCATCAAAATGCTTTGTTTCAATTATTTTTCTAAACATAATGCCGTTGAAGTTGACGTGTTCCAGCAGGGAGCTTCAATTTCAACAAATGGCATTTGCCAACAGAAAAAAGGCTCCACTGGATTTTTTTTTGCCCGGCTCTAATTTTGTCTCATCCAACCATGTAGTGCAGTGGGGTTCTTCACGGCACAGGGAAAGGGAGCTGGGGGTCTGCACTCATCATACTGAACCACAATAAAGAGCAGGATGAACTAGCCTTCTCCCCGCTCCTGCCTTGTTTCTCACTCCCTTCCAGGAGCTGGCACCTGAATAGGGTGACCAGACGGCAAGTGTGAAAAATCGGGACGGGGGTGGGTGGGTAATAGGAGCCTATACAAGAAAAAGACCCCAAAATCAGGACTGTCCCTATAAAATCAGGACATCTGGTCACCCTACACCTGAATAGGACTTTTCACAAAGCAGGGTGCTGCTGCTTGCCCATTACTCATGCAATAAGAGGGTGCGAGCCACCATTAGGAGAAACAGTATAGACTTGTGCTCTATACAGGAGCTGGATCTGTTGTTCTGGAAGCCAGGCAACAGTTCCCAAGGCGCTGGATTGGGACTCCAGAGATGTGGGTTTAATTCCTGGCTCTGCTTGGGCGGCCCTGGGGTCAGCCACACTGGCTGCTACAGAAGTCATGAGGGTCGCGGAAAGTCACGTAATCCGTTACTTCCGAGACCTCTGTAACAAACACGGATCACTACCTATAGTTTATTATGATATGTAGTAAGTCTTTGGTATTGTTCTATATTATTTATGCTCCTGGTACGATTTTGGGGTTTTCTCTTATAAACTTCTAAACATTTAAAATGATCCCTTTTGTCCTGGTTTGCCTTGCCTTTCCTCACAGTTAGCCTAGCCTAGCAGGGTCATCACACTACCGTGATACAAAAAATAATTATATACATGTGCGTATGTTCAGGTGGTCAACAAGTTTCTGTCAGGAAGATTTGTCACTGGAAAATGCTTTTTTTTTGTCAAAATCAAAGCTTTCTGCGGACCTGTGTTGATTTTTGATGAAATTTCATTTAAAAAAAAAATGAAACAAAGAATTTCAGTAAGGTTAAAATGTTTGATAATGTTCAAGATGTTTTGGACCAGAACATTTGGATGTTTTCTTTTGAAACAGCTTTTCATTTAGAAATTTATTTTACTGGATATGATAAAAAATAATTATTTGTAAAAAGTAGACATCAAAATGGGGTTTTTTGTAATTAACCTGGAATTAATTTCTTTCCCTGAAAACTTTGTTTCATGGGAAATTTCAAAATTGGGCATTTCACCATGTCCTGCAAAATGGAAATTCTGCTTTCCGTACAGCTCTTTGTGTGTCTGTATCTCTCTTTATTAATATATAGTGTGTATTGTACTTGGCGCGAACTCCTTCTCACCCATTACTCCATATCTCCTGGATGCAGCCCTGTTGTCTATGGGCTCATATCAGCACAACACGTAGGTATGTAAGAGTGTAACAGATATTAGGCATGTATTGCAAGGCGTTCTGTTGAACATCACCTGCTGTTCAGCATGAAAAGTTGATGTTCCACAAAGCCATGAGAGCTGCTCTGATGTGTCGGGTAAATATACATGCTTAGAAGAAGCACTGTGTGAATTAATAATGCATAGCCCAAATCTTTAAGAAGAGCAGCTATTGGATATGGCCCTGTTATAAATTGTTCTCTTTTCTTAGGCAAATACACAAATATGTTTAATTTTCTAAGGCATATAATGTAGGTAATTAAGTGGAATAATCCAATCGACTGTTCCAAGCCACTCCACTATATTAGTTGCCTGCACAAGCAGGGTTGAATCCAGAGATGCTGTGAAGGGTGATATACATTTCAGGTTAATAACTTATGTATGTGCTGAGGGCGTAGCAGGAAAAACAAAAAGAGAGGATGTAAGAAGATAACACTAATAATACCCAGCATCATCATTTGACCCCATATAACTCCCTGGCTAGGAGTCTCTTTGTCACATTAGTTTTTTGCAACTGTTGTATAGCTACAACCACTCCCCCTAGACGGGCTCAGTCCTGCAAGCTACCAACTGCCCTTGACTCTCAGCAAAGCCAGAGAGGACTGAAAGCGTTCATCAGCTCACGGGAGCGCTCGGCTCCCTGCAGGATAAATCGCGGAAGCCCTTTCCCGGTAGCTAGCACCAGAGGGCTGCTCCGCAGAGACTATAGTTTTGATCATATCAAAACATACATTTAAACATTCACAGATTAATAACTCTGCAAACAGAGCACACGTCTAGCGTGCTCTCTGGGCCTTTCCAGCAGAGGGGCTAAGGACTGACTGAGCCACGGTGATTAACTTCTCTTACCTAAACAGCAGGTCCACCCGGCCTGGGGTGAGACACAGATAGTATATAGGGAAGCTTGCACTGCCACTGCCCATGATCTACCTAGGGGACTTAAGCCTCTATGGCTGCCTGTCAATCCATCACCTTTCACCAGTGTTAAACTTATTTAAAATGTAAGAAACAAACACACACCCGGTTATCCCTCAGCTGTCAGCGCAGGGAGTGGAACTGTGAGCTGTCCCTGCTCTAAGACATGTGTGATAGCTCTAAGCTTTGCCCTGCCAATTCTTCCCTAAGTAGAGACTCTCCAATGGGTGTCTACTAGCCAAGGGACCCAGTTATGGATAGTGGTTGTGGAGGGATGGATGAGGGGAGAAGTGTGGGGAGGGGAGGGGGCTCAGCTGGAAAGAACACACATGGTTCTGCTTTGTTACCCTGGTCTCAATCAGGCATCGATGTCAAAGGCGTTACACCAGTATAAGACAGCTGTGAGACCAGAATGGGGCCCAGTATCTGCATCAGGAGTGACTGCGAGAAGAGAGAAGCTGTAGAGAGTTAAGTCTCTGTCCGATTACAGATGCAGCCATTGTGCTGGGCTAAGGAGGACCGTGTCTCTGCCCCCACCAGTGTTTTAGTCCCCTGTTGATGGCTCCCTTTGTATGCCAGCAGGACTCATGCATTTGGATTCTAGTGTCCCTCTGAGCTTGTCTTATATGGTTGCTGAAGTGTTCAGTGATCACTCAGCGCTTAAGCCCCTTGCAAGAATCCTGCTCTAATCAGCGTCTTGTTCCAAATGGCTCTTCATAACAACAAGAGCTTCACAATTCCCCACAGTGCCTCTCTGTCTTGGAAGCTCAGCCCTTAAAGCCACAAACTCTAATACTATATTTGTAGTGCTGAGTCTGGGATAAGCTGGGAAGCAAAGAGACTTCAGCTACAAGAAGCCCTTTTTGCTTATTCGGGTGCTGGAGTCTGGCTGCAAAAATCTTCTGGCATTTCAACCGTCTATTTCCAATCCCAGAGCGTAGGCTCTCTCTCTCCTTTGGTTTAGCTGAGCTTGATTTCCCATTTCCAGGCACTTTGCTGACTCATTTATATTAGCACAAAGTGCATGTAAAATGCTGTCAGATGACAGTGGTAATATTTTGCACCCATTGGGGCAGTAAATGACTGCACAAGAGGCAGGCCAGAGGAGAATCAGACGGACTGTGATGTATATGAGGTATTGTGCCCAGCAGACCAAGAATCAATTGGTATTTAAATAAAATTGGAGGTGGTGGTATTTTGAAAGAGCATCTCAGTATAGGGTGGTTCTGCTCAGAGATTCTCTAGGGCTATGCAACACATTGCCCAGAAAGTATGAGTGTTTCAGAACCTGTGAGATTAGTGTGTGTTTTTTCTTGCAATTTTGCAAAAACTCATGCAATTCCATGAAAAAAAAAAGTGAATTCTCTTTTCATTTTTTTGCTTGTGGGTACAACTGGTTTGAGTAAAAATTCACAAGTGAGAGCATGAGATTTTGAAATGTTTTCCTTTTCCTTTTAATGCACAACCCACCACTTCACACAACTCCCCTTCTCACCTCTTCCCCGACTCCTTAAAAAAAACCATAGAAATTTTTAAAAAAGGAACAAAACCACATCCAGCATAAAACTTTAGGGGTTGTGAAATATCCTGGAACAAGGACAAAACTGCAAGTATTTTGTCAGCAAATTTAGGGCTGGGGGGGAATAAGAAAATGTGCTAGTTTCACTCAGCTCTAATCAGAAAAGTTATGTGTAAAGGGTCTCATGTTAACAGCTTAGAATCCAGTTCCTTATCTGGAATAAATTGGCATAGATCCATATGCCTTCAATACTGTTACACCCACTGAGGATCTGGGGCCCTCTCTCTTGCCTGAATGCAATCAAGTTATCTCTGCTTTGCTTACTGACCAAAACAAGAGTTTTGTATGGTCAGCCCTGCCAATGTGACATTAGAAGAGTGAGCTAGATTCTGTTGTGCCTCACACTTCCTCTGCAGAACGGCTGGCCCAGATCTGATTCTAAGCATCTCTATAGGAGGTGGTCACAGAAGAGAAAGAGAGAGAAAAACACAGCTGGATTGTCTGAGACTTTGCAGCCAAATCTCCTCTTGAATTGCAAAAAGAACCGCTCAGATCTGGAAGTCTCTGAAGGCGAATAAATATGAAACCTCATCTCCCCCCCCCCCCACCCCATTACCACTTTTGTGAGAATAATGCTGGTTAAGGGGCTGTGAGTGAGCTCAAGTGATACGAGATGTTCTTGCCGCTAAGGAAAATAGTGAGCATTCATTAAGAAATACTATTTTTATTTATTTCTTATTTGTATTGTTTAAGAGCTTCTGTTAAGGGCCACGACCCCCTTGTACAAACACAGAACAAGGAGATGGCCCCTGCACTTTGAAAAGCATGAAAGGACCCTTTCAATAGGAAATCTCTGTGCCTTCTTGAAAGATAATTGTGAAAGTACCACTAATCGCCAGTACACCCCATGTATAGCCTGAAAAAGTGTGGTCCAGTGGAATGGGACACAGGATTAGGAAGCAGGTAGCCCCGGGCCTTATCCCGGTTTGGCAACTGACCTGCTGTCTGACTTGAGCCAAGGATTTTCCCTTCAGTTTTCCACATTTTCTCGGTCTTGCATATTGAGATTGTAAGCTCTTCAGGGAGACTGTCCATTACTTACCTAGCACAAAGGGGTCACTCCCTTCACATCAGTTGAGTCTATCTGGCCCCCTTCGCTGTCGTAGCGGAGTACCTCAGGGTTTCTCCCAGCGTAATGGGGATCAGCATCTGGCCCTCCAAGGCTGACTAAATCCTAAAGGCAGACGGGATTTCAGACGCTTGCCTCAGCTACCGCCTGGGGCTTGGGCTTTGCTGAGCATGTGGTACAGCGTGTGAGATCACCTGCGGCACAGGAGATGCAACCACTTCTGTGAAGTCCTCAGTGTTAGTTCAGCGTAGGTGTCTATATTTTGGCTCCTCTAGGAGTTCTGCCCCCCTGCCCTCCTCCCCCACCACCATAAAAGGCCCTTCTCCTGTCCCACACAGCAATAAAAACTTCCGGCACTGCATCTCAGAGCTAGAGTCAATCAATTCGGGCTCGCAAGGCTTGGACTGCGGGGCTCAAAAGTTCTGTGTAGACATTTGGGTTCGGACTCCACTCGAAGCCAAATATCTACACTGCAATTTTGAGCCCGAGTCAGCAGAACCGGACCAGCCGTGGCAGCGCCCGGGGCTTTTTTCTCGCAGGCAGAGATGTACTCAGGGCCGGTGCAAGGAAGTTTCGTGCACCAGCCCTGCACCCCCCCACTAACGCCACCCCCCCAGCCAGCGCCCCCCCCCGCGGGAGCTGAGTGGGGAGGCAGGGGCCGGCTAGCCGCGGCTGCCTCCCACCTTGCGGCTGAGCGGGGAGCTGGGAGGCAGCCGCCCACCGCCCCCCAAATCCTGGCGCCCTAGGCAACCACCTAGGGTCACCTAGTGATAGCACCAGCCCTGGATGTACCCTATAAGGTCCCTTGGAATCTGTGCTCCAGCACCTCCCATGATGCTCTTGAGCTTTGGCTGGACCAGGGCATGGTGCTGCCATTATCTTTGGGTTGGACAGAGGAGAGTGTGAGGGTCCGTGTTACTCCTGCCTCCTCAGAACGTGCTGCGTCGGACCCTAGCAGAGAGAGGGAAATGATCTGTTTCTTAAGCACCAAGAACATACTCCGGCGCATGCAGAACGTGAGTGACAAGACCGTCTCTGCTCCCACCCAGTTTGACGGCTTGTCTACTTGGGGAAGTGGACCTGCATAGCTACAGGAGGCTGCATTATTCTGCTCCAGCTACACTGGAATAACTTCCCCGGTGGACAGTATTCTGGAATAAAGACTCCACTCCTGGAATAAATGCCAGCCTTGAGGCATAAAGTCCAGCATCGTGCCTATCTGAGGAGTTAGTCCGATAAAGCTATGCTAGTCAATTTCCCCCACAGATATGGCCCACTGGGAGGCCCAGGGGAAGGAGTTTGCTTGGAATGTTTATTACATCCTTGTGTTTCTACAGACCACAGTACCTGAGCATCTCACACGTTAGTTGAATTTATCCTGGGAGTTAGGGAACGAGCCCCATTTTACAGAGGGGTGAAACTGAGGCACAGAGGGGTGAAGCAACTTACACAAAGTATCGCAGAGTCTATAGTATAGCTGATAATTGATCCCTTCTCCCCTGAATTGCAGGCCAGTGTCCTAAGCATAAAGCCATCCTTCCCCTCTCTCTATATTCCTTGTCACTTCATTGCCTCTTGTATAATGCGGTGGAGGCTGTCTTCCTCTGGCCTCTGGGTAAGTGGGGATGGGCATTGTGAAAGGAGCGTGTCTTCAGGAAAGAATAGAGGGTGAGGAGCTTGGCACACTGGGTTTGGGAAGCTCTGAGGAAGCACGTCAAGCACTGAGGAAACGATGCCGCATCGAGGCTGGTCTCATTGGCAGAGCAAAGGGAGAGCAGGGGACACAAGATCTGGGGCTGTGCGAGACCTCAAGGAGAAGGAGGAGAAGTTAGAGTCATTACTGAGGGCAAGGAGGAACCAGTGGAGGGCCTGGAGGAAGGAAGTGACGTCATCTGCTCAGGGAAGCGGGGAGATCATCTAAGAAGCGACTCGGCGCTTGTCGGGTCCAGGGAGACTTGCAGCACAGCTGGCACTAATTGGCATCCTTACCATTGTGCCAGGCACTGTACATACACATGGCGATTGATATCAGGGCCCCATTGTGCCAGGCGCTGTACATGCATGGCTATTAAGAGATGGGACTGCCCTGAACAGCTTTGCTAAACTCAGGGTATGTCTTCAGTGAAAAAGAAAAAAGGGCTTAACTCTGGTTAGCTAACTCGGGTTAAGGCCACAGTGAAGACATAGGGTACATGTCTTCATGTAAACCCAGGGTTGTGAGTTCAATCCTTGAGGGGGTCATTTAGGGATCTGGGGCAAAAATTGGGAATTGGTCCTGCTTTGAGCAGGGGGTTGGACTAGATGACCTCCTAAGGTCCCTTCCAACCCTGAGATTCTATGATTCTATGATACATCTATATTGCAATGAGAGACCCACAGTACAGCTGCCAACAACCCAGACTCACAGGGCTTGGGCGGTGGAGCTAAGAATTGTAGTGTAGACATTTGGGTTCTGGCTGGAGTCTGGGCGAGACCCCATGTGGTGGGGAAGGGGGTCTCAGACCCTGGGCTCCAGCCCAAGCCCGAACATCCACACTGCAACTGTTACCCCAGTGGCCCGATCCGGAGTCAACTGACTGAGGCTCGGAGACTCAGGTTTTTATTGCAGTGTAGACATACCCACAGCCACTTGGCTTTTAACTGGGGCTAGCAGCTTGCTTTTAACCCCAGGCTCCTCTATAGGCTTGACCGGGAGCTGCTGACCGGAGTGTCAAAGCCCAGTTGTCATGTCTGCACACAGCATTTTAAACCAGCGTGTCTTGAAGCAAGGTCCAGATTCACGGGAGTGTTTTAGACAGGAATGAGGCAGCTGGTGGCTATTTTCTAAACAACAAGGGGGTGTATGCAGAGCTGTCCCTTGGGTATAGCGAATCGGGGTGACCTCTCCGGGCCCCGCGCCTTGGGGGCATCCGTGCTTTAGTGTACGTGTGTCGTGTGGGGGGCACTAGGCTGGCCAGGGGGGCGGGGGTGCCTAGGGGGTGGGGTTAGAGCTACTGGGGGTCAGGCCAGCCTGGGAGGTTAGCAGGGGGAGCCCATACAGTCTGATTTGAACCCCTTTAGGGGCGGCCCTGATGTGTGTAAGTTTCACTGAGCAGGAAAATATCCCTTGAAGATGCCCAAGGAGCAGCTCCCAACCCTCCTGCTTCCCCACTGCCCAACGTGTGTGTGTGTGTGGGGGGGGGGGGGGCGGCAGCTCCCCTAGGACCAGCCCCTGTGGGTTTAGTAGGGTGACCAGATGTCCTGATGTTATAGGGACAGTCCCGCTTTTGGGGTCTTTTTCTTATATAGGCTCCTATTACCCCCCACCCCCTGTCCTGATTTTTCACATTTGCTGTCTGGTCACCCTAGTTTAAGGAACCCAAGCCCTAGCGAAGAAGAGGGGCAGCCCTGGCGTGTGTCCTTCCATCTCTGCCGGCACGTGTCTCTGGAATCAGCTGGGTGAACGGTGTGTGTGTGTGTGTGTGTGTGTGTGTGTGTGTGTAGGGGGGGGGGGGGGTCGCTGCCAATCCCTGGCTCGGAACCAATGGCTGCGCGGCGGAGGAGGGCTGGCCATGGCCGGCTCGCAGAACGTGCCCGCTGCCCCAGTGCGAGGGGAAGATAATTACCGAGTGAGAAGAGTTCCTCTCGCTCGTCCTTCGCGGGGAGGGGGGGGGGAAGAAACCTTGGATTTAAACCTCTCCCCGCCGGCTTGAGCGCACCCGAGAGCTGCCGGGGAAGGGGAGCGAGGCGAGGCGGAAAAAAAAACCACACACAACCCCCGCCCCCCCCCTCCTCCAAAACAACCCCCGAGAAGAAAAACAAAAATGCACCGGTCGGTCTCTTGGGCGATCTTCGCTGGGCTGGCCGCGTTCGTCCTCCTGCAAGGTAGGGCGTGCGCGGGCGCGGATCTGCCGGGCGGTGCGCGGCTTGCACCCGGGGGGGGGGGGGGGGGTAAAGCGGAGACGCGGGTCTGGGGCTGCTCGCGGCTCTGTAACGCTGGCGAGCCGGTGCCTGCCGGGGGTGGGGGCTGCTTGGTGCATCACCCCCGGGAGCGGGGCGTTAGGCGCGCCCCTCTCTCCAGAGAGACCCCTGCGGAGCCGGGCTGCTACCCGCTATAGTGCCCGGGCGCGCTGCCTGTCGCAGCAGCGGGAAAGGAAACTTGGGTGATTGATTTCCAAACTTCCCCAGCTGCAAAAAATCCGACCCACCTTGGGGGGGGGGGGGGTCCGAGTGAACCCTAGAGAGCGGGGGGGGGGTCCGAGTGAACCCCAGAGAGCGGGGTCTGGGCTGAGATTTCGGCCGGCGGCTTCAGCCAGCCCGGCTGGATGAGTCAATCCGCAGCAGCTGCGGACAGATGCTTTAGTCCGGGAGGGGCGAGTAGAGAGGGGGGAGGGGCGAGTGGGGGGAGGCTGCCTGGCTCAGTGGAGGGGCGGCAGGGTTGGTAGAGGGGCCGCCTGGCTCGGGGAGGGGATTTTGCGAAGTTCTCCGGGTGTTTCCGTGCGGAGCTGCGGGGTCCCGGGAGAAGCTCCTGTCCCAGCCCTCGCTGCCGCATCTCTCTGGGCATGGCTAGGAAGGAAGGAAGGAAGGAAGGGGGGGGCTGCAGCGCGTTGCTCTGGCATCTCCGCGCTGCGTGCACCCTGATTGCGTTGTATTATTAATAAGGACCGTCGCCTGCAGCACCCTTCACCTTCCGATCTGCCCCCCCCCCCTATTAGATTGAGCCGAGGACAGCGGTAACGTCCCCTCCGTGGGTCCGGCAGTGTTTTGTGCGCGGAGCTACTGTGTCCTCTAGAGCCGAGCAACTTTATCCCACTAGGAAAGCGGCATCCAACAGGCTGCGAAGTGCTGGTGTCAGTAAGGGGATACTGGAGGGGAGAGTCAGGAGACGGTCCCTGCCGTTCCCCGTGTGTCTGGCTCGCTCGGTTATTTCCACTTGCAAGGTCAATCCATATACTTGATTAAATACTTCGCTGGTAATCCGCTCTGCCCCTCCTGCTGAGGTCAATTGAGTTAATGAAGTCTTAATGCATCGAGGGAGAGCCGGCCCCCGGCCGGGGGGTCTTAGCGCCTGCGAGCAGCCCGGGGCTCCTATGTAACCGCCCAGCCTGGGGCAAAGGGCGGGTGGGGGAGCGGTTTCCGTTTAAAGAGGCCGTGGGCCGGGTTTTGCGAGGAAAAGGGGACCCAGCTGGCCTCGGTGCCCGGCGGGAGCTGCCTTCTGCAGGTGGCATAAATGTGCCACTTTATAACATAATGCTGAACCCTGCTGCTGGGTCTGTCGATGCCCCTGCCACCCACCTGCCCCCTGTCAATTTCAGAAAAAGTGTGGGGGGAAGAGCACAGCTGAGTCAGTTTATATGTAAGACCATAAGAACGGCCGTATGGGGTCAGACTAATGGTCCATCTAGCCCAGCATCCTGTCTTCCAGCAGTGGCCAATGCCAAGTGCTTCAGAGGGAATGAACAGACCAGGCAATTATTGACTGATCCTTCCCCGGTCACCCACTCCCAGCTTCTGGCAAAAGTATGTGCTTATATTATATCCCCGCCACGTCTTGCCCCATAGCAAATGACACGCCTGGTTTATGGGTTACAATACATTCCTGTCCCCCTCCCTCTCCCATCCTGTCTGCACTGGTTTGGGATTAGGCTTTGCACAGCATCCAAGGCACCGGGGAGGATTCTGGTTACACAGTGAAGTCCCTAGCTCTGGGGCCCCATGCATGGAGGTAGTTTTGAGGGGTGCTCTTGGATACTAAGGGCTGGGTCCACAGCTGGTGTAAATCAGTGTAGCTTCATTGACTTTATTGTGCATTTATGCCAGCAGAGGGTTTGGCCCTAGATACAGGGGGCAGTCTCCTGGCTGTCTGCTCCCTTCCTTAGAGAGGTTAAAGCAGAGGGTTGCCTCTGTTTTGAGACCCCCAAGGGCTGTGCTGGCCACTTGGTGTGAGCCAGATTTGTGGAAGAAACCCATACCATAGTGCAACCAAAGCCGTTTGAGTCCACCAGCCACCAGAACTCAAACTCACTGGTCATCTCGTCCCTCTCCTTATGGTTCCAGGGCATGTCTTGCTGTAGGACAGTGTTTTCCACATGTTGCTCCCTGCATTTCCCTGTGCATGCCCTAGCCAGCTTTAGTGCGGTGAGGAGAAGTTGTGTGCCCTTTGCCCAGCTCTCCCCTCCTCTCCCAGTGCTGAACGTCGCTTGGTCCATAAGTCGCCTTTGAAATTGGATATAAAAATAGCTATCTTTAATCTCAAGCACCAAAGCTGGTGCGGGGATACGTCAGTGTTGTCAGGCCGTTTGTTTATTTTATTTGAAGGAGGAGGAAATGCCAGGCTGCCAGCAATCTCTGTTGGATCAAACTTCCACCGCTCTTGGGCAGCCGTGGTCTGGTATGCAATGATCCACCCCCATTGCATTGATCCACTGGGGCTACTTAGAATGCAGTTCACATTCCAAGGCGTTTTTCTCCTCTCTCTCTCTCTCTCTCTCTTTAAGCTTACTCCTTCTGCCGGGGTTGCTACTTCCTGCCTTTTTCTGCTTCTTGAAAAGGTGTCTAGTGCCCACAGCAGGTTCGTAACTCTCCCCCTGCTTCCAAGCTTTGTGTAGGAGAGAATTTCCTCGGTATCAATGCTGATTAATGGAGAAGAGATGGTGGGGGGGGGGGGGAGACAGATGATTAGCTCCCTAGGGCTCTGGCCTCTACCAAGGGCCGAGGTTGATTGGTAAGAGATTCTGATTTCCTTGGAGTCAGTGGAAAGCGGAAAAAACAGCGAGGAGTCCAGTGGCACCTTAGAGACTAACAGATTTGTTTGGGCATAAGCTTTCCTGGGTGTAAAACCCCACTTCTTCAGATGCAACTGGAAAGCAGAAGGAGCTGTCCCTTAAGCACACACCTCCTTGCTCCTGAGTTAGACCCAGCCTAAAGGGTGGTGCTGCTTTCTCCCCTATTCCTCTTTCTAGCAATTGGATCATTTCCTCTTTGGAGGATTTGTTCCTGTTAATGCTTTCTGATCAGTTTTGTTTGATCCCCTATTCCTTTTTGATACCCCTATTCCTGCGATCTCATTTTCTGTGTCTGGTAATCTCTCCTTTTTCAGTACACACAGATGGCTGCAGGAGGATGCATTCAGATCACCCCCAAATGGTCCACCCTAATCACCAAACCGAGTTCACTTAGCTGCCGTTAAGTATCTCTGGCATCAGCAGAATTCCAAACAAGGTTTTTCCTCTGGTGTGGTCAAGGGGCAGCAAATTAACTCGGCGTACCAGGGGAGGGAAACGAAATAGCTTGGATCCTGCTTTCTGTCATCAGGATCCATTATGTGCTGCGTTTGGTGCTCTAAAACCAGAGGAGTTGTATGGAGCACAGTGGCAAAAGTGACTTACCTGGCACTGCTGAGCCATGTCAGAGATTGGTGGAGAGGATAGCAGCCCCATGTACAGCAGGGCAGAAATGTAGCATAACCAGGAAATGTCTGAATGGCACGTTTAAAAATTTAAATATCGTACTGAATGTTACCAGTAGAGCTGCTCGGGAATTTTTCACCAAAATGTTTGTTGTTGTTTTTTTAGTTGGAAAATGCTGATTCAACTAAACTGATGTCCTTCATGGGTAAGGGTTAGTTTTCAAAATTGGCGGGGAGCAGGGGGAGTTTTGAAATTGTTTAAAAAAGTCTGCTCTGACAGTTTTTGAAATAAAAGTTCTGTTTTTTCAGTTCAAAAGAATGTTTTGTTTAGAAATTTAAGTTAATTTACAGTATTCAAAAAAGGTCAGAAGATAAAGGAAAACTGCAACACTTAGAAATGATTGGAAATGAAATGTTCCAACTGGTCTAGATGTCTGTCTCACAAATTGTTTTGAGATTTTGACTTTGTCCTGATTTGGGACAGGAAAAAATGTCAAAATCTCAACAATTCCAAAATCGTCTGAAAACTTTCCCCCTAGTTTTTTTTAGCTCATGTGTTGGAGGTTGGTGTATTGGAATTAGTAGGCAGGTTAAACAGTACAAAAAGTGTTTTGAAAAATTAACTTTTTTTTTTAATTTGTTTTTCTTCAACCAGTTCTAGAACTGGGTTCTGTTCCTGCTGGCAGGATCATTCAGTTATGATCCCTGGCCTCATGTCTATGGCTGTTATGTTGGCCAACACTCTGGAGACTGATTTGAGGATCTCCAGAGCATCAGCTGCTGCTGCTTAAGAGACAAGGCTCCCTAGCTAGCCCCGTAACAGTCTCCTGTTCTCTGTGGATTGGGCATAAAGGGGTACGTATAGCGCACACTCACCAGTGGGTTATGCTAACATACGCTACAGCTGTCAGCAAACCTCATACATGTCTTATGGATTTTAGGTGGGCTGGTGAGTGATACATGTCTCCTTCTGTCCCAATCCGCTGAAGATGGGAATTGTTCCAGCTTCCTGCTAAAAAGTTGCACTAGATTCAGAAGGGGGGGAAAAAAACTCTTTGGCAGTTTATGCTGCAGGATGACTACCAATGAATGTCTGTGTTTAAAAAAAAATATATCACAGATATCGACTTCTTTCTGTAAGTATCAAGATTTATTGTCCCTTGAAGAAAATATTAGGTTTAGTTTCACTTCGGTCAATATTTACCGCTCAGGTCAATAAAACTTGATATTCACCTCAACAGCAGCGTAATAGCTAATAATAATAATCGATCTGTACAGGATTAGACAACCCAGTTATAGCACATAAGAGGAAAGAAGTTATAGAATCATAGGACTGGAAGGGACCTCTAGAGGTCATCTAGTCCAGTCTCCTGCACTCATGGCAGGACTAAGTATTATCAGAACATCAGGGATGGTGTAATCTATCTAACCTATCTAAGGTGCTTATCTGGTACCCACAACTGTAAAGACTGTGAGGTGCTCAGTTACTAGTGTATTTATCCCGCAAACAGCCCTGGAGATAGGGCAGGGCCATTGTCCCAGTTTTACAGATGGGGAACGGCGGTGTAGAAAGGCTAACTGACCTGCCCATGGTCACACAGGCCGGTTTGCAGGCTTTACTGGTCAGTGGCCTGATTTTTGAGACTTACTGAGTATCTGCCATTCCTGACAACTTTCATGACGGGGGTGGGTACTCAGCATCTCTGAAAATGAGGCCGCTAATGGGATTAATTGGCACATTCCTTAGGCCCAATGGATTAAAACGTGAACAAGATAGACCTCATTCTCTAAAGGGCATCCTTGAGACCAATGTTCCCTCTAATTTTTGACAGGCTGTGTGCGCAAAAAATGTCTTCTGTACAAATTGTTGTGCTTCTGTTCAAATTTTCGTGCGTGCAGTGTTTCGGTGTGTGCGCAGGGTTTAGAATCTGTGTGCACGTGCACACGCGCACAGCTTAGAGGGAACAGTGCTTGAGACCAAGGTACATTGAGGAGAAATAGGGTCTTGTAGATAAGGCACTACACTGAGATACAGGAGACTGGGTTTCAATTCTTGGCTTTGCCTTAGACCTCATGCATCTCTCGTAATTGCGCCGTGCCTCAGTTTCCCTATCTGTACCATGGGGATAGTCACACACTCCTTCCTCACGGGGGAATGGTAAGGGTCAATTCATTCATACTACTGTGTTGGGAGGGCATGGAGGTGTCTGGATGGACTGGCAGGCTGGCACCGAGGAAGGCTGTGAGGTTCTGTAAATAAAGACCTTTGCCTGGTAGCGGGCAATAGAGCTGTGTGGCATCTGCTCATTTATTATGTGTACTGCAGTAACACCTAGGAACCCCAGTCATGGAGCAGGACCCAGCTGTACTAGGCGCTGTACAAACAGAGAGCAAAAATCTGGTCCCTGCTCCTAGGAGCTTACGTATAAGACAAGTGACAACAACTGGCTACAGGCAGATAGGGGAGTACAAGGAAACAGCAACACAACACTCGGGGCGGGGAGGGATAGCTCAGTGGTTTGAGCATTGGCCTGCTAAACCCAGGGTTGTGAGTTCAATCCTTGAGGGGACCATTTAGGGATCTGGGGCAAAAATTGGGGATTGGTCCTGATTTGAGCAGGGGGTTGAACTAGATGACCTCCTAAGGTCCCTTTCTACCCTGAGATTCTATGAACAAGCAGTGGTCTCAACACACCATTGTCAAGCGCCCTGCAGGCATCTCACACACCCGTTCCCAGTAGATTCCAGCTGCAGGATTCATGAGTTTAGAATCCAGACCAACATCAGCTAAAAGCAGGGGGATAGTGGTGAATTTAGATCAAAATCTTTCCATCTTGGGGCACGTTGCCAAAAACCCTCTCTGGGCTCCGGAGACTGCACCAAAAATTGTGTGAACCTCCGGCTGGTTTACTCAACGCCAGCAAGCTCTGCAGGAATTTCGCTTTTATTTCGGTGGCGTCAGGCCGTGCTCTGTTTGTAATGAAAGAGGTACCAGGGCTCCAGCCATTTTTGGTTTACTTTCATAACTGACGTGCCAAGCCCAGAGGTGCTGTGGCCATGAACTGCCAAGCCTAGAGGTGCCTGCTGGGGCTTAGCACAAATTAAGCGCTGGTGTCAGGGCAATGATATTTTCTCAGATCCTTGAGTTTGAAGCACCACCACCTCCTGGGTAGAATGTCACAGTCAACCAAAAACAGGAGGAGTCCTTGTGGCACCTTAGAAACGAACACATTTATTTGGGCAGAAGCTTTGGTGGGCTATCTACCACGTAGTTGTGCCATTTCCTCTCTGGGATGCTGCTCCCTTAGCAAACTGGGTGATAGGATTTATACCCCAATGCTGTTCCACCTCAGAAAGGGGTGGAGTTGGGGTACCACATGCAGTGTGTGTGTTGGGGGGCGGGGTTGTGGTCACTGTTCCCTCTAAGCTGTGCGCGTGTGCACGCGCACACAGATCCTAAACTATGCGCACATGGCAAAACACCGCGTGCACAAAAATTTGCACAGAAGCACAACAATTTGCACAGAAGAAATTGTTTGCGCACACGGCCTGTCAAAAATTAGCACAGAAGAAAATTTTTTGCGCACACGGCCTGTCAAAAATTAGAGGGAACATTGGTTGTGGTGTGGCTGGCAGATGTGCAGATCCACAAACGCTTCTTGCTCACATTCCCATTCTGGGGGCGGGGGCTACTGCAGAACAGCCTGGCAACAGAGGGAATTCCCTCCCCATAACTCCGAAATACCCAGCGTGCAGTCCACACCCTCCAGCTGGCTTTGGCCATGCATGTATCCCACCAGGGGCCATTGGGAGTTAGTCTGGTAGCTTTCACCAGCACTAAAAGTCTCTTTACAGATATATATGGCCAACAGGTAGTTGGGCACAGCAGAAAGAGGCAAGATACTTAAAGGAGCTGATTATGACTCCTTGATTTTTCAGGCTGGATTAACACTGGCCCCAATCTCAGCTGAGTTTAGAACAGCCTGGGAGCTGCTCTACATTCTGTCAACTAGTAACAGCTCCCGCAGTGCGTTCTACCAGCTGGGAAGGACCAGAGGGGGTTGTGCACCTGCTATAGTCCTTCCACCCGCTTTTTGCTGGGGAGTGCAGGGGCAGTGATATAGGAATCGGCTAGGCCAATTTATGCCCAGTAGGTGACAAGTTTCCTAGAGCCAGAGTGGAACAAAGGGAGCAGATAAAAAGCCCAGGATCTGATCATCGTAATCTCTAATTGTCCATTTGGCAGACTTTCCATCCCATAGGTGTCTGTAGGAATGTCCAAACTAGATCAGACAGGGATCCATCTACTCCTGTGTCCGGACGTGACCAGCACTAACTGCTTCAGCGCATGAAACCCTGCATCAGCCTGTTACGAGATAACCTGCCCCAAGGAAAACTACCTCCTTTCCCCCACCCCCAATCTACCTGGCATATATATCCGCCTGATCTCCCTGGCACCTGGCTGTGCTTTTGACACCCCTGCCTCCATAGATTTAATTTGGTGCATTCGATATTCTAAGCCTTGGTTCATTTATTTTCTTGCAGCTTTAGCTTAAAAAACAAATCCTTATTTATTTTTCCTTATGGGGGAAAAGAACTGATCAGTTGACAGATCTGGGTCAAGCTAGCAGGGGTTGCTGTGTTCCACACTAGTTTAACATAAAGTAGGAAGAGGAGAGCTAGCCTGCGCTTTGCAGAGATCTTGCAATCAGATCACGGAGTTGTGAGCAGTGCCGGCTAGGTCCGGCACCCCCCAGTAGCCAGCAAGGTGCACTGGGGATTCTCCTCTGACCTGAGGGATCATGGGAGAACTTCTCTGCATCCGTTTTTCCTTCCCTAATATAAGATGCGGCAGCAGAGGGTAGACTCTCTCCGCTTAGTTCAGCGGAAATTCACTGGGGCTATTTGGGAATCTTTTGAACAAAACGTTTTTTCATTGGAAATGTGGCTTTGTTGCAACTGTAACTTATTCACAGAAATGCATCAGTTTGACTGTGAAGCTTTCTCAGGTCCAGGGTGGAATTTCAAGTCCAAGTGAGCATAGGCGCCGACTTCGTGGGTGCTCTGGGGCTGGAGTACCCACGGGGAAAAAATTGGTGGATGCTCCGCACCCACTGGCAGCTCCCCGCCATCCCCGGGACCCGCGGCCAGCTCCCCGCCAACCCCGGGGCCCGCCGCCATCTTACCTTAGCACCAGGAGACGTTGCGGGGCCCCGCCCCCGACGCTGGGCGACGTTGCGTCGGGGGCGGGGCCCCGCAACGTCACCCGGCGTCGGGGGCGGGGCCCGGCGTCGGGGGTGGGGGCCCCGCAACGTCACCTGGCGTCGGGGGTAGGGCCCGGCGTTGGGAGTGGGGCCCCGCCCCCGATGCTGGGCATGAGCTCCCACCGGCGCCAGAGAAAGTCGGCGCCTGTGCAAGTGAGTGAGAGCAAAAGCAAACCCCAGAATTGCTAATAGCCCAGTGGTTCGGGGAAGCACCTGGGAGATACAGGTTCTAACCCTTATTTCGACTGACTCATTCCAGGCTGTTGGTTATTCGAGGGTGGGCTGTGGGGAAGGGTCTCTCCAGCTCCCTTAATTTCAAAAAGTTTCAGTTTCGTCCTACTTCCAAATATAAAAAAAATTTCAAAATCTTCCAGGGAACAGAAATGTTTTCTGGCCAGCGCTAAAATTCACCCCAGTGCAGTGGCGTGTGCACCCGCTGAGGCTAAAATGGGACTTAACTGGGGCACAGGCCTCATGCCGTCCATCTGGTAAATTTCACCCTGAGAGAGCCAATACCTGGCCCTGCTCCCACAGAAGACAATGACAAAACTCTCATTGATGTCCGTCAGGGCAAGGTGAAGCCCTTGCACCTCTGAGCCACCTCGAGCATTCGCTCGGAGGTGTGAGTTAGGGCTGGTCTACACTCAAAACCGTCATCGGCATAGATACGAGTCTCAGGAGTATGAATAATCCACATTCTGGAGAGAGGTAGCTATGCCGACCTAACAGCTCATGGAGACAGCGCTAGGTCAACAGATGAATTCTTCTGTTGACCTAGCTACCACCTCTGTTGACCTAGCTACCACCTCTTAGATTAACTATAGCAATGGGAGAACCTCCCATCACCATTGTGAACAGCTACACTGAAGTGCTACAGCGACACAGATGTAACCTGACTCTCCCCATTTTAGATGGGGGGACTAGGACAGGGCGCTTGGAGCGTACAACCCTCCAGGGCCATTCTGCTGACTGCTAGACCTGAAAGGGTGGAGAATCCCTCTGTGGCAGAGGGACACCGGAGATAGAGCAGGGAGCCCCAGCCAAGTTCAGAAACGAGTTCAAGACAAAACGTACGTTTGTTAGATAATACGAAGGAAACTTCAGGGAGGGGTAAGTTTGGAGCAAGTCAGGATAGGCGTGTCTGCTATGATAGGGGCAGGATGGGATTGCCACCTATTTAGAGGGTTAAGATTATTAATAGCATTTGGGAGATTTGCTCAGGATTACACAGCGTGTAGTTTGCAAAGCTGGGAATAGACCCCAGGAATCCTGGCTCCCAACTGACCTACCCTAACTATTAAACCACATTCCCCTCCCAGAGCTAAGTCAGGAGTCCTGGCTTTAATTTTCTAGCCAGGCACCATCCCCACCTTTCAGAGAGGAACCCAGGGATCCTGGCTTGCAGCCCCCTGACGCAGTCCTGTATCCTTTAACGAGGGGAAACTCTCCCACCAACTCCATTGGAAGATTTTGCCTGAGAAAAGGAGAGTTTGCTCAGGCCCTAGAGGCATGCCATTGAACTGACTAACCCTGTCCCCTTCCTTCACTTCCCAGTTCACTGGGTTAAGCGGAGGGCCGATAACCCCCAAAGCAGCCACCTCCCCGAACGGCCGCTGAGCCCGTGCGTGGGGCCATGGCCTGTGGCGCTTGCAGGCCTCAGGTGCTGCAGCACCCCGGCACGTTTGGGAGCTGCAGCTCCAGCCTCCGCCTGGCTTCTCCTTTCAGAAGCGCGCTCCTTGCTCTTGGTTAATAATAAATCAGAGGTGATGTCTTCACCGCGCGCTCTCTTATCTCCTGCCAAGAAGGATATCATGGATTTTTGATGCGCTTACAGTTAATATGTCCAGCGCTGAAAGCTGTTGTAATTTAATTGGCCCTTTGACCCCCTTGTCCCGTCAACTGTTCTCACTAAAGACAGTATCCAATTCTTGGCATCCTCCCCTCTCTCCCTTCCTCCTTCTCACCCCCTCCTGCATGTGCAGCCTGCTAATCAGAGGGAGCAGGCCTTGAAGGAGCTCTAATGCAGACCTCTAGACAGAGGAGAAGCCTGCGGCTCCAAGCAGGAGATGGGAGCTTTGTAGCAAGCGTGTCTAGAAGCCAGGAGCCCAGCGAATCACCATGAATAAATTACGGGTTGCTGGACTATTTCCTTTAAAATGCCAAGGTCATGGAGATCGAAGCTGGCCCTGCCCCCAAACCAGAACTGCTGCTGTGGCTGAGTCCAAGGGCCCGATGCTGCGACATCCTTTGGAGGAAATGGGCAATCTCAGCTCCCATTGATGTCAGCGGGAGCTCAGTGTGCTCAGCACCACGAATGGCCAAGCCTCCCGCCGCCCCCGTAAGACAAACAAGCTGCACGTCACACAGGGAGCTTATGATCAGGAAAGTGTCTATCAAAGACATTGTGAGGTTACCCGGGCCTGATTTCCAGAGGAACTTAGCACCGCTGACTTCACCCTGAGTTGTGGGGCTCCTCGCACTTGAAAATCAGGCCCATATTGTCACCCCCTCTGCCCCGGAGTGAGGTGGGGGAGCATAGTGGTTAGAGTAGCAAACTGCCAGGAAGAAGGATGATCTTGTACTTAAGCACTGGGCTAGGATTCAGGAGATCTAGGTTATTTCCTGGGTCTGCCACTGATTCCTTGGGCAAGTCATTTCACCTCTTGGTGCCTCAGTTTCCCATCTGTAAAATGAGGATAATAATCCCTACTTTCTCTCCATTTTGCACAGCCTGTTTAGTTTGTAACCCCTTTGGGGGCAGAGACTCTCTCCTCCCATGTGTTTGTCCAGTGGCTAGCATAGGTGGGCTCTGGTTTCAGCAAGGGTCTCTTGTTACTGTTACAGTGGCAAACTCTCAATCTGCCAAGACCCTGAATGGAAGACACTGGCCTTTTAAAAGATCAACAAAGACCCAAATATGAAACTCAACCAGAAAATCAGAGGGTGGATCTTGAAGTGAAATAAAGTGAAGTTTGTTTTTTTAATACCATCCTGCCCCTTTTAAATCTCTCCTGCCCTGCAGAAGGAAATCCATTGAATAACACTGAGTTCCTGATTTTTTTCATTTATTTGTTTTTAAAAATAGCCACATTCCCTTCCTGCAGCACTGATGCAATAATTAAAGGTGACAGGGCAGCATGTATAAAAGTCTTCACTATGTCCACAGCCATAAAACGTTTTCTCAATAATAGGCCAAATAGTGGGACAGCACCAGCATTGTTTGGCACGGAAATCAATTTGGATTTAACAGTAGTGACATAGCTCCCAATAAGGCATATTTAAGACTGGTGCTGGCTGGGAGCATGGTTTGTTAGCAGCTGGGATATTCCCGACGCCAAAGCAAATTGTCAGTGAGGACAGCATTAGAAATTGCATTGTTTATTGCTCACTTTCGCGCCATTTTTCTCCACGTCAGTGATGCACATCTTAAGCTTCCCACACTGACATGACATTAACTGCTAGCTCCGAAGTCTCCCCCGCCGCCAAAGAAATAAATAAACTATGCTTATTCCCTCTGATCCGCTTGTGTTCGTGTAAATGGCTGGAAAAGCCATTTTCAACTTATTTCAGAAGCTTAAGGTCTTCGTACAAAGCCTATTATTGGAAAAAAATCAGAAAGTGAAAAGCAATTTGGAAGACCACGAATTAGCAGCTCAGTGTGTGTGTGTGTGTGTGTGTGTGTAAAGATGACTGTATTGGATGTGGCTGTTACAAATGGGAACTCTCTTGGGATTCAGTAATCAAACACGTGGCAACAGGTTGTCTGTTTCAACAGCGACTGGGTAATCAAAGGAGATTTGCAGCTAATCCAGATAGAACAGAGGGAGCATCCAGGAGAGGAGCATGCGGATGATGCAAGAAGGAAAATGGGGCTAAAGTATCTCAGACCTGTAGCTGTCTGTGATTTGTATGAAGCGATGTGGTGGTTGGTGTTGGGATGGGTAGGACCGTCCTAGAGGATGGTATAGGGCCTGGTTTGCTATGGGGCTGCAGCCAGCGCTCGGTGGCTCGAAGGTGTGTCAGACGTGATTAGAGCCAACCTCCAGCTGTCGGCGTGTCTGGGTCTGGCAGCCAGGGAATTAGCCGATTAGTGGATCTCCTGCCCTCGCTCCCTGTAGCTGAATGCGGCGGGAGCGCGTGTGGAAGAGGGAGAGAGGTCGTGAGGGAAGCGTGTGTGTGTTTGAGGCAGAACGTGTGTCCGAGAGAGAGAGAGAGAGAGAGAGAGAGAGCAGATGAAGGTTGGTGTGTGTGTGTGTGTGTGTGTGTGTGTGTTCATTCTTGGGAACGAGCGTGGGGCCAGCACATGCAAGGTCAGTGCGAGCGTGGCCTAGCGCATGCAGACTCACTGCCTCAGTTGCCTCTCTGAGAAACACCCTGCCTCTGGGCTGAGGGCTTGACTCCCCTGTGCGGACTACACCAGCCCATCTCTGGTGCCACAGCTATGCTGGCATAGTCCTGTGGCATAGACCGAGTCCGACAGAAGGGCTTCTCTGTAAGCGCTCGCCGTCGATCTTGCGATGCCTGGCCTGGGGGTTAGGCAGGTGTATCTCTGGCACTCAGGGGTGTAGATTTGTCACACCCTGAGCGGTGTAGCTCTGTGGACCTACATTTTAAGCGTAGACCTAAGGAGTAACTCTGTGTTACGCTGGGTGCCTGCTCTTTCTTACCCTCGCCCACAAAGCAGCCTGTGCTTGTGTAAATCAAACACCTTATAAACAGGCTGTGTCAGGCCTTTTCCCATCCGCTGGCCCCGCAGCCTGTGACGTCTCCTGGTCTTTTTTTTTTTTTTTTTGGTTTCTTCCCCCTTCCTTATGTTAATTTCCCACCTGAGCACCAAGTACTTTATAAATAGCAAATCTAAAATGAATTTCCTAGCTGCAATCATTAGCTCCCTCGACATCCATTAAACATTCACACAAGCAGAGCGAAATGACAAAAGGGATTGATTTTTTTTTTACAGTGCGCTTAAAAGGACGGGGGGGGGGGTTGGAAATATGTTGACAAGGCTTTTCTCAGATCCCCCTTATCATGAGGAATTTGCAATGACTCATATGTTACCATTGAGAAGAGGGGGAAGGAGCACAGAGAAAAATTCCTCCCCTCTTCTACCCCAACCCCCCCGACCCAACCACTGCACATTTAGCTTGGATCCATCAACCACATGTGCCTGGTAAACATAAAGTTAGTTACCTGGCACTGGCTGTTGAGATGAATATGTCAGAATTAATGCTTCAAAACATATAGAGGTTGGAGGGGATGGCGGAGGGAGAGGAAAATATCCAATTTGCAGCAGAGCTATTGGCAGAATAAATGTGTTGATGCAATAGTTGGGAGCCAGTGAGCCACTGCCATGCGAGGCACTGTGGCTGAAAATTTAACTTTGATTTCAATTTTCATATTTGTCAGCAATAATTAGATTCAAGAAATGTTTTTGTCGCGGTTCTAAAATACTAATAAGTAGATGCCTTTGTAGTGATGGTTAATGGAGTCTTTTCTTCTTACGTGGCTAGAAAAATTCCATTAAAGGGAAAAAGTCGTAGTATATTACTGCGCTTCCACACGCATTGACTTTTGCTGCCGAGGTAATCTCCTTGCGGAGAGCTGACAGCTCTTGCTCTAACCACAGGGACAGTGGCTGGGAATGGGAGTTTGGGGCTTAATATTCCACCAGTGCCCATCAGTCGTGACCCGTGCACACTTCCACCATCGGGCAGGGGAGCGAGTGCGAAAGAAACGCAGCTGGTAAAGAGCCATTTGAAGGCTGGGCTTTTATGTGAGAGCCTCACTGGGACCCGGGCAATGTGGTGTGTTCAGGGGATTTATGGTTAGGCAGCGGATGCGTACTTCTCTGCTCATTGATGATGTCCTGTGGCTTATGACTGATGCTCTGTTCCTTTTGCTGCTGCATCCCCCAGCAAGTCAGTTGGGCCCCAATCCTGTACCACAGCAGCAATGGGGCAGAGCCCTTAAGAACATGTTCCTGGATTGGGCCTTTCATGCAAAGATCTCGAAGCCCTTCCCAGGCATTAGTTCACTGAGCCATGCTGCAGCCCCGGGAGCTGGGATGTAGTCATTACCAGAGCTGTCAGGAAACGGTCTCCATGACTTGCCATAATGATTGAGATTTCGAACGACGTTCCCATCCCAAATTGAGACGAAAAGTCAAAAGAGCTAACATTTTCATGAACCAAAAATCCTAAAAAATATCTCGAGTCGGTTCCACGTGGCCTATTGCACTTGGTTTGGCTAAATCGGTTTAACAGCATATCTGAAGATAAATCTGTGTAGACAAGCCGTTAGTCTAGTGTTGTCCAAATTTTCACTCTAAGCCAGTGCAAGAGCCATGAATAGAACCCAGAATTCTTGACGTCCATTGCTATATTCTAACCATCAGACAATTCTCCTTGTGGAAGATGGCATGAGGTAAAGGGAGAGGAAGTCCTCTCTAGGGTGGTGCTGTTTGCCAACCAAGTCCTCTGTCCTCTCCACCCATGCTAGTTATCTAATAAAATCAGCAATATCTGGGGTAACCCTCCTCAGATCCCTGCATCCCTTCCAAGCTCCCAAGGAGTGATAGCTTTATGCCGTGGCGGTTGTGTCAAGGAATCCAGCAGGGGGCACTGTCCTCGTATTTATTTTTACATTTTCTGTAGATTTTGCTCACTGTTCATCCTAGACTCTGGCCCTTTGTGCCAATTAAAACAAACCAGCCATATTCCATCAGAAAATGTAATCCTCTACTCCAGCCAAAGAGCTAAGGACAAACCGCCTTCCCCCTGCCTCAATGACAAGAGCCCATCAGCTATACTAAGTCGTCAGCCAATCCCTCGCGTTATCCATCCCATCAGTCTGTCTCTTGCAAATGCCCTCCAGTAAAGGCCTGGCCTTTGCAGCATGGCCAGATGGTTAATACCTTCAGGCCATGGTCGGTCAAGGGAGGGGAGCAAGCTCCAAATTAGAGGACTATTGACCTACCAGCAACCCACTTAAATAAACCAAGAGGGATTGATTTTTTTTTTTTTATCACCAAGCATGCCTCCTACCTACCTACTGATCTACCTCTGTGCACAGCCTCTATCTACCTACTTACCATCAGGCTAGCTATCTGTCTCAAACTAGGTGACCATACTGGTGGTCCTATCTGTTCCTAAAATCTGTCTCTCTTCTGTTAGCTACTACCTCATCAACTAACTGAAATTTCCACCCCCCAAGTCCCCTCCCCAGCTCCACCATACTCTTCAGACGCGCCCGTTCTTCCCGCTCCGCTCCCGGCCTCTGCTGCTGCATGCGTTTCCCCGGTGGCATCTGCCAGATTTCATCCCAGAGCAGCACTTGAGAATGAAAGAGGGGAAGGGATATTAAATTTACTGGCGGTACGTGCAGCAATTGGGGGAAGCGCTAAGTTGGTGTCATTTTCAAGCTACTTCAGCCTATTAAGCAAACAAAAGTGCTTGTGGAATGAGAAATGTAAATGGGCAACGCAAGCCGATTAATCCTGGATGTACAATTCCATTAATAAACTGCCTTTTTAATAGGTGGCTTCTTCCAGCAGCTGCTGGGACCAGGAATTGATGTATTCGCTGTAATTGTATTGCAACTAATAGGATATGAAGAAAATTGTACTGGAGAACCTGGTCTTTCAATGCTATTTTCCAATCAGCTGAAATAATGACTTGCTATGGAAAGGCCTAGCAAGGTAATGACACTTAATAAAAAGAGAAACCCAGGAATATCCATTATTCCAATCCACATGATTTGGGCTTATGTATGTATAGGCTGCCTTCATATCATACGCAGAAACCACAGCTGAGGTTTGTGACGCTGCCTAAAGGATTTGGGTTTATTCTCATTAAAATGCACGTGAGCGGGCACCCAAATTTCCTAAGTAGCTTTTAAAAATCAGAGTCCAAAGATATGAGGGGCACCTGTTCACTATTCAGATACACAGATTTCTCCCAGCTGAGCACAAGATGTCTCATTGCATGCAACTGATCATCACAGCCCAGGCTGCCTTATGGGATAGGAGTGCGTGAAAAGTGGGTGACCATTCACCCCTCCCGGCAGAGTGAGCACAATGTCTGTGAACCAATGGCATCCGTCTGGAGAGCTGAAGTGAGATTTCATTGGTGCAGAGCAGGGAATGTTACCCACAGTGCTTTCTTTAAGTGCTTGGTCTGGGCTTATGTCGCTGGTGTCAACAGGGTGTTTGCTATTGAGTCCAGTGGGAGTCCTGGTAAAGAGCCTGAGGTCCTTACTCAGTTTGTTCTCTGTCTTTATTCAGGCCAACTCCCTTTGGCTGAGTAATAATGTAGCATAGGGACCTTAGGATTTGGCTGTTTCTTAAGACGTGCTCCTGCTCCTCTGGGAGTCGATGGCAAACATCCCTCTGATAATGGGCAAACAAGGTGCTGGAGGGACAAGACCGAGAGCCAGGGCCAACGCCCCTTGAAGCCGTCCCAAGCTATTTTAAACGTTTGAAATGAAGTTGTTTCGAAAGGAAAAATCGAATCATTTTGTGGGAAAGGGATGTTTTGATGTTGTCAGAACTTTTCGCCCCTGAAAAATGAAGTCTGTGAAATTGACACAATCGTGTGGTGTTTCGATTTACTGGAACTGCATTCTCTGACGAAGAATGGTTCCATCCAAGCTTTCTGACCACCTCTATTGAGAGTCCTTGCTCAACATGTATCCCTGGATGTACCCAGTGAGGCTGCATTGGTGTAGGTGTGTTCAGTGCTACCCCAACTGTTGCAAAACCTAGATTCTCCCACAGAAATGTTGTTTGCAATTCTTTTCTTTGGGCTCGCTTATTCTCTGATGAACCCTACTAAAGAGGCTAAGATAGCATGTATCAGACTGGACTTCTGAATGATGAAGATTCAGAAGTTTGGTTCAGGTCAGGTAAGCATCTATAACTTAGATAAATATCCTTCCTTTCCATTTCCCCATGATGGCAAAGAACCATGTAAGTGAACCGCATCTTGGTTGCTTTGAACAGCTGTGGTGTGAAGTAGTATCTGTGACCCAGGAACATTGCCTCAATTATTTAGCGGTGTATCCTGAAAGCCAGTTTGTATTTGTGACAGAAATGTATTTGTGTGCATAACTACACGGGAAATACTGTCGCTCCTCATCATGCGGGAAGGATGTGCGGTTTTTCACGCAGAATTCTTCAATGGAATTCACCCTCAAGGTCAAGAATCCCCTGCAGAGCACAAGGAAATTGAAGGCTCCAGTTGCATATGTTTTATGGACCAGTTTCTGCCCCCAGTGTTGGCTGTAAAATCTGGAGTATCCCTACTGAAAAGAGGGGAGTTATACCAGGGTCACGGAGATCAGAACCCATCCTGAAGTGGACTGAAAAAGAGTTGGTCTTAGTGCATAGAAATGTTGACTTTTTTTTTTTCATGAAAAGTTGCAGACTATTTTGCGGGGAGGGAGAAGTTGACCACTTTCCGGCCAGTACTAAACTGAAGGAGAATCTCCCATAGTAGTGCAGGGATTATGACACACAGTTGAGCAGTTCTGATTGCATCTAGTAGAGGGCAGTGGTACATAGCCATACTGGCCAATTCATTTAGTCTTTAGGGGGAGGTTTCCAAAAGCACCTATGCGACACAGAAGTACAAATCCCATGGACTTCCAGTGGGGGTCGTGTGCTGCTGTGAAAATCTCACTCTGAGTTCTTGAGATAATAATGCAGCTAGTATAAGCATGGATATGTCATTGGTACAGAATGTTCCAACTCATGAGTCGGATGAGTGGATCAGCATAAAACTGAGGTAATATGTGACACATTGCCCCAGGACACGAGCTTTCATAATATCCATGGAACTGGAGAATAATGCACATTAAAGCTGGGGAAACATCAACCATAACAGCGAAATGGTAGCGAAACCTAATCAGCTTCTGATTATTGCAGCTTGCTCTTTCTCTGCTAATGGGCTGGGGGATTGGGAGAAGTTTGTAGCCACTTCTTGTTCCTGTCTGTCCATCACTGACTCTGGTTTTCCCCCACTCCTTATTGGTATGCATGCTTTGACCCTTCTTCAGTAGCAGGCTAAAGAGTAAATATAAAAGGGGGAAAAAAAGCCAAAGCACATTTCAGCTCAAATCCCCAAGGAAACAGATGTGATTGCCTTACAGAAATGGCTCCAATAAGGCCAGAAAGGAATATTGCTTTTATAGCTTTTGGGATATAAAACATTTAGCAAATGTGGATGACTGGCAGGGTCTAATCCATCATTTATCCAGTTTGTCCGTCTCTCCCTCTCTAACACACACTTTTCTTTCTTTACTTTTTCTTTCCTCCGCACAAACTTTTCTCTCTGTAACTCCCTGTCCCTTCTGTCTCTGTGACTTGGATTTATCATCATCCCGCTAAGTAGTAACACTCTGATCGCTATTTATAATTAATGCTCAGAAACCTGCCAATCCATTTAATGACACTAGCAGGTCACAGCCTCCCTTCGAGCTCACTATTAATCATCATTAGACTGGTTCTGGGTTTTTACATTCCTTTAAAATGTTAATTCACCTTTATAATGCGCCTTTCGGCTCTGTCTGGAAAGGCAAACATTGCAATGACTCTGGACTGTCTCTCACGTGTGCAGGTGAAAGGCTCAGGGGGACGATTGTGCTTGATAAAGTCTCTTCTTGGATTTCCCCTGCTAGAATGAATTTTATGTACAAGCAGGGAGAGGGAAATGATGTCATCTCCTCACCGCCTTCTGCTGGCTGCTCTGTGAAGCGTTGCTGGTATGGCTTGCTCCCTTCCTATGCCTGTATCCCCTCTCTTGGGGGGCAGGAGGGTCTGTATTAAGAAGGTGCAGATTGGTCTGTATTTGCTTAGGGTGGGGGGGGGAGGGAACAGGGCCCATTGCATTCTTCTCCTGCCCCACACAGAGCCCCCTGCTGGAGTAGGATGGGCAGGGTCGCACAGAATTGGGTCGTGGAGTGAACACTCCATTGAGATGAAAGGGGGAGTTGATGCCTATTTGTTTCAGGCTGTATGCAGACTCCAGCAGAGGTTCACTGGAGTCACATTTTCAAGCTTTTCCTCCCAACCACGGGGGCTAGAAACTTCCCTTAAAAACAACAACAAGCCGAGATTCAGCTACAATCACGTGAATTCAGGAACGCGAGTGCCCTAGGCATAGGCCTGTAACACCTTGGTCTTAGTCCAGCCCTGTCTACATACCAAATTCCACTCTCCTCCTGGATGCCGGAGTGGTTGGTTATGTGGGAAGAGTCATTGTGGGGGGCTCTCATAAACGCCTATGGTCATTTCTACGCCTCTTCCTTAAAGAAGTTGTTGCCGTCCTCGGTGCGTACAATGTGCCAGCAGGGGTCTGCCCATGTGACCGCTGAGGTCAAAGGCTTCAGATCAGGGACAAGAGCCTGGTTCCCCATTACCTCTCGGGCAGCACTTGGCCATCAAAGAAGTGGGATCTGCCCCCAGTGAATAACCCCTGTGTAAGGGGGTTCCGAAGCCAGCATGGTGCCAGCAGCAGAAGAATGGAGGAAGGCATAATCCAGCCCCACAGCGTGCTCTCAATTACGCTGGCGTGAGGATCTGATTCAAAGCCAACCAGGATCTTTCTGATGGGGGGAGTGGGACAGAGACGGGCTGGGAGTGAGTGAAGAGATCACAAGCACTTCCCTAGCTTCCTAGAAGATGCCCTCTTGGTTTGGGCATAAACCACATCCGTTCTGAAGGTTTAAAAACCAGTAAACCACGGAGAGAGGGAGATGTCTGAGGGGCACTCGCACTGTTTATTTTTATCTCCCTTTATTTTCTCCTATTGCACTGAAAACCAGACCTCTTTCCCCCGCCCCTCTATCCTAGGGCATCTGCTGTCACTTTCTCATCACTACAGCTAAGCCAGTTGTCCCATGAGCCCCAGAGAGGCTGGTGTAATGGCATAGCAGAAGGGGATCTGACAGAGATGTCAAGAAGCAGCTCGGAGGAGAGAAAGCTAGTGGCACAATCTGGTAGCTTTTGGCAGGCGTTGGCTGTTCTTAAATAGACCCGTTATCATGTCAGAAAGTCTCTCTTTCTCTCTCTCTCCTTTGCTTGCAGACTTTCAGCCTCTCTCTCTCTCTCTCTCTCTGCAGCAGGAAGAAGCAAATCCTATCCTGAAATCATTTCCTCATTGTTTGTAATAGAGATGGGCCCAAGTGGCAATTTTTTTAATCTGGATTCTGGTTCAGAATGGGGTTGAGATCCAGGGCTTTGGCTTGGCCTATTATAAGGGCAAGGTTAGGTTGCAATTTAGGCCCATCTCTGATAATTTCCGGATGCTGCTGAGGATGGTGTTATCTCCGCCCAATATGCTGACCCGCAAAATTTAGCAGGCGCCTATTGCTGAGACGCTCCGCACTACCTGTTGAATAACATATCCGGGCTAGGGGGAGATTACAGTGCTAGGCACTGTGTAACCCTGGTAGCCATCTGCAAAATATCCCATAGCCCTAGTTATTAGTGTGTAAGTGAGTGCAATGGAAGATAGCTACACAATCATCAGGTCACATCTTCAGCAGGGGTTGATCGGCGTCGATTGAGATCTGCCCTGGTGCATTTGCATCAGGTCAGGGTGGAAGCAAAGGCTCATGTTAGATTGATTTTTTTTTTTTTTGCTCGGGTAAAACTGATCTGCTCCCGTTTCCTTTGGGGCAGTTCTAGTTCTTTGAGATCCGTGCCCAGCCCCTGTTTCGCCGAGTAAATACGCCAGCAGCGTTTGGCTTAATGAACTGTGGCTTTTAATAAATGGCTCTTATCTTGCTGAAGTGCAGCTAAATTGTCAGGGTTTAAAATTAGCCTAACAGATTTGTGGGCGATGTTTTATTCACTGGTTACTCAGAGAGAAAGAGAGAGAGAGAGAGAGAGCCCCGCCCTGTTCTTCCTGAATTATACAACAGTTATTTATTTGTTTGGGCCAAAGGGGATATGTTTTGGATTAATGTGCAATGCCTCAACACTCGACTTAATGAGGATTTAGAGGGCTAGCCCAAACCACTAGCCTCCAATTAATCACTCGCTGGCCCCTCTGCTCTGTTGCCTCTGGAATAGATTTTTCAAGCTGTCGCATTTGGCTGTTCTTGCACATACAACTTCCTGCCGGCAGAAGGAGACAGAACCAAGTTTGTCTCCCTTCCAGAATATGAACCTGTCTGCAGCATCTTGCTTAAAGGACCATGTGTGGGAAGAGTCCGCTTGTTGATGAGTGGGTGCTCAGTATTTGCTCTGAGAACATATTTGACTGTAGGTACAACACTGCATCAGTTCATATGGCTGGTGAAGAGCTTGCGGCTCCTTTTATGGTGGGGCATTAACCTCCTGCTGTAGATGAATCACAACATCATGCCTTCTTTAAAAACAAGCAAATAAACCTTCCTCTGCCCTAACTGGAGACAAGTCTTCATCAAGGCTAAACAGCTGCCACGTTCCACACCAGAGGTGGCTGCGTTTCAGTGGTGATGGAAGACACAGCAGATCTGGACAGTGATGGGGGCAATATAAGAACCTGAGCAGGCAGGCATAGAATCAATCCATGTATGTACAGCTCCGTGACTAGGGCTCAACAGAGTCTGTAGGGACTCGAGAGACCTACTTCCTAATATGCTGCTGACTTGCTGTGTGACCTCGGGCCAGTCACTTTGCTGCTTTGTGCCTCAGTTTCCCCACCTGTAACGCAGAGATGGTAATGATGCTGTTTACCCAAGCTTGTAGACAGCTTGGAAATACACCGAGAATAAAGGCCAAGTATTGTTTGTATTATGAAATGCTTTGCAAGCCGGGTGCACGAAAGATGCCAGAGGAATGTCAATCGCAATCATTATTGTAACAAACTGCTGTAGAGATAATAATAATATTTAGCAATTATATATCACTTAACAAGCTCGAACAGTGCAGATAGCAGATAATTAAACCTCACAACACCTCTATCCGGTGGGTGTTTTCACCTACGACGTGTACCGCATTGCACACAGAACACCCCTGTGAAGTCAGGTATATGTTCTCCCCATCTCACAGTGAGGCACAGAGAAGAACGGACTGTTTGACATCTCCCAGGGAGTCAGGGGCAAGGGCAGGACTGGAACCCAGGACCTGAGAGGATAGATGATCTTGCAGTTAAGACACTGGACTAGGTCTCATGAGATCTGGCTGGATTTCTAGCTCAGCCAAAAACTTCCTGTGTGACCTCAGACAGAGCACTTAATTACCATCCGCTTCAGTGTTCCATCTGTAAAATGGTTATAATGACTCTCCCTTCCCTCGGAGGAATGCTGTGAGGATAAATTCATCAATATTGTGTTTGGTCTAGTGGACCCGATACTGGATTGTGAGCAAGGAGAGCTATGTTGTGCCCCAGCTCTGCGGCTGACCTGCTCGGTGACCTTGAGCAAGTCACTTCCTCTCTTTCCCCTCCTACCCTTTGTCTTGTCTATTTGGATTGTAAGCTCTTCAGGCAGGAACTCTTTCACTATGGTACGTACAGCACCAAGCACTATTGGGCCCTGATTTCAGGTGGGGCCTCTCAGTGCAACCGTAAGACAAATAATTCAATGATGGAGGCCACACAAATGGATAAAGGACAGAATTCCTGGCTCACAGCCCTGTGTTCTTTCCACCAGGCCACGGGAATGCAAAACTTCTGGCATTGACTAGCGGGGATCAGGGTGGGTATTTTGATCCAAGCCATTTGGATCTGAGCAGGCTCCTGACCCATTTCAGCTTGTCTCTGCCTCCTCCACCCCCGGAGGATGTTCCCCAGGCCTGGCGAGCCAAGGCTCTCCCTGTGACTTTGTGAAGGTCAGTGTTTGCTTCTGAAGCGAGGCAGATAGGAGAGATGCATGATGTGCAGCGTCCTCCAGAAAGGAAATATTGTATATAAAAGATAAGTTTTTCCCTTTCTTGTGGCAAAGGAACAAGGCGCTGGGTTCATTTAGCATTCATAAAGTCTTGCTTTGGAAACGCCTTTAAGTACTGCTGAGGGAGACTTGAAGGAGCATGTTTGAGAGTCAAATGCACATCTCCTTGGGCTCTCCTTTCATCTGCTTTAAAAAACACAATCTTTTTTTTTTAATCTCCCCCACACCACCCCCCGTAAAAAATACTAATCTTCTCCAACAGCAGCAGACTCCCAGGGTGCGGGCGCTTGGCAATTAGTTCAGAGAACAGAATAAGCAGAGAGCAGAGGGAGGGCAGGCTCAGTCGAATACTGGGAAGAAGGCAAAATGAAGCTTGTTAATTAGGAGGAAGCACAGCACGATTTTGGGGAAGAAGGTGGCCGGGATAACTCAGGTGCAGAGCTGCTAAATAGCAATGGATGAATCTCAGGCGATGAGATTGGATCCAGGTGTGAACTCTGCAGCCTGAGCCTAACGGCTTCCAGGATGCTGGATTGACATTTGACAGAGAGATGAGCCTGCTGGGAAGTTTGGATCTTGGTCTGGGTCCAGATCTGAATGTCCACAAAGCACGGGATGACAGGGTTTTGGTATGGCCCATTGGACAGGCAAGGACCAGCCGTGAAGTTTGCAGCTACATTTAGAGCCCCCCTATTGGCCCCCAGATCTGTTCTGATCCATTTTCTTGGTTTAGTCCCATCTGTACTGATCATTAAGAAGTTCAGTTTGGAGGAGCTTCCAAACCTGTGGCCTACACTTTCTTTCAGGTACCCACAGCTCTTGGGCCTCGGAAACTGGGCTGTTGATTGCAAGAGAAAAAGTTGTCCCGTGGGTTTTCATACAATCAACAGTTTTTCCAAAGGCAAGATGAGGAATCTGGGAGACAGCAGGGATGCTAGGCTGAACAAAATGGGTCAACGATGGATCAGAGTCAAGCTAAACTTTCACCCAAGGGCCACAACCTGAACTGAATATTTCCTGGGGTCTGAATCAATTTAGTAGGTAATAATGCACGTTGCTGCTGTCACTGCGTTTCTGGCTGGGATCAGACGAGGAAGTGCCCCACCATTGTTAGCATCTCCTTGCCAAAGAATGACCGAAAAGGACAACCATCACATCAGCGAGCCTGTCCCGTTCTGATCTACAGCCCTGTTTCCCAGGGCCCAGGAGCTGCGGCTTCTTCAGAGAAGGCTCAGGCTGGGGTTTTGGAAGCTCCTCCAAATTGCACTTCTTGAATCGTTTGCGTAGAGATTGCCTCCAGGTGTGAACTCTGCAGCCTGAGCCTATCTCTTCTCCTGAGGCACATCCGTTGCACCTCTGCCTCTGAGTTACCCGGCCACCTTTCTCCTCTCCTTCCCCAAATCATGCTGTGCTTCCTCCTACACCTAGGTTTATTTTGATTGGAATGGGCCTGGTCTGGGTAGTCATGAGCTCACTTATCTCTGGCCCAGGCTCCAGAAATCCTGAAAAATAACTTGAGTCTTACCGTCTTTCTGAGCACGCTAGGCAGGGCAGGCTCAGCCAAGTACTGGGAAGAAGGCAGCATGTTCATTAGAAGGAAGCAGACAGGCTATTCTGGGATGTTTTGACCCAAGGGATATGGCTGGATTAAAAAAGAAAGATCTGGATGATTTCATGATCAGCAACAACTATTCACACGACGATAAGGAGAGTCCAATCAAATCCCACGTGCATTGTGACCCCAGGAACCAGAACGGATTTTGTTTCCATTTTCCAGCTGCCTTGTATATTTGCATTTTCCTTTTAAACATCAAATGTGAGGCTAAACGGACCAGTGATCCGATTAGTTGCACCAGGGGACAGGGGACCAGAATACATAAGATCATGCACTAGTGGCAAGAAGTATGACCTTGGACAGGGCCGTCATCTGTTCTGATAGGATACTTCTTCTGCCTAGATTTATTTTATCGATGTACCTGTGGTTGGAAAGGCCTGATCTGGGCAATCACAAATTCACTGACCTCGGGGCCCAGGCTGCAGATGCCTCTGGAAAAAGAACTGGGCTTCAGCATCTTTCTGACCCTGTGAGACAGGACAATTTTCAGCTCCGCTTCCTTTTTGTTCCACCATGCGGTGCTGCTCCATAGTCACCAGGCGCTACTGGGCACCCTAAAGAAATCACACCCGTAGAGCCAGTGCAGGTGCCGGCTACCTGGAAAAAGGAAGGGGTTGGCTAGTGCTGAGAGGGGACAGGTACTCCCTCTGCTTCCAGCACTTGCTACGAGAGATGCCATTCTTCTGGCTACATTAAATCGAAGTGACAAGTGTCCCCCGCTGAAAAGCTTTTGTTACAGGAAAAAGTCCAGCATCTAGGCTTTTACTGCCTTGTGGCACGAGATAATATTAGGCTTTATCATCTAATAACTGAAGGATGCAATATTTACCTACCTAATTCTGCTCTCACGTACACTGCTGTAGATCAGGAGTAACTCTGCTAAGTCCATAGAATTACACTGGGGTCAGTAAAAGGGGGAGACTGTTTATCTCTCTTCCCCTCCTCTTCGAATCTAAGCACTTCATAGATGCTATAATTGCTATAGTGCCTTCAAGCACACCACAGGCCAGTTGGCTGGAGGCGGATAGCTTTCACTTTTGGAACTGAGGGTCCTTGGTTCAAGTCCCCGCAGCAACCACCCAAAGAGAAAAGATGACTTATAATTACATTAGTAATTGAAAGTGATTAATGGCAGCAAAAGAACTTCAAGCGATTTCCAGTCATTTAAATACTAATTAAGTCCTTTACAGTGCAGAGCACCATATTTGCTTTACGGGTGGTATTTATGGCTGCTCTGTAACATGCGTCTTTTTTTAAGATATATTAAAATGTACTCTCTAATTTTCCAAAAATATTTTGGAACTCTGAGCAAACCTGACTAGAGAACAATTTGGTCACGCTGTGTCTGTAATTAGCAATTAGCAAGTCATTCTTTTCATTGAGGAACACTGTTCTGGCATCGCCCCCGTCTTGGAGGAAAGTGGACCAAGTTGACCATGCCTAGCTCAATTGGGCCATGGCACTATTGCAATATATATAATAATCGAAAGGAGACCTAGGACAAGGAGGTGGTGGTCAGGCTGGGGTGTGAGATGGAACCCAGGCCAGAGTCAGCTCTGACATCCCTGAAATCTCTCAGGAGAGTTCAGTTCAAGATGACTGGGATCTCTTGAGAGCAGCCGATTCTCTGCCATTTCCGTGATCTCGAATGACGGGCATCTTTCATAATCAGGTGCTTCCATGAGATCTCTGCTGCCTAGAGCTGAAACCCTTCAAAACCTGCCGCTGATATTGCTGTAAGCATCATCAGTTCACTCTTACTGTCTTCCTCCTCCCCTCTCCCACCTCATTTGATCGCTTGTTCTATCCACCTGTTGTCTCATTGTATGCTACAACTGTAAGCTCTTTTGAACAGAGACTTTCTTTCTTATTTCTATGCCCAGCATAAGGGGGCCCAGATTCCTGAATGGGAGGCGGAGTGCTACTGAATTATTGCTATTTATATATTCGTTGTTAAGGGACTTTGGCCGTGTGCCAACTGGAACTGCACTACTGCCCCCTTGGCGTTTGGAAGTTGGCCTGGTAATTGTAAAGTAGGTTAATGTTGTGGATTAAGGTTGTTGTTTTAAGGGCTGGCAGTGAATTAGTCACAAAGGGAGACAGTGCAAGCTGCTTAGGACAGGAACTCTGTCACCAGACAGATGAAGGCCAGACACACCAATGTGATAGGAGACCAGAGATTATTCTAGATGAGACCATTGTTCAATCTGGCTTTGTTGTTCAGCCTTGTGATGAACCGGTTTAGCCTTCAATTTTTGCCTAACCAAAGTGTTGGTGCCTGCAGTGGGTGCAGGTTGGCATTTGGGGGGAGGGGCCCATGGGAGAAGTGAGTGGGGGGATAAGGTTTAAATAAAGGGTGGCGTACCAGGATAGAATGAATACTCCTGGCATATAGGTCAGCCTGGAAGAAGAAGGCAGGGTGAACTGAGCGGTGAGGCAGGCTTTGTTAATGGAGCGAAGCGGGGGAAGGGCGAGGAACGAGAACAGACGGTCTTCACATTTGTTCGTATCCAAGGAATCCAGCTCAAGCCCGCAAACATCTCTGGGACATTCAGATCTGAGCTCCTGGCATTGGTCCATCTCTATTGGTATCATGCAGTAGGCAAGAGGACTATATTGGCCAAGGGCACAGACGAGGTGTAATCCAGGGTCACTTCCACCTCATCCTCCAGTATCACCGTGGAAATGCGGAGATGACACGTTGCTTGTGCTGTGACAAAGCTGTTCGTTAAAGAACCATCTGGGGGACTTGTCACCCCATAGACCTTAACCTGTGTTCTCCCATCGACACATTGGGAAGCCGTTCCTTTTTCCACCAGTTTCTCAGTTCCCTGCCAATGCTTTTCATTCCCTGTCGCTGCTTGAGAGAACCGATTGTCTGATTAAATTAAGACAACACAAAAACAGCTGGCCTGCCAAAGCCTGGGATTGTATTAAAAATAATACTGTTTACAGAGCTCTTTCCTTTTATGGCACATCTAAAACTGTGTGTTCCGCTCAAGCAGCCAACAGGCTTGCCTTAACTTACAGAGACAAATAAAAGAGATGGGAAAACACTCAACCTAGTAATGAGGACTGGTAGGAGGGGAATGGGGGACAGAGAAGAAAGGCGGTGAGGGTAAGAGACAGTGTGTGTCGGTGAGGGCAAGTGGGAGAGAGAGAAACCCAGGAAACAGGAGAAGAGGGGAGGTCTGGTACCCCTGTAAATGCATATGCAGAAATGGGGCACTTAGAAATCAAGAGAGATCCCAGAAGAGAGGAAATAAACTAGGCCAAAGACTTGGGGACCAAGACTCCATCTGAATGGGTATGAGATATACTTGCCCTCATTACAATATTCATGAGCCCTTTCTTAGCCATCAGTGGGGCTGGGATGTCTCCCCTGCTTTTTACTGTCAGATCTTCATGCCAATGGGATTGGGTGAGTTTGGAGCTAACGTCTTGCAATTAGAGAGAGGAATGACTAGATTAACCCATGGGAGGTAGGATGCTCAAGCGAAGAGCTCTGGCTCTTATCCCTCTGAGCGATTAAGCACAATGAGCCATCTCAGAGAGATGAAGTGACTTCTCAGAAGTCGCATCGGGAGCTTGAGGCAGGTCCGTGGGCTGAACCCAGATCTTCTGCGTCCCACATCAGTGCAATAGCCAGACGTCCTCTCTGTCAGTACGTGAATGAAATGGCTGCAAACCTCAATCCAGTGTTTGAGAGGCAGTGGTGGAGGACAGGCTGGCGAATGGAAGGGGCCGGACTCGTTCTTTCTGATTCCCTTCTCTGCTTTTGTTGCCTTTTTCTCTCTTTCTTGTTTGTCTGTTTTGATTTGGTTCCAGAAAATGAACTGTAAAAACCGTGGCCAATGGTTTGAATGGAGAAGGGACGGGAGCTTTCATGAACTTGTGAGAGGATTATACACTTCTGTTGTCAGTCTCCTGGGCCCCAGCCCCAAAGCAAGGCCTTGACATCAGAGTGAGCTGAATTCCAAGGGCACCCCAAGACATGCTTTGATTAAAGCGCACTGGAGCAAATTCTCTGCTCCCTTACAACTTCAGTCTGCTGAAGTCACTGGAGCAGCCCTGGGGTAACTGAGGACAGAATTGGGTCCTTTATCTAGCTATGAAGTTGCCCCTCTTCCCAGCGCTCCTGGTATCTGACTCAGATCCTTCCTCATACCCACACTGCTGGGGACACCCATCATCTTCCCTATGGTCCCCCAAAACTCCTCCTCTGCCATCCCCAAATGCCAGGTCAGCCCACAAATCACTTTCCTCAATTCTCCCCACTGTGACAACACAGAGCACACTCTCTCCAACACCCCCCCTTTAGTCCTTACCTTGGCTGATGTTCCTTCCGGAGCAGGTGGCGCTCATATCCAGCAATGGGGTCCCGGCCCATTGCTAGAATCAAATGTCCCATGTTTTGTGGCTTCCCCCTGTCTGAGGTGTCCAAGAATGCCCTGTTTCTCCCCTCAGGCCCAGGGAGTCCCCAGCGCTCTGAAGATGTGAACACAGCAGCTGAGATTGTGTAGATTAGAAAATGTTCACAACAGACCCCCTCGGTCTGGGTGACAGAGGTTCACCGTGAGCTTTGCTGAGGCTCATGCACCTCGTGAGTAGACTTGTGCTGAGTTGGGAATGAACAGCTGCCTGTTGTCTGAGACGTCTGTTCTCCGTTCCACCCCTATGCGGTCCAGGTGAGGGTTGAACTCAGACGTGCCATATGGTCACAATCCCAGACCAGGTGAGTCTCAGTGATATGAATAGACTTTCATTCTCCTTCCAACCACCAAAATCAGTGGGGTCTGAACAAGAGTGATCCAAACTCGCCCTTGCAAGCTGAAATCATACGGTTCTACTGGGGAGGCCAGACGGAGGATTTCTGCAAAACTATGGGGAGCCTCTTCGAACCAGGGGGAACCAGGGTTCTTGACCGGCTCGCATTATGTGGGATGTTTGCACTGATTGCAGTGGGTATGGTGCCACACTTACCAAAGCACCTTCCAACCTTAGGGAGAGGAGAAGGAGGCAGATCTGGGTAGACCTTATTTCCCTCACCCCTAGCCCTGAAACACACTTGAACCAATCACCAGGTTGCTGAGATTCCCACCCATGACTCCTCTGTGTCTCGAAGGCAGGTTGTAGAGGAATCTGGGGTGGTGGGCATAGGCGGAACAAAGCCGCAGTGTAGCTGCCGAGACATCTCGAACGGCAACAGCCCAACCTTCCAGCTCATCACAATCCAGCTTTATTATTTATGTGCCTTCCGTCTCCTCCTGGTCTCAAGAACTGCTGAGTAAGAAGCTGACAATTTTAAAAAATGCTTTGTGCTCCCGCCCTCCCTCTAACCCTCTCTCTGCTAATTTCTGCTGATGGCTCCTTCCTTTTTCCCGGACGGTGCCAAGGGATGAAAGATGTCTCCTGTGCAGACGTTTTAATGAGCAACTAAAATCAAGTCCGCCCATGATGGAGAGTGAAGTGGGGAACAGGAGGTGGTGACTTGCTAGTTACGAGGTTGGAACCTGGCGATGTCATTGAGAACTGCTTGCTCATGGTTATTGAGGGCATCTAGCCTTCCTTACAAGGACTGGAAGGGGCAACATTGGCACCTAATTATCTTTGATTGTCTCTGTTGTGCCTCTCCATTAGTCCATGGCTCAGGCCCCTCTGATGCTGTGCTGAAAGGGATGGTGTCAACTAGTGAATGCCCTGAATGCAGATCATGGCTGTTGTTTGCTTGTGTAAAAGGCCAAACAGCATGGCATGACTCCTGGAGATGTCCTGCCTCCTCTCTGTCTCTTACATTGTCTCCCAGCGACACACTGATGGATGGTGTCCTTTGTGATGTAGCCGTGGTGCTAAGCAGCGTGAACTGTGAGAGAGCAGGACATGCATCCTGCATGCAGTTTGGAAAGTTTGGAGCAAGGGAGGATTGAATCATTTTTAAAATTAATCAGAAATATTTCAGAGGAGAGAGAAAGAACTGACCTTGCATTATGACAGTCGTGGGTGTTATGGAGTGACTTCCTGTTCAGTCCAGTGCAGGGCTGTGGAAAACACTTGGGGTGGGATTTTCAGCCATTTCTACTCAAAACAAGGCCTCGGGGGCTGTTCCCCTCATTGAGAGAGTCTGAATTTCCATGTGTGTTTGATGTAAAGCCGATGCTTCTCCAAATGAGGTTGTTCAGTCTCTCTACCAAGGAACGCCATTCCTTGAGTCCCCCATACCTATCAGCACATCAGGAGGGCTGCTCTCCGTTTGATAGTTCATTCATCTCCCGTATTACATTTTTAAACCCACTTTCAATATTTTATCTTAGTGATTTAGGACCCCCATTCTGGCTTCACATCTGCTCTGCTCCCTTTAACTTCAATGGGAGCTGTTCCCATGTATCCCAAGGCACAACATGGTCCTTACCCTGCTTTGAAATTACACACCGTGATTAGAACGTCTTTCAGATGATACCGCAGTTCAGCACCTCAAAGCGTGGCTCGGAGAACACGCTTGGAAGTTGGAACTAGGTGCATTTATGTGCTCGGCACGCACGTGATTTGTGAGACTTTAATGCTGGTTGCTGGTATTTCCAAATTCATTGGAGACACAAGGTGCCGAGTAGTTTCCCCCAGTGGGTAAGGAAGAATAGATGTCCGATTGAAATGATGGCGAGAGAGACCTGGTCTAGGCTTAAAAATTAGCCATGTCTCTGCGGCTATGCCAACCGAACCCCCGGTGTAGACACAGCTAGGTCTTCCATCGACCTAGCTACCGCTGCTCAGAAAGGTTGATTACCTACACTGATGGAAAAAGAAAACCCTTCCATCACTGTAAGAAGTGTCCATGCTGTGATGTCATGGTGATGGGCTTGTTAGGACTCGATGGAGAGATGAGAGAGATTATATTAACATTATCCAAAAAATCAGGTTGTCTGTGGGACCGATACATGAATAAGTAACCTAGATAAATAATGGAACTTTCGGAACTGTAACAATAAAGAATAAAAATGCTGAGTTCTGTCGGTTGTGATTTGAGGGGTTACATTGCCCTGGATGGGAAGCCCTTTTTTCCACTGCTTGCACAAGTTGTTTCATTGATATCAACTGGGTTACTCACATGAGTCACGGCTTGCCAGTGTGCCAGGAGTTTGCAGTCTGGCCCACTGCTTGCTATTCATGAGTGTTTGCTGTGTGCCCGTGAATCCTGAAAGGTTCCTGCAGTTTAACATGGATGGTGATTTGTCTGCATAGTTGCACTGGAAACTCTGCTACTCAGCGTTCAGTTTATCAGGGTCCAGAAATGATACCATGTGACAGTCCTGTTGCCAATAACAAACAGTCCAAGTGAACAGTTTACAAATGCTCCCTCTTCTGTTTTCCCAAGCTAGTCAGCAAATGCTTACAAGTAACATATATGTATTTGAGATTACTACTGGCCTATTTGTCTCCCTTGCCATCTACTTCTGTGCAAAGGGAGTGCGCAGAGTGTATAAAAAGCTGAATGGTAGCATCTGACACCCATTTTATGCTGGTGCAAATGATCACATGAGATGCAAGGCGGGAGAGGATCGGGCCCCAGGAATGGCTCACAAAGGGGCTATTTCATAACTGTTACAACTAAAGCTGGTTGGGAATTTGCTGATGAAAGGTTGTTTTTTCCATGAGAAGATGACTATATGTCAATTAAAACTATTCATGGGAGAGTGTGGGTTTTGAGTAAATTTAAGATGGAAAACATTTATTTGAGGGAAAAAAGTTTCAAAATTGAGTCATCCCATTTTGACATGATCAAAATGGCAAGCTTCATTTTCTGGTTCGAAAGGATTTCTTGTTTCTAAATGTTGAAGAAGAGCTCTGTGTAAGATGGAAAGCTTGTCTCTCTCACCAACAGAAGTTGGTCCAGTAAAAGATATGAACTCCCCCCCCCCCCCCACATCTTGTCTCTCTAATTTAGTCTAAAGAGAGGTTTGTTTATTCATTTGTTTTTAAAAGGTCAAAATCAAAAGGAAACCTTCCAAAATGATCAAAACAAAATGTTTCAAATGACCCGAGGGTTTGTTTTTTTTCAGATCAGTTCATTAACAGTTTTTGTGATTTCAACTGTTTTGTCCCAATTTGGGACACAATAAAACAACTCAAAATCTTGCAAGATAGAAAAAACATTTCCCACCCACCTCTGTACACAATGAGCAGTTGGTAACCAGCAGAGCAGTTCAGTTTTGGGTGGCCGGTAGAGAGGCTAATTCCCGCTGACCCAGCGAGCTCATCTCTCGGCAGCAAATAACTAAGAAATGCAGGGCCCAGATTGACAGAAACCTTTAAATGTCACCAAAGCAATTCGGCATGGCGCTCAAATCTTAATGGCAAGCCGATGTGATGCTGCACAAAGAGACGGCAAACCTCCCCAAAGCAACATGCCCCAATCCTGGCAGCTTCCTTCGCGGAAGGGATTTATTTACCTGCCAGTCCGTGAAACAAGGAGTTACAGCCAATGCAGATCAGTACTGGCAGCAGCTATAGAGATGCCAAAGGTCCGGTGGCTTCCCCTTCCCATGGGGTTTGTGGCCGGCAGCTCTCTAAAGCAGAGCGATGCCAGGGAGAGCAGCCTCCTGGGGCAGTTTGGATAGGGATACTTGGGAGATCCCCAAAGCACAGAGATGCACAGAACAGAGGTTGAGATTCATCTGGCTGATGTCAGTGGAGGCGGTGCATTTGAAAGTGCTTGTTTTAGGAAAGAAATTCTGGTTGCAACCTACCCCTCCCAGGTGTATTGGCACAGGCCTCCATGGGGATCTCGAACCCAGCCCCCTGGGTCACAGTCGCAGCGAGGGTAGCATTTGCCCCATGGTATTTTGCCATCTGTGCCTCCTGGGCTTCAAGATCAGTGGCTCATGATGCGACTGTTGCTTTAGTTGCCAAGATGTTGGCCCCAACCACGGCAGAGCTAAACATAAGCAAGCTGGCGATGCCCTTCTGCTGCTTTCTCAGCGCGGCATTCAATACAGTGGTTTTAAAATGATAACCAAGATCCGTCCCGCCCGCGTGCCGCTTTCTGGTCAAGCGCTGCAAACGGGGCTAGTGCGCGGCAAGACGGACCCGATTTGGCAACACCATGAAGTCACTGAGCTTGAGTGCCCATGCGTGGCAGGTGTGTCTTTAGCACAGTAAGACACTCTTGCTGCATTGACACAGACACCCTGATGCATGTGTTCACAGTCTGACACCCCCCCCCCTCCACACACACTGTTCTGTCTTGTTGTCGGATATACACAGCTACAAAAACACATTGCTCGCTTTCTCTCAAACGCTCAGCCAAAGCCATTTCTCACTCACACTCTCCAAAATGGATACGCCCTTTAACCTGACAACCCCAAACATGCTTAGACTTGTTTATGCTACACTGATAGACACATTTGCCACACACGCAACTACACAACTAACCCCAATGTATGTGTGCACACGTGCAAACGCCTCAAAACACAGCCCCCTCCCACCCTGAAACTGGCAAGCAAACACACACACACACACACACACACACACACACACACACACACACACACACACACACACCCACACACCCCCCTACCCGGCGATTCCCCATCAGTGGGTTGGCTGATGCAGTTCTTCCCGGCAGACCAAGTCACTACATTTAATGCAGGGATGCCCAGAAATTTTCATATTTGGGAAGCGTGTGTGTGTGAGACAGTGTGTGATTGTCACCCCTTGTGGGATCCCATTCAGGGCCCTTCCCCGTCATAACTCCCCATCGGTGTCTTGAGTCATGTCTGTCCCCTCCTCCCCATCATACCCCAGAAAAGTTGTTTGCAAGGTCTAGCTCCCAAATCCCAGGCGGCTGGCGGCCAGGAGCAGCTCCGACCTGCTGGGGCTGCAAATTCAGCGCAGCAGCTGCCACCGCCTGGGGAGACCAGGGCAGGGATGGTTTTTTATGATCTTTCTTTATTTATGTGTTCAATGTGCTGTCATCACTCGTATAAATGTAAGAGAGAGACCGAGAGTTTATAGCTTGCTTAGCGCTGGCCGCCGGCAGGTGACCGGCAGTGTGCTTAGCCTCCCATGCACAGCTCTGCGGCTGCACCTCCAGCCTGACTGGAAATATGTCCTGCCCTTCTCGTCTCGGCTGCTGCTGGTACCTACTTTCCTAGGCCTGGCCAGCCTCCTCGGTCCTGACCTGCAGCAACCTCTGCCACTGCAGTCCTGGGTCCAGTGATTTCCCTACACCCCCCCTTCCCACACACCCCTGAATTTCCCCAACACCCCCCCCCAGTTTTGTGAACTAGTTACATGCCAAGTTAGTGACACCCCCCCCCCCCAGTAAATTCGACACCCCCCCCCCCCTAATTTCAATTCCTGGGGAGGCCACTGCCTGGGCCCCTCCTCCAATGACTGGACCCAATGCATCTCAGTCCTCACCTGAAGTGCCCCCTCCTCTTCCAGGCCTGGGCTCCCTCAAATCTCTGCCTACTTCAGCCGTTCTACTGTGCCGCACTAGCTGCTATTCCAGCCCCGCTTCCTTCCTTCCCTGGCTTTGCTAGTGCACCTCGATCTGGATCTGAAGTTCCCCCTCCTATTTCAATCCTGCCTCCCCCACCTCTCTGCCCAATGCAGCTGGTTTGGCCTGCAGCCCTCCTGCTATTGCATTTCTCCTCGCTTCTCCTGGGCTTCACATAATGCATCTCCTTCCTGATCCTGCACTACATGCAATCCGCCCTCCACTCCAACCATACTGAGCTTGTATCTACACTCAGTCAGATATCCTGGGTACGCTGGGCCCCAGGCAGCTGCTGGCGTTATAAGCACCATGTCATCTAGACCTGCCCAGAGCAGATCCAGACCACACACTGGCTTAAGAACACCAGTGGTCTGTCCACACTAGCCATCCAGTTGCTGGTACCAGCACTTGCTGCATCAGTGCGACAGCAAGAGTGGTTTTCTTTCAGGGTAGATGAGGCTTAGCTGGCAGGCAGGCAGCCCCATCATTCCCCCCACACCATGGCTACCTGGCTTTGCAAATGAACCTCGCTCCGGAGCTGCAGCTCCCAATGCGCCTCCCAAGTTGGGACAGTCCCAAACTGCCATTAGTGCTGTGGAACAGGAACAGTGTTAAGCTGGGAGAAGGAGCCACATGGCAGGAGAGGGGGGGTGGAAATCAGGGCCAGACCCTCCGCCTCTATAAATTGTGCGTAGTATTGATATTTCTGGTAGCACCTAGCGGCCGTAACCAAGATCGGGGTCCCACCGTGCTAGTTACGGTCCATACATAGAGGCTATGTCTGCACTGTAATCAAGGGATGTAATTGCAGTACGCGTTGGCATACCTGAGCTAGCTTTAATCTCGCTAGTTTATGTACCGATAACCGTGCAGTCACAGCAGTATGGGTGGGATGTAATTGCTCAGGGTCCCGGGTGAGCGTTTATAGCCTGCGCCGAAACTGCTGCTGCTGCAGCTTCACTGCTGTTGGTACCGCAGCTGATCAGATGAAAGCAAACTTGGGTTTGTCTGCATGTGCTGCGATCCCACCTCCAATGCCACTGCAGACAGCCCCAGAGTGAGAGACTGTCCCTGCCCTGAGGGCCTTAAAGCCTAAATGGACAAGACGGACAAAGAGCAGAAGGGGAAAGAGACACGGGGGTGTGGGTAAGTGACCTGCCTGAGGTAATACAGCAGCTCAGTGGCAGAATTTGGGAAGTAACCCAGGTCTGGTGAGTTCCAGCCCAGCGTTCAATCCACTCAGCATACTTCCACTGAGCTGCACTGATTTACACCCGCTCTGGCGCCGAAGATGCTAATTCCTCAGGCGGGATCTGTTCTGCTTGCGTTCGCCAGCACTGCCCGTCTGACGCAGCTCTTACCGTACTCAGCCCCACTGACAGGGCCGTAATGTCTCACCGAGGCTCATTCCCAGCAAAGGTTGTTTGTTTGTTTTTTCTATCCAGCAGGGTTTGCTCGTTGCAAGGTTCTGAAATATGCATTTAATTTAGACCTAATGAGGACATTGTCTCCTAGCGAATGAAATGCATTCTGGCCTGCCACCCAGGACAGGCCCACGACTGGAAGAGCAGAGATGCTACAGGTCAAGGGTGAGATGCATTGGGGCGGGGGAGGGTGTCTGCTGAAAGGGCAGGAAAGAGATGCTTTAGATGCAACCCAAGATGGCAATAGCACGCTTGCTTCAGTGAACTAGCAGAGTTGTTGTGGGTGATTACGGGCCCAGTCCTGCAAATGCTTCCATGTGAGAGTAACTTCACTCATGTAAGCACGTGCCTATTGGCTTCAACCAGGCCACTCTCATGAGTAAAGTTACTCAGAAGTGTAAGCTTTCGCAGGGTCAGGTCCCTAGACTGGAATAGCTGGGGGGTACTGGATTGAGGTGTATTGGTGGAGCAACGTGGTGGACCATAAACGGGACTTGGAATGGGTGTTGCAAATAAGGACATATGAAGTATTCGCAGAGCTGTGTGGTGCCCCGGGCTGGAAAAGCTGAGGTACTGCAGGTCAGGATGAGGGCGCATTGGCGGAGCTCTTGTTCGGACCAGGGCTAAAATAACAAAGAGGATGGCAGTGGATCAGGATTAGAAATGTGCAAAAGTCCTAAAAAAACCAAACAATGTGCCTGCTATATTGCGAGAACCCCGTTGCCTTGTCGTGTGGGGCGATTTCGTGCCAGTCAGATGTTCCCATTTCTGGGAAATTCTACAAAATGGCTGGTTTCAAATGAAAAAAAAATGGCCAAAGCCTCAAATCTCTTCCCTCATTTTTGCTGAGTAAAGGGCCCATTTTGAAGTAAAAAAACCAAAAGCAAACTCTGCTAAGCACTTTTGGGGACGCTCTGGGCTCTAAAAATGTGGGTTGCAATTGCTGTTAGCTGGAGGGAACTCGGGGTCTATAGGACACAAGGCACAATATTTCCCAGCGCCCCTGCTTGGAACAGCAAGTCAGTGGTTTGGAAATGAACAATCGGTGGCTGCTTCCAATTCTAAATGGGTCTGGGATTAAAAAAGAAGACAGCAAATGCAGTTAGGTGGAGGAGGCTGACATTTCCTGCAGGGGAAAGATTCTGCCTAGCCAAGGAATAGCTTTTGATGAAAAGGCCTGAAGAGTCAAGACCCAGCCGTCCCCTCCGGTTACCCAGTCAGAGCAGTGGGAACTTGTTCAAAGCCGCTGCACAAATAAACTCTAATAGCTTTCCTCTCAAATTTACCTTATTAGGGGGTTCGTTTGACTGGCATTATGATGATAAATGAAAAACGCTTTGCACCATTACGCCGGGCGCTAATGCGTAGTGGGAAGAATTTCTACTCATTAACAAAAAGAGCGAACAGCCGAGAGGAAGGTGATCGGTTTGTGCAATTGGACTAAGCTATTTGCATGCAGCTGGCTGGCTGCCTGCAAGAGACACTGGGTCTCAGATGCTGCCATGACCATCTACGGTTCTGATACCCCACCCTCCTCTTGCCTCCCAGCGGAGGATCTCAATGCACCTTGCAAACATTATCAAGCCTCCCCCTTGCTGTGAGGATGGCAAGGGTTGTCCCCATTTTACAGCTGGGGACACTGAGGCACAAAGAGGGAGATGAGGGAATGAGTCCGTGGCAGAGCTGGCTAGGGAACCCAGGAGTCCTGGCTTCCACTCTCCTGCTGTAACCATTAGATTCCGTTCCTAAGCACAGTGCGGCTGGAAGTTTCCGAGAAGAATCATTCCTTTCCCCTCCCTCTTTGCTTATCTGGGCTGTAAGCTGTTTTGGGGCGGGAGCTGTCTTTCCCTACATGTATGTACAACACCTAGCACTGATCTCCGTTGACGCCTGTAATGCAATTAAAAGTACTAATACCAGCTGACCAAACACTGATGCCCCTGCAGCCTTCCATGCTACTAGGTTTCACTCACCCCCTCTCCCACTTCACCTCTGCGCCTGCGGCCCCGATTGCTCTCCTACCTGCCCTGGTAGGAATGAGGCGTAATTCCACTGACTTAATGGAGCTGGGAGAAGCGCGCCGGGCCCGTAGTGTGAAACGCTGTTAGCACTAAGGCGGGAGGCAATGGAGCGCTTGGGCCAGAGGCTCCGGCGAGCCTCGTCAGCCGGAGAAGGAGTTCCACCATCCGGAGTGTTTCTTTAGGTTTATAGCCGTGGAGCAAATTGAGTTCAGAGGGTCGCTATTACTCCCAGCTGCTGCGACAGACATCCCTAATGCACCATACGCCGGCTTTCTCGCAAGCCGCAGCTTCCTTTTTATGAGGTGCTGTCACTCTATTATCTGCCTCCGAGTTGGTCTTTTAGCTCTTTAACCTCGTGAGAAGGGAGTGGGGGACCTCAAAAAATAATAATAATGGGACGCTGGCCAAACTGAGGCTTTTCATCCTCCGGAATGTGGCCGTGACTGGGAGCGAGGTGCGAACTTTTGCTTGAAAGGGGACAGCATTAGAAAGGGCACAGGCTGGCCTGCGTGCTGATGGGAGAGAGGGCGTGGGGGCAGGACTGGCTTCTGAGGTCCTTTTTGGGGCGGAGGGACAGAGGCTTCGACAGATCAGAGGCAGTCGGGATCAAACGGAGGCCCATAGCCGTCTATGCCGGAGCCCTGCAAAATGCTTTGGCCTTCTCCTGTGTGACCGATGCCGGCTGAGGAAGGTGGGGAAAGGCAGGGAGATGATGCGCGTCAAGAGGAGAGCCCATTAGCAGGCTCTGAGGGGTTAAGGAGGGCCAACCTGGAAAACCACCTCAGAGGGAGAAATGTCAGCTTGGCGGGCAGGGGTTATTTCTTGGTAAGGTGTGACCCTGGCCTAGCAATTACCAGACACGACTCGGCCTGCTGCTGCAGGACAGCCGAGCTGCTCTGTGATCGCCTATGTTTGGCGGCGGTTGGGATTTTTGGTGGTGGTGGTTTAACATTGTCTGGGGATAATACGAATTGTCGAGCTATCACTGCAGAGGGGATTAGAGGGGAGAGGGACCTGAGAGCCAGGCTTGAAATGGGCTGTTTGGTTTATGTAAGAGGAGAGTGGTTGGCTGGGCCTCGTGCATCTATAGTTCTTTCCAGGACCGGGTCGCAAAGCGTTTTAAAACCCTTTGTGAATGAAGCCTCATTAGGCTTCTCTGAAGTGCATTGCGGATGGGGAAACTGAGGCAAGACGGTTCAGGGTCTTGTCCTGGGGTCACGCAGGGAGGACACAACCCAGGAGTCTCCCGTTAGATTGCCTCTGGGATCTAGGCAGGGCTGAAGAGAGACAGGGACAGGGGGTAGCTATTGCAATACAGTTCCCATTCTGTTCCTTCTCGGGACGCGTGCCGACCCCTTGTGGCGGTATCAGGCCTGCAGGCTAGCCTGGGGAATGAACAGCCAGGAGAGAGCCGTTGAGCCTGGGCCCTGCCGGCTGAATGCTACAATGGAGCCTGAAAGGGCTAGGGATGGGCTTGGACTAAGTCGAAGACTAGGCTGACATTTGGACGAGTCGCCTGGCTTTGTGGCTGTATAATGGGCTGAACCAACTCCTTCCGCCCAGCCAAAGACACCGAGCTTCTCTGCCGTTCGCCTCTGCACCAGAGCCTTCTGGCCCTGCAGGGGCGTCTGGAACATGAAGCCAGCTGGGCAGTGTGGAGTGTTTGCCCTAGAAACCCGCTCCCCTGCTTGGCATTGGGGGGGCTAGTACATTATTCGGTTGGGAGCCCTGGGCTGATCCAAACCAGAGTGCCGTAGAGAGCGGGGAAGGGGCAGCTGGAGGAGAGTCCTGGAGAGAGAGTGTGTCTTGTCTAGTCAGCGATGCAGAAAAACAGCAGTGACCGCCATAAACTCAGCCCACTGGCTATCCCGTTAACTCGTCCCAGAAGCCAGCTGGGAAGGTCTCTGTCGCCGCACGCTGGGGCGACACTGGGCTTTTGCTCAGCGCTGTCTCCCACATGACAATCCTCTGTCTCCCTGCAGGATACTGCAGCCTGATCTGCTGCAGAGGGCGTGGGGCGGCGTGATCCTGGTAGTGCAGCGGCAGCATTGTTTCACCAGGGATGTTACAGGGGATAGGTTGGAGCAGGATGGGTCCCTCCCTTTGAGACCTAGCATAGCACTTCAGCAATGGGGGTAACACTCTCCAGGGGAGAATCTCTGATCCAGCGGGCTTTCTCTATCTCTTCACTACTACGAGCCCCGATGCACCGTATCCCTGCAGGGCATTGCCACCCGCTGCATTGTACTGCTGTAAATCAGTGTCACTTGCCCCCCCCGGGCACTGTTGCCAGGCAGGATACCACAGGGGTGCTGCCGATCGGACACATTCTGCATCCGTCACAATGCAATCGTTCCCTGCAGTTTGCTGCAACCAGCAGAAACGGTGCGGCTGTGAGAACTGTTGTGTGATGCTGGATACTCTATTATACATATCCGCAGCAGCCCAGTGCACAGTGCTGCAGGGAGCTGGGAAATCCCGTTGGCTCCGATGGTATATATCCGCTGTGCACATCTGCTTTTATTGCCACTCCCCCATGGGTCTGCAGATGATGTCACCGTGGATGAGAAACTTTCAGCCACAAGTTCCTCCAGTGAGCTCTGGCGGTGGCTGCAGCCAGCACCATAGGGCTGTGGTGACATCAATGTCGCTCTGTATCCCGAGTCCTACCAAGAATTCCAGTTGCAGTTAACCTTTGGGGTGCTGGCTGACACTTGCCGCTGCGAAAGGCATAGCTCTCTAGAAGTACTGGAGCTATTAGAGCCTGTTGGGAAAATGCTAATTAGTTTCCAGGGACATTTTTGAAGAAAACAAAACAATGTTTCTGTGCTTTGAAATTTTTCATGGAATCTGTGGGCTCAGTTTATTTTCGCTGAAATGGAATGTTTTGTGTTGATTCAATTGGAAATGAAAAAAATGCCAGTGTTTACCTCCCCCTTGCCAAAAACCATTTGTCCCTCTCCTCTCTCTTCCTTCCCCCACTGCCGGGAAGGAAAACCCAAAACTGAATTTTTCTTCCTTTTTAAATGCAGTGGAAATGAAATAGTTTTGCTTTGATGAAAAATTTGAAGTGATGTGATTTTTTTTTTTTTTTTTTTTTTTTGCTTCCCTACCTTAAAATGTCTATCGTTCAAAAAAGCCGTTTTGGGTTGGAAAAATCTGCAGTGGAAGTAATTCCACCCTGCTGGAGGAGCTGCACTGGTGTATGCGAAAGGAGGATCTGGGCCCATCTGTGCTGAGGGCTGAGAGATGAGGCTAGGTCTGTCTGCAGCCTGGTTGGGAGGGGTCCCATCAGCTGAGGAACAAGAGAGGATCAGGTTTCTTTGATGGAGTGGCAGCAAGGAGATGCCTGCAGCCAGGCACTTGTCTTGGGGAAGAGCTGGCAGCTGAGACGTAGGGAGTGTTGGGGCTAGTAACAGGGAGCTGGCATAAGGAGAGTTGGCTAAAGAGGGGCGGTAGCGGGAGCGTTGTCAGGTTTGGGGAATGGGGAAAAATCAGTTGAGACGGGGATTGTCAGGGTGGTGGCATTTTAGGGGAGAGTTGTGACAGCAGTAGGCACCGATGAAGCACTTGGAACTCTTGTGGAGGGGCTGGCCAAGACGGTTGGAAAGCCAGGAGAGGCTCATGTGCCCTGCTATAATGCTCTCGGCATCCTCCAGATGGATACGACCCTCTGCAGTGCCTCAGTGAAGCTCTCTGGGGAGGTGGGGAATGTGGGTTTGTGACAGGGGCTGGCTGGACAGTGGCGAGAACGGTGTGTAAAAACATCTTCATTTTCAAAAACGTTCACCCCCCATTTCCAAGTGCCCCTATTCTTGATGAAAAAGTGTGTTTAGTTTTTGGGGTGGGGTTTTTTTGGTCTTTGTTTTTTAAATTTTTCCTCCCACCGTCCCTCCCCTTTCCAAATGGACGGGGAAAATGAAGTTGGAAAAAGGGCGGGGAACACCAAAAAAGGATGAAAAACAGGTTTACATTTTTTTAATTAAAAATGTTGAGACCCTCCAAATTTTCCACTAAATGTTCATTTGAAAAAAGAAGCTTTTTTTTTTTTTGCTGGGGGGGAGGAGAGAAAGGGTGAAGTTTCAAATAAAATATTTTGATCACCTCCACTAATGAGATTAAGGGAATTGCCAGACAGAACCATCTGCCTAGTCATTTACCCCAGAAACCCCTCCAAGCGTTTGACTACAGCCACATGCCTCCGTGAACTGGCCTCAGAGAGAATCCCCCTCAACACGGCCTCCTTCACATACATTTCCTTCCCACGGCCTGAGTAGATCCATCCCCAGCCCCCGGAGTGGGCTCTGCTGAGATCCCCTGTGCCAGTCTGCTCTGTGAGCTATGGGCACAGGGAGGACTGCTAAGCCCGTGGGTGCCAAGCCAGCGGTAGGTGCCACTCCCTCAAATTTAGCCCAGGCATCCCTCCATCATGCCGGCTGGGAAGGGGCTCCAGCATTATGGGCCAAGAGGGAGATGGCTGACCACTCCCCATTGCCCCCGTACTGACTTCAGCGCCTCAAAAGTGGGGGATCATGGCCCCCTGTTTAAAAAGGGGGGCACTGGCCCTTTGCTCCCCCTGTCTCTAGCATCCATGCCCTGGGCAGGGGGGCAAAGAATGTGACACACACAAAGAAGACAGTTAGAAATTTTCCTAACACAGCAAGCTGTTCACCTGCCACTCCGGCTCTTATTGAATTAAGGAGTGGGGGTGGGTTAGGAAGCAATCCATTCACTCCCCATATGCTGCCTTGGTCAGGCATGTAGCTGGCTCAATGCTATGGAATATGTAGGGAAGGGTAGGGGGAAGAGAGATAAATCCATCACCTAACAAGATAAGTTTCTTGTCCCTCCATCTGTTACTGCTGTGTCCTTATCTGGGATTGCAGCATGGCTGCAAGTGATGCATCTTGTGTCAGGTATTATATTCCAAACTCATATGAATGAATTTTCATGCCTGCAACAATCCATGATCTGGCCACAGCCTCCGCTACACTTGTCCTAAGGCACTGACTGTCTCATTGCATTTCCGACTCCGTTGAATCCCTGGAGGAGGGGGGAGCTGGCTGGACTGCTGCCGATCAGCGGCATCTGGCTGGCTTTTCTTGGCCCCGCTCCCTCTTTGCCATTCTGACCAGCTCGCGCTATGACCTGCTGGCTTTGGAGGCATCAAGCAGGCTCAGAGCCAGCTCTTGGTGAGGCAGCAGCATAGCCTGGGGCAGGAACTGGAGTCAGTTCAGTCTGTAGATGGCAATGGTGCGAGCGCATGCAAGCGCTATTGACAGGGATGGGAAAAACAGCTCGGGTAGGGAACCTGGGTTTAGTATTAATAGCAGGGGATGAGGAGTCAGGACACCACTATTTTCTTCTCCAGCACTTCCACTCTGTGGCCTCTTGGGAAATCCCTTCAGCTCTGTGCTCATTTCCCCGCTTTGAAAGGGGGATAATATCCTGATCTGCCTCGCAGGGGGCTTGTCCAAAAAGCACAAAATAAAGAACTCTGGTCAAAATAATGAGCAAAATGAGACAACCGCTCCCCAGACTTCGTACCAAACCCCACAACTTTCAGCAGGCTGGTAAGAGTTTGGATAGCTCCCTACAGTTAGCTGTCCTTTCCACAGTAGCCTCCCGGAAGCAACAGCCACAAAATTATCATGGTGCGCCCAGTCCAACCACAAGCAGGATGCCTCAGAATCTCACAGAGAAAGCTTGGTCTTGGGAGACTTCCAGCCCAATCTTACAGGCCAGGGACTTTTAGATCAGGTTCGCAGCAAACATCAAGAGCCAGGTCAAAGGAGCTCATGGTCTGATTTTCGAGCATAGGGCGTCCACAATCCGGGTCAGATTCTCCAAAGAGACTAAAATACAATGTGCTGGGCTCTTCTGACCATGTAGCCCTGAGAGCTTCTCTGAACTAAACTCAGTTTGTCCATCCCAGGCATTTCTGATAGACCTATCACAGTGGAACCCAAGGAGGGGAGGGATAGCTCAGTGGTTTGAGCATTGGCCTGCTAAACCCAGGGTTGTGAGTTCAGTCCTTGAGGGGGCCATTTAGGGATCTGGGGCAAAAATCTGTCAGGGGACAGTACTTGGTCCTGCTAGTGAAGGCAGGGGACTGGACTCGACCTTTCAAGGTCCTTCCAGTTCTATGAGATAGGCATATCTCCATATATATATATATATATATATATATATATATATATATATATATAAAATAACTACACAAATGAAGACCTCACTAATGTTACCCAAGAGAACCTCAATTCTCTGGCCTTCCATGATTTGTTAAGTCCCTTCCACTCCTTTATCTGGCCGTGGGAAAGATCCCAGCTTGTAGAACTTTCCCGATTATTTACGTGAATAGGGGGTTGGATGGAGACGAGGAGCTTAGTTTTCCTCTCACAATCGGGAGTAATGCTGGTCAATTCAACAGCATTGCCATAGCATGATATTGACGGAAGAGAGAGGAGAATCAAGCCCTATGTTTATTTCTCTTTATTTTTAACCATACACACATTTACTGCTGCTCGAGATATTCCTCCAGGTAGGGGCATTGCACAGCTACGGAGCTTTTACACGCTGAAACTTTAATGCCTATAAATCAGCAGTAACCACATATATTCGACTGAATGAATATCAGACTAGCTGCCGTGCTTTGCTTTAAGACGTGCTTAAATACCATTAACTTTAATAGGACTTAAGCATGTGCTTTGCTGAATCCTGGCCATGAGGGGTGACGGTTACAAAGGGGGCAGGATGTGTTTTTTTGGGGTTCATTTTATAAAAAGGACCTCACTCATATAGGAGATGATAGGCCCCCCTTCCACATAGGGTGCCTCGAATAGGCTGACCAGACAGCAAGTGTGAAAAATCGGGACAGGTGGTGGTGGGGGTAATAGGCTCCTATCTTAGAAAAAACCCCAGATATCGGGACTGTCCCTATAAAATCGGGACATCTGGTCACCCTAGCCCCAAATAAAGCTCTTGCATACATATTTCAGGCACCTAATAAGTGGCTTGATTTTGCAATGGCTTCATTTTGAGATGGCCTGAATGTTCAACTCATGTGTACTTCAGTAGGGCGCTATGGATGCTCAGCATCTTTGCAGAGCAGGGCAAGGGTGTTGACAGATACCGGTGTAGGTGCCTAACTTTAGGCCTAGAACGTTGACCTGTGTTTCCAAGGAGACAAGAAGTTTTGCCGATGGCATCTCTCTATCCACAGCACTGCGGGTTGCTCTGTGGGGCCTGTCATTATAGCATCTCAATCTGTTCTTCTCCCTTCCCAGTGTTCTGTGGAGCTCTGCTTGAGGTACCATTCTGGGCTTCCTTCAACAGGGTATGCAACTGGGTCCTAAGTCGAGAGAGATGCAGACAGAGCAAAGCTGGGCCTGAGCCGTGACGTTCAGGTCCAGGTCTGAAGTTCTTCAAGGATTGGGCACGTTTGGAGCGGGACCATTGGTTCAGACTCATCTCTACACTAGATATGCATTTGAGGCTGGTAAGCACAGACTGCATATTGAAAGAATTAGAAACTCTGCCTCGGAATTAAAATCCAGTTTGGGATGGAGGCTCATCTCTTTAAAGGACTGAAACTGGCCAGGTCTCTGTTTTGTGTTTCTTTGTTGTGTGGATAGCTCTCCCCAGACATCAGGGGTAGAGAGGAAGTATTTAGGGTGGCCTGAGGAGTCAGTGGGGAAGCTAAGAAACATCGGTGCAGAACTTCAGGAAAATCTTCCTGGTGGTGAAATCTCTGACTGTGGAATTGTTTCCCAGGGGACAGGAAAGACTTAGCATCCCAAGAACAAGACTGGACAATCTGCTGGTGGGAACAGGGCTGTGTTAATCCTTCAGGAGATGGACTAGGTCATCCAGTCTTTTTATCTTTCTCGTGTCCCTTTCTGCAATTTCATCCTATTGTTCCCAGTAATAGGTATCGCTGGATTCTAGGTGTTTCTAAAGCAACCATCACTCAGGTGATAGGTACGTTTTGTCTGTTTAGTTATAGCCCCGTGAGTCAGATGAAACAAATTGCACTCCCTCCTTGCTGTCCACTGCTTAAGGATGGGAATGCAGAGTTTTCCGCTATTATTATTAGCCATTTGTATTACAGGAGTACCATAAACCCAGTGTGAGATCAGGGGCTCATTGTGCTAGGTGTGGTGTACACCTGGTAAGGGACAGTCCCTGTCCTGGAGAGCTTATATAGTCTTACTAGACAAGGTATGCAAAGGGTGAGAGAAAGGAAGGATGTTCATTTCCTTTTACAGGTAAAGAAACCGAGGCACAAACAACAAGGCCCAGATTTCTAAGTGTTCTGACCTCACAACTGGGACCAGATATTCAAAAAGAGTTCAGTTTCCATTTTGGCACCAAAGTAAGGCCAGATTTCCAACTGTGCTAAGAAAGTTGGCTAGTTATTTAGGTGACTCCATGGGAGCAGAGCTCTTCTGAAAATCTGGCCTCAGGCCATTTGCCCACGGTCTGTAGCAGAGCCGAGAAGTGAACCCAGCATTTTTTCCCAGTGACTTAACCACAAGACCTCCTTCCTCCCTTTTCCAGTACATCATTCAACCCCTTTCCTTTAGAAGTAGATACCACTGTACATCTCTTTCCATCTTGAGTTGGGGAGGGGCTGGGTGTGGGAACTGACCTGAGCTTGCACTACTGACAGACAGTTTGCTTTGGCTAAAATAAGATCTGACCTGTACTTGAATCGAACCCTGAGCCTTTTCAGTCATGATACTTGGCCCTTCTATACAGGGAAGACAAAGCACTGCAAATGGATGAAGCCTCACAATGTGCCTGTCAAGCGGGTGGTGTTAACGCCACTTTAGTGATGGAGAAACTGAGGTGCAGAAGGATGTAGTATCCTGGCAATCACACAGTGAGTCAGGGGCAGAAGCGGGAATAGAACCCAGGAGTCCTAACACCCAGTCCCATACTTTAAATCTTGGCCTCTCATCTGGATTCAATGGGAGAGCTGAAGCACTGACATTTTTTGTTGTAGTTGATGTGACTGGGGCAGGTGGACTATCCTCCGTGGCATTAGGATGAAGACTGCTCATCTCATGTAAGTTGTGGTCTAACCCTGGGTCTTGGAAGAGGACCGGGGACAGGACCCTGGGCCCATCCGGTTGGTTTCAGTTGTGGGTTGGTCTGAATGTTAGTGACTCAGTTTGATCTTTAAAAAACCTTTATGAACCAGGCGTTTGAATTCCAGAGGCACGAACCTTTCTGAGGTGAGAACCTGGCCGGCCTGGGTGAGTCTGGCTGCACGTGTGCCCAAAGCGAGACTCCCCCAAAGCGAATTCATAGCGGTGCAAAACCCAGGTGTGCTGAAACCAGAGAGCAGCTTCCCACCACGCTTTCCTCCCTGCTGGAGTCTGAATAAAGACGCTATTTTTATTTTCCCTTCTGTTTAGCCCCAATGGGTTTAACCCGTCTCTGCGGAGGCACCGAAATCCCAGCTCTAATTTCAATTAAGAGCGCTTTCTCTCTTGCAGCCCAGGCTGGGGGTTGGAATCCATCCTTAATCCCTATATTAGCACTGATTCATCTCTTTCGCGAGCATTATTATTGGTGGCCCCAAGGGAAGGGGAGGGAGGGGTCTTTTGAGAGGATAAATACCATTTGTTTGTGTTTGTGTTCGCTTCCACGCCGCATCCTGATTACATCCCGCGTTTTGACACAACAATTATTATTAATTTCCCCGCGTCTGTGCTCGGATTCTCACCAACACAAAGGGAGGATGACGGATAATGTCAGGCTCGGTAATAGGGAGGGGGGGAATGGAAGGGGGGTAGGGGGCAGATGGGATATTATTAGATTCTAATGCTCTGCCTGGAGAAAGCAAGGTATTTCTCAGCAGATGCCGGTAGCAGATATTTATGTGCACGTTATCGGTGACACCGTGATTGTCTCAGGAAAAAAAACTTCCCTGTCCTTGCTCTGTTACATTGCAAATGAAAATATGTTTGGCAAACTGAGGCATGCAAAGTTAAGCCCTGCATTAATTTTGGGTGTCTTGTGTTTTATTGGGAACTGTGGGTGCTCCAGTTTGGAACTGGTCACCTGAAAACAAGACACCCAACATGAGTGGGCCCTTGGAAATCTGGATCTATACGTCTTCCCCAAGGAGTCCATGGCAGAGCTAAGGAGCGAACGTAGGAGTCCTGCCTTCTGGTCAGTTGTTCGAACAAGACCAGGCTGCCGCCTGTGTACCACCGCACTGTACAAAGACAAGATCCCCAACCCAAAGTGCTTACACTCCTATCTGGGAGAGAGGCAACCTACCGGGCAGCAGTCCAGGTGCTGAAAGGTCAATGTAGGGACATTGTCAGTGAGAAAATCAGACCTGTTTAAACCAGTTTGTAAGCCAGGAGCTCATCCCATTCTCTTGGCCAGGCTGAATTTGCATAGACTGGCCACGTTTGTTCAGCCATCCACGTGAGAGGCAGTGTGTCCTAGTGGATAAACCAAGGCCTGGGACCCGGGGGACAAAGGTTCTATTCAGAGCTCTGCCACTGGTCTGCTGGGTGACCTCAGGCAAGTCACTTCCCCATTCTCTGCCTCGGTTTCCCCATCTACAAGATGCGGATCGTGGTATTGCCCTCTTCTGCAGAGCCCTTTGAGATTGACTTGTTCACCTGTAGGATGTGAGGGTGGATTGTGTGGCTGAGTTACCTTGCGATGCCGTTGCATGGAATCCATGCCATGACCGCTTCAGGGGAGAGCAGGAAAAGCAGATGCCAGCTGCCCATATCTGGTGCCTGAGTGGTGAATACCAGCTTTTGGTCTCCCGGGATCTGGGTTTCACTTGTCCCCTAGCTCACATACCCAGAGAGATCAACATATCTCCGCAGTGCACACCTCCAAACTGTGGGTAGGAGCCATGTGCGTTAGCAGAGTCACCGGGTGGGGACCGGGATAGTGGTGGCAGCGGCCGGTCAGGATGGAGGTGCACTGACAGAGCTGTACGAGGCCTGGAAAAGGAGGCTTGCTGGAGGAGCGGTGTGGCGACGCATGAGCAGAGCTGGATGCTGGGGTGTTCAGGAGGGCACTGCAGGGTGGGGGGAACCAGCAGGGACACAGCACTGGGAGAGCTGTGGGAGCGGGTGCGGCGTCCGCTTGCGGACACGCCTAGTCCAACCCTACCTGCCAGCCCTTTATTCCTCTGAGCTTCCAATTAACCCCTAAAACAGGGGCCCCACTTCTGCTGCTTTGTCCGGCCCGCTGCAGCCGAGCGGCTCCGACCCCCTCCCCCTCGGCTCTCCGGCTGAAGGTAAAAACAAACTCTTTCTCCGTTTGAGGTCAGGGCTGAATTTTTATGGCTGTGCACGGTGAAGACATGAGAGACAGGCAGGGGGGACAACCCCGCCACTGCAAGCAGCAGGCATTTGCGCATGCAGAATACAAAGCGGGTACCTGCCTAATCGGTTAAGGATTAGCCAACGCTGCGGGCAGGGTTCTAGCTACACGTCCCTCAATTACGTTGGAAAGAGAAGCAGGGCTCTGTCCCTAGGCACAGCTCAACAAGTGTCTCCCGAGGGTTGGCCTGGGAAATCTGAGTTTCACTGAAATCACAGAGCAGTGATATCATCCTGGTGCTCGTTATGTGGTTGGTCTCTTTGTGTCTCCAATTTTTGCTTCTTTCTTTCTTTCTTTCTTTCTTTCTTTCTTTCTTTCTTTCTTTCTTTCTTTCTTTCTTTCTTTCTTTCTTCCTGCTGTGGCTTCTAGCGGAAAGCAAAGGCGACTAAAGAAGCCCATGCCTGCTGCAGGGTATGAGTCACTCCGCCAAAGCGGACTGGAGTGACTTCTATCCTGAGGCACGAAGGGCCCGGGGAGCCGGGCCCGTCTCTGGGCTCCGTCGTGCACTTTGCTTGCCATACCTGGCATCTACTGAAGGTTGCATGAGTCTCACTGAATGTGAATGAGCCTGCGGGGGGGATGGCGGGGGTTAGTTCCATAGAGGGTTCCGGGAGATTTTTTGGCACTAATGAAATCTCACTATTGTCAGACCACTGACAGGCGCTGCCATCCATGTTAATGCGCCTGCAGATGGTGTGTTGAGGGAGGGAGAGCCGAGCAGAGGAGAGAGCCGCTGTCTTTCTGAAAGATGCTCATTTTTAAGTGATGGTAGCACTGTGGGGAAGGGTGCTAGATTGCAGTCTCCAGGGCTGTCAAGACAGGTACAGCCTAGGCAGAAGCCAAGCAAGCTTCCCCGGCGCTGCCCCCGGCCTCTGTCCCTTACCCCGTCCACTCCAGGACTAACTCCGCATTTCAGCTCCAGTGACCCATTCAGCCTTTACCCTCTCTGCTCCAGCTGCTTATGGGCGAGGTGCTTTGTTTTGAGGCTGCCTGGGCTTGATCATGGGACTGGGAATCCAGATCTCCTTGGGAAGAGTTCTAGCCATGGCTCTGAAACGGGCACGATGTGTGACCTGGGGCAAGTTGTTTCTCCTCCTTTCTGTGCCTCAAGCCTCCTCCTGTATAACGTGACGGTGGTGCTACTTATCCCATGAGGGTGTTGTGAGGATCAACTAGCGAGGAAGATGCCCTGTTCAGTCACTCTTATATGGACACCACTCCAGAGAAAATCTTCTACTATGCCCATCACCAGAGTGTCCAAGCACCTGGAGCTGTATTGAAACCCACCTATGCAGTTCACGGTAATCCACTGATCAGTGTTCCATTGCTAGCCGCTTCCAGCCATTTAAAGCATTTAAATGCAGCTGCATTTAAAGCAGAACTATCAAAAGGAAGGTCTCCTATCCGTAACCCATCTAGGGGTGTCTCTCCCCCTCCAGGCACAAAGCTGCTCCTCTTGCTCCCTCTGCAGAAGAAAGCGGGAGTTCAAACGGAAAGATCAGTAAATAAAACAGAGGAACTAAATGGGGCTCCGTGTGTTTTCCCTCCCTGGATTCTGTACGTGCGGCATGCTGTGATGCTCGCAAACGGAATGGGGCTGAGAGGGCAGGTGAAATGGTTGGGCCTCTGAATCTTCGGGAAAGCATTGTCTCCTCCATTATAAATCTGTGCAGCCAGATTATGTGTTTAAATTTATTTTTTCTCATCAGCACAGATGCTGAGGCAGGTAATGGAGTCGCTCTGTGGTAACTCATGCATGAGATTAGCAGCATAGAAGGGGAACATCGAGAGTGTGTGTGTGTGTGTGTGTGTGTGTGTGTGTGTGTGTGTGTGTGTGTGTGTGTGTGTGTGTGTGTCCAGGAATCTGTGTGAGTGAGGGGGGAGGAAGTGAGGAGAAGATGAAGCAGAGAGTGTGTGTGTGTGTGTGTGTGTGTGTGTGTGTGTGTGTGTGTGTGCATCTGTGTGTAGCGAGACAGACAATGCACGAGTGTGAATAAGAGAACACACTGAGTGGGTGCAAGTGGAAGAGCATGGCTCTGGGTGGATGTCTGCATAAGAATAGCCGTACGGGTCCATTTAGCCCAGTATTCAGTTATCTGACAGTGGCCAAAGCCAGATGCTTCAGAGGGAGTGAACAGAGCAGGCAGTCATCAAGCAATCCATGCCCAGCTTCTGGCAGTCGGAAGCTAGGGGCGCCCAGAGCATGTGGCTGCATCCCTGATCATGTTGGCTAATAGCCATTGGTGGACCTATCCTCCAAGAACTTATAACTAGTTCTTTTTTGAACCCCGTTATAGTTTTGGCCTTCACAACATCTCCGGCAATGAGTTCCCCAGATGGTCTGTGCGTTGTGTGAAGAAATACTTCCTTATGTGTGTTTTAAACCTGCTGCCTATTCATTTCATTGGGTGACCCCTGGTTCTTGTGTTATGAGAAGGAGTAAATAACACTTTCACTTTCTTCACACCATTCAGGATTTTATAGACCTTTATCATATCCCCCCTTAGTCATCTCTTTTCCAAGCTGAAAAGTCCCAGTCTTTTTAATCTCTCCTCATATAGAAGCTGTTCCATACCCTTAATCATTGTTGTTGCCCTTCTCTGTTCCTTTTCCAATTCCAGTATATCATTTGTGAGATGGGGTGACCAGAACTGCCTGCAGTATTCAAGGTGTGAACATACCATGGATTTATATAGTGGCATTATGATATTTTCTGTTTTATTACCTCTCCCTTTCCTAATGGCTCCTAACATTCTGTTAGGTTTTTGTCTGCCACTGTACATTGAATGGATGTTTTCAGAGAACTATCCACAATAACTCCAAGATCTTTCTTGAGTGGTAACAGCTAATTTAAATCCAATTATTTTGTATGTATAGTAGGGATTTTTTTCCCAATGTCCGTTACTTTGCATGTATTAACACTCATTTTCATCTGCCGTTTTATTGCCAAGTCACCATTTTGTGAGATCTCTTTGTAACTCTTCACAGTCTGCTCTGGACTTAACTATTGTGAGTAGTTTTGTATCTGGAGATTTTGCCACCTCACTGTTTACCTCTTTTTCCAGTTCATGTATGAATATGTTGAACCGTACTGTCCCAGTACAGATCTCTGTGGGGCACTATTATTTATCTCTCTTCTTTCTGAAAACTGACCCTTTATTTCTACCCTTTGTTTCCTATCTTTTAACCAGTCACCAATCCATGAGAGGACCTTCCCTCTTATCCCATGACAGTATCCAGTCAGATCTATGGATCTGAGTTTACTGAGCCCAGCGGATGAAGGACTGAAGTGACCCTACTTTGCTTAAGAGCCTTTGGTGATTGACCCTGTCAAAGGCTTTCAGAATGTCCAAGTATACTATATCCATTGGCTCACACCTTCGTCCACGTGTTTGTTGACCCCCCTCAAAGAATTATAATAGTTTGGTAAGGCATGATTTCCCTTTACAAAAGCCATGTTGACTCTTCCTGCAACAAATCGTGTTCATCTATGTGTCTTATCATTCTGTTCTTTACTATAGTTTCAGCCAGTTTTCCCCATACTGAAGTTAGGCTTACCAGCCTGTAATTGCCAGGATCCCCTCTGGAGCCTTTTAAAAAATTGGCAACACATTAGCTAACCTTCAGTCATTTGGTACAGAAGCGGAGTTAAATGATAGGTTACATATTACAGCTACTAGTTCTGCAATTTCATATTTGAGTTCCTTCGGCACTCTTGGGTGAATACCATCTGGTCCTGGTGACTTCTTATTGTTTAATTTATGAATTTTTTCCAAAACCACCTCTACTGACATCTCAATCGTGGACTATTCCTCTGATTTGTCACCTAAAAAGAAAGGCTCCGGTGTGGGAACAATTCACTTAGCTTCTCTGCAATGGCCTTATTTTCCTTGAGTGTTCCTTTAGTACCTCGATCGTCCAGTAGCCCCAGTGATTGTTTGACAGACTTCCTATTTCGGATGTAATTATTATTTTTTTAATTATGTTTAGTTTTTGAGTCTTGGGCTAGTTGCTCTTAGTTTTTTTTGCCCTGCCTTATTAAACCTGCCAGAGTTTATGCTCCTTTCTGATTTCCTCGGTAGGATTTAACTTCCAAATGTTAAATGATGCCTTTTTGCTTCTAACCGTGTCGTTTACTTTATTGGTTAGCCATGGTGGCACTTTTTTGGTCCTCTTACTATGTTTTTTAATTTGGGGTATACATTTAATTTGAGCCTCTGTTATAGTGTTTTTAAAGAGTTTTTTCCATGTGTTTTGCAGGCATTTCACTTTTGTGACGGTACCTTTTTAATTTCCATTTAACTAGCTTCTTCATTTTTGTGTAGTTCCCCTTTCTGGAGTTGAATGCTACTGTGGTGGGCTTCTTCGGTGTTCCCTCCCCATGCCCCAAAGATGTTAAATTTAATTATACTATGGTTACTACTACCAAACGGTTCAGCTATATTCACCTCTTGGATCAGATCCTGTATTCCACTCAGGACTAAATCAAGAATTGACTCCCCCTGGTGGGTTCCAAGACTAGCTGCTCCAAGAAGTAATCATTTATTGTGCCTAGAAACCTGTGTGCATGAGTTTATGCAGGGAGGGGTTTATTTTAGCTCACTCACTGGACCCCAGCCCGTTCAATCTCAGAGTCGAGTAGCATATTCTCCATATCTGTTCCCTTCCTCACTAATGGCTGAGGGTGCACAGTGCAGGCTGCCTCTCGGCCCAAGCAGTTATGTGGGGGAGACGGCACCATCTACCCCATGGAGCCATTGTTCTTTACCAAAAATCCTGATTTAGATGGCAGGTCGAGGCCCCTGGTTCTGCTGAGACAACACCAGCACCTCTTCCAAGGTAGGTTGGGATTCCTTGTGCTGACGGACTGGGGCCTTCCGGGATATGTCAACACTGAGCGGGGGAGCCGCGGCGGCGGCAAGTCTGAGAGCCCAGGTCTACAGACTCCGGTTCATGGGGCTTGCACTCCAGGGCTAAAAGTAGCGGTGGAGCTGTTCCTTCCCAGGTTGGAGCTCGGGCTCTGAGACCCGTCCCCCTGGCCAGGTTTCAGAGCCCAGCTTCCAGCCCGAGCAGGAACGTTTGCCCAGATATGGTGAGCCCGAGTTTAGACTCAGGCTCTGAGACTCTCTGCCACTCTCTTTTTGCCGTGTAGACATTCCCCTGGTAGCCTGGCTTGCAACAAACTTACACAGTGCTTCCACAACAAGCGTGGCACAAGGCCACGACATCCAACTGAGTCCCTGTCCGAGAGAGAGAAGCCCTTTGACCCCTTCACTTTTAGAAAGCCACGGCAGTGGCCCATTTTGCTGCTTGATTAACAGTGTTGTTCCTACTTTGGTAGTGCTGGAGGCCCTAGTTGGGATCAAGCTCCATTGTGCTAGGCGCTGTACAAACATGGGTCCAGACTGTGCCACCCTTATTCCCAGTGAGAATTATCTTATTCCTTGAGTTGTCCCATTTGAGTTAAAATCTGGCCAACAGAGTAATGGTTAAGCGGACATGAAATCCCCTTTGCTGATTTACTATTTTGCTGGGGCGGTTGTTCCTCAGAAGCACGTCTCCAAGCGATTCCCTTTGGCTAGACACAGATCCACCCTGGGAGCAGGTTGGGCTGTGACAAATCTCTTCCGTCAGGTTTTGGCTTTGCCAAAGCAAAATCCCCGGGGATTCGGATCCTGGTTCTGTTTTCTCCAAACCCTCAGTGCTTGGGTTAGATGACCATTCCACCTGAGACGCATCTTTCCCATCGATCAGCCGTACCAAGAGAGGAGGCGAAGCTGCGGCTTGAGCATGTGCAGGCCTGCGTCCCCTCTTTTGCAAACCCTTAATTGGCTTGCATGTGAGACGGTGCTAATAAGAGCTTTCAGTGGGACTGCATGCTCTAGTAGACCCGGAGCGCTTCCTGCTCTGGCCAAGATGAGCCCAGAAGATCTACCTTCCTGCCAAATCCTACCTACCCGCTTTTTCTAGTGTTGGCAAACCTCCTTGCTCTCCTCCCAGGATCCTTCCCCCATCCCCACTAGCCCCCAGACTCCAAGCATGGCCAAAGCCCAGATCCAGGGGGTGACGTGCCAGGGCTGCGGGGATGGGCCTGTGCTGTTTTATCACGGTGAAAGGATTGGGAATGTTCTGGGTTTTCTGAGCCTAATGGGCTGAGAAATAGAAACTCACTCAGATGGCAATGGCCTCCCAAGCCGCTGTCGCTCTGCAGAGTTTATTCCATGGCCGTGGCTGCCTGGTGCCTCTCTGTCTCTCTCTATTCTCGGCCTCATCAGCCACGCTAGAGCCTCTTTGAATCTAGGCTCCCCCATCCATCTGTTCCCTGGCATTGATTTCTCCCGAGGCCTTCCCTGCAGGGCAGATGACAGGACCATGGCCTCTCTCCAAGTGGGTCAGGGTTTCGTATGCTGATGAGGTGGGCACTCTGGGTTTTCTGCATGTTAAAAGTTTAACTCCCGAGGCGCTGTACTTGGTGTGGCAATGTCTCGGGCCCTGCCGGGCACACCCCGTCATGGCGATATTGAGGTGTTTGCAAGGGGGCGAGAGCTGCTTTGGCAGGAGGGCTTGCAACTGGTGGGGAAAAAATCCTGAGTTTCCAGGCTGAAACGTGATGGTAAAAATAAGCCACGTGAGGGATTGAGCTAGTGTGAGTGCCAGTACAACTGGGACCTCGCTCCTCCACTGCACACTCTCTCTCTCTCTCTCTCTCTCTCTCTCTCTCTTTGCACAACCGCAGGAGGTCAGAAATGCTCTGCACTGCGTCATTTAACTCTTTTCCCCGCCCCTCTGAACATATCATCTGTCAGCGCGTTCGAGGAACAGTCCAGCAGCCCTAGAGCCGTCCCCTCCTCCAGGGGGCGTGCCGCTCTGCAGGGTGAATTCCCCTGAATGGTGCTGAGTTCCTGTTTCTAAAGGGACTCCCAACTTGATGGATAGGGGGAATTTTAGGTCTCCAAGAGTGATTCTGGGCTTAAGCCTGCAGTCTGAGGATCTGGGATTGGAAGGGAAGGCCTAGTGCTGGCTCTAGGTCAGCATTATAGGTGGGACACTTGAGTTACATGTCAGTCTTGGTGCAAAGCTCCCCAGGAGGTTGGGAGAGGAGGGAACTTTTGAAAGTGATCCAGCGTGGCTGCCGGGCTCTTTACTGAAATGTCAGTGCCATTCCTGATGAGCTGAGGCTTTGGGAACTTGCACAATGGTCTCAACTCGCTGGAGCAGCTTGGCCCTGCCTAGATCCTTCACCCGAAGGACCCTCTGCTGTTAAAAAGCTGCGGGTGGCTCCAAGAACTGCAGGTGTGTCATAGAGGGAGTGTGATCTAGTGGTTGAAACACAGCTCTTGGAGTCAGGAGACCTGGGCTTTGTTCCTAGCACTGCAACAAGCTTGCTGGGAGAAGAGGGGAAACCGTTTATCTTATTCTCTCCGTGCCTCACTTTCCCATCTGTAAAAGGGGGAGATGATGGATATTGGTATGGTGTATATCTATCTATGTATCTAAGGCACCTATGCTTGTGGTGTCTCAATACCTTGGGTTAGAATGGAGATGAGACAACTGGTTTTGATCGAATCGTCAGTTTGAACCATCACACTAAAATTGGGGCTGAACCCGAATCCCTGAAACTATTTGCAGAGATTCAAAAAAGTGAAGTCCGTTTTGCTTTTCGCTTTCACAGCTGCCCGTCAGCTTCCAAGTTCTACCCGGGGCTTGGTGGAACTAGTGAATCTGATTGGTCTGGTATTTCCAGCCCATACGGAAGCAGGAAGTACCAGACGATACTTTATCTGACAATAAAAGCTGTTGTTATGAAGTCACCTGCCCGCCAAAGGGTTAAGGCAGCATAGCCCAGTGGATAGGGCACTGCACTGGGCAGCAAGAGACCAGGCTTTGTCCCACCTCTGCCCCAGACCTGCCATGAGTCCTTGGGCAAGTTACTTTCCTTGTTTCTGCTCCCTCCCTTTGCTTCTTGTCCATTCAGATTGTAAGTTCGTTAGGCCTGTGCATGTACAACACTTGCCAATGGGGTACTCCTCTAAGCTGTGGCTGCTAGCAGCTATGGTAATAGAAATCACGTGGAAGAAAAAAATTCAGGACAATCATCTGATCCAAACCTGAACTCTGACGCTGCCCATAACTAAATATGAAGGAGGGTTGTCTTCTTCTCTAAAGCATGATCTGGGGGAGTAGCAATTGAGGCGTAGGTCAACTGCTCTATTGGCAAATCTTGTATCCTTTAAATTGAGGAATCCTACATTCCCTGCCCCCTTCCCCCCCCCCCCCCCCCCGCTTGCATCTTTTCATGTCCATTTTCACATTTAAATCTTTTCATCCAGCTCTCCACAGAAAAGATTTCACTGCTTCAGATGCTTCAAAGATTTAGGATTGCCTATCAATCCTAGAGCCTTCCTTCTAGGCAGCGCCAGGTCTTCAGCGGGAGATGGAAGGGAGGGGGAGCATGTTTTGAAGAGGGGCCGGGAGGGGAAGCAAGCGAGCCGTAGCTTTTTGTTCCCTTCTTTCTTGAAGGAAGCATTTTTTATCTCTAAATCTGTGTAATTGGGGCCCAGATACTCTGGTGATGAGTGCCTCAGAAACGTGTCTGCAGTAATAATCTAATATCTGCGTGTTAGAAATCTAATAATACCGATGCTTTCCCTAATAGAGCTCCTTTCATCCCAGGATAAAATGGAAGGAATTTGAGATGGAAAAGGCCTATTTAAGGTCATGCAGTTCATCTGCCTATGCAAGATCTCAAGGTGTTTTTACAGGCATTATATAATTTGAGAGCATTTCTGGTCAGGACTGTGACAGGGTGCAAAAAAGCTGACAAAGGCCCCCGATAATGGCCCGAATCAGTGCCTGGGGTGTTTTCACAGCTCGTTCTGCTCGCTGCAGTGACGAGGGAGAGAGCTGGAGTTTGTACTGACTCCAGAATCCGTGTCAGGACTGTCCTTTGCTAGGTTCCGACGGCAGGATTTCCATGAGCCCAGCCAAGCCAAGAAAGAGCCCTGCTCTGCTATCAGAGCCTGGGGCAGACTGGAGTGCCGGCTGCTGGATAATAAAGCATTGTCTTGCTTGTTAAACTGAGCCAATGTGAGCTGGAATCCCCGAGTGGGTCCTATGTTAAGCTGAGGCATCTGGTGGGGTAGGTCAGCGCCATCCCCATTGTGCCGGTGGGATAAAACAGGCACTGAGAGATGAAGAGATTTGCCCAATGACTTGCACAGTAAGTCAGTGGCAGGGATCGTAACAGAGGAAGGATGGTCGAGTGGTTAAGGCACCGGACTGAGCCTCAGGAGACATGGGTTCAATTCCCTGCTCTGCCACAGACTCCCTGTGTGAACTCGGGCCAGTCACTTAACCGCACTGTGCCTCGGTTTACCCTTCAGTAAAATGGAGAGCACACCTCGCAGGGTGGTTACGAGGGGTAAATTAATTGATACTGGTGAGATGCTCGACCCATATAGGTAGATGGAACCCAGGCATCCTGGCTTCCTGTCCTGTGCCTGAACCGATAGACCTTGCCTTGCCCCTGTTGTGCCTGGTGGCTTGTCCGACGCCTGGTTAACGCCGATGCCTGAGTTCTGGGACCACATTCCTGCCAGGGTGGAACGTATCGACGGCATCGGATTCAGGGCCGGGGCAGAGCAGGAGCTCGGGGAGCAGAGCACTAGCGACGACTCGCTGACTGTTAGGTGAGTGACTGCGGGTTGCAAAGGGTGTGTGCTTTGCCAGAGGAGAAATGAAGGGGCGGAATGGAAAGCCCGGAACCCAAGGCTGCTTCTGCTTCCCTGGGGCCTGCTCCGGATCGAGGCAACAAACACCTTTTGAAGGATTCCCACGGAAATCCTTCCAGATTGGGCCCAAAAACTCACCCTCAGGGAGGCCTCCTTAACATTGTGAGAGTGCTGCTTGCCAGTGAGCTCTGGAGCTGAGGATTGTGCTAGAGAAGGCAGAGGAAGGGAGGGGAGGGCAAGACTCTGCCTGAGAGTGCACCAGGCTGCAGCTGCTATACATTTTGGGAATTTGTCGTCTTGAGTTCGGGGCGGTGGGGGTGGGGGATGAACTCTGGGACTTGGAAATTAACAACATCTGCAGTGAGGTAGCCAGGCCCAGCGATTCAGTGGTCTGCTCGGGTCGTGGAGTGAAAGGCGAGGAGAAAGCATCTGTGCCTGGATCCTGACATCTGGCCTGGTGTGGATCATCCTCAAGGGAAGTGTCAAGCCCAGAGAGAGGGGAAGGGTGTGTGTGTGTGTGTGTGTGTGTGTGTGTGTGTGACACACACACACACACACACACACACACACACACACAATGATGGAAAAAGACTGGGTGGGGAGGAGAGGAGTATGACAGCTCTCTCCTTCCTAAAATATTTTTCGCTAGTCTGACCCTTAGAAAGAGGAAACATTATTTCCAAGCCTCTTTGTAGACTCTAAATATCCTGATCTCCAGGGGCAGGGTATGCAGTTTAATGGGAGCCTGATCATTCCATTTTCAAGGCTCAGCAAAACCTAAACAACTCTCTTTGCCAGGGCCCGGCTGGCAGGTGATCCAGCCAGCATGACATGGCAGCTGGGTAATCAATAGGAAATCTACGCAGGTAATGCAGAGGTCGGAAGGGGCTGTAAGGCACTTGTGGCGTCCGTGATGAAGGGAGGCCGGGGAGCCTGGCTTGCCGTCTAGCGTGCAGTGTCAGGAGAGCAGGGTGCAGATTTGATGCACTGGAGCTGCTGCTCTCCTTTCTGATGCTGGCTTCTCCCAGAGGGTTTCCAGGCTTATCAGGAGTAAGTGCCAGGCAGAACAGGTGGCCACACAGTGGAGCATGTTATTAGGGGCAGCAAAATGTTTAGTAGCTATTTAGTGTGCAAGTGATTCTCGAACAGGGAAGGGCAGGTGGTCTCAGTGTCCCCAGGGCCGGATAGCCCAGAGCAGGCACTCTCGGAGAGGGGAATTTAATAACTAAACACCCCCATCCCCACTGTGGTCATACGCCAACTCCATGGGATGGACACACGGCCCTTAACCCTTTTCCAGTCTGGTTCGGTTCTTGCACCAACCCTCATCACCGGAGTATCTGACGTCCTTCCAGCTGTGCACTGCGTGACACAGCTGAAGTCTGTTGTGTGCGGTTTGTTCTTTTCCCCAGCAGGAGGATTGTGTGTGTACAGGAGTGCAGCGTTGTGTTGGTGGGGTTCTGGTGGGATGGAAGGGGTGGGGAATGGACACGCTCCCTTTCCCCCTTGTCTGTTGCATTTGAAAATGACTGGATGGTTTAAAATGTGCATTTCTTGCTGGTGGGAGGCGCCAGCTCTGAGATCGTCTCTTTATGCCCAGAGCAGGTACGACGCATGCTCTGGCAGTGTGAGCTGCTCTTGGTTCCCCCATCAGGACGCCTCCCGCCCTGCTCTGGAAGGATAGTCTCTCTTCAGTCTTTCGCTTCATTGCTGAGAGTGCCAATCAGAGGGCCAGTTAGTGCTCAGTTTGAGTGTGATTTGGACACTTGTTCTGCTAGGAATTGGACTGAGAGCATGAAATAATTTCACACAGGCCACCAACCGGCAGACGGTAATGACCTTGCTGAGCTAGTCTGGAGTTGAGCCAGTGACCTAGAGGTGAAAGACCGTGTCCCCATTATCAATCCTCCAGGCCATCCCGACAGAGGTCCCTGAAGATGTGGATACAGGTGCCGCCCTGGTGTATGGCCATAAAGCGCTGAAAGGGTTAATGGAAAATGGAAAGTAAAGTAACTTACTGGGGCAAAGTAGGGGCCATCCTCTCCCACAATGCCTTGCAGATTTTGCTACAGGGAGCTGAGATGCACCACACACACAAAAAAGCAGGGGGTGGGGGAGTGAATAGACTAGAAAAAGAGAACGAAGTAGGATGGGAATGGAATAAAATAAGGCCTTTGAATCTTGGGGAAGTACTTACACAGAGTTAAAGGAAAGCACCAGGGGCTGATTAATGCCGCGTGGCCCGTGTATTTACTGCATGCGGCCACGATGGACCAGAAATCGGGCAGGTACCCGACAGCTCGGCAAGTGCACCTCAGCCTTGCCCTGGAGCACCTCCTGCGTCTCCAGCCCTGACGCTCCTTCCCAGCTCAGCCAGGGTGCTCCGGCGTGGTGAGGGCCGAGTCCGTTCCCACAGGATGCCAGCTGTGGGGTGGAAGAGAGCGTTTTGCAGAGCTGTGACTCCTGGGGGTTCCGGTAGCACTGAGGAGTCCAGGTCAGTGATCGGCGGGGCACGTGACGGAGGATACGAGTCTTTCTAGGGTTCATTTTCTGTTCTCACAGCAGTTGAGTAATCCAGAGCGGTGGGTCACGTCGTCCGAGGTCTCAGCTCGGGTGACGAGAAAGGGCAGCGTGGTAGGACCAGAGACCCTGGGGACGTCTTTGCCATTCTGCTGCAGATGAAGCTGAAGATGGTGGTGGTGTGTGTGTTTGGGGGGGAGCTTGGAGGACGTGTCTTTGTGGCTACCCAGCTGTCCAAGGGGCTCCTGGAAAGCGAATGCTGTGGCCCTATGGGGAACCTATCAGGTTTCCTAATGGGCCAATGCTGGCAGCGCTGGAGGAGAGGAGGGAACAAGATTTCTATCTGGATGTTTATTTCCAGGGTTGCACGAGTCACCCTGGTGGGGGAAAGGCCTGGTGGGGTCTGTTCTGGGTGATCGCACTGAAATGCAAGGTGATGGCCGAGAGGGAAGGGAAGATACCCATCATAAATATCCCCCCGGCGCTGTTTCTTTCTATGGGCTATAGCTTGGCATTTGTGTTTGGCCACGGGTGTGATGAGAGACACGAACTGTTCTGTCAACGCTGATTTCCTCTTGGAGTATTTTAGACCCCCCCCGCCCCCCAGTCCCCTTCTGCACAATCCTGCCCACCCAGCGGGATAGCACTACACGCAAGCCTTGCCAACCGCGCACGCTACCCTCCACCCAAACCACGCGCCCGCAGGAGAGGCAAAGGAAAGGCTCAGACAACCCGTCCCGGCCCTGAGAATTGCGGACAACCCGAAACACACGGAAAACAACAGTCACACTGGAACACGTGCAGGTCAGCACACCTGTCTGTTTGGAATAAACACCCCGCTGGGCCCTGAGGCACTTAGACACCATCACTCCCTCAATGCACAGCCGCCTGTGAAAGGCACACGCATGTCAAAATACACCCTCCAACACATGCCAACATACTCCTGCACATGCCCTGAAAGACAGACACCCACATTCTCTGTCTCCCTTGCTAGACCCTCCCTTCCTCGCTGCCGAAGATGGCCGCGTGAAATCTGCGGTGGGGGCATCGGCTTGATACCAGCTTCAGTCCAGAGCCGCTGTGAAATGCACAGACTGGCAGTGCTGGACTGCATACTAATGGGGCAAGAGCTCTGAGGGGACTGAGAACAGGGAAGGAGCCAGACTGCAGCTCCTGGCTCCCCACGATTGATTTATCACCAGGTTTGCTGATGAATGTGTGAGAAATACTATCGGTGTTAAAGCAGAAAGCCCATAATTAAAGTAACAGCTTTTGTTTTCTAACCGTCATTCATGTGTTTCTCCTCTGCAGCAGATTTCTTCCCTGTTTCTCTTTAGACGGCATTTCCGCCCCCTCCTCTCCCTTTATCTTGCATCTCTTGGTGAGAGGTGTCTTTCTCCCGCCATTAGTCTCAGCAGCAGCTGAGGGATGGAGGTTAAAGGGCAGGCAAAGGAGCCAACTGCTTTTTTCTCAACAGGATCCTAGGCCACTGGGTTAGGATTCCCCAGGAACGGATTCTGGCTCAAAGAAAAAAGTTGAGGTTTTGGAATTTGTTTTCACTCTGCATGAGACTGAAATAGGGGCTGACTCGATAGCACAGTGGTTGGGGCGCTCACCTGGTTCAACTTCCCACCCTGCCTGATTCACAGCAAAGACTTGACCCTGAGTCTCCGACATCCCTGGGGAGTGCCCCGGCCCATGGGCTATTGGATCTCCTGGGCTGGGGGCGGGGAGGGGCAGGTGGTTCTGTCTCTTCCTGCCCAGCTCTAGTGCGGGGGCTGATCTGGAATTCAGGGAGCCTGGGTCCACTTCCTTGCTCTGCCACAGACCACCTTGGTCAAGTCACATGGTCTCTCTGTGCCTCAATTCCCCAGCTTTGCAGTGGGTACAAGAGCTCTGACCTGCCTCCCAGGGGTGTTGCATTAAAGATTGTGGGGTGCTCAGCCTACCTCTGCTCCCAGTGGAGGCAAAATGGACTTTTCAGAGTCAGGCCAACGCTTAGCGCTTCTCAACGCCGCGTCCATAGAGAGAGAAGCAGCAGCTACAAAGCTGGATCTAGATTCGGGCTAAAGTTCGGTGTGTGTCTGGAATTGGCCCATCTCTAAACAGAAGACAGATCAGATTTGAGCATGTTCCGATACTTGATCTCAGGAAAAAGACCAATACCCCGAGCGATTTAATTTAGAAAAAAGCAACAAAACCCAGCCAAACTAACTGTTATTAGAGACATAGATACTGTAAACAAGGGGAAAAGAGCAGCTAGATAGATAATGGTGAGATAGAAGCGTATATGTGATGATAGATAGATAGAAGGCTATATTAAGTGAGAGCTAGACAGATCATGGCTACATCGAAGGGTGGATATAGAATAGGTAGAGAGAAGGGTGCTTGTGGTGAGAGAGACATGGGAAGATGATGAATGGATAGAGGGTAAATGTGGTGCTAGATAGACCGATAGATGGCAAAAGCAACTGCGTATCTGGATCAAATTCTGAATCCCCTACAGACCTGCTTTTAGATACTCTGAGCTGTGGCTTAATCTCCTATTGCCATGGTGAATTTCTAGCCGGGCAGCCTTTTTAAATGGAATCTCCCTAAAAGAAAAGCAATGAACAGGTAACCCTGTGTCCCTTCCCTGCTCCTCTGACCGGGGCCTGCCATTTCCACGATTATAAATTAACCACAGTGTTGCAGCAGCTTTGATTCACTCACTCCAGTCGCCTGCCAAGTCTCAGGTACGTTCAGGGAGGCTCCCTTGTTCTGCAGGGGGCTTGAGGCAATCCACGGAGCGGCCCCTTCTTAGGAAGAGGTGGGGAGACGGGGGTTGCTGTGTGTTTCGATGACTTATCTAGAAATCTCAGGCGGCCTCATTCAGGTGATAACCCCAGACCCAGCCGCACTACCTTTGCACAAACGGAAACTCCCCTTCACAGCGACGAGAGCTTTGGGTGTGCAAGCATCAGTGTGCATTGTGCGTTCTCTGTTGCACAAGGACTGGCTCTCTTCCCTCTCGCTTCCCCGGTGGAAAGCTGCCGCGTCACCGAGCAGAGAGTACAAAGAGTAGGACTAGCTTCCATCTCATGCTTTGAGGACTAGCCGCTAATTCCCTCCCTGTTACAGTGATAAATGTTGAATCCTGCCTCAGCATGGGGGGGTGGCCTATACGACATCTTGATTTCCTTTCCGGCCCTACGTTTCTGTGATTCTGTAACATCCTTTGACATGCTTTAGTATGCAGGCCACAGTAGGTATGGGAACAACTGTGGCAAGGACAGTTCAGCGGGAGCTTTGGCTCAGATGAGCCCATAAGCAGTTTGGATGCTTCTCCACGCCCCTTCAGCCCCGCAAACGTGGGCTGGGGATGCTGAAAGAAGAGAGTTTCTTCTAGCGTTTCCTGGGCATTCAGGGATGGTGATAGCCCACGTGTGCTCTCCCTTGTGCACTTTGGATTACGTCCACACTAAGCTGGGCTTGTGTTACAGGGCTGAAAATAGCAGTGTAGACATTCCTGCTCGGGCTGTGAAACCCGGCGAGGGGGGTGGGTCTCAGACCTGAACCGCAGTCTGAGGACGGATACGCTGCTGTTTTTAGCTCCAACGCATGAGCCCGAGTCAGTTGCGGGGCTCTGAGACTCGCAGGTTTTTTGGTTTTATTTTGGGGTTTGGCTTTTTTTGGTTTATTTGTCATGCGGATGTACCCTTAGAGGCTTTGGCTTCGGATCCCAGCTGCATCTGAGAAGTGCCAAGGGGAACAAAGATGTGATCTGAACTTCCACCGAGGTTTCTGAGTTGGGTTTGATTCATAGATTCCAAGCCCAGAAGGGGCCAATGTGATCATCTAGTTTGACCTCGTGCATAACACAAGCCAGAGAACTTCCCCAAAATAATCCCTAGAGCAGAGCTTTTCGCAAACCATCCAATCTCGATTTAAAAACAGCCAAGGGTGGAGAATCCACCACGAGAATCATTCCAAGGGTTAATACCCTCCCCGTTAAAAATGTGTGCATTATTTCTGGTCTGGGTTTGCCTAGCTTCAACTTCCAGCCATTGGTTTGAGCCCTGGGCTGGTTTCAGTGGATTCGTATTTTTCCCCCAGCTGTCTTGTCACGCTATAGCACCCGCATGAGCTTGTTTAGCTCACACCAGTCTCTGTGCTTTGTTTCACAGCAGAAGTGTGGGAGGCGGGGGAGAGGAGAGAGCATGATTTGTAGTGCTGAGAGCACAGGATGGAGAGCCAGGACTCCTGGCTTCTATTTGTGTGCCAGTGATTTGCTGCATGGGGTTTAGCTCAGGGCAGACTATGACCCTAATACAGCTTATTGAGGCCTCAAGGTAGTCCGATACCATGGTGATGATGAGCATGGTATAAGAGGAGAGAGGTCGTGCAGCTGCAACAGAGAGAAGCAAACAACTCCTCCCCGAGAGCCCAGCCGCTGTCAGTAACAGACAAGATTGAGGAGATTGAGTCTTGCTCAGCAGGCCGAGCGTGGAGGGGGAAAGCGACGCGTGGGGCCGTCTCAGTGCAAGCAGCAATGAAGAGGCTGGGTTTGGAGTGTGGAAGCGCTCCATGGTTAGTAGCCATCACGGCGCTGGGTGGAAAGCGGCACCTGTCCAAGGGAATTGGGCTTTCCGCTCCGGCCATTTGGATGCCAGTGACTGGAACGGACACAGTACTGGCCATTTCCAGATGAGAGGGTGGGGAGTCCGAGCAAGGAGGTGTCCCACAGAACTTAGTGAGGTCGGGAGGGACTGTCCCAGTCCAGGGCAAGCTAACTTGCCCTCTGTCTTGCATGTTAGCAAGCCCTCAGATGCACAGCAAACCTGTGCTGCCCCTTAATGCTCCTGCCTATTGGTTGCTCTCGAACCTATTTCAGTTGGTATCGGCCATAGAAAAAGCAGCTGCTGGTCGGGTCCATTCTCCGCCCTGGACTAGTGAGAACTCTGTGGTGTAGTGAGAACACTGCAGTGTAGACATACCCCTAGAGATCCGGCCCCATTGTGCTAGGCGCTGTGTGAACACACAGCAAGACACCGTCCCTGGCCCAAAGAGCTTACAGCCTACATAGGCAAGGAGGAGAAGACTGGGAGGGGAAACTTGGCCAAGGTCATGCAGCTGTTCAGTAGCACAGCCAGGAGGAGGCACCTTCAGAGATATTGCGTGACCTCTTTGGGTACAGCATGGGCCTGGGACGTTCCTGCATCCCAGATTGCTGAGGCTGAGGAGGATGGTCATCAGGGGTCTGGTAGGGCAGCCTGGCTTAGCCTAATAGCAGGCCGAATGTCCGTCCGTCAGCTCAGCAGGACAGAAGATCCTGAATACTCTGATCCTTGGAATGTTTAGGTGGTTGGTTTCCTGGCCCTAAGACGCTGCGTGAACAGCATCTTGGTTGGCTATACAACTATGAACTGGGCTGCGGATGGGTAGTGCTGCCCTCTACTGGAAGAAATCCAAACCGCTCACATGACTGTCCTAGACCCTGTGCTGGTAACGGAGAGTCTCCTTGAGCTCCGGTGGCGGAGGACTGTGCTTTTGGAGCAGGAAGATCAGCGTTCTAGCCCTGCTCACAGTGTAGCGCACTGCCTGGCTGCGATGTGCAGCATAATGACAACCCTCTGATGTGTTCTAGGCGGCCATGGATTTGTTACAACAAATCGGTCCAGAATGTGCTATTTGCACACAGCCCTAGGTCAGGGGCATGCTGCCCCAGAGGATATAATGCCTCCTAGCATGCAGCTGTCATGCCACCCCTGAGCCGGGTTCAGAGTTCCCTTCTCTCCCCTGGTGCAAATAGTGGCTGGGCCAAGTGTCCCGGCCTCTAGCACCCAGGAGGGCATGAGCCCGGGTCAAACTTTGAGCTCTGGGGGAGCACAAAGGCTGCAGTTGTACATGTTGTATGGCTGTGGGGGTGCAAATGTGGAAGATCCCTCGTGCACGCTTCCCACACTAGACCTTAGCACTCCTCTGCAGGGGCTGGCTGCAGCCCTCTCCTGTGCATGGGTCAGAGTGGAAGGAGCACTGTAAGAGTGCTTGTATCTTGTGCACTCTGGGAGGAGAGGGAGAGGTTCACAACACGCTAGCCAGAAGCCCCCCTTGCTTTTGTTCCTTTTCCTCGGCATCGGGGGCACGCACGCTCATTGGCTCTTGGTGCCATTGGCTCGTTCGCTGCGTGCTAATGCAATGAAAATTAAATCTGTGCCCAGCACGCCTGACTTTCAAAGAAATCACAGTAACACATGTGGCCCCCTTCTCCCCTCTGCTCCCGGCGTCTGTGCCACATGGGCACTGGGGGATCGCCGCAGAAGGCTGTGAATGATGAGGGATGAAATGAAAAATTCCTCCCTACCACAGAGAGAGAGCTAGAGAAAATGCAGGAGGGGGAGCGAATACAGGGGCTGGAGAGAGACGCGGGGGGCGGGGGGATAGGAAGGAGAGGATGGAAGGCAGCCAGAATTAATGGGAACATCAGTGCTGGCTTGAGGCACTGATGTTCAGGGGAGCGATTTTGTATCTTGGGGCCCAGAAATGATCAGAAGAATATGGGAGATGGAGAGAAGGACATGGAGGGGAGGGATAGCTCAGTGGTTTGAGCATTGGCCTGCTAAACCGAGGGTTGTGAGTTCAATCCTTGAGGAGGCCATTTGGGGATCTGGGGCAAAAATTGGGGATTGGTCCTGCTTTGAGCAGAGGGTTGGACTAGATGACCTGCTAAGGTCCCTTCCAACCCTGAGATTCTATGATTCTTTGATTACCAACCTAGATCAAAACTCTTAGGGGCGGGGGAGGGGAGAGGAAACGATTAGATTCCTGCATTCCCCGACCCCACTCCACGGGGCTGGTTGGGATAAAGCACAGGCTGAGGAGAGGCCGACAAAGCCAAGCCGGCCAGAAATCCACAAGCAACCTCAACCCCTGTCCTACAGATGCATAGAGGGGATTTTCCTCCGGTCCCATTCTAGATAGAGCAAGAGACACCCCTGCCAGCTCCTGGCCCTACTGCTCTTTCGCCCGGAAGCCACAGGCGTTGCTTGCTGGTGTTCTAGAACCTGAGCATTATGTGCCCTCCTTCCATGTCCAAACTTAACTTCCTCACCCACCAAAAAGCCAGCGTACGCTTACTGACACGTCCGAGCGTATTAATGACATATTTGTAACTATCAGTGACCATTGGCTCCGCCTCACCTCTGTTATTTCTGTCCTAACCAGTGGTTTCCACATTCTTTGTGGAATACCGGTTAAGTCAGAAAAAGGCCATGAACTGGGGTCGTCTTGCCTACCAACTTGCTTGAACTTGCTCACTTATCTATGTTAAAGATCACAAACCTATATCCCGTATGCGTTAGCTCATCACCACCTCTCTAGGGTAAAGGGCTCGAACATGTGTATGCTCACTTGCCTTAGCTCGGCATACAGGATGTGGCCTGTAGGTTTCTTGCATTCCAGCTAAAATAGCTGAATAGAAATTGATAAACCTATTATACTAACAAATAAAAAACCTGTAATAGAACCCACGATCAAATTCATAAGAAAAGATATATAGGCAAGCTAGCTATAGGCTACACTGGGGAGCTGAGGGAGGTCTCTGAGCTTGAAGGCAGCATTAACTGATCAGGTAACTTAATGCAGAGTTTGGATTGTGGAGAAGAGGAGACTAGAACATCGTCTCCCCATACCTCCTGGCCATGCCCCAATAGATTCAGCCCATTTCTGTGCTGGGGGAAGAACAGGGCGAGTTTGATACTCGTTTACTGATTCCTCGCCCACAAGGACTTTGTGGTTCCTTTTTTTCTTTTATTCTGTGGTGTATTGTGGAAATTGTGTGATTGGGTGACCTGTGCGGCTCAGGTAGCCAGTCAGGGAAGGGAATACCACTAAGCAGGCAGATGAAGGATAACTTTCCCAGAGGGCTCTGTGCAACTTCTTCATGGAGTGAGGATGCTCACGCTGGGATTCTCAAGGCTTTTGCTTTGCGTGAACATCCCGGCAGATAAAGACTCGCTTGGCCAAATGTGTATGAACGTGAGCATAAAAAGGGCTGCACATGCCGCAGAGGTGCAGTGACTGAGTTTATTTGCAAGAGTATTACTATTAGTTTATTACTGTAGCACGGGGGTGGGGGGTTCTGATTTTCAAGAGTCCCCGGCACCCAGCATGTCCCATTGTAACGTTTCTGGATGGATGGTCTAACCAGTTCCATAGGGCGGGTGTAGAGCTCTTCTGACAAATCTGACCCCGTGCATGGTACAGCCTCAAGGCAAGAGGTAGCCCCTGACCTGATGAATTTACAATCCAGATAGACAAGACAGAGGAAGGAAGGAAGGAAGGAATTATTATTATCTCAATTTTACAGATGGGGAACTGAGGCACAGAGCAATTAAATCACTTACCCAAGCTCACCCTGAAAGTCTGTGACAGAGCCAGGAACTGAAGCAGGATTTCCTGAGCGTAATCCTCCTCCTTCTTTCTAGACTGGACTAGCTCCTATAGCTGCTCCCGTACAGGGGCATTGTGAGGCTATATTAATTGCTATCTGTAGAGTGACACTGGGGAAGTATTTGGGATTATTGGTTACCGAGCCAGTGGGTGGCAGACACTGATAAGATCATCAGCTCCATATGTCGCCCTCATGGGTGGAGGCCTGATACTAGACTTGCCCAGCTCAAGCATGGAATGTTAGACTCTGCAGGTCGCTTGGCTTTTGGACAGCAGACCTAGACCTCTGGCTGGTGCCTTTACTCCTCTGAGAATGTTGGTCTGATCCAGTCTGGCAATTCCTATGGTACAGCTAGTCCAGCATCCTGTCTGGGGCTGTGGCTACCACCAGATGTCTCAGAGGAATTTGTAAGAACCCCGCCACAGTAGCTGTGGGATAATCTGCCCCTTATATTAGATCTCACCTAGCACTGATGGGGAGTTTTCCGACCATACATTTTTCCATTAGGAAATGCTGATTGGTTGAATGCAGAATGTGTCATGTCTGTGCTGATTTCAGCAAAAGTTCATTTCAAAAGAAAAATTGACCCGCCTCGCCCCCAAAACCCCCTAGTTTGAGAATGTCTGACCCGTCTATTTCAACCTTTACAGAGCAGAACACTTGGATGTTTCCATTTCAATCTGGGGGGTTTTTTGGGGTACATTTTAGAAACAAATATAATATAAAATATGAAAAGTTAACATTGGAATGAAATGTTTTGATTTTTATCAGAACAATGTTCCAATTCACCTAAAACTTGTTTAAAAGAAAAACACATTTCATGCAAACTTTTGAATTGTTTTGCTTTCGTTCCATTTTGGAGTGGGGGGAAAAAAGGTAGAACTTGTGACATTTCCTGTGGAAAAAAAATCCAGTGCCTGTTCCCCTCATTCTTCTCTGCATCCCTAGTAATAAGACTCTTTTAAACCTTGAAGTACACCATCTCTCCTATCCAACACCAGGGCTCTAGGAGCTTCCTTTTACTTTCACTTTGATTGACTGATTGGCGTGGCAGCCTAATAAGAGATAACAGCACATATGACAAATTAAACAACCGTCTAATGAATTGATTGACAGCCCAAGGATTTGTCTTGATACACAACCCCAGTAGCAGATAATGTTAATGAGGGAGAAATTAAAATGTAGCTCAATGGGTAATGAATACAGCATGTGCCTTGTTTTAACACATGCCAGATGCATCGCTCAGAATCAAGCGATGGTAGCAATTTCAAAATTATTTGTCATGCCCCTCATCCACTTCCTCAAGGGAAGAGGCAGTTGGACAGGTTATTTGTGAGTGTGTGTGTGTGTGTGTGTGTATTTCACAGAGATACATAGGCAAAGAACATTGCTTTGGTTTTTGCAATTTTCATGGCTTTTAAAGAACTCAATAGCAAAAAAAACCCCAAACATGTCATGCCATTTGAATCATAATAGCTACAAATTCACTTCCCTGAATAAACGGAGAGGTTTATTTATCAAATATATACAAGATGCCTGTCTAGATGTTAACACACACACAGTGGTTTGAGTAGGCAAAGGCACGCGAGAAAGTTGACATAGTTACTGTTATCTCCAGGGCCCTTCCTTCCCATCCCATCCTCCACTTGCACCTCTGGGTTGCTTTGTCTTTTTTTGGAATGTAAGGGGGTGACAACATTCAGGTTTTCCAAAGTGATCAAGAGCTGACGTTGCAAGGCAAGGGCAGGGAGGGTTATATGGAGCCTGCACCTAACCATGGCTCCCTGCATGCGCGGGAGGGGTGTGAGGGCATCTGCTCTACCAGCCAGGGTGAGGAGAGACTTGTCTGTCTATTTTAGGTACCTAGCTGGCCCCCATTACTGTCTATATAAAGTGTGAGCCCCCCTTTACCGATGGGGAATGGAGAGGCAGAAGGACCACGCAGCTTGCCCGAGTTCCCGCAGGAAGCCTGCAGCAGGGCAGGGAACTGAATCAAGTCTTCGAGGCACAGCCTGACCACTGAACCATGTTTCCTCAAGCCGAGTGTTTGCTCTGAACAGGGCCATTACAGGAAGTGAGACTGCACCATATGCACCTGCGCGGGGGTCTCTGGGTCGTTGGGCCAGCTGCCTAGGTGGAATGGGCGCTGTGGGACTTTATTCCTCTTCTCCCCAGTAAGTGGGTGGGGACAGGGCTGAGCTTTGGCTCCACCCCTCCGTGCACAGGCCAGCAGATGGGAAGAGTTGAGCCAGCGCAGCAGGGGGCAGGTGTGGAGCCGTTGTCATGTAGGCTGTTGTCCTGGTGGGAGCCGCTGGGGGCGGAGCCCTTGGAACCATGTCCCTATGTGACTTGACCAAGGTGACGCAGGGAGCCTGTGGCGGAGGTGGGTATTGAACGAAGCTCTTCCGACTAGTCCTGCTGAGCCAACTCCGCTACAGGAGAGTAAGCTGAATTCTACTGCTGCCTTAGCTGCAGCGCATTTGCAACAGCACCTTTTTCTCCCAAGGCAGAATAGACAAAAGGATTTCTTGCCTCCCAGGTGGAGTGTGGAGTGCTGGATGCGGGGGAATAATCTCTCTGCTTATCAGCCATGGCCAGATCTGAAATCATTCAGGGTGATTGATTCTAGAACCCTGCAATGCTGTCTTTAAAGATAGAATCGCTCTTCTAACGACACTCCTATGGGATTCATTTAGAAGACCCCCATTGTAACTCTTTAGCGATTTGGCTTGGAGCACAGGTGCTGGCTGGTCTTCAGAGGTCTGCTATGCCGTCCGCCGGCATCCTTTCAAGAGAGTGTCTCTCTATTACAGTGCTCCAGGAATATCACACCCCCTGATGTCATGGAGGCCAGAAGAAGCAATCTTAGCAAGGTGCAGGCATTTCAATTAACTGGCAAGACAGCCAGCATTTCAGCATCTGCACCTCTCTCTCTCTCTCTTTCTCTCCCTTGCAACCGGGATGTATTGTATTATAAATAACAATAAGCAGGCCCAGTCAAAGGCTGTAATTGAATCTCTTCATTTTGCTGACGTTGGCAAAAAGCCCCCTTGAGTGAATTACAACGCCTGTTAATAAGTTGGATGACACGTACAGGTAGCACACTTCTTATAATTAAAACGTCTCCCTTCCCGGCTGGTGTCGTTGTCCTCTGAGCGCTGGAGTTCCCAGAAGTTGCTTTTATGGGTATCCGTGTGGGAAAGCCCTGCAGCAGACGCTGGGAGAGGGTGGGAGAAATCGCCTGGTTCTTTAAGATGTTTCTTCCCTGCAGAGTGAAATCCGCTGAATAACACTGAGTTCCTGTGAAAAGAAAAAAACAAAATATCCTGGTTCCTGCAGGCCGGGAGACATTTCAAAGGGCCGGGACTAGCTCCATTTTGTTAGCATTCTCATAGAGTGACCTTCCCTGCTGCGCAGAGAGCACTCACAAAGCCTTCTTATGCCCCACCTAAGTCCTTACAATAGGGCTTATGTGTGACTTGAATTAGCCCCTGGCATACTCACTTCAATAGCAGCTTGCACCCAAGGCCAGCAGAGCACTTGGCAAACCTTCATGAATTAAGCTTCTGATGTCCTGCTGTCAGGTAGTAGGTAAATATTCTCTCACTTCTGTGACTCAGTTTCCCCTCTCTGTAACGGGGGGAAGTGACTGGAGCCAGTTCAGGCAGGGAATGAGGAACAGAGCTGGGCATTGAACCCAGGAGTCTTGACTCCCAATCCCCTGATCTAACGGCTAGACCATGCTTCCTCTGGCTGTCCATTAAAACATCCTCTCCCTGGGGCAGCTGCTGCTCTGTCTTACATTAGTGTCACCCGGGGGTAACTCCATTGGCTTCAGGGAAGTTTCTCCTGCTTTACACCAGTGTGAGAAGAGAACTTGGGTCCCCTCTGTCCATCATCTCCATCCCTTGAGTAACTTCCCTTGACTTCAGAGGAGCTGCTCTGCTCCAGGCACGCGCCCAAGCACAGCCTGGCAGAGAAGCCCAGCTGGGCTGCATGGCCCCACGCAGCCGTGTGTGAGAGAAGCAGGGAGTGAACTGCCGGGGGGACGCAGGGGCAGGCACCTCGGGCTCTGGCACAGCTGTGCAGAGGTCAAAAGCTAAGTGCTTGTTTTGACAGCTGCTGCGAGCACTGTTGCTAATGCAACGCACGGGGAGGGAGAGCGAGATCGGGAGAGACCCGCACAAAGCAGGCGGATAAATGGGCTCTCTCCTCCTGCAGGTTTTCACTAGCGGGCCGCCTGCATTTCACTCTCATTAGCCCTGACTAGTCACAGCCTGAGGCCTACGCACCAGCAGAGTGCCCCATGTTGCCAGGTTCCTCTCTGACTAGGGTGTAGCCAGCACCCAATCCCCTAGTGCCCTCCATTGCTTCCCGCTCAAGTGTTGGCGTCTCCGTTTGTGCACGGGGTGTCACAGGAGGCCAGGGAGCTTTACGAGCAAGGGCTCCTCACAGCTCAAGGGGTGAGGATGGGGTCTCAGGCAGGCAAGAGGCAGAGGTATTGTGAGTATGGGACAATATTTAGGTGCTTCATGGTCACTGGAGTTAGATGCCTAAGTCCCTCGGAGGAGCTGGGCCTAAGGCCCTGCATTGTTACTTCACGTGGGGCCTTGGGGAAGTGTAGAAACATGTCTTCTTCACCCCCATGGCCCCTCATAGACTCTCTGGCTGAAAATCTCCCGTCCAAGCCTGTGGCGGTGAAGGTCGCTCAGAACAACAAATAAAGAAGTGGAGAAATCTGTTCAGAAGATGTGAGACCCGCCCAAATCCTCCTCCCATGTTAGTCAAGGCAGCATGATGTAGTGGTTAGAGCAGGGAACTGGGAGTCGGGATGGCTGGGTTCTAATCCGGGCTCTGCCGCTGATTCGCTGCATCACCTTGAGCAAGTCGCTTTGCTTCTCAGCACTGCCGAAGTGGAGATAATGCTGCTTGTCTGCCGCGCAGTGGGGGTGAGAGGGTTAATGCTTATATAACACTGCAAGGGAAGGTGCTGTAGAAGCAAAAATAAATAAATAATAATAACATGATTGTCAGGACTAAACTTTCCAGCCCTCAGAGGCTGATCTGTGAGTGATGGCTGAACTGAAATCTTCTGGGAGGCAACAGGAAATCACACAGGGGAGAGGTGACCCTGGGGTTTCTCCTGAATGTTTTTCAAGGCTGGAATGAAATTCAGAGAAGGCGGGGTGGATTCTGGCTGTCCTAACAAGGCAATTACAAAGCATATCAGTCCTTCTACTTTAACAGGATGGAGGGAGGGGGGAGAAAAAACCCTCAGAGGGAGAAGGAGTTATAAGAAAACTCAGAGGCAGTCTGGGGTACCAGGTGATTCTCTGATGTGTATTGCAGTGTACAGTACAGTTGCGATTTTCCAGGGCAGGAGAATGGAAAGAGAACAGGATTTTGCAATGAATCTGTTGCACATGCCCTTTGGGAGAGATTTGCTACAGCGGGTGCCCCAATAAAGGACAATAAAACCTCCAAGGGAAAAAAGGCCACAGTCCCCTTCCACAGCCTCTGTAACCCTGACTGTGATGTGGGCCTGCGTCTGAATATTGTTTCAGCCTCTAATTGCTCAGCCTGACATTTCCAGCCGTAGCAGGCAGTCCAACGCCTCCAGCTCTGCCCTCATCAACATTTACAAGAGAAGCTAGTCTGGTCTCAGACTCCATCCTACTAGCCACCCCCACACCTCTCGCCAACAGAAGAGACTGGAATTTCAAGAGTCGGGGGGGCTGGCAACATTGCGGTCCAGGGCTTGTATTTTGGTGGGGAGACCTGCAAGGAAAAACCCAAGGTTCTGCTAGGGATACAATAGGAGAGACCCTCCCCTCTGAGTCAGTGTTAAATCCCTGCTCCAGCATGGTGTTGGGGAAAGCGCTGCCTGGCCAACATGAGAAAACAAACTCCCGGACACTTGTGATTAGTGAATATCCCATAGCTCATTTAACACCAATTAATCCCAGTGGCTGGAGCAAATTATGCTGTTTCTACTTCAATTTTCTCTTTAGTTTCCGGTCCCCAAGTATGGGTTAGTGTTGCTGTGCCCTGCTTTGGCCAGATACAAAGCCCACTGAAGTCAATGCCAGTCTTTTGGTTGTCTTTAATGCCCTTTAAACAGCTGCTGGGTTTCACTCCAGAGGTGGCTGCATTTCAATGATGGGTGATGTAATTCTTGCATGTCGTCTTGTAACGAATGTTGTGCATGTATGATTTGCAGTTTTGTTGAAGCCAGGTCAGTCCCAGGATATGAGAGAGGTTGTATCTTTTTATTGGACCAACTTTTTTGTGAGGGTGTGATTAGTGCAAAGTCGTGCTTACGTTCCAGGGCTATCACTCATACCTGGATCTCCGCCATCCTTCTCCTCATGACTCGCAACATCCTTCTCCTATTCTCCTGGCAAGCCATAATGATACTTAGCTCGGCTAGAACACCTTCCATCTGAGGGTCTTAAATGCTGTCCAAAGTTGGGCAAATGTTCTCCATCTCTCATGGCTGGGGAAAGTGAGGCACAGCACGTTGCCCTGGCTCTGCACAGGTCACAAGAATCCAGATCTTCTCATTCCCAGTCCACTGTTCTAACCATTAGTCAATGCTGCCTCTGGTAAGACCCAGGGTCCATGCGATTGGCTCCTTCCAGATCCCTGAGTTCCTTCTGCCTCTGGGTGCCGCCGAGCTGATTTTAGACAGCCCGCATCTTTAGCACCAGCCATCCCCCACCCCCATTCAATCCAGACATCTCCGAAGGCCAGCGCATTTTTCAGCCCAAATTTTGCACTGACAGAATATATTACATCTGCATCGAGGCAGAATATAAAGTGAAGAGAAGCTTCAGGGAATGAAGAGAAATGAGGTTTGCTACACTGAGGGAGCAGAGAGTGAGTGACTTTCTCTCCCCTCCCACTCTCTACCCTGTTCTCTCAGACTGGGGCTGTTCCCTTTATTGATGCCCCGTTGCCCTGTTTTTCTTGGAGACTTGTGCGGAAAATGCTCCCGTTTTTTCCCCAGAATCCACTTTGTGTTCCTTCTTTTTTTTTATTATGATTTTTATCTTAAACAACCATTATTTAGAAACTGCTGGAGCCTGCAAACCAATTTTCATGCTTATTTCAAAGCGTTCGCAGCGTTTCGACAGCTATGTACAGGCTCCACGTAAACCAATCGTGGGAGAACTAAACTTGACAAGGCTGGGTGCCCTGCAGAGAGACAGGGAGGGGGCAGATGGCATCCAGTTTGGGGGCCAGGCTCTGATCACGTGTGCACTGGTGTCAATCTGGAGTAACTCTGAGGGTCCAGGACTCCCTGGTTTATGGCTGTAACGGGAGGCGTGATGAAATCGAATGTAAGTTTCAGAGCAGGGGTTTGGGACTGGTGGGTCAGGGTTGGGTTCCACTGCTGGAACATCATCAGAGAAGGCTGGGGCCTGATCCACAGATACACTATGCTTCCCTCTAGCAATGTAAAGGGGCCCTATAGTGGGTAGAAATGGGACATGCAAGGGGCTTCCCTGGCAATTGCAGGGCTGTCATAAGGGCGCTAGGCTGGCCCGGCTTCCAGCCCTGGGAGTAGGGGACAGATCGGGGGCATGGCAGGAGTATACTGCAGGATGGTTACTCTCTGCTTCCAAGGGCCTAGAGGGAGCCATGGGAAACAGTGTTAGTTAGAGAAGCCCTGAGGTTTCTCTAATTTACACTGGGGACTGGGCAGGATCATGCGTGGCCCCAGAATAAAGGGAATGCAAAGGTACATAAGAACGGCCATACTGGGTCAGACCAAAGGTCCATCTAGCCCAGTATCCTGTCCTCTGACAGTGGCCAATTGCAGGTGCCCCAAAGGGAATGAACAGAACAGGTAATCATCAAGTGATCCATGCCCTATCACCCAATTCCAGCTTCTGGCAAACAGAGGCTAGGGACACCATCCCTGCCCATCCTGGCTAATAGCCATTGATGGACCAAATCCCCCATTATTATTATTATTGAGGTAGCTTAAAGCCACCTCCCTTCTCTCCATCCTAGGCCAGAGTAGAAGAAAGGATGAACCTCTCTCTTGCCCCATTAGACGGTGGTTGCAGGAAGGCAAAGTTAAGGTCTATTGATGGAGCAGTACCAGAGAAGCCCAATACGGAAGGCAGATGCAGAATGACTCCTCCTCTCACCCCAGCGGTGTGTAATCAGTGCTGATCAGAGCTGGGTGTCACTGATGTGACGGGCGTGGGAGGGGATTCAAGATTGAAAGACTAAGTCCAGTTCAGCCCTGGTGTAAACCCATCTGAGTGAGTGGCGTTACATCAGGGATGAGGCCATCCCAATGAGTTTTCACACAACAGGAGTGCTAATTAGAAACCCCTAAAGGCAAGTGATTTAGAATAACCCAGTGCTGAGCTGGCCAGCAGTCGCTTGTGTGGGAGTTGGAATCACAGGATCATTTTTCAAATGCCAGATCAATCAGTGACCCCTGTGCAAGTGATGTGTCTTGCTCTGTAGGCACCGACTCATAAGGGAGGTGTCATTGCCTGCCAAGTGAGTGTGAGGACATACAAACAAAAGGGAATGGCTGCTCTATTAGAATACAGTCCTTTGTTCTGTAGAAGCACCGTGCCTTTCATCCATAGATCTCAAAGCATTTCACAAAGGCGGAGCAGTACCATTATGCCCAGTTTATAGATGTGGAAAATGAGGCCTAGAGAGGCGATGTGCTTTGCCCTTGGTCACAGAGCACATCAGTGACACAGGCAGGAATAAAAACCAAAAAAGCCCTTTCTCCCAGTTTCTCTCAAAAGAGCATGCTGCCTCTCCTCAAAATAGTGATGATTTTAAAATGCATTTAGTATGTACTTGTAAAGTGGGATTTTCAAAGGAGACTGAGGGAGTGAGGCATGCGGGGTGCTTCACCTGCCTAAAGCCCTTTGGAAATCCCACATGTAATTACTCAAAGCACGAAATCCGACAATCAAGAGAGAACACACTCAGTGAGGCGACACTAATGCCCCTTGTGAATAGTGCGGGATTCTCACCATCCAAATGATGGTGATGGAGAGAAACTGGCACTGGTCCCTGAGGACGCTAGCACCCCCAGTGTGTAGAGTTTTATTGACTGTAGAGAAAATAGATAAGGAAGTGTTGTTTACTGCTTCTCATAACGCAAGAACTAGGGGTCACCAAATGAAATTAATAGGCAGCAGGTTTAAAACAAATAAAAGGAAGTATTTCTTCACACAGCCCACAGTCAATCTGTGGAATTCCTTGCCAAAGGATGTTGTGAAGGCTAAGACCATAATAGGGGTAAAAAAAGAACTAGATAAATTCATGGAGGATAGGTCCATCAATGGCTATTAGCCAGGATGGGCAGGGATGGTGTCCCTAACCTCTGTTTGCCAGAAGCTGGGATTTGGTGACAGAGCATGGATCACTTGATGATTACCTGTTCTTTTCATTCCCTCTGGGGCACCTGGCACAGGCCACTGTCAGAAGACAGGATACTGGGCTAGATGGACCTTTGGTCTGACCCAGTAGGGCCATTCTTATGTTCCTATGACTGGCACAATCTGCATGACCTCTCTGGCAGGTCTGCTTCATTGGACTAAACCTAGAGACTTCACTAGAAATAATTAATTGTGTTTGCATTGAGCCTTTCAGCCAAGGGTTTGTAGGAGCTTTATAAACACTAATTAAGCCTCATAGCCCCTTCCCTTCCTCCCGAATATTATTTCCCCCTTTTACAAATCTGGAGACAGAGGAACAGAGAGGTTAAGGCTAAAGGTTTCATTAAGTGCCTGCATGATAGGGCACTGAATCTCAGACACCCCCTTATTACCACAGAACATGCCACGGGTCTTTAACGGCCCTTAAGTGGACAAGAGTTATGTTTTTCAGCCCATCCCAAATCTCATTATTGGTACTCTAATATCCTTGCATTGCTTCCATTCAGACCAGAGAACTATGGTTGATGTGGAAGCAATTTTCTTACCCTCCCACAGGATATATTTTGCCTCCTGTCAGTTTCTATACAGTGCTTCATCTCTTGTCATTACATTAAGGCACAATGTGTAACGTGACTGTATCTCAATACTCACTCGGCTACAAGTACGTTAACTTATTTCTGATTGTATGAACAACGTACGACAGTCTTGCTCTCGGCAGTCTTAGCCTCTAACGCTGGGATCCAATTTAATCTTGTAAACTGAGCAGTGCTGGGTTGAGTCAATGCTTGGATGGGAGACCTTCAAAGAGCACCTAAGTGGGGTTGGTGATCCATTGGTCACACTCTGCCCCATGAGCTAACATCTAGCACAGTGTCACGCCGGAGTTGCTGTCTTTTGGCTGAGATGTATAATGGAGGTGTTGTCCTACATGGAAATTAAGGCATCCATGACACTTCTTGCAAGAATAAGGTTGCTATCCTGGCTACATCCATCTCTAGTATAAATCTACTGAAGTCCGTGGGTTTGTGCCAGGCATAGGATGGGCCTGTTCTGTTTACCTAAATCCCATCCCTGTTTGAATGATGGAGAAATACATGTCTTTGTGCTTTCATCACTGGCTGTTTAGGAAGCTGGTCCGTCTGTTCCATCAGTCCGTCCATCTATATCTCCATGCTCAATGAGCTTCTCTCTCTAACTCCTACTCCTCTTCCCATCCTTTGGTATCAGTGGCGAAGCTCTCAGTTTCTTCTTGGGGAATGGGATTCTGCCCTTTACAGTGAAGTCATGGGCAACAGCACTCTTTTACACAGGCTTCTCAAACCGGTTCAGGGTGTGAGCCATGTTTTAATAGACCACTCGCCTCAGGGACACCCCTGCCCCGATCTGTGAGGACGTGACCCCCACCTGTCCTGGCAGGGCCCCGCCTCCCCTTGCTATTGGTGATTAGCACTAGAGCTCACATGGGAAAGGAACATTAGGGGAATGCTGGACATAGTGCTTAGCGTCTGTGGATGCAATTTAGCACCTGGGAACAAGGAAGGGGAGCCAGCACCCTGTGATCAGGCAGCTGTTCAGGGGCCACCAGCAAATGTTAGCAGACCACCACTGCTCCCCAGCTTGAGAACCTGTGCCCTAAAGCCTGCAGGGAAGACGAGCTCTCCCCAGAGTCAGGGCAGGCAGGCGGTGAAGGCGTTGGGATTTTCCCCACGTCCTCGTGAGTTAATTCATTCCAGTAAATCATCCAAAATAATTTGTAGCGAATATCAATTTTCTGTGTGAACTTCTCACTGGCTGCACCGGAGTATCTCTGCCGACACGGCTCCCTAATTCTGCTGATAGGAGACAACAAAGCAGCTGGGGAATAAACAGAAGGCAAGCCAGAGTCCCCAAGGCTGCTTGTGCGGAGGGAAGTGCCAGGATTTAAACGCACTTTAAAATAAAACCCAGCCAAAGAAGGCAATGATTAAAGGCTAATTTGTTGCCTCTGTATTGTGTTAAGTATCCCCTCTTCTAATGAGCAGCGGGCACTGCCAACCGCTTCCCCATTTCACTCCTTTTTCTGATGGGTCTTTTCTTTTCTTTTACCTGGTTTCATTTTAAAGTGAGCACGCGGCCTGATCCAGGGTGGCGCTGAGCACCTGCCCGGCCTGCTGAGCCCAACAGGATTTGCAAGCCATCTCAGGACCAGCTCTTCACTTCTATAGGACATGAAGAGGGATTTGTACGTGTTCCCATTGCCACACAGTGCACCACACTTTCCACTGTTCAGTCATGACAGTGCTGTGTCTTTAGCCCCAGGACAGATCCAGCACAGTTAGTGGCAGGGTGAGCACCCCATGGCCAAGGTGTATCAGTGGTGCTGGGGAGGGGCTACTCTAGGAGGTTGAAATTCCAGGGGGCCATTGAAATCAGAGGGAGCGCTCGTCAAACCAGCCAGAGACAAAGGGCGCTCTCCAGTGTTAGGAGTGGGGTTGGGTTGCTACCTAATTCGGTGGCAGGAGAAAATACTCGCAGCTAGTTTTACACTGAAGAAGAAATCTGTCACAGTATCATGACATGGGGCTCCCCATTTACAGCGGGCACCGCCTGGCGCCTGAGATCAGAATGTGGCCACGCCGGAGTCGAGTTGCAGCGTGAGCATGTGAGGACGTGTCAGGAGGGATGATGTTGCTTTATGGTATCGCATGGTGACACAAAGGGGTCACCTTGCATCCCAACCTGGTAGCACGGCAGGATGCGGTCGTGCCGCAATGCGGCGTCACAACCTCGTCACATAGCGGTCAGCGTCGGGTTGACTGCTATGGCAGAGCGTCTCTTACTTAAATTCGGTGTGGGAGGGCAAGTTAAGGAAAGGCTGCTGGGATTTCCTCCTTGCGACTGGTGCATGAGGAGGCAGGCAGGCACAGCGAACTGATTTGCCACGGCATTCAGTGGGTCACCAACACGGCGGGGATGCGCTGAACAAATATGAGAACAGGCACCACAAACAGGACCCAGCGTGCCGAGTGTTTCTCTCTCCATTGGTCGTGCTGATCCTAAGGGTACCACCTCCCCTTAGGCCCATGGTGGGATGAGGAGATGCACCGCACACTTCATAGCGCTCTGTACCCTGCGGTGCTAATTCCCAGTCTTCCCCTGGGGGCCAAACTGGAGTGTGAACCACTTGTAAACATCTGTCTGGAACGATCTCTGGAGAGGGGTCCCCCGTGCTGTTGGAGAGGAGGGCTAGTGCTGCTAGACTGTGTTCCCCGGGAAGGTACCCTGGGGTGGGGTCAAACTCCGCATCTTTCCCTCTGCACAGGGCATGGTGGACAGATGAACTCCTTCAGAAGTTCTCCCTACCCCTCACACCTGTGTTTCAAATGAGAGACTGCTGCACCCACTCAGGCGGTACGAACGTGAGAGTTTGATTCATGCCTGGGGCTAGTCTACGCCACCGTGGCTACAGCAGCGTAGCAGGAGCTATGCCGCTGTTAGCCCCTAGCGTAGACGCATGCTACAGCGATAGAAAAGGCTTTCCCAACGCTGTAGTAGCACCAACTCCCTGAGTGACGGGAGCTAGGAAGCAGTCTTCTGTCGACCTAGCCCCACCTGCACCGGGGGCGGAGGGGGGGGGGGATTGTGTGGGCATTTCTGCAGTGCTCAGCGGTAGGGACTTTTAGACCAGGCCTTGGACTCTACTGGGTTGGGGAGAGACAGTGGAAAAGGGGAGGAGAAAGAGGCAGAGAGAAAATCCGGAATGGATATAGGCAACTTAAACATTTCCATCCCCCCTTCCCCGAAGACAAGGTCAATGCCCAGAAGGGATTACAGTCTGAGGGTTAGGTTGTGTCTAGCCACACCTCCATGACCACCAGCAACTCTTATGCATCCTCCTGTCACAGTCTGAGCCTCTGCCCTCTTTGTGCAGGGACTGTAGGTGGGTGGAGGAGGCCTCTGCCCCCTCACACCAACCAGCACAGCTGTGCATGGTCACATGCTGTGCGGTGCAGGGGTGTAGCAGCGGGTTTGCTCCGTGCTGGACAGCTCCGAGAGGCCCTGTCCCGAGACCATGCGCTGAGTGCTCAGCCCCAGAGGTTGTAAAGAGAGGAATGCAAAAGGCTGGTTGTCGAATGACTCTGCGTGAATATGTGAAGGATGTGGGCTGGCCTGCTAGCGGGATGGTTTTTATCTGAATAGCTGAAATGTGAAATGATGAAAGATCAGGGCAGAAACGCCACTCCAGGGAATAAACCTGTCCAGGAAATAAGTGAATGGGGTCCCCTCGAATGCCTGTGGTCACAGTTCAGGTCAACTGCACTTGAATTTCTCCTGTATGGTCCACCAAGGGCACCCACTCTCAGGCTTCCAGCTCTCCTGGCTGTCGCTTCTCTTGCATGGAGACAGGAGTCTCTCTCCCTTTTGACCGGGTTATCTTCAGCCTGCACAGTTCCCTGGCTTATTCTCAGCAGCGACAGGCTACCCAAGCACACCTGCTGGCTTTCTCTTCAGAGACGGTTCACAGTGTGACTGCCCACCATTGTAGATACCACGCCGCTCTTTTCACGCAAGCCTGTTTTATTCTTCAGACAAAAGCAGAGGAAACGTATTTAATAAAACAATAGAAGAACCTACCTACAGGCCAATAAGCTTATCAGAGATCACTGAGCTTTACCATGGGCTCTGGCAAGTGAGTCCTTCAGATCCCCAAAGGGGTGTCTCTTGTGGTCACAAGTTCATAACGGCCTCAGCTCAGAACCCTAGTACACTCATGTATAGGTCAATCCATTCTTTATACAGGTCAGGGGTCTTTGCTCTGGAATTTCCAGCAGTAGCTAATTAGTAGACAATGGGTCTCCCCCCAGGGTATAGCTTCAAAGAGATTGATTCAAAGTGGGTCATTTTGGATTCCCTTCACCCCCCCCACCCCCGCAGGTAGTTCCTCGCAAATCCATTTTACACATATTGTCCCAAACAGCTCTTTAAATGTCTTAACATTTGCATTGGTCGAGTCTCTAGAAAAATTATATACAATCCTACAATAGCACATACACAATTGTATTTTTATACAATGGATCCCAAAGGAATTAACCTAATTCAACAAGGTTTAACTTAATTCAAGAAAGATGATTTTAATTCCGCAAGATTTGTCCAGGATATTGTCAGTCTGTCACAGCTGTCAAGCCCTCTAGTTACACCCACTTCTTTATGGTGCAAAGGGTGACCTCCATACCTTCCTGCCCTAAGTAGACCTAGAGCATCCGCTTGCACCAACACTAGCATCTCATATTCCATCCCGGTGGGCACAGCCTTATTAAAGAAAGTATTTAGAAAGCCCTGTTGTCAGCTGGAGCCTGAGAGTGAAGCAGTGATAATTAGTTTGCAATGGAAACTGGGCTGTATGCGTCACAAGGGTGAGCTGAGAGATACCCAGATAGATAGATTAATGGTCCAGGGGCAAGCATGGATGGGTTTTTTTAGGAGACAAGAGGGCATGCTTCTCTACCCTTTTGTCCCTATGGGCTCAACTTTTGTTGTTGTTTTTAATTAATATTTAAAACTGTTTGAAACCTGGGCGTGCGGGGGGTGGGAGGGTGGGGGGGGTGGGACAGATAAAAGTTTTTGTGAAAAACTCATCTGATTTTTGGAGGCGGCTAGTTTGACATTTTCCACTGAATTTCAAAAACAAACAAAAACAGCTCGATAGCTGGCTGAAAAATATGATGAATTTTTCACGATCGTTAGTTTTTGCCACTATTTCATCATCTGAAGTTGTGAGGACAACTTGGCTTAAAAAAATCAAAACGTGGACAATGTAAACCAGCTCCATTATTAGATTTTTATCTATTACAGTCGTACCCCCAGTATGCTAAATAATTTCCAAACGCTCCTGTCGTACCGTCCCTGATTTTTAGGCTCCCATTATACAAGGACAGACAGATACAGGTTAGTGAAAAGGGAACAGCAATAGACAATTTATATATAGGTTAAGTCTCTTCGCTCTAAGCAAAAAGCCAACACCTGCAGCCTCTGGGGGCTGAGGTGAGCTTGCTGTCACCTCCCCAGTGTGGATTTAGCGTGTGCGTGCGTGTGTGTGTGTGTGTGTGTGTTTTTCAATTAGTCGAGATTGAAATTACTGAGTCAAAGCTTTGTTTTCTTATTGAACCCTTTAGAAGGTGGATAAAGGGGAGCACAGAACTAAGTAGGACTATAAATAATGCACTGAGAACAGGAGCAGCGATAGCAGTGCTCCGCTTACAAATGGAAGGTCTCTCAGTAACATATTACCCTTTTTGCCATCCTCAGCAGAGCTGCTTCCTTCCTCAAACAAGGCTCACGCCTGCCACTCATAAGTAAGAAAGCCTAATAAAGCCCCTTGTTCTCACTCCTCCAGGAGTCTGCCAGTCAGACTCTGTATCCTGAGGCTGCAATAGGCCTAATGTCAGTCCAAACTCAAGATGGTCTGTGTGCGGTGGTGAGTGGTAAGATCAATTGATCTATTGGGGACTCTGGATCAGAGCTCCCCTTTTCTCCCCAACCTTTAGGAGAGTTTAGGGTCAAGTCTGGAGCTCATGTGGGACCCATCTCTGTACGGTGTTGGGTGATTTTTTTTGGACAAATAGGACCCAGGTCCTAGGACCCTGCTAGGGGGGTGGGTCAGAGCCCAAGTTCTGTTGTGACTCCAGTCTAAGCCCGGTCATTTTGCAGCATGGAGGAAGGTCAAGCTGCAGACCCGAGTCAGGTCTCATGGTGCGATATAGATACATTAGCGTGGCTGTGAGGCCCGCGTCCAGCAGTTGCAAACCCAGGTCCCACAGACCTGGACTTAGTGAGCAGTGCAGGCATAGAAGGGACTTAAAACTTGCCATAAAGGAGCAACTGGAGAACCCTTTGCCATAGCAGAAGCCCAAGGATATAAAGTTGGTATAACATGCTTCACTCTACCTGCTCCTCCCTCCTCAGTACAGGGATCATCCCAGGGGATGGAAGAAGGCATAGCATAGATGGTTGCCAATTTCCTAGGCTGTAGGAGCAGGCGATCAGCTCCGGGGTTGAGGGAGGGAGGAAGGTGGCATAGAGCCGCCTCGAAGGAACTCATCACAGCTCACGGTTGAGTCCCAAGGCTTTAGCGTAGATCACAAACATGGTTCAAACAAAGCTCGGGTCTGGCCGCACTGCAAGAAAGAGCCATGTGTCTGCTATGGGGAGAGCCCGCTGTTGCAACTGGGTCCAGCAACACGGGGGTGTTATGGGACAGTCGGGGACCGCAGTGGTTTGGGACGCACAGCAAAGGAGCGGAAGAACGCTAGAGCAGAGGGAGACTGGGCAGTTTGAAGTCACAAGGGCTCATGGGGACGTTTTGTTCAGCCTTAATCCATGTGGGCATCAAAGCCACTGCATTTCGAGCTGCTCGTTCAAATGAGCCAGAACCTTCACAGCAAAATGCCAGGCAAAACTGTCGTTTCATCCAGTTCTCATCAGGGAGGGATAGCTCAGTGGTTTGAGCATTGGCCTGCTAAACCCAGGGTTGTGAGTTCAATCCTTGAGGGGGCCATTTAGGGCTCTGGGGCAAAAATCTGTCAGGGGACAGTACTTGGTCCTGCTAGTGAAGGCAGGGGACTGGACTCGATGACCTTGCACGGTCCTTCCAGTTCTATGAGATGGGCATGTCTCCATATATACAGGTCTGGATGCAGAGCTGTGTAAATCAGTCCTGGGTTGGCATGAGAGATCCGAATGGGGTGCTGCTAGATCCCCTGCTCGTGACCAATCGATGAAGGGACATTCAATGAAATTAAAAGGCAGCAGATGAAAGGAAACCCTTAAAAAAAAGACATAATTTTGGCCTGTGGAACTCATTGCCACAAGAGATTGTTGCAGCCAAAATCTTAGCAGGATTTAAGGGGAGGGGGAGATGAAGGGGGAAAAAATAATTAGGCATTTATATGGCTAATGTGAACAGGCATTATTACACTCCCCAAAAATATGGAAGGGGGTCTAACCCCTCATACTTCAGGGTGTAAAGTAATTTCTCATTAACAAGATTTAGGAGGAGATTTCCGTGTGATCAACTTGTTCCCTAACTGCCCACTTTAAGAGTTTTTGCAACATGGCCTAGTGGATAGAGCACTGCTCTGGGACAGAGGAGCTGGGTCCTATTTCTGGCTTTGCCACTGGCCTGCTGGGTAATGTTTGGCAAGTCTCTTCCCTTCCCTGTGCCTCAGTTTCCCCATCTGTAAAATAGGGATAGGGATAGTGATGCTGACTTCCTTGGTAAAGTGCTTTGAGACTGATGGATGAAAACACAGTGTAAGAAATGAGCATTTATTATTCTGTTCATCTGAAGCGTCTGTCTAGGTGCATAAGAAACTCCATTGGAACCATCGATTTCACCCAGGCTGTGTCCAAACCAAAGAAGGCTGCAAATCTTGCATGAGTAAGACAAAAAAAATGGTCCCAGCCTCACGTAAAATTGCAGACAGGCTCATTCCAAAAGTTAGAGAGATGAATAAGAGGGGATGTGATCAAGGGATACAACATAATGAATAGGGTTAGGAAGGCAGAGCGGGCCCTTTTGTTCACCCTGTCTCATCTTACAAGAATGAGGGGATGTACAAGGAAACGGAAAAGTAGCCCACTGGAAATGGATGAAAGTGAATAGTCTTTCACAGAAGGCATAATTAACCTGTAGTGCTCATTGCTGCAAGATATCGCTGAAGCCATGAGAAATCCATGGCCGGATGGGTGTTTTTATAGATAACAAGAATATCCAGAGTTACAATGGTAAGGATTTAAAAATCAAGACTTTCAAGGGATATAACCTTCATGCTTCAGGCAACCTTGAACTAATGAGGGTCAGGAAGAAACTTGCCCTCTGTGTAGGTTATCCTATAACTGCCCCCTTTAGGATTTCCTGCACCTTTCTCTGAAGCATCTAGGGAACAGAATAGAGAATAAGCCACTGATCTGAGCCTCTGTGTTAATTGTGATGGAATCAGGGCTGCTCCAAAGGTTTCTGAACCTTCACAAACCTGTTTCAAATGTGAAACAAAACCCCCAGAGCAGGACAGTTTTGTGTGGTTTGCCCAGGGGCTTTCCCCCAGCTCCTTATGTTGCCTGCATATACCATGAATAATGGATCCATGGCAATATTTCTCCTAATGCTATTGTATTACACCACACTTAACTGCATAATTCAACATTTTCCAGGGTATTTGGAGGAAATTTGGATGCTTCGTTGACTAGTGTTTGAAGGAAGTGGAGAATTTAATTAAAAAACATGAGGGGAAATTAGTAGTAAAATAAACCAATTTGAAGGGCTGACGTAGGAAGGTTTTAGGGATGTCAGGCAGGCAGGCTCAGGTGAGGGGCCCAAAAGAGCTGGCTCCACCTTCCAACCAGTTCCTCTGCCCTTGGGGAAAATTGTAACCAGGAAAAAGGGGGGAAATAGCTGTTTTTATTGTTGTTTGTGATTTTTTTACATACATTTTGCAGATTGCGCAGTCTAGCTTTTTTTCCCTGCTCTATTTAATGCAAACCACACCATCCTGCTGATTGCAATCACAGTCTGATTGAGAGATGTACACATTGCCTGTGATGGAGACAGAGAAGGGTTGCATCTTAACTTTTTCTTTCTTTCATTCTCTCTCTCTCTCTCTCTCTCTCTCTCTTTCACCAAAAGCTTAGCAGGCATCCAAACCTTCACCCCCCACCACCCACAAGATTAAACCTTTGTATGAAAGACACGAATATCCACAATTACAATAACAGTTCATTTATTTTAATAAACTAGAGCTTTGGAAGAGATAAAAGACCTCATGTGACAGGGCATAAAACCACCTCTAATTAACAAGGGTTCATAGAATCATAGAATCTCAGGGTTGGAAGGGACCTCAGGAGGTCATCTAGTCCAAGCCCCTGCTCAAAGCAGGACCAACCCCAACTAAATCATCCCAGCCAGGGCTTTGTCAAGCCGGGCATTAAAAACCTCTAAGGAAGGAGATTCCACCACCTCCCTAGGTAACCCATTCTAGTGCTTCACCACCCTACTAGTGAAAAAGTTTTTCCTAATATCCAACCTAAACCTCCCCCTCTGCAACTTGAGACCATTACTCCTTGTTCTGTCATCTTCTACCACTGAGAACAGTCTAGATCCATCCTCTTTGGAACCCCCTTTCAGGTAGTTGAAAGCAGCTATCAAATCCCCCCTCATTCTTCTCTTCTGCATGTAGGAAGAATCTTTCCTTGTGGATAAGTTATCCCATAATTGCCTGCTGCAGGATTTGGTGATCTGAATTAGCTAGTTCTGGCCACTGAGGGAGACAGAAAACTAGACTAGATGGACCACTGTGTGTTCTATATTGGTTCTTATACCCCCTCTTCATGGGTTGTATAAGAGGCCCAGATCCTAAAAGGTGCATAGGCTTTTGATTTCAGTGGGAGTTAGGCACCTAAATACCTTTGAGGATCTGTGCCTGAGCATCTTAAGCAACATAGCCAACTTCTGTTACATGCGGTTTGTTCTCTACCTCTCCTCGGGGAGAATTGCGTGAGCAGTGGAGTGGTTTGTTTAGATATGCTGGAGCACCTTGAAGATAAGGTCCGAGAGCTAGAACTTGTCTCATTCCTTGGGAAGCCAGCATAGGGCGCAGAGGACAGATTTGATATGCTTGTGGTAGCCAGTGTTGCTGAGTAGACATGCTGCAGCATTGTGTACTGGAATCTCCCAAGGGCTGGTGGCTTCATGCCCAGGTATGTTGCATTGCTGTATGTTGCAGGCCGGAGGTGTCGCAGGTGTGTGTAACTAAAGCCAGGTCACCATGGTGAGGCGGGGTCTCCTCGCCAACCAAAGATGGCAGAGAGCATTACTCATGGACTCTGCTCCGTACAAGCTTAGGGTCAGCAAAGATCCAGGTGCGCTCCTAAACTGCTCTGATCAAGTGTGACAGTCCCCATGTCTCCCTCTCGTACTTTGTGGTAACGGTGCTTATAAGAGATATGGAATCAAACGCATCGCTGGCGGAAGCAGAGCTCCACTGGGGTCAATAGAGCTCCGTCTGCTAAGATTGGTGGCGGATGTAGTCCGTGGTCTGGTAAGTTGCCAAGAAACAGCCTGTGAAACCAATGAGTTTAGGGATGGGATTGTATCACCTAACTCAGTTACGTCTCGATAACATCGTGGTTTACAGACATCGATCATTTCAGAGGAACCTGCAGAGGGATTTTAATGCCTCGCAAATTGCTTTTCCTTCTATTCAATTTACATTCGCGATTGCACAGAGCATATTTAGGAGCTTTCCAAACCGCCACAAGCAATGACGGATCTCTCCGAAACGTTCTGCCACTGCAGTAAATTTAACCTGACAAAAAAGAGCGAGAAACTTCAGTCTGCGTCGGCTCCTCTACAGCACAGTGGCCTCTTAACCCGTCAGAAGCCAGCAGCACCCGAGCTGAAATATTTAACAGGGAGCACGATCCGACTCCTGTTCGCACACCCCACAAGGCTGTCAAAGCTCAGCTGAACAATCCTCTGGCTGAATGATTCATACTGAAGGGCGGAGCAGACAGGCATATTGCTTCACCTGCTATTTTTAACATTGCTTATTAATTGAATCCTCCCCCCTTCTTCTATATTAAATTAGATTAAATAGCCTACAAAGGCAGTTTGTCCAGATGCTGTGCTGACTGGTGCTAGATCATAAAACAGGGCAGCCTCCTGTGGAGATGCAGGTGAGAATCAAGGCCCCGATCCTGCAATTGGCTCCCCTGTACTAAGCCCCACTGATGTGGCTGGGACTTTGCTCAGGTTGGGAGGCTGCTGGCGTGGCTCCAATGGCAGGATTGGGACCCAGAGCTGCTCCCGCCGGTGGAAACCCCAATAAAGAGCAAGTGGCAATGATGCTGTCTCACTTCCCCCTTGATGAATCCTAGCCCCCGACTTTGCTGCAAGAGGTGTGATTGGTGCAGGGATGTGTCATAGAATCCTAGAATATCAAGGTGGGAAGAGACCTCAGGAGGTCATCTAGTCCAAGCCCCTGCTCAAAGCAGGACCAATCCCCAACTCAATGATCCCAGCCAGGGTTTTGTCAAGCCGGGCCTTAAAACCTTCTAAGGATGGAGATTCCATCACCTCCCTAGGTAACCCATTCCAGTGCTTCACCACCCTCCTAGTGAAATAGTGTTTCCGAATATCCAACCTAGACCTCCCCCACTGCAACTTGAGACCATTGCTTCTTGTTCTGTCATCTGCCACCACTGAGAACAGCCTAGCTCCATCCTCTGTGGACCCCGCTCCCCCTTCAGGTAGTTGAAGGCTGCTATCAAATTCCCCCTCACTCTTCTCTTCTGCAGACTAAACAAGCTCAGTTCCCTCAGCCTCTCCTCATAAGTCATATGCCCCAGCCCCCTAATCATTTTCATTGCCCTCCACTGTCCACATCCTTTCTGTAATGGGGTCCCCAAAACTGGATGCAATACTCCAGATGTGGCCTCACCAGTGCTGAATAGAGAGGAATAATCACTTCCCTCGATCTGCTGGCAATGCTCCTACTAACACAGCCCAACATGACGCTGTCAATTACAGCTCTCTGTGCCAGCTTCAAAGACAGGTCCCGTGTGCTAAGTGTTAGATGTGTAGAGCAATGGAGTGAGTCTATGAGTTCAACAGGTAGGGCTGGATTTGCAGAGGTGCCGAGAATGTGCCAAACCAACTGGAGGTAACAGGAGTTGCGGGTTCTCTTACAAATCAGGCCTATTCTGGTAACAGAAAGAAAAGTCCCAGATACTGTAAGAATGCTTGTGACACAGCTGCTGGTGTCAGACGGTTACTGGGGAGAGTTTGATGATTGCAACTGCGCATCGTTTTCAGAGCTCCGCAAGTGTGCACGGCCCTTCACGCACACGTGAGAGGCAGGGGACCTGCTTCTGATCTTCCGCACACTGGTGGAGATCAGGCGCGAATCCACTGCAGCCCACGGCATTTCACTGGTGCCAGTCTGGTGCGAGAGGACAATGCCACTGGGGAATTTGCAGCCTGACCCAGACCGAAACGAGGCAGGCAATGAGTGGATGATGGAGACGAATGGGCTTTAAGGGGGGACTTGGAGGAGGCCATTCCTAGTGTAGGGGCAGCATGTAAGAAGGTGCAAAGCAGAGCAGCATCCTTTGCAGTAGAGAAGAACAGGACTCGGCTGTAATGAGTATAAAGGAATCATTGGTTGACGCTGCTGGACTCAGATAGACTCTGTGGTTCTCTTGAGCTCTTTTGGTCGTGGACTGACTGACAGCCTTTGTCACCAGACTGCTGGTCTCCCTAATTTGGGGCCGTGATCAAGCGCTCGTGGGAAGGCCTGCTTGCCTATGCTACACTGAGAAAGGGGAGAATGAAGAGAGCAAGGGGAAAGTAGAAACATGCTCTACTTGAGTATCCAGTCAGTGTGACCGGGATCAATAATGTGGGTGATGTTTTACATTACAATGCTAAGCCCTTTAGCGTATTCATCCTGGGATCCCGGCTGGAGCCGGGGACTCGAGGTGCCATTAGATTAAAATTCATTTTTTATGATTATGCAGGGTCAATATCTTTCGGCAGCCACGTCTCTACCCAGCCCGCCACATCCCCGGTCTCTGCTCCCGCCACCAGCCCCACAGCCCACATGGGATTCTGGCTAATTGAATTCTCCACTCTTTCTAATCAATAGCACCATGATTGGTTTTCCATTATGAGAGATCCTTTTCGGCCTTGGGATGCAGCGGCTGATGGGAGGGAGAGCCTGGATGTGGAAAACACCCTGGCCTGTCTGGTAAATGGGCTGTGTGCCTGGTCTGAGAAACCAGGGACTAGTCATGCTATCTGTGGAACCAGCAGTTTCTGCTGATTCACGGGATCTGACCCCATAAAAATCCCATCCTTCTGATTCCCATTTGCCTTTCCCTAACCCCGCAGCCAGCACACACCTCCTCTACAACCTGATAGAAACGACTGCTTAAAAATTGGCATTCAGACACCACCCATGAGCCCCAGCACCCACCTACACCCACCTGTGCTGCCCACCGGCACCCACACTTACGGTGGGCGTACGTCTTCACTGGCTTGTCTGTGCTAGACCCCTGGGCTGTGCCACTCCACCCAGGGCCTGGGGTGAGGCACCAGTTCATGTCATTGTGTTCTACTCAGCCTGTTGGCCAAGTTTTTTCAGAAGTGACCGGTGACAATTGGGTGCCTTGATTTGGAGGGGGGGGCAGTGTCCCACTCAAAACACCTTACAGGGGCGTGAACTTCAGTGGGTGGGTGAAAATCAGGACCCTTATCTGGGTCTCAAATGGGGCCCCTCCAAATGGGAACCACCCCGAATCACTGATCACCTCTGAAAATCTTGGCCATTGTCTCTGAGCTGCTGGATCGGTAGCTACTGGCCAGCTGACCCAGTTTAGCCTCTGGGGATCAGAGCAGCTACCTACCTATCATCTGCCATGGTTGTTGGGCCTCAGTGCATGAGGATTGGAGATGTCCTGGGAGATTCCCTGCCAGGCGACTCGACTCTACTGAGCTGGGAATTTGGACACTAATCGCTGCTGGGAGCCGGGCACCAGTAACTTGACGCAGTGGCCGGTTTTCTCAGGAAAGATGCAACTTTGCGTGTGGTCCTCAAGCAGATTTGGGTCAACTTAATAGATCTCAGAGATGGAAGGGGATGGGTGCGGTACAGCTCCACTCCGCTCTCAGTTGGTGAAATTCACCCTAGTGAAGTGAGTCCCGCTTCAGCCCAAGTGGTGCCTAGGCCTTGTGAGTGGGACTTAGGTGGTGCTTAGGCCGCACGCTGGCCCTGTGTGCAAGGATGGATTCACGCCCCCCGCTCCCTCCGGCCCCCGGTCAGTGGCTACTGACTCAGGAGGGCCACCCGGCCTCTGATGGGGGCTGCCTGCATTCATGTCTCTGGGTAGGAAACGCTGCAGGAGTGGATTTAAAAATTGAAAATGGAGCGAGCGAAACAGTGCGTTAGGAAAACAAGAGCCCTTTGCAAGCCTCCAGGAGCAGTTTATCTCCCCACCTCCTTCCCCTCCCGCCCCGTATTATCAGGGCTTCCACAGCTGTCAAGAAATGGCCGGAAAGCGAGCATCTCGCCCGTGTTATTATTTCATTAAAAATGTTAATTCCAGCGGGCTGTCTTCCTGCCCTGCTTTTCATATTCATGAGCGCACTCTCCCCCCCTCATTCCTATTCCAGAGACGTGGCCTCTGGGCAGAGGATCGGCGCAGTGGCCAGACTCACAGGAAGGCAGCTCTGTCAGGGAGCCGCAGCGGGTGTGTGTCTGAGCAGGAGGACATGGGCAGGAGGGAGGAGACGGGTCCTTTCGTTATTTCAGTTTGATTCTTCTTTAGGCTCCTACCTGCTGGTCAGTGGAGGGACTTCATGATGCCCTGACTTTGTGCATGGCAGGGCGCTGTCAGGATCTCCCCGCAGGGCCACGCCGGTGCCAGATCGGAGGACAGGGTTGTGAGCTTCCTTGCAGCAGTGTGCCCAGCCAGTACCTGCGTGCTGCGGCATGCGTTTCAAGCCAGCTTCTGCGGGTGAGCACCTTTTGTCAGGGCCAGCTAGGACTCCTGCCATGTTAACAGCCTTGTAGCCGTGCCAGCTGCGACTCGGGTTCTGTAAGCCTCATCGGCTTTGTCAAGGAGCACATCTCACCCCCCAAGGGAATCCACAGGCAGGGGGTTCTCACAACACAGTTTTTGGTGGCCTCGGAATGTGGCCACCGGCTCTTGTTGGTGGCTGCTCTGAATTTTTTTCCTAAAAGGCTTAATTAATTTTAGGAGAAAACAAATAAATACATGCCTACACATGTCCAAATTATCGTAACGTACGTATGTAGGGTTGTTGGGTTTTTTTGCACACTCAATAATAAAAATAATGTACAGTTGTCTCTATTCTTTATGGACCTAAACAGAACAGAAACATAAATAAAGTGCTTTGCATGTTCTTGTATTTTTGGTTATGGTTTCTTTTGCCTTTTTTTTTAAAGACTTATTAGTTGGTAAGTCTGCTGCTATGAAACCTGATACTTGCATGTTAATATCACTTTTCACGGCCTCCCAGCTAGCTACTAAATCTGCTGTGAAAAGCGATATTAACAAACATACAAATAGCACTTTTCACAGCAGATTTACTCAGCCTTGGCAAGCCCAGGGACAAATTAAACCCTGGCTGGGGAGGGAGATAGGCAGGAAGCAGGAGCCAGGAGTGATGGAGGGGGTGAGCCTGAGGAACGGAGCCCAAAGCCCTGCAGCCATAGTCTGAGGCCCGCGGCCCCAACCCAAAGCCCTGCGGCCGTGGGATGGAGCCCGCCACTGTACAGTCAGAGTCCAAAGCTCCACGATCTGAAGTCCGATCCCACCACCTCTGGGAAGGTGGGGAACTCACTGGCTGTCTGTTCCTCCAGCATGTGTGTCTCCAGAAGGGGAGCCCTGGGGGAGGGGTCACTGCTTTGTCCCCCACTCTCAATCACTGCCCAGGAGGCTGCGGCCCCAAGAAAACCCTGGTTGCTGCATTTGAGACACACTGAGCTAGCATGCCTCCCCTGGCCAGGACACCCCTGGGTGACCAAATGAAGCACCCTGAGCCTTTGCAATTAGTTGTTCAATTGGAAATAGAAAGGCTTCAAAGAGGCCAGCTGAGCGCCTTGTTTGCCATGGCCAAGACATCCAAGTAAACCATCTAATTGAATCAACTTTCCAGACTCACTCTCCGGCAACTGCCAGAGCATCATCTGCTAGATAGAGCCAGAGATTTCAACTGGAAAATGTCAACCAGCATTGAATGGATCAAGCCCAAGAGTGCTGGCACCTTTCCTGTCTGCTCTTTATCGCTCTCCTCAGAGACGTTCGGATGCTGCGAATGGCCATATTCTGGGGGAAAGAAACCATCACGCGTAATGGGGAAGAGAATTCCAGAAAGAAAAAAGGAAAAAAACTACCAGTAGCTGCACAGTCTGAATAGAGATGGGCCCAAGACATGATGCTTAGATCAGACCTTTCCAAAATGTTTGCCGGATGCGGGGTGGATTTGGAAGACTGGATCTCCTGGTTGGGTCTGTTTTGATCCTAATGCTTGGCTCTTTATCCAAGTTGTCTAGGCTTTGGGGTTCCTACACACAGCCACCCCCATTCCCAGCTTTCTGTTGTTGTTTTATTTGTATTGAGGTGTAGCCAACCGGAGCTCAGTCATGGACCAAGGCCCCATTGCGCCAGGCGCTGTACAGACCCAGAACAAAAAGTACCTGTTCCAAAAATTGCCAGGGAATTCGCTGCTGCAGTGATATTTAGTCTGAGAGGGGATATGCAGAGCGGGTTGTGGGGCTGGCAGGCAGACCTCTCTCTCTCTTCTCGCCCCTCCTAGTGGGTCCATGGAGCAGGGTTCCTAGCAATATGGTGAGCATACAGCAGTCTGTCGAGTGTATCCCACAACACCTCTCCTGAGCCGCCAGGATAGCCAAGAGCCACCCAACAGCCCACGCTCCTGGACGACCTCCTTTGAGTTAAGCCAGGATTCGATACCGGGCTGGCAGAGCCCAGTTAGCTGCTGTGATGGCTCGCAGTATGTCACGGGATTTTCACACCCGTCCTCTTTGAGTGTTTGCAGATGTACTGGAATCCAGTACATGCAGGAGTGACTCATAGCGCCATGCAGATCAGCCATGGAAAAGGGAGTCCGATCAGCTAACCCAGACTCCTCTCCTGGCGGGCACTGGCCTGTTCCCTACAAGGCATCTTCTAGCAATCTGCTAAGTCCTGCTTAAAATGCCTCCAGCAATGCCTCTCTCAGCCCCAGGGCCGGCTCCAGGCACCAGACGAGGAAGCACGTGCCTGGGGCGGCACATTCTAAGGGGCGGCATTCCGGCCATTGTTTGAGCGGCACAATTCGGCCGCCCATTTTTTTTGTTTGTTTTTGGTTTTTGGTTCGACAGTTCAGGCGGCGGTGTTGTTTTTTTTTTTGCTTGGGGCGGCAGAGCCTTCCTGTACCCTTCCTGGGTACAGAGAGCACAGCCCACCAATGGAATCTCTTCTCCTACTCCCAGCCTCGTCCATGTGCATCCAACCCAGCCATTGTGAAACGTATCAGGATTAGATTCCCGCCACTACCCTTCGCCCTCGGAGCCAGCCCTCTCATTGAATTCCTAGGTTTACCAGAGTAGGTCGTTAATCTTTCCACAGCTCCCAGCACTGCTAGTAAATCTGTTTGGGCAAAGGCAGTCACAGTCCCCTCCGCTAACAAATGTTACCCCACGTGGGACCCCAGAGGCCCTAACGCGAGGAACCGATCCACAGTGCAGGGGCGAGAACTGGTGGGGAAGACATTCCTGTACTGGCCAGTCTCTCCTGGGAGCTCGCCAGTTTGCATTGCATGGAAGGAAATGGGAGAGTCAGAAATCAATCTGGAGTGTTTCTCTTCTCTTTTGGGGAAAAATAATAACCCCAAACAAAGCAAGCTTGCAGTCGGGAGAAAGGAATTCCTAATGACAAACTTACTTCAGCTAGGACACCAGGGGCCTCAGCAATATGAGATTAAACCTGCTGTGCCAAGACTCTATTACTCCATATATTACTGTGTGCTGCTGGACGGATGGTTCTCACAGGCGGAAATATAACCCTTTGAAAATGTCAAGGAACATAATAAAGAGACCTAGCAGGGGAGGCTGGATTTCTCTGGGGCCTGATAAAGCCTATACACTGCTGGTTTCAGCCAAGCCAAGATGGGGAGTTTATGGATGTGTTGTGGGGCTCAGATGAGATCCTAGCAGCACCACAAAATCCCCAATTAATTGGACCCCTCCTTATAATGGGGGCATTACGAGAGAGGTGAAACATATGGGGATGGGGAGATTTTGCTGCTATACCCCCATCATGCCAGACCTGTTTTGTAGATGAAGAGGGGACCTCAGTCAACAGAAGATCTGAAGTGTGTGGTCAGCACCTTCCTCAACTGCTGGCTGTGGGTCATGTCACCATCAGTTTGTGCCTAGGGATATGATCGCAGCAAGCAGAGGAAGTCTCTCTCCCCCTCGCAGGCCTACCCATGTTCGGCCCTGTCAGCACAGCCTTGCACAGTGCAGGAAGGAAGAGAGACGTGATGGAACCTAGTCACGTCTCTCGGGTCTGCAAAAGAACAGGCTGGACATTTTGTCGGAAGAGGCTTTCTGTCAAGGCTTCCTGTCGTAAGAACAGCCTTTCTCCTGCCAGCCCACTTCCTGCTGAAGCCAAAAAGCAAAGGGAACTGGCAAGAATAGCTAATGAACCCTTGGTAGATAGCATGAAAGTTGTCCTATAGAGCTCAGGGTGAGTGTTAGGTCTGTTCGTCCTTACCAGCTTCCTCGCCCACTTGTCCGGCCACCTCATCCCCCTCCCCAAGTCCCCTTGCTTCATGTCTCCCTCACCCTAAGACCCTCTTCACTGCTCTCCATGATTCTGCGCCTGCCTTTGTTTCATTTCCTATCTCCTACCATGCTCTGGTGTTGATGTAATATACTTGGACTTCTGTACGGCGTTTGACTTGGTACCGCACGACAGGTTGATTAAAAAGCCTAGAACGATCTAAAATTAACCTGGCACACATTAAATGGATTAAAAGCTGGGTAGCTGAAGGGTCTCGAAATGTAATTTTAAGCAGGGATTCTGCATCAAACTGGTGTTTCCAGTGGGGTCCCACGGGGCTTGGTTCTTGCCCCTTCGCTATTTAGTTTTTTTATTCATGACCTGGAAGAAAATGTAAAATCATCACTGATGACATTCACAGAGGACACAAAAAGTGGGGGAGTGGTGAATCATGAAGAGGACAGGTCCGTGGTACAGAGAGATCTGGATCACTTGGCACAAGCAGACAATGCATGGGGGGAGGGATAGCTCAGTGGTTTGAGCATTGGCCTGCTAAACCCAGGGTTGTGAGTTCAATCCTTGAGGGGGCCATTTAGGGATCTGGGGCAAAAAAAAATCTGTCAGGGGACACTATTTGGTCCTGCTAGTGAAGGCAGGGGACTGGACTCGATGACCTTTCAAGGTCCTTCCAGTTCTATCAGATAGGCATATCTCCATATATTATAAATGCATGTTTTAATATGTCTAAATGTAACTATACATCTAAGAACAAAGAATGTAGACCGTACTTACAGGATGGGGGCTCTATGCTGGGAAGCAGCAACTCTGCTTGGGGATCCCGTGGTGGATAATCAGCTGAACATGAGCTGCCAGTGTCATGCCCTGGCCAAAATGACTAAGGCAATCCTGGGATACATAAAACAGGGGAATCTCAAGTAGGAGGAGAGAGGTTATTTTCAATCAGTATTTGGCACTGATCTGACTACTGCTGGAACACTGTGTCTAGTTCTGGTGTCCACTGGTGAGGAAGAAGGTTGATAAACTGGTGCGGGTTCAGAGAAGAGCCACGAGAATGATTAAAGGATTAGAAAAATAGATGATTACCATGGTCCCGTCTGGTCTTGCAATCAATGAATCTCTTCCTCACGTCTTTCACGCCGTCCCCTATGCCCAGAACCCCCTCCTTCCTCCCATGTGATTGGCAGCTCAATCTGCTCCTCACACTGCCCCATCTCCAAGGCTGACCTCCTGCCACTCCCTAGTTCCACTGGTGGTTGTGTAATCAAAGGACTGAGAATTACTCAGAACTACCACTAGACAGCTTTGAAAGCATCAGGCACCTATTCCCATGTTACCTGCCTCCAGGTAGCTTTCACTGTCTTCCCACCTTCCCACCCCATTTTGTGATTTTGCCCTTTTCCTCCTTGCATGAATGGTTTAAATTAGACCACAGAGGAATCAGGGGCAGGGCTGTTGTTTTATTTTTGTGCCTGCAAAGCACCTATCCTATTGCAGATATTTGTGAGAAATAGCCATGGATGCCTGAATCATCTATAGCACTGTACAAATGTTAGGTGATAGTGTACTGGCCGGTTCTGATGCCAATGTACCTTCTGCTGTTCGTGCTGCAGGGCAGAAGCCCAGAGGGGGCTGGATGATCCATAATTGCCCCATTCAAGGTTTCTTTTACCTTCCTCTGACACAGCTGGAGCTGGCCACCAATGGGATACTGGAGAAGATGCATCCAATCTGGTGATTGCTATGTTCCGAGGGGCCAGTCTGCCTCTGCCATTGGCCCAGCAGGGGTCACTGATTGAACCCATCTCTGCAGTCCTGTGTGGCGCTGCCTTTATCCCCCAGTGAGCACCATTTGGAGGCTGTGAACCTTCCCAGCTCTCCATGGGCTCGTTAGTGCAAGAGGAGGGGAATAAATCTCTGGGAGCTCATGAACTATTTACAACCATGCTGAGCAAGCGACCTGCAATTATTTATTTATTCCACCCCCGCTTTTTTGCTGGATGGCACTTTGCAAGCCCAGAGGGAAGCAGAAGTGCCTCTGGGCTCCCTCTCCAAAGCGTCTGTCTCTGGAGTTCCCACAGCAAGGCACCTCCCAGTGCGGTCCAGTGGCAGGCAGGGAACAGCATAACACAGGGACTGCTCAGAGCAGCCGGCAACCAGAGAGGCCAACATGCCAGTTCCACACCATGCAGCCACTGCATAGAAGCGCCGCCCGTTCGGTGGGTGCTGCTTTTGCTATGCAAAGGCGGGTAGCATTAGCCAGCCCTCTCGCTGTCCAACTTAACTGGGGTCTCTGTGTCCGTGTGTCTCATTTGCTGTGTGTCACCAGAGCTGTGCGAACAACTGTGCGGTTATTTGGATTGTTCAGTTTGCTGGCAATTCTGAAAAAAACAAAACCCAGCGTTTCGGGTTAAACCCAGACTGATTTTTTTTCAGTGAATCAAAAAGTAAAAACAACCCCCCAAAAAAAGTTTCAGGTCAAATGAAGCATTTTATTTCGACACTGGCTGTTTTTAAGCAGTTTTGATTGGGGTTTTGTTGGTTTGTTTTTAATAAAATAGAAGGAATGTTTGAAATGAAAGGTCATTTTGAACCAAAAGCTCTCAAAGTTTGGTTTGTGTTCAGATTTTATTTTAGGGTTTTAAGGAGGTTTGTTTTCTGAGTGAAACAATTTGATGAAACCAACGAGAATTCATGAAACTTATGGGTTTTATCAAATCTTCAGTTTGCACTGAAAAAATTATCTACATAGGGTGATAGTGCACAACAGTGGTGTGCGAACTCCAGAGTAAACCACCGTGTGTTCACATAGTACTGTTTGAAACGGGACTATGCTAATGATCATTTGGGAACTTTTAGTGCACAACAGCAGGGTCTACATTGGCCAATGAGTTGGTGCGCATGATAATTCACACCCGTCGGGCACGCATTGCCACACCGAGTAGATAAGCCCCTGGTGTCATATCTCCATAATCGTGTTTCAGGAGCAGAAATTACCTTCATGGTTAGGAGGTAGTCCGTCACTACCTGGTTGGGGCTCCATACCATGCCAGAGGTTGAGGAGAGCAAGCAGATTGCAGAAGTCACAGAAAGAACAGAGAGAAAGTAGGAAGATGAAGGGTTGGGGGTGAATGTCATAGAGGGAGAAGAAATAAGTGTAGCAGAGAAAGGAAAGGGAAGATGGGAGAAAAGGAGACAAACACCCAGGCCCTGCAGGATAGCTAGATGTCTTGTGAAATGTGTGGTAAATACACAGCGTGTGTTTGTTTGTGTGCAGCCGTGTTGTCTGGATGGATGATGACAAGGTCTGGAAGGTAAGAGGTCCCAAATTCTGACTTTGGCTAAGTCTCTGTGCCTCTCTTTTCCCATCTGTAAAATAGGGATGATGCAATTATCTCAGAGAGGTGTTTTGGGGGTTAATTGGCTAATCTTTGTAACATGCTGATGAAGTGTGTTTTGTCCTTGTCTGGTGGCTGGTCCTTGTAGAGGATAACAGCCTGCTAATGCTGTCAGCAAAAGGAGCTATTCTTTTAGCTCAGCAGGTGGAGGCTTGCACTTATGGTGGTAAATATCCTACGTTCGATCCTGCTAACAGCCCTATTCTGGGGGATGTAAGGAAGTGCTGATCTGTACAGGAGTTATTATTTTTAGTGAACAACTTTCTTTTCTGCAATGCTTTGAATTAATTCATAGCTATGTATGTGTGATCATTATAATTATTATGCAACTGGCTGGTTTTCGTGGCCTTTAAAACACCAGGGTATTGTCTACCCCCCAGTGTTCTGTGCCACAGATTGGAAATGCACCATTTTAAGTGACATTTGTTTATGGCCTCTCTGGGAGAGCTTTGCTTTCCCTGTGTGGACGTGATCAGGAAGTGCGTGTGTGTATGTGACAGAGAGCGCCACTGTGTCATTGACTTCCATGGAGTACTGATCATTTGCACCAGCTGTGGTTTAAGAGTTAAGATTTAGATTGAAATACCCAGCTAGATCTCTAACGGACTCCAAACTATGCGAGGCTGAAACAAACAAAGCACTTGTCTCTTTCCCATAGGCCTGGCAGGCTGAAGTCTGCTGACCAGGACACGGTTGCTTCAGCGTGTTGTCTTCAAAGGGCTTTTGTCATGGGGCTTAAGGGCCAAGGACACTTGCAGCCTGGCTTTATATCGGTTGATTTGATCAGCACACGGGGGAGAAGGCCATAAAGCTGCCGAGGCTGGAGCCCAAGTCTCTAATGTTGCCAGGAGGGCCTGGGTTATTCCTCCACCGGGAGTGCTAATAGGTTTCTAATACGCCGGCGAATGGGATATTTTACAACTGTGAGGCTGCAGTTACTGAGACGGTGTGTCGCTGGGACAGCCTTATAAATCTTCCCGATCCGCTCCCCGGAGGTGAGGGGGCTGTGAGGAGAGGTGACTCACCGGCCAGGGAGCCTTGGGAAGTGTCTGGGACTGAAAGGTGGGGGGATCACATGGAGGTGTCTGCAGGGAGGTGTACGTGGCTTTCTTTGGGGAGATAGGGCACCCGTTGCAGTGACTGTCTGGGCCCAAGAGGTCATGGGGCTCTGTACCAATGTACTTGATGGGACAGTCTCAATGAGCTTTGTGTTGACATCTGGGGGACCCCTGCAGTGTTATTGAGGGGCCTATAGCATAGTAGTTTGGAGCCCTAGGTGGACATCTGAGCCCCCCCGACCTCACTGACTTTGAGAAGGGAAGGCCCTTAGTCCCTGTTGAATATCCCAGGGAGCCCGTCTGCGCTGATGTCTTTGGGACACTCATGTTGGCGTCTGTGGCCGACAGCAATATATTCAGGACAGGGGGGCTAGGCACTGTCTTTGGTGGGAAGGGCATTTATAAAGGATGGGGTCTGTATAAGTCAGTGGGACTGCAGTGTATCGACACCCCCTCCCCATTCCCCAGCTTTGGGACACCACGGAGACCTGGCATACAGCCAGAATCACTGCCTCAATGGGACTCATCTTCTTCTGCCCCAGGGAAACCTCGAGAGGCTCACAGCACTGAGCAGGTGCTTCGTGGTGCCCGAAAGGCACGGACGAGGTTAACGTATCCAGCTGGGCCCTGGGGAGGCTTGTACGGGACCGTCTCCATTTACACCCCCCCTCTCCCCCGTCGCTAATCACTGGGATCCAGCCCACTCTCACCGTGGCTCTGTGCTGCTGCCATCTGCTTTGGCCCAGGCGGTTGGACCGTCTCCAGTCTGTAGTTCCTGGCTGGCTTCCCTGCACGGCCCTGCCTCTTGGACCTGGAACAGCAGGACAGATTAGCCTGAGATGTTCCCCACGGGTATCGCAGCCCAGGCTAAAGAGTCTCTCGCGTCAGCGTGAGCGCCAGGGCAGGGCTTTGTCTGACCGGCTGGTGTCCTGGGCTCTTAGCCCTTCGCCGACGTGCTCGCATGTGTGAGGCGGTGCGGATCCCCACGGGAGAGGTCATGGGACACAGGGGCTCTGACCAGTGGCACCCATCATGGGGTAGCAGAGAAAAAAGGACGAGGCAGCCCTTTGTGCTCTTGTTCCGTTCCGCCTCCTGGGGGTGCCCCAGTGACTCTCTCCTCCAACAGTGAGCGCTGGTCTCTGCCTCTTGCAGTGGGATGGAGCAGCTCTCCTCGCCCTGACCCCTGATCCTACCCTGACCCCCCCCATAAAAAAACCTCACCCTCCCCTATCAAAAGAGTGAGGTGTATAGCTGTCCAGTGCAGCCCGTCCCCTCTGGGCTGCTGTTGGGAGCTGCTATATTAGAATGACTGACATCTGCCTGTCTGTCCTCCAGACAGGCCCACAAGGTGTCTCACTGACATGCCGTATGCTCCAACACCGAGCTGCCCCCAGCACCAATTGACCTGGGGAGTGAGGAAACCAGCAACCCTCCGACCTGCAGCATCCTCCGGCCAAGGACCTTCCTGTGTGAAAGCACCTATATGTTTTGGGGCCTCGGTTCCATCCCTTGCTCTTGCGGTCCCTGCAATGTTAATGACCCTTACAGGACATGCGGCACTTGAGCATGTCAAAGGCGCTTGCTCTGGCTCGTACAGGCGCTACTGATCTGACTGGGCACTCTCACAAATGTTGGAATGAGATACCAGGGCAGAGCTGGTGGGGCTGGGAGAGGAGCCAGCTGATAAATTCCTATGAACCCCTCGATCTGATCAGAGGAGGCTAGCGCAAGGTGTGGTGTGTGCAGATGCTAAGTAGGGTGTTCTATATAACACAGCCAATGCACTTTAGCTCTGACTTCATAGATTCATTCATAGGTGACAGGGCTTGAAGCCTTCGGAACCGCTGTGATCATGTAATCCGACTTCCCCAAGAACTGAGGCCATAGGACTTCCCTGAATTCCTATTTGAACTAAAGCATCTCTTGTAGAAAAAGACAAATCCAATCTTGATTTAAAAATTGCCCATAATGGAAAATCTACTACAGTCTTATGCAAGTTGTTCCAGTGCTTAATTACACTCATGGGTTAAAAAAAAAAAATCATGCCGTATTTCTAGTCTGAATTTGTCTCGCTTCAGCTTCCAGCCTTAGGATTTTGTAGCACCCCCCCGCTAGTCCAGACCCTGCTTCCTCACCCAGATCGGCTGATGCGCTCCGTCCTCAGCTTCACACACACACAAGTAAATCTTCTCTGCACTCCTGCTCCTCGGGTAGCACCTGACTTGAGTGCCAACGCCGTAAATATTGCATTAGTGTATCCAATCTCAACTTTGGATTGATTTTTCTCCAACCCTGATCGCAGTAAGCCAGGAAGATGGGATTATTTTTCAGGGCAATCACTGGCAGAAGATACCTTGCAGCTGGTTCCACACTCTTTTGAACATCAGTAAATAGCCAGCTCCCCGTTCCATTTTGTAAGCGGTGCCCAGTCTGAGACATCTGTGGGCATTTTTATTGCACTGTCCTGTAAATTGATACAGTAGAGCAGAGATTTTAGGAGGATAGATCAGGGCCTCTTCATCTTAAAGATGTCTGCAGGCCTTGGTGTTGTCTCTGTCCATCTCTCTCTCTCTCTCTCTCTCTCTCATTATTATTATCTGCATTACAGTAGAAGCCAGAAGCTCCAACCAAGATCAGAGACCATTGTGTTAGGCACTGGTACATACATATCATAAGAGACAGTCCCTACCCTGGAGAGTTTACAATCTAAATAGACAAGACAGACATTTTAGAGAGGGACAGTTGAGTCACAGAAATATATAGGGCCAAATCCATGGAAGCTAATGGAATGATTCCCATTGACTTGCTCTAGATCATAAATAAAGGCCATGGTAGAACTGGGATGGGAGTCTAGATCTCCACAGTCTGAGTGGCAAAGTTTAACCACAAGCCTATCCTCCTTCTCTCTGATTTATCTGTCTCTAGTTGTCTAAAGTACACACCTAGGAGTACAAGTGAAATGAACAGAGTCCCATTTCCAGTAAAAAAAACGTTATGAAATGCTTTGCCCAGAAAGCAGGAATGGAGAATGAGATCATGTTGCGTGTAAATAAATAAAAGCGGAAAGATGTTACATTTCACTGAGGCGCTTTCCTAACTCTTGGCTATGAGTGGAAGTGGGAATGGAAGGAAGTTGGCAGTGAGCAGCGGGCTTCTGGTGACGTGGTTCATTGTGAATCCTCTCCTGGGCTGCTGAGAAAAGAAACAGCTCCTAATGGTGGGAACCAGGGGATGTGGCCTGTAGTGAGCTCATGAAACCTAGCACAATTTATTACCTGAAAAATATTTTCAGGATTTTCCACAATCATGCTTATTATTGTAGCACAGTTCTTGGTTGGTCTGGGTGTGCTGGGTGCTGTACAAACACAGGAGTAAGAGACAGTCCCCGCCTAGAATACCTACCACTCCAAATAAACAAGATAGACAAAGGGAAAGGGATCTAGCGTCCCAGCAAAATGTTTGGCTTTTGCTGCCACAAAGTCCACACAGCCAACATTTTAGAAATCACCAATTTTGTTGTCTTGTATGCAAATCGTCCCACTGAAGGAACGGGAATAACGCACATGCTTAAAGTGAAACCTATGTGAAAGTGCTCTGATGGATCGTAGTGCTCAACCCGAAGCACTGAATGGGAACACCTACCTCTGAATGTTGGTTCCGAATCTATTATATAGTGTAATTTCTGCGTCCAGCCGGGAATCCAGAACTAGAGAGTATGCTGACAAAAAATGGATGCTAATAATAATAATAATAATGAATAATTATTAATAAAGAGTTTTCAGTCCTTCCTGATATTCTCAGGACCCCACAGGGGTAGAGGGTCTGAGCCCGAGTCAAGCCCTATTGCTTTGCAGTGTAGACATAGTTTATGTTTCCATAAAACAGATCTCACCCCCTGTTCTGCTAACACGTGATAGACCTAGTTATGTGAGGCCACGTTCTGTGGCCCTTAAGGAAACAAACGTCCCAATGAAGTCAAATAACTGAGGGCCAAAGACTCAGGTACCCGGGGGGTTAATTCTCAAAGGTGCTTTGGCTAGAGTGCTGAGTTCTCAGCACTTCTAAAAATCTGGCCCCAAGTCTCTTTTTCATCTTTCATTTACCATTCCCAGTTGTCTGCAATTCATGTGAAAACAATGCTGTCAGTCCTCAGGCTTCAGGGCAGAAGCTGGTCCATGGGTTTGGATCAAGAAGAAATCTGCCCCTCATGATGTAGTATTGCACTCTGATCTGCTTGTGTGCTTTGATTTTACCCACTTGAAGCATCCGGCATTGGCCATGGTTGGCAGAAGAATCCCAGACTAAACGGGCCATTGGTTTGTTCTGGGGTGTGTGTGTGTGTGTCTGTGTGTGTCTGTGTGTGTGTGTGTGTGAGAGAGAGAGAGAGATGGAGAGAGAGAGAGAGGTGTACAAATACAAGTAGAAGAGTTTTCAATTCTCATGCTTCAGAACATGGAATGATCAACAGATTGGACCCTCCTTCCCTCAAAGTACATATGATATTTCTGTCAAGTATCAGAGGGGTAGCCGTGTTAGTCTGGATCTGTAGAAGTGACAAAGAGTCCTGTGGCACCTTATAGACTAACAGACATATTGGAGCATAAGCTTTTGTGGATGAATACCCACTTCGTCGCATGCATCCGACGAAGTGGGTATTCACCCACGAAAGCTTATGCTCCAATACGTCTGTTAGTCTATAAGGTGCCACAGGACTCTTTGTTGCTTCTACATGATATTTCTGGAATTTCACCTGAGGAAGAAGTTTCCATAATTAATAAAATAAAATATGCTGTACTGGTGTTGTTTGGAAAAAATGGTATTTTTGATAATAAACATTTAAAAAAAGCAACAAATGTAAATAGCAATACTGACGATGGAGGTTGTATGCCTTCCTTTGAAAACATGTGGTGGTACCAGAGGCAGGACATTAGTATAGATTTAATTCTTTTGTGTTCTGATGCGTCCATTCCCATGTTCTTCTGAAAGAGGCTAATTTAGTTATTCTTAAAACGAAGGGTAAGGGAAAGCCAGGGCCAGGTCTGCTGGTGTAAACAGGAGGGAATGTTCAAGAGAGAGGAGCAAAAATAAAAAAATAAGGTGCTCCACCCCTTTGTCCAAGCTCGAGTGGAGCAGTACGATTTCTGAAAGGCAGGCTCACTCAGGGCTTGCCTGAAACAGGCTGTTGGTTGGTAGCAATGTTCCTAAGAGATCTGGACTTGACAAGTGATGGGAGGAGGTTGAAAAGGCTGAGGGGATGGAGAGGCGAGACTAGACTTTGTTTAATTTTATGGCAAGCAAAGGCTTTCAGGCAACCACCACCAGGATAATTCCAAATGAGGGTAACATGCTTATCCACACTGAGTAGATTTCACCCAAGACAGAGAGCCATCAAAGTCCTACACACCGGGGGAACTTGTAGGACATGCAAGTCTTGTTATTCCAGGGGTGCATCCCATCCACTGTCCCAAGTGTCTGCAGTCACTCCATTTCCACCTAACACACGCCTTACACTCTGGGCAATACCAGAGAGAAGGAGCAGCACCAGATCTCACAAATGCTCCTCACTCCAAGGGATATCATCCCTCTAAGACCCCAAATCACCTATATTCCACACCCGTGAGGCGTCCTCCACATCAGGTGTCGCACCAGAAACAAAGAACCGATATTCTGCGTTTTCAGCAAGGGATTGAATCTGCAGCATGTTGAGTTTCCTGGAGAAATGATTGTTGGTAACCCTCCTCATTTTGGATCTTCATGATACATTGCGTCTCTCCTTGGGGCCCTGGTAGGTTGAGATGTGTGGGCAGGACTGAACTTCCAGTGCTCCCATGAAAAGCTAGAAAACCCATTTTCAGTTGTTTTCTCTGTCCACGGCTTGTTGAATATTCTTTGCCTAGTCGTGTAATAGGAATCCAGTTCATGGCACTGGGAATATAATCGAGCAAACGGCTTTTGCGCTTATCAAATGCCTCAGCTCTGCTTGGGCATTTAATCACCGGCAAAAGCCATTTATTGCCTCGTATACTCCTCTTCTATGAACATTAGCTCTTAAATACCCAGCATAATTAAAGGTGAAACTGCTGTGCTTTGTTGAGTCTTCTATCTGGAGAAAGGGTAACAGATGAGGTAGGAGTTCTGATGGAGTTCAAGGTGAGAGCCGTAAAGCCGATTTTCTGCATGTGTCAGGGACATTATTTTAGGAATGTATAATTCCGCTCGTGAAAATTGAGGCTGGCTGAAATAATTCACAGTTAATGAACTTAGAGTTATAGCCCTGGCTCTGAGATTCCCTCTGCGCTTTGCATGGTCGATTTGGCTTGTCAGATGTTTAAGGATGGTATGGAAATGACAAAAAGGATTTGAGGGAATTACTTGGATTTCCCCCGTCCCCCGTTTCTTTGTTTTTAGATCCCTTTTTGGAAGAAAGGAGATAAATTCTCTTCTGCTTTGGATATGAGCCAGCCAGCCCTGAATAAACACCTTTCACCTTCTTACCCCTTTGCCTTGTGAATATATCTTATCCAATAATGGTTTTAAAAAACCTCGATAAATATTCACTTTGCTTTTTAAATGAATTTGTGTTCCCACTTTATAATAAAGTACATATATTAGCAATGTATAAAGGGTTAATTAATGATTGATGTTATAAGCATATTACAGATAGTAGTAGTCTGTATGATCTTATCTATTGTAGGTTCTTTCATATCCCACCTTGCTATATTATTTGAGCACCTAACAATCATTACTGTGCTTATCCCCTCTGAGCCAGGGCAGTGTGGTTATCCCCATTGTACAGCTTGGGAACTGAGGCACAAACAGGCTAAATGACTTGCCCAAGGTCACTCAAGACGACTATGGTAAAGCAGTGAATTGGACCCAGGTTTCCTGAGTCCTAGATTAGGGCCCTAACCACATGAGTATTGTCCTTCCTCATCCCAAGTATCTGATGTCCACGGCAGTTCACATACTAGATGAGTCCCCACCTATGCGAGAACCACCAATTTGGTTGACATAGCAGGTACTGAACAAGGGTCCTTCTGTGGTAAACACACCAGTTGTTACAGCTTGAGCTAAAAAGATAGTCTGTTACGAGATACATATATGCCAGGATTCTAAGTAACCTGTTGGTGTCTGCAGCAAGCTGTTGCCATTGATTAACCGTTTAATGAAAGCTCTGTTAATCGTTTATTAACACTTTATAAATGGCACATAAATGGACGCGTCATACTAAGTGGGACCAAATTAACTCTGGCTGCTCTGGTGCCCTTTTTGTGTTTGTTTCCCATGAACACTCGAACAATCAGCTTTTACCAGCAGGAATGCTCACAGTGGATGTGGCGCGGCAAAGTGCCAGTCACTGAAGTCCCTGGGAGCTGAGGGAGTCCCTCCCCCTTTTAGCATCAGCCTTGGAAAGCAAATTTCAGTCACATGTACATGCTTGTTCAGGCAAAGCAAATTGGAGACACGTGTGTGCTTATCCAGCCAGAGGCCAGGAGTTTTACCATGTGACTTAGCATAGCTGACCAATCCCAGCTAAGCGACACATAGTTCAGACATTGGATATCTGTTGCCATTGATCCAGAAATACATTAAATAATTATAATAATTGAAGAAATTGAATGACAAATTTACTGTGGGGTTCTTATACCTTCATCTGGTGGTAGTCCTGGACTTAGATGGACCTCAGGTCTGATCCATCTGGCAAGTCCTATGTTTCTATATATCTGAGGAAACCGTGAACTGTTTGTCAATACTCTGTGAGCAGAAAGGGGACTAAATTCATTACAGAAAACTATTCTTATGAGTTATCCTTCCGGTTCCACTGGGTTTGGGCCCTTTGTAGCCCTCACTCTCAGTTAGTAACTGATTGAGGGAGAAATTGGTTGTAATGTTTGGCTTCTGCCTGAAGCACTTCTCCAAAGCGTTTCCAAAGAGGTAGATAGACCCGCTCTAGACTGAATGTCAAGGTTGGTTGAAGATGCAGAAAGAATGACTTTGATGCACCTGGTTGCTGGCTTCCTTGATACGGAGGATGCAGACTCCATGCTCTGGGAAGCAACCGGAGGGTGTCATTATTGCAGATAAACTTTGGAGGACTTGATGACTTTGGAGATTAGGAATGAAATACAGACTCTTTCACCTCTAGGTCAGTGGTTTTCAGCCAGGGATGTGCATACCCTTGAGGGAACACAGAAGTCTTCCAGGGGGTACATCAACTCATCTAGATATTTGCCTGGATTTACAACAGGCTACATAAAAAGCGCTAGCGAAGTCAGTACAAACTAAAATTTCATACAGACAATGGCTTGTTTATGTGCTCTATATACCATACACTGAAATGAAAGTACAACTTTATATTCCAGTTGATTTATTTTATAATTATATGGTAAAATGAGAGAGTCAACAATTTGTCAGTAACAGTGTGCTGTGACACTTTTTGTATTTTTATGTCTGATTTTGTAAGCAAGTAGTTTTTAAGTGAAGTGAAACTTGGGGGTACACAAGACAAATCAGACTCCTGAAAGGGGTACAGTCGTCTGGAAAGGTTGAGAGCCACTGCTGTAGGTCACTGGCTAAAATCTAGCCCAGGCCAATAGTGAATTGAAAGAGATTTATTTTATGAGGAACTTTGTAATAAGTAATTAGTAAATGTTGTGGTAGTACCTAAAGGCCACAACCAGTGGATCTAATTCTGAATGCCCCTCCGTGCCTCTAAACTCTGGAGTTATTTTGGATCAGTCCATATCTAGAACTGAATTGGTGAGTTGGTGAGTTTCACTCCACTTCCTAGAGGGACATCACAGTTGAAACTGCCTGGCACCATTGTCACCACTGTAACCGTTTTACATCCACCGTTAGCCAGAGAGATTCAAGTTACCCCTCTGCCATCTAGATATGGTTTCTCCAGGCCAGACGGGAAGAAGCTTTCCTGTGCCCTGAACTCATTAGGAGGAAAAGATATTGTTACAGTGACACATTTGCACCCAATGGTAACTTTGGCCCAAATCCTCAAAAGTGTTTAGTCACACAACTCCCATGGGTGTTAGGCACTTTAATATCTTCTGGGCTTTTATCCCTGTTCCTTGTTCATTGCAAATCCACCACTCATTTTGTCATAAGGAGCTCAAATAAATAATAACAATAAATTCAGCAGATTTTCTCCTATTTAAACCATATCCAGCATTCATTAAATTCATACTAAAAACCAAGGCTTGTTCTCCAGTCAAATTGGTTCCAGAACAATGCCTAATGCTCTTGGCTCCACTAGCATACTTTAGAGCTATTCACCCATCTCTATTTGCAGTCCTTTATTACTTATAATGACTAGTCATTCAAGTGACACATTTTCAAAATGTCCTCCTTATAAAAGGTCTAGTCAAAGTGTACCTGGTGCCATTTCTTTCCATTGGTTTTTACTGAAAAGGCCAAAATCCACATAGGCAAAAATAACTTCATAGAACGTTGCTAAAGCTCATAAGCTGCACATGCGAAAGTCAGTCATTTTTCTCTTACTTCATCAAATTCGAACAGCAGATGCTAAACTTAATTTCCATATGACTAAGATTTCACAGTTTGTGCAGGTTAGTTGACTAGTGTACTGCAAAGTAAAAGAAATGGTCATAACTGGACTACCCTGAATAAACAAAGACTCTGGTACTGGCAGCTGTTAAGCATGTAGGTGCTTCATTTAGACGTCAATGAGATGAGTCACACGTAACATTAAATGTGTGTACGTGTTTTCAGGATTGGGGCCTATGTTGTTTATTTTACAGTGTCCATAGGAATGCTAGTTCACCTCACAGGACATGTATAAAGGTACGGTCCCTGCCCCAGGAAGCTTCCATTCTAGGCGGAAACTGCCCAGCATCTCTCTCATGCGTGCTCACTCCATTCCAGCATAAAAGTGTCTTTATTCTGGACTAATTGCTCCTCTTTGGAAATGGAGTAATAATTCTGGGTTCTATCCATCTGTCTTAGGTATTTATATGGCCATGGCACGTGCGATCACTTCACAGCTGTTCATATATTTATCCTGACGACACTCTTGTGCAGTGCTATTGTTCCCATTTTACAGACTGGGAATTGAGCCACAGAAAGATTCCAGCCTGGTCTCCTCTTAAAAGTTAGGTTGATATAGCTTCAGTGCTCAGGGGTGGGGAAAATCCACACCCACGACCGACGTCACTGTGCCGATCTAGCCCCCAGTTTAGATGCAGCAAGGGTGCCAGAAGATCTTGGAGAGGCAGGTTACCTACATTGATGGAAAACCCCTTTCTCTCACTGTAGGAAATGTCCACACTATGGAGCTATAGCTGCGGTATTGTTTCTGTGCTGCTGTACCTGTTCTGTAGACAGGGCCTCAGTGACTCGTCCAAACACTCGGAAAAGGCTAATACCCTGCACGGTGGAGCAAAACATCTTTAAACTGTATAAATATCTGCCCTATTTCTTATGGATGTCACAGTGAGGATTTGATCAAAATAATTCAGCAGGAGTCTTTCCATGGACTTCAGTGGGCTCTGGATTGAAACCTGTAAATGGGTCTAGAGGTGATGCATTAGCCTGGCTGTTTTATAATGTATTTGATCACTTACGTGGTGATTTTTCAAATGTCAGCCATTTGAGAGGGATCGCTAGCGCAAATTAGTGATGCTCTGTGTCCAAAGAAACGTCTCTTGAAATTGAGATGAGACTCATAACACAGACAAATGGGCTGGCAGCCCATGGCCATAGAAATGTAAGGAGAGTATTAACCCTCATTAAAAAAGACAACTAAGTCCAATACTTACAGTGACCCTGTCACAGAAACACTGGATTTTTGTCTCTTTATTTTTCAGTTATTTCTGCCATTGAACTAGTTTAGGGACGTAGGAACTGCCAGATTGAATCAGATCTGTGATCCATCTAGTCCAGTATCCTTTCCCCAACGGTGGCCAGCAAAAGAGACAAAGGAACGCACAAGAAACCTAATAGTGAATGATTATAAAATAGCCATCCTATAGGAGAAGTTTCTTCCTGACCCCAGGGCATTAGCAGCTAGCAAATGCCCTGAAGCATGGGGATTTATATCCATTCTTTTTTTTTATCCTGTGTAATGTAACTGTGGATGTTCTCATTAGCTATATAAATGTCTAATCCTTGTTTGAATCCTGCTAAGCTTTTGCTCTCAATGATACCTAATGGCAGGGAGGTTAATTAAGTTGTGAAAAAAGTATCTCCTCGTATCTATTTTAAACATGCTGTCTTTCTATTTCATTGAATGTCCCCTTGTTCTTCTGCTATGAGAAAGGGGAAATGGTAGAGCCGCTTGAAAACTTTCCGATGCAAAATGACAATTCAACATGTTTTGCCTATCGATTTTTGTCAAGTTTTCATGGAAAATTATTGAAATGTTTCATTTTGACTTTTATATTATTTTATATAATATCATATATCAAAGTATAAAAGAAAGTCAAAGTAAAATATTTTCATAATATTTCATTTTGCGAAAAATTCCAAGATTGCAACTTTTCGTCCCCGGTTCAGGATGAAACCAAAATCTGAAATCTCAGAATTTCCCATGGATCAGAAATTCCATTTTTTGACCAGTTCTGGGCAGTAGGGTTGCCCAGTTTTGTCCCTGCCGTGTGCTGGTTAATAATATGAAAATTTCAACGAAATACATGGGGTCTTGCAGAAAGCTTCATTGGTTTCTTATTTCCAGGATCATCCTCGTGTCTTTGGTGAACCTATCTAAAGGTCGGTTCAACCTTTGCTCCCCTCCAGGCATCTGGCCTAGCAGTTCATTTTAAGGATTGCATATTTTTGTTACAATGAAGAGGCTGAGGATACTTCAGCTCCTTCTGAACTCTTGACTCTGTGATGTCTGCTGCAGAACATGTCTTGCTCCTTGGTCTGTCATTTTGTTTTAGTGCTTCCTGACCCTACAGTCTTCTTCAACACTAAATCTTTAGTACTCAGAAAGAGCACTCATCTCCCCAACATCCACTGTGGTGAAGAGTGAGGTAAAGAAATCATTTTGTTTCTCTGTAGAGTCCTGTAAAAGTGCTCCCTTTCCTCACTAGTATAGACCAGTGATTCACTCGCAGGCTTTCTACTTCTGATATTCATAGACTCAAGGGGCCATGTCCTCAGTTCGTTTAAATCAATCCAGCTGCACTGAAATCATAAGAATGGCCATATTGGGTCAGACCAATGGTCCATCTATCCCAGTATCCTGTCTCTGACAGGGGCCAATGTCAGATGCTTCAGAGGGAATGAACAGAATGTGTCAATTTTGAACAATCCATCCCCAGTTGACCGGTCCCAGCTTCTGCCAGTTGGAGGTTTAGGGACACCCAGAGCATGAGGTTGTGTCCCTGACCATCTTGGCTAATAGCCATTGGTGGACCTATCCCCCATGAACTTATCTAATTGTTTTTGGAACCCAGTTATACTTTGGGCCTTCACAATATCCCCTGGCAATGAGTTCCGCAGGTCGACTATGCATGGTGTGAAGAAATACTTTGTTTTGTTTGTTTTAAACCTGCTGCCTATTCATTTCATCGGGTGTCCCCTAGTTCTTGTGTTATATGAAGGGGTAAATAAGACTTCCCTATTCATGTCCTCCATGCCAAGTCAATGGGGCTTCATGGATTTACATCAGCTGAGGATTTGACCTGATGACTTTAAGGTCAGCTAGCCTTGTCTGACCACCAAGTTCACCAAATGATTCCTGCATTAAGCCCAGTCATTCGTGGGGATTCCCTAACAACAGGGCTGCATTCAGGCTGGCTCAGCTGATTTTTAACTTTGAAATGATGACAAGCCAGAAAACCTGTAGCCACCTTGAGACACCCCCTGCCCTCACCTCCTTTTTCCTTTCATTTTCAACCATTCAAACTTTCCTTGGTCACATTGTACCTCCCGAACATTTACTAAAGTTTAAGCCCAGCATTTTCTTTACCAATCCACTGACTGAGACGAAAAGGTGAACTTTTTTCCCCCAGACTGATCAAAATGTAAATTGTAAGCGTGTTTGCTTTCAAAATCCAAGTACAGAATGGATCGGAGCAGCTCGGAACGTTCCCAAAGGTAGACTTGTTCAAATGCTTTTGTTTCCAAGCTGTTTGTATCATGAAGATTCGGATTCTTTGACTAGATTTTAAACAAGCCCTGGATCATTTTTGACAGTTAAGAACAGCTGTAGCCACATATGCTAACATTGCTCTAGTTCTACCAGGCATTATTTCAGGGAAATTCCTGGCCTCTGTTATGCAGGGGGTTAGATTGGATAATCACAGTGGTCCCTTTTGACCTGAGAATGTATGAATCTATAAGAACAATCACACTTCATGCACCAGGCCATAAGCTGATCATAATGTTGCTTGTGGAAATAAATCCCTTTCTCCCGTTAGTCCAGGCATATTATGGGGATTTTCACCTTCCCTTGAAACATCAGATGTCAGATACTGCTGGGGCAGGTTACTAGAATGGATGGACCAATTATGTGGTTCTTCCTAAAAACAAAATCAATGTACTTTTGATTTGTAGGTATTTAAAAAAAATAAATTGGAATGTCATTTATTGTAAAGTCCTATATAATCAATAGGGATGATACTAACAAGATTTAATGGCCATTTAATAGGGTTCTGTAAAAGTCATTCTAAAAACCTCTAGGTCAAGATCCTCAACTGGCATAGCTCCGTTCAATGGAGCAGCATCGCTTACACTGGCTGACGAGGATCCATCTCATAGAATTTAACAGATGATTAAATCTTTTCTCTACCATTTTTAAACTATCCAACAAAATTATGGTCCTGATTCAGCAGAGTTCCTTGCTCAACTTTAAGCAAGTGCTGAAGTCCCGTTGACGTGTTTAAATGCTTTGTGGAATTGGGGCATATAGCCGAATGGGATGAAACATACAGATGGTGCCCTATGGAGGGCAAAACCCTGCTGCACCCTGTTCCAGTGATATCCCTAGAAAAATGGCCTGCTGAGCCAGCCAAAGTGATACAGTTCCCTAGGATGGTGTCAAAGGAGATCCGTCTCTTTTAAACTCTATAGGACTTTCTCATTATTGGTATTCATTCTTTTTGCCTAAAGCAGACCTGAAAATTAAGTGAAGGGATCTGTTTAAACCTTTATAAATGCATGTTTAATATCCGCTTAATGCAAGATTGAATTTATGAGCCATTAAGTTATACCAGGTGGTTTTTATAAGAATAAAGAAATCTAGTGGGGAAATTTCCTCCTGGGACATAATCTCATTTTATATTAAAGAAAGAGAGAGATTTAATAGGTTAGAGTTGACATTTTTAGTGATAATGGAATACTTCATACACAGGAGCTTTCACCAGTGCTTTAAAAATCTTAATTAGTTAAGATTCATGAGATGCCTATATAGCAGATAAATACTATGCCTGTTTTACAGGTGAGTAAACCGAGGCACAGATATGTTACAGGACTTGCCCAGTAGAGCTCAATGAGTCATAAATAAAGTCGGGAATAGAACCCAGGAGTCCTGCTTTCTACTCGCCCTCGCTCTGACCATTAGACCTGCCTCCCGAGTCCCAAGGCCGGGAATAAACCCAGGAGTCCTGTCTCATGGTCCTCTTTGCTGTAGCCATTAGACCACACTACCACGCATAATCAGAAATAGAACCCGGGAGTAGGGTGACCAGATGCCCCGATTTTATAGGGACAGTCCTGGTATTTGGGGCTTTTTCTTATATAGGCTCCTATTACCCCCCACTCCCTGTCCCAATTTTTCACACTTGCTATCTGGTCAGCCTACCCAGGAGTTCCCCTTGATATAACGGTTAGAGAACATCACTTTCCTAACTGAAGGTCTAATTCCTTTTGGTATGCTGTGGCACTAGCTGGCCAGCATACATGGCTATGGGCAGGATAAGCCCATAGTTGGTATTGAATTCTTGGCAAAGCAAGATCCTCCCCCATCACCTTCAAGGTCCAAGGTTTTCTCTTTGCTGCTTGCTCTTTTTGTGCATGTCTGAATGGAACCGTTGATCTATCTGCTCCCCTCTCCAGCTACGTCGGCTGGTGAGATTATTCAGATGCTCTTGTCGCCTTTCAGAGCTGAGAGCACAACAGCAAATCACCACCTTAAAGCCTTAAACTGGAGGCGCTTGTGGTGTAAAAGCTCCCCTCTCCTCCAAATATTAGCTGGTAAATTCCAGGTTTGGCCCAGGACAGGGGGGCAACCAGGCAGACACAGTTTGGTAAAGTGGCTCCTTTTCTCTTGCTGTGTTTGTATTAAGCAGTTTAGTCCCCAGAGCTGTGGCCCAGATCCTCAAAGGTACCTCATTCCCTTTGATTTCAATGGGAGCTAGGTGCCTAAATACCTTTGAGGATCTTGGCCTGCCTGCTTACTAGGGCGGATGGGGATTCCTCTCCCCCTGCCCCATGGAAATTTGTGATGAAAATGACATTTTTGTTTTACCTTGTTGCAATTTGTCTTTGAAATCATGTTTGTGTTTAAAAATAGGGTTTAAAACAAACATTTTTGAGTTTATTTGCCAAACACCAAAAGATTCTCCGTTTTCAATAAAAACAGATGTTTGGGGGTAACAAAAATTCATTTTTGTAAAAAAACCCAATAATATTGTGATAGAAAATATTTTGCCTTCACTGCTTAGCTTCACACCTGCATCTTCAAAGAAACAACCAAATCGACTCTTGCTTGCAGTGCGTGGGTAACAGTAAGATTCGTAGCTCTGTATGTCCAAGTATCTTCCATCCAGCACTGTCCCAGGCCCACACACTGCTCTGCTGATGCACCATGATTCTTGCCTGCAGCGTCACAGATGTGCTTCAGTCTCAGCCCTCTCTTTTGTAGAAACGTCCACCACGTAAACAGTTTGGGGGAGGGACTGGCTTTTCATGGTGTGCATACAGGAGCAGCTCTGTGGTGCAGGGTGGTTAGAGCAAGAGGGAGTCAGAGACAGGACTCTAGTGTCTATACCTAGCTCTGGGAGATAGGAAGCCTTACTGAGGCGTCTAGGTTTTAATATAATACAACTAGTAATAAAGCATGTGGCTGTTTTGTAATGTGCATGGTCAGGGGCTCAGTGAATTCATTCCCAGGCTGTGAAAAGGGATTTGGAGGGTTAACTCCTAGCTTCTTACTTGCACTACAATTAATTAGGTTCAGCTGAGCCTAATTAAGATCAGACCATTACAAAGGATCTGGCCCAGACAGGGCCGGTGCAAGCACTAGGCGAACTAGGCGGTTGCCTAGGGTGCCAAGTGGTGGGGGTGCCGAGCCAGTGCAAAGGCGGCAGCGCCCAGCCCCTCCTGCCCAGGCTGCGGTCCTGCGCCCCCCACCCGGGGCACCTGCAGGCGATGCATGTGGGCGCCAGCCCCCGTGAGCCCCTCGGCTCCCCCCTTGCCGTGCTCAGGCTCTGTGCCTCCCCAGGAGGGGCAGCGGTGGTGGCTCACACTCCCGAGAGCTGCAGAGCCCGAGCACGGTGAGGGGGGAGCTGGGGGGCACACGGGGGCCGCTGCCCGCATGCATCCGCTGCAGGAGCCCCGGGGGGGGGGGGGGGGGGCCGCAGCCCGGGCAGGCGCGCCCACGTCTTCCCCCCTCACCGCGCTCGGGTTCTGCGGCTCCCGGGACGGAATGCGAGCGGCTGCTGCCCCTCCCGCTACCTCAGCGCTCTGCGGGGGAGGGGCTGTGCGCGCCGCAGCCCGGCAGCGTGTTGCCTCCACGTGGGGCCCACGGCGCCAGCGGCCTGGGCATGGTAAGGGGAGTCCTGGGGGGCCGTCAGGGAGCAGGGGGGCTGAGGTCGGGGGTGGGGTTCTGGGGGGCAGTTAGGGGCAGGGGTCCCAGGAGGGGGCAGTCAGGGGACAAGGAGCAAGGGGGGGGTGGGGAGTCCCGGGGGGCAGTCAGGGGACAAGGAGTGGGGGGATGGGTTGGGGGTTCTGAGGGGGGCAGTCAGGGGGTGGGAAGTGGGAGGGAGTGGAGGGGGGCGGGGAGGGGGAACCTGGTCTGGGGAGCAGCCCCTGGGCACGGCTGGCCCCTGGGGTCTCTAAAGGCTCGTTGGGATTTGCCCCTCAATGAACCGATGTGCGGCGGGGTGCGGGGGTGGGGCGCAAGGTGGAATTTTCGCCTAAGGCGCAAAATATCCTTGCACCGGCCCTGGGCCCAGAGGAACAAGAGAGAGGTAAGAAGCCAGGCCCTTGTGCTCTGGAGACATGCTAGCTGGCCTGTTTGTGTTGGTTGTTAGGAGTTCACTGTAGTATGAAGGGAAGGTGGCTAGAGGCTACTTTGGATTGTGATGTTTTTGGCTCCACAAGCAGCCCAGTAGCAAAAAATACCCACCCACCTGAGTCCCCAGAGACATTTTTCCCCCTATTTTGCCCGGGATTCCTGCTCTGTATCTGCCCAAACATGGAGCCCTGCCGCACACCCTCTGCCTGGAATCAGATCCTTCATATCCTCTGCCTGCTGCTGAAAACCAGCTTTCATGCATCAATTCCCCTCCTGCTTCCAGAGGTTCCCCAGTGTCCACCCCCGCTCTGAAAACACTAGTGCAACGGTGGTGATGAGGAATCACAGCGACCCACTTCGCATGTTGACGGCCGGCTTTGCATTGACTGACAATCGCCAGACCCTCTAGGCAGGGAAAGTGAATGGAGCAGTGTATGTCCCAGGGAATATCCGTCAGCCAGACCAAAGTGACTTGTCCCAGGTAAGTCTGAGAATTACTAACAACTCCCTGCTAGTCCGGGGCTATCTGAGACTATCGGCAACCGATTGTCAAACTTCTTATGAATAATTAAGAAAAAAAAAAGTGACAGAGCGAGAGAATGCTGAAGAAATAATCTTTATTACATTTTAATCTGAGCCATTTTCAAGCAGTTTGATAAGCTGGACTGTAGAAATGTCAGCTTCCCCTTATCTCTAATTGACTTAAAGTAAAGGCAGGCTCTAATCCCCCCACGCATGGGAGCCTGGGATGGGGAGATGAGGGTAATTGATTTCTGGCTTTTTAATTAACAGTCTGTCCGCTTTAAAAACAACAGGGATGTGGAAGTGGGGACGGGGAGCAGCATGGCGGGGAAGGGAACGGGAACGGACATGGTGACATTTAGAGCTCTCAGCACGGGGCATGTGATGGACCACTGCGTAGTGGGCTGTCAGGTAAGCGTAAGGGCTCATTCTCTTCTTGCTGAGGGCGAGGCGAAACCAGTGTGTTCCTACTGGGTTCAATGGGAGTTACCCCGATTTATAGCGGTGCACGTGGGCATCTATACTGCAGCCAGGGGTGTGAATGGCAGCTTGGGGAGACAGCCCCATGCTGGCGGCACTCTAGCTAGCTCACTAAAAGGAGCAGCGAGGATGCCTCGGCGTGGGCATCAGCATGCGTTACTGGACAAGCCCACCCGACCCACCCCCCTGAGTACATGAACGGGAGTACAGCCATTGCTGAAGCTCACCCTGCTGCATCCTCACTGCTCTTTTTAGCCAACTAGCGCAGGTATGTCTACACTAGCTGCCATTTGCACACACACACAGCTGCAGTGTAGACGTACCCTAGGTGGAGAATCAGGTCCTTGGTTTATTCTGAGCAGAGGACATGGTGCATTAGGGCTCACGAGACTCCCTAGTAGCATTTGCAGCTGCACCGACCAGAGTAAAGGGACCATGGTTGTCAACCTCCCTGCTTCAGACCATGGCTGGGAGTGGCACATCTCCCCCTCTTGGACAGAGTTGCACTACGAGGAGCATGATTGAGCACTGTGCTTCGCTCTGATGTGTCTGGTATTGGCCGCCGTCAGGGGCTGGATGCTGTAGGCCAGTATGCTGTCCTGTCTTGGCAGGATACTGCACCAGGTGGGCCAATGGTCTGTTCCAGTGGCTTGTCAGTATCCCACTGGCCCCGTGATGCCAACGGGGTTCTTTGCACATGACAAAAGGATGTGCCACTGTGTGGATGCCTTTGGGGCAAAGTCTAGAGGCCAGTTCCCTCCTTTTCCACCCCTCTTACCCAAATACAGGAGCAGACATTCCTTTGCCGCCTTCTCCTCACTGTTTCCCCTGGTTTTCCCAGCATTTGACGTATCTGTCAATATCCCTCCCTTTGTTTTCGTGGCTGATTTCCATGCCTGGATACCTAATGGGACAAGCGTGCCACTAGGCATATCCACGGGCGGCTCATGAATATTACTAACGCCGCAGGCTTCATGTCTTGGCAGAGCTGCCAGTCCTGGGGAGCCGGTGAAGAAATGTGCATACATGCATGCTTCCATGCACATACGTCTTTGTGCGTAGGTGTGTATATAATAAAAAACCTCCTAGGTATTTGGAGGGTGCCTATTGCCGTGGTAGCAAAGCTTCAATGTTTCTTTGCTCGTGTTTTGCACCGACACTCCCGCTTACCTTCAGGGCACTGTGTGTGAGAGCTAACATGTCCACCATTGTAGTGCCAGGGTTGCCAGACACCGCACCGATAACCGCTGTGTGTCTGCAGTGCCACGTGCTTTAATAGCTCCACTCAGGGCTGACAGTGATTCTTAAGCAGCAAAGAGAGAAATAAGGATTGGGGGGGTGGGGTGATGATGGCTTGGCTCTTCCATGAGCTTTCTGGATGGCTGCAGCTGCACAGATGTGTGTGTGATGATGGGCCTTGGAGCAATGACTAGCCTGCTGCTGAGCTTGTTATGCTTACATTTGCCGTCCCGCTGCAATGTACTTACACTTGTCCGTTTAAGTGTCAGCCACTCAGCGGAGAGGGTTGTTTATGCAGCACTTAGTAACATCTACAGGGTAATGGGCTGTGCAGAAGACCCTGGGATAATTGGGGGAAATGACTGTAAGTGGATTAGCTGTGTGTCTGGATGGAAGGAATTTGAATTTTTTTTTTAAATACATATTAGTCCAAACCTTAATATCGCCCTGGGATTCTGGAGGTGGATTTAATGTTCCGTGAGCAAAGCAGAGCGCGCACGTTCCTTGCAGCGTCTTGAAGCACACGTCTTCGAACTGCGACCGTCAGGGGCCCTCGGAACCCACTTCCGTGGCCTGTGCAAGGATGTATGTGGCAAAGCAAATTGTGGCGTTATTGGAAAAGGATTGGTCTGGGAGAAGGGAAAGATCAAACCCCTGCTGACTTGGAAGGGCACACGGCAGCGCGTGTCCTCCATCATTGCAAGGGGTAAAGGAAATCTGGGAGGCAGTTGTGTGCTTGTCCTAGAAACAAGGCTGGAGACTTAGGGTGTGTCTGCACAGAAGCTGGGCGGTGTAATTCCCAGCTGGGGTAGACATATGTGCCCTAACAAGAGAGCAGCTAAAAATAGCAGTGTAGTGGCAGCTTGAGCTAGCTGCCCAAATACATACGCAAAGAGACTGTGGCCACACTACTCTATTTAGCACACAAGTTCAATCAGAGCTAGTGTGTGTAGGCCCACCTGAGCTGGGAATGACACCTCCCAGCTGCAGTGTAGACCACATTTATTCTGCAGTACCTGCAGCTTTGCTCTGTTTCTTTCTTCTAGAAGTGAGGGCAGATAGTTATCTTTCTACAGCTTCTCTAACTCTCTTGGGCTTTGCATTCCACATGCTTGTCTTTCCAAGGAAAACCCCTGAAGTTTCGCTCTCTTGCATGGGCCTTGGCTGTGTTTGCAAATCTGTAGCAAAACACAACAAACCCTCCACTTTCCCAGTTCTTTTCAAATGTTTCCCTAAATGTTCTGAACAAAGTGTGTTGTATCGATGACTGCACTGGAATTACAAGCTATCACTTTCAGAGAGTGGGGAGGCGGGAGGGGGTATTTTTGGTCCTATTGCGGGCTAGAGGAGCTCTGTAGTGTGCAATCAGTCGGTCAGCAAAGAGCCAGCTTAAAGCAAAGTGGAGTGAGTTGTGCCTTGCTGCCTTAGGGAGCAGCCTGTTTTTTCTCTCTCTGTTTTTAGATTCTTGTGTGTTTTTCTGAATTCTAAGAAATAAAATAGTGTAACATTGCACCCTTCCAGCAAGACCAGTTATATTATTATCAAACTTCTTTGTGTGTATGCTGTGAATATAACACAGATCCTACAGTACACGTTTCTTAAAGGGCTCTTTGGAGGCTGAATAGATTGGGATTGCTCAGTTCAAAGAGGAGAGAAATTAATGGGGACACCACTGAGGTCTGAAGAAGATAATGAATAGCATAGAGATGTCTGATTTACCTTCTCTGTTTGCCTTCTGACATAATACTTGGAAAAGGGGCTATTCAGTGAAATTGTAATGCAACAGATTTTACCCTGCTAAAGGAAATATTTAAGAAAAATAAAAGCCCTGAAGTAATCAGTGGAACCCATTGTCGCTAGATAGGCAGTCCCAGACAAGACTGGAAGGATCCGCAGAGAAATAGATCTTCTCTAGGAATTATCTTTGGGACGTTCTCTGCCCTGTGTTACACTGGAGGTCAGATTAGATTATCAGAAGGGTCCCTTCTGGCCGTGGAATCTGTGAATTGGACATTTATATGGATTTACATGGATAATGAGGCCATGCTCAGCTGCAGTATGTTCTTATAGTATTATGGCAGCACCAGCTGAAATTTGGGGCACCAAAGGACAGAAGGGCCTGCCAAACCTGGCTGAAGGGGCTAGGGGGCTTAACTGACTCCTGATTGTGGGAGAGACAAAAGGCTCTCCTGTAACCCCTGCTTCGGGGGAAGAAAGGAGAAAACTGTGCCCCCCTAACATACTAAGTGCTGTCACTCTGCCATCCCTGGTGAGTCAGAGCTCCTGAGAAAGGGCCTGGCAGATGATGTGAAAGTGAAGTGAGAAGCCAAACTGATTTAGCAGCAGCCAAAAGGTGGCAGCAACCCAGAAAGGAGCTGGGCTGTGGGGAGGGACCCTGGGAAATGCAGGCCCCGGCGAAGGGAAGAGACAAAGCCGTGAGCTGACAATGAGGCACTGCCCAGGACTGTCAATGAGCTCTGGTTCCAGTCCAGTGAGCCTCCCACAGTCAGCCAGTGAACAGCAAGAAGGAGAAGAGACATCCTTGCTCTTCATCCACTTTTACTGCCTGTTCCTCCCCTTGCACTGTCATGTCTCTCTGTCATTTGTTTAACAGGTGTCTCCCCCTCTTTCCTGTCCCGTATTGCCCGGCTATGCACCGCCACTACTGCTCCTTCCCCTTCCCCCAGCCAATCTCTCACTCTAGAGCTCTTCTTCTGATGCAAGGCGCAACAATCCGAGCAGCGACCACTCTTCCAGGGTGGTTCTGAAACCTAGAGCTGGGTCTGAAGCAGAGCCCCGGGTCTGAACACCGCCAAAGGGATCCAAAATGGATTGCTCTTGCCAATCAGTGCTGCAAACACTTCTGCTGGGGATGTCTCATGATCAGATGCGAGGCATAAAAACACCTAGCTAGCTTGAAGGTTCATCTTGATTACGGCCCCATGCTTTGTAAAGATCATGGGTTGCATGTGGAAACGTATGCCCTAAGGGGATGCGTTTCCAAATGGCTGTGCAGTTGTGTACTTCAAAGCGGGAGCATCACAGGTAGGCCCCAGGAAGTGCTGAAGAGCACTGTAAATGAAAGGGCTTGACTTTATTTGAAGCCCCTACTGACCTCAGCTGGAGCTCTGAGCAATCAGCAGCTCCTACGAGGGCAGATCCAAAGCCCATTGGAGTCAATGGAAAGGAGGCAAAGTGTAATCTAGTGGGTAAGGCACTGGACTGGGACTCAGGAGACCTGGGTCCTGCCAATGGGCATCTTGGGCAAATCATGTCAACTCCCCGTGCCTCAGTTTCCCCTTCTGTAGAAGGGGGCTAATGATACGTGCCTCCTTTCAAAAGTGCCTGGAAATCTATGGATGAAGAGTCCTGTAAAACAGCTAGGTGGTGATATTACTCAGTGAGGTTTGGTTCTGGCTGTGCAATTTTGCATTGAAACTAGAGCGTAAAACTAAAGAAATGGGTCTGGGGTTTGTTAGTAGTAGTATTTTAATGGCAGTAGCACCTATGAGCCTTAGCCATGGACCAAGTCCCCATTGTGCTAGATGCTGTACAAACAGAGCAAAAAGAGCCCCCTGCCCTAGAGATCTTATATTCCTAGACAAAAGTATATTTTAATGTAGTTTATAGGCACTGGATTTCCACGCTTGAGGAATTATGAATTATTAAGGAGCACTAATGTTTTGTGGTCTCTCTTTCGTTGCTAGAAATCAATTTGCTAAGGGTTAGATCTGCCATTGAACCTCTTTGGAGTGGGGGGAAATGTTTTCATTCTGGCTTTTCAAATTCCCTTCGTATCGCAAAGGTTAAAATCAGCCACAAAAATGCCACAACCCACCGTGACGAGTTTCTTTTTTTTTTTTTTAAGTAAATCTGTAATAAAACCTGAAAACCAATATAAAACAATGAAGCATGATGTAAATCCTGGCTCCTGTACACAATTGTAATAGAAACCTATTATGCTTGTCTGAGCCACTAACGCCTCCTTATTGAGAGAGCCCCAAATTCGATTTATATCTCGTAGCGCCGAATAAACATGAAAAGGCTGCCGAAATGGCCCCGATAAATCCTAACGGCCTCATGCATTATCATTACTATCCACTGAAAAACAAGGGAGAGACCGAGGAGGAGATATGGCCATGCTAACCTGCTCGTAAGGTTTAAAGGCCAAAGGGAAAGGGAGTTAGGCACCTAAGTGTCTGAGGAGACTAAACCCAATTTTCAAACAGGACTTTGGGTCAGGTTTGAAAGGTATTTAATTGGCATTTAGGCACCTAAATATCTTGTAAAAATCTGACCCGTAGGAGACTGTGTCATTGACTTCTGCTCTGAAGTGCCTAAATCCCTTCTGAAAATGACTTAGGCCAGGCCTATACTTAAAATTTAGGTCGACCCAGCTATTTCACTCGGGGTGAAATTCACCCCCCTGATCAATGTAAATAAGCTGACCTAATTCCCAGTGTAGTTGCCTCTGGGTTGATGGAAGAATTCTTCCATCAACCTAGATACCGGCTCTCAAATAGGTGGACTAACTACATCATTGGACAAACCCTTTCTGTCTCTGTAGGAAATTGTGCCACTGTAGCACCTGTAGTGTAGAGACAGCCTTAGGCTCCTAAATCACTTATGTGCTTTTGGGAAATGTTCTCCCTAAATCTTGTGGGCATGCAACTTCCATAGGCATTTCTGAAAATCTCAACTGTGGAATCTAGCGGACCAGGCCCTCGCCTGGTGTAAATTGGTGTAGCTTCACAACCTTTAATGGACCTACATCATTTTTCACACTAGCTGAGGATTTGGCCAAAGGCAATTTCCAAAAGGCAAATTGAGATTTCAGAGCTATAGCTAGAGTGAGCCGTGGTATAATTAATATCTGTGAGGAATTAAAGGAGATTTGGGGAGAAAAAGGCAAGATCTGCAGTGTAAATAACAATTTGGTCTCAGCGTGATTAAAAGTAAGCTGCTTCGTGATTACAAAGGTTGTTGTTTAAATGAAGAGGAGAAGAGGATGTTTTAGTCTGTCTACACAGGAAAATGATAATGCTGATAAGGGAGGGGCACGTACAGTAATGAGGAAGGGGTTGAAGATGGTTGGGCAATTGCAAAGGCCTCATCTCCTCCCTGATCTTAGGCTTGGTCTAAATGTTATATCGGCATAGCTACATAGTTCAGCAGTGTGCTAAAACCATGCCCCTGACCGACATTACTTTGCCAACAAAACCCCCAGTGTAGACGCAGTGATGTCAGCAGAGGTGTGGTTCTGGGGGCATAAACTGATGTCATTTGGGGAGGTGGGCTTCCTACACTGAGGGCTGGTTTTTGCTACAAAGCTAGATTGTCTTAACTACATTGCTCAGGGCTGTGAAAACATTCACTCCCTGTGCGATGTAATTAAGCCGACCTTAGCCCTGGTGTAGACACGGCTAGGTTGACTGGAGAATTCCTCCATTGACCTAGCTACTGCCCTTTGGAGAAGTGGTTCACTAAGCATCAGAAGAACCCCTTCCATTGCTGCAGTAAATGTCTACACTACAGTGGCACAGGGCAGCATTCCCAGTTGCGATATACCCCCAACAGAAAAAGTCCTGCTGGTGTAGTCTGTGTCTACACTAGGAGGCTACACCAGTGTAGCTACAGGCTAGTGCAGTCTCCGTAGTGCAGGGGTAACCATAGTGAACATTTGTTGGGTTGAATGAGTAACAGAGGAGTCTCAGAATGATGCACACAGCTCAGCAGTGCAGAGCTCTTGGAGGGTCTGGGGCACTTCTGGAATGATTTACATTCCTTTGCATGAGAAGTTGTGTGCACCACGGTGCTGTGCTCTGTTCAGAAAGCACCCTGGAAAGCTAGCCCTGTACAGAGAGAGGAAAGTGGATCCTGTGATTAGGGTGCAAGACTTCTACCATGGTTCATTTCCCTGCTCTGCCGAACATCTAAGTTACCTTGGGCAAGTCACTCAGGGTCTGTCAACACAGCAACCAGAGGGGTGACGGCATCAGGTGTACCTGAGCCGGCTGTGATCTAGCTAGCTCCAATAACAATAGCTGCGAAGCCACGGCAGCGTGGGCTAGCCCCTCCAGTACATACCCAGTGTCACAGATGGGCTGCAGCCACTTCACTGCTATTGTTATTCGAGCTGACTAGATCTAAGCTAGCTCTACACATGCAGAAGTCACACTTCTAACTGGAGTGAAGACATAACCTCTGTTTCTCTGGGCCAAATTTTCAAAGGTATATAACCTAAAAAACATAATCTCAACTATACATATGAAAGGATGGGGTCTAAATGAGTTGTTACCACTCAAGAAAGAGATCTTGGAGTCGACATGGACAGTTATCTGAAAACAGATGCTCTGTGTGCAGCTATCTTCCAAAAGCTAACAGAATGTTAGGAACCATTAGGAAAGGAATAGCTAATAAGCCAGAAAAATATCATATTGCCTCTGTAACCCTTCTGCCTGTCAGAGTTGGCAGCAACAAGGGCCGGGTTCAGTATCTAGGGGTTCTGTTCCAACAACACCATGCAAAACCGGCTCAAGCCCCCACCCAGTGTTCCAGCAACACCAAAGCATTATGTTGGGAAAACACCACAAACAGGATTCATAACCAAACCATGAGTGACAAGACCCACCCCAGCAAATTGGGCCGTGTCCTCTCCTTTTGGTTCTTGAGTCCAGCAATCCAGAAGTCACCCAAAGTCCAACAACCCCAAAGTCCATCACCCAAAAGTCTCTGTCCCTGGTCAGTACAGCCCAGAGTTCAAAGGTTAATCTGCAGAGCCGCCCCGCCCCCCCCCTCAGTGGAAATGGTGGGGGGGGGGAGAGGTAAAAGGGCACCTTACATGGTCCAAGGCCCACTGCCCCAAATCTCTGTGGGGTTCTACTGCAGCCTTCACCACAAGCCGCTCCACAAATTGCTCCGCTCTGCCAGCCACTCAACAATATATCTTCAGGGCCCCCCACTATGTAACACAGCACTCAGGGATCTTAGCTCTTAGTAATTTTAGCTCTTTAGTGACTTCAGCTCATAGTAAGGGAAGGGGGGGGCACGCCTCAGTGCAGGTGCACCCTTGGCCTAAAGTTAATCCAGTTCAACAATAACTAGACTCCTAATAGAATCAAAATTAGCTCTGATATTCCACAGTGGAGAGAGTAGGAGATGCAATTGACATCTAGGGCCCTCAGAAGGGGGTCTATACCACTAGATACAAAAACCTGTCCCCAGCCTCTTTCAAGTCACTGGGTTTTGGAACCCATGTCCCTTGCCTAGCGAGTGCTGCTTAGTTGATGGCGAGTCCCTCCATCATAACAAAAGGCCACCGTTCTTGATTCACATAATCAGGATAATAACAGTTTATTCTTCCTGCCTCAATAACAGAAAAAAACTATGGATCATACAGCATCCAAAGTGACCATTTGGGCTGCTATGGGCTCATGGTAGGTGGGGTGGGTGGGTCTATGTAAATGAGGTCAGCCCCTGAAGTTCTTTTCCACAACTTGCCACAACTCACCACCAGATGTCAGGGTGAAGCTCATCCTGACTCTGCTTACACCTCTATATAAATTCATGGGACACCCACACCTTGAATGCTGAGTGCAGTTCTGGTCACCCTATCTCAAAACAAGATTTATTAGAAAGGGAAAAAATACAGAGAAGAGCAACAAAAATTATTAGTGGCATGGAACAGCATCCATCTGAGGAGAAATTAAAAAGACTGGGACTGTTCAGTTTAGAAAAGATACAGCTAAAGGGGGATATGATAAAGGTCTATGAAATCATGAATGGTGCAGAGAAAGTGAATAGGGAAGTGCTATTTACCCCTTTGCATAACACAAGAAGCAGGGGTCACCCAATTAAATTAATTGACAACAGGTTCAATACAAACAAAAGGAAGTACTTCTTCACATGATGCACAATCAACCTGTGGAACTTATTGCCTCAGGATGTTGTGAAGGGCAAAACTATAAGTGGGTTCAAAAAAAATTAGATAAGTTCATGGAGGAAAGGTCCATCAATGGCTATTAGAGTAGATGGTCAGGGATGCAACCCATGCTCTGGGTGTCCCTAAACCTCCAACTGCCAGAAGCTGGGACTGGACAACAGGGGGTGAATCACTCAGTGATTTACCCTGTTCTGTTCATTCCCTGTGGGGCACCTGACATTGGGTACTGTCAGAAGATAGGATAGTGGGCTAGATGGACTATTGGTCTGACCCAGCATGGCCGTTCTTATGTTCTTAAGTGCCTAAAGAGGCAGATAGTGCCTTGTGTGATATTCAAAAGAATCTAAGATAGTTAGATGCCTAAGGCCTGGTCTACACTACAAAGTTAGGTCAACATAAGCTGCCTTGCATCAACCTAGTTGTGCATGTGTCTACACTTAGAGTGGTCTCTCACCTGGACTTAATGAGGCTTCTTGCATAACCATGAAAAACTATCCCTGTTGGTTGATGTACTTTGTGGCAAGGTGGTCTGGTGCAAAATAGGGATATGCATGCCGTCTATTGCTCCACTGCAGTTTGGGAATCCCACTGCTGCAAATCCATCTATTATGTCCTGTACATTACTGAGAGTCACATTGCTGGATAACGGGAGGTGATTAATGGCCCTGCACACTTGCATGACAATGGCACCCGCAGTGGATTTTCCAGCTCCCAAATGATTTCCCACTGCCTGGCAGCAATCTGGCATTGGAGGCTTCCAAGGAGCATTCACCACTCACTTTTTCCACTGTCAGTGCAGCTCTCATTCTGATGTCCCTGTAGTGCAGGACTGGGATGAGCTCGGCACAGCGATCCAGGAATGTGGCCTTGTGCACCTGGAAGTTCTGCAGCCACTGCTCATCATCCCAAACCTGTGTTATGATGCAACCCCACCAGTCAATGCTCATTTCTCGGGCCCAGAAGTGGCGCTCTACCATTTGGAGCTGCTCCCTGACTGCCACCAACAACCTTGAATTGGTTCTCGCTATGTCCCACAGCAATCTGACCTCCAGGAAACCATCATGCAGGCTCCTGGCTTCTGTCAGAGATGGTGGGCGGTGACCGGTCCTGAGCAGGTTTGTGAGATTTTTAAAACCTGTGTGAAAATTACGGGATAGAGATGGCATTATGGGCTGGAGAAAGTTTTATAATGGGAACTTGACCCTGCAGTCCCAGTTACCCCTGCATGACTCATTTCTGTCCCATCATGCATTGCCAAAATTTCCCAAAAGAAAGTGTGCTGGACGGTGGCAAGTTGCACTCTGGGACTCCTACCCACTGTGTGTCAAAACAAGCACTCCAAGTGAGTACATGCATGTACGCGCACAAGCGATATACTAACTGCGGCAGATTTACACCAATGTAATTTGTGCTGGCAAAAGTTTGTAGTGTATAGACATGACATAGGTCATGTTGATTTCAGTGGGACGTAGGCATCTACCTTGCTTTTGAGAATCCTACTACGTGCCTATCTGCAGTTGTAGGTGCCTAAATACCTTTGAAAGTCTGGCCCTTTGGGCCTAGGTTCTACATTTTACAGATGGGGATAACAGCACATCTCTAACTCATAGGGGTGATGTGAGGGTGAATACATTAAAGATTGTGAGGAGGTCAGATCCTAGAGTGATGGGGGCCCGATCACTACCTTGGTGCATCATAGTTCTACCAAAGGGAACTATCCTGCAGCTTATAGTCATTCTAATAGTCCTTACTCACATGCATCTCTATCCATCATGCTGTCATCCTGACCTTATCTTCAGGATGGGCCAGTGTGTTCCTGTTATCTTTGAGGAATGTATTTGGTATCGTGGTGTTCTGGTATCACCTTTTGGAATGTGTTTGCGTGTATATTTTTTTATGGCTAGCACTACTTGGAAATCTGTGTTTCTGCAATATCAGCCCTGGTCTTGCCAGATTCTGTGAGCAGGGCCTGCCTCTTGCTCACAGCATGACTTTGCTTCATATCGGCAAAGTTTTGACCACTACTTTAGTTCAGGCCTCATGCCTCATACCAGGCCTCTGATACAAGGGCTTATGTTTCAGGCTCTCTTCCTACTAGAAAGGGAGGAGGTGCATTGTGGACGTCAAGGGAGACAAAATCTGGCTTGGGAGGAGCCCAGCCCAGACAGGAGCATGAGACACTGCCACTGCTTTTCAGAGCTGAGATGTTTTACTTTTCACGCGCTTTGTTTGTTCAACAGCAACAAGAAAACATTTTTAAAAAATCAACATTTTCTGCATTAAAAATGTCATTTAGTCAAAACACAAAACAAAAACCTTTCCCATTAAAAAACAAACAAACAAACAAACAGTTTTGCTGGAAAATTTTCACCCAGCCCTAGTGATGATGAACATCATGGAGGCATTATGGAAAGTATCTAGCACAATGGGATATGTAGGTGCTAATAGAGTACAAATAACAACAATAAAACACTAATGGATAGGGGCTGGCCTAGGACAGGTTATCCCGTATGGACAGGTTCTCCTGTAATTGTTCACTAAGGGGATTCATCTGAAGCGACCACTGCGGTTGGAGACAAAGTTCTGAACTAGATGAATGGCTGGTCTGATTTGTAATGGCAATACCATGGATACCCCTCAACCAGCATCATGCAGAGATCTTATTTACACTAATCCTTCTTGGGACATGTACAGCACAAGTGAAAGCTTAAAAACCCAACCCCCTGGCCACTTCCTGAAAGACAAAGGATTGGAATGAGCCTGGAAACCACAGGCTAATTATAGGATATGCCTGTACAAAATTGAAAACTATTTGCCTCTTTCCTTTAATAGAGGATTCTGGTACATCCAGCTGCAATATCATTCCCCCTCCTCCCCTCCCCTCTCCCTGTTGTATCTATTTTCCATGTAGATTTAACTTGAGATGAATATAAGTAGGTTTTTAGCAGCTTTGGTAAAGAGAACTGTAGCTCTTCAATTGGGTTGCTGGCAGGGGAGCAGTCACTGGGAGACTGGCTGCCTGATGGTCTGTAAACAGCGGGCTGTGCTGTCAGTGGAAGAAAGACACCTGTCACTTTGATGGGCCAGCAATAACACGAAACCGTGAGGAATTCATGCAAGTGCAGTGAAGGGACAAACTCGCTCATTTCCTTACGAAGCTGCCATGTACTTTGTTGGCGAGAGACCGAAGAGTCACTATTTTCTCTGGATTTTCAGATTTCCATATTTATTGCTCGTTTTGTGCCAGGGTGAGAGGGAGGGCAGAAGGGGGTTGAGGATGTTTTGCCATTGGGAATTTTAAAGCAGGGGATATGAGGTTTTATCCCTATGCGTGTGCATGTATTATTTATGTATCTTTAGGACACTGGCATCATTTGTTGCCAGGTAATTAAGAAGAATCTGTTAATTTTTGTGCAGATGTATTTTCTCCATAGTTTTCTGATGAATCTTTAAATCCTTACCTGAGTGTAAAAAAAATAAAATAAAAAAAGCAGAATCCCCAAACACAAGAAATGTATGCAGGGGATGAAGAGGGAGTGTGGTATTTTGATTGCCTTTAGACCTACAGAGGATCCATGCATTTGGAGGATGAAGGCCAAAAGCCAGTGGGAAAGGCATGTTGGGGAAGGAGCCGAACCATCAGAAAGAGGAAGCTAGGCCTTTTTAATGAGAATTTCAGAGGAATTTCACGAATGCTGGAAAATCTTTCAGGTTCTGCGTTCCAGTGTGCAGTAAGCACAGGTTTGCTGCTGCTGTTGCTTTCAGAATTGTTTAGGGCCCCTCCAAACTGAGATCGGGGTCCCACTGGGCTAGACACAGCACAGTCACACAGAGGAAGTACCTATGCTGAAAATCTTACAGTCAAAGTAGACATGACAGACAAAGGGTGGGAGGGGAAACCGAGGCAGGATGCAGGGACATAACTTGCCCAGGGTCCCAAAGCAGGTCAGTGGAAGGGCGGGGAATAGACGCTGGGCCTCCTGAGACTCGGTCTAGTCCCCTCTCCATTGCCCCATGCTGGTCTGAGTCAGAGGCATGTTGTAATTCCAGCGATGCTACTGATTTGTTGTTGGGCCTTGAACGAGTTGTGTAACTTTTCCCTGCCTCCCTGTCTGCAAAATGGAGATAATCATAGAATATCAGGATTGGAAGGGACCTTAGAAGGTCATCTAGTCCAACCCCCTGCTCAAAGCAGGACTAATCCCCAATTTTTTGCCCCAGATCCCTAAATGGTCCCCTCAAGGATTGAACTCACAACTCTGGGTTTAGCAGGCCAATGCTCAAACCACTGAGCTATCCCTCCCCATAATTATATGGATCTACCTCATATGGGAGTGGGGGAGGAGAGGTTGTAAAGGTAAATTAATGTCTGGGTAGCCATTTGAATAGGTAAGGCATCATGTGAGTGCTTAGCAGTCACTGGCCTAATTCCAGACGAAGGCTGCCATTAGCAGATCATATCTTGACAGCAAGAGGCTGTTTATAGACCTGCCCTTTTCCAACTTCACCCTGTCACCAGATGCACCACACACTTTTGTCTAGTGAATTTCAGATCAATATAATCACTGACGTGACAAGGTTTACCCAGTGCTCAGCTGCCATTGCCACTGCTGGCTCTTCCCTTGTGTGGATTTAGCTTTGGTGAAAGGTGTTGATTGGTCGCTTTGGAGACCAATGTTGAATGTTAATTCCCACACCACTACAGTACAGCACAGATAACGGTGCGTGTTTCCCTATGCCAGCTACTGCCTGGGGCCTCCGCCGTGACTCGGAAGCTCCTTTAGGGGTCTCTCATGGATCATAGCTAGTGCCCCTTCGCGGCCACTTACTAGGATTAGTGTGAGGGGAATCCAAACCTCTGTGCTCTGGATCCTCTGGATTTATTCAGGCTTTTATTGCCTCACCAGGCTGCAGCACTAGTTCCTTCGGTAGAAACCTCAGCCCACTTGCCATAGCCCCTGGATCAGCGCTGACCCCTGATATTCCCCCCCCCGGTACTGAAATGCACCCCTTTCCCAGACATCCACCACCTTCTGGTTTACCCTTTAACTCAGGGTACGCAGCAATTGTAAAGCAGACAACACATATCTGCTTTGCACAGTCTAACACCTTTATGCTCTTTTATACTTAATCATGTAAAGCACAGGAGAGGAGAGCTCATACAATACAACACAATAAACATTACAGGTATGTCCCTTTCTATCTGACCCTTCCTTGGGAGTCTTTAGGGACCATCAGTGTCTGGGAAGGCAGGCAAACAGGGTTGTGCCCTCCTTGTGCAGGCTATTGCATGCTAGCTGGTCTCTTTCCCAATGGAGCCCCTTGTCCTGTTTCTGTGACCTGCTCTCTCCTGACCCACTTTCCTTTTCCTGTCTGACCCCTTGTGTGTGTGTGTGTGTGTACGTTTGTGTGCACACACCTCCTGGTCACCTGGCCTCTTCTGTTGTTCTCCTGGTAAATTTCCACCTATCCTACCTTTCCCACTCCCTTCAGAGGAGTCAACTCAAATGGTTGGTCTAAGGATGCAGCTGCTTTTTTAGCATAAACATTTGTGAGACGTAAGTACCATCGTTAATCTTATATATTTCCCTTTGTCCCTGTCTGCTGTGTATCTGCTGCAGGACCTGACAGCAATGGTGGATTCACATACATCTACATTTGCAGTGTTGTTGTAGACGTAATATTAGAGAGACAAGGAGGTGGGTGAGACAAGATTTCGAGCGTACACTGAAATTTAAGAAGCTTGAAAGCTTGTCTCTTTCATCAATAGAAGTTGATCCAATAAAAGATATTACCTCACCACCTTGTCTCCCACATACATATAGGCACACAGCAGTTTTTCATAATATACCTTCACAATAGCAATCAGAATTCATAAGCTGTACAGATGTAGCTCATCACAATTCATCACTGGGCCAGAAGGCAGTCTAGACTCCAGGGGCTGTCTGTTGAGGTGGTCAATATGGAGCAGAGTTGGTCAAAAAAGGCCAGTGAAATTTTCTGTGGATTGGGGGAGGTGGGAGGGAGGGGAGTTAATTTCCCCTGAATATTTTGTTCATTTATTTATTTGAAAAAAAGACAAAACAGGATTTTTTTCTAATTTGTGGGACACACACAGACAGGCACAAGCTCAGTTTTTGTGAAGTAGCCACTCATTTGGCTGAAGTCCGTAGAGAATGATTTGTCAGAGGTTCTGAGAACTGACTTCGAACAGAGTTATGGGTGGTCATTTGAGCTACTCAGGAATTTTTTGAGTATTTTTTTCCCCCATTGGAACACGCCAAGTCAGCAAGACTGAAATTATTCACAGGAAAGGGTTGGTTTATATAAATTTCCTAACTTGAATAAAATTTGAAAAATTAAGTCTCCTAGTTCAAAATGACTTTCCATTGAGAAAGTTAAGCTGATTATAGTTAAATGGTCAACATTGAAACAAAACATTTGAAAATTATCAAAATGAAACATTTTGAGTCACCCAAACCAACTGGATTTTCAGTTGTGAAAAATTTGAAGATCTCAACGCTTTCTCTTCTTTAGGGATGAGAAATATTTTAGAAGTCTCAAAAATTTTCATGGGACCAGGAAAACAGTTTCCTGCCCCACATCACCTTTGAAAAATCAGGCTCATAATGTCTCACTTTGGGTACCCAAAGTTAGTGGACACTTAAAAAAAAATTGGGCCATAACCACACAAAAAGGATGCGATTCGAACTCTGTTTCTTCCATCCCTCTTCCACTACATCCCCAAAATAATTCCATCGCGTATCTTTCAGAAAGACATAGAATCTTGATTTAAAATTCATTAGCGATGGAGAAGCTACCATGACCCTTGTTAAATTGTTCCAGTGGTTAATTACTTTTCTGTGAAAAATCCTTATCTCCAGTCTGAAATATGTCTAACTTCAACTTCTAGCCACTGGTTTGTGATATATCTTTCTCTGCTAGACTGAAGAGCCCTTTATTAAATATTTGTTGCCCATCTACATACTTATAGACTGTAATCAAGTCATCCCTAATCTTCTCTGTTTGTTAAGCTAAATAGGTTGAGCTCCTTGAGTCTATCACTATAAGGCTTGTTTTCTAATTCTTTAATCATTCTTGTGGCTCTTCTGTGAACCCTTTTCAATTTATCAGCATCCTTCTTGAATTGTAGATACCAGAGCTGGACACAGAATGGTCCCACCAGTGCCAAATACAAAGGTTAAATAACCTCTCTAACCTTTCTCCAGATTCCCCTGTTTATGCATCCCAGGATTGCATAGCCCACAAAAGCTTATGTTGAAATAAATTTGTTAGTCTCTAAGGTGCTACAAGTACTCCTGTTCTTTTGGCCAAAGTGTTGCACTGGGAGCTCACGTTCAGTTGATTATTCACCATGATCTCAAATCTTTTCCAGTCACTGCTCCCCAGCATAGACTACCCCATCCTGTAAGCATGGCCTGCCTTCTTTGTACCTAGGTGTATACATTTACTTTTAGCCATATAAAAACACACATTGTTTGCTTGTGCCCAGTTTACCAAGCACTCCAGATCACTCTGAATCAGTGACCTTTCCTCTTCATTATTTACCGCTTTCCCAGCATTATTAGTGATGATTTCAAGTTTTCTTCCAGGTCATTCATAAAAATGTCTAAGGCACAGGGCCAAGAATCAGACCCTGAGGGACTCCACTTGAAACACACCCTCTCAATAACCACTCCTAGCTTACAATTACATATTAAGACTGATCATTAAGCCACTTTCTAATCCATTTAATGTGTGCCACATTAATTTTATATCCTTCTTGTTTTTTAATCAAAATGTCATGAAGGTACCAAATCAAACATGTTACAGAAGTCTACGGATATTACGTGAACACTATTACCTTTATCAACCAAATTTGTAATCTCATCCCAAAAAGTACCAAGTTAGTTTGACTGATCTGTATTTCCATAAACCCTTGTTGATTTACATTAATTACATTACCCTCCTTTAATTCTTTATTAATTGAATCAGCCACTCCATTATCTTGCCCAAGAGCGATGTCAGACTGACAGGCCTAAAATTACCCAAGTCATCCTGTTTTCGCCTTTTAATTAGCTTTCTTCCAGTCTTCTGGAACTTCCCCAGGACTCCAAAACTTATTGAAAATCAACAATTAAAATCCCAGCGCGCTCCTAAGCCATCCCTTTTAAAGCTCTTGGATGCAAGCTATCTGACCTAACTGGTTTTAAAATGTCTAATTGAGCTATAGAACTATAGCTGCAGATAGTATCAGTGTTGTGTTGGGTTAGCTAATAGATGGCAGAATCTCAGTCATAATGTCTGCACATGCACCTACACAGAGCCAGTACAGGGGCACAAATAATCTCTTGCTTCCCAGATGTTGTGCCATGGAAATCGGAACTGAATTGGGAGTTGCGTTTACACTTGTGCGCAAGTTGTGATGGGGGGAGGTGTGTCTCACACCGAATGAGACGTTGCTTCTAGGATTGCAGAATTCTGCATATGTAGTTTTGCTGCCCCTTTTGGGACCAGGAGGACGGGGAGGGGAAGAGCCCTGCTGAGGGAGAGAACATGCCAAAGTCACTGTCCCTGTAAGAGCCTTTGCCGGGATAATGGCATCCTTGATCTTGCAGCCGTATAAATCACAGGCAGACAGTTCAAGTCAATTCATATTTCTGCAGTTCGTTAGCGGCTTTGGAGGAAATTGCATTTATTATAATTGCCCGTAATTGCACCAGATTAGTGATTACAATTATTGATGGTGGCTGATTATTCATTAGGCATCAAATCAATTCCCCTGCTGCTTCGTTACCTGAAACAGTAACTCTGATGAGGAGATAGGTCTGGAGGAGCCCAGGTCCGTGCTCCTTCCAGGAAGCCAGACAGTCTCCAGAAGCCATGAGCAATCAGCACTTGAAGCTGATTGGTGCCTTGAGCAGCTATTTGCCTGGACTTTAGATTCCTCTGACGCATAAGATTTGAATTCCAGTCAGATCCCTCTCTGTGGGGCTGGTGCTTGCGTCAGTCCCATTGATGATGCTCTAGCTAGGCCAGTTTGTTGTGATTTTCTCAATGGGACTGGCTCTCTTTTATGCAACGAGCCCAGTTCTTGGAGAATATTGATAATAAATAATGCCACTGGCATAGGAATTTATACTGGCTGTCGTTCTCATGACCCCCATGGGAGGTAGCAATCACCCCCATTGTACAGATGGGGCAGCTGAGGCACAAAGAGGTTGTGGGTCTCCCCCAGAGTTGCCCCAGTCTGATCCAGAACTAGATCCCAACGGCTCTGATTTCCCAGTCCCAAACTCTAACCACCAGATCATGATGCCTTGAGAATGACTCTGTGTGTAGCTCCAGCTGCATCCACATAGACACCTGCAATTCAGTGTATCATAAGAGATGCCTAATTGTCTTGAAAATTGCCTGACTTGCATAATAACGGCAGCTTCAGGTAAACTCATCCTCAACCAATTGAGTGCCAGGCTGTTTACCCTTCAGCCAGAGAGCTGCTGCTGAAGCAGCTGTTTGGTTTAGTCATCCAGGTTTGTAGATGCAGGGCAAGCCAGCCCGCAGTCCTCGCTGATCTCTTAGACTGGAGGGCGTCCAATGGGCATAGGCGATGGTTGCTAGCCTTACAGCATCCAAACAGGTTCTGTCTCATCCCAGGCAAACTTTGCTCCCCCGCGGGAAAACAAAGCTGCTAGGCAGGAGGACGAGCTCTTCATGGGGGGCAGTTTTCCCCCCATATCTCTCTATGGTGGGGGGTTCTTGCAACTTCCTCTGAAATATCAAGTGCTGGCTACTATTGGAGAGAGGATGCTGGATTAAATGGGCCCTGGGCCTGATCGTCTGTGGCAATGCCTATAGTCCTACGTAAAACATTCCCCACCCCCTTCACCTTTTTTTGAAAAAAAACGCATACTCATGTCCTGAGACTGTTTTCTGTGAAGTGGCAGCAAATGAGGCTCAGAGCAGGAGTGGAAGAAGCGCCCTATACGTGGGGGGGCCCACAGGTCCTCGAACAGTGGCCCCGCCCCCCACACTGCATTGCCCCCGAGGCCCCGCCCTCACGCCACCCCTTCCCCCCAAGAGCCCAGCCTCTGCTCACTCTTCTCTGCTCCCTTCCCCTGTCATTCACCCTTACGGCCGGTAAAAATTGGGGGGCACATGGCCCCCTCTGTTCCATCACCCCTGCTCAGAGGGGACAGTTTAACTAGAAATGGTAATAGGATCCCTGCGAAAATCAAACTCCCCTCTGGTGCTGAGCGACAGTTACTGGGGCTGAAAATTGGATTCAGATATTTCAGGGCTAAGCTGTGTACCTGAAAGGGGACAGACCGAGAGCTCTGAAAACTGAAGTCTTCTGTGTCCTGCATGGACAGTGACCATACAAACCTCTCCCATGCAGCCCTATAAACCTATGTTGGACTCTCTCCTAGCAGGGACCCCTTCTAGGATGAGGAGAGGGATTCAGTCTTCAGAACCCTGTTGGCTCTTGGCATCTCTCCAGCAAAGGAGCCGGCTGGTGCCAATAGTGGTTTGTGGGTGTTACTGTAAACGCCAGTCCACTAAGGACAGGACGGAGGCCATTGGAGTTGGAGTTCTTGGTCCCAGCTGCCTTATTAAAGGGCCATTACGACTTATCTTTCCCCACGTTGATCTAGTTCTGCTGCTCAGCTCAGACATTGCTATGGGGGGAAAAATCATCAGTTCTGTTCATTAATCTCACCCGGATTCCTTTGTCTGGGAGTAACATGGGGGCCTGAAGGCTCAATTAGCCCTGGTGACTGTAGCTCAGTGACACATGACAGCTTCTCTCGCTTTCCTCCCAAGAACTTTCCCTTTCTTTCTCTGAGTCCATCTCCAGCTGTTTATCACCCCCCTAGCTGGCTCCTGCCTTCGCTCCATCATGGGCTCGTGTGAGGGGGGAATCAGACTGTCAATTACAGCAGTCTGCAGAGGAGGTGAAGGCGGATTGGCTAATTATTAGGGAGGTGTCCTGTATCCAGATGGGTGAGATGCAGGCAGTTGATGGCCCCAGCCGAAGCAAAAGGGAAAGCAAAGGGGGCTGCTCTCTTAAAGAACTGGCTTATTGTGCCCGAGGAACCGAATGGTAGCCCTTGTGAGTCAACGGGCTGGGTTGGAATTCCAAGAAATAACGAGCTAGATCCTCAGCTGGTATAAATGGGCATAGTTCGATTGACTTCAGTGGAACTGCATGGATTTATGGTGGTTGATGTCTCTCTTGAGGCTTATGAGTGCAATATTCCAAAGGATGGAATATCTGGTGGAACAGAGCGACCTGGAGAGGAAATTAGCTAAGAGCCCTGAATTGCCGCAAAACACATCTTGAAAATTTGTAGGACTATGGCACCTCACAATTACAAGCGGATTAGGAGCGAGCGAAGAACATGGGAGACTGAGGTTTTCTTTTGTCTTGTTGTTTCTCCTCTCTCTTTTGATCCCAGCATAATTCTCAGCATTAGCTCTCAACCTGGAAAATTTGGGGAAATGTTTGCTGATCTCAGCCAAGCTGGCAAGTGGGTTTGCTCGCTCCCCGCTGATTCTGGTGAGGGGGCCGTAACGACTGGAGCTAAGCGAATAATTCACAGAATATCATTTATCCAATGAATTCCACCTCCTTTTCTGTGTGCAGAATGCCCATTGCAATTTCCTCCAATTCCCACCCACCACGTTAGTCCCACGCCATACCTCATGCACCTGGACTTAAGGAGTGTCTAAACTATGTGCTGGACTCTGCTCGGGGGGGGGGGGGGCAATTTCACTCTGTTGGAATTCATTCAATGCATTTTTTCCACTGCAGCTTGATCAGTGGCAATCTGATATTCAGAAGTTGAGTGATGCTTGGTCTATTCCAACAGGTCACATGACTTTCTCTGTCCCCTAATTGGATGCATATGTGCGTACTTCTGACAGCCATAAATACTTGCAAGCAGGAATTTAAAACTTTGCCTACAACTTTAGAATCCACTTTGCATGCGAGTGAACTTAACTGATGAGATATCTGTGGAAAACAAGCAAGGGCTTTGCGGGTGGTTTATTTGTCATCCACCTCAATCACTGTGTTGCCATCTTGTGATTTTATTGCAAATCTCATGATATTATGTGTTTTTTGTTAAAGTCCCAGCTCCTGCAGTCAGAAAATTGCATGAGCAGAGCTTTCATTAAAAAAGTTAAATTTCTAGCCCCCTTGGCAGTAGAAAAAAGCTTGAAAACATGAAGCATTTTGCACTCAGAAACAAAAAGACAGAAAAAACCCCACATTTTTATTTTTATTTTAAATCTCATAATTTTTTAATCTAATATTTTGACTTTTTTTGTGGGTCCTGACTTCGTTTTTGAATTTTTGGTGTTGGCAATGCAACAATCATCTTCCACGAACTTCCATGACCTACTTTTACTAGCACAGGAAGCAAATGTTGAGCTCATGTGTTTGAACACTTATGGCTGGAGAATTGTTTTTTTGTCAAATTTAACACGGTAAATTGTGTTCATCCAATCAGGGAACAGAAACAATAGCACGTGATTCATGTGACCAATTATAACTGAGCAACACAGCTCAAACTTTGACTAGCATGCCTTAGCGCTAAAAAGATATAGAAATAGATATAGATTTATTCAACTTGATCAAGTAAATTTGAAGGACGTGATTGTGTCAGATTTCTTCAATCCGTTTCTGGATAGTCTGCAAGCAAAGGCAAAATTTGTCACAATATTTAATATGGATGATTTGCTCCATCTAGTAAAAAAGCCACGTTCAACCGGAAGACAGGGAGGGAATTTGTGATAGTGGATAGTTTCAGTTATAAATGGTATTCTTCTTCTTACTCTGTTCTAAATTGTTGTCCAGTGCTACCAAGTGATATTAACCAGCTTCTGAGTTCTGCTCAGAGGGGGCTGCACTGCAGTGATGGGAGAAGCGATTTCTGCATAATGGCATATAACTTATCGTATCCCTTTGAGAGTCTTCAAATATAGAAATTGCTTTATAAATGTAACATATTGTTAACAATCACAGGAACAAGATTATTTAGGGGAAATTAAATCTTCGTCCTCATGGGGAGGATGCAAACTCATCCTTTCTATGGAGCACCTTACTGATCATACTTTGTAGCTCTGTGTGCCGCTTTTTATCCAAAGATCTCAAAGTGCTTTGCAAACAGTATAGTGGTATTCACCTCTACACAGAGGGCCAGTAAAAGGCCCAGGTGTTACAAGAGCCCTATTTTGAAAAGAGAGAAAGGATGACGCAGTGGTTAAGGTGCTAACTGGGGTCTTAGGAAACCTGTGTTCAATTCCGTGCACTGCCACATACTTCTTGTGTGACACTGGATCTCTGGGTCTCAGTACCTTACCTGTAGAATGGGACTAATAGGGCAATGCTATCCTACAGGGGTGTTGTAACTCCCTTAAAGAACATGGGGTGCTCAGATAAGTAGCTAAGATTGTGCACTTCACTCCTTAATGGCCTAAGCATCATCACCACCCATCAGATGGGGAAGTGGAGGCTAGGAGAGGTGAAATGACTCATCCGTGGATTTAGCAGCAGCAGCAGGAATAGAACCCAGGAGCCCCGAATAACCACTAGCCTAGTCCCTTAACCAGCAACTGCCTCTCGGCAATTACATCCTGCGAGACCAGCACAAGGCTGCGTCAGTCAAGGAATCAGTTGCTACAGAGCTGATAATGTAGCGGAGCAGAGATTAAATTTTAGGGGTGGGAAAAATCATTATATAGAGATTACATTTTAAAACACCCCAAACATTATGTTTAAGAAATGCCCCGGATAACTAACCTACTATAATCAGTACCCTGGTGATTCGTCAGCCCTAATGGAATAACATGCTTACCACTTTCTTTCTCTCTTTTTCCCACCCCTCACGTGTGCCAGGGGAAATTTCAGGTAACTTATAACTTATTTAGGAAATCAATCTCTCTTGGCGGGCAGGGGCAGCTCATTCTGGGGCTTTGAAGCAAACATAGTTACATCTTATCTTTCCAGCTGAGCCACTTATCTAGGGAATGAAAGAAGAGCTTATAGGCTAGGAGCTCTCCCTGGTATTCTACTGCAGGACACATGGCGCCAGACGGCTTGTCACCTGGTGTGTGCTTAGACTCCTTGGCTCTAAACACTCAATGAACGTGTCTTCCCATGGCCTGATTCTGCATTGTGTTTGTAGAATGCTCACCCAGGCAGATGATGTCTGCTGGCTGCTGGCTCGCCCAGCTTGTATCTCTTCGCACCTCTGTAGGCCATGATGGCATACCTGATTTAAGGACCCTGGTTGTTTATGGGATTGTATAGCACAAGCTCATTGTTTCTGCTAAATAATTATTAAAAAAAGGATGATCCTGGCTTGGATTTCTGCTAGCCACAGGCCCCAGCACAGAAGTGCTCAAATAGTAACCAGGAACTTCCCATTGCAAGTTGCCCCTTTACGATAGGCCCCCAAACCCCAGATACATCACTCAAGGGTTTTGCAGTGTTCCTGCTTCAAACCCAGATCTGTCCCTTTGTCTTGGGAGACCTTACTCATTCCTAATGAAACCCAAAGCCCAGCAGAGTTGTGTGTGGTTTCAGGTCCACATATTGCATCCCTCGGGAACATCCCTTTCTGGGTCTTGGTGATGAGTTTAATAATTGTGTACACCCAAGCAAGAGTTAACGTGGACCTAATCTCATCGATATCACCACTGACCTCTCCCGCATATCAGTCAATAACCTTAGACTACATAGAGATACTTTATCGGCTAATGATATGGCCTGTAAACACATGGGAATTTCTAGTGTAGACCCCTCTGTGTGATTGTCACCTGCATTTTGCCTTTGCAAAGGCCACAGCTTCGTCGTTCTGTACACTAATCCGTCAAGATACTTATATGAGCCTCATCAACATAAGATTTGAGCAACCTTGTGAGAGAGTAAAATGTTGTCGTCTTCATTTTGCGGATGGAGAAATGAGAGGTTAGGTGATTTGCTCAAGGCCACACAGGGAGTCTGTGGCATTGCCAGGAATTGGACCCAAGTGCCCTGAGTCTTACTCTACTAAACTGGTCTTTTCACCTTACGGCCTAATACCCAGTTGTCTTGATGGCTTTTGAAGTTAAGTCACCTGAAATTGCTATGGAAACAAGCACAAGGTTTCAGCACTGAACACAGAGATCTGACTTCCGCTCTTCCCTTGATTTCCTATCTTTGGACATAAACAGTTATGATGTGGTATAGTTCTGAAGCCACCAAGACTACCTTTGCACCATGAGGTACGTGGCCCGGCTGCAAAGTTCCCACATGTGTGCGTCAGACACGTGGAATTGCCAAGAACAAACCAACTTAATGTCTCTCTTTGATAGGGTTACTGGCCTAGGGTATGGGGGGAAACTATAGACATAATTTATCTTGATTTGAGTATGGCTTCTGACACCGCTCCTTGTGACATTCTCATAAGTAAACCAAAGAAATGTACTTAGGATAAAATTACTCTACAGTGGGTGTGATGGGTTGGGTCACAGAAACCCCCTTGGGACTGCCACCTGATGTGCTGAGACTACCTCTGAGCCCATTTTCCCTGGCAGCTTGGGACTTCAGTGTCCTGCCTGGTTGTGCCAGACACACGAGCCTGCTACAAACACAGATATGCACATCTGTTTGCTCCCCCCCGCCCCCCCAGGTACTAATACATACTCCAGGTTAATTAATAAGTAAAAAGTGATTTTATTAAGTACAGAAAGTAGGATTTAAGTGGTTCCAAGTAGTAACACACAGAACAAAATGAATTACCGAGTAGAATAAAACAAAAACATGCAAGTGTAAGCCTAATACAGTAGGAAACTAAATGCAGGTAAATCTTACCCTTAGAGATGTTCCAATAAGCTTCTTTGACAGACTAGACTTCTTCCTAGTCTGGGTCCAGCAATCACTCACACCCCTGTAATTACTGTCCTTTGTTCCAGTTTCTTTCAGGCATCTCTTTGGGGTGGAGAGGCTATCTCTTGAGCCAGCTGAAGACCAAATGGAGGGGTTTCCCAGGGCCTTATATAGTCTTTCGCTTGTGGAGAATTAAAGCTACACGATGCATTTTTGGAGTCACATGGGCAAGTCACATGTTCATGCATGACTCAGTTCTTTACAGGGCGATGCTATTGTTTACATGTTCGTTTGAGCGTTCCCAGGAAAGCTCAGATATGGATTGACGTCTCTCACGAGAGGTGTCCTATTAAAGAATGGGTAGGCTCTGAACTAGCTTTTGCTGATCATTGTTAAGGGGATGGCCTTCAGTACCTTTCAGGTTACTGTCGTTTACCCTGGGTAGTGACTAGAATTGGATGAAACTCAGAATTTCTGTTCCATTGGAAATACTAACATTTCCAATTTTCCTTTCATCTTGAACTGGATCAAAAAGTTGACATTTCCCAGAAAAGAGAAGTTCTGAAAAGGGTCATTTCAGGAATGTCAAAACATTATTTTTGACATGATTCATGTGGATAGGGTCAAAATGATTGACTTACATATTACAGCTGAAAAGGATAAAGCTGAAACAAAGTGCTTTGGTCTTATAAATGAAACCATTTGAAAATATGTCATCGAAAAATTGGATAAAATCAATACGTTCCCGTGAAAGATTTCAGTTTAGTCAAATCAGCGTTTTCCAGTGGTTCAGTCAATAAAATTTTGACTAGATCTAATAATAGCGTTTCAGGGTAGGTTGGGTACTGGACAAACTTCTTTTGGTACCTTTCCCAGACCTGAAGAAGAACTCTGTGTAATCTCGAAAGCTTGTATCTTTCACCAACAGAAGTTGGTCACTAAAGATGTTACTTTACCCACCTTGTCTTTCTAATATTCTGGAACCAATTCGTATACAGCAACACGGCATACAAATCTAATAATAACACTTTTTTTTTTTACATGACAGTTGCTGGTCTGTTGCTGGAGAAAAAAGGTGAATTTCTCCCTTAGCTTTTCCAAGATTGGATTACTAGCTGAGAGCATACTTGGCATGCATTCCTGTGGGGTAATATTTAGCCTCCTACCTCTGAGCATGGGTGGGTTTATGATGAGCTTCTCTCCTTACCTTATGCCTGGATAGGGGACTAAATCCAAAACCCACATCAGAATACCCTTGAGTACAGACCAAGGCCTGAACTTTCCAGCTTGCGTCCATCTCACCAGCCGTGTGATTTTTATATTCAAAGTATAGGTCTGGTAGCTGTGATTGGAGCCAGATATAGTACCGTACGATGCTGGGCAAGCTTCTTCACGCGTCTGACAATGTGCCGGTGCTCTGCCTTTAAATAACTCCACTCGTCCCCCCCTCCATTGTTCACTTAAAGATGTTCCGCAGCATGGCCTGGTGTTTTGAAACTGGGCAAATGTCCCTCTGCCCCTGCTATTCCAGTCCTGGGCTCCTCTGACATCTCTGCCAGTACACCTCCATCCCAGCCAGCAGCCCCTGCTATTCCAGTCATTGGTTTCTGCACAGCTTTGTTAATGTACATCGTTGCTAACTCGCAGGCCCCAGCACTGAGCTATGGGCACAGCTATGCCAATGTATCTTTAATAGCACCCCATTGTCTTAAAAGAAATGTGTTTTTTTCATGTGCAGGGTCAGCCTAGCTGCCCTATAGCATCATTATAAGCAGAGCGGGTTATGTAAATGTTTGTGAGCTCTCCCCCACAACACCTGTTAGTGTTATCAAGAATAAAAGTCCTGTTGCAATAAAGTTGCTGTTTTCCCATTATCCCACTAAGTCCATCTTAGCCACATAGATTCCCTCCCCGGTATTTGTCCATTAAGGGAGGCTGAGGGAGCAGTTTTCACATTCATCAGTTTCTCTTCAGCACTGAAATAACCCCCTACTGAGCGGCACAGCTACGCTAACAAATAAGTTCCATCAACAAATGTGTGTCCTGCACAATCATAGTGTAAGCTGAATCTTGTTCCACATGTCTATTGCACAGGAGCATTGCTGTAATATCTACTCCAAACCGGCACATGCTATCAAGTAATCATGCGCTATTTATTTTCTCAGTCTGCCTGGGGGTATAATATCAGCAGCCGAGTATTTGGTATTGTATTTCCATTGGATAAGAGGTTGTGGCACTCTGACATGCCAGCTGGCGCCCATCTTCCTGTGTTAATTCACTCTCTAATTTTCGATCACGTTTGTTCTCCATATATTTGAATCTGAAATGCTCTTCTCCATTTCCCTCATGCCCCACAAAGAGTTCCCACGACACCCCTCAGTGCCCATCTCACTTAACATTGCCGTTCACAGTGATGATTATACTTTGCACCTCTATTGCAAAGATGGACATTGGAGGATTAATGAGCTAAGCAGCCCGGCCCTTCCCTGTGGCAGGGGGCAGGGGTATCATTTTGGAGTTGGTCAAAATGTATGATTCTTTTCATTAAAATGTCATATTTTTGGTAAACATTTTTTTCAACCATTTCTGATATATTATCCCCATTTTAGAGACAGGGAAACTGATACTTAGCGAGGTTCTGAGTCCCAGTTTTCGACAGTTCCCTCTAATTTTGAGTTGCTCCATTTTGTGGGTGGCCAGAGTAAGAGGGGCAAATCTACTGGGCTGGAACTCAAGACCTGGGTTCAATTCCAACTCAGCCTTCCTGTGTGACTTTGGCAAGTCATGTAAGCTACTTTATGCCTCAGTTTCCCATCTATAAAATGGGGATAAACCCCTCTGTGCTTCACGGGGGTGAGGGTAAAATGCATTGATGACTGTGGTGCACAAAGAGTATGGCATTGAGGGACCATGTAAGTACCGAGATAGATAGTTTTAAACATCTAGGGTCTGATTTTCTGACCTTCTAAGCACCCACCACTCAAACTTAAGCCAGTGGGAGATGCAGGAGTTCAAAATCTATGCCAGTTAGGCTCATGGAGTGATAGCTTGGTCCCAATGAAATCAGCAGGGCCCAATTTCACCCTTTGTGTCCAAAATTGGGCTCCCATAAACTTGAGGCACCTACAATTTGAGGCCCCTTTTGAAAACTTCGCTTGAAGAAACTGCTCAAAGTCACGCAGGAAGGTCAGTGTTGATCCAAGAATGAGCCAGCTCTCCTTGCTCCCAGTCCTTTGCCGTAGTCACAACCCCACCTTCTGCTCTATTCCAACTGAACACATCCGAGTGTCTTTGGTTTGCAGCTGTTCATGCAAACATGCTTGCTTCTGTGATGTGCTGCATGGTTTCTCGACAAAACCACGTGTGGGGTCGTGTTCCTTCTGGTTCCTTTATGCAACTATCAACTAGGACAGGTCCCACACACCTTTCAGTGAACATGGACTGAGGTGGAAGGCAGGGGACTTGTGGTGTTGGAAATATGCACGCTAGGGTGCATGAGCAGGAAGGGAAAAGGTCTCCTTCAATAATATAGAGCTGTGTGCAAATTTTTGGCCAAACCTTTTTTGCCATGAAAAATGCAGATTCAATGACACCAAAATGCTTTGTAAATTTATGTCAGTTTTGCCAATTTTTTCATTTTGGGGTGGTGGGGGGAAGAACAGTAGCAAAATCTCCGCCCCCAATAAAACATGTTACAATTTTATGGTTTGAAATGACTTTTAGTTTCAAAATTGCCGTTAACCCTGTTTTTAAAAAGCCCCAAAACAATAAAAAATGGTCACAATTGAAACAAAATGGTTTGCTTTTGTTGAAATGAAATGTTTTGTTTGACTGCCAACCAATTATTCTTTTTTTAACTTTTTGATTCAATTAAAAATTGGTTTTCTAATTGACTGGAAACAATTTTTTTCAAATCTGTCAGCAAACCGACAAACCTGTCATGCACACAGCTTTGCTTGGCATTCACTTTCATTTGAGAATCTCAAAGCATTTTGAATCTCATGACCTTCCTCCAGTGATAGGTCTTATCCCCATTTTCCAAATGAGAAAAGTGAGGTACAGAGGCTGGGAACTTTCTCGAGGTCCCACACAAGGGAATGGCAAAACGGGGAGAAGAACCCAGGAGCCCTGACTTTCAATCATTTCTTAACTTTTAGTCAAAAGTTGAGATCTTTTAGTGATGTTTTTCCTGCCAGGATTAGATTCCTCTTGCAACTCCCTGTTAATTGAACCAGCTGTGATGCTCCTGCTGCTTTCCCTCATGCTCACTTTGCAACCGAGAGAAGGTTAGTAAGGTAGCATTGACTAGGCACAGGGCAGGAAGTTTGGAGGTTTATTCCCAGCTGTCACTGAGGGGAGAGTCGTGTATGCGCCGTGTGCCTCAGTTTCTCCATCTGCAAAATGACTCAGTTCTCCTCACCACTAACAATTCCCAATGCTTGTGGGCTATTATCAGGGTGCAGCTCAGAGGTGAGGCAATTTGGAGGAGAAAAGAGTTTGAAAATAACTTTCTCTCCATTTTTTTTGCTGCCTGAATCCCTGATACCATCTAAAGCACTTTTGAAAGGTCCCAGATGCTCCCAGGAAAGCCAGACTGTTCAGCGAAGCAGGACGAAGAGGAGGATGATACAGTGATGCAGTGCTTAGGAGTGACAGCCTTGTCACGCCGACTTATGATGGATGAGGGAAAAGCCTATTTCTCATTCGTGGTGGAAAGAGGTGAAGTGTAAAGAAAGATGCGCCATGAGTCTCCGGACAATTCATCTTGCATAGGGTACATGCCTGGAGCTGGCGGAGTTTAGAGACTGAGCAGGTGAAGCAAATAGACCACACAAAAAAAACCCCAAAAGAAGTGGGGGGAAAATTCATTATATGAAGCATAATCTCACAGGGAAATATCAAAATGCCAGCAGCACTCAAGTTAGGAGTAAGGGATAGAAATTAATCGGTGGCATTTGTCAGTTGTTAAACCAGGCATGGAGTCAGAATAGAATGGGACATAGCTGGATTGCGTAGCTTCTTAGATCCCTGGCAAGGGGGGAAAGGTCTATGGAAGAGGTGTTTCACATCAGAAGCAGAATCTGCCTGGATAACTTTGGCAGGCTAGTGGTTAGAGCAGGAAGGACTGAGAGTCAGGACTCCTAGGGTAACATCCTGGCACTATTGACGTTAATGGGAGTTTTGCAGTTAACTTCAATGAGGCCAGAATCTCACCTCTAGCTTCTACGCCTGACTTTGATTCTGCCTCGCTGTGTGATCTTGAGCATGTTGCTTAGCTGCTCTGTGCCTCAGTTTACCCTTCTTTAGACTAGGATGCAATATATGTGTACATGGGGGAGGGGTGAGACTTCTTTGTTTGTAAAGCGCTTTGAGATCGTTGGACAAAGGGTGCTATTGCAATACAACATAATCATTTTGTTGGGGTGGCCAAAAAACAACCCCATACTCCCCCAAAATCATTATACCCTCTGTGGAGTTTTGCAAATATTTGCCTCGTTGGCTGTGAAAGGCAGAGTGCCTGGCTCCAAAATATGGGCCTGGTCCTGCAATGTGACCAGCCCTGCAGGGACCCTGACATTTTGTAGGAATTGAATTTGATGGAGTTCTGCCCAAGCACAGGGAGCAGTTTGCGTGGATCAGACGGCAGAATCGGGGCAAGTGGAAATATTCTGACATCTGATGTGGAAAAGGGCATACTTTTGCCCTGGCAGAGAATGTACAGATTATCACGAACACCTCTGAGGGGACATTGGCTGAGATTCCATTGGCCCCAGGGAAACCACTTTAAAGAAACTTCAAGCTGATCCCTGCCTGGGAAGCTAATGAGCGACGCCCCTGCACTGGCACTGAAGCCAGCCCGGGGACAGAGAGAGCATGCTGCATGCAGCTTCTCTCTTCAGAGACTGTGGGGGCTGCCATTGTGATATGAGATGGTGTTTTTTCCCCTTTCAAAGCCCCTGCTCCTGGAGTCATGGGATTATGTGATAATTTCAGTTTTCATTAGAAAAGACACACTAAGTTTCTAACTTTTGTGGCTGAGGAGAAAAGCAGGAAAATGTGACCCAAGAAGGTACAAAACAAGAAAAAATATTTTTTAAAAATGTCATGTCTTTTTAAGCCAATCTCATGATTTATGGCTCCTGACTCATTGCTTGTGAACACTTCAGGCTGGTGAAACTGCTAATTTGCAACCCTGTATCAGAGGCCTCGAGGGAGTGCAGAATTGCTGGGTATGGGGATGTCCCTGCTAGTTTCCTCCAGTACCATGGGCTTGTGAGCAGTCGCCTTTGGATTCAGACTCAGAGATGCTCTGTTGTACATCACTCAAAGAGCCCTGGAAGGATCTGAACCCAGCGAAGCTCCAGCCGCCTTGTTGTTAGTTCCATATATCTAAAATAGCTTTGCTTTGGGAAAACTCGCTAGCGAGGTGGTAACAATAAATAGCGGGGGTGTTTAGAAATGATTGAGCCATTATTTCCAAATGCTACCAGGTCTTCTGTCCTAGCCGTGCTTTCCGCTTAGAGTGCACATAGCAAGGAGAGAAAGTTTAATAGCTGGCACTCCAACATACAGGACGCAATATAGTAGTCGGGGCCTGACACCAAATAAGAATCTCCTATTAAAGAAGGCAGGTTAATTTACTGTGTGAAATAAACCAACTTAAACTGCTCCCAAAAAGACAATAGTCAGTGGGAGCAAATACATTTTCCAGGGGAGCAAAAATTATCTGAAGCCATTGCCGTGGCTTTCTGTTCACTCTCTATTGATTGGGGTGAGCGATCGCTCTGGTGCGCTGTTTCAGCAGTTTCCCGGCACGGCCGCGCTTTTGTGTGAGGTTTGCGCTTGGATCTTCTCCTTCCCTGCCTTAGGGCTTGATCCTGGGTGGTGCTGGGTGCCCACAACTCCCATTGTTCAGGATGAAGGCTCAGCCTTTAGTGTTTGGTAGCCACCCACCCACCTTCCAAATGTGCAGGCCTCATCCACCGAGACCCTCATGTTGCATATACCCTGCAGTCGGCAGGTGGGACTGCAGTACATGTCTGCATACCCGAGTTAGTTTTGATTGAGCCAACTTGCTAAAAATACCTGTGGAAGCGTGGGCTGTGGCACGGGCTAGCCACCTGGGTACTAGCCCTCCCTGGACCCTGGGTATGTACTCTGGCATTAAGCCCGTGCCTCCGCCCATCCATCACTGCTCGTTTTAATGAGCTAGCTTGATCAAAGCTGGGTTGGGTATGCACTGCAATCCCACCTCCTAACTGCAGTGTGTAGACATAGCCTGAGAGCAGCTCGTACTCTAGGCCATGCTAAGGCGCACACAGTTGAATAGGGTGTGGCAGGTGGTCTTTGCCTGCATTAACATGCTTTTCCTGCCTGCTTTCTGGGTGAAATCCCCCCCCCCCCCCACACACACACACACACTTAGAGAGCTAGCAAAAGGCTTCCAAATAGGGCCACTGGATACAGTGTCCTTTTCAAAAGCGGTGTAGTGTTGCTGTGAGTTGTTAAACAGCAGTAGCGTTCCACCCCAGAGGTGGCTACGTTTTGAGGAGTAGCCCAGCACGATCCCCCGGTGTGTGTCTAAGGACCATGAACACTACAGTAAATAAGCAGGTTGCAAAGCGCCATATTATTCTATTGCATTGTTTTACAGCACCCAAATGTGTGCTAAGCACTTTAAAGAGTCCAGGAAAGATAAAGCCCCTGAACAGCGTGCAATCTAAACAAAAACATGGCATAAAGCAATAGAGAACAAGGGGAAACAAAGGGAGGAGATCCTCTGGTGATAGACTCTGAGGGAAATTCTCCCCGGTGCAGTGAAATTTTCCGTTACTTACGTCCCACCTCAAGGCTCAAATTTGAGCCTTAAGTGGGCCTGAAGTGCTGCCTCAGCCCTGTACTGTCTCTCTGCAAGAGGTGGATTATGTTCTATGCGGTCGTATTAAACTGAGCTGCAAGAAACCTCTGTTAATATCTGCCCAGCCTAGTTTTTACACTGGCGTCTGAGGCCCATTCATGTCTGCAAGCCCCTCAAGGTGTCATGTTAATTGAAAGCTGGTTAAACCTGCCGCAGCTTTCGACATGCTCTGACATGAGAGACTTCAGGCTCTTTGGGAGCGGGGAGCATCGTTTTGTTCTGCGTGCGTACAGCGCCTAGCACACTGCGGTCTTGGTCCATGAGTGGAGCTGCTAGAGGCTCTCACCATACACATAATAATAGAAGTTTGGACACCAAGCTCCGCCTCTAAGTTTCTGTGTGGCCTCGGCCAAGTCACCTCGCTCTTCTGTGCCTCAGTTTCCCCATACACGAGGGGTAATGATATTTTACGTGCCATAGGGTTGATGCAAATATCTCTGTAAAGCGCTTTGAGATCCTCAGATGAGATTGCCGCTGGGGGCAGGATCTGGCTGTGAGAGGGCTGGATCCCTCCCCTGGTAAAGGCAGCGGCAAAATGATCCCTGTGACTCTAGTGGGAGCAGATGCAGTCCCGTTGTCCCACTCACCATTACAGGGAGCTCCTAGTTGACTGAGGTAAACTGACCGATGCGTCAGCCTGTTTTCCCAGGCTGGTAGCTTTTCCCCTGACAAATATATTCCAGGCCCCTTTGGAGTCTGCTAATGGCCAACCTGTCCACTCCCAAGATGAATGAGGATGTGTGTGTTTGTGTTTACTACTGGAGATTTGCCAAAATGCTTCTTAATATTGATCCTTACAACGGGTGCAGCATGGACCCAGCAATCTTTACATGCTGACTTACTTTTCTCCACTGTCATGCCAAATCCTGAGAGAAAAAGTGAGCCACATCAGCAGAGGAAGGCCCCGTCTTCCCAGTAGACCGTGGTCTAATGTTAACCCAATTCATAATGCTCTTAAAGGGACAATGTGGTTGGGCAAAGGGCTAAATAGGGCTGGCCGGAAAACAAGAATTCCATTTCATGAAAAAGTGGATGGTTCAACATTTGTTTTCATTCTGGGTTGGACCAAAAACGAGACCTTTCAAAGTAGTTAATGAAAGAACATGAGAGAGACGCATGTCCTGCAATAGCCAATAGTGCCATGGTGAAGGAACATCCCTGGGCGGTAGGAGACCCACGTTCAAGTCTCTGCTCTGAATCATGCCCATTTAGAGCAGCGACTTGAACCTTGGTCTTCCACATCCCTGGTGAGTTCCCTAACCCCCCAGGTTGTTGGCTATTTTGGGCATTCTCTCTCTCTTCCCCTCCCCACCCCCACCCTCCTTTTCCTCTCGCTCCAACAATTCCATCATGGACCTGAGAAAACTTGCCAACAAAATTGGCGTCGAAACAGATACATTTCTGTGAAAAGTTTCAGGTCTGATGAATTGTCATTTTCTGACAACCGCACCAAAGTTTCCTCGAAAAATTCCCGACCAGCTCCAAGTAATACGGTTTCATCCCGTAGTTGGTGTTATGTTTTTATTAAGCTGCGATCTAAAGCAAAGGAGAGGAGAGAGACTTTTATAGCCTGCAGCTTCTTGTTTGCAGATTATTTTCCAAAGCTGCTCACTAGAATATCAATTGGCAGTGATTAGAAGTCCCGCCAGGTACTGCCTTGAACAGAAGAGACTTTAGAAGTCAATTCAGTCCCTCAGCAGAGAGGCACAGTTTGGCTTTGGTGCATTGACTCAAACAAAATTCCATCTCCAGTCAGTTCCACCTGCTCCTAATTGGCAGAGCGGTGTTGGAGTACAGGGCTGGAATAGCAGGGGGTGCCGCAGGCTAGAACCGAGCCGCCTCGCCAGAGCTGTGCAGGGGAGAGTGGCTGAAGTAGCAGGGGGTGCTATGGGTCAGGAGTCAGACTGAGGCATGCTGGCTGAGCCGGGTAGGGAGCCAGGACTGGAAAAGCAGGGGTGCTTCAGGTCAGCATTGAAGTGCACAGACAAAGTTCTTTGGGGGTAGCACCACAGGCAGCAGGGGGTGCTGTCAATCAGTATACGCAGGGACCAGTATAGAACCACAGGGGCTGCAGTACATTGGCCCAGCTGTCTGGGAGACCAGGGCTGGAATAGCAGTGGGGGCTGGGGAACCGAGGTTGATTTGGCAGAGCCGTCTGGGGGAAGTGCGCATGATTCCTGCCAGCACTATGCCCAGTTTGTGCCAATGGTACTCAGCATCCCGAGGTCCATGCAGCTGTTTTTAATTCTCCCCCACCCCCCAAAAATCAGAAGGACACATTGGAATGGAAGCTGTTGTTCAGATACACCAGACTCATCAGACATTGGTGGGGGCATTGTTATTTAGCCCTTATATTATGGTAGCATCTAGAGGCCCCGGCTGAGATCACTGTGCTAGGTGCTGCACAGACACCTAGACAGTCCCTTCCCTGGAGAGTTACCCTCTAAACAGACAAGGCAGGAAAATGGGCAGAGAGGTGTGAAGCGACTTAAATGAGATCACACAGCAGAGACTGGAATAGAACCGAGGTGTCCCGGTTCCCCTCCCAGTCCAGCGCCCTGTTCGCTGCACCGCACTGCTGGAGGGAATTGCTTTTTCCTACCTCAAAGGGCTTTTGGGAAGATAAACTAATAAAGGTTGGCGAGGCACCCAGAAGCTACATTGAAGTAGATAGATTCTATGAATGTCCAACATGGCACGGTGTCCATAAGAGGAGAAAAAAAATATTTTTTTAGAGATGATGATTTTCTGATTGCACAAAAAGCTCTGAAGTTTCCAGGCACCCACTCCTACACCCTGTAGAAAACCGACCATCCGGGCACATCCAGAATTCTGCCTTTAACAGAAGCTCTCAAAGAGCCACCGAGTCCCAATCAACAGGAGAGGGAAACATTCAGTGCTTCAAGATCTCAGAACCTGTCTGCTGATGAAGAAGAGCGGGGTACGTGCACACTCGGAATAAAAAATGAGTCCTTGAGATTGAACCACCCAGTGACCTAGCTAGGGAATGGGCCAGAGCAACACATCCAAAAAGTTCTTGTCAATTACCCAGTGTCCCTTCAGAGCATCTTTAATCAGATCCCGTATCATCATCATCATCTGATGGGAGGTGGCAATCAAGGCTCCTAGGAGGAGAAGATGCTGTTTTTATATGCTGCTGAGGTTGTTCTTTTTTTGGTGGGGTGTGGGGAGGGAGAAGAGTTGACAGAGAAGATCAGGAGTGTGGGTGGGATTTAGATAATCTCATCTTTCTGTATCTGATTAGGCATCAGCTCATCTTGCCCTGAGGACTAGAGTGCAGAAAATCATGCCTGGAGAGTTAGCAAAGGGAAATGCAACGTGAGCCGTTCATTTTCTTCCTCTTTCTGTTTAGTGGTAAAATGATAGAATTTTGCTCAGTCAATTGAAGCTATTGAGTTGTTTTGCCACTCAAGTGCCAGAGCATTGACTGTATGGATTGACGAGGTCCCTCTGGAATAACATCTCTTTTAACAGTGTACCATCGAGGGAGAATCGTGCAAGCTTTAAAAGATTTTCCAAGGTTTGTTTATTTTTTTCTTTTTCGCTCTCTCTCCCTGCCACCTGATGGACTGAAGTAAGATCTGAAATGAGCTCGGTGCCTGGCTTTTGGCTTCAAAGGGATCAGTTAGCCTGGAAGTCATGCACTCCCGTGTAAAGCTGAAATGCCATCAAGTCCCACCGACTTCAGTTTGTCCCCTCTAATCCTCCACTCCCTCTGCAATTCCTTTTCCTTTCTCTTGGCTCCTCCAGGCCTGCTCTGCCACCTACAGCTGCTTGTCACTAGGCTACATTTGAATCAAAGAGGACGCGTTGGGTAGCGGCTCTAGGAGAGGAGAGATTGAAGAGTTGCGGGACATTATGGATGTCGTGGCCCCAGCAGATACTTGGGCTAGGCACCTGAGCTCAAGTCCACCCTACGCTTTGGGTCCGAGCTAGCCTAAGCCTCCACAAAGCTATTTTTAGCACATGATGTGGGCAAGCCCTGCTAGCGTGAGTCTGTTCACCCAGGCTGGGAGGCGCTGTCCCAGCTGCAGTGTAGACATACCTAAATGGCCAAATATGATTCCCAAAGTGAGCCAAAGTGATGTCTAGACACGATAAATCAATCCCCGAGCTCTCTCCTGTTGACTCCGGAACTCCACCGCCGCGAGAGGTGCAAGTGGAGTCGACGGGGGAGCGGCCGGCAGCCATTGAATCAGTGCCGTGAGGACACGAGGTAAGTCGACCTAAGGTATGTCGACTTCAGCTATGGGAAAGTTGTGTATCTTAGGTCGATCCCCCACCCCCAGGGTAGACCAGGGCTAAGACTGAATGAGGCAGCGCAGTGACTTGAATCTGCATCTCCCACATCCCAGGTGAGTGCCTTCACCCATAAACTGTTGGCTGTGCTGGGGGTGTGTGCGTCTCTCATTTCTCATGAAAAACGTTGAAAGGTCTCTGGTTCATCCTGATGCAAAATGGAAAAATTTCTGAAATGTCAAACATTTCCACAGGTCAGAAAACTGTTTCCCACCTCTCTGTAGTTACCAGCAGAGTTTGAACCTAGACGTCATGACTTTTGTACTCAGAAAGGAACCAGGATGGTTAACGCACTGGACTAGGATGCAGAAGACATCTGCATTCAATTTCTGGCAATTCCACGGGTCTCTTGTACGGCATTAGGCAGCTAAATTTCTTTGTTCTTCAGTCCTACAACTGCCTGACAGGGTCTTTATTTAGAGTGTAAAGTCTTCAAGACACGGAGTATCTCTTGCTATGTGTACGTTGAATGCCTAGCATAATAGATCCCTGCTCTCAATTTGGGCGTTTGAGAGCTACATCATATACATAATAAATGATCTATACAGCAACTCTTTGACACTTGAGCTGAAGGAGTGATTCCATTAACCGGTAGCAATAGTAGGCTGGTATACTGTAGCAGAGCAGCCAGTAGAAGAGAACACAATGTGTGCTTCGCAAGTCATTGTGCGCACCCAGTAGGTCAGTGCACCCATCACACGTGTGCAATAGAAGGCTTGTCTCCACTAGTGGAGCAGCCCGTAGAAGGGAACACAGCACACACTTTGCCAGTGTGTTACATCATACCTAATGTTAAGAAGGGTTATCTTAGGAAAAGAAAGAAAATGATAGTGCAGTAAAGAGCTGCAAGAGAGTGTTGAGGAAACACAGCTGCCTGCCAGGAAGGAGGGGTAGTTTGGTGGGACATCTTTACTGATGCTGGCTTTTGTTCTTGAAATGAAGGCACAAATTAAAAGTAAATTAGAGACTATTTTTTGTAAGGCTGAGAAGGAAGCAGAGTTTTAAAGTCAGAGACTGGGAACATCTGAGAAGAAGCCTGGAGCTGATGCGCTCTCTTGAGTGATGGCTACTTTCCTTTAGACAATACACATGTAAATGTGATTGAGGCTTCTCTTCTCAGATCAGCTCTCTTGGCAATGGGCCCAACAGCTGGCATGGCCGTGAGGGGGAACCTGGCACAGGTGGTTTATTGCAACAGTAAAACCTCGCACCTTTGCGAGTCATGAGGTCTAAATCACGGGGAGGCCACAGGGCGCCTTCAACATGGTCTCAGCATTGTCAGCTCCTGCAGCTGCATTGTCTTGTGATATTTTGGTGGTTTTTTTCTTGAAAGCCCCAGATCCTGGAGTCTTCTGATGACTTGAGAATCTCTGTTTTTATTTTTTTTTTAAAGTTTCTATACCTCATGCCAATAAAAGTTTGAAAACGTAACCCCTAAAGTGTCAAAAATCAGAAGGCAAATTTAAAAAAAAGAATGAAAAATGTATTAGTGCTTTTTAAAATCACATGATTTTTGTGCCAGTTGTATGATTCTTGCGGGGGCCGAACTCATGATTTTTGAATGCTTGGGGTTGGCCATGATTGCGCAGTGGTCCTTTGACTAGGCTGCTTGGATGAGCTCCCCCTGGTGGTCCTGGCATGGCGTCTTGACACCCATGCGGTTGGAACGGGGAGCTTGATTTCGGGGAAGATCTGTTTCTTCTGAGGTGGCCCAAAGAATTGAATAGCAGGAGAACTAATGTGTTAGCAAACTGCTCACGATGCATCAGAAGAGGCTTGAGGGAGAACATGGGTCAGTGGGAGAGAATCCAACATCTCTCATCCGACGATCCTTCCAACTATGCCGCCATTTTGTTCCTAGCATTACCTTGACCCTTACTTGGGGATTGTTGGCAACAGCCATGTTTGTCCCTCTAGTACCAGAAATTTGTTACCCCTTGATAACAGCTAGTTGTGCATGGCAGAGCACCAGTTAACTTTCCTCCTCTTGCCAACGATGCATGGGGTGGGTGAAGGGGAGGTTCTTCAATGGCCCCATCTCCTCCATAAGACGGCATGCTGGCCGCTAGCAAGTCAGAGAGTAAGTGGACAAAATCAACCATATGGCTTCGACTGCAGTGGTTTGATTGGCATTCATCAGCAGGAGTCAGGAAGAGAGGGTGCTGGAGTCTGTGGCTTGGGAGTCGGGAAGAGGGGGTGGTGAAGGCTGTGATCTGCCTTCTGAGGGAAGCTCTCATCTCCTTCTGCTCCCTCACACACTCATTATTGGACTCTGAACCAGTTCGGCTCTGCCTCTGTCTCTCTCAGATTGCGGCACTCACTCCTTGCCTTTCTTCCTCCGCCCCTGGCCGGATGCAGCTGCCGACAAGCAGCCATCCTCTCTGGGCTACTGCATTGCCCCTGCCAGTCACTGGCCATGCCTGGCAGCTGGAATTGCAAGTCCCCTTGTTTACAATGCATTGTAATTGCAGACACAGGCTCAGCTGTCACTTGCAATTTTATCTTGTCCCATTTTGCAGGTGCGCTCCCTCCCCTAGGTTTCAAGCATCTGCCCTTGCAAGCAGCTGGAAAATGTGCCCCAGCATCTTGTAAGAAACAACCTATTTTTCCTCTCCCCCCCTGCACCTCTCCCCATTTGGGAGATATAATAGCAAAAGACAAGACAAGCCATTGATGCTTCTGATTTCACTTTAGCTTCCCTCCCACCCCACTCACCTATCCACTCTTCTTTCTGTATAGCTTTGTCTTGTTGCTTTGGCTGCCTCTGGGCTCTATGGGATTCAGATCACCTCACCAAACCTTTTCCTCTGCCAGCCAGAGGCTGGCTCGCTTCTCTTCCCATCTCCTTGCTGAGGATGTATTTAAAGGTTTAAAAATAGATACTGCTGGGCATGAAATATGAATTCTCTCTAAATCTAGGCTCACCCTCACCCAAGGTAACTAACTCCGTATGCACAGGTGCCAGATATGCAGCGAGGTACCTTCTGGTACTTGTCTGGGTATTCAGCCATTACCTGCAAGATATACTTAGACTGAAAACACTTAGGGACAGAGGCCATCTTTTTGTCCTTTGCACAATGGGGTCTTGGTCCCCAACTGGCACTGCTAGGTGCCACTGCAATACAAATAATAATCAGATTGTTAATGCCTTGTCGTTGAGAGCATCAACACTAGAGATGTCAAACAGATGTGGTCTCAGGAATGGCTCTCCTGGACTAGGAGTCGGAGGACCTGGATTCAGTTCCCTTCTCCGCCACTAAACTACTGTGGCATCTTGGGAAAGTCACTTCACCTTTCTGTGCCAGTTTCCCCGCCCATTCTTTCTCTCCTGTTTAGATTGTTTTCTCTTCAGGAGAAGGACTGACGTGTGTGTTTGTGCAGCACCTAGCAAAATGGGGGTCCCAATTTCTGATGGGGCCTCTAGGTGCCATTGTAATACACATGACAACCTTTGCATTAGAGCTGAAGATTGAAATAATAACCATCCCTGGCTCATAGGTACCTTTTGCAAATAAAAGTGCAGGTTCACTATATTGGAACAGCCAAATGATTTGTTCTTTTTGGAGGATTTGGACGACTGTCAGGTATTTGTGAAAATGATTGCAAATCCCCAAAGTTTCACAAGTTGTCGAGTGACTGATCGTTCTTCTGAAGAGCTACACCAAACCCATGCCTTTGCTCCCTGTGAGAAAAAAAGGCTGAGGGGTGGGGAGACACTTAATAACAGTCTTCAAATAAGTTAAGGGCTGTTATAAAGAGAGTGGTGATCAGTTGTTCTCCATATCCACTGAAGGTAGGCCAAGGAGTAATGGGCTTAATCTGCAGCAAGAGAGGTTCAGGTTAGATAGTAGGGACCCCTTTCTAACTATAAGGATCGGTAAGCCTGGGGAGGTTGCATCTCTGAGGTTGTAAAGAATAGATTAGACAAACATCAGTCATGTATGATCCCACCTCAAGGGGCTGGAGTAGATGACCTCTGAGTATCCCTTCCAGCCCTGCGTTTCTATGATTCTATGTGCCCCTTGCATAAGATGTTTCCGGCTTCTGATTGAATGGCAAACAATAGCATCTGATTTCAGGTGACCAGTCTCACCACGCGAATAACAGAGAGTCAACACATTTTGTGAATGACCCTGAAAGCGATAATTGCAGACTATCTGGGGAAATAGTCGGGAACAAGATTACGTTCATCGTGAATCAGGATCCAGTCATGGGCAATTAGCTGACCAAAAGAATGGTGACATTCATAAAGGATGTTATTTTGTAATAAATGGTTTAACCAGCTCAGTTATCTCCATCCATCCATCCATCCACCTACTTAATGAGTGTCCTGGTCGAAGAATAACTCTTGAAGAAAAAGAGACACCCCCCCGGCCTCCCTGAGTCACATTGACTACTGCCTCCTGTGCCTCTTTCTCAGTGTACCCTGTGGGAGGAGTGCACTCTTACTCCTGAGGCTCAGCTACATGTCTGCAACTCCATGTGCAGCAAAGAACGGGATCAAAGAAGAAACCACCTTTCCCTACCCAATACCAGCTTAGTTATCTGATGGTGTCTGTTACTTACTGTCACAGTGCAGAGACTTTGTCAGCTGAAGGCAAAGAGGGCCTTTGATGAGAACCAATTAGGAATACAGATTCAACATTCAAGAGAACTGCATGGTTTATATATATAATATAAAAGGACTCTGGAATTAGTTTAAGTGCTGTGCTCATGTATACATACTAGCTAAATAGTTTTTTTTTTAAATGTATAATTTAGAGGGGATGAACCCAGGGGAAGGGGGTGCATTTGCCTCTTATCAGCTTGGGACCCGATTATTTTGCAAATGACATCTCCATCCTAAACAAGAGCATCTCTCACTAAAACATACATGAATAAATGATACTCGAAGGAGCCACTTGGTGCAGAGTCTTGGCTGAGATGAAAGAATGAAGGCACAGAGTTCCTTTTCCCCTCCCAGAGATTCAGACACAGTGATGGACTGGGAATTAAAAAAACAACAACCCCAAACTCTGAGGTTTTAAACAGAAATAGGGAGACGGAAAGAGAATTTAAAACAAGGAAGAGCTTACAAGATGGATCTAAACACCTGAGCTCACAGCCAGTAGCCGACTCGTAAATCTCGATACATGATCCAGGCACTACTAGAGACAGACAAAGAGCCACGTGGTTCTGTTCTTGTACAGCACCGAGCACAATGGGTTCCTGGTCCATTAGAGGGTCTCCTGGGCACTGCCACAATGGAAGTAAGTAGTAGTAATAATAGATTAGCATAGGTTACAGAAACACCAGCATAGCATTGTCAATTGCATTTGCCCATCTAATTATTTGTGGCCCTCATTGGCATAACATCTAAGTCCCTCACAATTGTTAATGAATTTATCATCACAGCATCCTTGCTAGGCAGGGAACTAGTCTCTTGGGGTACATCTACAGTACAAAATTATATCGAAATTATTCTATTTGATTTTTCGGAAGCGATTTTATACATTCGATCTTGTGTCCCCCCACTAAGCGCGTGAATTTGGGGCAGTGCATCCACAGTACCGTGGCTAGCATCGACTTTGGGAGCGGTACACTGTGGGTAGCTATTCCACAGTTCCTGCAGTCTCCGCTGCCCATTGGAATTCTGGGTTAAGAATTCTGGTTTTTTGAACGGCATTCTGTTTTTTTTTAACGGAGTTCTGCCTGCTCAGATTCTCAAGTTCAGGGTTTATTGTGCTTGAAGGACAGATGTGTAAAAAGTCCCTAAATTTCCGGACGGCCATTGGTTCTGTCCCAGTGAGATGGCACAGTGCTTTGTGGAGAGGATAGTGCTAGGAACAACTGCTTGGTACTGCTTTGCAGATTTAGGAGGAGATTTTCAAAGGGCAGCCTGGAACCCAATTCCCATTTGTGCACTGGAAAATTTGTCCTATTGGTAGAAGTTTCTTGCCTAATTTCTATTTTCACCTTTGAAAAAAATGGTTGAAGCTGCATGTGTCTTCTAAATTGTAAATGGGTTGAGCTCAAAGACCATTCAAGGGCCGTAGAGAAATTACCTGCTAGTGGCTGAATTCATCATATTCCATGGGGCATGATGGAATTCGAGTCTGACTTCTCCTTCAGGCAGTACCTAGGGTCCATTCTAGTGGAGGTCCAACTCTGGGCATGGGGTAAGGTGATGCTCAGAACGGGGCAATGGGGTGAAATTATATTGGGGGAGTGGTGAACCAACAGTTGCAGTGGTTCATTGGCAGCAGTACAAAACTGGGGTTGAGTATAGATGAGGTTGGAGGGATTAGATTTTTATCTGTAAATGTCAATAAATTTTGATTTCACCATATACACAGAAACAGACACAAACAATTTTTACCGGTGATAATAGATATGTACAGATAGGGAAAGTGAGAAAAAAGCTGCTTGAGAACATATTAGAGTTGGATTGAAGGCTAAAATTTTGACCTATGATGTTGACAGTTTGTGTTTTAATAGCTATAAAGCTTTAATTATTTGAATCTCAGTATCTACAGTAATTAGATAATTATTGCCTGCCCCGCCCCAATTTCCTACAACTGTGAAAATTTAAATGAATAAAAATGGAAACACTATCCTTAAAAGCCATAAATGTTGTGCCCCTGTGAAAATGTAAATAAGCATGGAAAAAATGCTTTAAAATAAACATTGATATTATCTGTCAACATTGTAAAAAACATACAGATTGAATTTAGGCTTGGCAGAATTCAAAACGGAGTGAAAAAATTTTCACCAAACCTTTTTTTTTTTTGTTAAAATAAATGCAGATTCGGCAACACTGAAACATTGTGTGAATTGTTGCTAAAAAAATTCAGAAAAAAACGGAGATGTTTCACTTCACCATTTTCAGAATGAAATGTTTTGATTTTCCATTTAGAAATTTCCTTTACTTAAAATAAAATACTCCCTCCCCTCCAGAACTGGCACAAAATATTTAGTTCAACTCAAAAATGATCTTCAGTTATGATTTCTTTTCTGGATAGCTAGCAAACCAACAAATCTGTTCTTCGCCCAGCTCTGGTTGGGTATGAAGGGTTCTATCTCTCTTCCCTAATGTGATTGATCTGTCCAGCCTGTATAGTGTGTTACCCACCACAGGGCCTGCCCTACACAACACGTCATCATTTACCCAAGCTCAAAGCTCAGATAGCACTTGGCCCTTGTGTAAATTATGCCATGAGCGACAGGGAAGTGGAGAATCAGCCCATGGGATAAGAGTGTGTTGGACTCTGGCTTCACGTTTCTTTCACCAAATGAGAAACCCTGGACCAGATCCCCAGTTGACGTAGCTCTATGGAAGTCAATGGAGCTGTGCTGACCTATGCTAGATGAGGCTCTGCTCCCCTGTGTCTAACATCTCTTACTTTACAACTTCCCCCCATGTTCATAGTCATGCTGCTTTAAGGTACCCAAAGCCGTGCAATGTTAGAAATGCATTTTACAAGTGTGTCCCCTTGAGACAAGCCCTATTGCCCCCTTCCACTTCCTCAGACTGGATTCTGCTCCCCCCGACCTGCCCTGAAAACTCACTGAGAAGCTGAGCTGGCTGCAGCCCAGGAGCGGCTCAAACAGTATCTCTTGCAGATAGGAAATTATGAATAACTCTTGATGTAATTATACATGTCTCAGGCCTATTTGCCCTCAACCAACATCTTTCCGTAGGAGGGGGAGGTGAAGAGACAGTTGTAGGGAGACACCTTGCTGTTTAATAAATAAAAGAAGAGATTCATAAAGTGTCTGGTAAGCGCATTCCTCATGCAGAAATAGTACGGAATAACACAGGATGAATAATAGAAAAGGTTACTGAAAAATTCATAATTTCCAAGCGCCAGCAAAGGCTGAGCTTCCATGCTGTCTATTTGCCTGTAGAAAAGTGATTAAAATATATATTATTGTCCTGTCTATAGGAAAATGTATTATTAAGTGGATACTAGCGTGACATTTGAAAAATCCATTTCATTCCATTTAGTAGCGGAAGGGTGGGTGGTGGGGTGGAGGGGCTTCTTGCTGGTGCTTTTGTATAGCAGGTTTTACAAGCATTTTAATCAGCTGTTTGAAAAACAAAACCAAAAAAAGGGGGGGTTAATTACGGCCCTCTGCCTCCCCGCAGTGCTATTCTCTCTCCATTTGCATGCCTGTTGCATTAAAATAAAATGAGTCTCTCTGCTTTTATTTATTACTTTAATTGCCAAGAAAGCAACTTGGCACAAAGTCTAGTTTTGAGGTTGGGGGGAGGGGGGAGAGTTTCCCCCTAGCTCCAATTAGTGAAAGGTGGGTTTTTGAAAGTGTCTGAGCCTTGGTGGGGCTGTAGGAATAGACCCAGTATTCTGGATGTCTTATCTGTTCTTTCTCTCTCATCTCTAGCAGCTTTCAAAGCTGCAAAGTTTGGAGCCAGCGCCAAACTGTCCCAAAGTTGGGGATGGTGTGGGTTTTGGTTCTATGCTGTTCAGGTTTTTATATTGCGTTTGTCACCATGGTATCTGTGAACCTTCCAATAGCGCCTTAAGTGACATCACTAACACCTCTCATAGGTGATTCTTTCCATCTTCCTTCCCCTCTGACTGGGGGAGAATTCTACAGTCCATCGTCCTAATAGGATCAGCTGAGGTTCAGATTCGGAACAAGGTTGGGAACTTTAGAGGAGCTTGGCACCCAGTCTGCGTGTTCATGCTCCATCTCTGATCTGAACTACCCAGATGTCTTAGCTTTGCAAAAAGGGGCAGGAGCTCTCACTAGCAGGCTTCCTGGTGGGAGTTCCCCTGCTTCTTGTAAGACTGAGAACACCCTGAAACCTGCTGGGTGCGGCACATTAAGACTCATTCTGACAGAAAGAGCCAATTCCTGTCCATTCCCCCACCCCAGTGCTGGTGGCTCTTGCTAATGATTGCCAAGGGTGGATATTGTGGAGAGGTGACCAAAGGGGTCAAGGCATGGGAAGGAGGGGTCACTTTAGGTAAGACTCAGGTTGAATATGTGCTTTGGGGAAGGGGTCTGGATTTGGATATTGTTATGCCCGTGAGGCCCAGTCCAATGCCCACTGAAGTCAGTGGAAAGACGCCTGCTCAGTGGGCATTTGGTTAGGACTCGGGGTCAAGAAGCAAATAGAAGAAGGAACCTCTCTGGGTGAAGGTTGATGACCGCTAGAAGGGCGGTGGGCATGAGGAGGTTCCAGACCGCCTGCCTGTGTTCTATAAACTGAAGAATTCAGTCTCCCAGGCTGTCAATCTAGGATCATTGACGTGTAGGACTGGAAGAGACCCCAGTAGGTCATCTAGTCCAGTCCCCTGCACTCAAAGCAGGACTAAGTAATAACTAGACCATTCCTGACAGGTGTTTGTCTAACCCGTTCTTAAAAACCTCCAATGATGGAGATTGCGATGGCTATACATACTTGTCTTAGAAATGCAAAAATCAGGGAAGAAGCCACCCTGCAAGAGAAAGGTGCAAGCTCTTCGGCGGTGGTGGAGCGTAGTCCCACGAAAGGCAGCTGGTGCTCTGCTCTGTCCCTACTCCAACCACAGGAGCCTTCCGGGGAGGCCCTGGTGGTCTAACCTCCACCTGGCCTCTAGGAATCTTTGGGGGATTCCCATCAGTAGCTTCCAGATCCTTCTTCCTTTCAGCAGCAGCCTGGAGCTCCCATCTGTTTGGCCCAAAGACTGTTGTTCTATCATCTAGGGCTGAAAAATCCAATCTGCCCTTCTTCCCGGTCGGTACTCCATCCTGGAGTGATCTCGCCAATCCACCACGCTGTCAGGCTTTAAGGGTGAAAGTAGCACTCAAGTCCCGAAGTCGCATGTGAAATGACATTCTTGAGTACAGCAGACCATGAGACTGTCCTGGCCCTTTAAAATTCCCCTTCTGTTTCAGGGAGGGGATCCCTTTATATTTAATCTAGAACTCAGTTGTATTCAATGGAATTCATTCTGCAGTCTATTAGGAATTTTTAAAGGGCCCCGGATTTGGTACCTGGGGATGCTAAGCAAAAGACGGTACCATACAGAAGGCAGCATGCAAGGCACTGTAGCAGAATATAAGACATCATGGTCAGCATGGTAAATTACTGGGCACGACGTTTACGATCAGTTATCTTTTTTTCTTTCACCATCTCGAACTTGTCTGGCTTCTTTCTGTAGCTCTCCCTCCCCATCTAAATTAAAATCTGTTATCATTTGCCAGATAATCCCCTTTGATGCCCTGAATACAGCAGAATCTGTCTGGCTTCAACCTTGCATGTAAGTGCTGATAGCTTTTGAACAGCTAAATGGCTTTGTATATCTCATACAAATGTTTGTCTCGCCCAGATCCAACCGGGAGCTGGCGAGCAAGGCGCAGTCATCTGAGGAAGCTTTATGAGGTTACATGTGGAATTATTTTAGCAAGCGGCTAAGAAAGTCTAGCCATCCCCAGCACATGCTGGCTTGGCATCTTCTGTCCAAGAGGGAAACAACTGCATTGTCTTAACCTCTTTATAAGGCTAATTGTCGTTATAACTCTGATGCAGTAGGAAGCTACTGTCAGGGCTTTGCTGCCGGTTATGTGAAAATGCCATTCATTAGGTACCTACGTTATAGAAAGGAAGGATGGTACCAGGGTTAGAGCTGTGAAAATAATGGATTGTTGGTTCTCTGGCAGTTCTGAAAAATAAAAATAAAAATGTTTTGGGTTGATGCAAGAACATTTTTAATTTTTTTTTCCTGAATCAGAAGGTTAAAAAAAAGTATTTTGATTTTTGAGCTTTTTAAAAAAACCCTTTAATATATATTTTAAATAAAACTGAAGGAACTTCTGAAAAGAAAAGTCATTTCAACCCTCCCCCCCCCCCCAAATGAAAACATTTCATTTTGAAAATGTGGAACTGAAACATTTAGACTTTTTCTGGGTTTTTTCCCCCCAAGACAAACGAGTCAGCAAAACCAACGCAAATTCATGAAATGTTTTGGTGTTGCTGAATCTGCATTGTTTTGCCAGAAAAAAAGTTTTGACCAAAATGTTTTGCCCTGATTTAGTTGGTGTTAAATGAATGGAAATTCAGGACATCTGTGTTCAATCCATGGTTCTAACACAAACTCCCGATATAACCTTGTCCAAATGACTTAATCTCTCGTCAACATCCTGTCTGTAAAATGGGGATAATACTTCCTTTCTCCTGTATTTTGTCTATCTTGCCTATTTACTCTGTAAGCGCTATAGTACTGGGACTACGTGTCTATACAGTCCCTAGCATAATGAGGCCCCGATCTGAGTTGGACCCGTTAGACCTGACTGTAATACACACAATACTTTTGAGAAAATGCCCATTTATAATTAGAAATAAGGTAGAGCTGAACAGTCCAGACCGGGATCATGATCCAAACCTCCCTAAGGTTCTGGAAAGTCTAGATCCAGAGTTTTGGTTGAGGTAAGCCTTTAATTATCATTAGGAAAGAAGTTCGTATTTGTATCTGAACTTTCCTGATGTTTCAGGGTAGGTTAGAGTACAGCTTTTGACTCCTCCCATTAGCAAGAGCCAGTTGCTAAATGTGGGGGAGTGTTTTCATTATTCTGAAGTTCTCAGACTTAGAGGAAACATGGTCCAGTGGCTAGGGCACGGGCGCAATTCCCTGCTCTGCCACAGACATCTTGCATGGTCTTGGGCAAGTCACTTTGCCGCTTTGTGCCTCGGTTCCCCATCTCTAAATAATAGCACTGCCCTGCCTCACAGGGGCGTTGTGAGGATACAGGAAAGGTTGTGAGGTGCTCTGAGATCTACTGATGACAAAACTCTCTATGACCTAGGTATTATTATTTATTTGTTAATTGATATTAACAAATTTATTTGTTGTCATTCTCCCCTCAGGCTCTTTGAGTTGACAGCAAATAGTTAATTGCAGATGTTTGGATTTGAGGTTCCTGCTGTCTGGGTTACTTACTTAGAGTAAATCACTTTATTTGTTTTCTGATTGGATGCCTTACATAACTGAACAACATGGCGTGGATTTCCAATTTGAGTCTCGACTATATAATTTGGTATTTGCTTTGGGTGAATATTCAGGCGTAAAGTTCATTCCGCATTCACCTTCTCACTTGGAAAGCTTGGACACACCAGATGTCACAGAAAATGAACTCAAAATGGTCATTGTGGTTTGGAAATCAGTATTTAGAGAATTTTTCTTCCAGTGATCTCTCTACCCCTAAACTGAGGCAAGGTGGACACTGGGCATTCTTTCCAGATGTAGAGACCTAGCCACCTAGTGCTAGTTTGGTCCAGTGAAGTCGGTATTAGATCAGGAGACAGAAAACCTGGCTTCTGTTCCTGACCTTGGCAATGACCTGCTATGTGACCTTGGTCATCTCATTTTCTCCCATCTGTTAAATGGGCTTGATAGTGCTGCTTGCCCTCCTTTGTAAACTGCTTTGAGTACAGTGCGAAAGGGCTGAGTATGATTTATATTATTTATGAGACATGCCTTCTTTACGGCCACTTGAATTCGTGGCTGTTCCAATCTTTAGGGAGAGTGGGCAGAGAGAGAGAGATGTTGAAGGAAACCTCAGAAATAGACGATCATTTCAATTATTTAAAGAAGAATGAAGTTGGAGTTCTAGGGTGTAAATTGGTTTAGCTCCACTGAAATGAATGAGCCGGCTCCCCGGGTGGTGTGAATCACTTTAGCTCAAATGAAGTCGCTGAGCCAGATCTTCAGCGGGTGTAGATCAGCCCAGCTCTGCTGATGTCGGCGGGCCAGCCCCTCCGCCGATGTGTGCGCGCATAAATAATTTTTCAGCCCCTCCGCAAGCGCAACGCGCTGTGTAAATGTTAAATGTCTCTGTAAAACGTATCTCCTCCCACCGGCATCTCTACCTCTGAGAGAGCAATTTGAGGAGCAGATGAGAACCGCCATTGTCCGTGACATCTCCGAGTCCCCTCTGAGAACTCAGCAAGATCTATCATCGTCTGGGGGAGAGAGGGGAAAAATAATCTGTAAGGAACTGGTAATAGTTTAGTAATGGCCTGGTGACTTGAAATGATGTGGCAGGGTACAGCTGTGACTGAGAAGCGTCTTTCCAGCTCTTAGCCCCAGGTGACAGGATATGAAAACTCCAGCCCCCTGCTTGGCGAGTTGTGCTTAGCATAGAGTCCAGAGGAGAGGAGATTAGGGAGGAAGGATCCAAAGGAAGGGAGAGTTGTGTTTTATTTATTTATTCTTTTTAAAGCCTTTTTAGTGGCAATCGCGTCTCTTCTTCTCTCCCCATCCCTCCTCCGGTGTCTCTGTGCTTTGTAGCAAATGGGTTTTGATTTGGAAGCAAATTGACCTTGAAATAAGTTCCAAGAGCTGCACCCCTTCCAGCCCAGATGCATTTGAAATGCACTTTGCTCATTTAGCAAGGCAGGACCACAGACTAAAAATGCACCCGCCCCCCGCCGTGCACAATGTTTTCAGGGGACGTAGCAAGGATGTTCATGACTGATAGGACCCCAGGAAGCAGGGGTAGGTGGAAGGAAAGTGTTGGCATGTGATGGCGTGCAGACAGAGTTGTGTTGGCAGGGAGGAAATGTGTCTTGGTGTCGTGTGTGTGTGTGTGTGTTGTGCAATGCACAGCGTGTGTGTCTCCAGGGAGTACCTGTGCAGATGTGTTGTGCTCAGGATGTAATGTTGGGTGGTCTCTCTGTTGTGCAGTGGCTGCTGATGTTGTGTGTTTTGTTTGTGGGCGTGTGGTAACACAGACGGAGAACAGGTGTGGTCACTAAGGGGGGAGTGTGTGAATCCCCTTTGGGACTGTGCTGCGTGGGTGAGAAGTGCAGTGCGTATTTGCGTTGAGCGGTGTCATTTGTGTGGGGAGGTTGTGGGGAGGCGCTGGCATTTTCTTTGGCATGTGTGGGGGGAGAGAGGCATAGGAGCGGGTGTAGAAAAATGTGTGTGTGCGCGGACACAGTCCTAGCCAGTCCTGCCCGCACTCGTTAACCAAAGCACTGGGCTGTGCACGTTAAAGATCCTGCAGAGCGGCTTAATCCTCCACCTTTTATTGTGCTTCTGAAATGAAGGGTGGGGAGCTGGCAGCTGCAGACACGGCTGCCCCTTGTATTCTGCACCGGGTTGGTACAACTAGCACGGGTGACAGCTACACCTGAGTGTCATCATGTAACTATCTTCCAACCCGACCTTGAGAAAGGAAGAATGGCATCTGTAAAGGCACGGGAGAGGGGGAGGAGGGAAAGGGGGGGAGGAGATGCATTCAGCCCACCCCGATCCCTCTGTCTCCAAAGGCCCCAAAACCTTCAGATGTGCCGCACGGATTTTTCCCTCGGAGCGGGAGCCAGATAGAGCAGTGGCAACTTCTGCTTCTGCCTCGTGTCAGGGGAGAGAAGTGGTGGCAGCGGTGGGAATTCTTGAAGCAGAGCAGGAGGCTGGGCGATGCTCACCGTGTCTGCCGTTCTCCAGGATGCCGTTCCAGCCCTCGGCTGTTTTCTTGGGTTGCCGGTGTCGGAGCTGTGGGAAGAGCTGTAGTCACACGCGTGCCGCGTATGTAATAAGTGTGAATGGCTGGAAAGGCTTTCCCGCTGTCAGCTTTCAGCCTGCACCGGTGTGTGTGTGTGTCGGGGAGCAGGGATGCTAAAGAGTACGTGATTAGGCAAGAGGTACGTGGTCACTGGCTCAGCTGGAGCAATTAGAAGTAGTTGCCATGTGATAGTGGCTTACATGAAATGAATTGGTGGGTTCTCAATCCAGTTCCCGATGGACAGATGCCCATGCCCCAGAAAGGACCCCCGCAGCGGGCACTCTGAGCCTCTGCAGGGAGAGCAAGGCCTGAATGTGTCTGGAAAAGGAGCTCCTTCCCCAGCCCTCTAACTTGTCTCTCTAGGTTAACGTTGAACCTAGGGGCACTGTTTGGGAAGCGTGTTCTACCTCTGTCCATTCTGGGTGGAGAGAGAGTGAGCGAGCTTCAGTCTCCAGGGGTGTCAGGGTGGCACATTGCACCGGGATTTCATTTTTACAGTGGTGAGGCGAGGGGAGAAATTCATAGATTCCAATGACCGAAAGAACTATTGTGATCATCTAGTCTGACCTCTGCCAGAGCATCCTAGAGCAGATCTTGTAGAAAAAACATCCACTCTTCATTCTTAAATGGTCCCCAATTATCATTCACATTTTTTTCAGATTTAATTCTTCCTCCCGGCTGATTTGGCTTATAATTGTTTTCAGCTTTGTAAAATTGGTCCCTTTAACTCCCCAAGTATGGCTATCACCGGTCAGGACATTATTCTCTTTGTACATTATAAATGCGATCAAGTCATGATCATTTGCACCTAAGTTACCACTCATTTTTAGTGTTGTGGTCAGTTCCTTTTTTATCAATCAAGATAGTCTTATATAGAATCCCCCCATGTTGGATGCAGTACTGCTTGAGGGATGAAATTGTCATCTATACTATTTAGAAATTCCAAAGATGTCCTGGCAGCATGACTCTCCAGCACACGTCACTCAAATTGACGTCCCCTGCGATCACACAGCCTCTTTTCCTACACATTATAGATAGGTGCAGAAGGAGCCACTCATCCTGTTTCCTAGTGTGATTTGATGGTGTGTAGCAGACACCAACTGATACCTCATCTTGTGCTTTATCTGTTAGGGTATTGATCCATAAGCATTCAGGATCATTTTCTTCTGTGTTGTCAGTGGCTGAGAAACAGGTAATGCCATTTTTAAGGTAGAGTGTCACTCCCCTATCCCTTTTGTCCCCTCCATGCTTCCTAAGTGGGTGTTAAGCATTGATTTTAACATGCTGGTCATGGAATGAGACCATGCTAAGGAGTTAAGGAGCACTTCCCACTAGTAACTGCACTAGGACTTTGGACTTAGAAAAGGGCAGGCAGACATAGGGCTAGATTACACTGGCAACGCTAAAGCGCTGTTGTGGTCCCTGATTATTATCCTGGTGATTATCCAGGAGAGGGGAGTCTAACCCCCTGTGTGGTGGATCAGCCAGTTTGTGGTCCCAGGAATGCCTACTAGCCTCCCCTCTTTCCTGGAGTCAGCCAGCCATGGGCCTATCAGAGAAGCTGCGTTGTTCCTGGCTGGGTAATGGACTGAAGCGGCAGGCACATCTGTCATATCAAGTTGGCTTGGGAGCTCATCTCTCAATTCCTCTCTGGTTTAGATCCCAACCAAGCATGGCAGGGACACGGGGACACTGCTCTTCTGCCTGTCATGGTGCCACCGTGCGACCGTGCCGGGCTGGCGTTAAGCACATGCTGGGTTCGCAGCCCACTGAGTTCACACCTCATTTTCGGTATGGGAGGGAGACAGGTTCTTTGGTTCCAAGAGGAAGAAGCTGTCTGTTGATAGGGGTCCTCCCCTGCAGCGTGAGAGCAGCTGGCTGGATTGAGCTAGCGGGAAAACAGTGGGAGCTGTCCAGAACACAAGTGCTGCGCCAGTTTTGACAGAGGAGGAAAGGGGTGGAGTGAGAGGTATCGGAAAGGGTGGGAGATGAGGAAAGGAAGATGGAGTTGTGACGTTCCCCTGGTGTTATCCGGAATGGTGATCCGCTAGGGCGCTGCAATCCTTGACTCTGGGAGCCAGCCACTGTTCTGCTGTGAGAACCCCCTGGGCTGTTCACGCACAGCCTCTGGCATGTAAGCTGCTCCTTGGATTGTGCAACCGAATGACACTAGCCAATATCTCCGTTCCCAGACACAACCCTAGGAACCTCCGTCTTGCAGAGTCCAGTTATGCCTGCTGGACGCTGCAACTTATATGAGTTCGTCAGTTTAACAAAGAAATTGATATGTACCAGACCTGTTATCCCAAGGGGAATCTCTGACACGCTTCAAACCAAGCACACTGCTTCAGGTAGAATAAACAAACACATTTGTTAACTACAAAGGTAGATTTAAGTGATATTAAGTGACAGGCAAAAAGTCAGAGTGGTTACCAAAATAAAATAAAATATAAGCACGCAGTCTAAACTCTCAACCCTATTAGACTGGGAAACATCTAGATGAAGAAGTTTTTCTCACCCTGCTGGATACTGCAGTCCTTAATATATAGGTTTGTTCCTTAAACCTGGGCCAATCTCCTCTGTTGCAGTCTTGTCTTCTTCTCAGTGTCTTAGTTTCTTGCAGCGAAGGTGGGGGCAGGAGAAGGGCCCAGTAGGTGTCCACTCAGGCTGTTTTATACCCTCAGTCCATGTGCTTGGGGAGCACAAGTCCAGGCATCTAGGGGCATTGCTGAGTCTCTCCAAGCAAGGTTGAGCAATTCCCCTGGTGTGGCCTCATGCAGGTGAGTCATTGCATTGTAGCTCCCTTGCTGGACAATGGCCGTTGATGGGTTGTTTGACACCCTGCCCCGGCATTGGTTGCTTTCCTTGCTGTTGCCTCTGGGGAGCTATCATCTGGCTGATTCCCCAACTTACAGCATTTTGTAGTGACCACCATTCAACACAATTCTCATAACTTCATATGCATTAATGATATGCATATATGGATAGAGAAATGACTTTCAGCAGATCATAATCTTTCCCCTGATACCTTACAAGGCATGATTTATGTGTAAGATCACGATAATATGAAAATGAGGAGTATGGGGGTTACAGTACACTCCCCCAAGGTATAGAATGTCACAGGGGTCCCTCATGCTGATTTTGGGGATGAGCTGCCAAAAGAACTCCTCACCCAGGATCAGTGCCCTCATGGGTGAGCTCTGTGCCATCCTAGGAATCTTCAGTCTCTGTTCTCACTCACCCCGGTTTCCCACAGACTTCCGCGGAGATACAGCACCTGAGAACAGGACCCGGTGCTCAGATTAGCTGAGGGTTTGTCTATGCTGCAGACGCTCCCGTGGCACAGCTTTGGTGCTGCCGTTATGCCGCTGCTATCCAGATGCTTGCTACTGCAACAGAAGGGTTTTTTCCCTTGCTGTGGTGAATCCACCCCCTCGAGAGGCAGTAGCTAGGTGAACAGAAGAATTCTTCACTCGACCCAGCAGGATCCACAACCAGGCTTAGGTCGGTTTATCAGTTTCTCAGGGTTGTTAATTTTTCACACCCTTGAGCAACATAGCTAGGTCAATCTAAGTTTTCGGTATAGACCACGCCTGAGTCTCTTCTCCTTCCTTGGGTAACTTTAATGCCTTCGATGTGCATGCTCTCTGCCTCCCCCAGAACCCCTTCCCCTCCACCGAATCCAAAACCACCGTAATGAACTCCGCATTAATCGCTTGTGTCAAATCCTTGTGCTAACAAGCTAACGAAATCAAACAGGCTTCCCCGGGGGAGAGGTGGCGAGTCAACGCTCATCCGTTAAAATGGTAATTTTGTATTTTTCACGCAAGCGTTCCTCGCCTTTTGCCCTTGTGCTCTCCCCTTAGTGCTGTGGCCTTTAAATTATAGCTTAAAAAAACCCCCACCTTCCCCACTCCTCTTCCTTCTCCTTATTTCGTGAGATCGCAAACACAAGCTCTATACGGGGGTAGCTGGGCTTGGAACCGAATTGGAGATGATTGTTTTTCTCTCATTGGGAGAGTGATTGGAGCTGGTAAAATAGAGCCCTTCCAGAAAGTGATTTGTGCACAGTCTCACGAACCGGAGAGCCAAGTTCAGGTCACCGTTATTCATGTGGTTGTAATTATTTTTTATTCATGAGCCTTCAGGCGACCATGGGCTTGGTAGGAAAATATTTGCAAATCCTGAGGGTTTTGCGAAGTTCACCATGAATAATGAGCTATGCCAAAGAAGTATGGTGCTGGCTATTTGTCATTTGCCATTCTCCCCATTTTAAAGTTAGTCATGAAAGAGCAGAACAAACACGGTCATGTGACTACAGGCGCCAGAAACACAGCCAGGACCAAGGAATGGTGCAAGTGCAGACTTGGTAGTGCAGCCTAGTGAACAGGGTACTTGCCTGGGTTCTATTCACAACTCTGCCGCTGACTGGCTGTAAGTCACTTTGCTGCTCTGTGCCTCAGTTTCCCCTCCCACTCTTTGCCTATGTTGGCTATGTCTGTTGTGCTAACAATAAGGTGTTTTTTTTACTTCAAGATATCTCTCTCCTTGCAAAATCTTAGGAGGATAAGTCACAGGGATTCATTATCTTCACGTAGCTAGTCAAGAGGAGATATAAGATTTCAATAGGTGTTAGGCACCTAAATACCCTTAAAAATTTGAGCCTTTGTCTCTCTCTCTCTCTCTCTGCCTCAGTTTCCCATTGGTGCAATGGGAATAATAGCATTGTCATATCTCACAGGCATGTTGTGAGGATAAGTATATTAAAGACTGTGAGGTTCTCAGATATTACTGTCATGGGTTATAAGTACCTTAGATAGATAGATTATCATTAATTAAGCCGACAGTGAGCCAGATACTGTACAGAGGTAAGTATCTAAGCAATTCTTCCCCAGGGAGCCTACTGTCTAGAATACAAACAAACAGAGCTGATCCAAAAAAAAAGTTACAATAATCAAATAAAAATCATAGAATCTCAGGGTTGGAAGGGACCTTAGGAGGTCATCTAGTCTAACCCCCTGCTCAAAGCAGGACCAATCCCCAATTTTTGCCCCAGATCCCTAAATGGCCCCCTCAAAGATTGAACTCACAACCCTGGGTTTAGCAGGCCAGTGCTCAAACCACTGAGCTATCCCTCCCCTCAAAATAAAAAGCTTCATTAAATGTTTCATTTCATTACATTTTTCATTAATTTGTTTTTCCATTTTTCATTGGCGATTCTTCTGCTGAGCGTCTTCCACCCGGCTCGGTACTGGGAGGCCCATAGGGAAGGAGTTGCCGTAGATGGAGTGGCTGGTTTTTATCCTGTTTTTATGGGGCGGATTGGACTGACTTCCCCCAAACAGCAGCTGCCCTCACTTGCCTGGCCTAGGGCTACGCTCTGATCTGGGTACGCTGGTGGGAATCGGGAGAGCTACTTCAGGTGTGATTGAGTTCTGAACCCCGGCCCCGAAATGGGGAGAAGGAAGAAACCAAGGGAAGCTCCTCTACTGTTATTTCATCTTCCTTCTCCTCTCCCCATTCCTCTCGCTCTGACTTCATCTCCTGCAGTTGTGGCCTCTTGGGCAGAACATAGGAATTAGCAAGGTGCTTTGGAGCCTTCACAATCTTGGAGCTGCTCTGGGAGCTAGAGAGGCCGCAAGTCAGGGGAGAGATGTCTACCCGACCTATTAGTTTGCAGCAAGCTAGGGTGTGACTCTATCCCAGTGGTTCCCAAACTTTAACAACCTGTGAACCCCTTTCACTAAAATGTCAAGTCTCGCAAACCCCCTCCTAAAAATGAATATTTCCAGGGATTTTCTCCTTTACCTGAGTATAAATTATAAAAGCAGTGATCTTGGAAATATAAAATTTGTTTTTATAACATGCTTATTACACACTATTTATTATTAATCATTATTTATCATTACAGTATTTTTATTACATTATGAAAATGGCAACGCTCTTCCAAGATCTCACTTTCGTAGCTTGTACCACTTTGAATAAGCCTGTTATAAGACAAGGTTCCTATGTTTCATCAAGGTGTATCAGATGTGAAACAGCATGAAGGTATTTAAGACGCCAACTCAAATTGTTCCTCCGACACAAGCATTCGGGTCTTGAGCAGTCCAGGCAAACAACACAAGTTACAACAAAGCTTAAACTTGTTCTTCATAATAAGTTTAAAAACAATACTAGCTGCCTATTTAATTTTAAAAACAGCAAAAAATATCCACCTCCCTTTCCATTTGTTATAAGGAGTCTTGAAGTTTAAATCTCCTCAGTGTGATAGAGATGCTTGCTTTGATCTGCTTAGCTCTTGGAAGTCCAGGGGCTCTGGGCTGCTGGCCCCGTGCTGCCTGGCGTCCCTAGGGTCAGCTCTGTAGACCATGAGGGAATTTTTTCCCGAGAACCCCCTGTTATCTTTCGCGAACCTCCAGGGGTTCATGAACCCCAGTTTGGGAACCACTGCTCTATCCCATGCTAGTCTGCCACGGACTAACTGTCCATGTGGCCCCTGCTGATGTGCATTACCAGCTCATTAAAGCACTGCAATCGTGTCCTCTTTGAAACGGGACTAGTAGATCAAAGTTAGTTATTGTGCGTCAGCAGGGGCCACACACAGTCCGTGGTAGGTTAGCATGGGGTAGATTTGCCCTCACTTGCCACAAACTAAGTGCTAGTGTAGACAAGCCCTTAGACAGATGTGAAGACCTGGCTGAGTGACAGCAGCCTTCCTGGGCTGTCCTATGAGCCACAGTGCTACCCCGAGTCTGTGGAGCACTTGATGCTGAGACTCTGCCCTGATGATAATGATATTTATTTTTTGTATTGCTGCAGCTTCTAGGATCCCCCGCCATGGACCACAACCCCACTGTGCTAAGTGCCGTAAACCACAGAACAAAAAGATGGTCCCTGCCCCCAAAACGTCCGTTCTAAGTATCGGATGAGGCAGTTGGTGGTTACAATAGGCAGAAGGGGAACGCAAGGAAACAATGAGACAGTGTAGGGCAGCATGATGGATAGCGGTCACCGTGCACCAGCAGCCTAGCTGTTGTCAACCTTGTTTGTAGGCATCGTGGCTGTACCGAGAGACCCCTCCTGTAGAAGCCACTTGTGGGCACTGTGCCTTAAATGGTCACCACCGGGCGCCTCTCTGACCTGCCCTTTCAGAGCCTGACTGCAGACTAGGGTGACCAGACAGCAAGTGTGAAAAATAGGGACAGGAGATAGGGGATAATAGGAGCCTATATAAGAAAAAGACCCCAAAATCGGGACTGTCCCTATAAAATCGGGACATCTGGTCACCCTACCGCGGACCCCTCATCAGAACTCATTGTGTCCTTTCGGAAGCTGACTGGGGAGGAAACGATCCCTTTCCCTTCTCAGCATTTTATGTCACGGCTGCACTGGGGACTGATGTGTATCCCTTCATGTCTTGGGAGGCCTGCGGAAATGAGGGATTAATAGCACTGGCTAAGACCAGCTTCTCAGAGGAGTTGTTGCTTATTATTTCTATTACATTACCGCCAAAGTCCCACACGAGATCAGGGTCCTATTGTACGTACACATGGTTAAGAGACAGTCCTTTAACCAAAGAACTTACCCTCTAAACAAGCACAGAGTGGGGGAAGTGACATGCTCAAGGTCATCCAATGAGTCTGTGGCAGAGTTAGGAAGCTGAACCCACATCAGCTGGATCCCACTGTACAGGGTCTGAATTGGTGCGTATTACATAAATGTCCCCATCTGAGTGATCTGTGTGTTTCAAGTGGGGAAACCGAGGCAGGCAAGTTGTGGCTTGTCCAAGACCACAGAAGCAGTAGGGATTAGAATTTAAGCTTCCTGGCTCCCAGTTGTGTGTTAAAACCAGTGGGATGCACCTATGTGCCATGAATGTATGGCTTCAGGAGCAGCTGAATCTTTAGGCCCTGATTCACCCATTCACTCAGTTTGACACTGGAGTCGTGAAAAAACGAGTCATGCAGTGGTGAAACAGGCTTGACGACTAAGCAGTGTGTGCATGCATATATACACCTGAATATCTATGTCGTTATAGTTATCCATCTAAAATTTGGTTGGCCATGAGGTGTGCAGCTGTGTTCCCTCAGTGTCGGTACATGCTATGAATGCAGCCTGCATGTTAAAGCACCCACAATGGTCTTTGGAGTCAATGGGAGTTGTATGCAAGGCAGTGCCGCGGAATCAGAATTAATGGGCACAGCGTCTTTCCGGCAAACTGTATCTCAAAACGCTTTCCAGAGCTAAATGACACAAGACGGGGGATAATATAGAGTATAAATTGCAGAAAAACAGTGCCGTGAAGATACGGCACGGTGAATAAATTAAAGCCTTCAGTCGCAAAGCCAATAACAGGGAAGGAAAAGTGAAGAGGTAGAGACAAGGGGGTGGGTTTTCTTTTTTAGATGAGATTCGAAAGGAAGTGGAGAAACAATACATAGAATATTTTGACTTCCATTTATACTGGCATTATATACATCCCCTGCCCATCACCCACCTCATCCTGGAAGGTGCTGAGTTATCAGTCGTACAGGGGGCTCACTGCCCACTTAATGTGTCCCAAGCTGGTTATCTCCAAATCGCTTGCTACTTAAAAAAAAATCTTGTATATGACCCCCCTGCACTGTGACAGCTGAGCACCTCTTGTGTGTTAATGGATTACGCTTACAACACCGTTCTGTGGTGGGGAAGTGCTATGATCTCCATGTTACAGATGGGGAAACTGAGGCACAGAGCGGCAAAAGGGTAATATTTTCAAATGTCCCTACGTGACTTAGGAACCAAAGTCTCTGACAGTCAATTGGACTTTGTCTCCTAGGTGCTTACGTCATTTTTGAAAGTGAAGCGGGCTCCTAAATCTCCTGTGCATTTTTGAAAATTGTACCCTAAGGGAGCCTGGGGAAGAAGAGCCAGGAATTGAACCCCGGTGTCCAGAATCCCTGTCTGGTGTAAGACAATTTTAATGAAGGAAGCAATAGTTTTAACATCTATCCCTCTTGGCTGGGCAGGGGTAGGGGAGCTCTTAATATTCATTTCACTAGCCTGGATTTTGTTGTACAAGTTTGTAAAGTAGCAAGTGAATTTACAGGCAGCGCCTCACGTCAACGCACCGAGGAATCTGCTCCTGCCTACCCCACCCGCCCCCTCTGATAAGATAATGAGATGCGCAGCTTTGGTGTGTTTGACAAGCTGCTGTCCTACAGTGGGAGAGCTCGGAGCGCTCGGAGGCTGGCAGAGGAGATTAATTAATGCTAAAAGACACAGTTTGATGTGGCAATGAAATTTCGATTATAATAATCTCTAATTATCTTGTAGCACAAGTGCCTCGGCTCTCCCAGGTGTCTCTCCCCCAGTTTGAAATGGTTATTTGGGGCCTTCCAACACAAGGTGGGGCGGGGGAGAGGGCAAATCCAGGCGGTCGCGTGGGTCGCCCCCTCCACTTTAGAGGAGACGCCGCAGTACAGGGAGGGAGGACAGCTGACTGGCTGGGGACGCGGCTTGTTTGCCCCATGGGGAGGCAGTGGGTGGAGATAGAAGCTTTGCTCCTCTCTGTCATTTGACCCCAGCGGGATGGCCCCAGCTGTGGAGCACAGGGGTGCTTGAGTGACATCCCCATCCCCCTGTAATGATTACCCCCAAAGATGTGTAGCAGGTGCACCCTGGCGGGCAGCCCCTGTCCTTGAGAATGGGAGGAGGCAGTTCAGTTTCCACCACCCGTTCAATCCTTGGCGTTCGTGCAGAGTGTGGCTCGGTGTCAGGGCGGATGTGGATGTCGGAGTGATTGAAACCAACACCCTATTTCCCTATACGCTGTAACAGATGGAGGCACGAACAGGGCCTGGTCCTGATGCCACCAGCAACTGCTAAACACAGCGCTAACACAGGTGCTGGATTTGTTCTTCTCTCCGCCACCTGCGGCCGAACCACGGAGAGGGGAAATACCCCAATCCTCCCTAGAAACAAACTACCAGTCAACATCCCTCCTGTAAAGCCCCTTTTATGAAGATGGGCCCTGCCTGGAGCCCTGAAGGCCGATACATGAGGGCTATTTCACACCCAGGGTGGAGAGCGAGCTCCAGAACCAAAAGACCACGAACCATTCAACTGGGTTTTGATGGAGGATGCCAAGCCTGGGGCCTTGTCCCTTCCTTAAATCATAAACTCCAGCTGCCTTCTTGGCCGCTGATCTGGGGTAAAAGCTCATGAACCCAGGATCCTTCTCCCTCAGCCTCTGAGAAATAGGTACCATGGGCACCACAAGGAAGCATCATGGGCACAGTCTTCACCACTTCCTTAACCTGCCTTGCCTTCCCCTGCCCTCCAACAGAGGAATTACAGGACCTGAACTCCATCAGATCTCACCCTTTTATCACGACCTGTCTGGGTCAACCGAAAAAGCAATGCGGTCAAGAGGTTAGAACCCTGAAAATGCCAGGTTCTATTCCCAGCTATGCCACTGATCTTCTTGTATGACCTTCAACGAATCACTTCCCCCTCTGCGCCTCAGTTTCCCCACCCACCCTTTGTCTGTCTTGTGTTTTTAGGCTGTAAGCTGTGTGGCAGGGAGTGTCTGCTGCTATGTGCTTTTATCGCACCGAGCACAATAGGGCCCCAGTCTTGGCTGTTGCACCGGCGTGCTAATGTTTTGCAAATAAATTAATGCTGGAGCCATTCCAACCTCAGAATTTCCATTCATTAGGAGATTCTGACATTTCCAAGGTTTATTCTTGTTCTGAAAGGAAAATAAAATTTCCTGCAACCTGCAATTTTTGCAAAAAAAATGGCCTCCCAGTCAATCGAAACATTTCATTCTAATTTCTACTTTTTACCAACTCGAGATTAGAATTTATAATATTCTATAAAAGACAAGACTTCTCAAAGGGAAGAGAATTGTATTGAAATGAACTATCAAAATGTTCTGTTCCCATAAAGTCAAAACAGAACATTTTGTCCATATTGACATGTTTCCTTTCATTTTTTTCCCCTAAACAAAATGTTGACAAAAATCAACAAATTCCCACAGAAAGCTTCAGTTTTGTTGAAATGGCATTTTGTAATGGAAAAACATCCCACCAGAAAAATGTGTAATAGTCTCAAGGTTTGACTGAAGGCAGATGTGGACCTAGACTATAATAATAATACAAACCTCTTCACCTTTTGATCTCAAAGCACTTTACAAAGGAGGTCAGTATTACTGTCTCCATTTTACAGATGGGGAAATTGAGGCACAGAGAGAAGCGACTTGCCCAAGCTGGCCAGCAGCAGAGCTGGGAATAGAATTGACTTTTCTGAGTCACACTGGGTTGCTCAAACCAGTAGGCTACACTGCCAGACAAGAAATGAAGACAAAGTCCCTGCGGGAGTCTGTGACAAAGCCAGGAATTGAAATTAGACCTGAGTCCTAGCTCAGTGCCTTAACCCCAAGGCCAGCCTGTCTAAAACTCAGCATCCCTTTTAAGCCACCTGAATCATCCAGTTCCTATGCACTCAAAGTGAAACGTACCTGTCCCTTCCCAAAGGGTTGTCTTGTCTCCTGGCAGATGGCCCTCAGAAAGCATGTGTGTGTGGTTATATATTCACGCTGTGTAGATGTGAACGGAATAGAAGATGTATATGCATGCATCTGTATGAAGAGGAGTAATTGGCTTCTCATCTCAGTGGGGACCTTGAGAGGGTCTCCACCTGTCAGGGCCGGCTCTGGGTTTTTTGCCACCCCAAGCTGCAAGAGCGCAACTGCCGAAGCAAAAAAAAAAAAAAAAAAAAGAGGGCCGGATTGCCGCTCCTTGAAAAGTGCAGCCCCAAGCACATGCTTGGTTGGCTGGTGCGTAGAGCCGGCCCTGTCACATGTGATTTAAAACAGTGATCTGTTTACTCTAGCCCATGGACCCCCTTGGAGGAAGCCTCTCATTTTTTTAGGCATTGTGCCCCTCCCACCCCTGCTTCCTCCAGAGTGGCCATCACCACGTGCTTGCAATACAGAGGCATGCTTTGCATTCTGCTCACTCAGGCAGGAAGTGGAGGAGGCATGCTTTGTTTTCCGCCTTGATCTGGAAGCCCTGGTCATTGCCCTGTGTCTGCAAGAGGCTGCACCCAGGTGAGGTGGGAGGGGCTACGGGGTTACATTACTGAGCGGTCTTGCTGGGTCAGGACTATGTACCGAGGTCGGTGCGTGTAGGGATACTCCAATGATTGTATTGACTTGTTGCCTTTGTCCTCTCCTCTAATCTCATATTCACACCCCGCCGATGTCGTTGTTGTCATTCTTGTTTATATTACAGTAGAGTTGAGGGGCCTCAACATATCTAGGCTCTGCACATATACAGAGTGAGACTGTCCCTGTGCCAAAAGCAGGCACGAAGTTGGGAGGGGGAACTGAGGCACAGAGCGGGGCAGTGACTTGCCCAAGCCGCACAGCAAGTCAGTGGCAGAGATGGGTCTTCTGACTCCCAGTCCTGTACCCTAGACACTAGACTATGCTACTCTTTGTAAACCCTTTTTGCTGGTAAAATTCAAGCTATAGAACAGGTTCTTCTATAGAGCCAGCAACTCTTTCTTTCGAAAGAATTCTCCAGGTCTGTCCCGGATCTGGAGCTCCCTGCTCTATCTTGTCTCTCGTACACAGGTCTTTTGCAGGGCCTTTGTTTAACAGGACCTTGCGACCCGTTCACCTTAAGCTGCAATTTCATGGTCACTCACAGACTACTCGGCCCTGGTGGGGTCAGCGCTTACTTGGGAGACCTCTGGAGAACACATGTTGGTAGTGCTGCCAGAAGAGGTGTTGGTGACTCAGCAGGTGTGGTATGGGGGTTCTGGGCTGCTGAGGGGGCACCTTTGGGGTGAGGCATACGGAGGAGAGAGAAAGACGCTTGGTGGTTGAGGATAAGGGCAACTTTTCTGTGAATAGGGGGCTGCAGTGCTGAGAATGGGAAGAGGAGTCAGTGATACAGAGAGGAGTCAGAGAATAGTCTTGGAGACTAGGGAAAATAAGAACAGTGAGATGTAGGACAGTAGGGCATTGGGCGAGATTCTGATCTTGGTGTAAATCAGCAGCAACACTAAGGAAATCAGTGGTGTCACTCCAGATTTGCAACAGTGCAGCTGAGCTCGGCATCTGGCCCTCTATGCTCCATTCTACCTCCTGACCGAGAGGATTACAGATAAAAGCACATCAAGTTAACAAAGAATGTGTTAATCATTCCTAAAATAATCCCCAAATGCATCTGCAGCAAGAGGAGGCAGCTGATGGGCAAAAGGCAGAGTAAAGGCTTCTGAAGTCATAAGTAACAAACCTGGCCAGGGTCCACCTTTGCAGTTCTGTGCTTTGAAAAGGGGGAAAGAAAACAACCCAATCTCCAAACCCTTGTGTGCTGTTTTGAGTTGTAGAACTGTCTGCAAGTGAGCATGGGGGTTCATTGGCTAAACGGGGATGCTTGATAAATCCTATTTCACTTCACCAGTGAGCTGAGAAAGTGGTGCATAATGGGTTATGAGTTGTAGATCTGTTTGATTGCATTGTTGCAAAGTGGGAATTGTTTTGCAACATAGATCCTTAATCACTCAGGCATCTATGATTGAATGCATCGAAAATTGGTTGGAATTGAAAGTTAACTATACCGCAGACGGTTTATTCTTGTGTATAATTGAAACTAAATTCTAATAACTCTTCTTGAAAAGAGCTGCCAGGAGGAAATTTCAAACACCGTCTTCTCCTCCCCACCCACCTTCCAAAAAAGAGTCAGCTAACCCTAGACACTTTTCTTCTGCGTACTGTAGTGATGGGAAATGAAATCCAATCTCCTCATGCAGGTCCCTGAGTCGGCGGCACAAAAGCGCCATGTGTAAAATACATTTCTGACCTGCTTTACCTACCTTTGGGGTGCAAGGAGATGCGTTGTTGGAAGGGTGCATAGTCTGATGGGAGGGGATGGGGTTGTTAAGGCACTAGACTTGGGAGTGGAGCTAGTCAGAAAAAATCCGGTGATTTGTTTGATCAAAATCAGCCAATTCATCCAAACTAAAATGTGTGGTGGAGACAGGTCAGTTTTGACAAAGTTCCGACAGAACCCAGGCAGGGGCCTTATGGAATCCTACCTGCCTCCAGGTTTTCCAGGACTTTGGCACCAGGACAGCCTGCTGAGCAGACACCCTCAGTCAAGGACCTCAGGGCTCCCAGGGTCTGTGACTCTGGGACAGCACACCAGGTGGACCCCTCCCAGCTGGGACTCAGTTCCCTTCCCCAGAGAACTTTAAAATGTTCATGTTTCGTTCTGAACCAGCTCTGAGTTCTAATTCCTGTTTGCTCCCAAACTCCCAGTGGCACCGTAGGCAAGCCACTTAGGGGAAGACTTTTCAAGAGCTTGGGGTCAAATTTGGAAGTAATCATTACACCCCCCGCCCCTCCAGTTAGGGCCAGGTTTTTCTAAAGAACTCTGATCCCATCTGGGCGTCTAAATCGAGGCCAGACTTTCAGAAGTGCTTTTAAACACATAACGCAGGAGCTGCTCAATAATTATACATGCACCATTATGAAACGTGCCTTACCTCTGTGTAGCACCTTTCATCCAAGGAAGCACTTGGCAAACTATCTGCATGAAGCTCCTTCTCAGGTGGGAGGGTGTCACTGCAGCGGAGCACAAGAAAGGCCCAAGGGCATCAGGGCAAAATCTAGGGTCTTTAATTTCTGTACAGACCAGAGAGGTCGTCGATTTTAACAGGCTCACCTGCAGGATCCAGCACGTGGTGTGGGCAACGCAGCATTTCAGAAGGAAATTGGGCCCAAGTGATGTTGCTGGAAATGGTAGTGGTGGGTAGGCTTCTAAACCACCCCATCCAGTGATGACGGAGCTCTCAGAGGTCCCAGCATTGGATCTGTGAGAGCTGTGTTGAATACTTTGCGATGCTCTATAATAAAATAGAGCTGCTTTGGTAAGAAGCAGGTTTGCATTTTGTAAAACCAGAAGCTGTCTGAATCTGGGGCCTGGATGCAACTGGGGTGGGTGGGGGGAAATTATAGGAGGGAAGAAGGGGAATGTTCCCCAACTCACTCCCAATGTTTTTCTGCCCCACTTAGGTCTTTAGTTCTGTATCTACCCTCATCAAACACTACTGCAGGAATCTATTAACTTCAATGGGCTTTGGATTGGGCTCCAAATGCATTGTCCCACGTCTTCTCCTCAGAGGGCTTGTCCACACTTAAAATGCTGCACCTGTGCCACTGTAGTGATTCAGTGAATACACTCCCTGGGCCGACGGGAAGGGTTCTCCTGTCAGCATAGGTAGTCCCCCCCTCCCCCCCACGAGAGGCAGCAGCTAGATCAATGGGAGAATTCTCCCACTGACATAGTGCTGTCTACAGCGGGGGTTAGATTCCCCCTAGCTTACTTTCACCTCTGACAATTCTGCATTCCCTTTTCCTCCAATGATTTCTCCAGCCTGGTCTGCAATTCATGGCCATGGCTTACATCTACTGCGGACTGTGGAAGTTTATTCCATGTTCCCTCCAACAAATGTTGGTCTAAAATCATTTTCCTTGACTTGGAGCCAAGCAACTGCAGGCGCTGGAGGTAATAGCAACGACACATACCTTGGGTGCTAATGAATTACTGCTCTGTTTGCCCAGGAAGGCAGCCAGAAAGGCTGGGGTCTTGGTTGCTGAATATTTCAACTCTCCTTTGGAGCATTTTGCACCATTTATGTGACAGTAGATGATACAAAGGGGTCAGTCAGGAGCTGCTAGAGCTAGTCGGCAATTTTTCAATGAAACATTTATTCACTGGAAAATGCTGATTTGTTGAAACCTGATCTTTTTATGGATATAGGTCGGTTTCATTGGGAAGGTGTCTCCAGTTCAGGATGGAATTTCAGGTTGCAATGAGAGAGGGAGAACAACCTCAAAACAGCCAGGATTCTAGCAATGAGGGCACTTTCCTGGGTAAAGATTTGAACCTGCGTTTCCCATATCCCAAGAGACTGCTCTAAGCACCAGGGTACAGAGTCAATGGAATTTTTGTCCTGATACAGAATGAAAACAAAATTTGAAACCTCACAACTTTTCATGAAACAGAATTCTTGTTTTCCAGTCAGTCCTGCTATTTAATCGATCATAACACAAGATCAGCGGGGATGCCCAGTGAAATTAAAAGGTCACAACATTAAAAGTGATACAAGTTAATATTTAAAACAAACAAACAAAGGCCATATGTACCCTATGGAACTCTCTGCCACAAGGTATCCTTTGATGCCAGGAGCTTAGCAGGAGTCAGAAGGGTGTTTTGCAAAAACTGCCCTATGGTTTTGTGAATAAGGAGAAGATGCAAATAAAATGTTTTTTGTTTATTTGTTTCTTTTGTTTTGTTTTTGCTTGGTTTGTTTGGGGTTTTTTTTGGTTCTGTTTTTGCAAGTTAGTATACGTGTGTTAGGGAGGAAAGAGTGTTATTCTTGGAGGAAGCAGAGGTCAATTGTGCTTAGCAGTGAGACATGTTTTTCCACACATCTGTGCTGTGCTGGAGAGAATTGTATTCTTTTGTCATTCTGATAGCAAGGCAAGGGTGGTCAATAGAATGCTCTCAGGGCTGGCTTTCGAAGAAAACTCCGCAGAGGATGAATAGTTGAATTATTATTAAGCATTTATTTGTGGTGTCACCTGTGATGTGCTAAGTGCTTTCCAGACACACTAAAAGGGCTAGATCATAGTCTAAAGATAGACAGATAAACAAGAAGATAGACAGAGGTCAGAGAAGGGGACTATCAAAAGCATTCTTCTCTGCAAATCCAAAAGGTTCATTCTAAGCAACTCAGCAGCAGTGGTAGAAATTCGCCAGGTGTACCTCAGAGGAAAAGTGGGGAGTTCATCTTGTAATTTGGAGAGAGGCAAATGATGGCAGCTCTGAGAGGAGATGAAATTAGCCCCAAGTCTGATTGCAGATGGATTGGAACATGATGACAGTTTTGTCAGCATTTTATCGTCTTAAAAAAAATCCATTTTTTAACAATCAAAATCTGGAATTTCAATGACATTTTGAAAACGCCAGCAATCGGATAAGGGAAGAACTGACCCCAAAATTGCATGGATTCAGTTAACTTGATTTTAACTCACTGTAGCTAATGCAGTGCAAACACAGTCACACGTGAACCACTTTAACCCTTGCTTAAACCAATCTATCCTGTGTCGGTAAATTACTTAGTTAAACTGAACTGATTTCATTGAGGCTTAAACTTGTTTAAATGTGTCTAGATTATGGGGTTGCACTAGTTTAGAGAGGCAGGGTGCCAGCTCGGGAGCTGGGTTCAATTCTCTGCTTTGCCACAGTCTCCTTGGACAAGTAACATAGCCACTCTGTGCCTCGGTTTCCCCTCTGGAAAAATGGGATGATTACCCTGCCCTACCTCACAGGGTGGCTGTGAGGATAATACATTAAAGACAATTACATGCTCATATATTAAGGTAATGTGGGCCAGATAAGCCCCTTAGCAACTTTTCTAGTACAGGCAAGAATCTGATCTAAAGTGAGGATATTCTCACACTCCTATGATGCAATCTGTTAAAGCATCTCCTTTCATATGATGTAGGCTTTATCCCTTAAAGGTTGCAATTTTGGGCACATCAAATATTTCCTCCAGGCAGGGGGAATTAGTGCTGTGTACTGGAGGGTTTCATGCTTGGGTGGTTCCAGAGCTCAAGGCTAGTTTGTTTTTGTCTGCCTTTTTCTTCTTTCGTCTCAATGGGTCAGTGAGGAATAATGCACCAGTGGGAAACCCCTGGTAGTGTAATGAACTGGGTAGATTTAACACTGACGTATCCTGAATGGAATCAGAACGGCTGAACTGTGTTGTAGGACCTAGTCTGCTAATGGGGCTTCCCGGTTAGCTAAAGTGGCAGGGACCTGGGCCCAGATTGGATCCTCAGAGGTAGTTAGGCACCTAATTCCCATTGACTTCAGGGAGAGTTGGGTTCCTAACTATCTCTGAGGATCTGGGACTTTTGGAGCAGGGGGATCTGAGTTCAATTCCTGCTCTTGCGAATGGTTCTCTGAGTGGCTGCGGTGTGATGCACTGAATTCCTCAGCGGGATTAGAAGGTCTGAATTCAGGTGGATCTGTCCTGAGCAGATGCCCTAGAAGGGGCAAAAGAAAAGTCAGGCGTCTTCTGAGCCCCCAGTACCAACCTGCTCCTTAGGGAGGTGGGGAAGAGAGGAACTAATGGCCTTTGACTAATGGATTAACCAAGGGGAAGCAGAGCCCGAGTAAAACCAGGTATCATTGTGGAATTAATGGAGGACAATTTGAATCTGCTGTTAACTTAAATACCCATCTGCTCGCATCCCAGGAGCGTATAAATTCCAGGAGATAATTAGTAGCTGCCATACAGAAAGCAGCAGGGCACTAACCACATTTTCCAGAGTTGTGGGGTCTCGTCCGTCTCTCTGCGATTCTGTCTCGATGGCTGAGTTCCAGGAAGAAAGGAGCTGGGTTGTTCCTCCTTCTCATAAAGGGATGGAGACAGAGGCAGTTCTGTTTATACAGGGGTCGTCAAGAGAGGGGGTTGGAACCTGGAGAAGGAACGGAGGAACCTTCGGGATGGGGACGTGCCATACAGATTAATTTTGAGCCAGAGTAATACTATAGTTATATATTATTAGATTATAATGATAGTAGAGAACAAAGATCCCATAGGTCAGGGAAAATTCTAATAATGCCTATATTTGGATCTTGCCAGGGCCGGTGCAAGGAAGTTTCCCACTCTAGGCGAAACTTCCTTGCACCTGCCCTGCGCCCCCCACCCGCCCCCTGCCCGCGGCAGCTAACCCCCCAGGCCGCGGCAGCCTCCCAACCCGTCCCGTGGGCCGTGGCAGGCTCGGCTCCCCGCGGGCTTAGCCCCCCGCGGGCTCGGCCCCCCGCCGGGCCGCAGAAGGCCTGGCTCCCCGCGTCACCCGCGGCCGTGGTGGGACTAGCTCCCCGCGTCACCTGCGGGCCGGGCTTCACGCGCCCCCCCGCCGGGCTGCGGCGGGCCTAGCTCCCCGTGCCCCCCGTGGGCCGCGGCGCCCCCCCGTCCGCAGCAGCTCACCTCAGCCAGCGGCAGGGGCAGCAGCGGCAGCAGCTTCTGGGAAGCTGTGTTCTCGGTGGTGTTTTGAATCGCCACCAGGAGTCTCCGCCCCCCCCCCCCAAATCCTGGCACCCTAGGCGACCGCCTACGGTTGCCTAGTGGGAGCGCCGGCCCTGGATCTTGCTGTATGTCTCACTTTTCATTCCTAGGTCTCAAAGCATTTTACTAAAGCAGGGAAGTATTTTATCCCCATTTTACACATGGGGAAACTGAGTCACAGAGCAGTGAAGTGACTTGCCCAGGGTCCATGCCAGAGCTGGGAACAGAACCTAGATCTCCCGATCGCCACTGCTTCCATCATCTGCTCTGGCCACTCATCCGCACTGCAGAATCAGCCAGTGTGCACATTTTGTCTTTGAATTTCTCCCAGCCCATCTTCATGCCCTCGCCCTGCTTTTCTGAAAGATGGCTGGTAAAGGATGGGCAGTCTGGTGATTAGAGCAGGGAGGACTCCTGGGTTCTAGTCCCAGCTCTGTCACTTATCCGCGGTGAAACCTGAGGCAAGTCACTTCTCTGTGTGCATTGGTATAACTGTCTCTAAAATGGGTGTATATAATATCTGCGTCACGGTAGGGTTGTGAGGCTTAATTGTTTCATGTTTTTAAGTGCTTCTGGCTCCTCGGTTGAACGTTGCTCTCCAGGAGAAGTGCAAAGCATGCTTATTTGCATTCCTATTGCCAGCGCTATCCATAGGGAGAGAATGTCAGAACAGCTGTTATGTCAAATTACCTTCTTCCAGTAACTAGGGATTTTGTCTGTCATCTTATGGATGGCTGACCCACTTCCACCTCTGGGGGGAGCCCTGTTTTGCATATTCTTTGCATCTAGTGCTTTGTGATATTAGCCAGACAGCTCAAGTACAATGCAACAGAAGCACTCGGCTAACATCTGAAAGAGATTAGCAGATCCTTTCAGACATCATATTACAGGCCTGTTAGCAGAGATGAACCATAAGGAGCCGAAGATGAGGCAAGATGGGATGGAGGGGCATTAGCAAGACTATATAGGGGGACCTAAGACTGGAACAACATGGGGTGCTACATGGGATCCGTTCCCATAAATATGGGCAGAGGTGGGATGGAATGGAATCGCTGGCTGTGTTGTGGGTCAGGGTTGAGATGCACCATTAGAATTATTTTTGAGAGGGGGGCATGGAATGGAATAGGAGGAGGCACAGACAGAGCACTGAGAAGCAAGTGCACCAAAAACAAAAGCATCGTCATTTCATAGGAATGTGGCCACAAACATGATTCCACATAGTAGCGCTGAAATGACTAAACCAATGGGGGTTAGGTGGTCCTCTCTGGGGGACCATGTAACAAGAGCTGGGCAAAAAAAAAATGTCTGAAACTGTTTTTCATTGAGAACTGCAGATTTGGGTCGACTGAAACAATTCACCAATTTGGGTTGATTTTACAAAATTGTTTCAGTTGAAAAAGATCGTATAGGTCAAAAAGTCAGAAAAACTCAAAATGTCTCCTTTGACATTTTCTACACAAAACATTTTTTTTTGTATTTGAAACAACACAATTTAAAAATCGCCTTCTGTTTTTCATTGAAAACCATTGATAAAGCTTGAAATTAAACCCAATTTGTTTGACCCAAAACTAATTTTCTTTCGACATTTTGGTTTTCCAATTTTTGTTTCTCATTTTTTGGGATGGGGGGAAGTGCCAGTGCACTGGAAAAAAAAAAACAGTTATTTGTCCAGGTCTGGTTGTAAACCAGGTCACTTGGGAAGGTTTAATTTGCAGAGTAGAAAGAATCCAGGCAGTTCTGGGTGAGCTCCTCAACTGGTGTTAGTCAATAGAGCGCCACTGGTTTGATGTTCCTTGGAATGTGAACGGGGAGCTCCATAATCTGTTCCATTCTGTTCAGAGGCCACAGTTCCAGAGTTCCCCAGTCCCTCTTCCTTCACTAGCTTTCATACGAGCATCTCAGTGTGTCCTACTGTTTGAAACCCTTATTACAGACTTTCAGTATAATTGCTTCTTAATTAACTCAAGTGATGGCTTTATTTCCTTGAACTCATTTCCAGGGGCTTCATTTTATTTCTACACAAAATTAATATTTTACATTTACACTTCGGAGAAGAATAGACACACACTGTAGAGCGAGGGTGAGAGATAAATGCGACCCGGCTCCTATCTCTGCTTACATTACAGAAATGTTTTATTTCTGGGAGCGGCACTCGATTTCCAATGCTTATTTTCAGGGGGGAAAACAAACAAACAAAGCATGAATCAAGATAATTAAACAGCTTGGTTTAGGGCAAATTAAGGAATGATTGTCAGCAGAATCCCCTCTCTTGGACTTCGTTACATCCATTTCAGCTGCGAGGACCCAGAAAGCACAAAGAATCTGTGTGTGTATATGTGGCTGCCTTGTGGGTGGGGTGATCTGAGCACAGGGCTGGAATCCAGGAACCCCTGAGTTTAAATTCTGCTGTGAACCCTGAATCCCTCTGTGGCTGTAAGCTAGTCAAGAAGCATAAGCTAGTGGGTGAAGCTCAGGGGCTATGCGTTCAACCCTTGGCTCTGCCACAGACTCCCTGTGTGACCTTAGACAAGTCACTTCACCACTTAGTGCCTCAGTTTCCCTGTATAATTGAGAGGATAATATAAACACTCGTGAGTCTAGGTTGGGGAGCTCAGCACTGGCTTCTCTCTCTTCCCTGCTGTGGCTGCTGGATAATGTTTGAGGGCACTCCACCAGTGATTGGAAGAGGCCCCTACTCTGTTTAGTTTCCAAAAGATGTAGAAAGCAACTCTTCCCATTGTGTCTCCTCGTTCCTTCTAACCGAGAGCTGATCTGGAGATCCATGTGGTATAAATCAAGATGTAGAATGTGTGTCTGGCTCGCAGACACCCAAGAGTCAGGGGATGCTAGAATGTGGGCTTTGGCTTGGACCAGATGGAGCACTGTGTCTGTGCCCATCTGGGTGGTTAAGCTTTGGACTAGGCTCCCAAGGGAGGCTGTGAAATCCCTGTGCCTGGAGGGTTTTAGGAACTGGTTGCACAGACACCAGTCAGGGATGGTCTAGGTTTTCTTGGTCCTGCCTCCATGTGGGAAGCGAGGGGGATAGACTAGATGACCCCTTGAAGTCTCTTCCAGCCCTACATTTCTATGATTAGGATGGTGAAGTAGTAGACGCTTATCTTACTGGCTTGGGCACTACAGGGAGGGGGCGGGGGGTGATCACACACTAGGCCAGTCAGTATTATATTGGCACGATACTTGGAACAAAATCCCTGCCTGTGTTGGTCAAGCCACCTTAACACCTGCTGTGTTCACACTACCTATGTTGTGCTGAGCAGCGAAGGTTCTGGTCCCAGGATGGCCATTAACCCGTGTTGCAGAACCGGGTGACAAAACAGTAGTTCCCCTTTCTGTCTTGCAGTGTAAATAGGATTGAACAAAGCTCCCATACCCAGGCTCCAAGTCTGCAAAGCTCACAGCTGCTGCGTGATTCAGGATAGAAGAACTGCTGGGAGATGGTTTGGTCCCATCTACTCGGCCAGACTGAGCTATGATTTATCTGTATCCGGCACTGCCATTCTGCCGCTCTGCGCTGCAACACAGCAGCTTGCAGTAGCATTGACAGTAGGAGCACTTATGTCCCATCTGCCCTGGTTTGTGACCTGTGTCACTTGAGCTGATTTTAAACACGGTGACAGTGTTGTCTAGTGGATAGAGCACTGGACAGTGACTCGGGAGGCCTGGGTTCTATTCGCAGCTCTGCCATTCTGTGTGCCTCAGTTTCCCCATCTGTAAAATGGAGCTAATTATAATGACCTTTGTGAAGTGCAGATGAGAAGGGCTAGGCATTATATCATTTAAGGGCTTAAGTCAATTCATGAGGGGTCCAAGCAGCCATGCGGACCTGGCCTTGAATTAGCTTTAATCTGTCTTTAAAACCAGTTTGCACCATCTGTTTGCCAGCATGGTGAGAATGGAGCCGTGTTTATCCAGCCCAACCTGACCACGTCTGTGAATGGAGACTTCATCCCAGCTCCACCAGCAGTGATCTGCTCTGGGCTAGGGTAGGTTGCATAATGCTGGTATGGGTTGATCCCTGAGCAGGAATCCCTAGTAACTGTCCTTTTGCCTCCTGAGTAATCCCAGACACATGGTTAGAACTAAGCTGCTCAGTGGCTTTAGGCTTCTAAATAAACACTAGATTTGATGGGAGATCCTGGAGAGAGGGACATAAATAGCACTGTCTGAGAGACCCCAAGAGGCCAAAAATAGCACTGACCCATGCTGCCTGGGACCCAGAGAGGCTGAGCAGCGGCACTGTTGCTCCAATGGATAATCTGTTTCTTGCCAGAGGGGCTAGGAGTCCCCGCTGCTTTCACAGTTAAAGCTGGCCCGGTTGGAGAGATTACTCACTAAACTCTCCTCCAGCAGCCCCAGCTTCAAAGTCAGCCTAGAGAGCATCGAGGAGGGATGAGGGGGAACGGCTGTGACCTTGTTGCCTGAAGCAAGCTCAGCGGGCCCTTGGCTCTAGCAGATAAGGACAGCAAACACGCTCCTGTTGGGAGGAATTTGCTGGGACTGACGACTTCTGCCGCAGGGGTGGGTAGAATTCCGAATCCCGGCTCACCCCAGCCGAGGCTGATGGAATCCTGCTCTCCCGGGGGACTAGCTCCCCAAACCTACATGCCTGTTTAAACCCTCTCCTGCCGTCCCAGCCCAGAGCCAAGCCCGGGGCGCCAGCAGCAGGAACACAGCTGCAGGTCTGGTGTGGAGGTTCTGAAGCATGCGGATTTCAGCTCAGAACACGTGGCTGTGAGCTTTGGGCCGGGAGGGCTAATTTAGCCTTTCATTTGCAGGGTTCCAACATGTAAATTCCAACATCCCCACGCTGCAGACGTGGCGTGAAAAATCCCCCGCCTGCTGCAGCTTGTCTCAGGGTGCAGCTACTGCAGGAGAAACATTTAGCACTCGCCAGTGAGGCTTGCAGTGGTGGTGTAGCCATGTTGGTGCCAGGGTATTAGAGAGACAAGATGGGTGAGGTCATATCTTTTATTAGACCAACTTCTGCTGGAGAGAGAGACAAGCTTTTGAACTACAGAGCTCTTCTTCAGGTCTGGGAGAGGTACTCAGAGTGTCACAGCTATATACAAGGAGGAAGAGATCACTCCACCTCTGACCTCTCAGTCCTCATCCTCAAAGGAAACCTCCACGACACCTTCAGAAGACGAGCCTGGGAGCTGAATTTCATAGCTCTGCTAGACACCCCAAACCCCCGAACGGAGACACTGGATTTATGGCTCATTGCAGCAATCTGTAACCCACTAACCCTCCTTCGTCCTAGGACTGTGGCAGTGTTAATTGCCCACTTCACCTTGATTACAGCAAGTTGTAGCCCCTGTAATTATCTGTGACATTCTAGGTACACGTACACTGCACTAAAAAAAACCAGGGCCCCAAGTCTTAGAGTCTGGGTCACTGCGGGGCTAAAAATGGCAGTGTAGACATTCAGGCTCGGCTGGACCCTGGGCTTTGAGACCCACCCCTTCCATGGGGGTTCAGAGCCCAGATTCTAGCCTGTGTCCAAACCCAGACATCTGCACTGCAACTTTTAGCTCCGGAGCCCAAGTCACGTAAGCCTGGGCTAGCCGCAGCCGTGCCATGGATCTTTGATTACATTGTAGACATACCCTGTGAGTACCTTTCCCAGACCTGAAGAAGAGCTCTGTGTAGCTCAAAAGCCTGTCTTTTCACCAACTGAAGTTTGTCCGATAAAAGGTATTATCACCCACCTTGTCTCTCTAGTACCTGCCAATCATCTGAGGCTCTATCGGCGCTTTGTGAGCAAGAATTAAGCTTCATGATACCCCTGCAAGGTAGATGTTACTGATGGGGAAAGTGAGGCACAAGGCGATGACGAACTTGTCCAAACACAATGGGTCCGCTGGCAGAAACAGAACCCTCATCTCTTCATTCCCAGGAAGGTCGTGTGGGCTTAGGGTGACCAGATGTCCTGATTTTTAGGGACAGTCCCGATATTCAGGGCTTTTTCTTATATAGTTGCCTATTAACCCCAACTCCCTGTCCCAATTTTTCACATTTGCTGTCTGGTCAATCTATGTGGGCTAGCAGAGTGGTCGATAGTCTGGGAGTGAGGACAAATCCCTCCTGTTCTTGGCTCAGTTGTGGATATCTTCTGAGGCGCAGTGCCTCTGTTTCCCCACTTGTTAAAGAGGGAAAACTCCACTGCCCTCCCTCGGTAAAGTACTTGGAGGGATGGGACATGTTAAATATTATGCATTCCTTATTGTAACCACTGGAGCACTCTGTAACCTTTGACACTTAGCTCCTTTGCCCAAGCTCTCAGAGAGGGGGCTAGCTTCCAAGTTAAAGAACTATGGGAAGTGGAGAGAGGGCTCGGGGAGCTCTTAAAATCTCTCCGGCCTTTCTGGGGCTATTTTCTTTAGCATCTTGAGAGCTCCATCATTCATAATCCTGAAATGCACTGGCTGATAATTGCCCTAATCACTGGAGAAACATGGCTGAAATGTACTGAAATAAGCCATAAAACTCATTACAAGATAACAAGATTCTATCTATTCTCGGAGGTCGCTTTAAAGCTCCACAGGTCAGGGAGTTAATCACCTCCTTCAGTGGAAGCAATGCCGATAAGCGGCTGCGTGTGGTGTATGTGTACAGTGAGCCTGCCCGTGCTTGGAGAGTCTGCTGACCTCACCATGGGAGAAGTGGGGGGGCAAGGAGCCAGCCTGCCCCTGTCTTTTGCGTTTTGCATTCCAGTTTTTATTCAGAAATTGGTCCAAGAGGGAAGGGATTTGGTGGCCAGTCTTTCGAAAGACAAATTGCATCTTTCTCTCTTTGTCGGGGAAAGGGCATCTCCCTCCAAACTGGACTCCGAGAGAGAGAGAGCAGAACTGGAGTTGCGTTTGGCATTTACTGTTGATTGCATTTCAGTAGTGAGATCAGACCCTTCCCCCCTCCCCTGGTGCTAGGTGCTGTACATGCACATAGTGAGAGGCAGCCCCTGCCCTGGCAAGCATACCATCTAAACAGGCAAGGCAAAGGGGTCGAAGGAAAACAAAGACACGGAGAAGTGAAGTGATTTGCCCAAGGGCATCTCAGTAAGTCGGTGGAAGAGCTGGGAGTAGAACCCAGGTCTTTCACTCCCGTGCCCTCTTCACTAGACCGTGCTGCTAGCCAAGGTTTCTTGTTGCTCTCTGATGCCTTGGGGGAGCAGGGTTTGTGTGGGGATGATACGGAAAGGAAGCCCAGGGCTCGCCTGGAAGACTTCCTTTCCTTTCTAGCCCTCGGCGGAGAAGAATGGGGCAAGCCCCAAGGTGGATGAGTGTCGTGGGATGGTATTTCCCCTCCTCCCCCCGAGAAGATGGTAGTCTTTGCAGGTCAGGACTGGAGGCTCATTAATGGGGAGGTGCAGGAAGTCTGGGGCTGAATGAACATGGGAACCTGGCTTCCCTTCTCACCTCAGGAGAGGGCAGTGCCTCTGGGCCAGGGTTAGGGCAAAAGCAAAAGTAAGACACTGTCGATTATGTGGAGCTGAAGAGTGAATCCCCTTCACTGGGTTGGATTCCAGCAGCAGTAAAGGCCTTAGAGTTTTAGACCGCAGGCACAACCCTTATTCTGGATGAGCGATGCTAAGGATCTAGCCTAAAAGTTGGAGAATCGGATCAGCGCCTAGGCCAGCCTACCTCAGTAATGAGAGCTGACTGCAATGTATGAGCATCCAGAAGGATCAACTGCCCCGTCTGGCTCGTTAGCTCTTGTACTTCCCTCTCATGCGGTATCAGCTTCCTTCTAAGATATGACGGCCCAGCTAAATGCAGAGTGCCCCTCACCCTGCACGGTGTATAGGCGTTGGTGGCTGGTCTACCGGCCCGGAAAGGCAGTTAGGACGATGGGTGAGCTATAGCACCATAGAATGCCTTACGCTCACTTTGCCCCGTTGAAAATGACAGCACAAGACGCTGGGCAATGGAGGCTCAGACCCAGAGACTTCTGCTTTGGCTCCATGTGGGTGGATGTGGACGCAGCATATCTGTGCCGCCTGGGTACCCTTTTCTGAAGCCACGACGCCTGTCACGTCCCCTCTGCGATAGTAGGTTTATCCCCCCCAGCGAATAGCTGAGGACCGGTATCGCGGATCGAACACCGTGGGGGACTTTCCGCTGAGACCAGCTTGGCTCATCTCTGCGCTCAGCCAGACGTTCCTCGCTGAGCGGGGCCCTGGACGGTCTCGTGTTCGGGAGGCTTTCGGAGTCCTGGGGCTCCCCAAGCAGGAGATTCAGTGGGAGGGTAGGTGCGCCCCAAGAGTGACTCTGTGCCCTGGCGTGAAGACCGCAAAGGTGCCTTTGTAGAAGGGTGTGGGCAGAAGAGTGGCGGGTGTTAATTGCCATAGCTCCTTTGGACTTCAGTGGCAACACACCAGTTCATACTGGCTGAGGAGAGCAGGTTGGGTGAGGAGCAGGCACTCCCTTGGCAGGAGGCTGGGCTGGGGGTGGCTTCCCCAGGAGAAAGGTTACGGTCGGTATGTTGGCAGGTAGTGGTAATGCACATCACTGCAATTCACCTCCTCCAAGCTAGCGTGTGTGCTTAGTCAGCCACGTTGCTGGAGTTCTTTGATTTGAAGCCTCCTGCTTGGGCCGTTACGTTGGGGTTGCCGTAATCGATAGGTACCCCGCGCGTGGCTAACACATAATTAACTCTCGATCAATGCTGCCTATGAGTCAGTGCTCATGTAACATAAAACAGCCCTCCTAGCCGAGCCCGCTATTTAGGTCTAATAGGGCTGTGTGCTGAATAAATATTAATTGATTATTAAAAGCATGTGTTGGGGGGGGTGGTACTATGGACTCATAGGCAGTCACCCAGACATGGGTCAGAGCTGACTCTCAATTCCTTTCCACCTGTTGGAGGCCTCAGCCCTGCCAAGTAAGGACCCCATGTTTGACTAGGATGACCAGACAGCAAATGTGAAAAATTGGGGCAGGGAGTGGAAGGTAATAGGCACCTATATAAGAAAAAGCCCCCAAAATCGAGACTGTCCCTATAAAATCGGGACATCTGGTCACCCTGTGTTTGACAGTGGCAGGAAGACAGGACGCCTCGGAAAGCAATTTCTTTTTCTTCGCCGTGAATCCATGGCCACATCTCAGGCATGCGCCAGTTAATCTGGGGCCGTGTGCTTCCCCCATCAAGGAAGGTTTAGGAAGGAGGTGGAACCCGTCAGGAGGGAGCCTGTCAGCTCCTCTAGCTACTGCAGTTTCTCTTCCTTCACTGATCTGAATTTTGTGATTGTTAGCATGCTGTGAAGATGGGGCAAGCATTCCAACATGCACCACTTGGAATAAACTGCAGCGGGCCTGGTAGGAAGCCTTCCTACAGAGCAACAGGGGCTTCCCTCAGTGCTGCCAAAAGAAGTCAATTCATTTATTTTTCTTTTTGCGGGGGCAGGGAAGCAGGTCCATGAAGACGTTTGCAGCAGGGACTCATGGCTGGACTGGGCATTAGCCATTAGGACACCTGGGCTCTTTCCACAGTTCTTGTGCAAGTTATCCTTGCACAAGTCATTTCCCCATCTGTAAGGTGGGGCATAATGAGATGTACAGAGAAAAGGACTCTACAGTTGATAATTATCTGTTAAGCCCCAGCAAGGCACAGTGTTCCTGTCCCAAAGAATTTACCTACTGTCTAATTTGAGAGACATAACCAAACACACTAGTGGTTGCTATCTCATGCTTCCTTTGCTGCATCAGAAATAGTTGGTAAGCAATGCCCTTGGCATCCTGTTTTATGGGGAATGCAAAGACACCTCTAATAACTATGTAAGTCCTCTGCCGTGACCAGCTGTGTAACTCCAGAGCATGGGTGATTAATTCATTCCCCAGGTATTATTGGAGGAGATCAGTGAGTGAGGGAGAAAATGGGTATCTTTCCCATGTTAGTATCAATTGAGCGAGGAGGTGGAATGGTGAAAAGGCTGGAGAGGCAGCATCGTTTACTGGATAAGATGCTGGACTGGGACTCAGCTGGGGACTTGTCAGCTGGAAGCAACAGAGGAAGAGAAAGTCTTGAGTGTATTGGTTGATTTTAGGATGACTATGAGTCATCAATGTGATGCGGCCATGAAAAAGGCTAATGATGTCCTAAGATGCATCAGGGGAGGTATTTCCAGTAGAGACAGGGAAGTGTTAGTACCATTATACAAAGCACTGGTGAGACTGCATCAGGACTACTGTGTGCTTTTTCTTCTCTCCCATGTTTAAGAAAGATGAATTCAAACTGGAACAGGTGCAGAGAAGGGCTACTAGGATGATCCGAGGAATGGAGAACCTACCTTGTGAGGGGAGACTCAAGGAGCTTGGCTTGTTTACCCTAACCAAAAGAAGGCTGAGGGGAGATATGATTGCCCTCTACAAATGCATCAGAGGGATAAATTCCAGGGAGGGAGAGGAGTTATTTAAATTAAGTGCCAATGTGGACACAAGAACAAATGGATATAAACTGGCCATCAACAAGTTTAGGCTTGAAATTAGATGAAGGTTTCTAACCATCAGAGGAGCAAAGTTCTCCCAAGGAACAGCCTCCCAAGGGGAGCGGGGGGGGGAGGGGGGGCAAAAACCGCACTGACTTCAGACTGAGCTTGATTAGTTTGTGGAGGGGATGAGATGATGGGACTGCCTACGATAGCATGTGGCCCATCAACAACTTTCAGTAGCAAAAATCCCCAAAGTCTGGAGACAGGACACTAGATGGGGAGGGCTCTGAGTTACTACTGAGAATTCTTTCCCGGGTGTCTGGCTGCTAGGTCTTGCCCACATGCTCAGAGTCTAACTCATCGCCATATTTTGGTTCATGAAGGAATTTTCCTCCAGCTCAGATGGGCAGAAACCCTGAGCATTTTTCGCCTTCTTCTGCAGCGTGGTGCCCGGGTCACTTGCTGGTTTAAACTAGTGTAAATGGTGGATTCTCTATAACTTGAAGTCTTTAAACCATGATTTGAGGACATCAGTAACTCAGCCAGAGGTTAGGGGTCTGTTTTTGGAGTGGGGAAGGTTCTGTGGCCTGTGATGTGCACGCGGTCAGACTAGATGATCACGATGATCCCTTCTGACCTTAAAGTCTCTGAGTCTGTGAGTTCTGTTCATAGCTCTGCTCCATGACCTTGGGCAAGTTGCTTCCTCCTCCCTGTACCTCTGTTTCCCTCCAAAACTTTGTCTGTCTAGTCCCTTTGTATTGTAAACCCCAAGCTCATTCTGGGGCCTCTGTGAGCTGCTTTAATATAGATAATGATATTAACAGACCCTTAATCTTGCATTTATCCAATAACATCCCCCTATAGCTCCAAAGTAATCTGCAAGAACAGCTAATTGTTGGGTACTGTAATTTCTTTGTCATTTCAGCACCATGGGGGAACTCTTATGTTCCCTGTAAGATCAAGTGATTCCCCCGTCTGCATGGTATTATGGTACAGCTCACGACCTGCAATTGGATCTATGCTAAAACCTAGTCTACACCTAAAACTCAAATTGACCTGTGCAACATCTATAGGTTGACCTAACCCCTACCGTAAACACAGCTAGGTCAATGGAAGAATTGTTCTGGTGATGTAGTTACCGACCATCCCATAAAACAGGACGCCCCTTCTGTCTATGGAGGAAGTGTGCACCAGAGTTGTGCTGCTGTAGTGTAGACATAGCCTCGCACACACGGGGAGTTCTACTGAAGTCAGTGAGATTCTGCTCTAGCAGATCTGGTAGCAGAATTCTGGCTTACAGCTGGGACACCTGTTTTATTTTTTCCAAGGTATTAGAGAATTGCAGCAGAGAGAATCCTGCCAATAATATTCCACCCATGTCTACCCCTCTTGTGGGTTCACTTTCCGCAGGTATTTGTAGCCAATGAATTTGCTGGCAGGAATGATGAATGTTAAGCAGATGGTGGAAAATAGCTGCAGAGAGTGAACTTCAGAGTCTTAATTGCGAGTATTATCAGTGGAAATCCAATTCTAAGAATTATCGCGATCTTATTGGAGACCAAAAGTGAACAAATGTGGCCTGCACATCCAATCAGAACATCTGAGATTTTGCATACCCTCTCCCCACAGTAAACTGCTTATGAACATACTACAGGTCAGGATTTGTTTGCCTCAATCGTTTGGTGCCTCATTTTGAATAACAAAGGAATGAAACGGCATGTTCCTGGTCTCTCGTTTTCTGGTACAATTGGGCCTCTGCCCTGTTGCATGATGGGAAGAGCAGTGCAGACCTCCCCTTGATTTTCTGCCTTTTAATTCCCCATTCTGTTGTGCGGAGGGCTGACAGGAACCTCATGGCTCCTGGAAATGGAGATCCTCTCAGGAGTATAGTGTGTTTCTTTGCCCGGTGTGAAAATCAATAAATATTCTTGCTACCCAAAAAAAATAATAATAATAATAATACACAGGAAAACTCAGTGTGAAGCAATGAGGGCAAAAGTAAAAGCTTTTCTCAAAGGAATAATGGTTTGAAATGGAAGCCTTGGAAAATAATAATAAAAAAGAAAGCAATTTCTGGTGGAAATAGAATAACGTTAGGCATCAAAACTGTGGCCTTGTCAGAGGATCAGATCGCTGGCCTGTCAGGTCCGATGTTGGCTTGGGAAGTGGATGATAGCATCAGCTTGAGGGGGAAGAAGAATGGATGCGTTCTTACTGGATAAAGCTGGGTCTTGGGCAGAGGGTGGTAGTGTCACTCAGCAGAGGGTTGCGTAAATGTGTTTCACGTTGCATCGGATCCTTTCGCACCCTACATTTCACTCTGACTTTTGGGGGATTTTGACCCAAAATTCACAGTCTGTTCTGTGTTTGTACAGCGCCTGGGGTCCTGGACCAGGCCTGGGGCTCCAAGGCACCACATTATTATAAAGAATAACAATAAAGCAATGACAAGAACATAGGAATTGCTCTGATAAACCAGACCAGGGTTCCATCTAGCCCAGCAGCCTGTCTGTCATTGGGACAGAGTCCCCTGGCTCCCAGTTCTCCACTCCAACCAATAGACACAGCGGTCTGGCATGAAGATACGTTGTGGAGTATGTAGAGTTTTCGGTTGTAAGCTGCTCAGGGTGATGCTCCATCTCCATCTGTTGTTGGCTGGACCACACAGAGGTTGTTGAGTCTGCTATCCTCTGGGCTAATGGAGTATCACGTCTTTTAGTTCAGACAGTAGAGACTCATGCTTTTAGATCCAGAGGTTCCAGGTACGAATCCCACTGTCAATGAGCCACCTAGGGGCATAGCACTGTCCAGCGTTCGCTCCTGTCCCACTCTGTGTGTGGGATCTGATGCCCTGTCTGAGCCACCCAGTCCCTAGCGGTTTCAACCGGACTGAATTAGGGCAGATTGGGCCCTGAATACATTTCTGAAAGGCCAGCTCTGTGTGTGGTACTTGCTCCAGCATTTGATTATCATGCCTCCACTGTATTGTTTCCTCTGTGATTGCATGCGTGTGCGTGTGAGTGTTTGGGGGTGAATGAGAGTCAACGGTGCAATGATTCCTCTGAACAGAGGTTAAACCTTCCCAAAGGAAAGTGCAGCTGCCAAGTTCACTCGGTCCAGCTCTTTGAGTGTCTGATACTCGTTTCTCTCCTCTCCCTACTCCCACTCTTGCAGTGCCAAATCCGTGCAAAGCAGCAGAAGGCAAAGAGTTAATTCTGTTGCATTTGCTTCTGCTGCAAAAGGCGAGGGTGAGAGAATCTCTTGAGTTGAAACTGATTAGGAGCAGTTTGGGCTGTCACCACTCTTGGTTTTATGATGGCGCTATAAAGATCAGCCGGTAATTCATTGAAACAGGCTTGGTTTGCAGGCTCCGAACTGGGGCTGCATATCAAACAGGCAACCTCTCTGCAAGCATCTACATGGGATCCTTGCGAGACACAAGAGAGGAAGGGGGCCTGTATGCAAAGAAGCTGTATTAGAAGGAGGCGGCCAGAGGGCTCAAGGCTTAGTCCTCCATCTTGTGAGGCTGCTTGTGTGGTGGGTTGGTGTCAGACAAAGCAGAAGGAAGACTGGTGAGGACACAGCTTAAATACTGGGCAGTGCCATGACTCTAGTGGTGTTTTCACTCATCGGGGCATTGGTGGAAATCCGTCGACGGTCACAGGCACACAGAGCTGGGCTGGTCTCTGTTGAGTGTTGTTTTCCGCTGCTGGTAGATGCTTGATTTCAACTGCTAACGCTGGCCACGTACAAACAGGTACCACCATACCATGAGTGGGAACTGAACCTGAGACCTTCCGGACCAGATGCACAGTGTTGTGAGACGGCATCAGGCTTTTGTAGCTTCTGGGTGCCAGCCACCCTAGGGCGATATGTTCATATACACTGTGACAGCGTATTACATACTCTGCCTGTTAGACCAGCTAGTCCTGGGCACCTGAGACCCACAGGGGGTTCTAGTCCCACCTGGGCAGCCATTTTGTAGTGGGGCACTCAGATAATGGCGATGAGCCCGCTATGAAGAGGGAGGGAAAGCAGGAAACATCTCCAAACCATGAGATCCATTCGGCTGTTGAATAGTTTCCTGAAAGATGTAGTGGGAGCCCCATCACTTGAGTCATCTGAAAATGAAGCAGAGGAATCCCTGTAGGGCTCAGTCCTACAGTAGTCACAGTAGGAAGGATGGCTTACTTGGGGGAAAAAAGTGGATTTGTGATGCAAAAGCCATGGTTTAATTCCTGGCTGTGTCACAGGCTCTGAGTGATCTTGGGCAAACCACTTAATCTGCTCTGTGCTTGAGTTCCCCGTCCGTACAATGGGTGTAATACTTTCCCCACCTGATAGAATGGTAGTAAGCATGAAATCAGTTGCTGATCGTGGGGTGCTCAGGGATTGCATTCTTCAAGGCCATATAATTCTTCTCCATCTCTTAACATCTGCAATTTCTCCACCCAAAGCGTCTTTTGCATGCATTAATATATTTTATTTGGGGCTCCTGATGTTTTTTCTGCTCACGCTCTCTGATGTGCTTTTCTCTGCCTCTCCCTTGACCTCTCTGGAGGCAATGGGGGGTGTGCGGGGCACAGCGTGAAACAAAAGAGCGATAATTAAGGGAAATCTGAACCGGGGAATACAGGTTTTGAAAAGCAGCAAGTTTCATTAAAAAAGAGAAAGGGGGAGGAAAATAGCCCATCATTGCCATTTTCAAAGCTTAAAGCTGACCTGATTTCAAAGAACTCATGTGTAATGCTTTGGCTTTTTCTTTTCTCTCTCTCTCTTTTTTTTTTTAGGTAAGTGACATTTTATTCTGCTCATCCCTAAGGCAAAGTTGGAGGTTTTTTAAAGTGGGGGGACAAAAAAATAAAGAGTTGCAGTGAAAGAGTAAAGCAGGCGCGGAGGACAGTGGAGCAGGGAGAGCTGGATCAGAAGACAACTGCTCAGGTAGGTGGCTACCAAACGGAGACTTCTTTATTGCCTCGGAAGCTTTGAAGAAAGGGAATGTGTACGGAGCTGCGTGCTGCGGTGAAAACAGCCTCGGAATGATGATTGCTGATGACATTGGCGCTGTGTTCACTCTTGAGGACGAGCGCCCCTCGGGGGCCTTTGCAGCCAGCTGTTGTGTCCGTTCGGTGGAGGAACTGGGAAGCCAGGGAATGCCTGGGGATAGGAATGAACATCTGGGCGGGGTGCCCACTGGAAAGTGTGGTTCTGGGCTATTGGGGTGCATGGCGCGAGGGATGGGTATTAGGTATTGGCCTTTTGTTTTTCAGTGTCTGCGTTGTGTTGGGGTGGGTGGGTCTCAGAGCATTTGGGATGCCTTGGCTGACAGGTGGGGGCTTTTGTGGGTTGATATGGGTGGTGTGTGTTTGGAGTGTGTGTCTTTGTCTTGATTACATTTGTGTCACTCTTTTTAATGGCGAATTTTTCAACAGTAAACAGAACGGTTAGCCATAAAAAATGATGTTGTTACCTAAGGATAAGGCGAGGTGACAATGCAATAGGGAACCCAGCAAACGGAGCCTGCCTCTGGAGCTTATTTGTGTGGCAAATGGCATTTTAGTTCCTGGAGGGTGCAGATACCAAGAGGAAAGCAGATTGGCACTGTATCTCTGCCCAAAGAGCTCCATGACTAGGGTGACCAGACAGCAAGTATGAAAAATCGGTACAGAGGGTGGGGGGTAATAGGAGCCTATATAAGAAAAAGACCCCAAAATTGGGACTGTTCCTATAAAATTGGGACATCTGGTCACCCTACATGAGGCAGAGAGCAGGCCCTTGAAGTCCTGGGTGCTGATTTGCAAGGGCTGGGCACCAACGAACAGGATCAGATCTTCCAACGCGCGTTGCTCTGCCAAACCGCTCACCACCCAATGTGCTGAGTTTTTCTGAAAAATCCAGCCCCGTAAAACAAACACCTGAACCTAAATGACAGCAGCAAACCCTCTGTGTGCTTCCCGATTATTGGCAGACTGGTCCGGGGCGGCCCTGGACGCTGCTTCTCAGCTGTTTCCTCAGAGCTGGGTCTACGCTTAGGATGATTAGCCTGTGCTGACAGGGGGTGCAGCTGAACAAGGTTTCATGCAAGCACAGCAAGGGGGGAAGCATGGAGAAAAGCTGCTGCAGAAAAGACACAGCCCTGGGAAGTTAGGACAGTGAGGGGAAGAGCGTGCGGAGTTTGTGTATTTTTTCCCCTTCCCCTCCGCTCCTCATCAGCAAAGATTGCCAGCCTCATTGTGATTCCCGCCTGCATGTGCTGGTGATAATGTGGGAAAGGGAAAGGAGGCCGCCGCTGGATTATCCCAGAGCCCAGCTCCAGCTGAGTTGTAGACAGGCCAAGAAATCCTCGGCTTGACTTGAAAAGATAACTGGGGAAGTGGCCAGTCAAGGATAAATACGGGCCATCAAGATGTCGGGTTTATATGGACTCACTTTGCTGGCTGTAAAAGCCCACGTTAGCTCCGTGTGGAGGCAGCTGGGGTTTCAAGGGTGTGCTTGCTGTGTGGAGTGGGGGCCTCTTCCCCATCCTTGTGCCAGGCACTGGATTCATGGGGTTCGCCCCGCCCTTTGCCACACACTGCATTAGCAATGTTTGCCCTGCCCATCCCCATGTCAGGCGCCAGATAAGCAGGGCTGTCCCCATTTCCGTCTTTGCATGCTCTAGCTCAGGGCCATGTGACATTAGCTCCTGGTAGTGTTTTGGGGAAGCCTCCTAATGCCCCGGATGCCTGAGTTCTCTGGGTGAAAGTGTCTTCCTGCGCAGCTCTGCAGAAGAACCCCCTAAACGACTGATCCTTGTTGTGATGAATCCCTTCTCTCCTGAGCTTTTGGCATCCATGGGCACAATGCGCCATGCTGGCGCTAGGCATTTTGCCTCCTTAAGCATTCCCCTTGTGCTTGTATTAGGGGGTCGGGGGAGGAAGCTGGGCCAGAGCTGTGCCGATGTAACTGCTCCCCACAGCTGGTATGGTGAGAGGGAATTAAAGGGGTAAGGGTGGTCAGGCTGGTGCCATGCTGGTAGGGTGGCTCCCATCCCTTGCTATTGCTCTTGGTCAGTGGGAGCCTTAAAGGGGATGGGACCGTGCATGACTCTCAGGTGGTGTTTAGAGCCTTAGGTATTGGCCTATGCATTCTCTGGCACTGATAGTGACTCAGGGGTTAATGGGCACTGTGGTACTAGGTCACCTGCTAAACCCTAACCCCCGTCATGCAAACCCCTGCCCCCCAGCGCTCTTTTACTCTAGCTGAGCTCAGGTACCTGCTGTGGGCTAGAGCCCCGCGCAGGGCGATTTTTTAATCCCACTCCGGCTAGTAAGGCCGCGGGTCCCCGGAATCCCAGTCCCACTGCAGGGCTCTACCCTAGTCCCGTGCAGGGCTCTAATGTGGACTTTGTGTGAGCCTGGTGCAATGTATGGGAAAGTCCGAGCGAAAATACCCCTGGCGGGAGTGAAGCTGGGAGTGGAAATTTTCAAGGGAAATATTTAGACAAGTTGGAGGCTCTGTTTCAATGAAGAGTCGACTGCTAATAGCAGCTCCAGTGGGGAGTGTGGCATTGCAAGATATTTGTGCCATGTACTGATTAGAGAGGGGAGGCTGGGATTCTGTTCCCCTCCCCGGGAGGATCCCTGCACTACACATTGGGAGGGGCGTTGGGATCTAGTTCCTTTCGCTTCGGAACTTCCCAAAGGCTTGTGAGAACAAGTCCCGCTGCTGGGATTTTACCCAGTGTGTGTCCTTAATGGGGGATGCAGCTGTACCAGAGACAGATCTGAGCTGAGAAATTTAAACGCTGGTTTCAAGCAGCCCCAAAACTCATGTTGCTTGCTTGGGTTTTGCTAGTCAAGAGATATTTCAGCACTGGAGGGACTGTCATGGATCAACATGGATCAACCTCCCTACCCAATCAAATCATGCATGTGTGGCCACATTTTACCTGTTATCCCCAGAGTTCAGGGAGGACGAGACCATTGTCTGTATCTCCCCTTGGCCACCCCATACCTGCCTGGGCATGCACTTTCCTCTCTGATCCAAGCATGCACTGAAGTGTGACTGTTCTCAGAGATCCTTTGCATCCTGAGCTGAGCTTTGCACTGAAGACCAGTGAAGGAGGGGGGTTAATTTGGAGCTGTCAGTCTTCCATTGCTGGAGATTCTTCCAAGTCCCACCTGCTGCTTCAAAAGAATTTGTGTGGACCTTTAATTTGGCGCGATCTTTGTGGAAGGCCCATTTATCGTAGCCATACTCCTTCCCTAACTGTTCAACTCTCAACGTCGGCAGTTTTAGAGCTAGTGGTATTGATTAAAAAAATAAAATAACCCTCCTGGAAATACATAACCCAGATGTGCAAATGGACCCTGTGACGAACAGCCCTATGCGAGCCCCAGCTAGTTGCAGCTGAGGAAGTGTAAGCTGGACAGAGTGTGGGGCAGCTGGTTGGAACAGGCCGAACTCTGATCTGGCTTTAGACCATGAGGACAGCTAGGGCTGCTTAGTGAGTCCCTGGAGGGATGATCTCCAAGAAGGCCGGGCAGAGATCTGCTTGAAGAAATAGGATCATAACTAAGGCTCCCCTGCGAAACAACACTCATGGCACTGAGTCTCAGAGCCTGGGTCCATTGATCCCCAACTTGCAGGGCTCAAGCTGCGAGGCTGAAAATAGCAGGGTGGAAATTCCCGCTCGGGCTGGAACCCCAAATCTGAAACCCCGCAAAGGTTGGGGGTCTCAGGGCCCAGGCTCCAGGCCAAGCCTGAACAGATCCACTGCTATTTTTAGCCCCACAGCCTGAGCCGATTGACCCAGGCTCTGAGACTCCCTCCCCGTGGCCTTTTATTGCAGTGTAGACGTATGGTAAGAGAGGTCTCCTTCAGCTCTCTACGCGGCCCTGCTTCTTCTGGATGCAGAGGGCCCCAGTTCAATTTCTTTGTGCAAAGGATGCTTTGCAAACAAGACTAATCCTCCATTTCATGTTTACTCACTTGGAAACCTTTGTGTATTTTGTGCCCTTTGCATCAGGCTTTGCAGCGCGTATTTATTCTTGCCAGAATGCACTAACACATTAGCATGTTGAGCGTCTCTCCCCGTCTCCCGCCCCTGTCCCTACCCCTGCCTCCACCTCCCTTGAATGAAATCCTTCAAATGCTTGTTAAGGGGCTTCTTCTAAGAAGGGAAGGCTGGTTTTGTAGTTAAGGACTAAACTGGGCATCGGGAGATAAGGGTTCTGTTCCCATCTTTGCCACAGGCTTCCTGAAAAGTCGCTCCATTTTTGTGCCTTATTTTCCCCTGAGGACAATGGTTCTTTTCTGCCTTTTCTATTCAGCGCGTGAGCTCTTCAGGGCAGGGGCTATATGTCTAGTGCAGTGGGGCCCCACTCGGGGTAAGGACCACTCAGATCTACCCATAGTGTAAATCACATAGGCACTGCCGTAATGCATATAATACTATGCTGTTTAAGGTCATGATCCCCAAGGGTCTGAGCCTGATTGCATTGAAGTCAATGGTTTCAGAGTGTGCTTGATTGAGGCCTCGCTGCATGGTTTAATAAAACCAGCCTTATGAAACAGCATGAAAATGAAGGCTCGATAACTAAATGCGGCACCAGAGACTTTCACTTGAACTTGGAGACCTGGGTCAGGCGTCACAGGGGTATTGAAAGCAGCAGTACATCGATTTTTCATATTTTTTCTTATGATCTTGTTTGCCCTTGTCTCTCCCCCATCCCTACCCTCCTTTTGGATCTGTAAAGTATTTACATTGCATTATTATAATTGCTTTAAGGAAACCAATAACATTCTATAATCAGTGTAGTACTGAAACCGTTTGATCCTGACAAATCCACACTTCAGACCCCACCCCTATCCCCCTGTGAGCAGATTCACAACTACTCCAACACAGTCTTGGGGGGTTAGCCTATGGAGGTTGTGATGTCACAGGGCTTGCCCGCGGTAGTTGTAATGTCATACGCCTAGGCAAAAAATGTGTCTTCTTGACTCGAGCTAAAATACTTAGACAAGCCGAGGCAATTTGTAGTTTTCACACGAGTTAGCAGGTCAGGGTAAACCCTAAGCTCCTCCATAGGCTTTACCTGGACCTGTGAACTCCTGTGAAAACTCCCGTCTGCCTTGTCTTCGCTAGGATATTACCTCGTGTTAGCTAACTCCTGTTAAGCACGCGCCTTTTCCCTGCTGAAGATGCACCCTGAGCGTTTGTTGTGATTTCAGGACTTAGGGCAGAGAAGCCAGGAAGTTTGTAGAACCCACTCCTCAGGATCTAAGGGAGGCAATTTTGATGCAATGTTTCTGTTATTAAACATACAGACATATGTTTTCCCTCCCTAGAATCTTGCTCTGAGTATTTAACTTTCCTTTGCAATTCACCTTTAATTCTATCCCCTTGTGCCGGTGCACTACACCAGGATGTGCCATTATAGTATCATTGAGTAAATTTACATGCTATTCAGCACATAATACAATATAATAAGACCCAGTGGAATAGATCTGTATATTTTTCTCCATTCTGCTCCTCTCTTGAGCCTCTGCACATAACTTATGTATGTTTAAAATGCTCCTCTTTGTATCACTGTGAATGCAAACATGTACCATTTAGCATTGATGCTTACACTGTATGTGTGTATCAGGGTCTTGATTTTGTAATACATGCACACCAGAGGCTGACTTCAAGTTTTGATAGGAACATTACATGTGAATTTTCTCTCTTTTGTGAACTTAAAATCTTGACCTTAATGGTATCGGACAAACTTTGACAAAACCATTTTCCATTGGAAAATTCAGTTCCATCAAATCTGTGAAATTGTGTTAAAATATTGTTTAGGAGAAAAACCTCAAACTTCCCATTTTGACATTTTTGAACTAAAACATTGCATTTTTTTTTCCTTTGGAAATTCCTTTTCATTAAAAAAAATATATATACATTGCATCATATTATATAATATGATGTGTAAAAGACAAGAGAGCTGAAATCGAAAAGAATGATCTTGTTGAAATGAAAGACCCCACCAACTCAACAAACAAAAATCAGTATTTCCATCCTGTAGTTCTCTCTGCTTACATAGATATATGTAGCTATAGTCACCTAGGGGGACAGAGTTAACACTTGCTATAGGGCAGGCAGAGTTGTCTTGTGAATAAGAGATTTCTCGCATGATTTTAGGAAAGTCAACTGATCAGTTCCCCATCTGTATAATGTAGTTAACAGTGACCCCCCTATTTCACACTAAGGTTGTGAGGCTAAATCATTTAATAATTGGGAGGTTCACATTCATCCGGGGAGCAACAGAAGTAGATAGAGAGACAGGTCCAGGTGCCAACATTTGGATATGGATTTTAGACCCACAGGCTGAGATTTTCAAAGCACTGTATATCCAGACCCTCTTCGGCATCTTTGAAAATTCCACCTACCAAGTTTAAGGGCATTCAGGTCTAGGCTTTTGGTTTGACCCAGATAGAAATACAAGTACCATGCAGGCTCAGGTTAGGGGATGCCTCCCAGGCCCAGAGTTTGGGATTGTTCCGATCTGCGATTTTTGGCTTGACCCATTATTGAGACAGGAACCAGCATGAAATTTGGATCCAAATCTAGGTTTGGATTTGGAGCTTCCCCTTCACCTCCAAAGACTTGGTGATAACTGGTTTGGAGGCGGACTTGTCTCTGTTATTAATTTATTTGCATTGTAGTAGCACCTAGAGGCCCCAGGCATTGATCACAACCCCGCTGCAGGAGTGGCCCTATAGAACAAAAAGAAATTCCACACCTTAAAGAGCTCACAATCTCTTTGAAAGGGGCCCTGGCCAGGCAATGAAGAGGAAATATATGGACTTGCCAACCTCATCATGTTTAATACCAACCTTGTGGCCAATTCTCTGCTGTGCTGAAAGCCAGCGGTTTTTCTATAGTTAATGGCCACAGCTCCACTGTTGATGGGTGCCTAGGGCACTTGATTTGGTTCGCAGGCTGTCTATTGATCCTCCCATCCCTTCAGGTCCCATCAACCCCAATTTGCAATTGTTAATTATTTCTATTCAGAATCAATTTCCCCCAGCGCCCTTTTTTCCCTTTGCTACATTTAATCAATTGTTTTTCCTTTTGTACCCTTCTGCTCCGGCCCGGAGAGCGATTGTTCATTGCAGAAGAGGCACGTCAAGTCCATTGCCTGTGTTTGTTCGTTGGTGTGTCTCTCCGGGTGAAATGGCTTGCTGGTTATTAAGGGAGAAACAGCAAGTGATGGTAAAAATAGCGAAATGGGTGGAGACGGAAATAAAACATCAGATCAGTTCGGACAATGGGCAACTAGCTGTAGAAGAATAGATCGGTAACCATAAAATACAGAGCTGTAATTCCATCACAGCGCTCCAGCAAGGTGATAAATCCCAGAGAGGGAAAAGTCTGAACCGCATATTACAGGCACGTATGAAATGGGGGGTGGATGCAGTGGTACGAGCACAGATCATAACGCACATACCTCCTCGCCTGGCAAAGATCAACTCCACCTCTGTGGTCCCAGCCAGCTCCCTGCTCCATTGCAGGGATCCCACTGAGCTCTTGACCTGTTCGACAAGTGGCTTGTATTTTTTCCTGCTTAATATGCACTTGCCTATTAAGGCCTGATCTGAAGTCCGCCGCAGTCGATGAAATCTTTCCACTTCAATAAGCTTTTGGATCAGGCCCTGAAATTGTGCCCAGCCATGCAAAAACACAGGCCATCTGCCAAGACAGTCCTGTACGCTTCCTGGAGCCCGGTTCTTGCTCCCCGCCTCCTGCACACCCAATGGACACGGGGAAAGGACTGGCAAAGATTTGTTAGCTCTTCTATGAAAATGTAACACCCAGCCTCATTGATCGGCCAGTGAAGTCAAGGGAAGACTTTCTGTTGACTTCAATGGGCTTTGGATCAGGGAGCAGCTAGCTAGCAAGCTGAGCTTCTCAGTCACATTGACTCCTGCCAAGGGTGCAGTGCAGCAATATTAGAATTGCACCTGTCCTGCAGGGGGAGTGTCACGTTTACAGGAAGTCAGTGTTGTTAGCCAATGGAATTTACTCTGTGGGGTAGGAGGAAGCTTACAGCTCAAACACTGTTTTAGATTATTATTAATCAGTTGCGTTACTGTAGCACCTGGGAGCCTTAGTCATCATCCATCGTGCTCGGTGCTGTACAAAAACAGAACAAAAAGACCGTCTCTGCCCTCAAGAGCTTACAATCTACATGTAAGACAAGAGATGGATACAGACAGATTGGGGGCATGCAAGCAGCAATGGCTCTCCCTTTCACCTTCCTCTGCCCCATATAACCTCTCAGCATCCCATCTGATAGAGTGATGATCAGGAAGTCCTGCATGATCCCAGATCAGTTACACACCTGTTTACACACACACACAAACTCATGATCTGCCCTTTATTTCCCTGTCATGCAAGTGCAAGGTTGGAAGCACAGCAAGGAAAGAATCGATCATTCCAAGCAGTCATATTTTCCCCACCTCTTTCTAGTCCCTGGTTTTGGACAAACACTCACCCAGAAGGGAGAGAAGGGAATTAAATTAACGTACACAATTTCTCCCTGTCATTGAACTCTGACTAATGAGTCTATTTCTGGGTAATAAGAAGGAGCAGGAAGTGACAAGGCACTGTAATGAATTAGTGGCCCAGAACCTCGTTAGTCAGAATAATCTTTCCACAAAAGATAAATGATGCAAACATTAATTATGAAGCTGGTGTGGAAATGCATTTCATTATTTGGCATCCCGAGAAATGTCTCCATGTTATTACTGAAGTGAGGTGCTTATTTTTTTTTAAAGGTGGTCATAAAAAAAATAATAATGGTATGTTGGTCTGCAAGCATGATCACCTCTGCGAGGTGATACAAAACCACAGGAGGTGGAGGATTTCTGGGATACCTCACATATCTATGGGGGTGTTCCTGGCTGCTTCTGTTAATTGTTTGTATTATGATAGTCCCAACCAATATCGGAGGCAACCATTGTTCTAGGAGTTGTACAAATAGGGGGCCCCTGTCCTGAAGAGCTCACGATCTTAATCAACAGGACAGACAATGGATGGGAGAGAGGAAGGATTATTATCCTAGTTTTATAGGTAGGGGAAACTGAGGCACAATGTGAGAAATTTATAAAGGTGTTTTGGTGCCTGACGAGGCAGAGAAACACCTAGTGGGATTTACAAAAAGGCCTAAGGGAGTTGGGTGGCTAACTCCCTAAAGCAGTTTTTAAAGCCTCACTTGGACTCTCTCTGCATCTTCAGGCAACTAAATATCTCTGTAAATCTGACCCAAAGGGATTGAGTGACTTGCCCAAGGTCACAGAGGAAGTCTGTGGCAGAGACTTTCAAGCAATTTCCCTAATACCAAAGTTTGGTTTATTGGCTTGTAATTGCCAGGATCGCCTCTGGAGCTTTTTTAAAAAAATGGCATTCACTATCTACCATCCTGTCATCTGGTACATAAGAACATAAGAAAGGCCGTACTGGGGCAGACCAAAGGTCCATCCAGCCCAGTATCCTGTCCACTGACAGTGGCCAATGCCAGGTGCCCCGGAGTGAGTGTACCTAACAGGTAATGATCAAGTGATCTCTCTCCTGCCATCCATCTCCCCCCTCTGACAAACAGAGGCTAAGGACACCATTCCTTACCCATTCTGGTTAATAGCCATTAATGGACTTCATCTCCATGAATTTATCCAGTTATAAACCCTGTTATAGTTCTAGCCTTCACAGCCTCCTCAGGCAAGGAGTTCCACAGGTTGACTGTGCGCTGTGTGAAGAAGAACTTCCTTTTATTTGTTTTAAACCTGCTGCCCATTGGTACAGAGGATTTAACCCATTCGTTACATAACACAGTTAGCAGTTTTGCAATTTCATATTTGAGTTCCTTGAGAACTCTTGGGTGAGATCATCTGGTTCTTGTGACTTATTACTGTTCAAATTATCAATTTGTTCCAAAACCTCCTCTATTGACACCTCAGTCTGGGACAGTTCTTCACATTTGTCCCATAAAAAGAATGGCTCTGGTGTCGGGATCTCCCTCATATCCTCTGCAGTGAAGACCAAGGCAAAAAAAATCGTTTGCCTTCTCTGCAATGGCCTTGTCTTCCTTGAGTGCTCCTTTAATTTCTTGAGCACCTTGATTGTCCAGTGGACTTGCTGGCAGGCTTCCGGCTTCTGAGATACTTTTTTTTCTTTTTTTTGCTCTTAGTATTTGTGTCCTTAGCTGGTTGCTCTTCAGATTTTTTCTTGGCCTCCATTATTATACGTTTACGCTTGACTTGCCAGAGTTTATGCTCCTTTCTATTTTCCTCAGTAGGATTTGACTTCCAGTTTTCAAAGGATGCTTTTTTGCCTCTAACTGCCTCCTTTATTCTGTTGTTTAGCCATGGTAACCATTTTTTGATTCTCTTACTGTTTTTTTTATTTGGTATATACATTTGCCTCTATTATGAGGTTTTTGAGTAGTCTCCACACTGTGTAGTTCCCTGTTTTGAAGTTAAATGCTACTGTGGTGGGTTTCTTTTGTACTTTCCCCCTGTGAGGATTTCTTTGACACTTTACCCCCTATAGTATGGTCACTATTACCATGAGGTTCAGCTGTATTCACCTCTTGGACCAGATCCTGTGCACCTTTTAGGATTAAATCAAGAATTGCCTCTCCCCTTGTGGGTTTCAGGATGAGCTGCTCCAAGAAGCAGTCATTTATGGTGTCTAGAAATTTTATTCTCTGCATCCCTTCATATGGTGACATTTACCCAGTCAATATGAGGATAGTTGAAATCCCCCATTAGTATTGTGTTTTCTGCCTTAGTAGCCTCTCTAAACTCCCTGAGCATTTCACAATCACTGTCACCATCTTGGTCAGGTGGTCAGTAGTATGTTCCTACTGCTATACTCTTATTATTCAAGCATGGAATTTCTATCCATAGAGATTATATGGTGCAGTTTGATTCATTTAAGATTTTTACTTTATTTGACTCTATGATTTTTTTTCACATACAGTGCCAGTCCCCCACCAGTGCAACCTACTGTCATTGCTATATATTTTGTACCCTGGTACTACCATGTCTCATTGATTATCCTCATTCCACCAAGTTTCTGTGATGCTTATTCTGTCAATATCCTCATTGAATGCCAGGCATTCTAGTTCACCCACATTAGTATTTAGACTTGTAGCATTTGTATATAAGCACTTGTTCCACAGTTTGTTAATGTTCAGTTGCTTGCTTTCGTGTGTTTTATTTAAATAAGACTTGTTTACATTTTGCTCTTCCTCACTAGCTCCAACCTGTAATTTAACAACTTCTTTGCAATCATCTTTACTAAGATATAGAGTATTCCCTGTAATAAATCCTCTCCTAAGGGATGTCTGTGTCTGAGCCACATGCTCCTGTTGGCTTTTCCCCACCCCTTGCTTTACACACTTCTGTACAGCGTTTTTAATTTTACACGCCAGCATTCTGGTTCTGTTTTGGTTTAGAGAAGCCCATCCTTCCTGCATAGGCTTCTCCTTTCCCAAAAGGGTCCCCATTCCCTAAGAAACCTAAACCCCTTCTTCCTACACCAGCATCTTATCCAGGCATTGGGATCCTGTCATTTGCCTGTCTTTCTGGCCCTGTGCGTGGACCTGGAAGTATTTCAGATAATGTCACCATGGAGGTCCTGCACCTAAATTTGGCCTCTCCTACTTTTCCTTATGTTACTTGTATCTTAATCAAATGCCCCGTTACTATTACCTGGCTCTTCCTAGTAACTGGTATTCCTTCGGTGAGAGAGGATACCATGACATCATCTGGAAGGGGAGTCCCAGAAATGGAATTGCTTCCTTCCAGCTTCCCCAAGACTTCCATCCTCCTTAAGAGCACAGAGGCTGTTCAGGGCTTTGTTTGTGGTTCCTGATCTCCCAGGTTTCACTGGGCCCCTAGTAAGTTTTAATCCATCCCCCCAAGAGGCCCTTCACTACCAATCTATGTCTCCAGGGGGTACGGGCCAGCTTGCAGCCTCCCCTCCCCTTGTTTTGTCTTTAGGTGGTGGTTGGCATGGGCCCATCCCCCATAGGCCACTGTCAGGGCAACCAGCAAAGAGAGACACTGCTCCTCAAACCCCTTGGGACAGTTCTCTTCAGGCCAGTGAGCGGAAGCAGCAGTAGATACCGTAGAGTCCCTTGTAGCAGAAAGAGGACAGGACTTGGCTGTGATGAACATAAAGAGGTTTCTCCACTGGGGCTGCTGCTGGACACCGGCGGCGATCTTGTCGTTCTCTCTAGCTTCCAGCCTGTGCTGTAGTGCCACATCCTAGGGTCTCTCTAATTGCTGTACTGGATCCCCGCAATATTGACTCTGCTTCCCACTCACTGCTGCGGCCAGTACTACCATCTGGAACATGGGAGGCTGCCATGCCCCAAGTCACACCACACTCGTGTGTTGGCTTGAATCCTTCCCAGGTACCCAAGTTGTTTTTTTAGCATTGACTTGTGGGATCAACCATTTTTGTTCAGCCCTAATTTGGACATGAGCCGCCAGGGGGAGAGATCAGCAGCACCTATCCTGACTGCCCCAGCACCCTTGTTTACCATCGGTCTATGAGGCGCAGTGAAATCCGGTCTGCTCCAAACCTCAGTTTGGCCTGATGTGAGTTTACACGACCCTGGCCTACATGACAGTCCAGTTAGGAGGCACCCCGCAAAGAAGCATCTGTGCCAAAATTGAAATCGAGAGGGGTGGCGGAGTGGGGGCAAGGTAGTTTTCAGATGCCCACAGATGGAAGGGGGGAAATCATTCCATTCCCCTTCTCACTGGGAGTTGCTCCCCACTCCGCCCGGCCAAGAATATTAAAGAGCGTGTGTCCCAGTTTTCTCCTTTGTTGTTTTTATTCCTGCCATGTTCAGGTGGCTTCTCGCACATTTCAAAGAGCCAACACATGGTATTTGGTCACAGCTGCTTCTGTACCTTCCTGGTCCAATTACTCTGCAATACAACTTGGTTGTGTGCAGTGTCTGAAAGCTCTTTGCAGGATCTAACACCGTTACAGTGCGAAATGACCATAGTAGAGGAGGAGAGGAATTAAAAGTCATATTACAGCTGGAGCAGAGCAGGTGGGTTATTCTCACCCAGGGTTCTCCAACTCTTTCGGCGCATGCAGTTGCAACCTCCTCTTCCACCACAGGGGGCAGTAGGAGACTGGCACAACCCTGGGATATGGGTGGGAAGAGGAAACGGCCACAGCAGCTAGGGAATGAGTTCAATCGGTGCGGTCTCCGTTAGTACAGCGGCTATGCATGGTGAGTTAAAGCTGCTGGCCCTGTTCCCAAGTGGAACCCCCATGGAGGAAGGGAGCAGTGTTAGGCCGTGCAGCTTACTCCATGGAAGTGAATCTGGCCCCAAGTCACTAATGAGTAATATCATCAGAAACAGCAGCATCCATGGATGGGGCACTGGGCTGGGAGTCAGGAGACCTGGGTTCTATTCCTGGTTCTGCCTGTGACCTTGAGCACAGCACTTCCATTCTTAGCGCCTCAGTTTCCCATCCTGTAACTCTCTTGTCTAGTTAAGCTCTTCAGGACAGAGACTGTGTCTGTACAGCCCCTAGCACAATGGGGACCTGAACACTCAGCCCTCTAGATGCTACTGCAACACAAATCATGAATAATAATAATTGTGGTGCTTCTATACACATGTCTGTATCACTGTAACTATATTGGTTTGAAACGGCTATAGTTAAAGCAGTTCAGCTCCCTAGTGTGGACACAGTTATGCTGGTATAAAAGTGCTGAGACCAGTAGAGTTTATGCCTAGAGGGGAAGGGGAATAAGCTATACCATTAGAAAGCACTTTTACACCAGTATAACTGTGTCCACACAAACAGTTTTTCTGGTATTGTTATTTCAGTTTTTAAAAAAATCATACCCAGAACCAAAATAGATAAATTAGTAAAAGCAAACAAAAATCACACAGAGCAGGGGTAACATTTTCAAAAGTACTCAAGTGACTTAATAACCCAAGTCCCATTTTCAGAAGGGACTTAGGCTAGAGCAGTGGTTCTCAGCCAGGGGTACGCTAAGGTGTTCCAGGGGGTACATCAACTCATCTAGATTTTTGCCTAGCTTTACAACAAGCTACCTAAAAAGGACTAGCAGAATCAGTACAAACTAAAAATTTCCTACAGACAGTGACTTGTTTATACTGCTCTATATGTGCAATATTTATATTCCAATGGATTTATTTTATAATTATAGGGTAAAAATGAAAAAGTCAGCAAGTTTTCAGTAAGAGTGTGCCATGACGCTTTTTGTATTTTTATGTCTGATTAGTACTTTTTAAGTTAAGCGAAACTTGGGGGTTCACAAGACAAATCAGACTCCTGAAAGGGGCACAGTCATCTGGAAAGGTTGCGAGCCCCTGGGCTAGGGCCTGGCCCACACTTAAAACTTAGACGGATCTAGTCGCCCAGGGCTGTGAAACATTGTGCACCCTGTGCAGAGTGGTTAGGTCGACCTAACCTCCACTGTGGACACAGGTAGGTCAACAGAAGAATTCCTTCGTCGACTTAGCTACCACCTCTTGGAGAGATGGAAGATTTACAGCAGTGGAAAAAACCCTTTCCATAGCTATGCTGCTGTAGCAGCTACGGTGTAGACATACCAAGTGACTACACTAGCTTATGTCAGCATAACCCCATCGTGTACATGCAGCCTACAACAGAAGGAGGAGTTTTTCCACCGATGGAGGAACACCACCGCCCCAAATGATGGTAGTGATGCCGACAGAAGTGCTCTTCTCTTGCAATAGCCGCGTCTATTTGGGGTTGTTTTGTCAACAGCTGTGTTGCCAGGCACATGGGGTTTTTTTCCCCACACTCCTGGCCGGTAGAAGTGACAAGTGTACACCAGGCCGGAGGCTAAACTCCATTTCTTTTCAACGAGGCTGCAATCAGAGGCGTGACTGCATTGGGGGGAGGGATAGCTCAGTGGTTTGAGCATTGGCCTGCTAAACCCAGGGTTGTGAGTTCAATCCTTGAGGGGGCCATTTAGGGATCTGGGGAAAAAATTGGGGATTGGTCCTGCTTTGAGCAGGGGGTTGGACTAGATGACCTCCTAAGGTCCCTTCCAACCCTGATATTCTATGATTCTATGATTATGGCTAGACACCCCCGAGCGAGCTTTCCTCCAGCTAGCTCCAATTACAATGGAAGGGAAGCCTCACCAGCACAGACTAGCCGCTCGCAAGCATATCTAGGGTCCCGCGTGGGCTCGTACAGCCCCGTGCTGCTGTGGCTTCATGACTTTTGTTCAAGCACGCTAGATCCAAGTCTATGTGGGCTGCACTCCAACTTCTGGTTGCCGTGTAGACAGACCCTTCGTCTGCTAAGGGCTCGGTCTCTTTTGAAAACAGGACTTTGGCCATGTTTACACTTGGAGCAGGGGGTGTCATTTCCGGCATGAGGCAACCTACGCTAGCTCTGAGCAAGAGAGCGCGCTAAAAATAGAGCAGGGCCGCGGCGGCACAAGCTGCAGGAAAGGCGGAGTATGTACCTAGCGTGTTGGGCAGGCTCGTATTTGGGGCGGCCAGCCCCACCCACCCTTTGTGGCGCTGCGGCTGCACTCTGTATTGGTCATGCTCGCTCGCTCAGAGCTGGCCTGGGTGTGTCTCCTCGAGCTGAGAAGCACAGCTCCAGCTCGGAGGATAGGCTCCTAAGGTACCTAGGCGCTTTTGAACATGTCCCCCCATCTCTAAAAGGCTCTTCCTGCCCCTGGGGTGTGAATAAACCGGATGAAAAGTGGGGGGCGGGGGAGGGGAAGGGATGTCATTGTCCTTTCCCTCTCACCCACAGCAATCGCTCGCCGTGATGCAGCTGTCTGCTTCCCAGTTCCCCTGCGTAGAGTGGGCAGAGGGAGGCGCGTGCGTTGGCCTAGTAGCCGGCAGAGAGCCTGAGCAATGCAGCCTCTCGAGTTCCTCCTTTTCTCCATATTTATTAATATGTTGGTGTCTGCTGCGGTCCTGCCGCTGTCCAACTGGCGACTGCATAACAAAAGTGCGTGTGTGTGACGGGGGGGATGAAAAACAATCGAGGAGCGATTTCTAATCTTCCCTGACTCCCAGTCTGTGGCGCCATAATGGGCTCTTTATTGTGCCGTTAAATTATGTCACGCTCCCAAATAATAATAATCCGAGGGAGATGAGATGCAAGAAAAAAAAAATATATATATATATATAATATATACTGTTATTGTCCTTCAGCTGTTTGCCAGTTCTGCTGGGCACTCGGGTTAGAGAACAGAGGAGAGAAACAAACGAGGATTATGCTGGGAAATACGCTATGATAAAAGATTCTGCTGTGGCTGGATAATTAAAAGCCACAGAACAAATCCACACATTATGCTCTTGTGGGGTCATCTCAGTTCCCCTTTGCATTCAGAGAAACAGATCAGGTGGGATCTCTCCTTGTCTGTGGAGATGTGGAGCTCCAGGCCGGGAGGCCCAACACTTTCCTTAGAGGGGCAATGTAGTTTTACGGGTAAGGACTCACAAGATCAGGGTTCAGTTCCTGGCTCTGTCACAGCCTTCCTGTGTGATCTTGGGCAAGTCTCTGCATGCCTCAGTTCCCCATCTGTAAATGGGGCTAACACCCTAGGCTGTGAGTCTGATAACTAAGGCTACGTTTTACTCATGGGTATTTTTAGTAAAAGCCATGGACAGGTCACAGGCAGTAAACAAAAATTCATGGCCTGTGACTTGTCCATGACTTGTACTATATACCCCTGACTAAACTTGGGTGATCTAGGCAGGGGGTGGCCTGGGTGCTCTGGGGGGTGGCCTGGGACCCCCGCTGCTGCTGGGGAAAGGGGCTGGGGATGGGGGGGGGAACTGCACAGCCTGAGACCCCCACTGCTGCTGGGGAGGGGAGCCAGGCAGTCCAAGACTGCCCCAGCAGCGACTGGTGTGGCTGGCCCAGGGGCTGCCCGAGCTGCAGGGAGTGTGTGTGTGTGTGGGGGGGGGTGTACAGCACCTAGCACAGAGAGTCTGTGGATCAAGGTTGAGGCCCCTATTGTGATAGTAATTATTATGATGATAGCCCTTTCTCTGCCCTCCGCTCCTGAGCAATGCAGTGCCTTTGGCCCAATTCCCCGGCACTGCACCAGAGCGCAGCTGCTGCTGTGACTATACACAGATTAAAGCAGGTCAAAGACCGATGAGGCAATTGATCTCTTGATAGACCGGGGTATGGTGGCTTTCAGACCCCCAAGCACTAGGGGAATGAGCAGAGAATCGAACTTCCCTAGATATGAGAAACGCCAGCCTGGAATGCGAGATCTCAAGCTTCCATTTCATTCAACTCTCCTGCACTAGTAAGATATCTCCTCTGATTCACGGAGGTTTAATCAGCGTGAGATCCACCTGACACCCTATCTGAGCCAGGGCGTTAATCCTTCCTTAATCTGAGCCTTACAATCAATGTGATATTTATGTATGTAGCATACAATGCAGGCTGTCTCATTCAATCTAAATTACACGCGTATTTGGGAACCTTAATTCAAAGCTTTCTACCCCGAGGTCTCGGGCACAGAGCCGTGCGCTGCTCCTGTCTTTAGAAACAAGTCCAGCACGTATGTTTCCCATCTCTCCATTCAGCTCCAGGCAGGCAACTGAATTTTGGTCTCTCTCTCCATTCACTCCTTCCTCTGTTTCTGGGACTGTTCCTTTAAGTGGGCAAGAAGAGTTTAACCCTGGGGTGAGGCTGGACAGATGGAGATGTGGATGTAGCAACCTGTGGCAGCTTTCTAGAGCGGGCGCTGCTAAGAGTTGTTTGCAATAGAAATATAATGGGCCTAATTCTCCTCGCACGTTACTTTTACACTAGTGAAACTCCACTGACTCGAATGGCGTTTTCCCTGATTTACACTGGAGTAACTGAGATGGGAATCAGGTTCGATACTACGACAACAGCTTCAATGTACAGCAGCGCCTAACAGGACTTCTGGTACTTTCTGAACTCTGGGGATCCCTGCAGCATTTCTGATCTTCAACTGGTTCTCCCAGTGCCTTATTCCCAGCAGCAGAGGACACTTCCCCTCTTGCTGCACTGCGGGCATCTGAAATAATAACTTCTCTGCCTCTCTGTGTTACCTTTGGTGCAAGGATTATAAAGTCTGCAACAATTCTGGGAAGTTGGTAAACATTGCATTGAACAGGCTAGTTTCCACTGCCCTCTGCTGGAGGAGTTCAGAACTGTGTGTCATATGCCCTTTACTATTGCTAGCTGATGGGGATTCTCCGTTAGCTTAAGGAGTAGATGCCTGAGCTTTTGAAGCAGGACAGCCTGCGTCCTCGCCTGCTCTCACTGTGAAGTACTGAGTGGCCGGGATGGGATGAAGTTGCTGATGGGCTGCGTTTTACGGTGCGAAGCAGAAGCAGGCTTATTTGGGGTGGTACTGGAATGGAACCTTAGAAGTGATGGAGTTAAAGGAGCACTGGGGGAATTCACACTTATTGTGAGCTCAGCCTCTCCCAACAGGAGTCAATGGCTGGGGATGGTCTAGGCACACTGCTATGTGCTACGGGCAGCTCCCTGCTACTGTACAACGGACCTTTTCGGTGCTGTATGGAATGGTGCAGGAACATTGGTTCTGGTGGAGCTCACAGCTATTGTAGTTCCAGTCACTTTCAGCAGGGGGTGCTGTATGGAATGGCAGGGAGCACTAGCTAAGGGCTAGCTCCCAGTTATTGCAATCCGGGTGTCTCTCAGCAGGGCATGCTGCGTGGCAGCACTGGCTATGGGGGAGCTCCCAGCTCTCCTGTAGCCAAAGGGGGCAGGTGATAACAGACCATAGGTAAGCATAAAAAAGTCATCAACCTTAACAGAGAGCTAGACATTGAGGAGCGGGATATGGACAATTACAATTGGGTCATAGGAGCAAAAAGAGGGAAAATCAGTGAGAGGATCTGCTCAAAAGTCTATTCACAAATGCAAGAAGTATGGGGAACAAACGGGAAGAATTGGAAGCGTTGGTACATAAGCTAAATTATGACTTAACTGGCATCACAGAACGTTGGTGGGATAAATCTTATGACTGGAATATTGGTATAGAGGGGTATAACTTGTTCAGGAAGGACAGGCAGGGAAAAAAAGGAGGATGCATTATACAGCAAGAATATATATGCTTGTTCTGAGGTCCAGCAGCAAGTGAGAGGCAGAGCAGCTGAAAGTCTCTGGATAAAGATAAAATTGAGGTGATATCATGGTAGAGGTCTACTATAGACTGTCAAATCAGGAGGAGGAGGTGGAAGGGGCATTTCTAGAACGCATAACAGAAATGTCCAAGACACAAGACCTGATAGTAATGGGGGACTTCAACTGAGTAACTAGGGTAACTAAACCAGGGTAACTAGTAAACTAGGGTAATTAGGGTAAGGTAACTAGTAAACTAGGGTAACTAGGGTAAGGTCACACCAATGGGGGTGGAGTGGTGTACTTTTCAAAATGGGGTCTCCTGTCCAATGCTGGACCAAAGCACATCCGGTTTTGTCTCCATATCAGATAGGGGACAAACCACCCAAAAAGAGGACTGTCTAGTTTATAACCGGACCAACGGTCTGCCTAACTTTAACTACTCTGATTTTTGCTGGAAAAGTCATATGGCAAAATACAAAATGCCCAATGTGTTCTTGGAAGGAATGGGGGCTAACTTCTTATTTGAGAAAGTGGAGGAGGTGACCTGGGGAACACACATTTTAGACTTCGTTCTGACCAAGAGGGAGGAATTGATAGCGTATCTGAAGTGGGTGAAAGTGACAGTCAAATGACAGATCTCATGATTCTACAAAAAGGAGGGAGTGAAAGCAGGAGAATAAGGACAATGTCCTTCAAAGAAGCAGACTTTAACAAACTCAAAGAACTGGTAGGTAACGTCCCATAGGGAGAAAATCTAAGGAAGAGGTAAAGGAGTTCAGAAGAGCTGGCAGTTTCTCAAGGAGACAGTATTATAGGCACAACAGCAGACTATCTTGATGCAAAGGAAAGATAGGAAGAATAATGAAAGGCCAATATGGCTCTATCGGGAGCTCTTAAATCCCCTGAAAATCCAAAAGGAATCCTACAAAAAGTGGACACCTGGGCAAATTGCCAAGGAGGAGTACAAAAGAATAGCAGAAGCCTGTAGGGACAACATGAGAAAGGCACAAAATGAGTTACACCTAGCAAGAAACATAAAAGGCAATTAAAAACAGGTTTTTTAAAATACATTGGGTGCAAGAGAGAAAGATGAAGGAAAGTGGAGGCCCTTCACTCAGCAGGGAAGGAAGCTAATGACTGATGACATCAAGAAAGCTAAGATGTTTAGTACCTATTTTGCTTCAGTTTTCACTTCAAAGGTTAATGATGACCAGATACTCAACACAATTCATATTAACAACAACGGGGACCACGGGGAAGGAATGAAACCACAATAGGGAAAGAACAAGTTAAATAATATTTAGAGAAATTAGATTTATTCAAATCGAGAGGGCCTGACGAAATTCATCCTAGGGTACTTCAGGAACTAGCTGAAGCAATCTCAGAATGGTCAGTGATTATCTTCGGCAACTCCTGGAGGACGGGTGACGGCTCAGAGGACTCGAGAAGGGCAAGTATCCATTTTTTAAAAGGGGAACAGAGAGGACCCAGGGAATTATAGACCAGTCAGTCTAACTTCAATGCCTGAAAAGATCCTGGAACAAATGATTGAACAATCAGTGTGTAAGCACCTAGAGGAGAATAGAATGATAAGGAATGGCCAACATGGAGTTGTCAAGAACAAATCCTGCCAAACCAATCTAATTTCCTTCTCTGACAGGGTTATTGGCCTAGTGGATGGGGAAAACAGTACACGTGATATACCTTGATTTTAGTAAGGTTTCTGACATCATGCTACATGATATTCTCATAAGCAAACTAGGGAAATGTGGTCTAGGTGGGTGCAAAGCTGGTTGAAAGGCCGTACTCAAAAAGTAGTAATCAATGGTTGGCTGTCAAACTGGGAGGATGTATCTAGTGGGGTCCTGCAAAGGTCAGTCCTGAGTCCTGTACTATTCAATATGTTCATTAATGACTTGGATAATGTAGTGAAGAGATTTGCAGAGGACATCGAGCCAGAAGAAGTTGCAAGCGCACACAGCAGGACAGGATCAGAATTCAAAGTGATCTTGACAAAATTGGAGAATTGTCCTGAAATCAACATGATGAAATTCAATAAAGACAAGTACAAAGTGCTACACGTAGGAAGGAAAAATCAAATGCAAAACTACAAACTGGGGAATAACTGGTTAGGTGGTAGTACTGCTGAAAAGGATCTGGGGGTTATAATGGATCACAAATTGAATATGAGTCAATAATATGCAGGTGCGAAAAAAGACTATTATTCTGGGGTGTATTAACAGGAGTGTTGGACGTAAAATAGGGGAAGTCATTGTTCTGCTCAGGTAGGCACTGGTGAAGCCTCAGCTGGAGTACTGGGTCCAATTCAGGGTGCCGCACTTCAAGAAAGATGTGGACAAATTGGAGAGCATCCAGAGGAGAGCAACAGAAATGATAAAAATATTTAGAAAGCCTGAGCAATGAGGAAAGGTTAAAAAAACCCATCAAAACTGGGCATAGAATCATAGAATATCAGAGTTGGAAGGGACCTCAGGAGGTCATCTAGTCCAACCCCCTGCTCAAAGCAGAACCAATCCCCAATTTTTGCCCCAGATCCCTAAATGGCCCCCTTAAGGATTGAAGTCACAACCCTGGGTTTAGCAGGCCAACGCTCAAACCACTGAGCTATCAAGAATATGTTTATTCTTGAAAAAAGAAGACGAAGGGGAACTTGATAGTCTTAAAATGTGTGAAGGACTGTTATGAGGAGGACTGTGATCAATTGTTCTCCATGCCCACTGAATGTAGGGCAAGAAGTAAAGGGCTTCATCTGCAGCAATGGAGATTTGGGTTGGATATTAGGAAAAACTTTCCAACTGCAAAGGTAATTCAGCTCTGCCATAGGCTTCCAAGGGGGGTTGTGGAATCCCCTTTACTGGAGGTTTTTAAAAACAGGTTAGACAAACCCCTTTCAGGGATGTTTGAAATTAACTTGGTCCTGCTTCAGTGCAGGGGGCTGGACTCGATGACTTCCTGAAGTCCCTTCCAGCCCGACATTTCTATGCTTCGATGACTCTGCAGCCCCAGTCTCTCTCAGCAGGGGGTGCTATAAGGAATGGCATAGAATGGCATACTCCTCATCTGGAGTACTGTGTCCAGTTTTGGGCCCCACACTACAAGAAGGATGTGGATAAATTGGAAAGAGTCCAGCGGAGGGCAACAAAAATGATTAGGGGGCTGGAGCACATGACTTATGAGGAGAGGCTGAGGGAACTGGGATTGTTTAGCCTGCAGAAGAGAAGAATGAGGGGGGATTTGATAGCTGCTTTCAACTACCTGAAAGGGGGTTCCAAAGAGGATGGATCTAGACTGGTCTCAGTGGTAGAAGGTGACAGAACAAGGAGTAATGGTTTCAAGATGCAGAGGGGGAGGTCTAGGTTGGATATTAGGAAAAACTTTTTCACTAGGAGGGTGGTGAAGCACTGGAATGGGTTACCTAGGGAGATGGTGGAATCTCCTTCCTTAGAGGTTTTTAAGGTCAGGCTTGACAAAGCCCTGGCTGGGATGATTTAGTTGGGATTGGTCCTGCTTTGAGCAGGGGGTTGGACTAGATGACCTCCTGAGGTCCCTTCCAACCCTGAGATTCTATGATTCTATGAGAAGCACTGGCTAACGTCGCATTTCCGGCTACTGTCCTCCCAGCCTCTTTCAGCAGAGGGTGCTGTGCGGCAACATTGTCTACAAGCAAGCTTCCACTTACTGTATTGCCAGCCTCTGTTTATCTGACGCTCCAGGCTGTTGTGTAGATAATTGCAGCACTCATGCTGACGATTGTCTTTCTATACCGAGTGTCATTTCGGAGATTTGATGTCCCACATCAGGGAAATGTGTTTCCTTCCCCCCGCCTTTTCATTCTCCAGCCTTCTGGTGTCAGGCGGGTGATGTGCTGAAAGGCAGAGCTGAGCGGGGGGGGGGGGGGGGGGGGCAGGGGAGGAGGGGGAGCCCAGCCTCCGGAAGATAATTGACTTTGGAAGCGCTTCGTATGAGATCTGGGAAGACAACGAGTGAAAATATGTTATTTTACAACCTTGATACTCCTGACCTCATTGGAAATAAATATATACATAACAGCACAGAGAAATCTGGTGTCACATTTAATGGAGAGAAAGGGACGGGAATGTGAGGTTGCAGCAGCCTCTGGTGGCTACACATGAAGCCATCTCTCTGGAAGAGATGGCTTGGAAAGCAGGCATTGGGGTGGGGAGGGAAGGGGAGTTTGCAATGCAGGGGTAATGCAAAAGCAGAGAGAGAGCAACCCCAGCTCTTCCTGGCTTGGGTAACCCCTCTCATCATCCTTAACTCATGTAGGGAGAGTGCCTGCTTCTGTCCAGTCTGTGGATATGCAGGTGTGTGTGAGATTCTCTCCCACATGCAGTGTGTGTGTGTGTAGGGAGGGGGGGTCTGTGCTCACGCCTGTGACATAGGCTTCCAGTCCCGTGGGTGTGCATGGATCTCTACATATATAGGAGAATTCAGTGCTACCTGCTCTCGACTGTATCCCAAGTGTGGAGATATTTGGTGTGTTCCTTAAAGCCCCAGCTTCTGGAGTCCTGGGATTATGTGAGACTCTCTGTTGTCTCTCTCCCTCTCCCGTGTGAACAGCCTTGCAAACAACAGCAGGGTGTAAACTGATAGAAACCAGTTGCCATGGCTGAAAGGAACGAGCCCCTAGGGAGGAAATCCTGGCCCCATTGAAATCCATGCAAGTTTTGCCACTGATTTAAACGGATTCGCCCTAGATGATTGTTCCTTTCACCCTTCATCTCCGCTGGAGTGGAGATCTGAAGGTTGGCCCTGCCCTGCTCCTGATCAAACACAGGGTTTATGTGGAACGAGTCGGTGACCGTTGGGGCACGTCCCAAAGAATCATCTCGTGGGGCCTCCCCAAGGGCCTGGCAGGGCAATCAGGGTGAGTGACGATCGGTGCTGTTCAGATTGGGAGGGCAAGGAAAAAAGCAGATTGACCCAGGTCCAGCCTCGGGGGCCCTGAGGCTGACTGTGCATCTAGGAGAAGTGAAAGAGCTCCCTTTGGCCTCCCGATCTCTGCTGGATGGCACCCGATTCCATCCTTGGTGGGGCCCCTTCCACTCTAAACCCCTGCGTTTCCACGTCTGCTCCGCCCCTGTGTCAGGAGCGAGGTGGGAACCTGACTGAACCAGGGACCTCCAGAGATGAAGGCATAAGCTGCTATAGCTTGAGCTAATACTCCGCAGCTGGGCCTGTAGCAGGCTCATATCCTCTGTGGACTGGGCACAGAGGGAGACCTGAAACGCTCGCTCACCAGTGGGGTACAGTCACACCAGGGGCCCCAGACACTGCAGGTATACCCCAGACCCAAAAAGGGAAGGTTGTTTGTCACCCTCTCGTGGCTGAGCCCCATAACAAGCTTGTGACCCCGCCACTGGGTATGTGATCCATTGGCCCAAGCAGTCTCCTGCTTTCACAGCAGAGAGTCGGTGGTTCAAATCCTGCTGCTGGCTTGGTATGGAGATACAGAGCCGGTCTGTCCACTACCCGGACTGGAGACTCGCTCCCAGCTGCTTTGTGGACGTACTCAGAGCGACCTGTCTCTCTCCAAACTGAATGGCAGCTCAACCCTGGGGATCTCAGTCCATCTCACTCCGTGGAGAGCCTGTTGGTGGGACACAGATAGAGGGATGCCAGACCCGCTGGGCTATCACCCGGTGCAGAGCAGGAAGCACCCGGCATCCACATGGTCGCCCTGTGGCACTGCCGCTGCACGGGGCCATTTAAACACCTGACAGATGGGCCCTGCCTTTCCCTGAATGCTAAATAGGGGTCGCGTAGAGCAGAGGAGCTGTGTGAATGTACAGAACCGGACAGCTGCGGATGGCAGTGCCTTCCTGGCATCAACGTGGGCCGGCAAAGCCCTCCTGGCGTGATGGCATCACACAGAGCCCCTGTTCGGCAAAGCTGCCTTGCCTTCCTAGCCCTGACTCTCCTTTCGCTTTCTGTCCCTCGCCCAGGGATGCGGCGCCCAAAGGATGAGGGCACCTTGTCTGGTGCCGCCATTCAGCCAAGGCGCCGCTATTTACCATCTGTGCCAGGGTAGTTAAAGGTGTGAATGAGTGCTTGTCCTGCAGCGCTACTTAAAGGTAATGGAGTTTACTTGGCTGGGTAAATTACCAGCTCACTTTAAAAGGCCCTTCTCCCTTCATTGCTATGCAGATGTATGCTAATCTGCCGGTTTCCAAACACAACTTGATGACCTTCTAATGTTTATTTATTTATTTACTTGACAGAGCGGTTTCTGCAGGAAGTGTAATTGAATTAGCGTCTCTGTTTCACAGGCTTTCCTGACAGTCAGCTGAGGCGGGGAGGAGGGAGCGGGGGAGCCTGCATGGTCCGGGGAGGTTCAGAGCCCCCTCCATATGAGAATGAGCTCCCAGTGTCATCTACTTACATAGGTAGCCAAGAAGAGAGAAGTCACTCTCTGTTGGTGGAGCATAATGTAGGGTTAAATGCTGGGCTGCAAAAGCTTATGGGACTCAGTCCCTCCCTATGGCCAGACCTGGAATGGTGCATTCAGTTCTGGGCCCCGCTTGGCCGAAAGATACAGCCAAGCGGGAGGAAATTCCCAGAAGAGCCCAAGGAAGGATCAGGGAGGTGGGTGGATTGTGTAGTGAGGTAGGATGGGGAAACCACAGAGCAATGGGTGTTAATGCCAAGAAGGGAGGGGGAATATTTAGGGCAGCATGTGGGAGTGGCACTAGGAGAAATGAGGTGCGGTAAGAAAAGGAAGTTGGAGATGAGGGCCGAGGTGTATTGTCTGTGGCTTAGTCACCGTGGTGAAAGGCCCATTTTTAGAACTAGACTGAACAGAGCACTAGGGAACGTATCACCTCCCCTGCTTAGCCCAGAAAAGCTGGTGGTGTTATTAATGATCGGTTATTACGGATTTGTATTGCGGTAATGCATTGGAGTCCCCATTACGGGCCAGAACCCCATTGTGCTAGGCGCTGTACAAACACAGAACAAAAAAACAGTCCCTCCTCCAAAGAGTTCACAATCTAAATACCAGACAAGAGGCAACAGATGGATACAGACTGGTTGATGGGGAGCCCACAAAAACAGTGAGACTTTGAAGCCGGCGCTAAAAGAATGAGCTTCTGCCGCTGGCCTAGAGAACTGTCCCCTCGCTGGCAGCTGGTAGCAAACTCATTGTTAACCTCCTGTGTGGACCAGTTGTTCTGACTGTAGGGAATAATCCTGCACTGACCTCAGGGAGATAGGTGAATGCCCTAATGGGTCTTCTCCTCTTTGGGAGTGTGTGAGTCGGTAATGAACCTCAGCCCAGGGGTTCTCTAGGGTGGAGAGTCGTTACTAACTATCGTGCAGCAGTAGAATGGATTTTGACTGAGGACGCAAGGGCTTAACCTTCCTCGGAGTGTCATCTGGGACCTGGAATGTCTGTGCGGAGCAGGGTTTTAAGGTCTCATACACGCCGTCTTGCTTAAAGATCTGATGAACACACCGCAAACAAAGCTGCCAGTTGCCCCTAGGAGAGTCAAAGCCACACGCTCCTTCCCCTAACACTGCTACATCCCAACAGCAGCCGCCACCTACATCCCTGGGCAGAGCAACGGCCCCCTCCCTTTGTGTGTCACCCTGATCGTGCAGCCTGCCTTAACTTCACAGCAGGAGGGGCCAATGCCCTGGGGAACCCAAGCACGGCAGCTCCAGCTGCTCCCGTTTACATTGAACTGTTTACATGTGCGCGTTGAAAAGACACCCCGGAGATTTCCCGGCTCATCCGCAAGTGGGGCCTGAGAGGCAGAGAGGAAACCCGTGAAAGACATTGGCCATGGAACCGCCTCCGCAAACCCTCTGCTTCGCCCTCCCTGTGTGATAGGGGATACGTCTGCACAGCAGCTGGGCGGCCTGTGCTAGCTCCACTCAAGCTAACACATCCACAGGCCCGCACAACCCTACCTGGGTACGTATTGGGGTGGGTAGCCTGAGCAGCCATCTGTACCACCCTGGCCACACGGCTCTTTTTAGACCCTAGTTCTTGTGTTGTTTACTCCTTCTCATAACGCACAAACTAGGGGTCACCAAATGAAATGAATAGGTAGCAGGTTTAAAACAAACAAAAATAAGTATTTCTTCACGCAGCACATAGTCAACCTGTGGAACTCCTTGCCAGAGGATATTGTGAAGGCCAAGACTTTAACAGAAAATAGAAAGAACTAATAGAAAAGAACTAAATTCATGGAGGATAGGTCCATCAATGGCTATTAGCCAGGATGGGCAGGGATGATGTCCCTAGCCTCTGTTTGCCAGAAGCTGGGAATGGATCACTTGATGATTACTTGTTCTGTTCATTCCCTCGGAAGCATCTGGCATTGGCCACTGTCGGAAGACAGGATACTGGGCTAGATGGACCTTTGGTCTGACCCAGTATGGTTGTTCTTGTGTTCTTAACTCGAGCAGAGCTAGTGCATATCTGGCTACCCACCCTGGGCAGCATGCTCCCAGCTGCCGTGGAGACAATAAGAGACTTTCACCATGTTCCTTGCTCTCCGCCCTGACATTTTGGCAGACTGGGATGGAGGACAGAGCCGGGGGCACTTGTATGTAGTAACAACAACGGGTTGATTATTAGTAATTATACCTATTTCTTATATAACACTTTTCACCAGGAGATCTCAAAGCACTTCACATTTTTGAATGTATTTACCCTCACAACACCCTTGTGAGACAGGGCAGTGCCGTTATCCCCATTGTACAGGTGTGAACTGAGGCACCGAGAGCCTAAGTGACTTGCCCAAGGTCACACAGCAAGTGTGTGGCAAAGTAGGGAATTGAACCCGGGTCTCCCTAATCCTGGCTAACTACTAGACCATCCTTCCTCCTTATGGTAGCACTCGTGGCCATGAAGTCCAGTTCCGAATGACTCTTCAGAACCAATGCTGTCCATCTGGATCCAGAATCAGGTGATTTAAAAACTTCCCAAGACCCAGAATTTGGGCTCATCTTACTCTAAAGCTGGGCCCATTTGGATCTTGGTTTAAAATGTGCATGTCCTGAGCTCCCGCAAAGCTGCAAGGTATTCAGGGGCAGGGTTCTCATTTTACCCTCTCCTGGTGTTTTGGGCTACTTCTCTGACCCTCCGTATTTTCCCATTGCTCAGTAAACGCCAAAGGCCACTTGCTACCCGAATGTCAGATGGAGGGATAGCACGATGAAAGGGGGTCATCTCCCCCACCTTACCCCGGGGTCCTGGTACGGAATCCAAGCTCTTTGGCTGCCTTCGCTCCCACCACGCTAGGCAGACACAGGGAGGCTGCCAGCGAAAAGGGAGTTCAAACTTTTATTGGCATATTCATGTCCTCTGATTGACTGATAAACTGGCTCCTCGTTATGGTTTTGTGTTTTACTCGTCTTTTTAATTAGCCTAAGGGCCTCATTAGCAGTAGCGGCAATGGCTGTGTGATCAGCCTTGCCTGGCACGGAACCCACATAACGCCGCCGTTCCAAGGGGTTACCTGATAAAGGAACAGAACCGCTCCCACAAGGGCTGCCTGGCTAATAGCCTCTGATGGACTCGGACGTCCCAAGGGCCCTGGAGAACCAGGTACTGGCTAAACGGCAGGTTCCCAGCCTGCAAAGCGGGGGCCGTGATGGTAAATGGGCTCGTCAAAGGACTGGCTTCCTCATTAGCGGGAATTCATCTTGGCGGTACAAAGCCGCGGGGACATCTGCGCCGAGGAGTTCTTGGAGTGGGAGGGGAAGGTCGTGCCATGACATTTGAAAATAATATTGTTAACAGGGTTTCCTGGCCTGTGTTTTTCTCATTCATCATTTTAATAAGGATACTTAGCCTTTCCCACTCACCAGCTTATCGAAGGCTCTCCACGTTTGTTCAGCTTGTTAGAGGGGAGGGGGATGATCTGAGCGCAGACCTGGGAGCTAGGACTCCTGAGTTGTATTCTCTGCCCTGCCATTGCCTCCCTCAGGCAAGTTGCATCATGTCTCAATCTCCTTTGTTCTACCTGGGTGGTGTGAAGCTCACTCTATTTAGGGCCTGGTTTTAGAGATACTGACCTTCTCCCCCTCCAGCCGGCACCCGAGGAAGCTCTGTCTGAGTTGAGCTGAGAATTGGGCCCTTCACCTGGGCCAATGACTTTCCCAAAGAAAAGCATCCTCAGACAGCATTAACGGTCTAGAAAGCGGGTGATCTGTGAGGGAAGATGGGAAAAAATGTGTTTGTTTAGTCTAGAGAAGAGAAGACTGAGAGGGGACATGATCACCGTTTTCAAGTACATACATGGTTGTTACAAGGAGGAGGGAGAAAAATTGTTCTCTTTAACCTCCGAGGATAGGACAAGCAAGCAATGGGCTTAAATTGCAGCAAGGGTGGTTTAGGTTGGACCTTAGGAAAAGCTTCCTAACTGTCAGGGTAGCTAAGCACTGGAATAAATTGCCTAGGGAGGTGGTGGAATCTCTGTCATCGGAAATGTTTAAGAGCAGGTTGGACAAACACCTGTCAGGGATGGTCTAGATAATACTTAGTCCTGCCTTGAGTGCAGGGGACTGGACTAGAAGACCTCTCGAGCAATGTTCCCTCTAATTTTTGACAGGCTGTGTGCGCAAAAATTTTCTTCTGTGCAAATTTTTGACAGGCTGTGTGTGCAAAAAATTTCTTCTATGCAAATTGTTGTGCTTCTGTGCAAGTTTTTGTGCATGCAGTGTTTCGCCACGTGCGCGGTGTTTAGGATCTGTGTGCACGCGCACAGCTTAGAGGGAACAGTGCTCTCGAGGTCCCTTCCAGTCCTGTGATTTTGACACATATAGAAGCCATGTGACTGTTTGCACTGGCAGACAGCTGGTGCCCTCTTGTTCTGTCCCATAAGGCGGCCAATTAGCAAGAAATTTATATTGTGATTATCAAATATTATTTTTTGTATCTTAATCTGTAATGAGTTTATTATTTGCTTTTAATCATTGATGATGGCCACTAGATGTCACTGTTCTTTCTTTAATCCCACATGCAACCAGATGGGTGCATTGAGACCACACACAAGGGTTTGGAAGAGTAGCTCGGAGAGCCCTGCACAGTCACTCCGCTTCATTTCTCAATCCCTGTTCTCGTTTACATGGGGTTGGAAGGGCCCAGGACTCTTCACCACCCCTTTTGCTGTGTGGCCTGGGTTTGTAGGGCTCCAAACTTCCCTTGACAGACTCTTTGCATTGAGGTCCGGCGCGCCTACTAGGCGACCCTAGGCAGTTGCCCAGGGCGCCGGGAGCCGGCTGGCCGCGGCTGCCTCCCACCCTCCCAGATCCGCGGGGAGCTGATCTGCCGGCCTGCAGGGGGGTGGGGAGCCGCCGCAGGGGGTGCGGACTGGCTGCCACGGGAGGAGGGACAGTGTTAGGTGGGGGGGCGTGCAGGGCTGGTGCAAGGAAGTTTCGCCTAGGGCGCGAAACTTCCTTGCACCGGCCCTGTTTGCATTGTATTCTCAGTCTTCCCCATCCATTCTTACTGTCCTCTCCCTCCCATGCTTTCTTTGATAGTCCTTCTTGTCTCCTTCTGATCACCCGTCCAGCCCCTCTCAAACCTGCACGCTTCTCTTTATCTGTCCCTGAGGGTCCCAACTTCATTTCCTCCCTAATTTTTTTCCATGCGCACAATATATTTACAAATGTGGGGGAGTAGAAGATGACATGTCCCATCCATGCAATGCGTTACGAGGGTGGTGGGGAGTCTTTGGATAGGAGCAAAGTTGGAGGAGGAATAATGGATCAGCTGTGAAACACTCAGGAGTCTCCAAAAGCCTAATTTGACTACTAGGTAGTGTTGCCTACTGTATTGAGCACTGGCGTGGCACTCAGGAAACCGGGGTTCTAGAACCAGCTTGGCTACTGATCTCTGCGGGACCTTGGGCAAGTCACGTAACCTTTCAATGCCTCCGTTTCCCTATCTGTAAAATGGGATATTGAGGCTCACCTCCTTTGTTAAGCCCTTTGAGATCTACTAATGATGTATTATTATTACTCACTGGGACCAGATCTGATTTCCATTCCCACAGCAGCATCTCATGCTCTCTTGTGGGGAGGGGGAGTTGGGATAATGCCCGTGAGCTCGTTTGGCGAGACGAACCACCGCCTCACACCTCGGCTGGATCCCAGAGCAGCCCACCACTTGCGGGCCATTTGGATAGCTCCTTTTCCTACCTCTCCTCAGGGCTTTTCCTTTCTCAAGCTACCTCTGCATATCCAGGACGGCAAGTCTCTGAAAAAGATGCTCTGGTTTAACCACGAGTGATTAGGCTCACAGTAGGAACCAGTGAGAGAAAGTTGGTGGTCTGCCTAGATGTCATAATGGTCCCTCCTGGCTTTGGAATCTCTGATTCCAGATGTCAGCACCAGGAGAAAGTTTGTCCTTGTGGCTCTGGTTAATGACCTCTGTGGGCAGTTTTGTTCCTGCCTGTATGGAAGAGGGAGGGATGCCACCCTCATGGGCATCATTCTCTTTCCCTAGAACTCTGTAGGACATGCAGGGCTTGTCTACATGGTGAGTTCCCCAGGGTGAGCATCCAGGATGTGAATCTACAAGCCACCAGCTTGCTCGGCACTAGCCAGCCGCTTGGACTCTGCTCTGACCTGCTGCTGTTGGAAACGGGAGTGCATCCAAACGCACCACAGATCTTTTAGCGGGTGGTAGCCACCCAACAAGTCAGCACACTGGAGATTCACACCCTGGCTTGCCATGCGGTAACTCACAATGTAGACTCATGTTCGCCCTGTGGGAATTTGGGGGCAAGGCTGCTAGGAGCTATTTCTGCAGTTAGCTCCCGGTTCTGCGGATTGGGGAGACCCCTTCTGCCTGGCTCCCTTGATCCATGGGCTCAGGATGCCTCGTCTGCTCTGAAATCCGGGCTTCCAAGTCCTCTTCCCCTAGGAGGGGGAGGCTTTATAGGAAACTCCAGTATCTTTGCCCCATTGGATCCCCTACACACACACGCTTGGGATTCTGCTCCATCCGCTCCACTCCCAAAGGCCAACCAGGGGAGGTGCTCCCAGCCTGCATGTCTGAGTGCACTGCCCCAGCAGGCTCCCAAACCCAGAGGGGCTGGTAGTGAGTCAGGGAGGCGAGAGGCCATGCAATGCAGCACATGGCCACGAGATGGCTGAGTTGGCTACAGATGAGTGGGAACCTGCTCACTGTCAAGTGGTAACCCAGGGCTTCGAAGGTGTATGTTCCCCAGCTGGGCTGGGCTGTGACTCTGGGGACCCAATTGCAAAGCACGTCAGTAACAGAGGGTCCCCTTCGCAGTGGAGAGCCAGATGCCGTGAATAAACCCATGGAGGCTCTTGTAAGCACCCACGCTGTGGCAATGGCTGCGTTCAGGTGGTCTGGCGTGCCTGCAGCATGAGTTCCCATGCCAAGGAGCTGGGCATGTGCAGCGCCTTCAAGGGAGCCAGAGAAACAGCAGATCCTTTTCAGTGACAGGGGAAAGACCGGAGCCCCGGTGGGGATACGCGTGCTGATGACGGGCAGTTGTTCCACTGCAGCTATGGAAATACCACGTTCAGTATCCACAGAGGCGCTTATTCACCTCTGCAGAGCAGGATAGGGGACAGTAGCGCCTCTGTCCCACGGAGGGCATGGCGTGATGTCTCCCCTGTTCCCCAGAGACCAAGTGGTTTATCTTGCCTAGGGCCATACCGATATGTGCTCTGATCCCGCCACATCTTACAAGCTAAGCAGGCTCAGGCTGGGTTGTGTCCAAGGGCCGCTGTGGTGGTGCTGGGGATTCACTAGATGGTGCTGTTCCTTTTATGTCAGGGACAAACAAATGTCTGAGCAGGGTGCCAGAGGCCAGCTGTTCTGCAGGGTCCTGTCTTTCTGAGGAGATGTCCTGAATGCTTGCAGCCATGTAAGGTCTCATGGTGCTTTGTGCTAGAATTAAGGGGCTTACCCTCAGTGGCTTGGCTTAAATTTTGACTCAGGTAATTGCATGGTGCCTCTCGCAGTTCTAGTTGGATATTGGATTGTTCTTTAGTGATGTATAGTGTTGCTGTGAGCTGTTAAGCAGCACCCACACTCTGCCCCAGAGGCAGCTGCATTCCAGTGGTGACTGCGGAAATAGTTGCCTGTATGTTATATATCAGTTAAAATGCTTTCAAATTTGAGGTATTACATGTTGCTCCATGAATATAGAGAACATGTGATATGAGACAGTAGATAGCAAATGATGTTTCTGTACTTCGATCTGTTGAGGGTAGATGTATAAATATCAGACAGGAGAAATCCAGCAATTCCCTAAGGATAACCTCTTGCTCTTGGTAATACTTCACACTTACATGGTATTTCACGTTTTAAAAGATGTTTACAAGCATTCACCACTTACGCTTCCCAGGACCCCAGTGAGGTATGTAGCTAGATTCATTTTTACATCCTCAATCAAAATTAATTCCCCCATTTTACAGATGGGGAAACTGAGGCACAGAGCAGGGCGGTGACTTGTCCAAGGTCACACAGTGAGTCTGTGGCAGAGCTGGAGATGGACCCCGGGAGTCCTGACTCCCAGGTTTGGGTGTTAAACACAAGACCATCCCTCCCATATTTTTTAATGTGACTGAATCAATCCGGTTTTGGGATTCCTCACTTCCATTCAATGTATGCATGAAAAGGCCTAGGTAGAAATGGCGGATGAGGTAATATCTTTTATTAGACCTCACCCACCTTATCTCTCTAATATCCTGGGACCAACACTGCATAGTTAGACATGCATCAGAACCCAAATCACATCTGAATGCTCCCAACTTCGGCTCTATGGGACTCAGTTCCGGACCATGTCTGGTTCCAGTTCTGCAAGAGAAACTCCAGCTCCATAATGTTTTAGAAATCTGAAACCCCCTGCAAGTTTATTCTCTCCCCTGCCCCGCCCCCTTCCAAATGTCCATTGGCAAAGTACATCTTCCCTCCAGGCTCCCTACCTGGGATGTGAAATACCTGCGGTGCAAAGGGTTGGGCACTAGATGGCAAAAGAGAGCTACGGCAGAGCCACTTGCAGCTCCCCAGCCTGGCACTCTCCCCTGTCATTCGGCTTTGAAGACTTAGAACAAAAGAGATAAGTTGGAGGAACACAATTTATACAAGCGCAGTTGCAGCGTGAAGCACTAACTCTTCCTCTAACCTTCAGTGTCCTCAATCCGGGAGACAGCGCGCACGCTGGCAGCAGAGTTATGGGTTTATCTTGGGCCTCTCCCTCCGCGTCCAAGTTCCGTCTCTCCGTTGGACGCTTTCGCACCGGCGCTCTGGAGACAAGGTGGTGCTGTCGGACAGCCTCCGAGCCCCAGCCTTGACCCAGCCAAGGCCTAAGGGGAGCGGATGGCGGTTGGGTTCCGCAGCCTGATGTTTAAAGCACCGTTGGTACAGCGCACGGTGCCGGGCATTGGGTTAGGCTTGCCCGGCTTTAACCTGCACACAACAGGGGTCTGGCAGGAAGGGTGCAGCGCCAGTCGGAATGGACCGGGCACCACAGGCAGCTGCTGGTTCGAAGGCCTCTCTGGCCAGAGTTTGGGAGCAGTGCAGAAGGAGGGAGCGGCCAAGACCCGCCTTGCCAGCTGGAGGACTCAATGAGGGAGCCTTTGGGAGAGGCTTAGCCTGCTCCCATTAAACAACGGGAGGGTTGCTGTTGATTTCCCACTGTGCCAGCTTCGCTCCAGGCCCAAACTCCCTTTTCAGGACTTCTCTCTTTGTTTTTATCTTCCTTCCCCCATGGCTCTCCTTCCTTCTGCCCTTTCTAGTCTCTTCCCCTCCTACCCCACTTGCTGGCCCACAGCACTCCGTTTAGGGGGCACACTCCAGTCGAACTGGCATGGCAGGCCCTAGCACTGTGCACCGACAAGCCTCCCATCTGTGAGAGTCTAAGCCGTCCCTTCGGGTCCTCATGAGCCCAGCGCAGATGCAGGTTTCGGCTGTCAGAGCCGGGCAAACAGGACTGCGTCGTGATTGCCAGGGGTGGTCAGGGATCCCGGGTTAAGGCAAGGTAGAGAGAGAGAGAGGAAATAGTGACACACACTCACTCACATTCATACACACACACATGCACAGGACTGCACCTTAGCAGAGGGGCTCACACTGACGTGCAAACACTCACTGTTGCACAACCAACATGCAGTTGCGCACAACCCCAGAAACAGACACTGACACAGACGTTACCTCTCTTGCAAAAATACGACGATTGGCTTCCAGAGGCACCCAAGCAAACGTTAACTCCCATTCTCTGGCCCATACCCACAAGCTCTCTAGCAAACACAATTGCAGAGGCATACATAGAAGTACACACACGCGCACACACACACAATTGCCTTCTTGCTGATGTACACCCTGGAATAAATACTAACTCTGTCTCTCCCTCACACACACAGCAAATTGGAACGCGGTGACAGAGACGATCTGTCACACACACACACACACACACACACACACACACACACACACACACACACCCTGAGCTAGAATGCAGGGAAAGAAAGCGGCTGGGAACATTGTGCCTGCCAGTACATTATTCGCACGCAGTGAAGAATTAAACGTTCCAGGATGCGAAATGCCAGCTGAAGCCAACATTGTTTCTGCACAGCGGCGCTGCACAAAAGCTCTTCTTCTGGGAGATTGCTGGAGCTCGTGTAGCGAAGCGCTAGGTTAAAAAAAATACAATGAGAGAAAGACAAAGGAAGCGAGTGGGGGGCACGTTGCATGTGTGAGCAGCCCCGGCCTTGCGCAGGGCAATCCGGGGCACAGCTGATTGTCAGGAGAGCATACAGTGGGAGAACAGTGAGCTCTGGGTAAGGTGCAGTGGTAAACAACAGAGCTTTGGTGTAAGGCCTGCCTGACGGGAAGGCAGACAGCCTGGGGTCAAGGACAGGCGGGTTCAGGACCACCAGTGGGCAACGGGGGGGGGGCAAAGTGCAGGGCTAACCTCCTGGCTAGAGCTTCCAGGGCTTGGAAATCCAGCTTCCTTGGTGAGCAAAATCTGCCTGTTTGGGAGCTGTAATATTATTTATATTAGAGCGGTGCCCAGAAGCTGCAGTCAAGGTTGTGCTAGGCACTGTACATACACATAGGAGGCAGCAGTGGAGGCTAGGCCCATCAACGGCTTTTAGCCAAGATGGGCAGGGATGCAACCCCGTGCTCTGGGTGTCGCAAGCCTCGGTGTGCCACACGCGGAGAGTGGATGACAGGGGGTGGAAGGCCGGGTGGGCGAAGGTGGTTTTGAGACTCGCACTGAGACTAGACTGATTGCTTTAGCGCTGAAGTTTTCATCTCTTTCATTAGCTGTGCATCCATCGTTTTAATTTTTTTTCTAAGGGTTCTTGCAAGGGCATGTTTCATAAACCCCTAGCTCCTGGAGGCTCCTGGAGGAGGGGAGACATTTTTAAAGTATGTTTCTAGCTCTCATAGTTTCAGTGAAAAGCTGAAAATATTGACCTGAGTTCACTTTAAAGTTTCAAAACCCAGAAAGCAAATCAAAAGAGCCCAAAGTTTAGATACAGATGTACATATAGATATAAACTTTAAAGATTTTGAAGCCAGTCTTCTGATTTGGGAGGGTGTGATTCATTCATTTTAAATGCTTGGGGTTGACAATTCTGCAGAACAATGATACAGGGTCTGGGAGAGGTGACACTGGCTCTGTAACTACTGGTAAAGAGGAGATTAAGATGGGACCTTGTTGAGGTTTTACCCATTTCTGAAGGGAATTGAGTGGCTTGATGCCAGGAGGCTCTTTAAACTACTGTCCGATTAGATCATTAGAGGAACAAGTGGGCATGAATTGAAGCCAAGAAACTGAGAAGCAGGACACCCAAGGAATGGAGGTGGATTTTTTTTTTTCTGTAGCCAGATTACTTAATCTATGCAACTGACAGCCAAAGGCAGCGGTAAGAGTGATCAGTGTAAATTGCTTGAAAATTGTCAGGCTGGTAATTAGGGATCGTGAATGTTGTGTTGTGAAAATGGAGAATTGGCTCAACAGCATCAGACATTTGCATGGGTTTGTCTGGTCCTCTCTCCAGCTCAGTGAGACCGTGTGCTGGCCTAGAGGCAAATAACAATAAACCCTTAAACGAGTCTGATGGCTCTATCCAGTCTCCAGGCTTTGAGGGCTGCAGGGAAAATGGATGTTGCAATGGATGATGGGCCATGTTAATAGCATGTTACCCATGCTTTGCATGGATGCAGCCCAGAGATTAATGTTCTGTAACAGGCCATCTAAGATACTGACACCCAAGGTGGTGTGGTGCTAAGGGAGATCTCACACACTATCCTCAGAGATGTAACTGACAGCCGAGTAAATAGGAATGTGTGTTCAACATGGCAGGGGGAGAACGAGGCCCAGAGGCTGGAGATGGGCAAAAAACCCTTCCAAGTTTGGTTTGAAAGAGCTTTGCTAATGTTGCATGCCAGCAAAGGGTCCTCCCGTCAAATCCAAGCCCCACGGAGTAGGTGGCCAGTTTTACTAAAATGAGCAGCAGTAAAATTGTTAGTGATGCTGACATTTAAATCTCCATCGTTACACTTCAGAGTGAACACCAGTTGCGATGAATGGGGAGGGATCATGTAACTTCGCCAGGCGTGGGTTACCGTTGCCTTTTGAACCTATGGCCTTCAACACTGAAAACAGAGTCTCAACCATGTGAGCTAAAAGAGTATCTAGAGATTTATGCAGCTGTAGGATCAAGCAAACAAGCGACATCTGATGGCTGGGGCAGACCGACCCAAACACATAGATAATATTTTAGATGGATTTTTTATTATTATAAATTGATAAAGCGTCAACTAACCATATTATAGGCAGCTATTTATTTCCGGTAGGTGTTAGCAAGAGGAAGGATGTGCTTGTGGGTAAAGCACTGGACCAGGGATTCAAGAGACCCCAGTTCATTTTCTGGCAGTGCCGTGGTCGTCTTGTCTGACCTTGGGCAAGTCATTTAATCTCTCTGGGACTCAGTTCCCCATCTGTAAAATGGAGGTAATAATACTCCCTTTTGCCTACTCTTTGCCTGGACTGTAAGATCCTTCAGTCAGGGACTGTCTCTCATTGTGAGTATGTACAGCGCCTAGCACAATCTTGCTTGGCTCTACCATAATGTAGACAGATTGTAAGCTCCATGAGACAGGGACGGTCTGTCACTATGTGTCTGAGTATGTACAGCGCCTAGTATAATGGGGCCCTCATGCCAGTTGGGGGGAAGGGCTTGTTGCTACTGGAATAATAATAATCTTAAAGAGGGTTTTTTTTTTTTAAATACTTTAAAACCCTTTTCCATTCACATTTGAAATGTTAGGAAACTCAGGCCAAGGAGTCAGATGCTGCTCATGCTGGAGGGTAGCTGAGATGCAATCTGCTGTCATCCCACGGGGCTGCTCACGAGGTTTTTAATTGTCTGATCTTTTTGTTTTCTAAGTTGCTCGGGAAGGAAAACAAAAACTAAACCTGAAAAATGTCACCTTCATGGTGACACGGGCCTCAGCACTTCCAGAGCTGCCTGGCAAGGGGGCACGCTGGCAGATGGCAGCCTCAGCTGGGACGGTGCAAAATAGCAACCAGAAGTCTTGCAAAAAAAGGGGGAGGAAAGGATTGTGCATGCATTTAGGATTTCATAAGCACAGGCTGCCACGCCTGGGAAGGGAACTGTTGCCCGCGGTATACACAAATCCTGATACACCAATCCTGGGTGGAATGGGGAGCAGCCCCGTACATTATGAGAGGGGACAGGAGCGAATCCTCCAGGCTCTGGCACCACCTGTTGGATGCGTCTGCTTTTTCCCCCCCCCCGTTGATTGCGTTTTGTTTTTTCGCGATCCAGACAGCCCTGGGAATATAGAGGACGAATGCTACGCTGGGGTTCCTAGCTTCTTTTTAATTGACTCCTGGAAGGTTTTTTTTGCTGGCAGCTCCCCCTGTCCCAAATTCACTGTTGTTTCCCCTGTAATTGGTTAGGAGCAGAGAGCCCCAAAGGAGGAGCTGCGGTAGGGTTCGGAGCGTGGCCTAGTCCCTGGTGACAGCCTGTGGAATAAGGGAGAGGATGAGTAGGGGCTGCTAGTTCCCTTCCCATCATACAAACAGATGCTGCTCCTTCTGGATCTCCCCAGCCTCTGCTTTGGGAGCTCTCCGTGATTGTGCTCCAGACATGCACACACAGTCATGCTCCGAGCTGGCTGGACACTGACTCACCCTATTCCTCCTGCAGTGAATTCCCCGAGGATGGTACATAAGGCCCAGACACCAGGGGGAGCTCTTTAGTCATGAATTGTTTGTAAGGTTAGAAGGAAGCAATGGAAATTCCTTTTCCCCCCCAACCATCTCTATACATGTTCAACCAGGGGTGCGGATTTCCCTTCAAACTCTCTCGGTTTGGGCTTTGTGGTAGCATTTGTACAGTGTCTTTCTCTGAAATGGGACCAAGCCAAAACTCGGCATCTCAACCACCTGGGAGAAGTCGCTTGGGAGGAGTCCCCGTCTGGAGCAAGACATGGCAGCTGTGCTGTCTCTATGGGGATGGGGGGCAGCCAAACACTCTAGATCCGATACCCTGAGTTTCTGGAAAGGACAGGACTTTGGAGTCACCCAAGCAGACCCTAGAGAGTCCTTCCCAGGGTTTAATGCTGGTGTCCTGGGACCAGCCTTTAGGGGTATCTAGCTATCATCTCAGAAACATGTTCACTCTCTTTATGGCTTTGCCATTGTGCCCATCTCCCTAGCCTCTAGGCTTAGCATTTCTCCCTCTCTCCTTTCCCTGGGAAGCAAACAGGCCTCTGATCAGCTTGTTGACCACAAGCTATATGTTCCCTTTATGTGAGTGTCCAGTAACAACCACTTCCCAGCAAGCCTGGTCCAATTCCTACCCTTCCTCCTCCTCCCCCGACCCCAAAGCAGCCTACATTGTGTGCTCAGAGCCCCAGCAATATTTTCTAAATTTGTGGCACGTCAGAAGGGTCTCCCGGGTTCAACGCCCAGGCTAATGCTGTGTGACCGTCCCTGTCCTCACTCCATCAAATTGCTGAAGTCTGGCAAAACAATGCCAGTGGGAGAAGTTCGGCTTTGGCCCATGCCTCTCTGCTCCCCCTCGGGACCCGGGAATGCCGATGAGCTGTTCCAGGGCCTTGCAGCCGGGCTGGCTCCATAACCCCGCTCTCCTCCCGGGGAGAGAGGAGCCACGTTTGGCCGCGGAAGTGAGAGGTTAGCGTGGATTATGTGTGGAGGGTGCCAAGAGCAGGCTTCCCTCCTTGGAATCGGTCTTCACTGACGCCACATGCTGCTCTGCCAGCCACCCTTTGCTGAGGGAAGTGGGGAATTTAGTCTGTAGAGTCATCCAGTCGTGGGCTGTCCCAGCCCAGCTACACTCTAGAGAAACCTTCCACTTATGCAGCAGAGAGGGAACTTTGGCTATCCCAACCGGGAACCCCTGCCTTTCCCTCCTGGGCCCCCCTCTCCTGAAATTCAGTCTCCCAGCAGAGCAGGCACAGGGCAGTCCCCTCTGCTCTCCATCACCGGGCCTAGGAAAAGGCTTCCAACTTGAGGCGCCCACATTCAAGTGTAGTTTCTTGAAAGCCCTCTGTCTGAGTCCAGCCCCTGAATCTGCTGCGTTCAAGGCGGGATCGATGCCACTTTGTGGGGTTTTTTGGCCGGTCCCTGTCGCGTTCCTTTTGGCGTCCGTGTCTCTGAAATGAACTCTGGCACCCTTTTTTGTAGTCTAGAGAAACAGAGCAGCCTGGGAACCTGCAAGCCCACAGGGGATTAGCATGCCCTCAGATTTAAGAATCTTCTCCCCTCCTCAAGTTATTTTTGCTCTCTGGTGGATGGTTGCCTGCCCAGCTCAGCTCCCACCCCCAGAGCGCCTCCTCCCACATGCTCTGAGGAGCTGCCTTCACCCCAGTCACCTTTGAAGTTCTCTCTGTCCCAAGTTGGGAGGGGCTGTTGTCTCCACACCTCCAACTCCCAGAATCCTCTCTATCCACTTGCACCTTTGCCCCCATCCCTCCAAACACTCTCTGTCCTACACCAAGTCACTGCAGTTGCCAACCCTCTAAAGCCAGAGCTCCGTGACCTGCAACATGGTGATTAGGGCTCTCTCCAGACTTCTGAATTGCAGGGTCTCCTCTGTGCTGCATTACCAGTGGGGCTGTCTCTGTACTTTGGAACCACTGAGTTCCCTCCTTCGAGAAGGGACTGCCCACATCACACAACACCTCTTTGTTAGGAGGACCTTCATTCTCTGTATCTTCCCCACACTCAGGAAGGATGGGGGGTTGCATTTTGACTGGAAGTAAATCCAACCCACCCCTCCGCCCCGCTCCGCAGCCAACAATGGGCATGTTCCTGGGGAGCCCACCCAAGACTATGGCATGGACTCCACCAGGAACGAAGGGTCATCACAAACCTCCCCAAGTGGGAACTCTTTGACCTTGCCTTCTAACATAAACATAGGAGAGAACAAACAAATGACAGGTGTCCATCAAATTGGGCAATACGCTACTGGAAAGTGCTCAGGGGCTCTGCTAGCCTCCGCTTTGAAAGAATACGGTATACAAACCTATACGGAAAGAGCCCCTACTATTTGAGCTAACTCTGGACTAGGCTACAGCGTGAGCTGCTAAATTAAACTACAAGCTGCCAGCCTCCATCTACATCAGGCAAATGGTGTAGCGGGGATGCGCTTAGCAAGCATATGTTAACTGAGCGTGACCTAAACTCAACCACTTTTCCTAGCAAAGAAAAGGTCTTAAATTTGCCCCAGAGGTTTTTTTCCCTGCCCATGATTCCAGCAGTCATTTGTCTCGTGAATACGAAGGCATTTATACGGGCCAAAGTGAAATGTACTAGGCTGATCGCCATGGTTTTATTAGCGCTAATGGGAGCCTGTGCCGATAAATCCTCGTGTGTCCTGATGGAAACTTACCTTTAAATATCTCATGTTTAATGTGAAATATGATAATGTGGGGTTCTGGGGAAGGGCGAGGCAGACATACTGCTTGCTGCAAAGCTCGGCACTTAATTAGTTCCTTGAGGGTTTGCCGGAGAATGTGCTGGCAATACACAACTGCAGAGGAGACAGATGATCTTGTGGTCCAGGCTCTGGAGTGGGACTTAGGAAATGTGGGTTCAGTTCCTGCATCCGGCCCAGGCTTCCTCTGTGACCTGGGAGAAGTCTGGGATGGTAATATTGCCAGGCAGCTCAGAGAAGCTGCAGCGGCTATGCTGACTAATGATTGCGGGGAGCTCAGGTGTGGCAATATGGAGGACGGTGCAATCAGGTCCATGTTCGACTCTCTGGCACAGAAAGCAGCCAGGGGGCAAGCTGCTGGGCGAACGGAGCTAGGGCCCTCAGAGGGTTGAGTTATGCAGACCCTTCCCAGAACGGCTAGGACCCTCTATGGGTCTGTCATCGCTGCAGGGTTAACGCGAGTTATCTGCACTCCTCCCGAGTCAGCCTCGCTCAAGTGCGAGCCGCCTCGCCAGTAACACTCCGGCTGCTTTGTCCACACAGGTGCTGCCCTCCCTTGCGTGTGGCCCTGAGACTTCTGGGGGCAGAGCCCCTGGGTCATAGCATTAAGCCACTCTGTGAATTCTTGCTCCGTGAATGGTGGGAAAACATGTCTGTCCTTTCTGGGTACCCGGGGAACTGTGGCAAGGCGTGGGTGGATGAGTGGCGCTAGCCTTTGTCCACACCGCAGAGGGCTTGTGTTAGCAGATGACACGTTGTGTTCATTTGAGTGTTGGCCTGTACCCCGTCTCGGGTCAGCGGTCAGCCATCTTGAATTAAAAGCAGGACCAGCCTCAAGTCAATGTTTTGGTGTATGGACAGGACTCGAGTTAACTTTGCAGTGAAGAGCAGCTCTAAGAGCTTGAGCTGAAGAGAGCAGGCTCCCTTCCAAAAGCTTTGGGCTCTAGCTGACAGCACCCCCTTAAATACTGCAAGGTGATCGACTCATCAAACTCCCATCACGGAGCCTGCAGCTAACGCAGAGCTGACGGGGACTGATCCACGGCCACGGAGCCTCAGAACAGTGGCAGCTCAAAGCTGCCAGGTCTGTTTAATCTCTCCGCTCTCCTGTGAGGTGCATTCATGATTGCCAGGCCCAGACGTTCCAGAAGGAAGAGATTGAAACGCTTCCTTAGTTATTGATTTTTAATAAACGGGCAGACGAAAAGGCTCATGCAGGCCCAGAATGGTCCAAGTCGAACCGAGCCATGTCTCAAGACCTCTCCCGTCTCCTTTCGGAGAGTGGCTCACCAGGAAGGACGTGGCCGGGAAGGCGTTCAGACAAACAGGCAGACATGGCATTGGCACCCCACCACAGGGCGGTGAGACGGCTCAGGGGCCTGGTTGTGAGCATTTCAGTGTCCATGTGACTGCCCCAGACGCAGCTCAGGCTTATGGTACAGCTCTTTGATGGCTGTTTAGTGAGTGAGGCCAGTGGGTGGCTTCTCAAACCAGTCTCCAGTGGATGTGTGTGTCCTGGTTCCTTGCTGGCCATCTTAACAGAGAAGCCGAAGACAGGACTTGGCTAGCTGTAAACTCCTCTCTCCTGACTGCAGGGGGCGCTCCCTCCCGTCAAAGTACGCAACGGCTGCATTGCATTTATTCCAAGGATAAATTGTGGAGACCAGTTCTCAGGGCTGTCACTCCAGCACCTCTCCCCAGCACTACATTCTCTTTGGAAACCCCCTCCCCCCCAAATAAGCCCTGAAATCACCACTTAATGAAGTAGCAAGTGATTATTAAATGCATGCCTAAGACCGAAGCTTAATAATGCTATTGCGGGCATTGTCTGTCTCTGCACATGTCCCCACCCTAGAGGTGATGCATTTCAACCGGGGTGCTTTTTAATAATCAGTGGTTATTTATTAAACGTAGAAGAGCCGTTAAATTTAAATTAAAGGCCTAGTCGGGAGATTGACGAGATTTGATTTTAAAGTATTAAAGAGCTCGCTAGCTAGCACAGCGCCGGCTGGAATCTTAAAATTGCTTATCCTAGCCCGATGTCGGCCTCCGAGTCCCTGCATCTGGGGCTGTTCAAACACCTGCGTCGTCTCTGATCTGCTGAGCAAGGCCCCATGTGCCAGTGTTTCCCGAGGAAAGAAAGAGGCTTAAAGATCCAGCAGAAGGTTCCCTATAAATTATAAATCAGAACTCTACTGCTGGGCCCTCGGTGTCTGTGGAGCAGATGAATGAGCCAGCCTACTGCCTGCCTGAGAGTGTAGTGATGACACTGGCTAGCAACCAGAGTACGTACGTTTGGCGGACGTGTACTCAGGTTGCTAGCCTGTGCTGCCTCAACTACACTGCTATTGTTAACGACACTACATGGATTAAAGCTAGAGCTTGTATGTCTACCCATGCTACAAATACATCTCCACTTGCAGAGGTAGCCCTAACATATGTACAGCACCTCGCACAAAGGGGGCTTGGTCTCAGTTTGGGTATCTAGGGTTTAGTGTAATACAATTATAATCCTGAAGATATAGATACAACACTATCTGAATTAGTATATTACATTTATCCAGCAAAGATAATTCCCCAAAGAGTTTAACAAATTATATATACCAGCTGCCATGATAAAGTCAACATTTGCCAACAGATACACATTTACTTCATGAAGATAGGGGACAAACCATGGGGTCTCAGGTACTTGCTGGCAAATGCAGACTTTTTAATGGTAACCACTGTAGGCAGAGGAGCAAATTCAACTGCCTCTGGGGTGGAAAGCAGCAGCCAGATGACAATGGAAGTCCGAACAGTGGAGAAAGGGAAGATTTTCCCCAAGAAACCAAGGCAAGTTCTCTACTCTCTCTGAAAGTGCCATTTCGGGTTAGCAGCTTCAGTCTGGCCTCTCTGTTTGTCCCTGCAATTTGTGTATGCAAAATAACCTCTCCTCCCCAATCTGCAGTTTTGCACATAAATGGTAGCTGCTTGTGTGAAGTGGATGGACATTGAACTTCTCAGCCCGGGCACAGCACAAACATAGAGGGGTAGGAGGCGGGCGCTGTCCACTCACGTTAAAATGCTGCATTAGAAATATTGGCACCTCTAAGTCACACTGTAAGGTCCTGTCCAAAAGAGAGAAGCACGGTGAACTGCAAGGAATTAGGGTCAAAATAACCAAACTCAGGCAGCTAAATCCATAGTCAGGGCCGATCTTCAAAGGAGGGAGCAGGGGATGCTCAGCGCTCTGACGATCAAGCCACTTGTGTAGGTACCTAATCTTGGATCATGTGCCTAAGCATAGGCACCCAAGGTGAATATGCTGGCCTATATAGTTGTATAGCCCGGGTGCTAGGGTTTGAACCTGTGACTCCCAAACGTTTAGGGATTCCAAAGGCAAGAGTTGAAACCACTAAGCCCTCGTTGCTGGCATAGGTGGTTTTGTTTCATGTGCTTGTGTACCTGAGGCTCCTGGCTGTTTTCCAGCCCCTTGTCAGGAGCCATCAGAAGCTCTCTATGTGTCAATAACTTGCTGAAATTGGCTCAGCATTCCTCTAGGGAAAAAAAGGGGCCTTAACTGCCACTGTTTATCCCTCTTCTTTTCAGTTCATTTTATGCAGCTTCAAACACCGCCGACACTCACCCGGGTCCACTAATGGAAAATAAAGGTCACGGCTGGAGGCGCCAATCATTGCCTTTTCCCACTTTTGTGTGGGTGTGTGTGTGTGTGCACGCGCTGCAATCTTTTCAATTTCCTTTTTGATCTGGTGGAAGCAATCAGAACAGAATTGGCCCTGAGTGCCGGGGAGAAATGTTCCCTGGATGAAAATGCCCAGCAGCAGGCAGGGAAAAGCGGGCCGCTGAGCTGTGCCGAGAGGGAACGTTGCATGGAGTGGCAGGGCGAAAAATGCACAGAGGTAGAACCGTAGAAATGGAGGGCCGGAAGGGGCCTCAAAACCCTCAAGTCTAGGCACCTGCGCTGAGGCAGGTATTTAAATGACAGGACTGGCGGGAAAGGGAGTGTTATCTGGGCTCGTTCGGGGGTGTGCATTGTAATTAGAGTTCTGGCAACTTCTGTTGATTTCCCAGTTGGGCTTCTGGGAGCTTCCTCCGACCTAAATAGAGCTGAGGTTGGATTTTCTGACCTCCTGGGTTTTCTCTGGCTTTTCACCCATTTTCTTCATCATACAGTTGGAATGAGATGTGATCGGCTCGGATCAACTCTTTGGGGCAGGAAGTGTCTTTGTTGTTCTGTTTGTACAGCTCCTAGCACCGTACTGGTCCTTGGCTTGGCTGCTAGGTGCTAACTAAATAATTAAAAAAGGTCTGTGCCTGTTCTCCGCCCCTTTGCTAAGGGATGAGTTCAGTCACATGCAGGGCTTGGTTAAGTACATTTGGATCCTCAAAGGAACCTAAGGGAACTAGGCACCTAACTCCCTTAGGAGTAATCTCAGCATTGGAGCCATAGCAGGAAGCTAGGATGTGCTGTCTCCTATTACTGTATGTAGGGATTGGGGAGGGAACCAACCCAGGCATCTTCGGAAAACATCCTGGCCTGTCTGATTCATGGCCTGTGTGTTTAATTGTACAGAGGGAAGCCATTTGCTAGCCCTACTTAGTGGGATCAATGCAGGGGAAGAGAGCGGTTGCAGGAATTCTGTCCTGGGCAGGGAATATGGGTGCTGTGCTCTGGGCATGTAGCCTGCCCCATGCTGGATGCACCTGAGAAAGGTGTGAGCTTCCCATAATGCACCTCACTGTGTAATAAGGTGGTGCTGGGGTGGATGCCTCTCTGACCCCGCTGGGGGCCGGATCCCACGCTCCTTATTCACATGAGAAGGCCTGTTCCCTGCTGATTGCTTGGAGATTTGTATTTGCTGCGCTGATATCCCTTCCCACCCCAGGTTATTTCTTCTCTTTCCTCCCCACCAAATCTCCTCTATCATCCCTAAACCTCCCTATCTTTCCATTCTGAGCCGCCAACTCCCAGCCTTCCTGCAGGGGGGATGCTATTGAATAGCAATGAGCGCCTGCAAAAAATGACATGGGACAGGGTGCAAGGCTCTGTGTAATCTGCAGTATGTCTAATGCACCATGCATGGTAGCACTCCCTTTCTCGCTGTCTCACGTGCATACATTTCTTTTACTGGCTTTGACATATACAGCTGACCAAAGGACAAACCAAAAATAAAAAAGTCAATAGCACAATCTGACACGAATTGAAATGTGCCCAGCAAAACAGCAGACGGGGATAAAGCACCAGCAAAGCAAACGCTAAGCCCAGGTGGTGCAGGTGACTGGTTGGGGACCCCGAGAAGCCCAGCCAGACTTCCCTTGTGCTTTCACGCTTCAGCAGCAGGCCCCAAGGGAAAAGCAACTTCATCCCGAGATTTCCCCCTCCCAATTCAGTGGGAAGGTCGCTCGCTGCACCATCTCCCTCTCTGTCAACTTGTGGTCTCAAGGCTGATGATGAAGTAAGTTAGGCCTTTCTCTAACCCCTCACCACCATGAATTCAAAGCCAGGCGGATGGCAAACCTGGCATGATCTGGCTCAGGTGGTCTTCATCACCCTCTAATGGACTCTGCGGACTGGTGCCTGCTGACACTAGAGTAAATTGTGGTCCCTCATCTCGGACTCTCATTCCATCACCAGCAGGATGTCCTGGTTGCTGTAGACAAGCCCAGCCAGAGATGTCTCACCATCCTTCCTTCCTGAGCATGCATCTCACCCGTCAGTCCACCTCGCCCCATTCCTTGCATCTTAACAACCTGCCCATGAGCAGATTCTTCCCTGTCTTCCATCTTTCATTAACTTGTGACTTCTTCATCAGAAAGGTCCTTGTGCCTTGACTCCCTTCCTCCCTCCTTCAGGGTAAAAAACCCCTTCAGCTGGTGCCACTTCTTCTCACCCACCCATCTCAGCCATTCACAACCCCATGGCATGACAAAGTCCTCTTCGTCGCTGCTCCCAGGCTCCATCCCATGTGTGATTGTGTTTTAAAGATAGGACAGAAAGAGAGATCCATGTTTGTGTCCTTTTTCAGGGTTTGATCCGAAGTTCATTGAAATCTTAGCCTTGGCTTCCACAGGCTTTGGATCTACCCCACCCGGTCTGCAGTACAGGTGAGGATTTGATCGCACCTGGAAGGTAACCACAGCCCCAGACCGCTGAGACTCCCTCAATGACTGTACAACCAAACCGCTTCCGGTTTCCTTCCCCCGAGCTTCGTTCCTGTCGCTCCTCGGCTGCGTTGAACTGTCAAGGACGGCAGCGATGCTTTGGGCAGCAGGGACGTTGTAGCTCTGCAGGTGACACAAATTCCATCCTAGGGACGTACATTCTTGTATCCTCCAGGGGGCCAGGTTAGGAGTATCCTTGATGTGGTCCAACCTCACAATCCTTGTCTGGAAGCTGTGATGACGGATGTTGTCTCTCTGAGCAGAAAAAAAGTGGCAGGTCCTTAAGCTTCCCACCTGCTCCATCTGGAGAGCATCCTAAAAAATAAGAGAGGAGAGGGTTTTGAACCCAGAAGGCAGGGCTGTGTGAAATGCATTGTACACCCAACAGATCTGGTTGTTTGTATTTCAAACCGCCAGTGGCACGGAACTGGGATTTTTGCCAGAGTCTTGCTAGAGGCAAAGTTTTCTCTGGCTCAGCTCACACGATGAAAGATTCCCCCCTCTTTATTTCTGATACCTTTTTAACAAGATCAGCTAAATAAGTAGATATAATATACCAGTTCTCAGGCCCCTGGAGGTGAAAACCCATTGCAGATTAAATTATTTGTTGTGATCTGTAAAGCAACTGTCGTTTACATGCTGACCCTGTTTAGCTGATCCTATTAATGGATATCACAAAAAAGACAACCTTGTGGCTATATGTGTTTGGCTTTTCGTCTGAGTCTTTTCTTTGGCCGTGTTTCATTTCGGTGCCAGGCAAGGTGATTCCTGCAGGGAGTTGCGCAACCTGTCGGCACTGCTCCCGGTTCTATCAGAGCTGGGGGAACTAGGACCGAGTTTCAATGCAACACCCGCTCCCTGGGGGATAGGGAGGGATTTCTGGTGTCAGATTCATGCCGTCTGAAAAAAACGGTTTTGTTTTTGGCTTGAACTGGTTGAACTTTGAGTCAAATCTAAATTTGGGACACACACCCACTCCACATAAACCAGCACCAAAAGAAAAAAGGTTCTGGGAATCCCACGTGAACCAGGACTGGGCTTTTCACAGGAGCCAGAAGGATATAGGTGTCTAAATCCCATTGAACTGGGCACCTAACTCCCATTGGCATCTTTGAAAATCATAGTCCAGTAATGCTGAGTTTTCCTTTCTATTCCTCTGTGTGTACGGGTGCGTGGGTGTGTGATTCTGTTTGTGAAAGAGCAGGTGTGTAGTTTGTAGAGCACTTTCAGATGAAAGGAACTATACCAATCAAAGGGCTAGATGGGGAAGCCCTTATTCTTACTAGTGAGCAATTACTCACATAAGTAACCCATTGTCTTCAACCCTTGGGGGCAGTGTGGCCCAATGGATAGTGCATTTGGCTGAGACTCAGGATATCTGGGTTTTATTCGTGATTCTCCCACTGATCTGCAGAGTGGCCTTGGCTGAGTCACTTCTCTCTGTGACTCTGTTTCCCCTCCCCACCTTTCTCTCTCTTGCCCATTTCAAGTGTAAGCTTTTTTGGCAGGGGCTGTCTCTCCTTGTGTGTATGTACGGCACCGAGCACAATGGGGCCCTGATCTTGGTTGGGGCTATTGTAATAAAAAACTAATGATGATGATTATGATGATTATTAGTCAACCTGTGGAACTCCTTGCCTGAGGAGGCTGTGAAGGCTAGGACTATAACAGGGTTTAAAAGAGAACTGGATAAATTCTTGGAGATGAAGTCCATTAATGGCTATTAACCAGGATGGGTAAGGAATGGCGTCATTAGCCTCTGTTTGTCAGAGTGGGGTGATGGATGGCAGGAGAGATATCACTTGATCATTACCTGTTAGGTCCACTCACTCTGGGTCACCTGGCATTGGCCACTGTCGGTGGACAGGATACTGGGCTGGATGGACCTTTGGTCTGACCCAGTACGTCCTTTCTTATGTTCTTATGTTCTTATGACAATGTGAGTAAAGGCCTTGCCTTCTGCCTGAGCTTTTCTCAGAAGCAGTCGTGAAATGCACCATTGCTGTAGAATAGTGCTACTGTCTTATCCTATGAAAGTTAGCCTTGCGAGTCCCAGCACAGCTATTATTATATTTATGGGTATCATGGAGCCCCAGCCGTGGACCACGACCCCATTGTGCTAGGTGATGTACAAACACAGAGCAACGAGACGGTCCCTTCCCCCAGAGAACTGCCAGTCTAAGTGTAAGAGCCAATAGCTGGGTATAAACCGATTGGGGAGTACAAAGAAACAGTGAGACAACTCTGGTCAACCTGGCAAGGCTCTAGAAAGTGGCCTCAGCATCCCAGCAGCCTAACCATTGTCAGGATACACCACCAGGACCTATTCAACTTATCCTCTCGCTGGGTTCTACAAAGCTCTGTAGCTACTATTGATGAAAAATGGGCTTGAACCAAAATCTGCACCCCCACTCCCCATCCTTTTTTGGGGGGAGGCTCAAACTCTGAAGCCAGACCTGAATTTTCCAAGCTGACTCATTCCAAGCCCCCACATCCTAGATCCGAGCCCCTCCCCATATTGAAAACCAGCCCCACATGGCTGTGGCTCGGGGCCCTCTCTAGTCATAATGAAAAAGGACAGCAATTAATGGGAGACATTAATGGTGTTTATGATTGTGCCTCTGATTGACTGTGATTGTAATTACAGTGGTTATCGATGGAAATCATTATCCTTCTCCCCGCGAGCCGAAGAGGGGGAGGGGGGATCTTCCCGTGGTGTAGAAGGGCGGGCTGGCAGAGGGGTGCCCCTTTGGGCCTGACGCAACATGGACTCACAGATCACGGAAGCGGCAGTGGGCCTCAGAGATGCTCTGGCTAACTCTCCCTCCTCCTCCTCCTCCTCTTCTTCCTTGTATTAATCAGCCTGGTAGCGCCTGCTTCCCTGCAGATGGATTTCACTTTCTGTTCCATCTCATTTGACACTTCATCAGCTGTAGACGGCTCCGAGACAGCGCACTGTCGGCTTCCGAGATCCATCCCCTACCTGCCAAAAGGCTCTCGCTCCCTGGCAAGGCAACATCCGCGCCAGGGATGTGATTAGTCTGGCCAGCTGATCTCATTACACTGCAGAGATTTCCCTCAGCGCTACCTGGGGCAGGGGGGTGGGGAGGAAGTAGCAAATTCCTCCCAACTCCTCTTCCAGAAGGGCTGTTGCTTGTTGTGGGCTGAGGTGGAGAGGGGCCGCTCTTCCCACTGCATTAAGGAAGCGAACGGGCTTGTTAGCTGTTTTTATACATATGTATAAGGGCACCGGAGCTGTGCGCTGTGTTAGACAAAGAGGCTTTGCTTCCCATGGACGATGCAGAAGCAGGAGGTCTAAGAGACTGGATTCTTTCCTTTACTCATAGGCTTTCAACACAAGCCACCCTCCTCCCCTGGAAAGACCAACAGCATCTGCAGACACACAGTCGAAGATGGGGGGAGAACCTTTGTCCTCTTTCTCCAAAAGTACAGGGCTCCAAGACCTGAGCTAAAGGGGAATCTCTCGTACGGCCCTAGTAAGGCTTCTGACACCTACTTACGGAGCTCTGAGATTCCATGCAGCAGAGGCTGCAGACGGATACTCCCCCCATGAAGCCATCACACCCCCCTGCCCTGTCCTTCTAAGTACTGAGAGCACCCATCCCTCCAAATCCTTCCTCAAACCCCACTGCTTCCATTTTCAATAGCTCTCCATTGGGTGTCACCGCCCGTTCTTGCACCTGATCTGCTTCTCCCACGCACCATGGCTGGCACAGTTACACTGTGAGCTATTCACGGGAAGGACCGTGTGGTGTAGTTCTTCCTTGTAGGTTTATAAAGCTTTACGTGCATTGCCATTTCATTAACAACAATGCTGGCTGATGAAGAAGGTAAATCCATGTGAGTGGAAAATGCAGGTTCTTCAGGAAATTCAGTAGAGGATTATTACACAGTGACTGTGTTTTTCCAAGGAGCCTATGAGAGTGAATTCAATGGGACAGGGCACTCAACTCCCTTAGATTCCTTTGAAAACCCCAGCGTGCTCATATAGTACCCTAGATTTGCATGGTTCCATACAGTACAAATAGACACTGCTCTCCCAGCTGACTGTCTAAGAGCTTGATTCTGCCACCCTTACTAGAGATAAGCAGGATTCATGCAAGTAGTTTAATAGGGATATTTGTGTGAGCACTGCTCCATGTGAGTAAGGGCGGTGGTATTGATCACACAAATCATGCAACAACTCCCTGCCTCACCCAAGGTATCCCCAGTATTCAGCACCAAAAGTTCTACCACTTGACTAGAGGGATAGCTCCATCTGCTGGTAGCAGTAGTAGGCTCTTACCATCTGTGTGGACTCGCCAGTAGAGTGAGGACATGACAAACGAAGCCAGGGAGTTACGTTAAGATGAGAATCAGCAGGGAAGACAATCTCTCTGGGGTGGGCAGCAGAATGGAAGAACTAGGGGAGATGACAATTTAGACTGTAAACTCTTTCAGTGGTTCAATTGGGCTGTAACTTCAGAGGGTGGCCTATAGGCATTACTATAATACCTGTAATAAATTAAAAACAAAATGTAATTATTTTGCCACTTGGAAGACAAACACATGTGCCTAGGGAGCAGCAAAGAGTGTTTTATTTAACGGGTTGTTTTTTTACTATTATTGGCATTTATTTCAAATTATTTCTATATTAAATGTAGAAGGGGCCGTCACTTAGAAGCCTCCTTTGAGAAGTGGCTTTGGGGAAGGGAAGAACAAATCTGTATAAAGCTGAATATCTTGGTGCCAAAGAGCCTTGATTACGTGCCTGCCACTGGGGAAATTGGAAAGCTTTGGATAATTGAAGGAACTGAATGTAGCTAATAGATGTCCGGGGGATTATTTACATTACTGTAGCATTCGAGGCGCCAGCTGAGATCAGGGGGCCGTGGCACTAGGCAGTGAATAGACACACAGTTGGAGAGAGTCCCGTCTCCAAAGAGTTCGCGGAGGAACGTGGTAAAACAGAATTATTAACCCCATTTTATGAGTGGGCCACTGAGGTACGGCAAGATTACATTTCCATGGCGCCGCAGCGCAGACTATGGGGGTGCGAATCACAGTGCAGCCCGGGGCGTTGGTCTGCCACTTACTCACTGCTCTGCACCTGTCCCATGTGGACGCTGCTGGTGCAGTCTAAAAGGTACCTCGTTTGTTTAATGGAGTCCGCGTCAAATGGGGCGATGTAAATGCTAACGAGGTACCTTTTAGTTCACGTTAACCGTGTTCACACAAGGCAGCGCTTGAGTGTCTGCTGCAATTCGCACCACCGTAGTTCACCCCACAGGGCAATTTGTGTAGACAAGCCCGAAGTAACTTGCTGAATGTCACATGTGACCGTGCTAGAATCTAAACCCAGATCTGAACCACAGGACCGGTTTTCCTCCCAGCTAACGCATGCCAAGGGATATAACCTGGTTGAGTTAACGGCAAATTGAGGTTCTACCTAATGCCCTAGTGAGCCATCAATGGGGCAATCAGCTCTTCGCACTTTACTTCTGCCCTACAAGAACTGAAATCTCCCAAGAAAGCCCCAATCTCCTGTTCTTCCAGTCCTGGGGCAGGGGGGAACCAGCAACTCTAAACACAAGACTGCGCTGGTCTCTCTAAGTGCTGAAGAGCTTAGCGGGAGCATCCGTCACTTCCAGAAGAGTAAGAGCTCCCTCGCCCCCTAAGCGGTGTCCGGCTCAGTGAGCCAACACACACTGATAACGTGGCAGATGGGTACTTCCAGCATTTGTCTGGATGATGACAGTGTCTGCTGAGCTCAAAGACGCCCCCAGGACACATTGTTCTTTGTGTAAAACGATGAAAATGAAGACTGAGTTTCCTAGGTCAAAGAGACGCTCGTTAAATCGGTGCGGCCAGCAATATAAATAAATAAATACTTTCCGTAAAGGCAAGTGACTCCAAGGGAGGTCTCTGGATTATGCTGTATATTTATTATTTGCAGCCCCAACCAAGTCATGACTCCAGTATGCTAGGTGCTGTACAGATAGGCAGAAACAGCCTGTGCCCTGGAGAGTTCATCAACTAAATAGAGAAGACAGAGAGCGGGTGGGAAACGCACCAAGATAGGACATGCTCACGGTCATGTGGCAGAGCTGAGAGTTAGTCTAGGTCGTCTTGGTCTAGTGCACTGGCCGCTAGGCAACCCTGCCTCTCTCTATGCACCTCTGTATAATGTCCTCCAAGGAATCAGCCTGAGATTCGTGTCAAACTGACAGGCCTCCCCTTTGAGCTCAAACCACCTTAGAAACAAATCAGAGCTGCATGCAATTTTTTTCTCTATAACCGAGAAAAGAGGTGGCGGGGAGGAGGCCTATGGCTTTGTGTGTCTGAGCAAGGGAACAAGGTTGCCCTCTAGTGACTGGCTCAGAAAGAGGATAAGAGATCTGTTACTAGAAGTGAAACTAGAAAGCTCTCCTTTAGCTCAAGTGACAGAGGCCTGTGTGCTTGGACTTGAGAAATCAGGGTTATCTCCTGGTGTATGATTGATATGGTGGCAATATGGGATTGTCTGCGGCATTAGGGTTCATTACACTATGTCCTGGGGGGATTGTCTGGTTATTTAGAAAGAGAACAGTTGCAATCACTGTTCCCTCTGTGCGCGCGCACACAGATCCTAAACCCCACGCATAGGGCAAAACACCGCGTGCACAAAAATTTGCACAGAAGCACAATTTGCATAGAAGAAATTTTTTGCGCACACGGCCTGTCAAAAATTTGCACAGACGAAATGTTTTGCGCACACAGCCTGCCAAAAATTAGAGGGAACATTGGTTGCAATGGGTGGAACAGCAAATTCTTGTGAGCTGCTATGTGATGTGTGTGTCTGCATTGCAGTGTTTTGTTTTGAGGAGTCTGCCTTGAAGCTTCCAGGAGTCTGAGGTCTGTAGGGGCAGCTGCCATTTTGTGAGGGCAGAGTTGATGCCGCATATTCGAGCGGAGTCACCCGCGCGCACTCTGCGCTCTCTCCCGTGGAGACTTGACTTTGGTTTATTGCTTTCCGCCAATTTAACCATTCAGTCCTGAAGCAGAGAGCTGCTCACCATGCGTGGGAAAGCACATCACAGAGAGCACCTATGGGAGAAGAGGAGTGAGAGGCAACTTTGAAATATCAGGGCAAAAAGAGGGAGTGTTACTTTGGCAAGCTAAAGTTACCTGTGAAATTGACACAGATAGTCACAGCAGAGCACGCAGGTAGCCATGTTGAGAGGAAGTGATGGTGGAGTGATTAGAACAGGGGGAGTGGGATCAGGGACACCTGGGTTCTATTTGCAGTCTTGCCACTTACTCACTGAATGACCTTGGGACGTCACTTCACCCCTCTGTGCCTCAGTTTATCCAGCTCTAAAATGGAGCTGCTAATATTTATCTAATATGGTGCAATGGGGTCTGTGAAGCTTAGTTCATGGCTGCAGAGCACTTGGAGATCCTCGCATCAAAGATGCGATAGAAGAGCAAAGTAGGATTAATAATTACTCTACAACTAGAGCAAGGCTGTGTCTAGTCAGAATTCCCAGGGGCCAATCAGGCAGTGCTATAATTTAATGTGAACTCTTTATCCTAGAAATGTCAGAGCTCAAATAGAAAAAAAAGTCTATTCTGGAAGCTAGAAAATATGCTCTCTCCCCTCCCTTCCTCATAAGGGAAAAAACAAACCAACTAACAACCCTACTATTTATTTTGCTCTATGTCTATTTTTATGTGATAAAAACAGTGTTGGTTTTTCTGGCTGTTTCCCCCCCTTATTTGTTATTTGATTTGCCCTCCAGAGATCGTCAGAGAGCATCAAACATCATTTTAGTTCTACCCTCTAGATCAAGGGAAGAGATTAATAGATTAGAACCTTTATTATGTGTGTGTGCGTCTCACTCTCTTTAAACATTTTTCCATTTGGAATAAAATTTGGACTCTCTGCCTCAGAGTTGATCAGCAAGTTCCTTCTCTTTCCCTGTGAAAATCTGTCAGAAATATTAATCCTCTCCATGGCAAGGGATGTCCCGAGGGCTGCAGGATTTTTCATCCTTTCCCCATCCTCCGCCAACCCTATTTATCTTCTGTCATTAACTGGTTTCCTTTTGATCTGAAAATTAATTTCTAGACAAAAACAGAAACACACACACACGTGCGCACGCGCACATGATGGGCCAATTTGATGTCCTCTCCAAGCAAAGTTGTAATTATACCATAGATCAAGCTGACTTCTTCATTTTGCCTAGTTTCAGCTGCTTCTCTCAAATGTCTCTGAAACACAACAGGAGCCAAAAGCAACAGACGTTAGTTAGGATTAAACTGCTCTGGGGAGATGCAGATCTCCCGCAGTTTGGTGGGTTTCTTGTCCTTTCAGAATGGCTCAGTGTTTTGCTTGGGAGCCCCACAAACCAACACCTTCAGTGCAAAGTGCTTTGGATGGCAATAGTGTCTGACGTTTCGTGTTTTTTCTTAAAGTACCAGCTCCTGGAGTCATGTTATAACCTGACAAATCTCATCTTTATTTTTTTCTTCAAAAGTAAGTTTCTAAGCTTGAAAATGCAAAGACTAAAGGCTCAAAAATGAGAAGATAATTAAAAATATCCCAAATGTATTAATAATAATAGTTTATTATTAAATCTCATGATTTTCAAGTCAATCTCAATGATTTTTGTTGGGTCCAGCTCATAATTTTTGAACACTTGGAGCTGGGGATACTGAAGATCTTCCGCAGTGAAAGGCTGTAAAGTCCAGACATGATACTAACATCTAACCTTTAAAACTGGCCTCTTTAAACCCTTGGCAGGACTGCTAAGAAAGACCCATAAACAACAAAAGCCCGATTCATGCCCACTCAGTGTTTTCTGCAGTCACAGTAGTGGAACATGGGTGGAACATACTAGCAAATCAAACCCAAATGGTAGCATTTGCCGGTGCTTTGTGCTGATGAAAAGTACTGGACAAGTGCAGGACAATAATGAACCAAGACCCAAGAATCCTGAGTCATTTGTCTGAATTTCAAGAGGGTCTCTTGAAATGTACATGTGACATCCCTTTCATCCAGTTCCTTCATTTTCAGATGCTTCGTTGGCATCGAAGCTTGGACTCTCAACCCAGTCCTAGTCACCTTGAAAGAGATATTGGCGCTTGTTAATAGCCGGGGCTGGGGGGCAGGATACCTAGGCGCCTGCTTTGCTGGCTGATCAGTGTAACTGCCATAAGGAACTGACGGGATTGAACTACAGCTGGACTTAGAAATATGGGGGCCAGTTCACCCTTGCCCTGATCCTTCTTGTGCAGTCATCTACCCCAGTGCAAAATGCAGCTGGTCAGATCTGGTAGCGTTTTACCCCATGTTGCCGTTCTGTAAACAACTGCTCAGGGGGCAGAAGGATCACAGCCCAGGGAGGCGTGCGCAGTTTGGAAACATTCAGACAGTAGCCCCGCCTGGTTAGAGCTGGTTGACGCTCCCTGCCCCAAACCCTTGTGGCACCTGTTTGAATGCCTGTACTGCAGGAGGGAGTGCCTATCTCCGGCTTGTCAGCTGCAATAAATCTGCTTTGCAAGCAATGCCTCTTCCTCATTCTCACGCACCCCTCTCTTCCTTCACTCCTTCTCCTCTCTTCCCCACATGTTCTTATTTCCTCTGTCCTCCATGAAGTCGCACAGAGCTTCAGGCAGTCAATTTCAAGTCAGTGGGCTGTGAAAAGCTGTTAGAATAATAGTTTATTGACCCTGGATGTGGCAGCTGGAGCCGAGGGCAGGCGCGACTCTTGGCAGAACTTAATCGCCACAAAGGAGGCTTGATAATCTTTGATCATTCCTGTGACCTTTAAGGGATGGGACATTTGGAACCAGTCTCAATGCAGGCGCCTGTCGGCTTCTGTGCCGAGGTGTTGCTGAATCTCAGTCCCTGAAAAAGGTCTGAACAGCTTAAGGAGCTACTCCAAGTCAATGGGAATGCTCTCTTAGGATGTGTCTATTCTGCAATTAGACACCTGCGGCTGGCCTGTGCCAGCTGTCTCAGGCTTGTGGGGCTCAGGCTAAGGGGGCTTTTGGGCCTGAGCTGTGAGACCCTCGCAGGGTCCTAGAACCCATCCCAAGCCCGAACATCTACCCTTCAATTAAACAGCCCTTATCCCAAGCCCCATGAACCTAAGCCAGTGGGAACAGGCCAGCCGTGGGTTTTTAATTTCAGTCTAGACATACCCCTAGACTTCAATAGGCTTTGGATCAACCTTTAAATGTTGAACATGTAGAATTATCAGCCTGTCATATCCACGTCAGATTCCTTTGTCCCTCACTCTGTCCACTCCCACCACCACCACCGGGCATCCTGTTTGCCACTGGCTTGCATAGCCCTATACACAGTCCTGACTGTTTAGAATTCACTACACGGAGAATTCCATTGAAGAACAGTGAGTTCCTGCCTTAAAGACATTCCATCCCTGAAAGAGAAACAAGGATTTTAAAGGGCCAGAACTGTACACATGTTAACTAACTCCCCTCCAGCCTTTGCAATGGGGAGCTGGTCTTTAAAGGTGAACTGAGATGTTTAAAACAATTAAATTGTTGACCAAAGCTGCCTACGATCCCCCGATCCTTTGCAGGCATTACAGATGCATTTTAAAAACAAAAGACTCCTTTATGTATCTGCCAAGATCCAAATTCAGAGTTTTGGACTGGCGAAAGTACTGACACTGATGTCTTTGGAACAGCGGCAGCTCCCTCTATAGCAGTTGCTAGTGATTTCATCCATGCCTAAATTCAGGTCTTAAAAGGTGTTTAAAAAAACCCTTTCTCCCTTGCTTTAAAGTGGATTTATTTGTAATTCTGTATGTTCTGTTAAGGATTTGGGCGCTCAGAGGCTTTTATACATTATATTACCTTGAAAAGGGTGGGGAGGATGGTGGGGCGGGGGGGGGGGGGGGACGGACACTTTGTTCACCTTAAGGATTTATTATTATTTTTTCCAGAGCAGGTATTTACTGGGGTATTTCTCTGTGGAAATGACTGCAGATTATGAAAAAATAAAGTAAAATAACCCTCTGAAAGCCAGCAACCTTGCAAGGTGATATATAGTCTTACTGCAAGTGGTGTTGTGTAGCAATAGAAATACAGAGAGGAGAGATGCAGAGACAGCAGCTATATTCAAGGGAGTAAGGGAGGGGGATGAATTATTAAGTAAAATTAATAATTGAAATTATTAACAGCGGCGAGAGATTTTTGTCCATTCCCTTCATAATGGGGTAGGAAGGTTTAGTACTGAACAGTAGTAGTAACCACTAGTAATTTGATGCAAATTAATTCATTGGCTGGGTATTTATGTCATTTATGGGTGTTTTCTTTCCTTATAAATATATTAATACGTTTAAGTAATTTTAGAAAGTAATTTCTAAAATAAATAAATAAGACCTAGTAAACAGCAAGTAATTTATTTTTGATCAGTAATTTAAATGAATTTTTCCCCCTTGTGTGTACATCAGAGCTAGGAAGATAACCAGATTCCAGAGAGGTTCTAGTTCTTATTTTTTCCATCGTCAGTTGCAAACTTAGGCTGCACTTTGTTTGGGACATGGACTATCACTTAGTGCAACATGATTTTCCTCACAAGTCTCGCAATATTTGGTGGTGGTTTCTTTTCCAAAGCCTCTGATTCTGGAGTCCTGTGATTATTTGAAATTCTCAGCTTTCTTATGTTTTTTTAAATGTAAATTTCTAATTTTTGTGGGTGCAGAGAAAAGCATGAAAATGTGAAGGCTCAGATGGCAAATAAAAATAACCACAAATTAATATCTGTAATAAAATATCATGATTTGGGGGGGCGGATTAATGCTTTCTGAATACTTGGGGAAGGCAATGCTGCTTACTACATATGTTTGTACAGCCCCTAGCGTGATGGAGCATGGAACTGTTTGAGGACTCTAGTCCCTGCCTCCATATACATCATGATAAGGCTAGTTCGGACTCCAAAGCAGAAAATATAGTGTAGCATCAGGGACATTCAAAGAAATGAGCTGAGACCACATTGTCTAAATCTCCCACATGCTTTAATGCAGCCTTCCTCCAAGACCTAGAGACAGACCACCCCATGCACCCAAAGATTGCTTCCTTTCGTTCCCATTCTCCCAGCCTGGCTCTCAAACCACGCCCTCCCACATCCCGTCTAATGGGCCCGGGGAATTCTCATTAGGATAGGTTATGGCCCCAATCTTGCAAGGTGCCAAAAATCCTCGGCACCCAACGTCTTCATTTGAAGTGAATGGCCCATCTCCACCTTCCTTCCCTCACGAAGGGATAAGGCCTGACCCACAGCCCCTTGAAGTCAATGGGAGTATCTCCATTGAGCCCTAGGTTGGTCTCTTTCTAAGGAGGCCATACTGGAGTAACTACACTTGCTTGAGGGTTCTTCCAGTGTCCCGGATTCCTAGAAATCTGGCTTTAGTTCTGGGTATGGTGCAGAGAACCCATTAATGTCCTTGCTCAATGATCTCCTGAAGGTGAACGAAGATCATTACGTCTATGAGCACCTTTTGCTACCATTGTCCGTTAGCTTCTGCTGACCGGCTTGCAGGGTACTTCCACTGAATGATGGAGTTTTCAGAAGCTGAGTCCCTTCTTCTCTTGGAGGTCCCAGAAGATGATGGTGATTGGCTGCTCAGTTTCCTTCTCCGTAACGTGCACATGAGGTTTCTAGGGGCATGATGTGATTTTGGGGGCTCCAGTGCCATTAATATGCCAATGACTGTCAGAGCTGTTTCCGAGTGGTGTCCTTTCTTGCTTTCCTAGTGTCTGGATAAGACTGGGAGTGAGATAATCTGTCTCAGTCTCAGTCCTGATAAAACGGAGATGATGCTGGCTGGCAGGGACAGACAGCTAGGAGGTCAAGTGAGGGTTATGAGTGTTTCATCCCTGACCATAATGGTTCATGGTCTTGGGGTAATTTTGGACTCTGACTGCTGCTGGATTCCCAGTTAGAAGCTGGAGCCCAATATAATTTTGTGGTTGTTCATTTGCTTCAGCTAGGAGGCAGCAGCCTTGTCTTGCCAATGGAGACCTCACTACAGTCATCCAGGTCTTGGAACCTGACAAGCTGGACTGACTGGGCTGAGTCCTTTGTGGGGCTTCTTGAGAAGGCCATTTGGATGCTTCCGCTGGTGCAGAATATAGGGGGGCACCTGCTTAGTGAAGTCATAGTCGGCGTGAGTGCGTGTCAGCCTTGCAGCATGTGTAACCCACTCTTCAGAGTGTTCTGTGTCTCCCTACCTTCTGTGCCTGATTCACAAAGGATAAAAGTCTACTATAGCCCCCAGTGAGGGAACATACTTCTTTAGCTCCAAGTCTAGAGGCTCATGATCTTTTTCCTGGAGGTCCCACCGTCAGTCTTTGCTGGTGACTAAGATGATGGTCATTTCACTGGTATCTTGTCCGCTCTAGGGTGCGACTCAAGGCCTTGGCATTTACTTTATAAAAGCGAATGGAAGGCACTAAATAAATGTAAGATCATCATCATCATTAACATTAATGCCGACGCCTCTGAATGCCGCAGTGACAGAATGATGAGGTGAGTCCGAGATAACGCCGCTGACAAACGCAGCCGGTGGACAGACAGCAGGCAGACTGATAGATCTCTATATAATATAAAATCAGGGCAGAGGGAGAGAGAGGAACAAAGCTTTGGATAAATGGAGCAAGCCAGATTTTTTTTTAAATGGAGATATGCCTATCTCATAGAACTGGAAGGACCTTGAAAGGTCATTGAGTCCAGTCCCCTGCCTTCACTAGCAGGACCAAGTACTGTCCCATGACAGATTTTGCCCCAGATCCCTAAATGGCTAAATACACATGAACAGGTGAAGAGACGGGAGGGAGCAGGGAATCAGATGAGCTGGGGAAATGGCGCACTACGTGGGAACGTGCACATGCTCAAACAAAGGAATGTATTTCTCAGGAGGTGCTGAGCCAACCCCCGCCCCTGAAAATCAGGCCTCGTTAAGGTGTCTCAAATTGGGCACCCAAAATCACAAGCCACTTTTGAAAAGTGTAGGTCTCCATCTCTGGGTTCTGCTGACTCAGCCCACCTCCTTCTCCTGCTTCCCGGTGTCCTCATAAACTCTAGGGTGGTGTGGGAGAAAAAGGGAGCACACCCTCATGGATAGATAGGTAGATCGATAAGTGCATGATTGGGGCGGGGGGGGTCCATTCTTGTTTCCCACTCTGGTGGGTTGTACAGATGCTTGATTTGCTTTGTTTTCCAATGGCAAAACATGGCACATTTATTAGAGCTGGCTGAAAAACTTTCCGCAGAACAGTTTTCTGTCGGAAAATGCAGGTTTGTCAATTTAGATATGTTTTGTAGGAAGGCGGCAATGTTGACAACATTGTCAGTGGAAAAACATTGAAACTATGAGCTTGGTCTTTTCTTATTTCCTTTTGATAATGTTGAATTTTATTTTATTTTATTTTTTGCTTTAGACAGATGTATTAATTATTCAACGTTTTTACCATATTGAAATGAAACATGGTAAGTGCGCCAAATAATACTGAGCGTGTCTGTATCAATTTGCATGTTTGAACGCAACACAAGGGAGGGACTGCGTGTGGGGATGAGAATGGAGATCCTACCTCCTATTTGCATTCCCCCTTGAGTCCCATCCTGGGTGGTTCTGAATACCCTCCAGCCCTGTCGACCTGAAAGGGAGCTGCAGGACCCCAGCACCTCACAGGACCAGCCGTTCTTCTGAGGCATCCAGCTGAAACCTGTCTATATGGTGCAGCAGAGTGCACCAGAGGGAGGTCAATTGTAGTGGGTGCTGAAGTGTTGTGCTTTAACTGCTCTGTGTAGACCTTGCTGACACACTCTAAAAGGTTTATACCGCTCTACAATTTACATCCGTCTCATGTAAATGGATGCAGGACAAGCCCGAAGACACCAGCTGCAACACAGATGCTTAGCCTGAAACTACAAGCTCCTTTCACATTAGTTCCCAGAGGCCTTCTACCATGTGTGACTTTGAACAGTGACCTTGAGCTCAGAGCTCTGTATTGTGTACTGTCCCCCTTTCCCCTGCCTTGTGACTGGCTTCTCTGCTTGGCTTCACAAAGAGGTTAAGGGATGACTTGATCACACTCTGTAGGTACCTACATGGGGAACAAATATTTAATAATGGGCTCTTCAGTCTAGCAGAGAAAGGTCTAACTCAGGCCTGCACAACATACAGCCCGTGGGCTGCATGTGGCCCATGTGGGCTCACTGTGCGGCCCACGGGGAGGGTGAGTAGGTGGGCTCACTGCGGGGTGGTGAAGCAGCCAGTGGCAGGCTGGGGAGTGAGGGTGAGCCAGTGGCAGGGGGTGGGGGCAGTGGCATAAGGGGAGGCCAGGGGCGGGGGGTGAATAGGTGAGCCGGAGGGGGATGGGGGGAAGGCGAGCCGAGCGGGCGGGGGACAGGTGAGCTGGCGGCTGAGGAGACGAGCGGGCGGCGGGGGGTGAGGAGGCGAGCCGGGGTGGGTGGAGGAAAGGCAACAAGTTTGTAGACAAGTTGTAGACAAGTGTGTTGATTGTCCTTGTTTTCTTTGGAGTAATATGGCCCTCGCCACTTTACGAGTTGTGCAGACCTGGTCTAACTTGACCTTTCCAATGGCTGGAAGTTGAAGCTAGACAAATTCAGACTGGAAATACAGTGTTGATTTTTAACAGTGAGAGTCATTAACCATCAGAACAACTTACCCAGGGTTGTGGTGGATTCTCCATCACTGATGATCTTTAAATCAAGATTGGATGTATGTCTAAAAGCTCTACTCTAGGGGTTAATTTGGGGACGCTCTCTGGAGGAGACTAGGAAGTCAGAATAGATGATCACAATGGTCCCCTCTGGTCTTAGAATCTGAGTCTATTTGAATTTTAAATCGTTCAGGGCAGGGACTACTCTGTGTTTGTACAGTGCCTAGCCCCCTGGCAGATCCTTAGGGGCTACCATCATAAATGTGATTACCAATCTAAATGCCATCCCCTATCCCTGGAGGCTGTCTGGCAGGGAGGGGACTCTGCAGAAAACAGGGAATTGAGACCTTTTGCTTTAGAAAGAAAGGCCACCCCATCCCCAGGAGACTGTTCACAGACCCCAAAGCAGGACAGCGGAAGGGAGTGATGCCCTCCAACCAAACCCTCCTTTCTCAGCAATCAGTGCAGCACAGATGCCAAAATGCGCCCAGCACTCTAACCTACTGTGGAAAGCAAGAAGCAAAGCCCGGGAGGAGTGGAAATTAATCTGCCAGGAAACCGATCCTGTATAGCATGGGAGTTCCGTAGCGTGCTGATCCCTGAACGGATTTAGCGGCTCATGGAATGAATCTAGGCTTGTTGCCTCCCCGCCCCGCCCTTCGCCCGTCCCATGCTCACCCTAGCTTCTGTTTGCTTCAGGACAGGGTGTCAAAGTGTGAATGAAAAAACCACTAAATAAGTCTTGAAATGTGAAGCCATCATCTGAAAAACAGAAGCTAATTTTGCATTATTAAGGAGCCCTATCACAGCTCCCCACCAAGGGGGAGGCAGGAGGGGAGGGGAAATGGGTGTTTGGAGAGTCCAATTATTTCTGAAACGCAGGCAGTCTTATTAACTTGGGCAGAAAATTAATTAGTCTAATTAGAAAATCTCATTGGAATTCAGAGAGGAGTTATTGGGGAGTGACTAGTGGGGGTGCGGGAAGGAGGGGAATGACAACAGCAATGGGGTGGCCATCCCGGGGCAGGGGGATTGATGGAGGCAATGCACATGGGGGAAAAGGGAGTGAGATTTTGTTAAGGCTTTTTGGTGCAAATTTTTAAATGAATGACGTGTGTGTGTGTGCGCGTGTGCGCGCGTGTGTGCGTGTGTGTGTGTGTGGTTCTTATATGCCTGTTCGTCAGCATGGGGGCATTGTTATAAAGTGCTGGGTGGATGGTTTCTTATCTTCACGGATTTATGAAGTCCTTAAAATATCTGTTGTTGTCCTGATTCCACAGTCCTTTAACAGCTCAGAGAGAGAGAGAGAAACATGACTTGGCGGAGCTGTCTGACGACAATTGGCTTTGATGGAGACACATTTGCTGCGTGTTAATGTGGAGAGTCCTGGGGCAAAGGAGGTGGCCGGGGCTCCTCATTAAGAAGAATGGCATGGGAGAGGGCAGCCATTTGCTAGGCAGCTTGATGCCATCGGCACAATAGAGACTGAGGCTACATCTCAGCTGCACACCTCTGGCAGCAGCGTGGAGTGTACATGTGGCTGCACGCGGCAGTGGAAAGCAGGCTGCCTCCACACTGCAGTGTGTCACTGCATGTATCAGTGAAAGGCTCTGGTAGCAGGGAGTAGCCAGAACTTTTCTCCGCTGCTGGAGCCTGTCGCTGCATCGGGAAGGACTCTGGCAGCAGGACACGGCACTGCTAAAAGTAGCAGTGTCGTTTGGAGCAGGACGGGAGGCACTGCTTGGATGAGAAGGGTTCATACCCCCAGGGTGCAGGTGTGTCCTTGCCCTACTCGCCTGAGCAGTGCGTGGCTTGGGCCTGGGCTTTCCCCAGGAGCCAAGGGGAGTTAGGTACTCAGATGCCAGGAAAGCTCAAGTGGAATTGGGCACTTAACTTCCTTCAGCTCCTTTGAAAATTACACCCTGAAAGCAGAGTTGACGACCCCGTAGAAAGCCCACTGTTTCCGAGGGGACTGGTTGCCTCATGGCTTTGGTGCTGGAGCGGACATGGGACCTTTTACAAATGCGGTGCATGTTTTAATCTGGACTGGAAGTTGTGACACTTTGGGGGATTAACTGTGGTGTCCTGATGTCACCCAGCTGCTTACAGTGTCTGTTCCCAACTGGGGCAAACTGCCCCAAGCTACCAGCTGTAGACCACACAAACACTTCAGGCCAGGCTATCAGAAGGCCCCCTCTTTTTCAGTGCGGGCTAGCAATTTACACACCTCACCTTATTGCATTCAAGTGCCCAGTCCCGTGTCCTCGGGACACACCATTGTGCACCCATCGGCTGCATCCGGGGAAGTAGTGCACCTAAGTTTATAGGCTTCACCTCAGCCCAACTCTTGCCTTAGTGTAAGTCACTTAAATGTGTCTACAGGGAAACCAAACTGAAGTTTATTTAACAAAGCTTGAGTTAAAGTTTCAAATAAAAGCCAGTAAAAAGGATGTAGAAACATAAGGTTCCAGATAAAAGAAAAAAACATAACATGCACGGTATAATTTCTAACTATTAACGCGGTATTTTCTTATCCACTACGGTATTTCTTATCCAATGGTCAGTCCTTATAGCACTTGTGTAGTTGAGAGAACTGGGATTCACTTTCCACGAGACACTCGCTTTGGCAGAGTCTCCCCTCCATAAAGGAGAACATCTGGCACCTTTTCTCATTCTCTTACATAGTCCCAGATTTTTGTCTCATGTCGTAATCAGGGTGTTTCCTTGTCTTCACCTCAGTCCCGACGGGTCTCTGTCCGGACTCGGCCCATGAGGTTCTTTTTGACTTTGTCAACGCTCAAGCCTGTGTCTGCTCCAGACTGTAAAGAGAGGGCTGGGTCGGGGGATTTCAGTTGTTCTCTATGTCAATTGAGTCAGCTCTGAGCCCCACCGTGCCTCAGGCGATACGTTTCACCTCTAGCCATTTGGGCACCCAGTATTCCACATACGACGCAACTCTGCAACTGTTTCCCGTACAAACAATCCGCAAGAACCATAATAGCCAGCTAGTGCTTAGCTGTTGCCAGAGTCACCACAAGAGCCCCTCTGGTGAAATATCATGAGGAGGGTTGGGCACAGGTGTAATACCCCTTCCTGGGCATGTCTGGGCCACAGCTGTTATCAGCTGTTGACTGTTGAGTGACTCATATGGGAAAGTGGTTTTTAACAGAGAGGTGTCCATGTACCAGAACCACCCCTAAAATTGGCCCCTCTTGGAAGGAGTCTCCGCAAAGATGATCAAATGTCCCTGAGTAATTGACTCCCCTACAGGAGACCTTTGCAGTGCAGACTGGGGGGCATATTCTCCAGGTAGCCTAAAGGAAGCTCGCATGGGAAATGCCGACGTTACACTTGTTCTGTGGCTTAGGGCAGGTTCGATGCTACTGTAGGGGCCATTTAAAATGAAACAGCTGGTGTGTGGAGGTGTGTGTGTGTGTGCAGAGCAGACAAAGGAACCAATGAAAGGTAGAGAAGAAAAGGAGCTGGTACTTGTGGTCCTGGAGGAAAGCTGGGAAGATGGCCCCTTGCTTCTCCCTCACTCTGAAAGCCAGGAGATTGTCAGTTCTCTGTCTCCTCCAGCCGCAGAGCCCAAGGAGGGGAGGGTAAGAGAAAGAGTTCCCACACCTGGCTGTCAAGGTGCTCAGCTCACCTGCCATCCCGCAGGGAGGGCAGCTGGGGTGGTTTTGCCCTGCATGAGAGACTGACTAGCCAGATGCCGCTGGCCACACAGGCAGACCTAGGAGTGCATGGTCTTACCCTCTTAATGCTAGGCTGAGGCTGCCGGCAGAGCACTAAACACGGACAGCATGGGCACTGGCTGATGTTATCCAGCCACATTTATGTAGCCAGACGGGGCTGATGCCTGTGCAACCTGTCACCTCTGTTATCAGCATGTTAGGGCTACAGTTGGGCACAGACCCCAGTCCTATGTGCCAACACCCCACACCTTGGGGCACATCTCAGCTTAGCCGCCAGGCCCACACTCTAGATCCAGACCTAGATGAAACTGAACTTTAAGAATAGCTGGGATCCAGCTCCAATCCCTCTATGGCTTCTACCAACTTTGAAGACCTCCAGAGAGAGAATCAAACATGGGACTGGGCTGATTCCACCAAGCAGAGTATCAGAGGGGTAGTCGTGTTAGTCTGGATCTGTAGAAGCAACAAAGGTTCCTGTGGCACCTTATAGACTAACAGAGGTATTGGAGCATAAGCTTTCATGGGTGAATACCCACTTCTTCATGCCTGCATCCGACAAAGTGGGTATTCACCCACGAAAGCTTATGCTCCAATACGTCTGTTAGTCTATAAGGTGCCACAGGACTCTTTGTCGCTTCCACCAAGCAGAGGGCAGTCGTGGGCATTTGTCACTAGCAGCATTGGCCGTCAGGGGTCCTAGCGAGCTGGGTGAATAGGTCATATTTCCTCCATAGCAGACCGTGTCCAGAAAGATCTACAGGAGCAGCAGCTCTTAGGTGACATTGTGGGACTTCACACTGGCTGATCAAAACCTCTAGCCTGGCTGGTTGCATGGCCCCTAGGTTTTCCCCAGTGCATTTGTTCTGATGGCTTGTCTTCCTGCCGCTGAAATAGCCTGTCAAGCTAAACTTGTAATGAGCCAGAAGCCCGTTTCTCTTGGTAGGGTGCCCTGGGTGTCAATCACACATCTTAGCGGTGACCCAATTATGGTAATTGCCCAGATTTTGCTATGGAAGTTTTTAAAAAATTGCCAGGCAGAGGAGGAATAAAACCATGCTAATAAACCAGAGAACGGTCAAACATATCGTCCGCAAAGCTCTCCTTGGGGGTCGTTGCCTTCTGCTTTAACCCCTTCAGTGCTGACCATGTACATGTATAACCGAGCTCCTACCATCTGCCCTGTACTGTCCTGAAGTTCCGTTCATTTGAAAGGCAGAAGCACAGATCTAGGAATCAGACAACCTAGGTCCAGATTCAGTGTCCTGATACTCCTTGATTAGTCTCATTAGAAATCCTCACTGGACTTCAGAGGGGAGTTACAGGGGGACCGGTCACTTGAGGGGCACAGACGTTGAACTTCCCTATCCCTGAGATAACGTTACGGGATGTGGTGAGACATAATTCACCTGTGTTTGGGAGATCATTGGAATGGAAAGTGTTGGGGGGGAGGGAATATTTGTTGCAATTTTCCCTGCAATAAGCTCTGTGTTTCCAAAATCATCCAACAGTGGCATTTTGCCCCAAATATTCTCTACAATCATCATGTGTCCTTCACATCCATCTGTGTCTACAGATGTGGCCTAATGGATGGAGCATGAGCCAGGACTGATCTAGGTTCTTTTCCTGACACTGACTAACCTCCTCCCTGTGCAATGTCTGGTTATGCTTTACCGCACCTCTTGGTGACAGTGGAGTATTATTACTCTCCATAGATTGCAACAGGAGCCCTGCTTGACAATGGCACTGGTCTACAGATGCCCAGATGAGAGGCTCAAGCTCCTCCCTTCTCACTGAATAGCCATGAAATAGTCCTGCTCTGGCATAAACCTTTTGCTCGTTACTGGAGTGTCAGCAATGTTTGCCCAGCGTGATAGGTGCAGTGGGGCTGCGAACCCTGATGGACCAAAGAAAATGTTCACCCAGGCCCATGGGGAACCAGACTTCCCGGATGGATTGGATGTCAGCAGAGAAGGCTGAGTGAATGGCACGGAGGGTGGGATTTCCCCGCCACGTCAGATGCACAGCGATCGAGGGGAAGCTCCTTACTGGCACACTGAGCTGGATTTATTCCCCTCTTTCATACGTTTCTTTGCTTCAAAGTCTTGAGTCTCGAATGCACGATGTCAGAAAAAATCTACGCTTCTTAAGAACTGGTTATGCTCATCAGATGTATTTATTTCGGCTTTTGATCGGCTTTTCCCTAAGGCCTCCCCGGTGCCTGTTCCTCACCCTCGTCCCCCTACCTCTTAAGCAGCAGGCACAAGTGTTAACCGTGCCTAGCCCTGGCACTGGAATCTCTGCTGAAATGCAACGGGACCAGGAGGTGGGATGGGGTCACCTTGTCAGTGTCCCGAGTTCTGCCTGGTGCTAGCAGTTCTTCTGAGTAACTCTTCCAACAGACCCGCTCTGTGTATAACATACGCACCAGCACGACTAATCTCCCATTGAGGTCTACACCAGATATTGTTTCAGTTAATAACCAGGAGCAACCAGAGAAGTATGAGATACAAAACCATGGTGTTAGACCTATCCTTCCCCGTGTGCTACTATCTTCTCCCCTCACACACCAGACCTGTACAATGTACATACTCCTTTGTAAGTGACATTATTATTATTATTGAAAGAGACAAGGGAATGAGGTAATAGCTTTTATTGGATCAGCTTCTGTTCGTGCAAGGTACAAGTATTTGAGCTTACACAGATCTCAATATCTTGTACCTTCCAGCAACAAAATTTGGTCCAATAAATATGTTACCTCCCCTGCCTGGTCTCTTTCATATCATGGGACCAGCACAGCTGCAACAATACTGTGAACTATTATTATTCAGATGTAGAAATAATAACAATAAAAAAGGGAACACTCTGTTACAACTGTTTTGACCTGCTGCCCAGTGAGCTCAGTTGAAACGCTGCTAGCTTTGTAACTCTGCCTCGGTCTCTTTGGTGAGGGATCACGTCTTGCTAATCTATAATTTACAAAACACGCTCACATCCATTTTTTATGGAACGAAGTGTGTGTTTGCATAATGCCAACTTTAAAAAAAAAAGAGCTGAGGCAATCTTTTTAAAGTTACTCTTGATTCCTCTTTTGTTATTGTTGATCTGTGTGCCAATGAATTTAATACGATTGTCATTACGGCAGAATCTGGAGGCCCCAGCGGAGATCAAGGTGCCACTATAAGATTTGCATGTGCATGTAATGAGAGGCAGTCCCTGCCCTGGGAAGCTCTCAATCTAAACAGACAAAGGAAGCATTAGCCTCATTTTACATATGAGGAACTGACGTGTAAGTGGCTAGCCCAAGTTCACCCAGAGAGTCTGGGGCAGAGACAGAAATGAAACCTAGATCTCTCCTATAGTTTACTTTACTGTCTTTACCACAGGAGCATCTTTCCTCCTGGTTTTGTTTTTGCTTTGTGAGCCCGGTTTAGAAGAAGGGAAATGTTATTTATTTCCTTACTGATTCTGTCTGGCGGGGGAGTGGAATAGGGACGAGAATTCCTATGAAATCTACCCTGGTCCACAGAGCTTGTTGTCCCAGCAATAAAAGGGCTGTGTAGCATTTCAGCAGTGTTTTGAAAGTCTTTCTAGTGCAGCTATACAGGCATCCAGTTACTACAGAAAATATTCTCTTTGAGGGAAATGGTCACGTGGAGTGGGGAATCACACAGATTGTCTAATATAACCGGGAATGTTGAGCTTTCGTGGGTTGGCCAGTCAGTTCAGCACCATGGACAGAACCTCCAGAAAAAAAAGAGGACAACTCCTCTCAATGGTATGTGAAATCTACCCCTGTGCAGGGGGTCAGCATCTCTTCCCAGGGTGGTCCTTGGAACTCAGAGACCGTGGTTCTATTCTGTAGGCCTTGCGTCAGCCCCTCTGCACAGAGGTGAAGTTCCCCCTGTGTGTAATTACCAGTAAAGGCTCATGCAGTGCTATTAAAATAAAAACCCAAGAGTGATTCTCCTGGGATCCTGTCAGCAGTCCAGTAAGGATTAAAACATGTTTCTGTTTATTATCCAATCACTGTTCAATGGCTATTGTGAAAGAAGTTTGGAGGGGTGGGAATCTCATTCCAGGTCTTAGTAGACGTGTTGACATCACTTAAGCCAATAGCACAGTTAACACCCACTTTTGCCAGCAAAGAGCTCAAGGCCTGAAAAGTTATCCCTCTGGGTTAGAGGTGGAAGTGTAGGAGGTGCAGAGTTGGGCAGCAAATGCTGTTGCCTTGCAGTGCCTGCTCTATTGATGAACGGAGGGCTTGGATCTTGAGGGATGTCGACCTGGTACCTTTTGAGCAGCAAGAAATACCCCATGGCCCTGATTCTCCCCAGCCTTGTGCCTGGTGTGCTCCTTTACACTTGTGCACAGATTGCTTTGCACTCACTTTGCACAAGTTCCGATGCAGAGGAGATACAAGCCCTTAAACTGGAATGAAATGAACTAAAATGAAATCATGCTTCTGATGACAGCTGTCAATAATCTAAACATCGCTGACCCTGGGTTCAGGAAAGGGAGGATCAGAGGCATAGTGATATGATGGACATTCTCACATGGGACAGAGCAGGCAAAGAGTGAAAACAGTTCTCCATTAGTTCTGATTTTTTCATGAGCTTGCTTGGATGATGTTGACATTCCCGTATCCTCAGTATCCCTGAGATGATTCATGACTCTGTAGTGTGAATGTTCACAAAAAGCATCTCTTCTTACACCTGGCATGATCAAGCACCCTCTGGAAGTGAGTTTTAAATTGTCCACCTGCATTTGACTGAGCAACGCAACTTGAATAGCAAGCCGTGACCTAAGCATAAATTGAGGAAAAAATTGTTTGCATAATTATGAAGAATGAATATAGGGGAGAATCTGTTTGCAGATGATCCGAGACACAATGAACTGACTGAAATGTTAATTTCCTATTAATCACACATCCCTAATCTTGCTAAGAATTATACTCATGATTAACTTTACGCACACGAGAAGCCCCATAACATAAAGTTACTTGGGCAGATAATTCTTTTCAGGATCAGGGCTGCGGTGGGTATCGAAAATGAGAGAGATATAGAGTACCTTCATCAGGTACATTACAGTCACATATTTCCAGAGGAAAATGCTCTACAGTTAGTCAAAGGTTTCATGTGGTTGAGGTGAGAATCAGCTAATTAATTACAGACTTGGTGGTAACTTATTGCCCCATGTAATAAAATGGATTCAATAAGCCTGCTGTCACCATAACTAACTAGATTAGGTATCCCCTTAGATCCTGGGGGGAGGTGGCTTGTGGTGTGGGGTGCAGACTTTGGGACACTTAAAGAATGCCAAATTGTGAGTGACACATCCACAGATGGGGGGCCTGGGAAGATAAAGATGCTCTTCCTTAGGGGCGTCATGATCCCAATTACTGGGTTAAGATGTGCTGAATTCAGAGAGATTTCTGAGGAGGAGTAAATCAGCCCCTGGGGAGAAACACATGAGCAAAGAACATTAAACAGAGCAAAACTGATAATGAATGCGGCTGTTCCAGCACCTGTCAAAACTTCTCAGGAGTTCAACACTTCAGCTTTGGGAGAGAAAAACATCCTTCTGTTTAAAGCTGGGGCGTGGGGGTAGGGATCTTTAGTGCTCCTGTTCCATTTTTAATCCTCGGATTTCAGTGATTAATAGGCACTCTTTTCCCTGTTGTACAGGTTGGGAAATGGGGGCACAATATCACACAGGTAAGATATGTCTGCTGGCATCTGAACTGAGACCCGCCCCCCAACCCCATCAAACAGTGAGCTAATGGATTTAGGCCTTCCGCACGGGCAATAGCAGCAAAGTGGGGCTGGGTGAGGATAGAGGACTGCAGTTTAGAAGACCTCTGTGCTATTCCCGGGTCTGCTGCTGGTGGCCTTGGACAAGTCACTTTGCTGCACTGTGCCTCAGTTTCCCCATCTGTAAAATGGGGATAATGGGATCTTTTATAAAGTTCTCTGAAACATTTGGATATAAAGCAAGGCATTATTACACTTACGTGGGAAGTAAGTATGTGATGGGGTGTCCCCCTCACACATGACTGGAAGGGGTTACAGTGGCCAGGCAGGCCTATTCACTCAACAGGCTGCACCTGGAGGAAGAGCCAGGGAGCAGGGAACTGATTGCAAGCAGGCTCAGCTGTGCAGGAACAGGCGGGGCCCAGGAAGTTGGCAACAGACAGGGGCTGCTCCTGGGAAAGGCAGTTACTCCTTGGGAAGAGGGCTTGGAGCCGGTACAGCCAGAGTAAGGTGGGGAACCCGGAGTGGCAGGAAGCAGTCCAGGGAAGGAGCCCTGAGGGCTGGGAGAGGAAAGCCCAGAACTGCTGGGTTTAGGGTCCCTAGACTGGAACCCAGAGTAGAGGGCGGACCTGGGTTCCCGACCAGCCACTGAGGGAGTGGCACCATGGGGCAGTGAATGGGAAGATTGCCCACGACTGCCAGTGTGAAGAGAGACTTTAAAAGACTTTGGTGCGCCGGAAGGGGAGAGCACTGAGTGACTTGGCTGGAGTGCTGAGTCATGAAGAGGACCCTGGGGTTCCAGGAGTGAGGGGGGCTGCAGACCAAAGAAAGTGATGGAGTGAGGGCATGCCACCATAGGAAGGGGTGTGAACGTGGTGAGCTAATCCCCAGAGTGGCCAGGAGGAGGCGCAAGACTAGCAGTGAGTGGAGCACTCCCATCACAAAATGGTGCATAGAATTAGCCTTACCTACACAGGTTGAATTTTATCCCTTCAATGCTAGCACTTAAAAGCTATCCAGTTTTGCTTTCGGTAGCTCGATACGGTGCATACTGAGCTATCATTACTCCCTGTATTGCCAAGAAGGGTGGCTGCAAAGACTGAGGTATAGTAATGTTTAGTTGCCAAGGGAACTGGTGCATTGTAAATGACATTGTACTTGGGACCCAGTTCAGCAAGATTCTTGACACAGGAGTGGCTCCCTTGAAGTTACTGGAGCTACACACGTGTAAATCAGGCATGTTCCTTACAGAATTGGGGCATTGGAGGACTCAGTTGTGTGCTTCTAGGCAGAGGTAGAATGGAAAAAGGCAGCTGTTTCCAGGTTCTGGGGATTCAGAACGGCGTCTTTGCTCTACTTAAATTGTCTGGGAGAATTAATTAACGTCCCTTAAGTAAACTATTGCTCCAAAAAGTCAAGGCTGTGCTGCTTGGGAATGAAACAAAAATAGACTTAAAAAACATTCTCTGGAGATTAGTCTGAATGCAGTCCGCCTGGCTGGCCAGACATGGGAGGTAATGCTGAAATGAATAGTCATCCTTTGCTGTTTAGTTAGGTAGGCGGGAAGTCTGACCCTGCTGTACCTGTCAAGGGGGATTTACCACTGCTTCCAAGAAGAGGCAATGTTAAGGAGGCAACTTGCTTTCGAACGGGGAGCGCGGTTTATTTTGTCTCTTGCTGTACACGCACCGATGAGGTGATGCTGTTACTTGGTCCGTTTGGTTTTGACTGGGACTGCACACCTGTGTGCTCAATGCAGCACGGGGTCTGGTCAATTCCCAGGCACCTGCTTGTGTTAGGCGGCAGCACACACGCAGCACGCGGATTCCATTGGCGGGGATGTCAGAACCAGGTTTGCCGGGAAAGCCACGAACGAACCCAACGTTCACCCCGCCCCAGCTCTTACTCAGGTATTCTGGAGTTTGCATGAATCCACTAAAACTCCCAGCTGCAGAGCCAAATGAATTCTCAGTTCGTCTAAGTGAACCAAACATTGGGAGGGTCTTACAACCCCAACAATCATTCCTGTTTGTATTACAGTGGTGCCCACACTGAGACCCGTCACAGGGTAGCTGGTCCCTGGACCAGAGCAGGTGAGCCTAGTCGAGCCAATGAAGGAAGGCTGGGCTAACCCTGGTCCTATAAAGATTTGCTAGTGGGCAGCTGGAAGGACTGAGAGAGGCTGTGGGGGGGAAATCCACAGTGGAGTGGAGCTAGCACCTGTGGTGGGTCCCTGGAGCAAGACGTCAGGGCTCAGAGAAGCAGCCCTGGGGCTGCGGCTCCAGGAAGGGAGTGGAGCTGACTGGGAGACTGGCCAGGAGCAGGAGGCACAAGGAAAGAATGTGACTTTCCCAAAGACGTGCAACGGGTCTGATCCAGAAATAGAACGCACGTCCAGTGCCCTCTTCACTAGATCACAGCTTCTCCCCAAGGCCCCTTCAGCTTCAGTCCGATATAGTTTTACTCCCTGTCCTAAACTGCTATGCAGCGTTGCTTTGTATTGCCTCCTACTGAGAACCGGTCACTTGCATTCAAGGGCAGAGTGTGGATTCCAAGACACGTATTTTAGAACTGAGTTGGTGACGACTAACAAATCTTCACACATAAGTGCCCATAAATGTACATTTGGCTACTTCTAGCCAGGCCTGGTGGGGCACAAGGCAGCTGGTCCCTGAGAGAACTGGTTCTCCCTGAATGGCAAGACTGGCCCTTAATTTATGGTATTTCATCCACTTCCCTCCCCTTCTCCATTAATGTTGTTTTATTCTATGTATAGTGGTAGCACCTTAGAGCCCCAGTCATGGACCAAGACCCCATTGTGCTCGGAGCTATACAACTACAGGACAAAAATATGGTTGCTTCCCCCAAGTGCCAACAATCCCTGTAGCTATGCGGGTGGTACATGTACATGTGTCTGTCTGGGATGATTTATGGCCACCACTGGCCTATGGAGTCAGATGTGTGGGACCTCACGCACACTTCCCAAAACCACCCATCATGGGTGGCCGGGAGGACAGGCTCAGCAGCTGCATGGATCACCAGAAAAGTTTGCTCTTGGGACTTTAAGCACCATAGTGGGCGAATACATAAGCCGGCAACAATAATAGGCTATTATCCTCTAATGAGTCAGCCACTAAAGGGGACAGCATGGCACATTTTGCCAGCCTTTGACGCTTGTGCTACTCATGAGGAAGAGACCCTCCCCCCCCCCCCCCCCGCCCCCCGCTCTTTTCTCCCTACGCTTCAGGAGTAGGAACTTAGAAAGAAGCAACCCTCAAAGTTTGGCTGCTTCTTGCTTAGTGTGCATAAGATGGAGGAAGCTCTGCCAACCTGTCCCCCAGCCCGGTGGAGAGAGCTGGATTTTGTTATGCCTTGTTTAAATAACATTTTGTTTTCACGGCAGCTAATCCCTCCTGCTCCTCTAACGCAGCGCTGCTCGGCAGCATCCCCTGCCTGCCCATTTTCTTGAGCGCGACAGCTTGATGACCGTGCCGGCTAGATGATAGTAATTGGCTAGGTGTTCAGATGCTCCATCATCTCCCCTGCCCCCACTCCGTCACAAGAGGATTTCAAGTGCAATTTTCGCTTGCACATCAAACAGCAATTTCCCTTGCCGAAATCACAACCTGTGAAAACTCTGCCCTAATCAAATCTATCAAGCCCCATTTAGGAGCTGGCTCCTGTCTGTTTATCAGGGAAATGGACTTGAAATTGGCCCCTCTAATGGAATCCCGGCTCCCACACAAGTGTTTGGAATTAATAGCAGGGCCCGCGGCGAGCTCAGAAAGTTGGGCGCTTGATTGTGGTTACAGTAAATTGCCACAATTTCTGCTCCTCAATACTCTCAAGTGACATAAGGATTTTTAGGAGTGGGAGAGAGGTTTGTATATGTAAGTGATCCCCGTCTTGTTGATAAAGGGCGGTCTTGTTATCATGGCAACCCTTTTTGTAACATAGGTTAAAAAAAAAGGAAGGTGTTACAAATGCTTAGGTGCTGACAGCAAAATTCAGAACAGGTCACTAAATTCATGGTTACTTGTTTATTGCCGGCAGCTGTGATGCCTTCTGGTAGGAGTGAATTAGCTTAGCTAAGCAATGCTAGGTCAGATTGGTGCTTGGAAGGGAAACTTCTATGGAGCACTTGGGAACTGCAGAAATAATTCAGCAGGGGTGAACTGCTGCCTTTCCGGTGAGAGATAAAACCAAAGTCCTAGATTTGTGGGTATTAAAATCCCCACAGCAGCTCGATAGAGAGATGAGATGGTAACTTCATTGCATCCTGGGCAGCTTGTAAGTTGAGCAGTTTTCGTGATGGACCACTTTACTAAGCAAGAGGGTCTGAGCGATCGCAGTATTTTGCTATCCAGAGAGTAAAAGGTACTGTATGTCAGATTCTATTAGCAGGAGCTCCATGTTAATTTTAATGGTGCCTACAAGTCATTTGGAGTCCCCCAACGCCACCCCCACCCGCGTTGTTTTTAGTTGGGTATAGTGATCTTTTTCGCTCCCTGCTGTGTTGTGTTCCTGTGAGATGTTACATAGACACTTCGGACCTTAATCTCTCTGTCTCAGTTCCCTATCTGTAAAATGAGGATAATAATAGTCCCTCATCTCGCAGGGGTGTAGTGAAGACAAGTTCACTATATCTGAGAAGCATCAGATACTGTAGAGGTGTGTGCCATAGAAAGGCCCAAGAGAAAATAAATAATTCGGTCTTCACGGCAGGCTTTGAATAGCGTGTGATAAATAAAGCCTGAACAAGAAGGATGCAACAAAATATGGAATAGGTGCTCATTAAGTGAGCACCCATCCATGCTGTGCACTGAATGAGGCAAGGGTCCTGTGGGGAAAAAATAGTATGTGATCAAAGACTGTATCATAATACATCTGCAGGAGGGGGCTGAATTAAGGTTGCATGGGCATCCTTAATTCTGGCAGCTCTCAACTTTTGAGTGCTTGGATTTGCAACCTTAATGTTTTTTTAATATAGTTTAATATAGTTTTTTTAATATATATATACCAGTACAACCCCTAGTGCAGATCCATTTATACCAGTACAAAAGTGCCTTCTACTGTTATAGCTTATAGCAAGAGGTATACTGGCATAGGCACGGTCATACTGCTTTAACTGCGTCCAAACTGGGGGTGTTGTGTCGTGTTAGGGGTACATTTCCAGCTGCACAACTTTCCACTACACAAGGCCATACCCATGCTAGAATTCAGCCCCTGCACAAAAAAGCACCCTTGGATCTGTAATGATTTCCTGTGGTCAGGGCCTTGAGTCCATGCCTTCGGCAGCTCAGTTCAAAGAGGTAACCCGATTCACACCGGGCTCCTCAGGAAGAAGTTCACAGATGATCCGCCTTGAGCCGCTGATGGCAAGCATCATCTTGCTGACCTTCTTAAAAGGGATCAGCCAAGCGATTTGAAGGAGATAAAGGTTAGGTTTTGATTTTTTGCCTTCTATTAGGGGTTAAAAAGGAAGCGTGAAATTAACAACAGAGATTAATACATGTATTAAATATTTAGCTGACCTCTTTTTACATGATCCTTTTATATGATGACCCAGAAAGCTGTTAAAGAGGCGTTCCCTCCATCTCTCCTCTTTGCCTTTCCCTCAAAGCCTTTGGTTTTGATTAGAAAGAAAGCTCTTTCCCGACAGCCCCAGGAGGAGGTGTCGGGTCAAGCGGGAGCCTCGTTAGCTGATGAAAGGTGACACCACTAACGATGATGATTCTGACAAGGGAGCCAGCACAGTTCATTGGTGACGGGGAGGGGGGAGTAATGGATCAAATGGGAGGGAAAAGAGTGAAAACACCAGGCATGGTAGTTCAGAAGATCCATTGGGCTTGGATGGCACCACTTGACTCGGGGTACTAACTGCAGCCTTCTCCCCAGTACAGTGCTGGGGGAGGCAGTACAGAAGGGTGGCACGGACATGCACATAATCCACCTGCCCTCCCTAGTTATACCTGATTCATGTTCTAGCAGGGGAGGCCTCCCTGACCACAACTGTTGGGCCTTTGTTGGCTTCATCCTAGCTAGTGGAAGATGCCGCATTGACAGCCCTGGGGACTGAAGTGCCCTTTCTCCATGAGACATCCTGGCAGGGGCAGCGTAAGCTGCTCTCCATCCCAAGTGTCAGTGCATTTCTCCCCCTGACATGGAAGGACCCTTCTCTAGGGATGCCTGTGGAACTCTGTCTCCAGGGCCAGTCACCTATTGCCCTCTCTGCTGAAGAGTGCCCACACTTTCGTTCACTCCTGACCCAGGCTGGATTTGAATTGGTAATGTTGAATGGAACAGCACCAGTCCACTGACCCATCCAGGCCCCTTTGCAGAGGCTATTCTTTTACACATTCATGCAGAACCTCGTTGTTGATCCTTTTGTTCAATAATATCTTGCGGGGTTGAGTTCCACAAGTTAACTCTCTGACTCAAAACCCAAACTTCCTCTTAAAGGACAGTCCTCTCTAACTGCTGAGCTGCCTCTAATCTCACAGCCACCAACCTCTAGTCACTGTCCAACTTCAGCGCTTTCCCCTATTTGCAATAGTTGACTTAACTACTCAAATACGACTGAGGTTCTTTGATGGAGCAGGTCTAGCCTCAAAAGGTTCTAGGGTTTTTGAGCTAGTTACTGCTTGGGGAATGTTATCAGGCAGTGAATGTTGAAACAAAGGCTCTGTGCTGAGAGGGCAGGAAGCAGAAACCGATCAATGAACTACAGGGAAATCCAAGTTGTTCAACTAAGGATCATAATCAGAATTTCCGAACTGTTTTCCCTGTCTGCCTAAAAGGGTATTGTAATTGAATGCAAAATATGTAAAAGTCTTTGTGGCCTAGACCATCTGAGATCAAGAGATAAATGGAAAGGTTTGTAAGACTGGAAGGCTTTCTGTTGTGTATATAGCTGACTAAGTTCTTCTGACTTCCCAAATGGGCTGAGATGGGGATGGAAAGGAAGACTGGCAACAGCTTATTGTGATTTGAATGCAGCAAGACTTTTGATCAGGTTTCTACTTTACTGCATCGTTCTCTGTATGTTAAGTCTCCTTCTCTCAATAGCCTCTGTAATGGGGTTCATTCACCACTCTGGCGCCTCCTGCTGGCTGTCTCGGGAATTAGCTCTGCCTGTTAGTGCGCCCCCTTTGGGTGATGCCTTGCCGCCGTCACTCCTGCTCTAGGACTCACGGATCTCCAAGGATCGCAGCATCCTCTTCAGCGACACAGCCCTCCGGCCGTGCCACACACTGTGATCCCCCCCTTATGGGGGACCTGCAGTCTTCCCTTAGTGGCTACTGCAGCAAATTGTATGGCCACTTCCTTGTGGCACCAGCATCCTCTTTGTCCTTGCTTCAGCCTGCAAAACCCCAGCAGCCAGCCAGGAGCTGTCTCTCACTCCCCTGGTCCCTGCCACAGCTCTGCTCAGTCCAGGGTTCTGGCAGTTCTCTCAGTCCTCCAGAGATACAGTCCTTCCTTCTTGGGCTCACAGCAGAGAACTGCCCTCCTCTGCCCTGCAGCTCTCTTTTTATATGGGCCTTCTTGGCCCTGATTGGCTGCTGCTCCCTTCAGCCCTTTTCTGATTGGCTGCCTCCTGCACAGCCTCCCTAGGGCTCTATTAACCCCTTAGAGCCCAGTGTGGGGCAGGTGCCCCCATCACACCTCTAAGTTTCAGAAACATTGGCTAACTTGGCATGCCAAGTTAAACTCTGCCCTGTATTTTCCATCAAGCCTTCGCCCTTCCCATCTCTGTCTCTTTCCCAAACCCCAGAAACAACAGCTAATGGATCATGTGAAATGTCCTGTGTAGAAACAGTTTACTCTTATAGGAGAGATTTTAGTCACCCTTTAATTTCCAGCCCAGATTGAGCATTTGGCTGGGAGTCAGAGTTTTGATCCAGCCACTGGAGAAGCTAATGAGAAGATTCCCATTCACTTCACTGGACGTTGACCAATGTTTTACTCTTGACACAGCCACTGGCTTCCTGAATGACTCTGGGCAAGCAGTGTTACCTCCCTGTGCCTCAATTCACTTCTCTACAGAGCAAAGCTAACAATGCCCTGTTGTTGTTTTGCTCAGCACAGCAGTCTGCAGGTTCAGGAGCGAAGAGGCCCTTGTCACCAAGGGGAAACTGGGGAACATCATTCTTTTTTTTCCTTCAAGTTCAAATTGAAATTAGCATTTTCTCAGCCTAGTGCTGGAGGCTACTTTCACAAATGACATCATTTTCTGGTAAGGTGGCAGCCTCTAATGCCTGCTGTATAAATGACAATGTTAATTTTTTAAAGAAACATTTCACATTGTATTCCTGGTGGCAAGCGTCTCCTACCTTGGGAACTTTCACGTTCTTAAGCTGAGCAACTACGAGAGCAACTCTCAGACTTGTTTATTATTACCTTAAGATGTAGAGGCCCAAACCAAGATCATGACCTCATCCTGCCAGGAGCTGTACGTACACATAGGAAGAGGTGGTCCCTGCCCTGAAGAGTTCACAACCTTAGTAAACAAGACAAGGGCATTTTTCATTGGAATTTGCCGATTTGTTGAAATCTGAATGTTTCATGGCAATAGTTTGAGTTCAGCACAGTCCTGACGGAACCCGGGCAGGGTTTTGACGGAGCTTTGCCTGGCAGGCAGGTTTAAAAACAGGCCTGTTTTCCTGCTCAGCTCCTCAGCAGCTCGCTTGCCAGAGCGCCTAGGAGTCAGGTACCCGAATCTGTCCAGGGCCTGTGGTTCTGGGGCAATCCATCTGGCAGGCCGGCAGAATTTCAACATTTTCTGTTTTCGTTCTGAATCGGGCCAAACCAAATTTTGAAATATCAAAATCTCCCGCCAAACGGGATTACTTTTCTCCGCCCAGCTCTAATTCTCCGTACTTAGCAAATGGGGAATGGCGGGGATTGCGGTTGAGAAAGTGGAACTGCCCAGGCAGAAGTGTGATCTTGGGGACAGGGATTAGGTCTGTGGTTCAGCAGACATGTGTTGTGTTCGTAGCACTATCATTGATTTACTAGAAGACCCTGGGTACCTTAAAGCACTTCTATATGCCTTGCTTTCCCCATCTCTGCTCTTGAAGTGTGTCTTGCTTCTGTGGAATTTGCTGGCTGAGGCTGTCTCTAATAATAACTCTTACCTTTGTAAGATACTCTGAGATCTATGACTGTGAAGTTCTGGAGCCCTGAGATTCTGTTTGTAGCAATGAAGTGTCTTCTCTTCTTCAGGAACACAATCTTATTAAACAAAATCACCCTGCAGAACAGGAAATCCTCCGCTGGTCAGAAAGGATATTAAGGCTGCTGGTCTGAAAGTGCACAATGTTGTTGTTATTAAACTGAAAGTGATCGTTGCCTCCACCAATCCGAGTAAAGTGAAAACTAAAGTAAGCCGAAGCGTGTGTGGTGAAAAGTAAATTGGATTTTACAAATGCTTTCCGTTTCCATAATTTGAGCTGACATTAGTAACACCGCTCGAGGAATTTTAAAATACGCATGTCCCAGTTTTTCAAAAACCGACTGATTTCAGATACTTTGATTTTTTGGAGGAGTGGGGGGCAACGTGAGACAACTTAAAGGAAACAGATTTGCAGTAAGTGCTGAGCTATCACGCTCTGAAAATCAGGTCTCTTCCGAGCATCTCATTTTTGGCATCCAGAAGTGCTAGTCACTTTTGAAAAAGGGGTGCGGGTGAGCGCTATGTATAAAACTATCCTTCATCCAGTGGCAGCTGTTAACAATTTAACTAGCTGGTAAATAGCCTGTAGTAACCAGATTATTATATAATAGGTGTTGTATTATTAAAGGCTAGTATATGATTATTTTTCTCTTCTAACGCCCACATCCCCAAGTGCAGGTGACATGGGGCTTAGTTTAGCCTCCAGTAAATGTAATTACACAGTAATCCACAGAAGCCTGTGCAAAGACTCTGCCATTATATGGGACTGACCAACAAGACCTATTAGTGTTCCATGTAATTAACAAATAGCTATGCTGCATTCCCTCTTCGCTCTCCTTATCCCATTTGCTATTGCTGGAGAGCCATTTACGGAAGCAGAATTGTGATGTATTGAAAACTGTGTTAATATTACAAGCTATCACTTGAAGTTGTAAGATAATTCCCTTTCGTGCTGACAGGCTAGGGGCTCTGTAGGGAAGGGTGGGGTCTGGGTTATCTGCAAAGAGCCTGGCAAGTTGAGCTGTGTCTTTCTGCCTTTCGGTAAGAGTCTGCTGTCTCTCTCTGTAATTGGTTGTTATGAGTTAGATTTCTGGATATTAAGAAATAAAGTCATGTTATGTTGCAACTTTAGGCACAGGGTACAAATGTGTTTTATCCCAAACTGTCTGCATGTATTCCGTGACAGTAACAGGGAAGGAGAATAACTTAGTGTAAGGCAGATGGGCTGTTGGTGCAGATGTATGATATTCACATGGACCCTGATTTGCATGCACACACTTCTAAATTTGATGCACACACGTAGTCCCTTAGATTTCCAAGGTAAGTATGTGTGAATGTTTGCTGGGTCAGGACCTTAGGATTCAAGAGTTCTGAGGTTCAAATCCAGGTTAGGCCATCCTGGAGAATAAGACATCTTTGGGCATCCGGATCGTTCAATGATGAACACTCTGGATGCAATCAAAGCTCTGGCTTTTGAGAAACGGACAGAGTTCTCTAGCAATAAGCACAAGGAACTGAGAGTCAGCATGTGTCTATACCCAGCTCTGCCAAAGACGCTCTGTTCCAGAGACACATCACTTAGGCTCAAGTTTTCAGGGGCAACTTTTAATTTAGGGTATCTCGGCTTTTGGTTACCTGACCATAGGCATTTAGGGCTTAATAGCCCTAGCTATAATCTTTCAAGCTCTGTAGAGCTGCTTGGGACATTTTTTTCACTGCAAATCTTTTTCTGTTTTCCATCAGATTTGCGTGACAAAAGTTTCCTCACTTTCAGAGAGGTTGAACACTGTAGCTGGAGATAAAGTCAGGCCCTAGCTATGTAAATTGGGCACTCAATTCAGGCATCCGATTCAATATCAGAAGCCGTTTGTTTTTTTTCAAACATGGGTCTTCACCTTTCTGTGGCTTAGTTTCCCTGTCAGTGAATTCTAAATTGAGCACTTCTCTAGTTCACAAGTGTTTTGGTGAATGTTCGCAGGGCAGCACAAAACTTACCAACCAATGTTTTTTTCAGTTAACAGCTTTTCAAACCATATGAATTTTTTTCACTACAAATGTTTGACAGTTTCTGAGTATTCAATATAACAGTGAGGACAATACAAAATGTTTAGACTCAAATAAAATCAAAAGAAAAACTGGGTGTCTTTATTCTGCCTTTTTTTTCATTTCCCCTCCTTTTTTTTTTTCCCAGTGGGAAGGCGGTGGAGGGAGAAAGAAACCAGAAATTTAAAAAAAACGTTGTTGTTTTGATACATTTTGATTGGAATCAAAATGTAATTTTTGTTGGCTGTTTTCAATGGTTTTGTAAAAAAAAATGGAAAAAATAATCTGGATTTTTTCAAGATGCAAAAAAATGTGTTCCCATCTAAACTTTTTGCAGAATTCCCATTTTTTATATCATCTCTACTTATTAAACTATTATAAAGTCCCCTGAGATTCCCTGCTAGAAAGTCAATAGGGGTCACATTCAAACTTCAAAGAAGTCATGCTTATTTATACCAACTGGGAATCTGGCTCTGTGAACGAAGGGTCGAATCCAAAACCCAAGGGAGCACCTCAGTCTTTAACAGGTTTATCGTTCCAATGTTCCTGTGATTTAGGGCAGCACTCTTATCCCCATTTTACAGATGGGCAACTGAGGCACAGAGAGGCTAAGTGACTTGCCCAAGACCACAGAGGCTGTTTGTCATAGCATAGGGGTTTGAACCCAGCATTCAAGAGTCCAAATCTAGTGTTCTAACCACTGGATCATCCCTTCTCTCAATAAGAATCTTTCTGTTGACTTGAGTGGGCTTGGGATCCGGCCCACAACAAAGAAGAGGAGAAAGTAAGAGAGAGTAGGATGTTGAAACACAATGTCTTTTGAAGTTTCCCTTGGAGCAACAGTCTGTGTTTTGAATGTAGAGGTTTTAGATTATATCTGATATTCCAATCTTCTTGTCAATCCCTCTGTTGTGTTTGTTCCTGTGAAATCTCCTTGGTTTTATGCTGTTTGTTAAGCATACTCTTCCTGATTTTGATCGGAGAGAGCTGTCTCCTAGGGATACCCACTGATTTTTGATAGCAGCATAGAAATAAATCCTAGGTTTTCTCCTTGTTCCCTGTTAGGAAAAGAGTATAGGGTGGCTATTGTGAAAGGAACTCTCCCTACCCTGACTCCAAAACCCAGGGTACCACTGCTGGGCCAATAAACCCATTCCCTATGTTCCCCTCAATGGAGTTGTTCTCACTGATAGAAGGTTAATGCACATGTGAATACACAACTTTTTGATTTATTGGCTTTCTGCATTCATCACTCTTTTCTTTAAATTAAAACTCCCTCCAGATGGGGGTCTCTGACACAGATTTATTGATCTGCAAATAAGCCTTACTCATAACCTGTATAGCTGCCCGTTCATCTTGCACCGAAAGATGGTTCATTACTCCATGGATGTCCTAAGAATGAAAGTGAGGCATTAACTTTTTTTCCCCCTCTTTTCCCATGCCTCTTCTGTCTCTGCCTCGCTCTGCCTGTCTCATTATTTTCATGCCACTTGACAATTTCCACCTCTTTCCTAAACTGCTCACTAATGATTTGAAATGGATGGCATAATCTATTACCCAAATGCCCCACCCCTTTCATCTAGAGAGTGGTGGTGATCAGGTGGTGGAATGGTCTGGTCTGAAAGAGAAGTGATCATAGAAGCCATTGGAAAGATGGACAGTTTTTAATCTTTATCTGTGTTCTACCTCACAGGGAGGAGATGGGGCTCATGATCCGAAATCTTCAGGATCCAGTGAGTTCCCTATGTTATAGTCTCATGGGGATGTGCTCAGAATGGACTGTACTCAACATAAGAGCACGATAGGAACTAGACATGGGAAATACGTATTAAGAGGTATATGGAGGTGTATGGGGGAAATTGAAATGAGACTTTAAAACCTCAGATTGAGGGTTTCATCTTTATTTTGAACTTTGGCACATGGTCCAATTTACTGGGGGAAAGCCTTCACAAAAAGTGCCTGGGATTTTGCTCAAATATGGAGATGTTTTCAGCTGAAATTATCCCATTTTCATCCAAAATGATCTTATTTTATAGCCAAAGTACTTAACAAATGTTTTGATTTTTTTTTTAATTTAGAATTTTCTAAAAAATTCTAAATTTCTAAAAAAATCAAGTCACATGGGAAATGATGTATTTCACCTGTTTCTGAGGGTTCAAAAAAAGTTTTGAAAATGGGAATTACTGGGGTGTGACCTGGCCCAGAACAGGATGAACTCCACCCGCCCCCATTTTCTTTGTCTTTTGGTAAGGGAGATCTCTTTCCTAAAGGTCTAGGCCAAACATTTGAAAACCAGGGGACTGAGATTCTCAGCAGCCCCTGGTCTCGGTGAAGTCAACAGAATTATCAAGTATTCAGTTCTGAAAATCGAGGCACATCCATTTAGATGTTAAGGCCTTGATCCTATACCAACAGTGCACTCTGAAAAGTCCTCTTGAAGTCAACAGAACTATTCACAGTTGCATAAAGATACTCACATGTTTGAGTCTTTGCAGGATCTGGGTTATGGATTTGGAAGCACCAATGTTCCAAAAAAAGTTAGTCTTGGTTAACTGGCCCACATGCCTACAGCCAGAGCATGGTCCTTCCCGTCAGTATGGTCTCTAATGCTTTACCTAAATGACTCGAGAGAGAGACAAAGTTGGACCAGCAGCTACTTTGAAGGACAAGTTGGTAGCTGGAGGCACAGTAGAAGTGCATGCCTCTTAAGACTGACCATCGGAAGGATGGATGAGATGGCTCAGAAGACAATTGATTGGCAACTTGACAGAGGAATGTGTACCGCACATGAATAAATAGGGGTGGGGTTCATATGGGGTGGGGATAATCAGGAGAGGATGGCTGGACAGCGAGTTGGAAGGCCTGAATAGTCATTCATCACCGTAATCAGGAAACTAGCCTGGGAAGGTTTTAATCACTGTGTGCAGCAATGGAATGCAGAGCAAGTTTATGGTTTGCGGAGAGCAGACTGACACAGCTGATTGATGTCAAATATGTCATGATGTATATTGTAAAGCCAGGAGATTTAATGGTGGAACTTCGCGGCAGGCTTGGAAGTGAGGTGCTGCGGAGTAGGGAGTGATGGATGGGCTCATTTACATGTAAAATTGCCGATGGCATTGACAGCGCTGGTATGCAGAGGGAAGATAAGAAGGATACAGCAAGATTCTCCCTGACCCTGGTATTGGAACGTTAAAATACAGCTGAGGGGAGCATATGGGCTTTGCAGAGTGTCTGTGTGTGTGGGGGGGGGGCGGGGTGTAGCTGTGGGGGGTGGGGATATGCACACACTCGCCTATATATGCTTGTGTGTATTGCTGTACACATGCATATGTAGCCCACTGGTGTGTTACAGTTCCTCCCATATGCCAATCCATAGAGGCTATGAGTTGTTACAGAGCCTAGATGCTCAGGCTTTTAGCTTGGGTGGTTCCTTGTTCAATCCCTGTGTGGTCAGCCAAGATGGTGACAGTCACACACATTCAGATTATACACATGCACCTAATTCGATCAGCTCCTGCAGGTCTCGGTCCTGTAAGGTGCAAGCTGCTACCAACTCCTGGAGGAGAAGAACCTCATTCAAGCCGCCGTGAATCCAGGAGATTCTCAGCCCCTTGCAGAACTCGCCCTTAGGCCTGAGTAATTCTGCTTCCACCTGCAGGGATATTCTCCAAGCCCCGTTAGGACATACGCTTCCTGGCTTTTCAGCTCAAGCACTATTGCTGGAGTGAGGTCACTACTCACTAGGGCAGAGGATTGTGGCAGGCCTCAGGTTCCTTGTGCATTCAGAACATCCACTGGGTTTTGTTGTATTGGTTTAGATGGAATATATAGGCCAAAAGTATTAACCTAACCCAGTCGCTGTCCACCATTAAACAGTGTTAAACAAGGTTTGGGGTTTGGCATGCAGAGACCTCCGCCTACTTAGTACCATGGCAAACCCACCATTATTAAAGATAGAGAAGAAGGAAAAATGGTTAAAGCATTTCAAATGTAAAGTAGTAAGTGCGGCTTTCATTTTAACAACATCTTAACAAGAAAAATCTAAGGGGAAGGGCAGGGGAGAGGAGGTGTCCTGAATGGAATCACTCCAACGTCACCAATCTCAGCTCTAAGTCAGTCCCACAACCTCATGGTTCCTTTGACCATTTTCTCCTAGAGAGAGAGACATTGTTTGTTGAACTCACATGGAGAAAGGTAGGTGTGTGTGTTGGGGGGCAGGGGTGCAGAAAGAGGAGCATTCTTTCTTCCTCTCCATCTCATGTGGACAGCAGGACTCTTGCTTTATTCCCCTTCATCCCCCAGTCCCATTTTTTGAACGTGGTTGCATCTATCTTCCAGTCCATCTTTTATCTAATCCCTGCAATTGGCCGTTCCCGAGTGCATGTAACACCAGAATGCAGGTACTGTATTTAGATGAGAAGGGCTAGAAGCACTGTTCATTCCCCTCCACACACACACACACACACACACACACACACACACACACACACACACACACACACACACACACCCCACGTTCAATCACGGGCTGCGACCTTTGAGCACATAGCTAGATTTCTTTCTGCCCCTCCTCTTTGGCGCGTGCAGTAGTGGAGAGGTATGGACAGAAGATGGCAAGACCTCCTTAGAGGTCCGTGGGTCTGTTGTTGAGAATGCTCCACCTCCAGCACCTTAGGGCCTAGACCTGGGCTCTGTATAATGCAGTGTACCAGAGCAGCATCGCTGAGGAAGAGAGATGGTTCCTGGAATGGCATGGAGCCTACCCCCATGGGAAGCTTGGTAAAGGAAAAGCAGTGCAGGTTGTACAGCTGCTGGTCTGCTATGTTCTCTATGGTTTGTCCAGCTCAGGAGTTGGGGCATCATCACATGTGCCAGCTGTAGCTTCTACATGAGCTTCTCATTTAGGCCCAGCTGGAGTGAGTTACAGAAGATCTAAGATCCATTTCCCAATGCAGTCAATGGACAGGCTCCCGGTGATTTCAGTGAGAACTGGATCAGACCTTAGCCACATAGGCACCTTCCTTTCCCCTGCCACTCTGAGCTGACTAGCAAGGCCCTGCGTTGGCAGGTCTGTGAGCCCGCAGCTGGTCAAGGATGGGAATTACCCACAATGCTGCCTGCTCTCCTTGCGACTCACATGAGACTCCTTGGGGAGGAAGGTCCAAAACAAATCGATGCACAAAACATTGCTCAAAAAAAGTGGACTTGGGAGCTGCCACTTTTCAAATGAGCTTAAGTGCAGTTCCTGCCCTCAGCTCTGCTCTTCTCTGTGTGTCTTGCAATAGCCCTGCCCTGCCTCCTCTAAAAATAAACCAGGGTGAAACCAATAGGATTCTAGAGAAATCACCCTAGAGTGCTCCAACCAGGTGCAAAGGAGGGTGGCGCTACAGGGAGCCAATTGCAGTTACCAGGCCCTGTGTCACCTGGTCCCAACAATTTCTTTCCAGTAGAGGATCAGACTAAGCAGATCTCCACTGCATCATGCACCCCAACCCTGATGTGTCCCCTTTCTCCTCTTACATTGTGAGTGGGGAGGGGGACTGGTACAGGAGCCGGCTCTGTTAGTGGGGGGAATTCTCCGCTGAGCATTTCTGGCTGCTCTCAGTCCACATTTTGTCACTCAAGTGGAGTGAAGAATCTGGTCTAAAGAATTGGGGGTTTGAACTCTTCCCTCCCCGGCCCCCAATAGAATTCCATAGCTGGGGTCGCAGCAGAGAATTCTGTCTGTAGCATCGTTGAAAAGTAGGGATTTCTCTAGGGCTTTTCTGTAAGGGGTTAACTTCTCTTCCCACCTCCCCAGCTAGCAGCCTACCTGCCCTGCACAAACCACCTGACAGCCCCCTGGGATATATTTTTCCCTGGTGTGAAACCAGAGAACTTACTCCTGGGAGGAATCTCACCAATTATCTTTCAAGGAAACTGTTTGGTCAGAGAAGTGATGAGTAAAATCCCGCTCAGAATAGGCCACAAGAGAATTCTGGGAAGGGATGGGAGGGAGGAGGAGGCTAAAAAGGCTGCTGCTACTACTGAGTGACTTACACTGCTTTATACCATCCCCCCTCCCGCTCAGCCCTCCACCGTCTTTGAGCCTGCGCCTCATTGCAGCCGACTTGACAGTAAGCAGAAGGGTCTAAATTGGGATATTTTTCAGAGGCAGGTTGACTAAGCACCGACTGAGCTGACCCTGATATAAATGCTTAAGAGGCTTTGGAGGGGATTAAGTGACTGTATTTTAATCTTGGCTTCTTCATGGTGATGTGTCAAGGATTCCAGCATGCTGCCTGAGCTTGCGGATTCATTCATTCTCTCTCCCCATCTCCTGCTCTCGAATGTGCTCAGGACAGATGACCAGTATGGGAGAGAACTGTGTTTCCAGGAATTTACTCAGACCAGCCTTTCCTACAATTAAAGGGCTAAAATTAAAGCTATCCAGCTGAGACATCCTTTGGGTTGATGTTAGCTGGTGAAGAGGTATCAAGTATAGAATAGCTCTATGTCCAAGCAAGAGCCCATGATAAGGTGGGTTGGGTTGGATGGGCCTAGTGATAAGGGGAATCAAGAAAGATTTTGAGCTTTTGTCAAATTCAGATGCTCATGTTGGTTCCGATCCAAGTAATTGGGAGTCTTTTTCTGCTGTTTACAATGGGCTTTGAATCAGGCCCCAAGAACACAGGATTAGTCTGGTATCCTAGGTCCAAAGCAGCCCGTATCCGCCGCTTGGGAGAAGGGCACCAGAAACCCATGTTGGATTATTAGTCCTATTTAAAATGGGATTATGATCGTACCCGGACTTTCCAGTTAGGATTTCTCTGCTCGGCATTGTACATGTGAAAATGTAGTCCCTGCCCTGATGATTTTGAAAGCTAAGAAATTGAGGTATATCAATATTATAATTTATATTACCATAGCACTTAGGGTACCCAGTCAGGGAGCAGAATTCTGTTGTGCCAGGCACTGTACAAACACAACAAAAATACTTTCTCTGCCCCCAAAAGTTGCAATCTAAGTGTAAGACCAGAGAAAACAGATGGAGACAGACAGATGGGGGGGGCACAAGGAAAAAATTAGACAATATCGGGTTGTATGATGAGCATCTCAACACACCAGCCGCCTCACCAGTGTCAAGTTTATTGTAAGCATCCTGGCAAAGAAGAATTTGGAGGAGAGAGTTGAAGGATGGAAGTATGATTTGAGGACTTCAATAGCTGAGACATAAGTGAGAGGATTATTCCAGGAGTGAGTGGGTGAGATTCTGTGGCCTGCATTGTGCAGGAGGTCAGACTAGATGATCATAATGGTCCCTTCTGACCTTAAAGTCTATGAGTCTAAGTATCTATGGAGGGGGGGCGTGTTTTAGAATTGAACAAATGGGCGATGGAGGCTGGCATCCCAATGGGTGGGGGGGAACTGACATCTGGGGGGGAGGGATAGCTCAGTGGTTTGAGCATTGGCCTGCTAAACCCAGGGTTGTGAGTTCAATCCTTGAGGGGGCCATTTGGGGATCTGGGGCAAAAATTGGGGATTGGTCCTGCTTTGAGCAGGGGGTTGGACTAGATGACCTCCTAAGGTCCCTTCCAACCCTGAGATTCTATGATTCTATGACATCTCAGCATGAAAGCGAGGTGATAGCTGTTGGGGGGTGAGCTGTGCAGGGAGGGCCTTGACGGTGAAGACCATCAGTTCATGTCTGATGCAATGGAGAAAGGGAAGCCAGTGGAGGGATTCAAAGAGAGGCGTGATGTGGCCAAAATGGCGGGCCAGGAGACCAATCTCTGCAGCAGCAGCCTGAATGGATGAGAGCAGGGCAGGACTGCATTTATCATGACGTGAAATGACGAGAGGCAGGACACTTAGCCTGTCCATGCCTTGGTGCCCAATCTGTAAAAGGGGGATAATGGCATTGCCCTGTTTCACAGGGGAGTCAGTGTGGGCCCCACAGAGCTGCAATTTTGTAAAGTCAAATAATCCTGTAAGGGTCTGCGAAATCTGGCCGCAGCATGGGGAGAGAGCATCTGCTTGTTTAGCAGTTCATTACTCAGTGGGAAGAAATTTAAGGGGAACTCAGTAACTGACTGTGACGGAGTAGAGAGCGAGATGGATCTGACCTGAGGGAAAGGCTGCATTGGAAATGTGAGACTTTACCTGGGGCTGTAACATGAGCCAGGACGGGGGTTGGGAGGTGACACCTTTGGCTGGGAGTTTGTGTGCTGGCTTGGGAGAGGAAGGGAGGGGGGCAGACAGGGTCTGGCCTCCCTGGCCCAGGTGGAGCTGCGGGGCGAAATGCAGGGAGCCCCAGGCTGGGGTCTAAGCTCCCTGCCCCCCGGAAGGACCCGACTGAGGGGTCCTGGATGTACTGACAAGCTCTGGTTGGACTGTGTTCCTGGCATCTCTAATAAACCTTCTGTTCTACTGGCTGGCTGAGACTCCCAGTGAATCCGGGGAAGAGGGGTGCAGGGCCGGACTCCCCTATACTCCGTGACAACTGGTGGCAGCGGTGGGATGTTCTGCACCCCGTGAACGGCGCTTCCTGCAGTAAGTAACTGGGGAGCAGTAGAACGAAGGGGTGCTAACGAGGACCAGGCGTGCTGAAGGCTCACGGAGGAGCGGTTTCGGGGAGCGGAGGAGCTACGCTTAACCCCTGGGAGTGTGTGTCCAGCGAGAAGGACTGTGCAATGAGGGGGTCCCCCTGGGGGCTACAGTGAGCAGTCCCAGGGGCGGAGGAGCCTGCGGCTTGGCCCTGGGAGAGAGAAGGAATTTTGCAGTGACAGGGTTCCCCTGGGGGTGCCGTGAGTGGACCCAGGGGCGCAGGAGCTGCAGTTCGACCCTGGCAAAGAGGCGGTGACCTGGAGAAGGGCTGGCACACTTGGGGTTCTTCCTGGAAACCGTGGGGAGCTAAGAGCACACAGGCCTGCGGATCCACAGCAACGTGGGAGCAGTGAAGTGATGGCGTATCGCCTTCTCCTTAAGAAGAGCATTGTAACCCTGTGCAAAAAGAGAGGGATACCCATTGGAAAGCTCACTAAAGCCCAGTTAATCACGCGGCTGGAGGAAGATGACCATTCCAGGGAGCAGATTTCTGACCCAAATGGGGCTACAGCAGGATCTGGGAGCAGCTGGAGTGATAGCCTGGCATCCCCAAGAGTCTGGTCCCCAACCAGACGGGGGTCTTCACGATCGGGTTCCCCAGCAGGGGATGGGAGACGGATGGGACTGGAGCTGAGTCCGAGAGAGCAAGAGGACGGTGAGAGACAGCAAGAGCCCGAGAAAGACCTACAGAAGAAGCAGCAGCGTGAACTTGCGGTGGTGGAACTGAGAGGCATGGGGGACTGGCCAGGGGTAAGTGGGGACAGATCCCGGGGTGCCAGCTCCGCAGGGAACCTCGATCCTAAATTGCTGCCCCTGGTTAAGGAGGGTGGGGATGTGGAGGCCCACCTCACTGCCTTGGAGCAGGCTGGTGATTGGAACCAGGGAGACCCTGCGGAAAAGCCCCGGGATCTAACCCCCTTGCTGGGTCCCAAGGCCATAAACTCCACCAGCCAGAAGGGTGGGATGGTGGACGGATTTCCACTCCTGGCCCTGGACTCAAGCCCTATGGACCCCCAGTGGAAACGGAAGCTGATGGTCAATGGAGAGACATTCGGGGGGTGGCAAGACCCCGGGACAGAGAGAACTGTGGTCAGGCCCCGGGTGGTGCACCCCCACCAGATGCTGAGGGGCTGTGTGACCTGGGTGAGGGTCCCAGGGACGGACCCATTCGCCCTGCCTATGGCCCAGATCCCTGTGCAGACCCAGGAGGGGTCGGGCTGGCTGGTGGTTGGGGGTCTCCAGGATATCAGCGGTGAGGTGCTGTTGGGGGGTGACTCTGTATCTTTGGGACAGGATCCAGGCCCTGGCCCTGTAACGGCCGAGGATTTGAATTTGAACTCAGGAAACCAATTGGCTAAGAGGGAAATGGTCAGTGAAAATGCAAATGACCTGGCTGGCAGGGGGGAGGAGCTGCCAGGCCCCGGTTACCTGCCTGCCTGTAACCAGACCCCTAGGGCGGGGTGGGTCAGAGAGATGCTCCCCACCCCCCTGCACACTGGAGAGGTGGCTCACGCTGGCTCTGATGCTGTTACCAAAGCAGCGAGCTCGCTGCCTGGCCCCACAGGGACAGCCAGGGCAGCGCTGAGCCCGGGGGGAGCAGAGACCCCAGCTGAGTGGGGGAACACACAGGCAGGGCAGGACGGCTGCCAACCAGGCTTGCCTGGTCCAGAGGTGCTGCCGGGAAGTGATTCCACGGCAGGGAGGGAGCCACCAGGGACAGGGCTCAGTGGGGCGGTGACCCCAGGCCTGGCCAGTGAGCTGCAGAGGGATCCCGCTTTGGAGAAGCTAAGGGGACTTGCTGGCCACGGCGCTGCAAACCCCCTTGGGGAAGACTGCAGAGACAGATCCCTGTGGGAGAAGGGATTCCTGTGCCGGGAATGGGCTTCCCAAGGGGAAGTAGAACTGCGGGGAATCAGGAGGCAGCCAGTGGGGCACCCGAAGTATCATCACCGGCTATTATACCTGGTCCAGGGTAAGGGAGAAGATCCCTGGAGGTCCCTGCCCCTCAGGGAGGAACCTTTCCAGAAGGTGGCTATGAATGGGGTGGGCCCCCTCAGCAGGGCAGCCCAGTCGGGGAAGAAGTACATTCGGGTGGTGGTAGATTTTGCCACCCGCTACCCCGAGGCGGTACCCTTATCCTCCATTGAAGCAGACACCGTGGCGGATGCGCTGCTGACCATTTTCAGCCGAGTGGGGTTCCCCAAGGAAGCCCTGACAGACCAAGGGTCCAACTTCATGTCGGCCCTGCTCCGGTGCTTGTGGGAGAAATGTGGGGTCCGGCACAGTTGGGCCTCAGCATATCATCCCCAGTGCAATGGGCTGGTGGAGAGAGTTCAGGGGACCATGAGGCTGATGCTGAAGACTTGCATCAATCAGCATCCACAGGACTGGGACAAGTACCTGCCCCACCGATGGCACAAGGAAGTGCCCCAGGAATCACCAGGGGGCTTCCCTTTCAAGCTGTGGTATGGGAGGAGAGTAAGGGGACCCCTAGAACCGGTAAGGGACAATTGGGAGGAGAATGGGGAAGACCCCCTGATGGATCTCTCCCCTGAGATGGGAGCCCATCCTTCCATCAGGTGTCCCCCAGTCAGAGTAACTGGGAAAAGAGCCCAGAACCTGGAGAGAGAGGCCAAGGACAGGCTGGCTTTAGAGGTGAACCAGTCATTCAACAGCCCAGGGCTGGCCAAGGCGGAGGCGATCAGAGATTGGCCTGTTCCCCAGACCAAGAAACAGGGCCAGGCCTTTAGCGGGATGGCGGGGTCCCACCAGAGGTTTGTACCCCCCTTTAGCTCCCTAGCTGCCCCCACCACAGAGCTAGGTAAGAAGAGGAAGCCAGACGAGGCAGTCTGGACCGAGCAGGGCCAGAGGGCTCTCTGTGCGCTGAAGGAGGCTCTAATCCAGGGCCCTATAGATCGAGTAAACCCAGACGGGGCCAAGCCCTGTACAGTGTTCACCAAAGCCTCAGACACAGAGCTGGGCGTGGTGCTGATGCAGGCCTATGCGAAGGGGGAGAGATACCCCATCGGGTATCTGAGCAAGGAGCTGCTGCCCTGGAGGCAGAACGGTCAGGCCATAGAGAGGGAATGCCTGGCCATGGGGCAGGCCCTTAAGAAGCAGCAGCCAGATCTATTTGGGTGGCGCTTTACAGTGTATATTCACCACTTCACCCCGACGTGGCTGCATCCAGGAAAAGGGGCCGATGCCGAGCGGCTGGTGACAGAGACACGTGGTCAGAGAGGGGACCAGATCAAGAGGGAGGCTCTTAACCAAGAGAGCCCGAATTACAGCCCTCCAGACTGGAGCGCTGGGAAAAGACCTGATCTCAGCTTGAACCCCAGGGGTTTGGGGATGGAAAAAGGGCACGGGCCGCATAAACCTTCCCACATGCGGCCTGCGGGTGCCATCCAGCCCACCCGACCTAAGGGAGCTCGTCGAACTGTAACGGCCTGGTGTGACCGGGTTCGAACTTCCCCAGGTCACTAGCTAAAGTGACCCCGCTCAGTTCGGTCTCGAAGGGGGGAGAGATGTGACGGAGTAGAGAGCGAGATGGATCTGACCTGAGGGAAAGGCTGCATTGGAAATGTGAGACTTTACCTGGGGCTGTAACATGAGCCAGGACGGGGGTTGGGAGGTGACACCTTTGGCTGGGAGTTTGTGTGCTGGCTTGGGAGAGGAAGGGAGGGGGGCAGACAGGGTCTGGCCTCCCTGGCCCAGGTGGAGCTGCGGGGCGAAATGCAGGGAGCCCCAGGCTGGGGTCTAAGCTCCCTGCCCCCCGGAAGGACCCGACTGAGGGGTCCTGGATGTACTGACAAGCTCTGGTTGGACTGTGTTCCTGGCATCTCTAATAAACCTTCTGTTCTACTGGCTGGCTGAGACTCCCAGTGAATCCGGGGAAGAGGGGTGCAGGGCCGGACTCCCCTATACTCCGTGACACTGACTCACTGAGCTCTTTCCTTGGATTAAGGATGCCAATATTTCACACACTGTGAAAAGTGACTGGTATCTGCAATATACATTGGGCTTTCGTGACCTCCAGCCGGGGAGCTCCAAATAAACTGCGTGCTTAGCTACCCGTGGAGGCTCCCTTTTTGTTTCTAGTGACTCTTGCTAATTTGGTCAAAAATACTTTGGGCCTAATTGTACCAGAAGGGAATGTCGTTTTTAAAAAAGAGAGAAATATATGTCTAGCAACATCAGCCCACCAAGCCGGTCTTACAGAATTGTGCATCTGCATTCTGCAGAACTGTGCACCCCCATTTTCACATCTGAAGGCCTGAGCACAGTCACCTAAACACGCATGTAGGTGCCTAAATACTTGGCCTGATTTTCACAAGTGCCAAGCAACTAACGCTCCCCTTGGTTGTGGGTACTCACTACTCAGTACCTCTGAAAGTCAAGTCACTTATTTGGGCACTTTAGATGTTGGAGGCTCTATATCTTGGTTCTGTGACATAAGTTTTACATCTTAGCAGAGCAGTTTCTTATGGGGATTTACTCATAGATTTTGGGCCAGATGGGACTATTGGATTATCTGGTTTGACCTCCCAAATCCTGCAAAATACAAGCTGTAGAATTTCTTCGTTTCTCCTTTACTAAGCCCAGTAACTTTTATGGTTGTGTAAATCCCATCTTCCAGAAAAGCATCTGATCTTGTTTTGAAGACATCAAGAGGTTGTGAGGTAGAGAATATCCATCTCTTCTTGTGGTAGTTGGTTGCAATGGTTCATCACCTTCACTGTTAAAAATGTGTGCCTTATTTCTAATTTAAATGTGTTTAGCTTTATCTTCCAGCCGTTTTGGTTATTTAGCATCCACAAGCTATTGCAGCATAGACCATAGACCAATTTGGAGCAGATACTAAAGTTATTATGGGGCTCTCAACCACTCACCATTTCTGGCAATGAGCTGTGCCCCAAACTCTGCCCCATGGCTATCCCAGGGAGTTAACAACCAATAACGATGTTTTTATTTAATGAATTTGAAGGGATACATTTTCTGCTGGGGTCAGTCAATGGAACTGCACCAGTTTACACTGATTGACAATGTTGTCCTGTATTGTATATGGGGTGTCTTAAAGCAGCAAAGACATCAGTATCATTCTAAAAATCTTCCTTCTCCTCTTCTTGATGTAACAAAAGAAAACCTTCTTTTGGAGCATCTAGACCATTTCCCTGCGTGTTTTGTAATTATGGTACATTCAGTAGGGTGCTGTTCACATGTTTGTGGCCTCAAATGTCATATCTCCATCATCAGGGATTGCAAGATGCATAATAGCCAGTCCCAGCAATGTTGGGAACAACCGTTCATAATGAAAGCACATTCACCATAGAGCTTTGTCCTAGATGTGGTCCCTTTCACCATACCAGGCTACCAAAACCCATTTTATCATGTTGACTAGAGCTGGGCAAGAAATGTTTTCCCCATCCCATGAGAATCTTCAACAACTTGGACATTCTTGTCCCATCATAAATTGGGACAAAAAGTCAACCTCAAAAATTGTTGTGCGCCAAAAATCTGAAGGAAAAAACCATATTGGTTCTATCAAAATCGATTGATTTTTTTTTGACCTTTTGCAAAACCTTTTTTATTTTAAATTTCAAAATGGTAAGTCACTTAACTGTTTTTGTTTTGAAAATGTTGAAATGGGATGTTGAAGCAATTTTGAAACTTTATTATTCAAAATGTTTTTGAAACGGCAAATTCATCAAAACCGACACTTTCTCACCAACAGTTTGGCGTCAATAAGTCAACATTTTTTTCCAATGGTGAAAATGTTTCATTGAACATTTCCTGACCAGCTCTATGGGGGGACTGAGCCTCAACACCAAGATTGTCTCATGAGCCCATCCTTTCCCATTTTCAATGACACTGGATCCATTTGTCCTTGTGCAGCAAGTCCCCAACCCTGTGGCAAATTGAGCAATTGCTAAGATGGCAGAGTAGTTTGTGTATTAACTGTCTTTAAATACAGCTTATAAACTGGAAATAAGGAAGAGCTGGTTCCGTGCAACCAGCCAGCTCTTTATAGACCACCAGCATGCATGGCACTCGCTTTGAGAAATCCAGTTGCAGACCTTTCCATTAGGCAATGCTTCCTGCTATTGGTTTTCCCTTGTGCAGTCTCCTCCAACAGTTTGCCATGTCCCGGTGAAATCCCAGTTGCATTGCTGTCCCTTAGCCATGAAGTCAAGGCTCGGGGTTTTTTTTGTTTGTTTATTTTAATTATCGTTTTCCTCCCTGGCTCGATGCTCCCGCAAGGGAGATAGCGCCTGTGTTAATGGGATTATGCGTGCTGTTTGCTGATGCGTACGTGTGCACCACTCTCTCTCCCTTTGAATTTCACCCAGATAATTGATTTCTGTCTCTTTCTTGGCACTTTCCTTTGTGGCACAGGGTATTATTAGGCCCCCTTTGTTCCATTGCTGAGTGACAAAGACTTTACAAGGCAATCAAGCAAAAGCAATTGTTGCATCTCTCACTTTTCCTATTAACTAACAGGGAATTGCAGGCAGCTTGAAGCCCTCTGAAAGAAATAATAACATAAGCGGCTGCTTGGGAGCAAAGTGGGTCCTTTCAAGCACAACAGGCTGGATTAACAACTCTCTTCTCTTACCCTATTCGTTCCCTTCTCCCCATTTGTCTGCTGCTGGCTGTCTCTTTCCTTCACCTGGGTGTGTCTGTTTCTCTGCCTTCTTCAGTGTGAGGTGCTGCTGTTCTAGTATTTGTGTAATGGTAGCACCTAGAGGCCTGAACAGAGATCTAGGCCCATTGCGCTGGGTGCTGTACAAACACATAGTGAAAGACCAAAGAGTTGTCAAGATTGGGGGGAAAGGAAGGTGCTGTTTCCCCTTTCTGTCAAATGGGGAGTTAAAGCACTGCCACGGAGACATCCAGGGGTGGATTCTCTGGCCTGCTGTGCTCCCTTTGGGTCATTAAGACCCTCAGGGGCAGGGAGAGCAACTCACAAAGATGCCCTTGGGGAACATGATCATTGGTCAGCTGCCCCTGGGCTGGGGCTGAGAATCCGGCATTCCCAACTCGTTGCCAATAGCGTCCTGCTCTCTGCAGCCCTTAGTGCAAGCTGAGCATGGCACAGTGTGACCTGGGGGGACAGATTGTCAAATGCTCTGTACTAGAGCTGGTCAGGAATTTTTCGACAAAACTTGGTTAGAAAATGCCGTTTTGTCCGAACTGACGCTCTTCATGGGAACGGGCTGGTTTCAACAAATTTCTTGACTGAAAAATATAATTGGAAAAAATTCAAAATTGTTGCAGCGGTTTGCTTCCACACGTTCTAAATGATAAAACTGGTCCAAAATGCTTGTTCATTTCTAAATTTGAGCTCATTATAGCATATATTTAAAATTATTGAAATTGAAATTAGACCTGGGCGAAAAACTTTTTTTTTCTCCTTTCAACTGGCAGTTCCAAGAAATAGGGGGGGGGGGGGGCAGGAAATAAATCCGGTCTGGTCAAATCTAATCTGAAATGTTTCAGAATTGTTGGTGAATCAAAAAGTCAGTTTTGGGTCTGTTCCAGAGTGGGGATTCAAACCTGGGAATCCCAAGTGAGTTCTCTTAGCACTGGGCTAAAAGTTATAAAGGGGGTACAGGAAGCAGCAGTAGCAGTAGTTGCATCACCATTTCCTCCTCCAAACATTTTATGAATGGTCAGAACAATAGTTTCAAGTTGACAGAAGCTGCAATTTTAATTAGATAAATGATCCATCTGAATAACTTCACCCAGCTCTCCTGTGAGTAAAAAGACCTTTGGAAGAGTTCAGATCTATTATTATAAATTACATGGCACCTAAAATGTGCTAGGTGGTTTGCAGAACAAGTCCTTGACTTGAGAGCTGATAACCTAGAGTTGCAATGCTGTGAATTTACTGCTAGGGTAGTGGCACATTATCACCAGAGGTATGTCTCAACTACAGATTTTGCTCCTGGTTTAACTCAAGTTCACTGATTGCCAATGAAATCAATTTGACTCCTATATTTTTCATATGCTAATCCAGACACTCCACAGATATTTGTTCCAGGACACACACGTTTGTTACTGAATTTTATGGAGGAGGGAAACCTGTGTAGATAATCCCGCAGTGACTACTCATGGGTCTCCAGTTTACATAACACTAGCTAGAAATCTAGATAATGCTTAGTCCTGTCATGAGTGCAGGGGACTGGACTAGATGACCTCTCGAGGTCACTTCCAGTCCTACAATTCTATGTAACTTGAATTGGGTGATGTATCGCTGGAAAGAGGGAAAGGAGCAGATGGAATTAGGAGAAGGAGCTCTAGAACAAAGCTGTGTGGAGTGTTAAGGAGGCAGCAAAGTTCAATGGAACAGAGTAGAGAGAAGTGGGAAAACTGAGCGAGGGAGGAAGAGTGGGAAGGGAGAAGCAGAAAAAGAGGATGACGCTCAGGAGCCAGCAGAAGGGTAGAGGCAGCATAGGAGGATTGGGAGATGATGGGGGTGACGGGGGGAGGATGGAGGTGAGTGAAGATGCAGCTGTGGATCTGAGCTGTTCAGTCAATCCCTGGCTATATAATAGACTGTGCCAAGATGCAAACACCCCTGAGCCTAGAGAAGTTTGGAATCTGGATTTGAATTGAAGAGCCTGGCTGCATCTCCATGAATTATTGCACATTTGTATACAGGCCCTGCCAGTAAGGCCCTGTCTATCTAGACTACAGGTACATCTGCATATTTGTACCCACTTTGTGAGACTCTTCTCTGACCGGTTAATGCATATCCCCACACAGCCACTTCCTTCACAACAGAGCCATGTGTGAGTTTGTGCATACACACTGCACACATGCATTTTTCGGGGCATTCTAGGGCAATCCAGGTGGCTATCCCATAGTGCCTCTGCCAGAAGAAAACATTGTCCCAGCCCTAGGCTGCTGGCAAGGATGAAACATGACTAATAGGACTGGTCGTGAGCTTTCCATAAACACTTCCCCTCCCCGCCAACAGAAAACTGTTTTTTTGATCAAACAATTTCTTTTTTTTATTTATTTTGTGGGGAATGTTTCCTTCTCTCCAAAATGTTGATCTTTCATCAGAAAAGCCAAACCCCTAAAAACGACATTTTGGGGGCAAGTATCAGAGGGGTAGCTGTGTTAGTCTGGATCTGTAGAAGTGACAAAGGGTCCTGTGGCACCTATAAGTCTATAAGGTGCCACAGGACCCTTTGTCGCTTAATTTTGGGGGCAGAAAACCAAAAATGGGTTTTGACTGCAACATTTTCCATTTTTCACGGGTAGGAAATTGAAAATGTTGGGTGGGGATGGTGTGACTTTTCAATGAAAATTTTCCCTGGGGGCGGGAAGGAGGAAATATATCTGTTTTCTGGCCAGCTGTAACCCCGCTGTCTCAGCTACAAAGTATTAACCATGATATGTGCACAGACACACTTCAGCTATGGCTGCCCATAGTATTATAAACTCAATTAAAAGTTGTAGTCTAGTCAAGGCTGAAATGGAGATGCCCAGTCCCCTGGGATGAACTCCCGTTAAGCCAACCCTTACAGAGTAGCAAATCAATTTCTGGACAGGATTTCTCTTTCTCAATCCTCCTAGTTTTCATTCTCTTCCATCTCCCTTCTCCTGCAGAATAAGCGATCATTAATCCAGCCAAAGGCAATGAAACTTTCACTCACACTCAGGAACACGTCTGAAGTCCACACAAAAAGTAACACATTACCTTGATACCCTGACACCGTTAAAAAAAATGATTCTGGGGAGAGCTGCTTGCTTTTCTTTTTTATCGGTTATTCATTCAAGACACTGAAACCAGCTGGTTACGAGTGGCTGGTATTTGCTTTACAAAGGGAGCAGAAAAAAATAATAAAAAGACGCTTCCTCTAGACACACATTCCTGTTCTTTCTACAGATTTGAGCACTAATAGTATTTGACATGTCGGTAATTTGTTTCTTTTTTACCATAATTCATTTAGTGCAGTTCTGCTTTATTATTGTACATTTTACACATTGATGCACAGAAATATTTTTTTTTAACAATTCTATTTCTTCTAGTAATCATTCATTCATGTGAGCTGTGCCTTAGCTTAGGTAGGAAGGAGAAGAAAGAGAGAAGGAAGGAATAAGAGGAAGGGAATAGAAATTAAGCAGAGAGGAAGGCAAGACTAGTGAAGAGATGGAAGAGGAGAGAGAGTGAGCAGGAAGGAAAAGATGCAGAAAGAAAACAAGTGATGAAGGAAGAAAAGCAAAGGGAAGGAGGAAAAAGAAGATATGACATAGGAGAAGAAGAGAGGGGAGACCAGAAAGACCGTGTGACACAAGGGAGCAGAAACAGACAGACAAAGGAGAAGTAGAGGGACAGGCACATTTGCTTATAGAAAGGTTGGCCTCGTAGGTGAGGCACCAGCCGGGGTTTCATGAGCTCTGAGTTTGATTCCTGGTTCTGCTACAGGCTCCTTGTATAGATTTTGCCCAGATCCACTGTTGCAATAAGGAAAAAACCAAACTCTTTAATGGCAAGGGATGTGTTGTTTACTTCACTTGGTGAAGTATTTGTCTCCCTTCTGGGGCTAATTTGTTACTAGTTTCTTAAATTATTTTGACGCAGTAGTAAAAATATATGAGATTTTCCAGGAAATTCTTCATTTATGTAAATAATTACCTAAAACATAACAATTTATTGAAGTAGGAAATGCTTTAGCAGACACACTAGTTAGCCATCACCTCGTTATTTTGTATGTTACTGTATGATAATGACTCAATGAATTTCATAATGATGGGTTCCAGTCCTGAAGTTTGGATCCATCACCAAACTTCCCCAAAGTCTGAAAGGATTCAGAACCAGAATTATGGTTTTATTCCTCATATAGATATGTTCCAGCTGCAACATGTGGAGCTGGATGCAGATTTTGCCATTATTTGGGAATGTTCCGATCTAAATTTTATTCAACCCATCTGTAGCATTCATGATTAATCTGCCATGCTGGAAGGATCTCTGCAAATGTAGAGCTCCTCTGTGCTACCCTTACTCACATTTCAGTTTGACTTGTGATTAGGTAGCTTAAAATCGGCTTGTTAACATGGGTGTCTATGTACGTACTTCCTGTCTAATATAATCTAATATTATTAAAGAGGGGTTTGAGGTCCTGACTGGGGTTTTGGTTCAAGACCTTCTTCACAATTGAAGTTTAAACCCCAAATCAGAAGAAAACTTAAGAACACGTTTTAAACAGGTGAGCTGTGCCATCGACCGTCCAAGGGACTATCCACATGCTTAACGTTAGGCGCGGTGACTTTAGGTGCTTTGCTGAATCGGGACCATCAGGGGAAAATGACATGGATTGGGACGTGCTCTGAGAAGCCCAGGACAGATCTCACCATCAGTGCACTTTCTGGTACAGCTCGTACGTAGCTATTCTCACTGGAGTGCCGCAGACCTTGTTGTAAGCTTCTGATCTGCTAAGTGACTTGGGTAAGGAGACTTATGGGGGAAACTCCTTGTGTGGACCCAGAGACTGGGCTCCATCCTGAGTCCAAAATGTCTACACTGCAATTGTACAGCCCCATAGCCTAAGCCCTGCAAGCCCAAGTCAGCTGACCTGGGCCAGCCCCTGGCATTTAATGCTGTGTTAACCTACCCATCCTGGCCACTGTTAGCAGTGCTGAAGTCAGGCAGGCAGAGACTAGCCTAGGAATAATTGCCTACTGTAGGAAAAAGAGACTCCATTATCTAGAAGTCAGCAGTAAGGATTGTACCATGCTCCTTGCTGGGGTGAGCCCAAAGAATGTGTGATAATAGCCCTAAAGCTTGGAGGAGCCCAGCTCCCCGTTAGCCAGCCTATCTCAATGCCACCACATTGACTTGTTCCCTAGCAGGAGCCTCTCACCGAAAGGCAGAGGAAAGCTAGCCATGTCAGTCAGCAGCTAGTCCTCTTCCCTGTGTTCTGGAGATGGATTCTGCTCTTACCCATTTCCCCTGGGACCTACTTGGTCCTTCTCCTAGTGCTCAGTGGGATGGGATTCCCATGTGATGGCCTCTTCTCAACCATAGATATTACCTTGCACCATAATCAGGCTGTATAGTGTGGACCAGATTCTGCTAGCCTTACTCCTCAAATAGTGCTAGTGGAATCAATGGGACTATCTATGTAGGAAGTTACTGTGCCATAGGAGAGGAAGGATGGTTCAATGGTTAGGGTATTAACCTTGGACATGCAAGACCTGAGCTCCATTCCCTGCTCTACCGCAGGCTTCCTGCGTGACCTTGCGCAAGTTATTTCATTTCTCTTTCCCTCGATTCCCCCTCTTTAAAATAATAGGACCTCTCAGGAGTGTAGTGTGAATACATGCGTTAAAGCCCGAGAGGTGCTCCAGTAGTACCCTATTTCAGCAAGACAAAGGGAGGGCTGACCCTTCAGAATCAGGTCTGACCCTGTGACAGAGAGGATGGCTGGCCTGATCCAAGGGCCCGTGTCTCACAGTCACAGGCCGTCCTGACATTGGAACACATGTTCCAACCGGGGACAGCATGAGGGACGTGAGCTTGAGGAAGGCAATGCGTATAATATCAGGTCTGATATTAAACAAAAATAAATTCCCTCTAATGCGAGTTTTCAGACAGGTTGTCCTAATATATTAACTTCTGTCTGTGTTTTGAATAGTCAATTTCACGGTGAAATGACTTCTTAATAATATATTTACCACCTGGGAGAAATCTCCCAGCCATCTGGAAAGGAGTGGGGATTTAGTGCCTCCAAATGGAGATTGGATGGGATTTATTTATTTATTTACATTTCCCTCTCCAAGCGGGAGGCTTTGGCTCACACTCCACCGCCACAGCAGGTCCAGGAGGGGGCGTCCCCCCGTCTTTTGCGGGCATATAGATGGCGGGATTTCCCAGTGACTTCCCCAGGCTGGAGATTGCTGTGGTGGAACATGGCTACTTTGCCTCTGAATGACTCAGCCTGTTTTTTTTTTCTGTTCCGTGGATAGAGAGGCTATGTCTGGGAAAGGTGCGTGGTGCTGGATGTGCTCTGGTGTACCTAGCTGTCCACTGAGATGTTGCATTTCTTTACTTATGTGCGACATCCATGCCTGTTTCTTTGCACACCCGTGTGCATGAGTGACTAACCATCCCTTCTAATTTCCACTGAGGAAATTCCATCCTCGTCACTGTAGGAGCTCTCCTTTAACTCCTGCAGCACAGCAGAGGCATTTGGAGGTGAAAGACCAGGGGTCTAATCCCGTCTTCTCTACAGGTGCCTGTGTGTTTCATTCAACCAGCCACAGTGACTATCAGTGGTAAATAGGCCCAATGGCCGGTGATGGGATGTTAGAAGTTACTACAGAAAACTTTTTCCTGGGTATCTGGCTGGTGAGTCTTGACCACATGCTCAGAGTTTAGCTGATCGCCATATTTGGGGTCGGGAAGGAATTTTCCTCCAGGGCAGATTGGCAGAGGCCCTGGGTTTTTTTTGCCTTCCTCTGCAGCATGGGGTACGGGTCACTTGCTGGAGGATTCTCTGCATCTTGAAGTCTTTAAACCATGATTTGAGGACTTCAATAGCTGAGACATAGATGAGAGGATTATTGCAGGAGTGGGTGGGTGAGATTCTGTGGCCTGCGTTGTGCAGGAGGTCAGACTAGATAATCATAATGGTCCCTTCTGACCTTAAAGTCTATGAGTGTCCATAAACATAATGTTCTTGCACCAGCCAAGGCTACCTCCTTGAGTGGAGATGTGAGCAATAGATGGTCCATATTCAGACTGCATGTCCATATTCAGACATGCATCTGAAGAAGTGGGTATTCACCCACGAAAGCTTATGCTCCAATACGTCTGTTAGTCTATAAGGTGCCACAGGACTCTTTGTTGCTTCTACAGATCCAGATTAACATGGCTAGCCCTCTGATACATATTCAGACTGTTTTATTCAATGCCTCTCCCAAACTTTGGTGGCTCAGATATAATGGAACCAAGATCCAAAGCACGCTAGAGTCTGACGACCAAGGGAGGTGGCAAAGTCATCGTCTTTAAATCAAGATTGGATATCTGTTTAAAATGTGTTCAACCACAAACTATTGGGGTTGATAGAAAGGAGAAGAATTCTTTCCATCACCAGGGTTACACAAGGTCAATTATCATAATGTTTTGGTCTGGCCTTAAAATCACTGAATCTATGAAAACCTAGTGTCATTAGCCCATGGAGAATGTGAACATGTGGCCTCCCCATCTTTTCACTGGTGTAGTGCCAAAGTCTGAAATTCTCATGTCGTGCAGGAACTCAGTGTTATCCAATGGAAATCACCTGCAGGAAGAGTAAAAATTAAAAGCTCCAGGACTGCCTTGCTGCAAGGGTCAATGGGGAAGGAATTCTGATCAGGAATGGAGCTTTGCCCATCTCTACTAGAAAAGCATTAATTTTGTTTGCAAAAACGACATCATTAGCACTTCCTTATCTGCTGCTTGATATTCCGTGCAGGTCACCGATGTCACACTTGAGTGACTCTCTTAGCTACATTTTGTTTTGCATACCCCATGTATGGCACTATCAGCTTTAATAAATTCCTCCAGGCATGTTTGTCCACGTCATTACGGTCTGAAGAATTTGCAATCTTGCTGTCTGAATAATCTCTTATTTGTGAGTCTGAATAATCTTCACTGTTGCAACTTGGAGTTAGTTAGAACACGAGGCCATTCTGAACACTAGATATGAGCTTTACTTCAGAAAGTGTCCTCTGATCTTATGGGTGTCTTCATTGGGAATGGTGGAAACAGCTGTGTTTGGAAAACGGTGTTAAAATTACAAGCTATCACTTTAATTTGTAAGGGGTTTTCTGGCCCTACTTGCAAGCTAGGAGGCTCTGTGTATGGAAGCATGTGATCTGAGCCAGTTTGCAAAAAGCCATTCTAGAGCGAGATGGGGAGCATTGGGCCTCTCTTCCTTAGAGCGAGGCAAATCAGGCTGCTTCCTGTTTGGGGTCCTTGTGTGTTGGGGTTCTGGATTCTAAAACATTAAGTAGTGTTACATCACTGCCTTGCAGAACTTCTCCGCGTGTATGCCATGAACATAATAGAAACAAAGTCCAGCTTTCACCAAAAGTCAGGGCATAGGGGCCGTCCATGGAAATGATACCAGCCAATCTGTTTTGGCAAGAGGTGGACCCAAGCACAGAAGAGAAATCTGAGTCTGCATTTTGAATGTCCCCAAGTTGGGATGTGGGGGGCGGTGCCGGGTGCCGTCAGTGCCAGCTGAGGTTGAATGTAGGCGCTTACCACGTTTGTGGATTAGTCCTTTGGGTTTTGCTTTGGTTCAAGGGCTGTTGGTGAAGTTCATAACTCAATCTGGGTTCGGATTTCAAACTTCACCAAAGTTCAAAGGCATTCAAGCCCACTGCTAATTCTGGACCGAAATGAAGACACTTCACTTAAACCAGGGATGTAACTGATCCAGGGCACTTACAGGCCTTCATAGACCCACTCATAAGCCAATGAAGGAAAGCATTAGTAGATTCAGAGAGCAAGGCAGGCCTGATTGGCTCTAAGTTCTGATTTCTCCAGAAACACCTAGTCCAGGGGAAAAAATATTTTATTTCTGGCCCATCCTTAAAATCCCTTACTCCTGCCTTTGATCTTTGTTTTTAACCTGCTACTTCAATTCGGCTTGAACCATGTGCATAGCTGAGATCCAAACTCAGCAGAAGGAAGGATGGTCTGGTTAAGGCACTGGACTAGAATTCGGTAGAGCTGGGTTCATTCCTGGCTCTTACAAAGACTTTCTGTCACACCAAGGGCAAGTCACTTCACTCCTTTGTGCGTCCTTCATTGCTCATCTGTACAACAGGGATAATAATATTTCCTGTCTTATTGATTTAGATTGTAAGGTCTTTAGGGCAGGGATGGTCTCTTACAATGTGTGTGTATGGCACCTAGCATAACAAGGTCCTGAACTTAAGTGACGTCTCTAGCCATTACTGTAATATAAATAGTAATCAGATCCAGTTTGTCCCCTATCTTTACAATAGGCCAACCCAACCCCCTGGATTCAAGCCCCTTGAACCATGGGCTGTTTGCAATCCAGGTCCAAAATTTTGCAGCTCCAGTTGCAGCATGATATTACTGTGGTTGCAGTTATGAAAACCATTAAAGCTAGACTCCAAGGCTATATACTATGCTTGGAGTTTCAGCTTTCAAATGTATAAAGCATCAATCTTTAGCTAGCATCTCATGAGCTATCAACGACTACAATCAAGTGTAAAAGTCTGTTGCAAAGGCGCTTAGTTGGTGGAACTGTACAAATGCTTTCTGGACCAGTAAACATTTCCAAATATTGGTTCTGGACCAATGATTAAATGTGATCCCTGATTAAATAGGTCAGCTGGCTACCAATACTGCATAAGCCTAAAGATAAACAGGAAGATTAAAAGTGGTCTGGATCTTTTAATTTAGTTTCATTTCACCCTATTAGATAGCTTCCAAATACATTTTGGGCATTTCCTTCCTTTTTTAAAATTGTTTTTTCCTAAATTGCAAATATTTTCTTTTAGTATAAAAAGGCCGATCTTGAATATATTGATAAGCAATAGGATGGCAGCATACTTCTCATCATAAAGATGCATCTTCAAGGGTTGGAACTATTGTTGGCCAACAAAATTACTTCCCTCGTCTGCAGTGTTTGTCCACTTTGCAATGTGCAATTTGCTTGTGTGAGTATGCAGCAGCTCTCAGTAAACTTTCCAAAAGAACTTAAGATATTTAGGAACCTAAGTCTCATTGAAAGTAAAACCAAAATGACAAGTTTTACCCTCTGTGTCTAAGAATAATTCCATCACAGAGAGAGAGAGAGAGAGAGAGATATTCAGACAGGGAGACCCAGCTATACGTGCAGATGCACAGCTCTGGGAATAACTGCCCCACAGTGAACAATAAGCATTCCTCCAGGATCTCACTGCCTACCCAATCAATTAAACAGAACTTGTAAAAGTAGCTGTATTAGCGCCATCTGGTGACTCCCAATAATACCATGTGGCCTCTGGCATTTTAATAATCGCAATATGAAATTAATAACGGGTGGGATTTTTCACAAATACCTGAGTGAGTTAGGAGCCAAACTCCCATTGACTTTCACTTTTGAAAGTCCTGTCCCATATATACTGTAAGAATCCATATTTTAATAAATTCATGGCTAGCTAGGATGTCACTCTTTTCAATGTGCTGAACACCATAGACCCTGGAGAGAGCAAGACATTAAAACTCGGACCCACATGCTTCTAAAGTACAAACTGCTATTGCTTGAACAGAGGGAGAATCTTTGTTAGTTGCTAGTAGGTTAAGGTTTATGTAGGGCTGGATTAAGTCATGGACACTATAAACCCATCCTCAAGGCCCTGGATCATGTGATGTGGACACAGGCCCGGCTCCAGGCACCAGCTAAAGAAGCGGGTGCTTGGGGCGGCCAATACCAAGCGGTGGCACTCCGTCTGCTATTGGGACGCCATGTCCAGGTCTTCGGCGGCAATTCGGTGGCGGGTCCCTCAGTCCCTCTCGGAGCGAAGGACCTGCCGCCAAATTGACACCAAAGAGTGGAGCAGCGCGATTGCACTACCACAGCTTTTTTTTTCCCCGCTTGGGGCGGCCCTGTGTGGGCAGAATCTCAGCCCTCATAGGTTTTTTTTAAAGAGAGTCTTGTGATGAAAAGTTTGGCACTGTGATCTGAGCATAAGCAATGCGTGGACGTCTGCCTGAGTCTGCAGACAGCCTGAAACCACCATTCTGAAAGGTGTGAATGATGCCATGCATCTCCGCCAAGCTCTGCTGTTCTGGCTGTGCCCTCCATCCCCACCCCATTAGGAGACTCTATGTGGCCGGAGGAGAAGAATGCAGATGGCCTAATCCCTCACGCCAACCAAGTGGATACACCCTGGCTGCTGGAGTAAACACAGAATGCCCTTTCAGGCTGCCGCCACTTCTCCAGCAGGAGAGGGAGCCCCCGCTGACACTCCTGGTGAGGGAAATGAGGCCCTATGCTGCTTTCCCTGCCCCTCTAGTGAGAGGGAGCCTCCAACACTACCGCTCCATGTCAGGGAGGGGCAACAGAACAGATGTCAGACCATGGAGGGTGGAGCCAGAGAGAGTCCAAATTGGGATGGGCCTTGGGTTTGTGACACTCGGTGGTGACATTCTGATTCAGTCCAGCAGAGGGGAGTGGTGCATGCACGCATACTTTGATGCACACCCCCGCTGGTTCATTACAACAGGAGACCAGGCTGCACAGTCCTGCTGATACATTCTCACAGCCCAACACAAAAGAGCAGCGCTCCAGTCGCTAACAATTCCACGGCGGAATGTCTTTGCATGGCACCTTTGCATATTAGCTCCCTTTATTTATTTATTGTTTAATAATGCAGAAGGTTCAGAATGTGTTTCAGCCGAAACCGTCTCCATTCACAGTCCATTTTCTATAAGTCATTTTACTACCAATGTGACATGATATCAATAATAATGTGGTTTCTTTCTGCCTGCTGTGGAAAGGAGTTTCAGAAAGCACATTATTATAGAGAATAATGGATGGACAGTGTGGGGACGAAGAAATAATTGCATTGAGGAGGCATGGAAACATCATAAAGCCAGGAATGGAGTTTAGAGACTAGCCAATGTCACAATCTCTCCGAGACTAAACTAATTGTCCATAAATCAGTGGAACCCATTTAAGTTTATGGCTTTTCATTGTTTCTTTAAGAAACAACAGCATGGATATGGGAGACCGATTACAGATTGCTCCCAAGCCGCAACTATTATTGTTATTTATTTGTAACACGTTAAGATCCTCAGTCATGTACCAGTTTCCCATTGTGTTAGGCGCTGTACAAATACAGAACAAAAACAGCTTAAAATCTCGCTGGCGTGGTTTGGGTCTGTTAAAAGAAACAGCAAAACTAACCCTGGAGTTCAGATCCAGATCAGAAACGTTCCCCACAATCTAGTTTGCTGGGAGCCAAGGACTGTAGCAACTTGAATTTGTTCAGCTATTAGAAATAACTGAAGCCATTAAAGTGGTTAATTTATGAGCATGACCTGTTTGAAATGGGTTGTAAATTACCTGGAGGTGCTCTGATGCCATGGTGATAGAGTATAAAAATCTAGATGGATACAGTGCAGCTGTCTCCAGGGAATTTCTGTGCATGACTCAAAATTGATCCATTTGTGAAGTTCAGAGTGTTTGGACAATTCTTTCTTTCCTGGTGTTTTCTATCTGGTCCCTCCCTAACTGGTTGCACACGGCATCAGCACTGCCAGTGTACTGTAAGAGAAGCCACTGGCTACACTGGCTGGATTAGAATTTATTGCTGTTCCCTATCTCTGTAGTGGTCCAAACCATGACTCTAGCCCACAGACACTCTGATCCTTGGGCAAGTGTGGCTCTTAACCCTGAGACTCAGACACATGTCAAGACCAGCTGGTTAAAAGAAAGCAGAACTTTCTATTGGATATTAGGGAAAACCTTTTCACTAGGAGGGTGGTGAAGCACTGGAATGGGTTACCTAGGGAAGTGATGGAATCTCCTTCCTTAGAGGTTTTTAAGGTCAGGCTTGACAAAGCCCTGGCTGGGATGATTTAGCTGGGGATTTAGTTGCTTTGAGCAGGGGGTTGGACTAGATGACCTCCTGAGGTCCCTTCCAACCCTGATATTCTATGATTCTCCATGGGATGCACTCTTCATCAGTGCCAGGCAGGACCAACAAACAGCTTACCACAACATTTCACAAGACAATATTTTACCATCTCTCTCTGGGTCGACTTGCATCCCTCACATTTTGCTTTGCTGGTGACATTTTGCCCAAATAGCTCACTTCCCGTTGAAAACACGGGAGAAGCGAAATGTCTGAATGAGGGCCTTTCAATTTTCAAGTTATTTCGCTCCAAAGAGCCCCGGCTTCCATCCAGAACTGGCTCTTTATCACTCGGAAAGGAGCCCGTCTTGAGAGAGGCACATTTGCCAAACCACAGCCACTTTTGTGCTCTGTATCCTATAGGGGGTGCTGCATCCCTGCTCTCTACTCGCTTCGGGTGACATATCTACTCCCTGGGATCAGAGAGCTGTCACCAATCACAGTGTGGTGAATTTGTCTCTCCAGGAAGGGAGGAGAATGATTAAAAAATAGATATAGCATGTCTATTTTAAGGGTGTAAAAAACTTTCAAAGGGAGAAAGAAAGGGATTCTGCCTAATGACCAGACTCAAGCTGGATTCTTTTCTGCTCAACCATCATACTGTTTCCTACAGTCATCGGCGGGAAAAAGACACATTTTCCACATTAATGGCACAATCATCTTCAAGGGAGAAGGCCTTTTCCAGCTTCTGCTTTGCAATCAGCTGCACAAAACAGAGCCAACCCTTATGTATCCCTTCTCAGATCAAAGCAGCTCCCTTGTTCTTAGTATTTACTCTTAATCAAGAGAGAGGCAAGCACCCTTAGGGGAGGCAGAGATCTGGAGTGTTTGAAAGGGGCAGACAGTTGTTAGAAGGAAGTGTTCTGGAGGGGTTAATACACAGAGGTCTAGATGTCCGAGGAGTAAACATACACAAGCTGTCTGGCTTTAACTACATCAGGATTGTTAAAGCGGCTACAATCCCGCTTGCTTGGATCAGTTATGTCAGAATAAAGGTGCATTACATTGGTATAACTACACTTGTATGGAAAGGAAAATAAGCTGTACTAGTGTAACTGTGTCAATGCTAGGGGTTGTACCAGTATAACTGTCATAAAAAAAAATCACATTTCTAACTGACAGTGATACTAGCACAATCACTGTGTCTAGACCATGCATTACAAAGGTAGGCCACCCAATTCCTGTCTTGTACCTTAAACCAAAAGGTGATGCTTGACATTAATAGCCAGTAAATGACTTATTTTTTCATCTTTGAACCACTGAATAAATAAAAATTCTTATCATGTGATATCATCATCATCATCATCATCCCATTTTACAGATAAGTAAACTGAGGTATGGAGAGGTTAAGTGATTCCTCCAAAGCCGCACAGTGAGTCAGTGTCAGAGCCAGGATTAGAGCATTAGAAATGCACTTGAGTGCAAATTTGACTACATCCTTGTTCAGGAAATCACTTAAGCATGTGCTTAAAGTTCAGCATGTGCTTAAATGCTTTGCTGATTCAGGGCTTAGAACTCAGTCCTGGGTCTCATTCTGCGCACAGTCCACCAGATGGCTCTACTATAGTTATAGGTGTAGGTTTCCCTTCTCCATCCCCTTTGGAGGAGGCACTTTTGCTGCTACCAAGCAGTTAAGTAAGTCACGTAAATGTAAAACAAATAACCAAAATAAACAACTAGACTCTGAACAGTACCTCCTTGCTTCCCTTTACCCCAATGAAAAGAAAAGCTATTTCACACAGTTTGCCGTTAACATGTGGAACTCACTTCTGCAGAGGATTAGAGTCCGGTATTGTGGCTAAGAGAGATTAAAGAGGATGCCATTATTTGACAATCCCAAATAGCAATGATAGCTATGCAAGTTTTAGTCATGAAAAGGGCAATCTTATTAAGTGTGACACCTGCTACGTCCAGTTTGCATCCTCATCCCTATTCCCGTATGTGCGCAACATTAGACAGTCAGCTATTGTCTATTCATGAAGGTGTATTATTAATTATATGATCATCATAATTATTACCACTGATTATTAGTCCCTCTGGTATGGGATGTGCCCTGAGCCACATAGTCCAGGCGGTGGGACGGACACCTTTTAAAGGACTTTTGCAAATTTATGACTGGATTCTTCATAATAAAAAGTTGAGTCACTTTCCGCCTCGGTGCTTTGCCTCCTTGGAAATAGCTTGTGACTTTGGCTGATTTGTCTCATTCTTTCTCTTCTCCTGATCGGGAGGAGTGTGAAGCAATCTTACCCCAGAAGGGACCCATCAGGCAGCAATCTTCCATCATTAGCTGTTGTGCCCGAGGCAGTCTGGCTCAAGGCATAGAACATTTCAGTAGAGCTGGGGTATCTTGAGTTTTGCTCTAGGCGCTGCTGTACTGTCCGGCCTTGGGAAAGTCACTTCATGCCTCCATTGGCCTGTGCATAAAATGCCAATAATCATACTTGTCGTCTTCTGAAAAGTACTCTCTGATCTGTGCATGCAAAGCACTCGATGGACCTGATACCAACCGGTGGGCTTTGGGTCGGGCCCCGTATGAGCTAAGCAATGTTACTTTTAGGTCACCTCTGAGGCTTGGGTTCAAATTCTAAGAATCTTGCATCATAAGAACGGCCATGCTGGGTCAGACCAAAGGTCCATCTAGCCCAGTATCCTGTCTTCCGACAGTGGCCGATGCCAGGTGCCCCAGAGGGAATGAACAAAACAGGAAATCATCAAGTGATCCATCCCCTGTCGCTCATTCCCAGCTTCTGGCAAACAGAGGCTAGGGACACCATCCCTGCTCATCTTGGCTAATAGCCATTGATGGACCTATCCTCCATGAACTTACCTAGTTTTTTTTTTTAACCCTGTTATAATCTTGGCCTTCACAACATCCTCTGGCGAAGAGTTCCATCACTCCATCCCGTTGTGCAGCAGAGACTAGTGAGGGGTGGAACCATCTAAGTCTGGAAGTCCCAGTCTGTAATCAAAAGTCTGGCTAGAGGGATGGCAACCTCCCAATCTAGGCTAGAAATCAAGTGAAAGCTGGCTCTGTCCAGAGATTTCCAGGGCTTCCCATCAGGCTGGCTAGATGAGAACAGCTTTCTTGGTAGTATTTTGGCGCTTCTGCTACTGAAAGACTAAAAGGCAGCTCCTCAGCTGGAGCAATTCAACATAGTTCCATGGACTGTAATGGCACAGCGTTGATTTACAGGAGCTGAGGACCTGGCTCAAAGTTTTAGAAGCAAGGGATTTGGGACTAAGTTCTGCAGGCTTTTTCTGATTTCAAATGAGAATGATTTGGGGTCCAATTGGATGTTTTGGATGAAGCATTGGGTCAGTTCTGTATCTGACCCGGTTTGCACACCCGCAACAGAGACCCGAGGAACTCGCCACACATTGGTCCCCCTGCTGCTGGCATCTAGGCTTGTCCTTGGGGTAGAGGCAGAGCGTGAGGGAGCACGTGAGGAGCGTTCATGCTGGGACACAATGCTATAACCTGCTGATGCGGCTCCCCATGGATCCAGGAGTTCGGTGCAGTCATGGTGTGCTTTGAAGCTTGAAACCTTGAGAACTTCAAACAAGCAGAGGACGGACAGATGATCTATGGGAAATTAATAGCTATCAGGGATAAAAATTGCTCTCAACATCATCCTATCCCCCCCCTGCCCAGTAAAACCCTATTTACTTTCATCCCATCTAGAGCATTTCACACACGGGGACCCCTCACACCTTTCGTTTTCGAAAACATAAAACCTCCAATTTCAACTGCATCCATCTGAAACATTTCCCATTTTCTCTCATTCTTTCTCTCTTTCCTTTGAAATGCTGTCCTTCACACCCACCCCCACCGCTCCCCCCTTCCCCCGTCTCACCAGAGAGCCTCAGGAGAGGAAGGGAAATGAGCAAATTTGGAGAGGAAAGTGATTTGAGAACAATTGTGTAACCCGTCTCTGGCTAGTGCTCTGCTGAACCGGCTGAGAGCCAGTATTCTGAGCAGATTTCAGAGGGGTCGCCGTGTTGGTTTGTATCCGCAAAAAGAACGAGGCGTCCTTGTGGCACCTTAGAGACTAACACATGTATTTGGGCATAAGCTCCATGCATCTGATGAAGTGAGCTTATGCCCAAATACATGTGTTAGTCTCTAAGGTGCCACAAGGACTCCTCATTGTTTATTCTGAGCAGAGGGGACAGTAAGAGTTTACTGGAATGATCAGTGCTGCAAGGGTCCTTTCACGGAGAATTCTGCAGTAACAGGGCAGATATTGCCCTGACTGTCAATGAAACTGGAAAGCAACCATGTGTCATGCTGCTTCTGTCTGCTTACAGCTGGAAGCACTCAGCAGCCCAACAGGGGCAGTTATGTTCTTCCTGGATGTAAATGGTGAGCCCCTAGGCTGCAAATGCAAAATGAAAAATGCATGCACTCCTGTTAGATGTGCAAAATCTGCATTTGCACATCTACTCCTTTGCTTGTCTTGTGTGCACACCTCTGTTGGCCTGCGCTCTTTGAGGTTTCGCAGAGAGCTGAGTGCGAAATGGTTTTCCCATCCTGGGAAAAAGATTGGGAATATGAAATTTTTATCCTGTTGTGAGTTGAATTGGAAAGACACCCTCTCAAACTGAAAACGAATGGTTTGAGTCAATCAGAACATTCAATTTCAATTTTTTTTTAATGTTTATATCATAATTAGCTTAAACGTCTAAACAAAACAATCATTTCAAAGCAAAAACCAGAATGAAACGGGCCATTTTGACAAGTTTGAAACTCTTTTCCAAAGTTTTTTTCAAAAGGAGAAACTTGACAAAACTGACCCTTTCCTGCTTGACAGTTTGTTTCGACCAATCAGTATTTTCTATTTAGTTGTCAATTCCCGGCTAGCTCTGGTTTTGAACATGTATTTTTGTGAGCCCAGCTTAAGAGTCAGCATTGTGAAATCATGTCCTGGAACAACAGGCATGTTGAGCGGTCTGGTTGAGAGCCTAAAGAGGTGTTGCGACTGGTGTTCAGGGTTTTGGAAGCTTCATTTATTTCTTCAGCCCAGAGGTGATGTAGCAGGCGAGATGTATCTCTTTCACATTAGTCTGTGTCCCTGTTCAGCCAAAGAGAGAGGATGTGCTAGCAAACTTGTATAAAATGGGCAAAGGTATCCGAGATGAAGGATGATCCTGTGGTTATGGAGCTACCCTGGGCCTTGAGAATGCAGCATTCAATTCCTTGTTTCACCCAGGGGCGTGTTGCAACCTCCTGGCACCCTTGCGTCTGTTTTCGGCTCCTCCCTAGAACATCTGGTCCAGCGATGGCCTTCATACTTCTCTTTTCACACACACATTCCTCGTTCACACACAAAACAGAATTGATTTACACAGAACATTTGAACAGGAACATCCAATTGCAATGCAAGAGACAAACAACCATTGCATTCTTTTACTTATTTTAAAATGCTAAACCTACAACTAAGTGGTGACTCTCAAAGGTCTGTCACTGCCTTGAAATCAGCACAGACACAGATTCTGACTGATGCATCTCTACCAATGGCCCATTAGGCCGTTCCTTTTTGCTTTCAGAAAGGGTGGCGGGCAGGATATGGTTAAATCATACACCAATACATTTAATACATGGTACATTATTATTCTTTATCCCTTATTTTAAATTATACAAAATATAAACATAAATCCTACTACTACAAGACCAGCGGGTACAATTGCTTGCATAGCTGGTGAGTCATAACCTCGTACCATTGATGTACCTCTCCTGCCCATCCCTTGTGCAGTATGAAAGCTCCAAAAAATTGTTGGAGGGCAAGAAGGCCAACGGCATATTGGGCTGTATTAGTAGGAGCTTTGCCAGCAGATCGAGGGAAGTGATTATTCTCCTCTATTAGCCACTGGTGAGGCTACACCTGGAGTATGTTGTCCAGTTTTGGTCCCCCCGCTACAGAAGGGATATGGACAAATTGGAGAGAGTCCAGCGGAGGGCAACAAAATGATAGCAGCCTTCAGCTACCTGAAGGGGGGTTCCAAAGAGGATGGAGCTTGGCTGTTCTCAGTGGTGGCAGATGACAGAACAAGAAGCAATGGTCTCAAGTTGCAGTGGGGGAGATCTAGGAAACACTATTTCACTAGGAGGGTGGTGAAGCAGTGGAATGGGTTACCTAGGGAGGTGGTGGACTCTCCCTCCTTAGAGGTTTTTAAGGCCCGGCTTGACAGAGCCCTGGCTGGGATGATTTGGTGTTGGTCCTGCTTTGAGCAGGGGATTGGACTAGTTGACCTCCTGAGGTCTCTTCCAACCCCGATATTCTATGATTCTATCTATGTGGCATGTCCTAAGGTATAAAAATAGCTCCCTGTAAGAATGCTGCCCAGCAGCAGCTTTACCCACACTATACTGCTACTCCTGCAGGTCCTGGCAGTGGCAATGTTCTAGCCACCATACTCTTCTAGAATGGCCGAAGACTAGCAAACTATCCACCCTCCCAACAAAGTCTGGAATGCAGTGTGTGATTTATGAGGTGTGTCATTTGGACCAAGAGCCAGCACGCCTGGGTTCTATTCCCAAATCTGAGAGGGAGTGTGCTGGTCTTGTGGGGGAGAGGATGGATGGGCTTGGTGCTTTAGGCACTTCCCTGGAACTCAGGAGATCTGGGGTCAATTCTACCACAGACTCCCTGTGTGACCTTGGGTTAATCACTTTATCTGTTGATGCCTTGTTTCCCTGTCGGTAGAACTGGCATAATACTGCCTGGGCTTGTCTAATTCGAGAAGATTATCAGGGCTGGCACTGTCTGTACGGCACCTAGAACAATGGGGTCCCGATCTGCCCTGGGGCCTTTGGGTGCTATTGTAATACTAATCCAAGGGGACTGGGAGTTAGGACTCCTGGGCTCCATTCGCAGCTCTGCCTCTGACCTGTTGCGAGACCCCGAGCAAGTCACTTCATCTCCCTGTGCTTCTCTTTCCCCATTTGTAAACTGGGAATGTTGAGTTTTACCCAGAATTCGTGGGGGCACTGTGACATTCAGTTCAGCACTGGTTGGGTGGCACCGCAGGATCCTGGGGTAAGAGATTCTCTCTAAATGCAGGGTGCTGGTATTTATTACCCAGATGCTTCCAGTTCTACCTGGCCTATCCATCAGGGGACAGAACCTGCTGCTTCTGGGTCTCCTGGGAGCTGGGGGGTCCAGTCTTGTGGTAACATGGATCCCTCAAATCCTCCCACTCCGCAGACAGCGTGCCTCGTCCTTGACCAGCAACTGAAAACGTTTTCCACTTCGTAAAGCCATTTCACCCAACAAAGAACCATTTATGCTCAGAAATACCAGCGCGCCTGCGAGATCCCAGGGCGAGAGAGCGGTGGCCCAGATTGGGAACTCTGAGTAATATAGGGGCTGGAGAAATTGTTAAAAGCGCCATTGTGTGAAGGCGGGTTGGAGGGGGAGGAAGAAAAAGAAAGAGAGGGGAATGATCTGTTTCACAGAGGTCCACACCCATGGTCGTGGTGCCAACCTCACAGACTGGCTTTGTTGGTGCCTGCTTTAGCAAGGGACATGGGGAGCTGCTGGCTGAGTCTCCTTCCCCCGGCAATTGCAACTCATCATGCTGTAGGGGCACTGGAGCAAGTGGGTCTGGGGTGATGGTGGAGCATCTGGGATATAAAGAGGAGCTGCATGTGGCTAAGCTACAGAGAGGTGTTTCAGAGGATGCCCGCAAGGGAAGGGTGGTGGAGGATGTGCCGAGCAGCTAGCATGCGCTGTTCTTGGCCACGTCTGCTAGGAGCAAACGGAAATCAAACCAAGCTGTGTGTTCTGGGTGATGATCGGGTCAGATCTTGTGTGGGGGAGGAGAGGATCCAATTCAGTGTGGAACACGGGGTGTTTACCAGCCAATTCCCACTGAATCAGTGGTGTCCTGTGCGGTGTTCATTGGAGTGCCCGAAAGTGGGTGGGGGGGTCAGCTTCTGGGAGGCATTTAGGGTGAGGTCAGGGCCGCGCTGCACCGAGGTCCCTGGTTCCACTTCTAGTCTCAGATCTTCCCTGGGGATCAGACCACTGTACAGAATGACCTACGCACCAGGGCAGAGGGGCTTAAGAGGAACTTTTGTAGTGTCCCTGGGCGGTGGCCCGCTGCACAGGGGTGAATTTCACCTCTGGCCTGGAATTTTCCTCTTCTTGTCAATCGCCGGAGATCCACCAATAACAGCGTCTGGAAGTTGATGTGTTCTCCAGGCACGAGCTAGGATTGGTCCCCTCCAGCAGGTGACCTACTTATGGCCCACGATGATATCCTTTTAAACAGGCGCGGTTAGTTGGCTCTGCATCCTCCTGTCCAGGGAACCGAAAAAGCAAGACAGAGCCGAGCTCAACATTTGTCCTCTCTCACAGGCCCATGTTTCCCTATGAGAGGGTAAGAACTATGCATACCAGCCAGCCATATGGAGCTGGGGTGACTTCCTTTGCATAAGGGCTGCATACTCGGGGTAAATCAGTATAGCTCCATGCAAGTTAATAAAGCTATGCTGATAAACATGGACTGAGGCTCCAACCCTAGATGTTTGGATTTCAAACGCTCCCCCAGATGTGCCGTGTTAGATCTGCTCCGCTTTCCCTCCCTCCCACTCTTTTCCTCACTCCCCCTTTTAAATCTCTCCCCATCTGTCTGGCTGCCTCCCCTTCTGTTCAGCTCTCGGTGTCCTCTATCCATCTTTCTCTTTCTTGGCGAAAAATTGAGGAGAAAAAAAAAAAAAACTCAATAGATTTTTCCAATAACCTTCCCTAAAGTCTCACCAGGTTACATTATGCTTTAATAGCATTTAAGCCAATCTGCCTGATGCCACTAGAAAGGTCAATTAAATTCACCCTAAAAATTTCACTCCTGGCTCATTATACATTTGGAAAATGAATTAGAAGCACGAGCTGCCCCAGAGGTTTCTGATATTTTGCTAATGAATATGTCTGAGATTGCGCACACGCACAAAAAGTGCTTCTCCGGCCATGTCGGGGTAGCTGTGTCAGTGAGATGGCCCCAGATTTTGTCCTAATGGAAGTGGAAGGAGAGGGAGATAAAAGAAGAGTGATGTGATGTCTCACCCGGATGAAACTGATGCTCTTGGTCATGTGGTGAGGACTTGGGGAGGGGAGGAAGCAGGGCGTGTATCGCCATATCAATTAATGTGCATTGAGGGGAGCATGGTCTTGCCCGTGGAATTAATGGGCCAGCTGATGGAGATACTCCTGTAGCTCCGGCACCTGGTGGTCTCATGGCAGGGAATGCCCTGAACGGAAGGGTGAATTGTAGCAAGGTGCAGAATGGCCTGATCCCAGGCGGCTTCTTTGGAGGAGACTTGATCAACAACCAGCAAGGCATTTCCCAGTGCTGGACTTGTTAGCTCTGGCAGGACATTGAAGTCCCCTGAAGCCTCAGCTGACTCTCCTGTTGCTGACTCTGTTACACAGGAGGAGTCAGAATGGAGAGTGTCACGTGGTCCATGCAGTAGCACGGCCAGGCCCCTTCTCTGGGCACCATCTGGGGTCTGTCCATCTCTGTGTGATGTGATGACACGGGACAGCAACAGAGGGGGAGCCATATTCGGAGGTGGCGTCTGTGACATTTCGCAGAGGGAGTGTGAGTGCCGGTTGGTACACAAACCCTCATTCCTATAGTTTTCTCACCATCTTTAATGTGTTTACCCTCACAATATACCTGTGTGGTAGGGCACTGCTATTATCCCTGTTTCGTAGATGGAGAACTGATACCCAGAGACTGTGATGTGGCCTACACCGCACAGGAAGTCTGAGTAGGAACTGAACCCAGCTTGCCTAAATAACAGGCTACAACCCTAACCCCCAGGCCAGCCTTCCTCTTAGAATGTCCTACCATGGTCCTGTCTTCCCTCGCACTCCACATGCACCGGGTATTGATGTATGGAGTTGGCTCAATAATGCAATCCACATTCCCCGACTATTCGGAAACTTTCCCATTAAAACTAAATTTTCAAAAAATGTTACTTTGGGTCAATTGAAACATTCTGTTTAGATAAAACCCAAGTGTTTCCTTCTGATTTCAGCTTTTTCATATTTTACGGTACCTTAGAATTTATAATGTAATATAAAACAAAATACATTTCAAAACAGAGTTGTTTTGAACCAAAAGAATAATCAAAATGCTTCATTCTGATTAAAAGACACACAAGATTTTGTCAAAAGTATCCTGTTCCATTTGAGAGTGTCTGTTTTAATGAAATGGCATTTTCTGAGGGTCAAATATTTCCCGATGGAATGTTTTTCCATCTCTAGAGCTGTGCACTCTGGCTACTTAAACATGTGCTTGTCGTTAGGCATGTGAACAGCTCTGTTGATTGAGATACAGGCTCAGATTTTCAAAGGAATCTTGATGTCACAGCACTCAGTGTTGCACACCTACGTGATTTAGGCACCCAAATGGTTTTTTTTTTCTAACGGGATTTAGGCACTTAAGAGCCAAAACACCATCGATTGTCAATGGGGATTTGGCTTCTACTTACCTAAATCCCTATTGAAAATGGCATTTAGGGTCATAAATCAGGTGTTCAAATGGGGAGCGATACCTAAATACCTTTAAAAATCTGGACCTAAGTGCCTTGCAGGATTGAGACCATAACTCCAACTGCCACATAACAGCTACCACTACGGATGTGCTCTGTGAATCAAGCCGAAAGTGTCTGCAGTGTATCATGCTGTCCAGGGCGCGTGGAAGTCCCTGATGGGGTGAATAGTCAAAGTGAAAAATCTAACAGTCAGTTTTTCAGCAAATCTCTCAACTAGAAACAAACCCTCACTCCACAGAGCCTGAGACTGCGAACAAAACCTTTGCATGAGCAGTCAGCAGCATCTTCAGGTCACGTGTGAATTAACCTCCCGCCTGCCATCTTTGCTTCCAAAACAAGTTGGGACTGAGTCTATTCTTCAGTCCCTGGCCATGAGCTTGCTGAGAGGTCTCTGGCAGGCCTGGCCCTTTGGCAATGGGGGGCGGGGAGAGGAACTTGCGTAAATAGATTGCGATTAAAAACAACCAAAAGGAGGGGGAAACCCCACCAAAATACTCGAGGGAGGGGAAGGGGAAAACAAAGCGTCCTCGGGTGAAATGTCTGCCCCGTATAATGCGTGCTAACAGGGAATGTGATTTCCCCAGTGCGGCTTGTATTGGTTTGGATTGAGTGAAGCGTGACTCCTCTGCAGCCCAGGTGGTGAGCAGGACATTGGCAGGCTCAGAAGGATTTGAGAGAGAGAGCAGGAAAGGGAAAAGGTTGTTCTCTTCCCTCTTCCATGGAGAAGAGGTTTGAACTGGGGAGATCAGTGTGGTGCTGCGATATCAATTATTAGCGCATTAGTAAATGAAATAGCTAATTAGCCATTGCAATTTCCAACGTGTGTCCTCTCTAATGGTCTAACCCCGCAGTGCATTGTTTATGCCCTCGCAGCAGCGTTGGGGAGATGGATCTGTTCTGTCTGAGGTTCTGGACGTCTTGGGATGGAGTGAGGGAGGTTATAGCCAGTCAGAAAAGGACTCGGAGTTTCACTGTCACTTAAAACTGTGATGAAAACAAGGTGTGGTAGGGTGATGGTAAAGTGTGGTCCCTTGCAGTGTACGTGTGTGGACAGAGGTGTTCCCAGTGCGTGTGTATCTGTGTGTCTGTCACTGTGTAGGATCACCCTCTTTCGCAATGTGTGTATATCCCTTGCAGAGTGTGTCTAAGGGTACACGGTGCCCAGTGTGTGTACATCTGTGTTGCAGTGTGCGCATGTCTTATCACAGTGTGTGTCTATCCACTACACTTGGCACGGAGAGCAGGACAGGCTTCCCTCTCTGACTGAACCCTGAACTGGAGTGACCACCGCAGGGTTTAAGAGAGGAGTTCAGTGTCCATGTGTGTGTGTGTGTCTGGGAGAGTTTTTCTTGGTCAGTGCTGTTCTGTAACAATGGTGTAGAAAATAACAAATGGCACAGAAGTCAGCCTGGTCACTCGTAATGCAAGCACCAAGGGACCCGCTGGGGAAACTGAAAGGCAACATGTGTAAAACTGATAAAAGGAAATAATATTTTACCTGTCACAATTATCCTGTGGAACTCATTGCCACAAGATATTGAGGCCAGGCGCTCCCTAAGGAGTACTTTGCTTGTCTCCACTATGAATTTGTTTCCCTTCCTCAATACATAATACAAGGTTCTGGCTGAACGAGGTTTGGGGGCTGGATTTCTGTGTGGCATAGGCAAAAATCAGATCCTACAGAAGGTGACCTTCAAGGAAGAAACTGATTTTCAGGTTCATAGAGGCCTGCTTGGACTGGCTGGGCCATGGACACTGAACGCCTCTCTTAAACCTGCGGTGGTCACTCCAGTTCAGGGTTCAGTCAGAGAGGGAAGCCTGTCCTGCTCTCTGTGCACTGCCTTGTGTAGAGGGCTCCCAGGCCTGTCCATTCAGAGCTAAACTCACAGCCAGATCCCACCCCTTTAAAATGGCCCCTGATTCGGGGTGCTTCGATTTCAGGCTGCCCCTCCCCCCGGTATACTTCGGATTTGTCTCCCTAAAACTGAGGCGCCTCAAGTCAGGGGCTGATTTGGAAAGTTGGGCCCCTACCAAACAACATCACCCAAATCCTTATCCTCAACCCCCTTTCTGGGTGCTCTGTGCACAGGGAAAGGACTTGGGGTGAAGCAGTGAACCCCACTGGCAAGTGTGTCATTTAGGTCCCCCCCTTTGTGCCTGATCTACAGAGGATACGGGTGTGGGACAGCCCAAGTGAAGAGTCTTTAGCTCAGGCTATAGTAGCTCACGCTTTTAGCACTGGAGATCCCTGGAGTGTCAACCAAAACTGTGTCTGTTACGGCCTCTCCCTCTTATTGTGCTGCTTAAAGCCTGTCTCCTTGAAGATGCCACTAGTGCTGCATAGACTGGACCTGGTTCTGCTTCTCAGGACAGACCGGCTTCACAGCATGGCTTCAGTCCAGGGCCACTTACCATGGGAGATTGTGACATTTCCCTCTGGGAATAGGGCAGTTGAAGCTTGGTTTCTTGGGGGGCTTGAACGTCCTGCCAGTAGTGGGGCCCCTCTCCCACTCCTCTGCTAGCTGAGACCATGCGTGATCAGATTTAAAATGCCAGGCATGTTTTTTCCCCCCCAGGGACCCCAGAACAATAACCACTGTCACTTCCCTGCTGATGTTTTCCAGCCCCTTTGCCTCTCTGTCCCTCACGAAGGCCGGCCCCCACGTAAATCACATGTAAAGTGGTCCGAAAGGCAGAGGGACGGTGGCGTTTCACAGGAAAATGTTTACAAAAAGGTTAGACATTTGGTGCCGTGGCTTCCAGCTAAGTATCCTGGAGCGAGCCTGCAGGGAGACCGACCCTTTCCAGGGCCAGAGGAAACAGCAGGAGTACAGAGCATCCACACGCTTCAGTAACCCAGCCGGCGGCTGCTGTCTGCTCTCCTACGCTCGCTGTTACAGCTACATTAGCCTTGTCTTCTCTTCTCCCCGGGGATAGCGCTCGCCCCCTACGCTGTCCGTTCAACTTTGCAAACTTCTGCATGTCCCATTGTGCCGAGGGCCCGATTTTGGTCCCTCCCCCTCTCTTGGTTGCCCGGGCTGCTCTCCCGCAGTATCGTGCTCCCCATGTATTTTCCAGAGACAGGGGGGAGACACTTGAAAGTGGGTTGTCAAACCCAACACAGCATCACTCTTGTCTCTGGGTCAAGTCCCTTTGTCTGCATGCCAGCTGCCTCGGCCTCTCCCCAAGAGCTATCACTGCTTCATTTCTCTCTTAATTGTGCTGCAGTTTAGCAACACCCACTGGTAGGTCAGAAGTTACAGCGATGGATATCGACGTCCTTAGCGGTGCCCTGACCTCGTCAATTTCGTTGTGTCCTTCCTTCCTTACATTTGTCCTAGCTTTTTAAAAGGACCAGCCTCCCACCTATTGGCCTTTTTAATGCATAGAGCTTGGCTCATCAGCTTTTCCTTTACAGGTGGCCAAAAGGACTCATTACAAAACAGAGTCTGGAATTAAAAGCTGGGAGGGGGGCGGGCGGATATGAACCTGAGTAACGGTGGTCCCATCCTGCAATGCCTAAAATGCTGAGCGACCTTAGCTCTTAATCAAAGAGGGAACATGGTACCCTATTAGTTGCTTAATCAAATTCTCCTCCAGCAGCTGTGTCTGTGCCCCTCAATCATGATGTGCTACATTTCCCAGAATTCCTGTCCTGTACCCCATAACTCTAGACCAGCCAATGCACCCCATCCTGAATTGTAGCATCAGCTCTACCTATGCCCTTCAGTCCTCATCTGCATCACCTTCTGCTGCTCCAGTGCTGGTCCCCCCTGTGCTCTGTCCCTGCACCTCTATCCTGATCTGCAGCAGCCCCTGCTAGTCTGTTCCTGGGTATTTTATCCAAACAGCCCTGCAATGTGCTGAGCACATGTATGCATTGGAAACTAGGTCCCTGTAATAACTGGGACACGTTTGTCTCTGGTGTAAGCACCTTGAGCCAGTGTCTCCTGTGTGACGTTTCATGTCTGGTATTGCCCCACCCTAGACATGTTACCCTCTGTAGATAGCTCACTGAGGTGGGGGCAGGCTATCAAGCCGGGCGGCTCTAGCTCAGTGGTTCAAATCGAGCCTATATCGCTCAGCAGCAGCCGTTGTTTAGCTTGCTTGCAATGAGTTAGGGAGAGTTTCTGTCTAGTTCTCCATAATTAAAAGGTCATTAAAATTGGTGCTAATCAGCCCCCTTTCTGGCAATATCAGCCAAGGTCTGAATGGGCCCTCAAGAGAGAAGTCCCCTGTCTTGCAAATAGGGGATTCCCTCCAGGGTAGAATTGCAAGAGCTTTGTACAGCGCCTAGCGCAATGGGGTTTTGGTCTAGTGATCTAGGCTCCAAGATGCTACAGTAATTCAAAAAATAAATAATAATGTTCTTCAGTGTGGAGGAAGCTTTGTGGCTCCTTTTCCTGATCTGTGGATAAATAGAGGACGCCCGTTTCCAGGCAGCCAGACTGGCATTAAATTCAGTTAAGGAAATAAGTCTTTGTGGGCTATTGGAAAATGTGGTGAAGCTAATTTTAGGTGCATCTTATCTACCCATTGAGAAACTTCTGTGGCTCAGTAATTCTCAACCTTGCATCCTGTTTGCAGCTTGGCTGTTTCACCTCTGTCCGCCCCGATGCTCCCGTCCTCTTGATCCTCCGATTAGCTGGCGTAACGTTTCCAGATGCTTGGGCAGTAAAACTCGCTGTGCACAAACTTTTGGGCTTTATTGTGGCGTTCATAAAACTGGCTTTGAAACTGCTGAAGCCGTAACCCTGTTGGTTTTAGAGGCGGCTGCAAATCAGACCCACTCTCCAGCTCGCCTCCAGGAGCATTTTCCGTGCCCTCGTAAACAGGTGTTGTCCTCTGGGCTGCCTTTTACCCAGGCTGGTTGAAGGCTGGGCTTTAACTTCTGGATGGTACGTTTATAGTTCTTTGTTGGTGCGTTTTCGACCCTGTATAAATGATCTCCAATAGAATCACGTGTTGGTGATGGTGGATACTGGCATGCATACCTTTGAGCTGCTAGCTTTGCCCATCTGAATCCATCTCTGGTTGTGACTGGAATGTATTACCCCCCTACCCCGTGGGCTGCAGAGTGGGCACAAGGGTTCTCAAACTTCATTGCACCACAACCCCCTTCTGACAACCAAGTTACTACATCATTCGGGATGGGGGAAGACCGAGCTCGAGCCCTGCTGCCCCCCGAGTGGAGGAAAGGGGGCTGCAGCCTGAGCCCCACTGCCCCGGATGGGTTTCAGCAAGTCTAATGCTGGCCCTGACAACCCCATTAAAATGGGGTCATGACCCACTTTGGGGTCCCGACCCACAGTTTGAGAGCGGCTGGTTAGCAAGTTCTCAGTCATGTGGGAAAGGGGCCATATCACCACTGCTGCCACCAACACCGGACGGCACCATTCGGTAATCACAACAGAAACTCAGGAATGAATGGGCCACATAGACTGAACTCCTCATTGCTAGACTTGGTGCGAGGGCCCACTCTGACTGAAGTGTAGACAGAACCTTGGACGGAGCTGGATCTCTGAGCATATAGCGACCCCAGGGCAGGGCCTCAGGAGCCGGGCAGCCCCCTAGTACAGCTTTTCCACACCATCCCAGAGATGGTGGTCCAAATTCAGCCTTGATGTAAGCAGGTGCAATCCAAGTTACACTCACTGACACCAGGGCTGAATTTACCCTTTTTTAATACGTTCTGGCAAGAGAAAGCCCTGCTAGAAAATGAGCCTTGCACCCACCTGATATATAACCCTGCTGGGATCCCACTAAATTATTCTTTCAGGGCTCTAGCACAGGCAGTTAATAACCTGGAGTTTGCTGGCACCGTCACCAAGAGCGTGATAGATTGATATAAATAACACACATTTGTATGGTACATTCCACACTAACGATCCCAAAGCTGTTTGCAAACAGGTGGCTAGACAATCGACACAACAGGGTTCACTTGGCCCAGCACTGAAATGCAGCCACCTCTGGGGTGGGAGGAGGCAGCTGTTAAAGAACACACACAGCAATGCTGCATGGCAGTTTCAGATAAGAAGTGAAGGAACCCCATCCAATTACAGAGAGAGGGTGGATTTTAGATGGGCAGAATGGAGTCTGTAGTTATCCCAAGTTGTCTGGTACTTGGCAATCCCTTGTTAATGTTGCTGCGGCTAGCTGCTGCTGGGTGGGAGGGTGGGTCGGGTTTTTTCGGGTGAATTTAAAAGTGCTGTTTATCCTGAAATTTCATGCGGCGCTAAGAAATACAGCACAATCCCTCCCTCTGTCTGGCAGAGTGTCAGGGGAAGAGAAGGACCGGAGGGGGAAATACCAGCTAATAGACCAACCACAAGATAAGAGTTACCATCCTGCTGGGAGGCAGGGAGGGTTGAGAAATGACACTTGACAATTTGTTTGAACTCTTGAGTTATTTCCAGGAAAGCAATTTCTTTGACATTTTCTCTCGGCATTTGAAGGGGAAGAAAAGTAGCTCCCTCCCCCCCCCCGCACCACACACCAGTTCCATTCCTCCTTTCCCTGAAGTGATTTAACTCCTTGCTCTGTAAAAGTCAGCAGCTGTCTGCAAGCAGTGAACAGTAGGTGCGAGAGTGGGGTGTGTGACAGAGCGCAGGTGTGTATGTGACAGGGAGCACGTGGGAGCATGTACCTGTTTGAGTGTGAGTAGATGAGCGTGTGTCATGTGTGTGTGAATGGTAATGTCCGTGTCTGCATACATGGGAGGACGTATTTGAGTGTGATTACGTAAGTGTTGTGTGAGAGCATGTATAGGAGTGCATGTGCTAGTGTGTGATTGTGAGCACACGAGGATGAATATAAAGGAGAGCATGCCTGAGTGTGAGTAATGGGCATGTGGGAGCATGTAGGTGAGCAGGTGAATGCCTATAATAAAGAGCCCATGAGGGGCTGAGTGCTAAAGTGGGCGGTTGTCAGGGTATGCTAGTGAGCACATATGCGTGTGAACATATGAGCATGCACATGGGGCACATGATTTATGAGGAGAGGCTGAGGGAACTGGGCTTGTTTAGTCTTCAGAAGAGAAGAGTGAGGGGGGATTTAATAACAGGCTTCAACTACCTAAAGGGGGGTTCCAAAGAGGATGGAGTTAGACTGTTCTCAGTGGTGGCAGATGACAGAACAAGAAGCAACAGTCTCAAGTTGCAGTGAGGGAGGCCTAGGCTGGATATTAGGAAACACTATTTCACTAGGAGGGTGGTGAAGCACTGGAATAGGATATCTAGGGAGGTGGTGGAATCTCCATCCTTAAAGGTTTTTAAGGCCTGGCTTGACAAAGCCCTGGCTGGGATGATTTAGTTGGGGTTGGTCCTGCTTTGAGCAGGGGGTTGGACTAGATGACCTTCTGAGGTCCCTTCCAATCCTAATTTTCTATGATTCTATGTGCGATCACACAGCCATGGGAGCTTGCACGAATGTCTGGACATGTGCTACATCTGTGCATGCACTGGGACATCTGCAGTCCGTTTGGTCTCTGAACGGCGTGCCTTTGGGTGCTCTGCTGCACAGGAAGTCTGAGCAGTGGGATGCTCCAAAGAGACAGCTCTATACATCCCAGACACGACACTCCCACAGCCTGTTTCGCTCCTATGGACATGACACCCACAAAGCAACAGTAAAATAGCAGCAGCAGCATGGCTGGGCTTAAATCTTTACCGAGTCTCCATTTTTCTTTCTTTAACCGCTTACAGAATAAATGGAATTTATAATCAGACACCATAAAATTGCTGATTTATAGCTCATCTTGATGACAATATTTAATAACTCGTGTATATTTTATTGCATCTTTTTAATGCCCTGTTGTGGAATTTTACTTAGGCATTTCACCCTCTATATCACCCTGTCGCAGCACAGATGGGCTGGTTTTCACTCTGGACTGAGCCAGCCAGTACCCGGGAGCCGTTCCAGGTGGGCTACATAAGCCAGGCAGAGCTCTGCTGAGGGCTGAGTTCTGAATCACTTCCAGGTAGGGTTGGGAAGCCAGCCTGGACTCTCTCCAGGGATGTATTCTGAATCCAGTCCCAGCCCCTCTTAATGCTGCACCCAGAATCCAGTCCAGCTTCTGTCAAGGTGTGCAGCCAGATTTTTGTTGCCGGTGGGCCCAGAAATCAAACCCAGGTTTCTCTGGTCCTGGAGCCCTTCCCACAGTGTGGGTTCTTTTCCTGTGTCCAAGTGCATTTCCAACGCGGGGAAGCAGCCATCCCCGCAATGCTACCAGTGCTGCATTAGCTAGTCCAGGGTGTTGAAATATGTGAGCAGATTAGACACGTTCTGATATCCAACAAACAGCCTCCTCCCTTCCAGCCAGCTTCTGTGTTACCACCACCACAACCTCTCTGAAAACTCAGCATGGAAGAGAAGCGAGAGGTTGTCTGGGCAAAGGGTGGAGCTGGGAGAGCAAGGATGGACTAAGAGAGCAGAGAGAGTGGCAGGGGATGGACACAGGCGCAAATGAATCCCCGCTGTGAGCATTTGCAACGGCCCGATGGCTTCTGGGCCAAGATGAGCAGTGGGGTCAATGGTGATGTGGGTCGCGCATGGGGTAGAAAGTGGCATTCGCTTGTTCTGATTTGGGACTCGGATGTGGGAAGTGGTGCAACTTACACGCAGAGGACGTGCAAGAGGGTGGGACGGAGCAGGGAAATCAGCTCCCCAGGAGAGTGTAACGCGAGGTGTGGGGCTTATTTTACTTAATCCCTGCTTGCTCCTGCCCTCTCTGCAGTCAGACTCTCCTCTCTCACCAGAGCAAGCTACACTGCCATCAGTGGCGTTACCCCTGGTATAAATCAGAGACGGCTCGGGTCTGTGGCATGTAAGTTACACTCGTTTTGCACGTGTGCGCTCACTGGTGTGTGTGTGTGTGTGTGTGTGTGCGCGCACATTCCAGGGCCCCTCCTAGGCCCGATCCGCAGAAGATCGGAGTCTGTTGTAGTCACAGCTACAAAACCTCTTGGCTCTTTATCTCGTGCTCTAGCAGCTGTGGAAATCCCCAATTCAATCCCTGGTGTGTTGGCCAAGACGACAGCTGTCACACACACTCCACTTGTGCCGGTGCACGTTACACCCTGGTAGCACTTCCACCCTCCTCCCGCTACTGTTGAACATGACCCACGGGGTGGATTATTCTCTCTCTCAAAAACAAACTGCTGGCAAATGTCACCTTGGCCCCGACACACGGCACATCGTGCCCTGACTGTCTGAGCACAGCTCTGATGCCCGGTGATCTCGGTGAGGAGCCGGCCATTGCGTGTGGGGTCCTTGGGCCGTGTCGGTCGCCTGTGCACTGGAGGAGCCTGGCGCTCAGGTCCTTGGGGAGGACAGGCTCTGCTGTGTGGGGGGAAGCGACTAAGCTTGGTGAGTATCGGAGCGGAGAGGAGAGCATGTTGGAGGGACGGGACGGGGTCGGGGAGAGCTGACAGGTCTTGTTTGCATGCCGAGTTCAGAGCTGGTGAGCATCTCTAGGAGCTTGTTCCAAGTGTCTGTGCGACACTCGCTTTGCTGACAGGTGCTGCCCAACCATCCGTCCCTCCTTCCCTTCCCCTCTTTGCTCTTGGCAGGAGCCAGGACAGCAAAGCAGCCAGGTGGAGAGGAGTGAACATGCCAAGAGAGCTTGCAGGAGCTCAGGTCAATAAAAAATACATTGCTGGTGAGTTTTGTGCTGGCTGGAGCCGCCCCGGGGTCGCTGGACCAGCCTTGATATAGCCACACACACTCCTGGGAAACAGAAGTCACATGTGCTGTGCCTGATCAGGTTATCCTGGGGTTGTGGGGGGTGCATGTCTGAAAAACAGCAAGAGGGAGAGTCTGTAGTTGGGTGTGGGTGTGAAACGGCACAGAGAGAGGCGGGTGGAAAGCAGAGAAGGGGAGGATGTCCAAGCATGGTGGGCCTGACTCAGCCCCACGTCACTCCCAATTTACACCGGCATGCCCCGAGATCATTGGAGTCGCACTCTATGTAGAACTGGAGTAAAGTGGCAGGCACTCAAGCCGTGTATGTTCTGTGTGCTGGGGAAGGTTCACCAGGATTCCTGAAGCTTTCCTCAGGCTCTTGTATAAACCACTGGTCCGGGGTGTAATGTGCATCTGATCCACAGAGAGTGTGAGCTTGCAAAAGCTACAAAGCTTGGGTCTTTAGCTCACGTGGTAGAAATTCATGCTCCTAGCTCTGGAGGTGCCTGGTGCAATCCATTGCAAGTGTGTTGGTCAAGATGTGCTTCAAAATCAGCCTCGATTCACTCGAAGCTCCACTGAGGTTCATGAGGGGAAGCCAGGTGCGGTTTTGAGCAAACCTGGGGATGACTGGTGGCTTCACACGGAGACCGTGAGAAATCTGCGGCCTGAGAGGGCTTGTCTATTAGGCAGACCCAGCCACGGTCACCTGGTTTGAGTTTCATAGCAAGGCTTTATTTTCTAACATGTCCATACAGGGTTATGCAGACCAACGGCTCCATATAACTGATGATGGCGTAGATTGTGCCCTTACAAAACTCGTCGCTGTTTGGTAGAGCAGCACTACCCCGGGGGAGCGCCCTGCTCTGCAAAGGAGAGGTGGCCAGTGCACCATCACTCAAGAAGATGCAGTGTGCAGTAACCTCTGCACCAGTATAAAGTGGGGGGGTGTCATGGGCCAGGCCTTGGTGCCACCTGTACAAGGCCCCATCACAGACTGGGACAGTATTGTTATTCAGCTGCATACATTTCTGTGGTCTTCATGCAACTCGCCAGGGGCCATTGGGAAATACTTGCACAAACTCTTGAGCAGGGAAGTTTTGCACTGCTCTTTCGATGGGCAAACCTTAAACTGTTCGGTTCAGAGGAACATCCCAAAAGATTGAGGGCTTGAGTGTCGGCGGGTGTAAATCGACGGGGTTCTGTGGACGTTAGTGGAGTTAGACTGATTTGTCCCAATTGAGGATCTGGCTCTGAATTTGTATCCAAACAGCCAAACTCTGCATGCTGGTCTCTTGGGGAAAAACTTAGTGGCTGTTATGTGTATGGCTTTCCATGAAGCCATTTGTCTCTTTCAGGTCCAGCTGGTTTCACATCCCGTGAGATTCCTCTCTGTAAGTTTCAGGTTCATCTGAACTCCTCCTGGTGAGGGTGAAATCCAAATTGAACTGGTGACTTTTGTTAAGCTTTGCAGGCCGTGTGCATGTGCGTGTGTGTGTGTGACCCAGGTGACCTGCCCTATTATCAGATGCCACGGTTCTTTTTGAAACCAGCAGAAAACTTTCACCTTGCCCGAAAGGTTCTGATGAACGTGCCTCGGGGCCCAAACTGTTTTGTGCAGCACTCCTCTGTTTTTGTTTAAATGTTTGAGTTTGGAATTTTAGCCACATGGACTCACCTTCCCTTGGGAAAGTTCTCTTGGATCTACTAATATGAGGCGGGAAATGACGTCCCTCTAGATATTCTAGCATTTCTGCATCCAGCCCGGCTGAGAAAGAGTCACCTGAAAATAAAAATAACGTCAATTAAAAAACCCCAGAAATGTGCAAGATCCAACTGGACTTTTGGGGGAAGGATCCAGTTGATTCTTGTCCAGACGTGTTCATCATTCCCAAATCAGACCATGCCTCTTAGTTACTGAAAGCAGAGATCCTGAATTTAAAATGACTGATGGGGTTTGTTTTTGGTCTGTAGCTGAAAAAATTTGCTCCCAGCTTTCCCCTGTCTGAGAGCGATGGGTGTGAATTTCTTTAATATCCCTTTGCCTCGGTGGGGATCTAACCGGAGCCTCCATTGTTGCCTTTGGGGTGAATGATTCTGAGCAGAAAACCTGGGAGTATATGTTGCCAGGTCGGACTCATTCCTGATAGTTCTGAAAGCAGCCAGTGTGGAATTCATGGGCATGCTCACTGTGAGGCTATACTGTCTGGGTCTAATGTTAAATTAGAGTCTACAGGAGAGTCCTCTGAGGTTGGGCCGAGGGGAGAATGATCTCAGCCTATAAATACCTTCAAGGCAACAATATAAATGAAGGAAGGGAATTATTCACAGTCTCAGAAGGTGGTAGGACAAGGAGTGATGGCCTGGAGCTAAGGAAAGAAAAGTTTTTGGCCAACTACTAGCAAAAAGTTCTCAACAGTACGAGCAAGTGAGCAGCAGAATAGATTCCCAGAGAGGGAGTGGAGGCACCATCATGGCAGAGATTCAGGAATGAGCTAGACAAGATATTAATGGGAAATATGACGGGAGGAATCTTTGCAAAATGCAAGAGGGCAACCTGCTGACCCAAGACATCTCTCTTCTGACTTTGTGCTTGATAGATTCCTTGTTAAATTCCACTTGTGCCATTTTACTGCCGATACCCTACATTTTTGCTATAAGGTATATTTATACTGGATTGTAAACCCGAGTTGATGGGACCCATGCTTTTGGATGTTTGAGTGTCCACATTGCTTTGCAAACCTTGGTTTGCAATTGCAGGTCCCGGCTCTCACGGCTGTGCTAATGCATCCACGCTGCTCTGCACAGACCTTCCAACTCAGGCCTATGGTTTGAGCTGCATGCACACTGCAAAATGTCAGGGCCTGGCCATGAGTCCCACCTACCTGAGTCCTAGGACCTCCCCCCGGGTGGGTCGTAGGCTCCGGGTCCTGGGGGCTTGTAGATCTGAGTCAGAAATATGTGTGTGTGGATGGTAGGGGAGGTTGGGCTCAAATCTGCGTCTGAGCCCGCTTTACAATGCAGCATATACATATCCCTAATGGGTAGGATGTTTTGTCATTCAGCTGCCCCACCCCAGCTAAAGCAGAGTCCCACCTTTTGGTCCTGGTTTTAAGTCATAACACAGCATCTCAGAGGCAGCGCTCTCTTTTCATTAGGCTCCTCATCAGCGTCAGGACTCCTGGGTTCTTTTCTCATCTCTGCCACTGATTTGCTTTGTGAGCTTGATCAAGCCACTGGGGCCCAGATTTTCAAAAGTTGCCTCTAATATTTGGTGCTTCGATTTCTAGGTGCCAACCTGAGACACACTGGGATTGATTTTCAGAGGCGCTAAGCACCTACCGTTCCATCTTAAATCAATGGGAACTCTGGGTGCTCAGCATCTCTGAAAATCAGGCCACTTCAAGTTGGGCACCCAAAATTAGTGGCTGCTTTTGGTCTTAACTTCTCAACACCTCTATTGCCGCCTCAGGGGGATAACAAGATTTATCTACCCAAGCAGGGTGTTTTCAGCCTTAATTAATTAATGTACTTGAGATCCCAGTGCTGCCAACTTCCATGATTTTATTGCGAGTCTCATAGTCTGCAGTGTTTGTCAAACCCCAGCTCCTGGAATCATGTGATTACATGAGAATCTCCGTTTTCAGAAAAACGTTTTTAGCCCTCGTGGTTGCCGAGAAAAACTTTGCAAGCCATACCTCTGTGTGGCCTGGAGGCAGATAAACCAGAAGGGACATCAAAAGAACCCTCAATTTATCATTTTGCAATTTCATGATGGGGGGTGGGGGCTAGCTCATGGGGGTTTTTTTGAATGCTTGGGATTGGAAACACTGAGATCCTGACATGGAAGTTGTTTTATTGGCTCCTTGTAGCAATGGTGCAGAAGACAGGCAGGGACTCAGTGGAACAGGAGAGTTCTGTCCCAATACATGCTGGAAACGGAGCCGCAAAAATGGCTGCTTCCGTGGGAATGATCTGTGATTGGGGAGAAAGGAAAACTAACTTTCCAGAATGATCTGTCTCCTCCCGTATTCAGGGTGGTCATCAGGGAGAGAGCCACACTTTAAAGAAACATAAGCTCCGTCCAACCTTTCAGGCCATTGATCTCTGAGTGTTCCACTCTGTCTCCAGAGGTTGGGTTGGATACGCACCTCAGAGCTCCAGAAGGGATACTGTGAAGCCCATCATGGTCTCTCATGACCCTGGGATGGAACAACTCCCTGGAGAAGAGCCTTGGGAGCCCTTTCCTTCCTGACTGTGGGCTAGCATAGGCTAGGCCTGCAGCATCCCCACAAGGCCGTTGCATAACTTAGAGTCCGAGACGTGCTCTGGGAGGGCGCAAGACCCTCATTGCAAATGGAGGGAGGAGAGGCTGTGAGGCCTACCAGGCGTAGGCAGCGCAGAGAGGCCCACTCATAGAATCTCCAAATCACCCCTTTGGGGCAGGAACATACGTTTCCTTCTGTCTCCTCTTGAGTATTAATTCATGCTCAGCTCAGGCCTAATCATTTAGGGTTTTTTTAAAAAATCAGGAGGGGGAGGGGAGAAAGATATTTGAAGGTGCAGTCTTGTTCCGCCTGGATTGAATTACAAACAGTTTGTCCTCAGGGTCTGCTAGCGACAGCAAATAATGCCTCTGCCGTTAACTAGGCGCAACACTGCGGGTGGGGTGTGTGGGAGGGGGAGCGAGCGAGTGCCCCCTTAGGGAGCAGCTGTTTCTGATGTCCCCTGGGTGACACTCCCTCGAGAGCATCCACGTTCCATTATAACGAGCGGTGTATAAATGCTAAAGAAATCCATGGCTCTTTCCAGAGGCTGTTACAGTAAATTGCTAGCAGACTACAGTGCAGCAAAGGATCTGTCTGTATCAGCTGCCTTTTGATAATCTGATGTGAAGGGTCCCCTTGTGAATGTATCTGGAGGAGTCTCTCTCTTCTCAAAATGCAAAGTGGTCCATGCAAGCACCTAGTACTTTGGTCAACTGTGGCGCACTAGAGAGAAGCCTGTGCTCCCCTCCCCTCCTTCAGGGGGGATGATGTGCCCTCCCTCGCACCCACCCCAGTGTGGTAAACTTATTTCTGAAGTCAGTGGGGCTCCTTCAGTGAGTCAGGGCTGCAGAATCCTGGGTCAGGAGTGTTTGCAGAGGCATGAAAAGACAGAATCTTGGCAGGGAAAGATGGAGAATGACCCACTGTGAATTCCCCCCCTTGGAATAACTTTCTGATGGAAAATGTCCTTTTTTCAAAATTGAAATTTTCGGCAAGAAAATTATTGCGTTGGCCACAAAAAATTTAAATTGAAAAAAATCAAAAAAAGATGGGCCACAAGCTGCCTGCTTGGGTGGTTGTTGTCAATTTCACTTTGTCCCTGCAGGCAGAAAAGGAAATTGACAAGAACCTTCCAGCCTCAAGCTGAAAAATTACATTTGGAATCTTTCGGCAAATCCCTTCCCTGGGGGGAAAGAAAAAAAAAAAAGTGTGTTTTACTTTTCATCCTGATTCAGGATGGAAACATTTGCAAAAAAAATGAATTTTTCCATGGGAAGAGATTACTGTTTTCCAGCCAGCTCTACCCATTAGGTTCCACCTCGTTCAGCCAGCAGCATGAATGTTCCCCCTTCGGTATATTCGCCAGTATCCAGTCTAACTCTAACTCTTTCAATTGATAAGGCTTCTGCATCAATCCCCATGGGAATCTATTGTACATTCTATGTCAGGAAGTGCTTCCTAATAGCTGAGATGTACTTTTTCTATTTAGAATGTTAAAAAATGAAGGGATATGTACTTTCATGCTTCAGGGTGTAAACCAACCTCTAACTAATGCAGGTCAGGAGGGAACTTTCCCTGGGAGTAAATTATCCCATAACTTCTACTGCACTTTTTCTTGCACCTTCCTCTGAAGTAGCTGGTACTAGCCACAGTTGATGACAGGATGGACTAGATGGACCTCGGATTTGATCCAGGCTGGTACTTCCTGTGTTTCTAATTACAGCCATGAGGTCAATCTAAATATTTCCTCTCCATTTGGATATGTTTGCTTAAACTGAGGTCCATGGGGTGTAGTACTCCAACTCCACAATCACTCAGGGGTCACCCAATCCCACCCTTTCCAAGCTAGTGAGGGGAATCTGTTTGCAGAACTGGCGGGGTGGCACTAGAGATGACCTGAAAGAAAAATCTGGGTCCCAACGCAATACACTGGCAGATTGAGTCATGTTCTCCTTTAGCGGTTGGTCCACCTAATGGAATAAGAACCTATTACTTAGCTTATGTGGTAGAGCAGTGTGTGTTGTGAGAGGGTAGCTCTTGCATTCAACACCCCCATGACCATTTTGGGGGGCGGGGAGTGGAGAGGGCATTACACAAAGACAACGTGGGGAAAGTTCCAATGAGGATCCTGCTCTGAACTTTCCGTCCAGGAGGCGAGAGTCTGGGGCAGAAACTAACTCCTCTGACTGGCCATTTACATGAAACAAACTTTGCTGCTGTGCCTAACAGATCCACATGGCACCCAGTGTCAGCGCCTGTTATATCTGGGTTGAAAAAGGGCTCCCTCAAGGCAGCGGAGGGGGAGAAATGGGATTTATGCACAGACCCGAGGGCTGCTGCTACTGATGAAGAGACAGCAGAGGGAGGAGAGACAAGCCTTTTGGACTGAGGAAAGCTCCTTAAGGCACTGTGGTTAGAAAGATGAAGGGTCCCTGGGGGCAGGAGCTGCCCGGCGGTGGCCAATATTTCTATGAAGGCCAACGGGGTGCTGCAAGGCCACACTGGGCAATGAACACTGAACAAGGATACAGAGCAATGGGTTTTAAAATGCTTTGGCTTTTTTGCCTGTCTCAGACAAAGGGGATTAGTTACACTAAAGTGTCACTACACAGTTAAACTAAGGTCTAGGTCTAGGATTGCAGTGGCCCCTGAGCATGCCCCTTGTACAAAGAGCTTCCCTAGTCAGCATGGAGTTGGTCTAAGGGCTTTGGGTTAGGCATGATCTCAACCCTAGAATAAGGGCTGATTGGGAGCAGGGCAGGGGTGTGGCCAGATTGCACCATGCTCCAGCTGTTCTCCACTCCCCAGGGGCCATGGGAAGTAGAGCGTAAGGCAAGCGCTGTCCCCTGCCGGGCCCCGGAATATGGGGAGTGCAAAGACAATCCCAAGTGCAGAAACAGAGTAATGGAGACCTGGGTCCACTCTTCTTTGAACCTGACCAAAGGTAAAGTAAAACCGAGGAAAGGAAAATTTCCAGCTAAAGCAAAATCTCTGTCCCATCTGATTGCATTTTCATGCCCACATGTCAGCTCTCCATAAATGCAGTTAGAGCACAGGGGGGAATAGTTTCTCATTGCATTAGTGCACAGTGCAACAGAAAGGGTTTAGTTTGTTCTGAGGCTTCACTGAATTACAAAATGACTCAATGGATTTTGTACCACATGTCCCTGCCTGAGCTCGGCTCCTCGGGCATCCCATCCCTGCATTGTGAGAGAGTGACACTATCTATGAAAATAACACGTGGTGAATAAGATCTGCTGGGAGACCTGTAAATCTTGGCCACTCTTTGAGAAATGGGTAACACCATCATAAACCTTCAGCTTGCTCACCTTTTAAACTCACTGGCAAAATCCCCATTGACTTCAATGGTGTAAAATCAAGGTCCTGGAAGATGAGGTTGGAAACCACTTTACTGAAAGGATGGTCCAGTGATTAGACCACTAGCTTAGTACTTGATACACCTGCCATCATGTCCCTGCTCTGCCACTGACTTCTTGTTTGACCTTGGGCACATCACTTTCTCTCCCTATGCTTTGGTTCCCCATGTGCAAAACAAGATGATAGCACTGCCCTATCTCACAGAGGCAGGGCAGGGCAGGGGTGTGAGGATAGATACTATTGTGACGTTGCACTCCATAATGTTTTCTAAAAATATGTTTATAAGTGTGAATATAATGTAACTGGAATATGCTTTATGCCAAAAATCTCTTGTAAAATATCGTTACAAAGCTTATAATCTACTAAGTGTGTTCATCCTATTTGTATAAATGTATCATTCTTGTATCTGAAATTAAGAGTATGAAATATAACTCTGAGGTCCTATTGTAGTTATGCAAAGTGTGGGCCATTAATGGTGGTTAAGAATCTTGATGGCTCTCATTGACTAGGACAATTGGTTGTAAATTGCTCTGTTTACTCGTAAGTCTTCCTGTATACATGTGTGCCAGTGAGTGGGTAATGAAATCTCACAGGACATGTGAACATGTCACATGATACTGAAATCCATCTTAAACCTGGTGCTTTTCCATTTAGAAAGAGGGGTGGGAACCCAGAGAGAGACAAAGGGTTCCCACCTTGTGCCAAAGATATATAAGGGGGTGGAACAGAACAAAGGGGGTGGCCAGTGATGAGAAATCCCCGAGTTATCACCTGAGCTGAAACTAACAAGACTGTACTAGGGAAAGGTTTGGGCCCAGACTAGGAAGGAATCTAGTCTATGAAAGAAGCTTATTGGAACATCTCTGAGGGTGAGATTTACCTGTATTCAGTTTCTTAACATATTAGGCTTAGACTTGCATGTTTTGTTTTATTTTGCTTGGTAACTTACTTTGTTCTGTCTGGTATTATTTGAAACCACTTAAATCCTACATTTTATACTTCATAAAATCATTTTTGTTTATTAATTAACCCAGAGTAAGTGATTAATACCTGGGGGCGCAAACAGCTGTGCATATCTCTCTATCAGTGTTAAGGAGGGCAGAAAATGTATGAGTTTACCCTGTATAAGATTTATACAGAGTAAAATGGATTTATTTGGAGTTTGGATCCCATTGGGAACTGGGTATCTGGATGCCGGAGATAGGTGACCTGCCGAGAAGTTTTTGGTTAAAGTCTGCAGCTTTGGGGGCATAGAGCAGACCTGGGTCTGTGTTTGCAGCTGGCTAGCGTGTCTGGCTCAACAAGGCAGGGTACTGGAGTCCCAAGCTGGTGGTGAAAACGGGCTCAGAGGCAAATTCAGCACTTCAGGTGACAGTCCCAAGGGGGTCTCTGTGACCGAACCCGTCACCACTACTGTAACAGGGGCCATGTAAGTGCTTTGAATGGGCTATCTAGTGCAGAACTCTCTCCTGCTGAATATTCTGCAGTCCTTTGTCCTAACTTTAAATGAGGCAAGCAACATGGGAGAATATTCCCCAGGCTAGTAGATCTCAGCATAAATGAATGTTTCCTGGTATTCAGCCGATATGCCTCTTTCCTTAATTTCATTCCACTGCTCCTAGCTCTGCTCCTCTCAGACTGCTCTAGTCAATTCTTCTTTCTCCTTGGGATTTACACCCTTCAGATATATGCCGGCTGTCACCCTGTATCCCTTCGAAAGTTAGCTGGAGGGAGTATACATATAAGGAAGGGTTGCAATGTATAATAGAGGGGCTGTAAAAACCCTTCAAATACAGCATCATGGTTATGCTTTTGAATAACTCAGCACCACTAAGTCACGTAATCAGAAGTTTCTCTACATCAGTGGTTCTCAAACTTTTTTCTTTCTGTGGTCCCCCCAATATGCTATAAAAACTCCACGACCCACCTGTGCTATTACAACTGTTTTTCTGCATATAGAAGCCAGGACCAGTGTTAGGGGGTAGCAAGCAGGGCAACTGCCCGGCCCCACACCATAAGGCGCCCTGTTATGCTAAATTGCTCAGACATTGGCTTCGGCCCCCGGGGGTGGGGCTCAGAGCCCCGGAATTCAGCCCCATGCAGTGGGGCTTCGGCTTTCTGCCATGGGCCCCAGAAAGTCTAATGCTGCCTTGGCATGGCGAACCCCCTGAAACATGCTCGCAGCCCCCCCGGAGGCCCTGGGCCCTTGGTTGAGAACCACTTTTCTATGTTACAGAATTAAGGTTACCTACATGACAGCAATTACCCCTTTGGTCACTTCATGTGTGTGTGTTTTTTAGAATTCACGTGCATTAGTGACATTGTAATTAATCATTGAGTCAAGAATTTAAGGCCAGAAGGGACCACCAGATGGTCTAGTCTGACCTCCTGTATATCACAGGCCACACTACCACCCAGCGCCTGAACACTACCCCCAACAACCAACATTAGATCAAAATATAGTGTAGTGTTTGGATTCTAATAGGGCAGAATAACCAAACAAGAAGACGGAGAGAATCTGAGGTCCTCTGGATAGCCGTAAAAGACTTTTGGGAAACTGGCAGATCACTACATCTCTGCTATCTTGTGAAATTATAGCCTGTGATTATAGACTACATATATTTTTTTATCCGCTTTAGCCTCTCAATAACTCATTCCCCTTTCTTAGCTAATAAACCTTTAGTTGACTATGGAATTGGCTACCAGCATTGTCTTTGTTGTGAGATCTGGGCTGCAAATTGACCTGAATGAGTGCCTAGTCTCCTGAGGCTGGGCATAACCTGAATGTTCTGTGATTTGGGGGGTAAGTGACCATCTATCACATAGGCCGGCTTGCCTGAATGGCAAGACAGACTGGGGTGTCTAAGGGGGCTGTCTGTGGCTCTATTATAAGACTATGGTAGTGCTTTGGCAGTTCACATTTGGTATTGGGTTGATGAAATCGCATTATCGAACACACTGCCAGTTTGAGGTGTCTTCACTGAGGTAGCCACTCATGGTCGTGAGCCACTCCAGACAGTATGACAGTCAGATTCTTTAATGTTCTTGGATGGAGGTTATCTGGGCCCCCTGATTTGGTCCCGTTAAGCTGTTTGAGTTTGGCTTCGACCTCAGGTGTGATAATTTCTACATCCATATCCTTTAAAGTAAAGTTGACTTAACATAAATTCCAAGCCTCCTCCACATTCAGATCCTTAAGTTCTTCAGTCCAGTCCACTTCCCTGACTAATTCCCGTATTGGTTTATGTTTTAAGTTTGCCTTTCAGGTACCCTCGTTGCAGCCCTATTATGGGTTATCCTTCCATTTAGTTCAAACTGAATTAACTCATGATACCTTCAAATCCCTGTCTGAATTCCATCATTGTCTCCAGCTACATTTCTAATCCTTGGATCTTTTCTGCCATGAGCTCTATCAGGCAATATTTCATGCATAAGTAGCTTCCATCAGATACTCACTCAAGGATGAAATACATCCCGCATCTTCTGCTCCTGACCATCTTCTTTGTCTCCTCTCCTCCTGAGGCTACGTCTACTGCTGCCTCGGTAGTCATTGCTGTTTTCTCTTCCTAGCCCCTACTCCTGAAGAAAAAGAGGACACAAATCCCCCTGAAGTCTTACCTACAAACTCAGACAGAAACTCCCCTTTTCGCTGCTCTGATGTTTGCTAGTGACTTGCTTTTAAACCTTGCCCAACTAGATCAGCACGGCCCCTTCCTCATAGTCATGGAGTTAACCTTGTAGGTATGTGAATGCAGGAGAAATTACAGGTATCAGAATCCTAACTACCATGTAATCACACTGTAATTGCTGTGAACTGTAGTGGCTGTATTGTGAAGTGTAACCAAATTAAGGTTTTCCTAAAAACCTTGCTTGGAACGATCAGCAAAGATCAAGCCAGAGGAACAGATCCTCTGACGTCATCGGGCACAGACTCCATTAAAGCTACACCCGTTTTCCTCAGCTGCAGTCTGGCCCCGTGACTTCAAGGCGTGAGCAGCTCCCCCCACGCCCCCTTGTGGGTCTGCCAGTGCCCTCCCTGTCCCTGCCCCCCTCGGGTTCTTTCAATCAATTACCAGACTTAAGTTGGTTCAAACCTTCCACCCCCACATTTGCGGGGTCTGCTTTATTCGCTCATTCTGCAGAGGGCAACTCACTTATTTAGTGGCCAATGTTCACCCCCACTCTTGGCCATGGCCAGGTTCCTCCCCCGTTCAGGGGGCCCCAGCCCTTCTCCTGGAGCTGGGTTGTACTTTGGACAATCCCTCCGTCCCGCTCCTTTAGAAAGGAGCCCCTTAGCTCTCCTTCTTGGGGCTGGAGTGGTACATTAGGAGAGTTGTAGAACAACAGGCAGCTTCTCCTCAGCTGACCCTTTTCCCAATCAGTCCTTCTGTCCTCCATCTGGCAGGGACCTGCCCCTACTGCTGTCCTCTCCCTATGAACTCAGGGCCTGACAGGAGCCTTCTCAATCCCTGAAGCGTCTGCAAATATCTGCCCTGCTATGAGAGAGGAGGCAGTATTTATGCTGGTCCTTTTCTCCCAGCTCATCCCCAGTTAGTTGGGTGCCTTGCCCCACTTCTCTACACGAGTCCTGATGCTTGGCTCTTATAGATACAGTGATATGATTTCCTCCCACTCACCGGTGGTTGCTGGGACCTCGTCCTCTCTCTCTCCACATTCCCCCCTTTGGTCCTTATATTGGCCCTCTCAAGCCCTAAAAGGAGCAAGCCATGTGGCAGGGCAGGCCGATCACTAGGCACTACTGCCTTTAAGGGCCAGACTATCCCATCACAGATGTCTGTGGTGCTAGACCCAGTTACACTAGTTGGGGATCTGACCTACTGAGTTCCATTGATCTAATTTCAAAGTACTCGGAAGCGGGGAATAGGACAGCGCGTTCTGTTCAGCAACTGGAGTCACATTGCCATGGAGATAGGAAAGGCAAAGTCCTTGAGTCCTTGAAGAGACAGGTGTCTCCAGCCCATGCGCCTAGAACTTATTCTTGTGCTGAGACAATCGTACCGAGGAAGGGGGAGACGTTAATATTTTACTTGCAAACAAAAGAAAGTTCAATCATAGGAGCTGGAAATGGAGACGCCCTGATAGGCCACTGAGGGAGGGATGACCACTAGGAATTGAAGTCTGAGTGTAGCCCACTGTTGGTATGTGTGTGTGTGTGTGTGTGTGTGTGTGTGTGTGTGTGTGTGTGTGTGTGTGTGTGTGTGTGTGTGTGTTTTACAGGTCTCTCCCGCTTGTCGTCAATCCACAGAAGATATGAGTCTGTTACAGCCGCAGCCAGGGACGGCAGGCTCTTTAGCTCAAGCTGTAACCGCTCACGCTTTTAGCTCGTGAGGTCCCCGGTGTGTCAATCAAGATACCAAATACCACATAAGTTGGGGGCTCATCAAGGATTTGAGCTGCTGTGGCCCTCAGACACTTGAGATAACCTTCCTTCATCAGAAGCCTGGAAACCAAGTATCTCCTGAGATCTATTCTGCCTGTGCCTTCACTCAAGAGCTATGTGTGACCTAGTAGCGTTGACCAATGTCTACTGGCTAGTGCATAGATCATATTAATAATATGGGAGATCTGCACCATATATTTGTGTGTGTATTAGTCTGCATTTAGCACAAATAGCATTACACACAAATATCATAGCTGAGATATAGCCTAAGCGGGCCTATACATTTACTATAATCCTGTTCTCTTACGCAAAGTATCCCAAAACACCTTGCATTAGGTGAAGTAAGCTTTGGCTTCAATAGGCAGGAAAGCTGTCAGATTCAGGACATATGAGTATTTGACCATAGCAACAGGTAGGGAGTTATTCTCACAGGCCAATACTGGAATGTCCCAAAAGAAGAGGATAAGAGAGGTGATTAGTCTATCCTGGTATAAACCTAGAAGGTACTTTCCTGGATCAGTATCCGGAACTCTAGTATCCAAAACCTCGATAAGAAAAGGAACAGAACAAGAAGTTAAGGAACTGGGCTGAACTGATGGGGTGAACTTTAGCGACTTGTAAAGAAATGTGTATTGTAAAATCATCCTATAAATATTACCAGCTGCAATGTGTAACTTGGGGAGCACACTTTCTGCGTAAGGCAAATGTCACAACGCTGCGCGAGACAGCTTCCCAGAGCCAAGTATTGTATAGAACTCTTTCCCTGTGCGCTGTTGTTATTGTCTCATAACAATAAACCTGATTGACATTGGTTATTTGATCTCTTGAGTAAATTTCATGATGACCCAAAGAGTGGTCAAGCAATCGACTACACAATGTATGAACAGTGGATGGAGCGCTGGGCTAGGAACCAGAAGACCTGGCTTCTGTTCCTGGGTCTGCCACTGCCCTGCTCTGTGACCTTAGGCAAATCACTTCACTTCCCTGTGCCTTCATTTCTCTATAATTCACATGGAGATAATGATGTTTTCTTCCTTTTGTAAAGCACTTTGAGATCTACAGCTGAAGCATGTCGTAAAAGAGCCAGTATCTCTTCTTCTTAACCTCTCTGTGACTATTTCTGCATAATTGAAATGGGAGTGAGGAAATGTACCTCCCTCACTGGGATGTGGGGCGGATTCTCTGGATCAGATCTCTGTAGCACTTAGAGGAAGTGATGTGCTATGCCAATATTGTTTGTTAGGAATCTGCTTTGCTTAGTTCTGTCTTCCCCCCGCAAAGACAGAACGTAGTCCCCTGGACTATGCCATTTCCTGGACCAGGCACCGTTCCCGCCCTATGGATGCATGCATGCATGCATTGCCAGCTGGACTTGTGGACTCCAGTAAGGGACACTGGACAACATTCCTCCCTGGTGTCACTCCACTGACTCCAATTAAGCTACACCGGGGAGAAATCTGGCCAGCTCCATTTGCTGGATGTGCACCGATGCCAGTCGAAAGGGCTCCTTAAAACTGGCAAGCAGGATGTCAGCGTGGCTGTTGACAGGCCAGTTCAGCCAGTGACTGATGTCTCTCTGACTGCCTCCTTCCTCAGAGGTGCCTGAAACGTCCAGAAAAACTGACTGGGGTGATGTGGGGAATGGAAGGTGGGAATCAAAAAGCCTATTCAATATAAGGGCACAAGGAGAGTCCTATTCCATCCTCTGCCTCACGACCCCCCTCTGAGGCTGCCTGGAGATACAGAAGCAATACAGGATTACTCATCAGTGGGATGGTGGCCCCTTAATAATACTGGGCCTGATCCAAAGTGGAAAGACTCCCTTTGACTTCGCTGGGCTTTGGATCAGGCCTGTTGGGTCCACCCACTCCGGCACCAGCAACATGAGCGACAGCTCAGGTCCGGGATCCTGCTTCCACATGGAGTCAGTGGCAGATATGCCCCTTGAGTTCACCAAGGATGGACACAGGCCTGGGAGTTCAGCTTTTCTCTTGAATGGGGGGCTAGTTTTTTGAGCCTGGGATTTGAGGGACCTGGGTTCGATTCCCTGCTCTGTCACCGACCTCTCGTGTGATCGTCGGCGAGTCACTTAGTCTCTGTGCCTCAGTTTCCCACCTGTGCAATGGGCATAATAGCTCTGCCCTGCCGCCCAGGGGGGTTTAATACATGAACGTTGTGAGGTGCTCAGATACTATGGCAACAAGGGCCAGATAGGTAGATGGGCCCAAACTGAGAGGGGCTTTCAAACACACAGGAAATACAAAAACGGGAGCCTGGATTCAGCGGCGATTGGTTCGTAAATCCTGCAGCTAGGGGATAAAAGCAAAGGCACCCGTCTGGTAGCTAGATGGGCCCAAACTGACTGGAATTTCCCCCTGCTTCTCCCCACAATGCAGCCCGCTCTCCAGCGAACCATAATGGCTGTTTGACGAGTTCCGGCAACGCTCCGTGACAGTTCAGGCTGAGGCGGGAAGCAGAACCGTGTATCCAACTGAAACCCTAGGGCGTGCTAAGCACACAGGAGGGTGGGCACCGGGGTTCATGCCCTGACGATTTCAAAGGCTGCCCTCAGATCTGCATTGTTTCATTGTTTCCTTGTGCTCCCCTTCCCTGTTTGTTTTAGGGTTTCCACCTCCTTCCCCAACCCATCTCTGACACCCACTGGGGAAGGACCAAGAATCTGCTGCTTGGCTGGAGCAGCAATACCTCTCCCAGCTCCTTCCTCCGACCCTGGGTCTCTTCTCCCTGCCTGAACAGACTCCCTCTTATAGCAAGTGCTGCCCGCACCTAACCATGGATGGGCTGACTCAGCTCCAGGCCAGAACCTGGCGACTGGATGCCGGGACTAGCACCCAGTTTGAAGCACTAGTGCAATGGAGCCCTGGCCACCAGGTGCTACCGTAATACAACTAACAAACAACTCTGAGAATAATGACAGCGGGCGTCCACATCCTCTGTTTCCAATCGCATCCCAAAGAATGGCCTGGAGGCGGCAGCTTCTCAAGGAGATAATTCTGTCGCCACATTGAAAGTGGAATAAAAAATTCCGTGATGGCAGATCTGGGGCAGAATTTAATGATGTCAGGTTTTTTTTTTTCCTCCCTCTGAAGTGAGACACATTCGAGATGGCTGCCTTTGCTTTTATTCCCCTAACCACAGGCATTTACGAACCATTCTCCGCTGCATCCATGCACCCGTTTTCATATTTCCCATGGTGTTTGAAAGTCCCTCTCACAATCGCTCACTCGGAGGCATTTTTTATATATATCTATATAATTGAGTTTAAATGCGACAAAGTTCGCTCTCTTTCTCCTCCCCCCCGCCCCTTTCCTCAGTCGGTTGTGAAATGTGCCCTGTGAGGGGATAAAGCAGGAACTGTCTGGTGCGGGTAAAGAGGAACATGGGTTTTAACCTCTTCTCTCCTCCTCCCCTGGCTCCAAAAACTGTCTACTATTCTGTATAGCGCCTAGCATAAGGGAGCCCTGTTCTTGAGATTGGTCCCTCTGTAATAAACTCAATTAATAGTCATCATAAATGGGAATGTCAAAATAACCACACAATCTCTTCAAGACCAAATTCATTTCCCATTTTGAAGGATTACATTTACTCTGTGTGTGTACATCATGCACAATTTATATGCATAAACGCATGCACCACACTGTACATACATAGACAGATGGTTATATATGTTGACTGTCTCTCCGGCACGCATAAACACAGTGTATATCTATGGAGAAAACACAACATTTTCCAACTAGCAAGTGTATGCACATAACACCAACTGCACAAGTCTTATAGACACTAAACGTATCAGGCATGCGTGCATAATACCTGTTGCACAAGGCACACAAATTTAGTATAGGCTAAACCAAAAACGTGAGTTTTACTACATTTCCAGATGTTGAATCAGAATCTAGAACTTGAGTCAACTTCCTTTGACTCTGTTGTTCTCACCCTTGTCCTTCTTATGATCCCTTGAGACAACAGAGAGAGAAAAGAAGTGTGGACTCTCTCCACGGATGATTTTCAAATCCCCTGCTTCTCTCTCTGTGTACAGTGGCTGTGACCTCATAAAACAAGATCCCAAATAGAGCTGGTCAGGAAACTTTTTTTGGTTTCCACCACAAAAAAAGCTGATGAAACATCATTAACACTTTCTTCACAAGTTCTCATAATTTCATAAAAAACTGAAATCCACAATAGTTTTTTGCCCGAAATCCAATATAGTCCTAAACTGTTGTAGTTATAGTGGTACAAACATCGTGTGTAAAATCAGCCAGTGGGCATTGGGAAAGAAGCCCGCTTTGTGAGATCTGAGCATCTGCACCCAAACATAACCCCAGCTGGGTCTCAGCTACCTGTTTCCCCACCTTTGAGGTGGCTTGTCTCTGCTTCTCTTGGTTTATCCCTTGTCCTTCCCTGTATTCTTGGAAAGGTCACAGTTCTCCAGATCACTTACGGGTCTCTTGAAACATCACTAGAGCTCATTGAAAATTTTCCTCCGGAGCAGTTTTCCTTTGGAAAATGAACTTTCATTGAAAACTGAAGGTTTCACAAGAATGTGTTTCAATGATAATTTAACTGCAAGAATATCAAAATAGTTGATGCTTTCTTGTTTTGTTTTTCTGTCTAAATAGTTTGATGCATTCAAAATGTTTTGACTTTCCTCTTTTGATTCACTGCGTATAGACTTTTCTATTAGATTAACATATTAATGGTATCATATCTGATATTTAATATGATAGGCGTCTTATTTGTTATTGCATAATATAATGTTTCAGCATTACAAAATATTTTGAAGTTTCCAAATCCTCGAGTTTTCAGAATTCCCGTTGCGTGAGCAATTTTGACTTTTTGTTCTCATTTGCATGAAATTAAAACCAATTTTGAAATGTCACCAGTTCCTAGAAATCCCATTTGCCAGACACTTCTCGTCAGCACATGATAATGTTGCATCACACGTCGGTCACTGGTGTGACCCTTTGGGCACACTCAAAAGTGGCAACGCTGGTGCTGCCAGCCCCCTGACTCCTAATCCAAGGGGTACCCACCTGCCCCCCCACCCCCCGATTTCTATCTCATATGCACATGCACTGTCTACAAAGCTTCCTTTCTCTAATAGGTTCTAGACCAACCCTACTTGTAAGTTTCATCTCACTCTGCATAGCTTTGAGGCACCTGTGCGCAGCCCATGCATTGACCACGCAGACCCAGCGAGGAAATGGCTGGGCCCACATTGCCCCACAGTGCTGGACTTCCGAGTCCCAGCCTCCGAGTGGCTTTGCCCAGCGGGCAGTCATGGTCTGCCAGCTCGGTCTCCTGAAATTTAATTCCTGGATCGGCGCCCTACCTGGTCGGGAACATCTGGGACTGACTCACGGCCGACAGCTGACAAGTAACCTAATGTAGCGTGATCTGGGAGGACGGTGAAGGGAGAGAGGCAATGCACATGAAATAAAGGGGAGGTAAAGGGAGGGAGGAGAAAGTTGTAGCATGAGAAATTGTCTCTGAAGCCATTAGTAATTATCTCTGCAGGGCCCCTTCTCTCTCACTCGATCTCACACACACATCCTCTCCCTTCCCGTCATGCACATGCTCGCTTGCTCTCAGGCTCTGTCTCTCATTCACACTTAGCTCTTCCTACATCAAGGTGTAGGGGATGCATGAAATGAGGAGAAGGAGGCAGGATCCTGGCTTTGCCCCCTCCCCTCACCTCCCTTCCCAATGCATACTGGCCAGCTACATGGAGAGATGTAGCAACAGGTGCACATCTGTCTCTGCAAACACGGGCAACTCCTCCCAGTACCCGCACTGGGAAATAGCAGCTCTGCTCAGTCCCTGACTGGGCTGGGCCTAAATGGCACAGCTGACTTTTCGCCTTCCCATGCAGCATGAGCCGATGGGCTTAGAGTGCCGGGTTTCCTTAGCTGACACGCTATCTAAGTTCCCATTGGGGTTAGGCTGCCATTCCCACCGAAACAAGGAGCAAATCAATCCGGTGCTAATCAAAGAGGACTGGCAGTTGCTAATAGGAGCTCAATTATACAGCCTCTCCTTAGAAAGCCAAGATGAGTATACTGTAGACTTTCTTGGATCAGGGATTGTAAACACTTCTGAGTCCTCGTGGGAGCTGCAGGCTCTAACCCCCTTCCCTTCTTTGCCTCAGCCTTATTGCTCGCATGCTTCCCTAAAACGAGCCTCATCATCTTAATTAGCTGGGTTAATTAATAGGCTTCTTTCTAAGTCATTGTGCTTTCTGTGGTAGCAAATCTTGGCTCGATCAAGCATCGAGGCTCAGCAATTGTGCGAACGTTCAAATACGTGCCAAGGGGCAGGCTATGGGGTGTGCACGGAAGTAGGTGTCAATGCGTGTGTGAAGGGGGCTTCACACTACTTCCATGACGTTATACGCGCAATCTGACCAGTCTTATTGTGCTGCTGAGAGCAGGTTGGCCATTACAGAAAGAATTGTGACGTGTGTGTGTGTGTGTGTGTGTAAATAGGGTTTGTGGTTTAGAAGGTGATCCCAGCATACGAAACCCCAGCACTATACAGCTTCCTGTTCACTAATAGGTCATCACCAGCAAACATGCTTCTCTAGTCTGTATTCTGCAGCCAGAAACCCTCCAGCTCTTCATTTTGCTGGTGCCGGGGGATGAATGATGTACGAAATCCAAACCAGCTTGATTCATATGAGCTATATGAACCTTGCCGAACAGGCTGTTGTGAAAATAATAAACCTCCTTCTCTGACTGCCTAGAGAGGGTGGTAGGTGGCCACTGGGGCTGGTTAGACCGTCTTTGTTGCAGTTCCAAGGGTAAAGGAGCAGTCAGAGAAGAGCGATTGCCATCCGTGGGATGGTTGTGCAAACAGTTCAGAATAATTGCTGCAGTGTCTGAGGCTTTGACGGAGATTGCGGCCCCATTGTGCTAGGTGCTGTACAGATATACAGAAAGGGACAATCTCATCTGCAAAGACCTTAAAATCCATAGGGATGTGGTGCGAGGTGAAACAGGTGTGGAGAGGGGAAGTGAGTAGTCGACGGTCAGACAGCAAGTGAGTGGCAGAATCAGGGCTAGAATCTAGGTCATCTTAGTTCCGGGCTATCCACTAGACAACGCATTGGGCACCTTGTCAATCACAACGCCGAGTCTTGAAGAGCTTTCTCAGTCCTTGCTGCAGCTGACCCCACGTTGACTCCAAGAGAAGTTTTGCCTTCGTACGGATTTCAGGGTATGGCTCGTGGAAATCATAGGTGCCAACGCTCTGTTGGGGTGACCCAGTCTCTCTCTCTTAGCCAACACAGTGCAATGTCCCGTGCTTTGTCCATTCTGGTTTTCATCTTTTTAAGCCATAGCATATCCTCTGATTTGTGCACAGTCCCTGTTTTGAGGATAGAGGATCTTACCCCCTGAAGCAAACAATTGATAAAAGAAGACACATCTCTGCAGGGCCAGTTGCTTTGTGTGTGTCTCATTTCTGCAGACTTTTGTGTTTGCATGGCAACCTGTCTCCCCCGTCGTTACGTACACCTCCACCTTCTTCTTCGGCTTGGAAGTCCTGATCCTGTGTCGCTGGCATTGCTCACAAATTCAGCCTCGCTGCTTTGCTTCCTTGCAAGACCCCCACCCCCTGGGCCTCCAGGGGGCTAATGCCACTAGAGCGGCCTCTCACGTAGCATTGCGTGCCTCCAGCCCAAGGCAGCAGCCAGTGTGTGCAGACACCACTGCAGAAAGGAACGTTAATGGAGGGGAAAAGTTAACCACTTTTATTGAACTGCAAAAAAGGTTGTTTCTATATTGCTTTATTGGAATATAAAGACAGCTTTTATAACCCTTTAAAGAGGCATAAAAGCAGCTTGGAGACTGGAAAGCTCTCTCCATTTTAAGACAGACAAAGAGAGAAAGAGAGCAAGCATCGGCCAGGCACTGAGGTCAGAACTAACCAGACTCAGTGCAGGGTTAATTCCTGGAAGAGGTTGCAGAATGTTTGCACTAGCAGTGGGCCTGAGTCCAAAGCAACAGATAGACACTCCTAGACTTTGGGGCCATATCTAAATTAAGCAGATCGGACCCATCGCTAGGCTTGGACGTGTGTTTCCTTTCTGTGTAACTGCTGAGCTTGTTCCTCCGATCTTTAGGGGGTGGAGTAAGTGTGATGCATAATGATCTAACCTGTTGTATTTCATTCTCTCTCTTGTCCTCTTAGAATAAATGCCCCCCTGGCTTTGATCTTACTGGAACAAGGAAGTGTGTCTGTAAATGACTAGGCTACATATCCCCTGGGAGTGAGGGGTGTGATTCCCAGCTCCCCTAGACACACTCAAACTAGAGCGCTAAACATAGTAATGTAGTTGCAGCAGCAGCAAATGGAAGCCTGGTTAGCCACCTGACTACAGACCCATGGAGTCCAGGGGGACTTGTGTTCGGAGCGGCTAGCCCATGCTACCGCTCACTGCTGCCTATGCTACCATGCCTACACTGCTATTTGTAGCACGCTAGCAGCTGGATGGGAGCTAGCGTGAGTATGTCTGGGCTAGGTGGAAGTCACACCCCTAGCTCCAAGTGTCGCCATTGCCTCAGTTTGAGTCTTTGGTGAAAGGTTGAGTTAATTCTTAGCCAGCCAGAGCTATTCACTCCCGTGCAGTCACCGTCATGGTGACACTAAGGCCGCCATGCATAGGTTGGGAGTCTCACCTTTGACCTTGTTCGTGAAGACAGAGGCAAAAAAAGCATTGAGTACATTAGCCTTTTCCACATCCTCTGTCACTAGGTTGTCTCCCCCATTCCGTAAGGGGCCCACACTTTCCCTGACCACCTTCTTGTTGCTAACATACCTGAAGAAACCCTTCTTGTTACTCTTAACTCTTGCTAGCTGCAACTCCAGGTGTGATTTGGCCTTCCTGATTTCACTCCTGCATGCCTGAGCAATATTTTTATACTCCTCCCTAGTTATTTGTCCAATCTTCTGCTTCTTCTTTGTGTTTAAGATCAGAAAGGATTTCGCTGTTAAGCCAAGCTGGTTGCCTGCCAGTCAGTCAGATGTAGCACTTAAAGAGGGGAGTCGCCCAAACTGATCTTCATAACAGCATCCCCCTGAGGAGAGAATGGTACCCTGCAACGCTTTCCAGTATCTGAGTGTGCCTTGTTCCTTGTTTGTGATCCTCAGGCGCTGCACCCCTCTGCATGCCTTGCCCCTCCCCCCGTAATCACCCTTTTTGGATTGTGACTAATGATTCTACATTGCAAAAGAGTGGCAGCTTCTACTTCTACTTCACAGAGAGGAAGTGGCACCGGAGACCTCCCCTTGTTCTCTGCACGTATTTATCATCATTGTAAGGGGGAAATGCTACTGCTATGGCAGGTATTAATGCAATTCTCACTGGCAGAGAATCGTCTTCCCTCCATCAGGCTTGGCGTTTAGTGAGGAGGCCAGTGCCCAACCCTGGGGTGGAGGAGGGAGGAATGCATTTTTTTTTGGAGCGGGCGGTGTTTTATACCTGGAATGATGGGAGCCTGCACAAGTTCCTAGTTGAGGTGTGCTTGGAAAAGTACCACAAAGTGTGAATGTTTCTCTGTGCTTGGGGTCAAATGGGCTGTGCATCGACATGAATGGAGCTGAATCTGTATACGTGATAAGAGAAGAAAGAAAGCTGAGGGGTGTTTGGATGGTGGGCTTGCTTCAATCTGCTGTGGAGATAGAGCCAAGATCCCAAGGCCCCCATCCTGCAAACTGCTCCATATGGGCATCCTCCTATTGAAATCATTGGGGTCTACCTGTGGGCACAGGGATCTGTCCCCAGCTGGCAGCCTGCACAATCCAGCCTCTGAGCATGGCTCACCTTCTGCATTGCATCCACATTCAGATCTGGGCTGTTGGTGACAGCCAGTCTCAAGTCACAACGTTTGTAGAGTTATTCTACATAGGGCTCCAGTTTCCATCACCCCTCAGCCTCCTTTTATTTGCTTTTCCCACTAAATATTCATCAGTAACATTTAAGACAAAGGAAAGAGATAATTACAAGGGGAGAGTTTTTTCGAGATATTAAAGGTTAACAGAATTCTTGGCATTTGTGCCTTGTCAATTTCCATGTAATTATGCTCAATTCCCAGAATTCAGAGGCGACTGTGCCTTTTAACTCTCAAAGATGGTACCCCGGGAATTTAATTTATGAGATCATTTCTCAAAAATTTCAGCTTCAAATCAAGCTTCTTGCTTAATAGCATGGTTATTATTAATATTATTCTTGGATGGGGAATGCTGCAAGGGTCAGCAGGCCAGCAACCGAAGTAAAATTGACTCACTGCGACAGTGGTGAGCCCTGCTTTTGTTACTCCGAGTGAATGATTTGTCTGCCCCAGCGCCATGTGAAATGAAGTGCTGTTACTTTATGATCAGCGAAACACGAACCTGGTGAAGAGCCACAGATTTGGTCTGGGAGGAGCATCCAGGACCAGAGCTGGGTGAATATTGGATGTTTTGATTTTCTGGCAATTTAAAACAAAAACAAAGTAACTCTCTTTTTTCCAGAAATATTTGAGTGAATCAAAAAGTCAATCACATTTCAAGTCAATATTGTGGTAAGACTGAAACAAAATGTTTTGTTTTGACTGTAAACAAATTTATTTAGATTTTCAGGCCTTTTGACAAAAGCAAAGGCCTGAATTTACAAAACAGCTGGAGGAGAAGCTCTGGCCTGCCTGATAAGCTTTAGCCCAGCGGTTAGGGTATGCTGCTGGGATGGGGGGACTCTTTGGTTTGATTCTCCTCTCTGCCTGATGTGAAAAAGGGATTTGAACGTGGTTTCTCTCACTGGGGGTGAATACCCTCCGCACTGGGCTATGCTGGTGTGGGAATTTCTCAGTCTCTCTCTTTTGAAGCTGTTCTACTTTTTATAAGTCATTCAAGCGTCATTGGGGGACCTGGGTCTGTCACATCTTAGCTGTGTCCCCTAACTACCAGTCTGACTCTGCCCGGCCCAAAGTCTATTCATTGTCATCATGAATGATGATGAACTGCCGGTGTGATTGACAATGGATAGTTGTCGGGTGAGGGCATGCTAGTACGAATATCTATGTAGCCTGATGGTTTGGGCCCTTACCTAGGCGGTGAGAGAACCGAGTGCAAGTCCCTGCTCTAATGATGCTTTAGTTATTTAGATAAAGTGGAACAGCTTCCGGAGGAGAGACTGGTAGAACCCCACACCAGGCTATCCCATAGCTTCCCAGATCAGGCCCTCCCCTGCAATGGGGGACAACCAAGTCCAACTTCTTTCCCCACCTCAGGTAGACAGAATTGAACCTGGATCTCTCATTTCCCAGATCCAGATGACTGTCCTAAGCACATCTCTCTAGCTAATAAGAGAGCACCCTCCGCCAACTTCTCCTCTGGCCATTTTTTGAATCCAAAATTTTGTCTTTGTCAAAATGCCTGAAAGTCTCAACAAAGTCGGGGCTTATCAGCATAAGCTAACTCTGTAAAGGTGTCCTGGGTTGAGCCTCACCTGTGACTAGTTCAAGTCTCAATCCAGGTGTCATATGATTAGAGCATGTGAATAGGAACTAAGGGTATAAGGGCAGCGTGATCTCAGTCAGGGGGAAGGACTCAAAGGTGGACCATCATGTGAGTTGTACTTTATAGACTGACTTGCCTTCATTCCCAGGTGGAGGGCCTAGAGGGTCAAAACCTGTAGAGAGCCAGGTGCTGGCAGGAGACTTGTATTATTTTAAAATTTACATTAATATCCCAGAGTCGATGAAGGGGGAGAAAACCTCCACAGTGTAAAGTTTGATTCCCTGGAGAAAAACAGTAGCACCTGAAGCCAGATCTGGAAAGTCCCTGCTATTGGGTTGCATTGTGCTAGGTTCTGTAGACACTTGTAATGAAAAAGACACTCGTTACCCTCCAGAGAATTTACAGGCTAAGTCTATGGCAGAAGAAGAATAAAACCACCCAACTGGAAGCTTTTTGTTTGAGGTTTTTCAAGTTTAACCAAACTCCTCCTGCAGTCATGAATGCTTTAAGTGAAGATTTGGACCTTGTTTTATTTTAGCCTACTCAGCTTTTCCCCGCTCCTACTCCGTATTAAAATTCAGCCTGGAGTGAATTGTAGAGCCCTGAGTTAATGCCATATGCTTATAAAATACTATTAGATGGCTGATGACATGCGTTTCTCTGACACCAATAGATGTCTCTGGCACCTGGCTCAGCCCTGATCAAATGCAGGTGAGGAAGCAGTGTCTGACTCTGGAATGACTTTTTAAGTGTTCATTGGTTGCAGTAAGTTCCCAACAATGCCACAAGAAACAGATTTATATAAAAACAATATTGATTTGTACCAAGGAGAGCAAAGATCAATTCTGTTTAATAACTTCCACTGTGCCTGTGCTGCTCTGGATTTCCAAGATAACTTCTTTGGACTCCCGATATAAATATTAAAGGGACATGTACAACTGTGGTACGAGGTAAATAAAATAATGGTTTGGGGTTTGCTGGGTAAATGTAGGCAAGCGGAACAGTTAGTAGGGCCCTGATTCTCCCATGGGGCTGAGGGATGCTTGGACTAAGACTTGAGGGAAGATGCAAAGAGTATATTTAAGACAATTGTGCATCCCCCATCTCCCTCTGAGCCCATACCCTGCGGCTGTCTGCCGAGTTCATAATACATCAGAGCAGCCTAAAGGTTGCTCTAATCTGCCCCAGCAACATGTGGCTATTATAGCAGCTGGTGGCTACCAACCTACCAGGGCTTACCCCTAGCAACAGTGCCCTTGCTGGGGCTGAAGGGAGATGGTTCAGGATGACTATAGACCGCCTGAGAATTCTCAGGGAAGGGGAATCCTCCACTGGCCATCTAAGCCTAGTGTGAAAAATTGGGACAGGGGGTGGGGCGTAATAGGAGCCTATATAAGAAAAAGACCCAAATATCGGAACTGTGCCTATAAAATCGGAACATCTGGTCACCTTATCTAAGCCAGCTGTGCACTACAGGGTAGGAGCTGACTCATTGGGAGCCAATCGTGCAACTTTTAAGGACGTGGCTGTTCCCTACACACCCCAGCAGCCTCCTTGGCTGTCAGCGGGCTTCACTTATGTGAGCAAAAGTCTGCAAGATCAGGCTCTTCGCTCAGCCTCCAAAATAGCCTGTCACGAGCTGGAAAGAGTTAAGTTCCATTTTAACGTAAGACCCAGACAGCGAAGAAGGGAAAAAGAGACACAACCAACCCCAAACTGACTAGCTTTTTAAAGGGCAAAGGAAATGTTCTTTTTATGGCCAAGTGCCTAGTGTAAAGTGCAGGGAAGAGCAGGACTGGAGCTGCAGAATCCCGGCTAGGCTTTAGGGGAAGGCTCCCAAATGCGCAGTTAATTTAAATTTAATAGGACAGTTACTGTAAGTTTAAATAAATGCCAGTTAAATATTAACTGCATCTTTATTGGGGGATTAACGGAGCCTCTTGTATTATGTTTTTTAAACTCAATAAATATGTTGCTAATAATCATTGCTCCTCTTCAAATGTGACAGCAGCTGCTGCTGCTACTGCTGAATCTAAATCAAACAATTATTTGGGGCAGCTCCTGGAAAACATTAGCCAGACAAGAGCTAGAGCTGTTTTGGGGTTTGGGTAGCCTGGGGATTGTGAGACACGAAGGGGGAGGCGTAGGGGTAAGTCACATTATCACATTAGCCTGCAAGAGGCCAGGCTGTGATGGGAAATTACGGGCAGGGTTTAAAAAAAAACAAAAACAGCAGAAGGGAAAGTGAATCACACCTCAGGTGGAGCTGGGGGGCGGAATTAACTATAATTCATTGGGAACCTCTGAGATCTGACACAGCAGAGAGTTGCAGTGGACCAGCCGTGAGCATCATCTTTGTTCATGATATGAATTCCTCTAGGGAGGAGAGAGTTCTGAAAGGTCACCAGCCATATACCACGTGTTATCATTGTTTCCTAATTGGGGCCACTATTAGCAATGGAAAAAATTAGTCCGTGTGTCCTGTGTCAGTGCGGAGGGGTGAGAATCCTTTGTATTGTCAATTAATCTTTATTTTTTAAACTCTTAGGACCCACTGACTTTAAGGGGATGTTTGCTTATGTAGCGAGTGTGAGGTTTTGCAAAGCACATTTGTAACCCTGAGGAAGCTGAAGGATAACATTTAACATGATTGCGTGAAAGAGGTTGATGCAATAATTGTATGTGCATGTTAAGGGTATTGTTTGCATAGATGTTACAGTGGCTGTTAGAGATGAATTTTGGATCAATTAAGTTTCAGATGAGAGTTGGCAATTTCAAAATTATATACATGTCCATCCATCAAGTTTTATGTTGTAGTATCTGAGCTCAGTGCAGTATCTGACCTCTTTCCACATAAGAGTCTGTAAATTCAAACAAAATGTTGCTCATCTAGTTGTATAAATTGAATATACCAAGAATTTCTACAGGTGAAATTGTATCTGAAATGAAATTCTTCCATGTTAGTGGGTATACATTTTAGGTGTAGTGTTTGATGTTTTCTGTGTGTGTGCGTGTGTGTGTGTGTGTGTACACACACCTATATATCAATGGCCTCCTACACACACCCACATATAAGCTAAACATGAAAACTGTGCCAAAAGTTTGCAGAAAAACTGAAATAACGTGAAATTGATCTGGCTTCACTTGACACTTAGCCCTTAACTACAAATTGACAGAGAAACCTTAGCTGCAAATTTTTGCATCTGGAACCCGATCCAAAGCTCCTCAAAATTCAGAAGTGTTCAGATCTGGAGATTTTGCTTATACTTATTTCTAGTTTTGCTAAAAAACCCTACAAGTTCAGCCTGTGTGTGTTGGAAGGCTTGCAAACGATTCAGAAGACCTAGGGGCCATTTTTGCATCGGAACTGAGTGGGGATGCTAACTTGGTGGTTTTTACAGAGTTTTGCTGTAAGTTTAGGGGTTTGTTTGCATGAAAATGCACTTGCTTGAAGTTGAAAGTCATAGCAGAACTGTGAAGGGGCCCCCTGAGTCAAGGGAGGAAAGATGTTAGTCCTTATGAACTGCTGAATTTTGCACTGTCTGCCTGTCCAATTTTTCCCTCTCTGAATTTTGCACTGTGTCTGTCCAATTTCTCTCTAGAAATATGAGTAAATATCACCTCAAAAGCATTTTGCTTCACTGATACAGCCAGGATTTCAGCCTGCTTCTCCACACCTTATCCAGACTCTTAAAGCTCCCATCCACTCAGCCTATGACACTGCAAGATTCCTGGGCTCTCTGCTTTCATTCAGACGGCTTCTACCTCCTTCGACTCTCCCTGAAGATTTCTCTGTAGACTAGACCCATGAACTCTTGCTTTTCCTGCCCCTTTGCCTTTCCTAGGTTCATCAGTCAATGCAGCCCCCCTCCCCTCCAGTTTCTGATAATCCAAGGGAAAATACTATCCCAATTTAGACTGTCTTTAAATCTCTCTCTCTAATATCCGCCCCACCCACACACACACACCAGTACCCTTAGCCAGCCCTGTCTTTGCCAGTCTGTACCATGCTTTGCAGATCCTCCTGTGCACCCTGTTTCTGGACTCTGCCAGGAGAGGGGGGCATTTCGCCTTGTTAGAAAGAAGGAACAGGTTGGGGATATTTTTCTTGCCGTGTTTGCCCTTGGCAGGCAACAGGCACAAGGAAAACAGATCTTTATTGGAGTCTGAAGAAAGCCAGGAGAGATCAGAAAAGATGCCACATTCCCTGTGCAGCTGAGTGCCAGTCTGCAAGCGCCCTCCCCATGTACACCAGACTCCAGCCTTCTGTCGTGGTCCAAATCCAGCAAAGGAAAATGATTGCGTGTGTCCCCAGAGGAAGCTACAAAGCTCCCTCTCTTCTGCTGCTGCAGTCACAGCTGGACTCGACTGCTGGCTCCTCCGCTCCTGGAGCCGCAGAATTATTCAAAGGAATCTGGATTTCTTTTTCTCTTTTGCTGGTTGTGTGCATGTGTTTATTGTCTATGGATATTTTTTAAAATCTGACCCAATTACAGTGAACGGCGAGGAGATGAGCTGTGACAGGCTCATTTGTTTGTACATTTTGTATGTGCCAGAGGGAGCGACAGGGAAGTGGAGTGGGGAGTCGGTAGGACTTGGTACGCGCAGGCAGGATTTGTGGGGGAAAATGACTTAAAATCATCACAGCATTGCGAATCTCCTATTGCTAGGTAACCCTGCCCCACCTCACTCTACTCTATTTTATATATGGTCCCCATTCCCGTAGAGTCTGAGCCCCTCATAATTACTGTATTTATCCTCTCAGGTAGAGGTAGGGCTATTATCCCCATTGTACAGATGGGGAACCAAGGCACAGAGAGACTAAGTGACTTGCCCAAGGTCAAAGGGGAAGTATGTGTCGAAGCAGGGAATTTGACCCAGGGTCTCTCACGTTCCAGGTTAACACCATAACCGCTGGACCATGCTGCTTCATGCTTCACCCAATCACAGCATCACGGATCAGCCAAAGAAATTGTGCCCTGATGATCCAGTGCTTCTTTCTTTTGTTTCATGGGTTGAAACGTTTGCCGCTCGGTATCCTGCTTTGTGAAGAGCTCTGCGTGGTCGGAATTGGTTTAGAGGGTGCTTCAGCTCTCCTGCTCGTGTAGCTGAATTAATTTCTCTTTAAACGCTGCTCAGATCTTTCTCAGATCCCCCCAATCCAGACTCTTTGACATTCCTTTCATCCTCCGCACCCAAAGCTTTATTGCCTCCAACGCCGCTCTTTTATATTAAATGGGGAGGAGAATTGATGTAGAGAGGCTGGCCTGTGGAAAGATCACGCCAGGCAGCATGGTGGTGTAGTTAGAGAATGGCACATTATATGTTTAAAGGCAGCCTTGATTTTGATAAGTGAGAGGCTCACTCATTGTTTCCTATCCCAGCCCTTTTCATCTGGGAGTCATTCTTTGCTTTGTCTGAATCCACTGGAAACAGTGACCGGAGGCTTCATGAGAATGAAGGACAGGATGGCTCATAGGGGGAAGGAGTTGGCATATGGATGAGGGCTAGTGATCCTGTGCTGACTGTCTCTTTATACTAGTGGGGTGTGAAAGATGGGAGGAAGAGCTCCCCATCAGATGCCCACCCAGGACTTGAGAACAGCCAAAGAGAATCCATCCGATGATTTAAACTGAGCCCAGCGCATGCCGTGGTGGGACTTGGGGTCTTCTTAGTGAGTGTTGTACAACATTCCTGTGATCAATCAATCACATGGGTTTTATGTGTACTGGAATAACAGTGTCCATATGGAGAGGATCTACCTGAAAAAACTCCCCACCACCATAGACAAGCCTTTAGAGCCTTTGATTTAAGCAGCTCCCACTAACCTAGAATACAACACAGCACCTTGTGCACTGGAAACAGGCAGATAGGGGTTATCTGAGTTCCTCTTTTGCTACTAAAGGAGAACGGTCTCTTACCAAGAGACAGGTCATGAGCAGCCTGGAGGAGAATTCGAAAGATCTGTGTGAAATAAGCCCAGTTTGCTCTCAGGTTTCTTCCTAGCTGAAAAGCCTCCACCCTGCCTCATATGTATCTTCCGCTCTGTTTTGTACTGTGGGGTGCAATGGGGTCCCAATCCTTACTGGGGCTTTGGGGCATTACAACAATAGAGGTAACAATGAATTAAGTCAGTTTAACCCTTTGTTGGCAGTCATGGGGACCAAATGGACACTGAGACTGAACTCCTCATGCCAGTGAGTGTCTCCCTACCACAGCAGGTGGCAAAACAGGAACATAGGACTGGAAGGTGCTGTAAAAACACCAAACTCTCACTTTAAATCCCAAGGGTATTCCTGGTCCTGCTTGCAGGCTAGAGGCCTCTGTAGGGAAGTGTGCAATCTGGTGGCTCAGCGGAAATAGTGAGGTGGGGTGAGTTGTGCCCCTCTGGTTTGGGAAGCAGCCTGCTCTCTGTTTTTGGGTTCCTGTGTGCATGATCATGCAGAATTCTAAGAAATAAAGTAGTGTCACGTTGTAACCTTCCAGCCTGAATATTTTATGCTTTTATGCTAACTTTGCTAAGGCACAAAGAGACCGGCAAAGCAATCCCCTTCTCTTGTGACCCATCAGCATGCTTAATAATAATAATAATAATACTAATAATAATAAGGCTTTATTTGATAGTGCCTTCTCTACCCTACTAATCTCATAATGTTTGCAGAATTAAATAGCACAGTTAGGGAATTAAATAGTAGTCTGGCCTGTGGAAAGATCACCCCAGGCAGCATGGTGGTGTAGTTAGAAAATGGCAGATTTAATGTTGAAAGGGGATTAGTAATGGGCTATGGATCTTTTCACACCTAAGTCACTGGTTTGAATCTAGCTCAAGTTGGCAGGGATTTAAAAACAAACAAACAAACAGTGTTGTCTAATAGCTGGTGGGTGCCCTTTGTGAAAGGAATTGGGAAGTCTCAGATCAGTTCCTGGTTATCCTCGCCCTTAAAACCGCCATTTATAACAGGCATGAAGGGCTTGACTTTCACACTGACTTCAGTAGGAGTTGTGCGTGCCTGAACATCCCTGAAAATCTGACCGAAATTGCCAGCTTTATTAGCGGAGAGGCCCGAGGAGTGATTACATTTCCTGACCACTGGCTTGACACTAATATATATAGTGGGAGACTTGCACCGCAGCTGTCTGCATTGTACCTGTTCGGCTAAATAAAGGATTTCGTGCTCCCAGGGCTGTCTGCCTGGCACCTTTTTCCTGCAGGAAACTGTGCATAGAAATGGCAACACACTGAGAAGCTGGTGGAGGGAGGGAGAAATGACACGGCATAATGCAACTGCAATATGTCCTAAGTTAGGAGCGGATAAAAAAGTATTTAGGGATTAAACTAGCGACGATGCAAGAGCTTGCCCGCCCCCTGGCCACCGAGCACGGTTAGGACGGGTGGTGTTATGCCTAGCACACAGGACTGGGAGCCTGGGGTTCTGTTCTCATTTCTTTGACCGACCCCCTGTGTGACGGGGCTGCTCTGTGCCTCAGTTTCCCCATCTGTACAGTGGCGGGTAATGCTCCCGAGTTGCCTTAACCCCCCCCGCCGCCGCCGTCTGCCCGGCAGTAATTAACGCTTGCGCTGGGCTTGGCGCTTTCCTGGCTGCTGTGGAAGGAGCAGCGTGGCCGCGGTCGCTAAAGGGGCGGCCGCGAGCAGGCGAGCGCGCTCGCCCAGGGGTTGCTGGCTGGCCGTGGGGAGGAGGGGGTTAAAACCCGGCCCGGCGCGGGCAGGGTTAACGCGGGAGCGCCCCGCGCGCCGGGCTCCGCGCGGCTCAGTGTGGCGGGGCCGGAGCCCGAGCGCGGGTCAGGGATGGAGCCGCTGCCATGACAACCCCGGGAAGTCCGCGCCCGGGCGGGCGAGCTCCGCGGCGAGGCTCCCGGCCGGGATGCTGAGAGTGGGGGCAGCCGCCGGCTCCCGCGCGCCTCCCCCGCCAGCCGCCTCTCGCCGCCCCGCGGCCGCCCCGCGCTGAGCAGAGCCCGGGGAGCGCCGGGCTCCTTCCCCGCGCCCGCCGGACACCGGGGCAGAGCCCCGCGGGCTGCAGCGGCGCTGCCCGGCTCCGCGGAGGGAGGCCGCTGCCCGGCTCCTCACTTCCTCGCTGCGGCCGGGGGAGCCGGTCGCCAAAGCCCCGGAGATGGGAGCTTAGACCTCGCGGGGGTGCAGGGCTCGCCTGGGCAAAGTGAGCTCCCGAACTGTTCGTGGGAAGAGCCGGCCGGTGAAGCCCCGCGCGCCTCCCCGCCTGCACCCCGGTGCTCCCGCCCTCGCCCGCGGGAGAGCGGGGACTCCCTCCGGATGCTCGGTTCTCTGAGGCTGGATCGCCGGGGGCTCTGCTGATCTCCGAGGAGCTCCCTCTGCCCTGCGCTCCCCCCGCTCTGTGCCTCTCCCCTCCCGCTGCTCCCGGCTGCCTTGTCGGGTGTGTTTCTGCCCCTTTGGAAAGTCCCCGCTGCCCAGGATGGGGGTCGGCGGGTGCTTAGTCGTGCCCTGGAGGTGCCTCGTCGTCCTCTGTCTCAGGCTGCTCTTCCTTGTGCCCGCAGGAGTGCCCGTGCGCAGCGGAGATGCCACCTTCCCCAAAGCTATGGACAACGTGACCGTCAGGCAAGGGGAGAGCGCCACCCTCAGGTAGGAGCAGATGTTTTTTCTCTGGGTATCGACAGGGGTGTCGCTCTGCGGGCGCTCCGGCCCCAGGTGCGTGCCAGGGCTGGAAGCAGCCAGGGGCTTTCGATGCCACATTGCTGCAGGGGGCGGCTGCTGCTTAGCCCGGGCTCTGGCCGGGTTGGTCCTGAGTGGGGCGGGATAAGACCCCTGAGTCGGGGGAAGAAAATGTGATGCTGAGTCTGGGGCTCCTGCATTCGGGGCAAATGAGCTGGGAGGGGGGCAGGGAGGGGGGCAGGGAGGGTTGCTGATGTAGGGACGCGGCTGTCGGTTCAGAGAACGCCACGGTGTCTGCAAAGGAATGAAGCGGGCAAAGTCTATTACCCACTTGACACTGGAATGCAGATGCCACGCAGGGGCGGGCAGGCAAGTAGAGATGCCAGGCAGTGAGATCTGGATGCCAGGCAGAGAGTTATCATTAACTGACACCCCGGTTCCTTTCCTTCAGGTTACTGAAAGGGAAGGCGAGTGGGAATTAGTCTTTACAGCTCTGTGCTTAGATTGCCAGCTTGATGTTTAAGGCGCTGGCGTCTCTGGCAATGGTGGGGCTGGGGCTTGGTCACTTTGTAGAACATGTGGGGTTGCGTGTGCCCGTGTTTTTGGGATCGGGAGAGAGCTGGTCCTCTGAGGCCGATGTTGCTGTTAAAGATGCCTCCGTGCACGTCCAATAAACATGAGCTGGGATTGTGCATTTGCAAAGTAGAAATGGTCCCTGAAGTTTCCGAGTCCCCTGTTTGGTTTGTAGGGACCGGCAGGCGTGTGGTGAGAGCCAGAGCCGGGCTCTTCTTGGCACGAGAAGGGCAGGGCGAGGAGCAGCCATAAAGTGTGGGAGACGGGAGGGGTGTCAGTTTGGTGCCAGGCATGGCGGGTGCAAACGCCAGTGTGCCTCGCCTGCAGAACTGCTTATTAAAATCCCATTGTATGCACGCTTCTGGGGGGGGGGGGGGGGGGGGGTTCCACTCCCTGCAGGCATTAACTCTTTGGAGCGTCCAGAGACACCAGGAGGCATTTCCCTCCTCCTCTGTTAGCCATGCTGGGGGCCTGTTTAAAGGGAAGAGAGGAGCTTTATTCAAGGGATGCAGAGGCTGAGGATGCTGCCAAACACATAATGCTCATCTAACAGGTCTCTTCTATCTCCGATGATGAGGATCTTTCTTTTGTTCTTTCTTTAAATGGTCGGTTTTAATTGCAAGCGTCACAACGGGCGATTAAAACTCTCTGGTGCTCAGGAGCGAGTTTTTAGTGGCCGCGTGTTGCACCGGCACTACATGACCATCTGCGGGGTGTGTCAGGCAAAATCTAAGCTTTCCTGCTTCTCTGCGCCAGTGAGTGGAGCAGTGCCAAGGGTGGGCAAAAAGTGGGGCTGGCTCCAGGGGGGAGGCCATGGAATGCTGTCTCTTTGGAAGTGGTGCAGGGAAAAGAAATGAAATTAGGCCGCTGGAAACATAAGCACAATGCCCATGTAGGGACTACACCTTACAGGTTCCGCTGATTTGTCCCCTCCGGCTGTGTGGCTGTCAGTTCCCTACTAGTCTGCACTTGCTTGCTCGCTGCAGGATTCCTGGGTTTCGAGGATCCCAGTAGCAGAAGAGAAGGGTGCTTGTCCCTCAGGTCGGATCCGCATTAGTCCGGCTGTGTGTGAGGGGGCCTAGTAATGGAAAAACGGGGTGACTCAGGTCAGGGCTCAGCCTGCTGAGCTCTTTCGGGAGAAGCTTGCCCATGACCTGGCCTGACGCCCATCATGAGCAGTACTGCCCAGGGTTCAGAGGCCAGTCCTTCGTTCGTGGCCAGAATGCATGCCAAAGGCACAGGAATGTGGGTGCCAAGCACAGGGGCTGTGGGCACCAAGCAGCAAAGGTGACAATGGGATACGGATCAGGGGGCTGGCATTGACTGACCCCCCCCCCCCCCAGTTCCCTCCCCTCCCCCAAGTTACTCAAAGGGAACGAGAATGTGTATTGGTCTTTATGTCTCTGTGTCAGGTCTGACTAGAGTGGCAGCAGGGGGGCTCTGGCGATGCTAGGGGTGCATCCTGGTCACTTCGTTCTAATGTGAGCCTGGGCACTCTGCACGTGTGTGAGGGCGGGTAGAGACGTACTCCACTGCGAGTGGTCCGGTGGTGTCAGCCTAGAACAAAGGGCTAATAGGGTGAGTCAGCAGCCAGTACGTTTCCCTTTTTATGAATGAGCCCGGTAGGAAAGAGTGAAAAATCCTGCCCATCCACGGGCTGCGACGGAGCCACAGGGAACTTGGGTTCAGGTGAGCAGGCAGCAGCAGTGTGATTGAATGCATTCCGCCAGCACTCCAGGACGGCAGTGCACTTCGTTGAGTTCGACACTAGAGCTTAATGAGAGACACTGTTTGGTGACAGACGTCCACAGACACAAACACTCGTGCACCGATGTGCGTAAAGAGATGCAGATTTACACCTTGCACGCATTCCCAGGGACATGCGAACCATGTGGGCGTAATACCCTTCTAGGGGCCATTGCACATAAAAGATAACAGCCTACTAATGTATCCTCTCGTGGAGTTAGTCCTTTAGCCCAAGTGGCAGAGGATCGTGTTTTGGCTGGTTCCGGGTTCTACCCCTGCTGATGACCCCTGATGAGAATCATTGTTCAAGCATTTATACTCTTGGTTACACACACCACGTGTACGCTCACACATGCCCGTGGCCACACATGTGCTCATTGACATGCAAACCATGCCTATGCCCTGCACCCATGTGCCTGAGCATGTGCACCATGATCCCCTGTGACTTCACACATGTGCTCATGTGGGCACACGGACAGTCACAGACACTTGTGGGCACACCCGCTTTGAACTGTGCAGTGATTACAGGCCGGTGGGGAAAAGTGCAGGGAAATAACGATTTCCAAGATAGGAAAGCAAAGAAGCATGAGGGTCTCTTGCGCTCTCACCTCACCCTCCTGGTCCGAAGCCTGATGGCAGAGGCTGGCTCCATGTGTAACTATTGATCTGTTGTTGGAGTTAACTTGTTCTAAATGGTAATGCTCTTCAGAGAAGCTTGTGCTAATCTGGGTGAGGCCACTGTCCTTCCCCATCCCCACCAATGGGTTTCTCCCGTGACCCTGTAGCTGGGCAATGCCCCCTCAACTCCTGGCAGCATGGAAGCTAATGGAAGTGACTCAAAGAAAAGGCTTCCTTGTTTCCAGCTGATTTCCATTTGAGTTCCATTTAAGCAGGAGGCTCTGGAGTTTTGTTCTTGTCCTTTCACAGCCAGCAAAGGGAACACAAGTTTAATAACTTAGCTGCCAAAGGAGCAGATTTCCTGGATTTCCACACCCCCCTCCACACAACTTCTGTCGCGTTAGCCAATGATGCTGTTTTAAACTCTGTCCACGCTGTTCCTGAGAATGAAGTTAATTAAGCGCTTGTGAAAGGTGCCAGATTGACAGCTCTGGGGAGACTGAAGGCCACTCTTTGTCCACAGCCTGGGCAGTGACCGGGGGAATGCCTCATGCCGCCCCATGCCAACGTGCTTCAATCCTGGAATAGAATGACCTCTGCCATGGGATTAAAGAAGGGTCCACTCTCCGTGGCCCATTCAGTCCTTGTCCTCTCCGCTCAGGGGCCGAGCTAATGTCTGTTACAGGGTCGTTTTAGGACAGGCACACCTGTCCAGCCGCGACCAGACTCAGTATCCACCAATCAATGCCAAAGATCATTTATTAGATCCGGATCCTTGACCTGGCTGTCATGACCCTGAAGGGGATCATGCATGAGTGTCGGAGGGTCACAGCCACCCTGTCCTTCCTGTATCGCTAAATAGGAAAGGGGTTCTGGCTAGGACCTGCTAGGATGGGGTCTCAGATGGAAGAGGCTGAGAACCACTGCATTAAATGGGTCTGAATTATGGGCATGGTCTCAAAGGACTGACTCAAACTGGTAGCCTAGATATGAAATGTGCCATTGCCTATCCCAGGCCCCAGAGCACCCAGTGCCCCGCAGCTCCAACACAAGTTGTGGGGAGCACGGGTTTTATCCATGCAATAAGACTATTTCCGGGATGTTTCAGCCCAACCTGAAGATATTATCTCATAAGTAGTGCTATTAACATTATTCTGTATTAATGATGGGCGAGGCGGTTAACATCACAGACAAACTAATCTGAACCTTCGCCCGAAACTTGAACCAAGCCCAATCTTTTGGGGGAGTTTTGAAAAAAGTTTGGTTAATGTTAAAAAAACACCACCACCACCACCAAAGGCCTTGATTCTAATCTCACCTAAGATGGTATAAATCAGTTAGTAGCTTTGTTGGAATCAACAGAGCTACCCTACTGTAAAGCTGACATGAGATGAGAATTGTTTAGATTTCCAGGAATAAAGGACTCCTGTCCAAGGCACTCAGCATCCTGATCCATTGTTAATAAATTAACCTCCCAGCAGCATTACAACAGTCACTTCCACAAGAAGTCAGCCACCTACAGAAACTCCTTTTAACCTCTTCATTGTTATGGGAAGATTGAGGCCTGTCATCTTCCTTTCTATTGTCCTCTACACTTCCCATTTCTAGCTGGACCAGAAGCACTGGTATACCGTGAATGACACTCCTCTTGCCATGTTTCCAGCCTGACTGGAATCAGGAAGTGCCAGATCACGGACCCTTTAGCAATATTTTTCAGGGCTATATTTTGCATATTAATTTCACCCGATGTTGCACCCCTGGAATAATATCAGGGAAGTGGCAACTTGGCTCCAAAACAAAACAGGCCTGTTTTCACTTGGACGTATGGAGACTACTATGAAACTTCCCAGTTCCTAAGCGAAAAAAGAACCTGGCTCAGAAATAGGCCTGATTTTCTCTGAAAATGGTCCCAGTTTAATATTTCCCACAAACGGGCTGATTTCTGGTTCGCAACCAATTGGGGGCAGCGCTCATATTTCGAACCTTTCACGTGTCTGTTCATATTTCCCCCACATCAAGCTTTCACCTAGAACTGAAAAGAGGCTGAAATTCCCTCAAAGCGTTTGCTTGGTTCCTCTGAAACTCTTGCAAATCTTCTGGCTCAAGTGTTGGGGTTTGTTCTGAACTTTTCCTCTGGTCCACAGCTGAGAATGCAGCTTGTGGGTTTTTTCCCCCTGCTACCACTAGTGGAAACACAAGGCAAAATTCAGCCCAAGCAGCATGCACCCTTGTTCACTCCGGGGAAGCCGCACCCACTTACACCAGGGATCAGCTTTGCTCCGTTGTGGCTTGTCTCTTTCGGATATTTGAGCACATTAATGAATACTGGAATCTCACCCTCTTCTGTGCCAAGCGCAGCCCCTGATTCCGGCCTGGTCGCAGGCTGCCAGGGTTGAGTGACGGGAAATCTCTCCTGCGGTTTTTGGTTGGCTGCCAGTGGTTTGTAATCAATGAGCTGAGAGAGTCTCTGCCAGGATGCAGGGGACAGAAAAGCTCCTCCCCCGCTGTCACTCTGAAGGACCCTGGGCAGGGATCTCTTAGGACAATCTGAGCGCTGGGCCTCACGGCCCCCAGCAGGATGTCTACTGCTGGAAGGGCTGGTGCTCTTTTGAAAAGAAGCCGGAGCAGGGCCGAGGGCAGCAGGGGCAGGTGGAAGTGGATGGGCAGTGCCAGACATTTGATGGATGGGATGGTGCAGGGGGTAAGAGGAGCTCAGCAGGTGAAATGGGGAAGTGGGCAGAGCTAGACTGGTGAAGGTAGAGTGGGGCAGGTGGAGGGCAGCAGTTGGAAGCGGGGCAGCGATGAGGAACGGCACCATGAATCGCGCCGTTCCGTACTCTGCCACCCTGCGTACAATACGCCGTGTGTTCCTGGACCTCAGTCCCTCCCTGAAGGGGGGCTGCAGCAGTTACGTGGGGACTTTTTCACACCTCTCCTTCCTGCCAGTGCAGTCAGAGTCAGCCTGAGTCTCTCACCACCCACCCCAGCACTCCCTGCTCCTGCCCCGGCTCACCTCCGGCATGCTTGTACACCCTCCGAACTCATGTTTGGTGGATCAGTACTCCTGTTCCTCTCCAGGGCTCAAGCCCCCAGCATGCTGTTCCCATGAAATATCCATCCTGTTCTGATGTCCCGAATGTTCACCGCCTGGTGGTTTTTTTCACCTTCTGCAATTATTCATTTCAGAGTTTCATCCAGTAAACTCCTCCCTGCTTTTCCCTCCCTGCTCCCCCAGGGATGGGTTCTGTGGGGGCTTGGTCTGGGCTTTCTGCTTCTGACTTCCAAAGCAGAGGAGCAGTCACCTCGCTTCTGCTGCTCCCTGAGCTGTAAAAGAGCCCACAGCTGTGGGGGCAGCCTGGACAACACTATGGGTGTGCAGGGCCAGGATAGAATTAAGCCACTGACTCATTTGACGCCATCATGAACAACTTCTTCTGGCCCCTTTAGTGCCTCATGCACTCTGCCTTGATCCCCCCGCCCCTCGCTCCATGTGGGTCACGGGAACCTCATTTTGAGTCATTGGAGTTTCTTCTATTTCCCTTCCAGGCCAATCCCTTTAAAGATTTGTGGTCTCTGGAACGGAGAGGCTGGCAAACCAAAAATTAAATAGATTTTGTGCTAAGGCCTTTGCATAAAGGTATATATGAGCCACAGAACAGATTTCCACCCATATCCACCCTCCCTCCAAGCTCCACCTTCAGCATGAAAATCATTGCAAGTTACAGGGGAGAACACTGAGAGTCAGAACTCCTGCGTTCCATCCCTGGCTCTGCCTCGCTGTTCAGCAAGTCACGTCACCTTTCGCCCGTAAAATCGGGCGCCTTCCAGCGCACTTTAAACTCCTCACTCGAAAGGGGCTGTGGAAGCATGGAGCATTATTACCGGTGTGTATTGTTCAAGGGAAGCTTGTTTGCAGCCTCCAAGACAATTGCTTTGCTCACGGTGGCATGTTTTTGTAAGGGGAGTTTATTGCTAAAGTGACATGCTAGTACATCTCAGTGACGGGAGAGAGGTGGCTGAGATGGAACCAGGTTTAAGTGAAAACAATTGTGATCTGCGTGGATTTTTAAGTGCCATTTCCATCTAAGAGGAGCTCAGCCAGGGGAAGGTTTCCCTTGATATTTTTTTCTGCTAGACTGGCTGCATCATGTGCTCTGGAGCTGTCTGAAGGAGTGTCCCAGGGTGTGATTGCAGCTCATGGAGGCCCTGGTCCTGGGGCAGCGATCATGGCAATATGGAGTTCCAGGTGGGTTTGTACAGCCTGTGCTTCACTGCTTCTGTACCCGAGCTAGCTAGATTAAAGCTACGGGAGCTCCAATCAAACTCCATGATTGCAATGCAGCCATACCCAGAACCTCTGGTCCTATGGGTGAAGCATATAGTCCGGCACCTATCAGCTCTCTTGGTTAGAAGCTGCCTGTCTGTCTGGATAAAAGTTACTTTAACACATTCTTATCCCCCTCCATCTGAGGTGGGTGGGACACAACTCTGGAATGTTTTCACCTCCCATAGCAAATGTTTCACATATCCATAAAAACCAACGAAGCCAGCTTTGGAGAGTGCGTTGTTCAGCCAGTTCTGTAAATGCACAAGCAGCTCTTTGGGTCAGGGATGGGGTCTGGCTATGTGCGTGCACCTTGTGAGTGCCGCTGGAATGCTAACAGCAGCAGCCACGCTAGGAAGGGGTGAGTAACCCCAATGATCACTTAAATGAGACAAAGGAAAACGTATCTCTCCCCCCTTCTCCCCCGGGCTTCCAGGGCTCATGATCCCAGACGGGGGGAGCTGTGATCTCATGGATTGGGGGCAGATTAACTCGCGGTACATTTCAATAGCTATAACATGGCGGCTGTGAATGCTGGAGGTGTGGTGTTGAAAGTGCTGGGCTGGGGTGCAGGAGGTCTAGGTTCAGTTCCCCGAGTCCCTGTAAGAACTTGGGCACCTCACTTAATCTCTCCACGCTTTGTGTCCCTATCTGTATTATGGGGGATAATACTTCCTTTCTCCCACCCCTTCTCTTGTCTAGTTTGATTATAGTCTCTTTGTGGCAGGGGCTGTCTCTATGTCTATGTACGGCGAATAGCACAACAGCGTCCCTTTCTTGGTCAGCGCCTGTAGGGGCTGCTGAAACAGAGATAATAAATGGAGAAGTCCTCCATTGGAGGGGAATCCTCTGGTGGCTTACGGGGTGTGGCCAGGGTAAAGAGTATGTGGCTGGGGCATCACTGCATCTGACTGTTCCCCATATGGCAAAATGGCCCCTGGGAATCATTGCCAGATGGTGTAGGTTAGAGAAGTGTTAAGTTAGCTTCAATTTGCACTGGGGGACCAGTCTGGCACTTCTGAACCTAGGATCAGGGAAGTGCAAAGGTAGCTTAAAGTCTCTCCCAGACATGTCCCAAAGTGCTCCTCATCTGGTCTAGAGATCCTCGCCTCTTAGAATCATAGAATATCAGGGTAGGAAGGGACCTTAGGAGGTCATCTAGTCCAACCCCCTGCTCAAATCAGGACCAATCCCCAATTTTTGCCCCAGATCCCTAAATGGCCCCCCTCAAGGATTGAACTCACAACGCTGGGTTTAGCAGGCCAATGCTCAAACCACTGAGCTATCCCTCCCGCCTTTTGTCTTCCTCATTCCCTTATCAGCTTTGTGCCTTCTTTCTCAATGCCCACCATCTCCCATTCCTACATGGCAAGCAGACCCTTGTGCCTTCACCTTCACATCAGTCTCCAAAGTCAACCATTTCTGTGGCATGCTCCTGTTAGAATTATCGATGGGCCCAAGCCCAAGCAACCACTCCTGAAATTGCGCTACTTGCTGTCTGAGCCCACCTTTGGCAAATGTCTCCCGCCTGTATAGACCTCAATGTCCTGGAGCTGAGGTGTGAAGGATGAAAACCCGGCTAGCTTGACTCCATCTCTAACTGGAAGCCTTACCCAACACCTCATCCTCATATCGTCCTGTTCGGCATTGCCAAAGCCCTTTGTGGCCATGCACCTGTTGTGGTTTGACACAACTTCCTTACTCTATGGTGCCTTGTGGATTTACCGCGGCACATACGTGTTAACTAATACATATTGGGGACCAGTTCTTCAACTGGAATAAATCAGTGTCACTCTATTGACTTCAATGGATCTGTGCCAATCGACTCCAGCAAAGAGTTTTCATCTTCCTATATCTGAGCTGTCCTTCCCTCTTCTCCCCCTTCAAACAAACAAACAAACAAACAGAAAACCTTTGTGCATTTCCATTATTTTGTTTGGGCACCCTGGCCCCCAAAAAGGGGATGAATCAATCGCTAATCATATCAATGGGTAAAAAAAAAAGTTAACAGAATTGTAATGAAAATCCACAGTCAAACCGGGGGATGCTATCTCATCAATACAATAGAGACACAGGGCCCGATTGAAGACTCATTAAAGTCCCTGGGAGTCTATTTCTTATCCTTAATGGATGTTGGATCAGGCCAGAAGAAAAAATCTGGGTTTGCTGGAATGTTCAAACTGTCAATAAGTTGTGAGTGGGCTAGCAAGGCAGAGAGACCTTAAAACCATAGAATCATAGAATATCAGGGTTGAAAGGAACCTCAGGAGGTCATCTAGTCCAAGCCCCTGCTCAAAGCAGGACCAACCCCAACTAAATCATCCCAGCCAGGGCTTTGTCAAGCCAGGCCTTAAAAACCTCTAAGGAAGGAGATTCCACCACCTCCCTAGGTAACCCATTCTAGTGCCTCACCACCCTCCTAATGAAAAAGTTTTTCCTATTATCCAAACTAAACCTCCCCCACTGCAACTTGAGACCATTACTCCTTGTTCTGTCATCTGCTACCACTGAGAACAGCCTAGATCCATTTTCTTTGGAACCCCCTTTCAGGTAGTTGAAAGCAGCTTTCAAATCCCCCCTCATTCTTCTCTTCTGCAGACTAAATAATCCCAGTCCCCTCAGCCTCTCCTCATAAATCATGTGCTCCAGCCCCCTAATCATTTTTGTTGCCCTCCGCTGCACTCTTTCCAATTTTTCCACCCCTTTTTGTAGTGTGGAGCCCAAAACTGGACACAGTACTCCAGATGAGGCCTCAGCAACACCGAATAGAGGGGAATGATCACGTCCCTCGATCTTCTGGCAATGCTCCTACAATACAGCCCAAAATGCTGTTAGCCTTCTTGGCAACAAGGGCACACTGTTGACTCATATGCAGCTTCTCATCCACTGTAACCCCTAGGTCCTTTTCTAGACATAGCTTTGCATCTTTGGTCATACTGCATCTGTGCGAAATGCTACCAGGCTAATTCGGTTACATTTTACAAGGCAATGGAGGATTAGCCCCAGAATATCCTTATGTAAAATGTCCTGAGAATCAGGCTAATCCCTCCATGTGCTGGGGTATCTGTTATAATGCTGAACCATGTCCAAATTATTAGTATATTAAAAATCTTGCTTTTGACTATATGGATGCTTCAGCCTGCCATGAGTGATGCGTGTCCCTACCAAGAAGCAGCCATAGAGGAAAGGAGTTTATGTGCATAGCTAGAGAGGTGGATGAGCAGATTTCAGGATCAATGTGTCAGGTTAAATTTGCAGCTGATGGCAAAAAATATTGGTGGCGGGATTGGGACAAGGCGGTGAATGGCTGTGATGCACCTAAAGGTGGTGACTACTGTGTGTGGCAGGGGGATGTAAAAAGAAAGGGCACAGATTGTTGAATTAGAGACAAGGGAGTTCTGCTCTGCATGTCAATGAGGACAGAGTAAGTCAAGAATAAAACTACCTTCCAACACAAGCAGCTGGTGAAATATCGCAGTTTTTTTCCAGAGATGGGAGATTTTGACCGACTCTGAGCCTGCAACCATAAATGGATCTGACACCTGCGTCTGTTTTATCAGACACATGCAGAGCCCCGGAGACGATCCAAACATTCATTAGTTCGGGTTTTAGAGTCTGTTTTTTTTTTTGTGGCGGGTTCATTATTTCTCAGCTTCGCTTTCTCCATGCAGCAGCAGCAGCAGAGTTTTTCAGGCTCATGTTTTCTGGGCACCTCTAATGAGTACAGAGCAGGCAGGCAAGCCGAATTCTCAGAGGTGAGGAAGAAGATGTACAATTGTATAAATAACAGAAGTGGGGCAGAGTCACAGAATTCAGATCCAGATTTTGAATCACCCCAAAGATCAAGGTTTTTTGGACCCATCATTGAGATAGGGGCTAGTCTTTAAATTTTTATACAGATCTAGGCTGCAATCCTGAACCATTCACAACTCAGGGTATTGGATCTAGGGCTTTGGTTTAATCCAATCTCTAATAAATAATATTTCTGCAGTCCTTATGCAACCCCTATTGAGTTCAAAGGAAGCAGGGTCTGAGTAAAGACCACAGCTGGGATTTTCAGATGAACCTATGGGAGTTAGGTGCTTGACTTGCAATAAAATTAAATGGGGCCTGTGCACCTGCTTCCCATAGGCACATTTGAAAATCCCGGACTACAGGGTTTGGCCCTTGGTTACTATATGGTATGTGTTATGCACCCAGCTTTGTATTTCCTTATTTCTGAAGATTGGGCTTTTTCTGGAAAATCAGCTGTTTTCCCTAGATCCCATTAATATAAAATGATCAGAAGTACAGCTGGTCAGAGAAATTCCAATGAAATGTTGCTTTTTTCCCCTCAGAATTTGCTGATTCCTCAAAATGGAAATGTTCCACAGCGATGGCTTGACTTTGCCAAATTTCCAATGTAACCCTGACTTCCAGCAGATTTACATTGGAAAGCTGTCTTGTTTCCTGCCAGTTTGCTCACCTGCCTCCTCAGCAGCCTGGCTGGTGGGTGGATGGGGAGCTGAGACTCTGGAAGTCCTAGGAGGCCTGGCTTTTAGGCCATGACTCCTCCACGGCCTGGGTTTCCTGTGCCCGTGGCTCCATCCCCTTTTGTGGAGAATTTTGAAAGGTTTGGGTTTTGATCCAAATTGGAATGAAACCAGATTTTGAAGAATCAAAATCCTCTGTGGAAGGAATTACCTTTCTCCACCCACCTCTAGAATGTTTGGCTGTTCCCATAAACTCTCCAATGAGCAGCTGGAAAGCTTTTCTGGAAAGTGTGGAGAAGAGTCTTCTCCCAGGTCCAACTGGAGAATGGGAAAAGAGGAGCTTGGATGGGTGAAAACGTTCAGCACTGGAGCTGGCTGGAAATATTTTTTCAGTCGGAAAATGTTGATTCGGTGAAAAGGAAACATTACGTTGATTTTGACAAGTTAATTTAGAAAGCAAAATTGAGGGGGAAAGTATTTTGATCTTTTCGGAATGGAACATCTCAATTTTTCATCACAAGATTACTTTTGATTTTAATGTTTGCAAAGTTTATATTATATAAAAGAAGTTGAAATCCAAACAAAATGTTTTGATTTTATCTTATTTTTTTTACTCCAAACAATATTTTTTTCCGGAATGTCATTTTTCAGGAAATGTTGAAATGTTTTGTTTTCATTCCGTTTAAGAACAGAGGGAATTTGGAAATCTTAGAATTCCCCATGAAACAAAAAATCCAGTTCCCACCCAGCTCTAGTCTGCATTAGATCTGCTCTAGGAATTGTTTGGGGGCAAGTTCTCAGGCAGGTGTTATGCAGGACGTCAGATGAGTGGAATACAATGATCCCTTCTAGCCTTAGAATCTGGGTCACCTTCTTCCACTCGGAGCAAACGTCACGCTAAGTGTCAATTTCTGCAAATCCTAGGCTGGCTAGGACCCACTGCAACCCAAATGGCTTTAGAAAAGTTGCAGGGGGTGTAAATCAGTGTAGAATACTGTGCATGATGTTCTGTTTAGAAAGGAGCATTTTGGATTCCCCCCCAGTCTATGGCATGTGGGTTGTGTGTGAGAGAGATGAGACCTGGTCTTTCTGATGCTGGAATTTTGCTTCTAAGAGTATCAACTGCCCATTGACTCATGTATGGTTCTTCTGTGGTCCAAGAGGTTTAAGCATACATTTTCTGTCTCCAGATGCTCAATTCCACGTCACTATGTGCAGTGTTTAACCCTGGATAGATGGATCTTATTTTGGGTTTCCTATAGTTATGCTCTATAAAGAGAATGACCTGATTTGCCCCAGTTCTGGAAGGACTGCTTCCCCTGAGACAGGGCTGGAGAAATCCTGTCTTCATGTTTATTCAGTCCTGGGCTACACACACATGCGCGCACACACACACAATTTATAACTGCAGGCTCGCCTGTCTTCATGGATTCCTGGGGAATTTTAATCTCCAATTCACTCTGAATCCAGGAGTTTTCCCATTTGCATGTCTCACCCCGACTCCTAAAGTTCTTTGCTTTTCCTTGCCTCATGGAGAACAGTGTCAGCAATTTCTTAAGGGGCTTAAGCTACGAGCACGCAGACTTTTGGGGAGGGGCTCACTTAGTGAGAGATGGAACCTTTCAAGTCTGCTTCCAGGCCGGCAAGTGGTAACATACAGCTCTTCTGTGGCCTGCATGGTGACCTCACTCTGTTTTCCACATCACCAGTGGCCCAGCCGCAGGTAGTTCTGGCCTGTGGGTTGAGGCATGAACGAACCACCTCTCACTCCTAGAAGTGGTCCTCTCAGTAAAAAGCTGATGCGTGATGGCCAGCTTTAATGTAGGAGAATCTTACGCCTGTACATGTGCTGCGCCTTTCCTTTGGATTCAGGCCCCCGGGCTGTCAAGCACCAGCACTAACTTCATTCTGTCCGTCCAGCTGTCACTGTAATACCTGAGCTCTTGTGAAGTCAAAGTTCATTGAGCAGCATTAGGCCCTCGGCAGGTTTAGGTGGGACCAGAAAGGTGTGATGCAGCATGTTAGCTGCAGGCAGCTTGTAACGATCGATCACCACGGTGATGCCACTATTAATTTAAGCATATTCCCCCGCACTCTGAATGAGCAGCATAGCTCAGTGCCGTCGGGTGGAGTAGTCTCATGGCACGCAGGAGACAGAAGTCGGTGGAAAGGGGGAACAAAACGCTCTGATCTACAAAGAGGAACTGCTGCTGCTGAGTTAGAGAGATGTCAGCTCTTCCTCTCAGCTTTCCCTTTGCAGCACCAACTGTCAGTAATTTAACTAACGTTTTGTAAATAAATGTGGCATTCGGACAGCTGTCACTGCGCCTGTTATAAACACTCCTTTTGTCACTAAAAGCTGGCATTGCCACTCCGTTTCCCCCTGCAAACGCAGCCAGCGCTGCCAGTTAGCTCCTGGATCCAGGGCCGTCAGGGAAACACATGCAGATGAGTGGCTGCGGGACCTGGATTTCACATGAGGGGAGCATAATCATTTAAAAACCAGAAAATCCATTTGTGTGTGAATGTGGCACTGGCAGGTTGGCAGTCCTGGAGACCAGGATCCTCTCCGTTAGCCACAGGGGAGGTGCATCATGGGCAGTGGGGCGGCCAGGTTCTCTGCAGTACCACTACTGTCACTCAGACTTGACCTGGAAGGATCACATCTAGGGAGGAGATGGGAAGGTCAGTCAGTCATTGGCCTCTCTGCTCATCCTCACAACAAGGGGACAGTTAGTTTCACCTGTGATGGATGCTTTTCCACTGGGAACTGGACTCTCATCATATGAGGCCATTGCAAAGCCATCAAAATGACACCATCATTTAGGTTGTGGCAGATCAGGGGCTGTGTTTGAACAGGTGACCTGTGGATGGCAGGTCCTCCCAAGTCCTTTACCCATGCCCTGCTCCATGCAGTCCCCCTAGCGGGACAATCCTTAAAACCCCAAGACAGTGCAGATCTTCATTCCCTTATAGCAATGGGCACCTATGTCAATTCGCCTGACCTGTGATAGGCCACTACTCCCTTTCCTCTGCCCTGGGCTCACACTTTCTTCCTACCCGTATTTCCCCCATCAGCAACCCTCAGTAGTTAACTATACGGAGAACAAATGACCCCTCCAACACACTCGTCCTCTGGCTGTGATGTCCTGGTGTCGGGGGAATGTCCCATTTAGGTCATTGCATGTAACTTCTTGGCCTCACTGTGCCACACTACTGGGTGATCCAGATCTCAGTCTGATCGGTTGTAAAGTTCTCCTTTTTGTAAGTGGCTGGAAATTACAATAGCTTTGCCTTTGAGAGCAATGGATTCTTAAAAGAAGCATGCTGTGGTGTCACCCACACTGATTATACAGGCGGAAGAGGTAGAGTGCTGCGGAATTGCCAGATTAGCTTTTCCTGCAAGGTCCATGTTGCTAGAAAATCCAAGCAACTCCTTCCCCTCTCTCTTTTTCCTAGAGGGGAAGGTCACATTATTTCTGTTGGTGGTCTCGCCTCCGGATCCTGCAAGGTGCTGAGCACCCTCCAGGCCTCCTGGAAATCAATGCAAGCAAGGACCTCTCTGTAGGCACCAAGCACGCTTGTAGGCTCAATCAGAGACCTACGGGGCTCAGCCCTCCCAGATTCTGCAGCCTGTCAGAGACCACCTCCAAGGTCAGCTCTGTCCCACAACCTTGTGCTCCATCTCGGAGGAAGCTGTCCTGACTGCTCCCGAAAGGACATCTCCTCTCTCCTTTCCCCTCTGTGAGCTTTAAGCTCAGCATGGTTCCCATAGACAAATATATTCCCCTTCCTGCAATTGGCAGCTTAGTGCTGAGAAAAGTCTCGCCAAATTAGGCCAGCAAATAGGCCAAGAAACCCTTCAAAACACTGATAATCAAAAGCTAAGCGCTGTATTGCTCTTGCTCCCTCCTGTATGTCGCTCTGCAGCATTGTGGAAACAGCACTATAGTTATGGGCAAAGAAACGCTTTTATTCTCAGCCTGGGTCTCTGGGATTTTTATAGCTAGTGCTGCAGATGACTCAGCGTATTTGGTTTGAAGGCAGTTTCATGGGAAGGGTCAGGCCTAATTCACAACCTGAATTCCTCCGAAGCGGTGACCAGACAGCAAATGTGAAAAATCGGGATGGGGGGTGGGAGGTAATAGGAGCCTATATAAGAAAAAGACCCAAAAATCGGGACATCTGGTCACCCTACCCGTGTTCAAGGTTGAGGAGAGTTCAGATTCTACAAAGCCATAACTTAGTACCTGTCATGCACCACTCATCTCAGTTCTGCTCAGAAGTCAACATAGTCTCAAATAAACGCCTCAATGTAAGGCAACATGCAGTCGAAACTCCCAGCCTTTCACCTGATTTGATATTTTAGGCCCAGCCTTTGCAACCGTGACCTGTCTCCAGTTCGCTGGGAGATCATAGAACATCTCAAGGTCACTCAGGGCTGGATTCACCTTCCTTTGTTCAGTCAATAGAATTGTGAGCTTTAGCAAACTTCTCCACCTACCTGGTCACGGGCTAGATCCACAGTTCAGACGACAGGCATGTGAACTACAGCACATAATATGCAGTAACTCCGATGTATGGACACCGTGGGCATGAACTAAAAGGTACTTAGTTCGCGTTAACGTCATACGTGCTGGAACTTGGGGTGCTGCCACACACACCCCGGCTTGAAGTGGCTTCCATCATATACAGTTTACAGTTTGATTCAATGGCTCTCAGCACCCCCACTATAGAAATTGTTCCAGCACGCTTGGTGAACTTAGTCCTGTTTGAAAGAAGACTACGTTAACGCAAGCTAGGTACCTTTTAGTTCACACCAGCAGTGTCCATATGGGGTGGGGGGTTACGGGACAGCACACTAGCCTACCCTGCAATTCACCTCTCACCCCCCGTAGTCTGCACTGCAGACCTGTGTGGACAAGCCCTTATTAGCCCTAGTCTATACTTAAAATCCTCCTAGTGTAGGATGCCGGTTATAATAAGATGAGTGATTTTGCCAATATAGCTTATGCCAGTTTGGAGAGTGAAATAAACTATACTGGCAAAAGCACTCTTATGCCAGTATAACCTCATCTATACTAGGACCTTTGTTGGCATAACAGTGTCACAAAAGATCACCTCCATATAACATGACTATACCGGCGCAAGTTTCTAGTGTAGGCCTGGCCTAAGCAAAACTAATTTCTTAGGGTTTTGATCTTCGTCATATCAGTTTTGCACGTGTCTAGTTTATTTCAGTGTGTGATCACGTCAGCAAAAGCAGGTGCAGAGCTGCTGGAGATACACTGACCATCTTAATTTGGTGTCTGTTCCAAGATGCAGCCATTTGATTCTCACATCGCACATTGAAATAAGGACACATTTCAGCTTTTTTGTTTCATTTCTTTACCCCCCCCTTTCCCATAAACTTAACCCCTAACTGTGGATGGAAGGTGTAGCTGGGGAGAGGGGGACCCAGGAAAGACCATTATGAAAATGAACAGATCAGGGCTGGAGATTTGTTCTGTGATGGTTGTAACCAGCTGCCTCTGATTGCAGGAGTCCACTTGCATTCTGCACACGCCAACGATCAGAGTGCATGGAGATTGACTGAATATATATACCTTGTGTACGGCTAATGAACTAGGATAGATAGAGTAGGGAGGAAGAGTAATTCACCCAGATTCCTGCAGAGAGATGCAGGACTCAGAGATAAAGGCAGTGAGAGATTGTGCAGATGGAGATGGTAGATATCGCAAACAGCTACAGGGAAGGAAGACCTTGGGAAGGCAGAGTCAGGGCACCACTGGGGAGTTGAGGAAATTGAACCATTTGCAAATGTTCAAATCCCTTCTTTGGGTGATGCTGACAGTTAGTTGTTACCCCTTTGCTGCCATGACTCTGCAATGAACTCCGGACCACAGAGTAACCTCTAGCATAACCATGGGGCTGTTGTTGGAGGGGAAGGTTTGTTTAGCTCATGTCATTGCTCTAGTCTTGGAAGAGAAGGAATTCAATAAAGAAGGGTCTCAAATGGGATCGTTGTTCTAATGGAAGCCAAAGCTGACTGCTCTCCAGCCACCCTCCCTTTCGTCACCAGGACTGCTCCCTCTTCTCCAGAAATAATCCCTCTCATTTGGATGCGGCATCGCCCCCAATCAGAGAACAGAGCCCGTTATTTTTCGCAACAGATAAAGGGCTCCTTTACCCTGCTGCCCTTCTCGCTGGGAAATCAGTGATGTGTTTCGTCCGAAAGCTCTGGAATCTAACAGCTGTGCCCTATGGAAAAGCAGCTTCTGTTCTACTGGTTTCCCGGTGCCTCCGGGCGGGTGCATGGTGCTGCTGTGATTGCTGGTAATTCTTTCTGCTCACGAACAGCAGTAGCCCTCTCGCACACAATGCACTTCACTCATGCACACAATGGTGCACGCTCGCTCTTCCATCTGGCACTGGCATGCGCCACTTTGTGGCCGCGTTTTCATTGTCATTCTCAAAGCTGCTGGGCAAACAGGGCTCACTTAGTAGCTTGCTCTGAGCCCGCAGGTCAGTTTGGTGCTTGAGGAATTGGGTTCCTGTCAAATGCCGACCCCAACGAAAGTGCCGTCCTTCCAATGAGATGGTAGCCAGAGTTCCTTGAGGACTGTTTCTCGTGGGAGGGCCACAGAGAAGACAAACTTCCCATGATTCTCTTTGCCGATTGCCCCGATGTCCTGCCCTGCATTTTCCCCTACTGAAACCAGGTTCTAATGCCCAAGGCTGTACGCATGAGCGAGTTATTGCTGAATGCTTGGTGGCTCGTTGTTTGCAAAGTGCTTTCTGAGAGCTGGGATATGAAAGGTGTTAGATTAAATCCCATGATTATTCTCGTCTAGCTTTAGCCAAAAATGTCCGTGGAAAGAGGTTTTTAGCACCCATTGGATCCTCCCATTCTAAAGGTCTCCGTCAGATTTTGGATTCAATTTAACCTGCTCCCATTATCTCATTTACATGGAACATAATCGTACCCCTTACTAAGCAGGGAACCGCCTTTGAAAAAAGCCATAGGATGGCCAGTTCATATTGCTTAATCCTTAATGGTATCACAGCTACCTCCGATGAAACCTTTGCTTGTGTCTTTTCTTTTCAAATTTGGCAAAGACCTCTGTGAAGATTTAGATCTCTTTTCCTCATTGGCCCTGATCCAGGGGTCTCACACAGGCTGTATCTGGGGATGTTATCACCCATGGTTCTTTGCCCAGATGCCTGCTGTGTGCTGATCCCTTGCATCCAGAGGAACAGAGATGTCTTATCTCAGGAAGGGCCTAATCCTGAATGGTGTTGACATCAAGTGGGAGCGGCGGGTGCTCAGCACCTTACAGGACTGAGTCTGTCGATTGCAACAGCTGGCGTTTGTGGCATTGCTGAGAGAGACTAGCTTGCCCTTCTAGTCCATAAAAAACTTGCTTTCCAGAAGTTCTTAACCGTGTAGTAGGAAAAGCATTGGAGCTGAAAAGAAATAAAAAGCCGAGAAGGGGGGTGGGGGATGCATTTATGATGCTCTCAAACTAACAGCGTGCTCCTCTCACATTATTTTTCCTCAGTCTTTGAAACAGAACAATGGCCTGCAGCCTTCACAGCAGATGGACAATGTGCGCGCCTTAACCACTTAACAGCCATTAGCCTAATTTCACGTATTGGAGCCAAATTAAATAATAAGTAAGAGGCTCTGAAAGGCTGGTTTGGAGACTGTATTACTGCCTTTCACTTCATAACCTTCTCATAAACAGATGCTCTCCTTCTATCCTATTAACCTTGCCTAAGAGCGAGGGGGCCTTTCTTCAGAGAAACGAGCAATAGCGCCCTAGATGTCTGAGGGGAGAGGGGGCCCGAGTGGCCAGATGGGAAGGTTCTCTAGCCAGGAGGCATGGATCATGGTTCTTCCCCGAGCCCCCAAACCCAGAGAGGCGATGGAGCGAGAGTCCAATGTGCAGTCACATCCAGGTCTTTTTAATGTGCCAAATTATTCATCTTGGTCTGCAAAACCCATCTGTACCTGCTGGGAGCTGCTGTGCCATGTAATTATTTCCAGATCTGGTGTGTGTAGAAAGAAAGAAGGAGTAGCCCCAACTCACATGAAAGAGCACATCGTTCTTCCCAGATTCTGCAACGCAGTTTGCCTCCTGCAGCGTGCCAAGCTCCCCCACATCTAAACTCCTCCCCCTTTCTAATTGGATGAAAGCACGGTGCAGAGAAGAGCTGCTAGGATGATCAGGATTTTTTTAATGTGAAAAATTGCAGGGTTTTGTCTAAAAATCAGAGATTTTTCAGTTTAAAACCAAAAATGATTCGAGTTCTGGTTTGGGCATTTTTGACAAAAATCCTGAAATGAATTTCTTTGGGGTTGGGGGAGGTTCCGTGTCCATGAACATTTCTATTTATCAAAAAGACCTTTTGCATTAAAAGAATCTTTTGATGGGAAATTGATGGCCACACCTCCCATTATTAACCCCTTCCCTATTAGTGGATGTTTAATTGTGCTATCATTAAAGTGGTGAGTGGCGCATATGAGTAGCACCAGGATGAAATGCTTTACTGCTGAGTTTTACAGCATTGTCTCTGCTATGAAAGCCCATTCTGTCCTTTGACAGAACCAGCTCTGTATTGCAGCACCTAGTACCATCAGTGTTGGTCTAATGAAACCCAGGAGGGCCTGAGCTGCAAAGTATAAATCCACATTCAAACTCCCTGAAATGTAGGGCCATTTGGATGCAGGGTGTGTATCAGCCTTGTAGTCTATATAATAATGGAAATTCTTGTTTTCTGTGCACTGCCCCTTAGTCTTTATAGGAGTTCCGTGGAGGCAGCTGCCATTTTGTGTTCAGTTCAGATGCAGCATGGTACAGAGGAGATGCACAACCTGTGTTCTCTCTTGGATACTTTACTTTTCTTCCTTGCTGGTTTTCTCCCCTTAATCCAAAATAAGTCATGAGGAGTGGAAGTTGCTCAGAAAACATAACTGGACTTGATTGTAAAGAGACAGCCCAGTTGGCATGTTGGGATCTGGATCTGAATTTTAGGGTGTTGTGGTGTTCAGTAATAGCACTTGGGCCATGGTGCTTGAAAGAGATCCTCTTCAATTTCAACTGCCTCATCTTAGCAGAGGATGGGCTTCTGTAGTACCCTTCCCCCTGATTTCCTACATGGGAAGCTAAACCCCTTAAAGGTACAGGTCCCCATACCACAGGTGTTAAGACCTGTGATTCTAGTTTGCACCTAATAGTCCTCAGAGCACTGAAGTGACCCCTCAGAGGTGGAGGACTCCGCTGTTGTGTGTTATCTTTTCTTTCTGGTAATGGAGAATGTGAACGTGGAAGCTATCTTCCCCCCACCCTCCCCAACTCCTTCCCTTCTTCTCAGCATTCTTGTGTTAAAGGAATGTTGTCCAGAGGCCTGGAAAGTATCTGCAAACAGACCCTTTCATGGGGCAGGATACTCACCCTGGATGCACAGCAGTCATTTAGGACAAGGGGCAGCTGTTCTCTGAAGAGCTTTTTTGACAGGGTCTCTGACACTTTTTTAGACCGTCTTAGAGATGGCAAACAGAGCTGTTTGCAGAACACTGACTGCAGAGTCATGCACTCAGCCAGGCAATCAAATAGCATAGTTTAGGACAACTTTCCTGACATGGGAGATAGAGAGGGTGGGGGTGTATGTGGGTAAAAAGGTCAAGCAAGCAGGAGAATTCAAAGGATAACTCTGCCGCCTCTAATCCTCCCCATCTTTTTACATGCACAACTTGGGACACCTTGGATGGGCTGGAGTTTCAGAAAACTCTGAGTGTCTGCCCTGTGAAAATCAGACCTCAATTTGGGTACCCCAAAAATGAGGCCCCTGGAATCACAAGTCACCATGGGAAACGTAGGACTGATCAGTGCTGAAAGCACGAGCCTCTGTGGATGACGCTAGCTCAGTCAATCAGCATTGTCAAGCGAGCAAGCAAGCTCTGTCTGGCTAGAAAGATAGGTTGAACCAAGAGGGGAAACGTCTAACGCTGATCAGGTCCTGACCCATTGTGTCCAGTATCGTTCTGAGCTCCCCTCCCCCTGCAACATACTATAAAAACTCCACGGTCCAGCTGTGCCACAACAACTGGTTTTCTGCATATAAAAGCCAAGACGGGTGTTAAGGGGTAGCAAGCAGGGCAGCTGTCTGGGGCACTGCAAAGCTAAGTTGCTCAGACTTAGACTTCAGCCCTGGGTGGTGGAGCTCGGGGCCCGGGGCCCCAGGCCTCAGTTCTGCGCTGCAGGGCTTTCGCTTTCTGCTCTGGGCCTTAGTCTAATGCTTGCCATGCTTGGCAGACCCTCTGAAACCTGCTTGCGGCCCCCGGACCTCTGGTTGAGAACCACTGCAGTAGAGGACACTTGGGCATGTACTCACTAGCCAGCAAATTACAGAGGGGTGCAATGATACCTCCTTAAATAGATCTGGGCAAAACCAGAGGCGAATCCTGATCCTGTTGGGTTCTGGGAGGTTCCAGTAAGTGGTTCAGAATTTGGTAGCTCTCACACACGCATGGAAGATTACCAGCATTCCCTCTGCACCGGTGAGGCACTCAAAGCAATCCAGTTCTGCATCGGAACCTGAGTTAAACAGTCAGGGCTGAGAACTGAATCAGCCCCCGCTAGAGCTGGTGGGCAAACCAGACTCGGCTGCTTGTTCTGAAGCTCGGCTCTTGCTGTGCATAATTTAGGAAATGCAAGGGGTGGCTGCAAACATTTGCTCTTCTGGGTAAGGCTGTGACTGCCAAGGGGCAGAAGGGGAAGTCAGCATCTTGGGGATGTCTCCATACTCCGGCTGTCTGAGAGCCTCTCATTGATTTTCCTCCAATTGGAAATGGCGCAGACGTGCATTAGCCAGCTTCATGGCCTCTCCAGGGCCATTAATGGAGGCAGCGAGGGCTTTGTTGCTAATTTTGCCTCATTGGTTCGTGCGTTTTTCTCCCGCTCCTCTCCAGCTCGACTCTGTAGACATGGCTGTGATTTGCAAGGGTCGAATGGGACTGGAAGAGGGGAGAAGAAATATGAGGTGGGAGTCAAGTTTGTATAACCAGCCTGCTTCTCCTCAGTATATTTGAGGTCTGGGAGGCTCCCTATTTAGTTAGACTGCTTAGACAACCAAAGGCCACTCAGTGAAATAGTGAAGGAGAGAAGATTATAGAAAAGAGACAAAGCCTCCTCTGACATCATTTGTGGTGCTGTCGCTGTCTGGGAAGGAGGCACCTCCATAGTGATGACAGAGCATGCAGACTGTAAATACCGGGAGATGGATTGATCCCCAAGATTTTTTAGCGCCAGGCTTCTCAACACCCTGTTGCAGGAGGGCTCATTTGGCCACCTGTCTCTGACCCTCAGTTTTATTTAACAGAAAGCACGCCAGGGTTTCTTACGTTTTCAATGGAAACGCTACATCAGGGGTCGGCAACCTTTCAGAAGTGGTGTGCCGAGTCTTCATTTATTCACTCTAATTTAAGGTTTCGTGTGCCAGTAATACATTTAAACATTTTTAGAAGGTCTCTTTCTATAAGTCTATAATATATAACTAAACTATTGTTGTATATAAAGTAAATAAGGTTTTTTAAATGTTTAAGAAGCTTCGTTTAAAATTAAGTTAAAATGCAGAGCCCCCTGGACCAGTGGCCAGGACCTGGGCAGTGTGAGTGCCACTGATAATCAGCACGCGTGCCGCCTTTGGCACGTGTGCCATAGGTTGCCTACCCCTGCTCCACATGGTGGAATAGTCTAGTTTGCTTGGTTTCTTGTTCAGTTTGCCTTGTCTTTTTTTTTTTTAAACGTTCCAGTTTTCCTTCACCAGCTGTCATTGTCGAGCTCTCCTTTAGTTGTGTTAAGTCCTAGCTAACCGTTTCATTTTCTTAACATCAAAGCATAATATAACGCCTCTCTCTATATATAATATTGTGGTGGAAGTAGGACTAGTCTGTAATCCTTTATGAATGGTGTATGGTGACCTGGTTACGGGGATGTTTTCTGTATGACTATATTGGGTTAAGCAGTGGGCTGTTTACTATAGGACTGTATTGCGCTGAATATTGGCAAACAATCAGGAAGGAGAAGCAGTGACTTAGATAATGTCCCTTTCAGCTTATACTGGAGGTTATTTTGGGGCAATGACAGAGCCGTTGGTTCTAGGGAATCTGGCTCAACATCCTACTAAGGGCAACAAACTGGTGTTGGACAGCAGGACCAAAAAGCCTTGGGGGATAAGAAAGCAAAGGAATTCTGACTGGATAAAATGTGACTCTTTTGTGAGGGTGAGGGGCAGCTTCTGAGGAGCTGTTTGTGGGATCAGACTAACATACTAGAACCGGTGAGGAGGTCTGAAGTAGTTAGGTTTGTATGGGTCACCATCACAGGATGGTAAGGATTAGGGTAAAATAGCCATACATGTAGACTGTTTGTTGCTATAAAATCCTTCTCTCTAAATGTGTTGTCCCTACTGTTACGATAAATAATGGCTTACGTTCAGAAGGTAGTCTGGTCATTCCATTCACCACTTGTCACAGAGATTGGAAGAACTGCAGGTGCTGAGCCCACTTGAACATACGGAGGTGTAGCTAGCCCTGTAATTGTGACATAGATAGATATAAAGTAAAAATGTGGACGTCGAAGAGAAATGAGACAGTCAAAATATAATACTGCGTTTGGGTTTCAAATTGCTAGGAAATGTTTCCATTGAAAATATCATCACAATGCCCAGTTCCCGCCAACCATCTTGATTTTGACAAAACTGCATTTTCCAACAGAAAACTGTTCTGTCAAAAATGTTCTGCCCAGCTCTCGTCCTGATCCATGTTACCACTCCTTCCCGTTCCCGGTCTGGGCCCCAACACAGTTTTGTGACTGTTACCCAGGTGGTGGCTCTGTCTTGCAGTCCAGATCCCTGTTAATAACCTGCAACCCTGCCCTCGATATCTACTATAATATGTAGGCCTCCAACTTCCCCTAGTAGTAGCAGAACAGGAAACCTAGTGAAATCCCCTGGTTCTAGCTGGCAAGATGTGCCTTGATCTGGGAGTCCATTAAAATGAGGGGGAGTTTATCACCAACATGCTCCTAGCCAGCTGGGAATGTCCTGAGCCGGGATGGTTTTAGAAGATGGAAATGGAAGCAAATGGAGCCTGGGCTTCACGCTTGATTGCTTTCCTGATTGGTACTATAAAAAAATGCATTCGAGAGTGAATGTTTGATTTAAAGACTGGCTGGATGTCGACACCATCTCTGTTTGTTTTCCTTCCTTTAGCAGAAACCTTGTAAAAATTTTATGAAGCCTTAATGGATCGGAGATTTTTCTCCGGCACATTTTACGAGGTGAACGTAACCCCTACACATCTGACCCAGTTTAGCACTCGAAAGAGGCTGAGGACATAAAAAGCATTAAGACGGCCTCCTGAGTTATTCCCTGCTGGAAGGACATGGAGAAGTGGGGAGGGATGAGAAGTTTATTCCCATCCATGGTATCTGGAGGTAAATTAGACTGAACCCGTCTGGAGTTAGATGTGGAGGACCCGCCGCGGCAAGGAGGCACAAGATTTAGTAGATGTCAAAGGAGGGGAGGCGAACAGGTGTGGATATGAAAACTGCATTTCATAAATTAGCCCTGACCCTGAGAACTCCAGCAGTTCCTCTCTGCTCATGGTGAAAAACCAGTCACAGGAGAGTAAATAACAGAGAGGCTTAGCCAGCAATCTACTAGCCCTGAAAATTGATCACTGGTGAGCAGGGCATGGGTGACACTCTATGTATCACGCATCTGTATTAGATAGTGTCCGCTGCCGTCCTCCATTGTGGGTGGAAGAATGGTGTGGTGGTTAAAGCACTAGGATGGGACTCAGGAGATTGTGGGTTCTGTTCCTAAGTTGTCCACTGTTTCCTTCTTTGACCTTTATCTTGCCCCTCTGGTTCCTCCAAAAGGATAATAACCTTCTGTGTCTCAGAGGGGTGTGTTGGAAGGCAAGTGTCCGTCTCGGGGAGAGAGAGAGAGAGGTGGGGAGGGAAAGCGACAAGGGCTTGGCAGACTGGTGGTGAGGACAGGCGTGGCCAAGGGAGTACTGTTGAAGGAGAGGACTGGGTGGTAGGAGAGAAGGGCTAGAAGAGGCATGAGTGGGAGAGGAGAATCCTGAGACTTCCCCTGGGTTTCTTCAGGGCTGGGGTGTGTGTGAGGAGAACAGAAGCCATGCCAGTGAAAGAGCATAGCTGTGAGGAGCAGGAAGGAGAAGGCCAAGGGTGGTGGTAGTGAACTTGTCCTTCGGTGTATATAGCCCACACCATGTCCCTAGAAAATATAGACAGAGTAGGGGTAGAAGCCCACGGATCTCAAGAAAATCAGGAATAACATCAGGCTCCACAGTGCTTAATGAGATGTTATTAGCCTGTATATTTTCCCTTTATTGCCGGGCCAGGCTGCCATGCAGCCGGACAGCTCTGAATAATTGATGGGCCTTCAGAGAGAAGCCGAGTTTAGGTTTTGTGATTCAGCAAGATCCTTTACTCTTGTTGACCTTACCCTTCAGAGGCGCGTGGGCATTGCTGGGAGATCAATCAAGGCCTCTGGTGCTCGTGTGTGAGGAGCAGTGCCTGAGAGTGGGGAATGGGAGGAAGAAAATGGAGACAGAGGATAGCAGGAATGGAGAGAGGAGGGAAGAAGGAGGAGAGGTGGGAGTGGAATGGAGTGAACAGGGGGGAAGAACAACACCACTTAAGGCTCCACTGCATGTGAGGAGGGATCCAACCATAAAGATCAATCCAGAGCCAAACGTCTTCAAAACTCAGACATGTTCAGATTCTTCTTTAGGCCCAAACTACTGTCTCTGTGGCAAAATCTGTGTGTGTGTGTGTGTGTGTGTGTGTTTTTCTTGGGCACAGGAGCATGCTATCGGCTTGGCATTGATTCCTGGCACTAGCAAAGGCAGGGTGGGTACTATAACTATTCCTGGATTAATTTTAACAACCTAGACAAGGTGGGCGAGGTAATATATTTTATTCTGTGTAGCTCAAAAGCATCTCTGTTTCACCAGGAGAAGGTAGTCCAATAAAAGGTATTACCTCTTGTCTCCAGTATCCTGGGACCAACACGGTTCCAACACCACTTAATCAGATTGTACTACAGTAATATTGTTACCGTACTGGGATTATCTTGTTATTAATTAGAATGATATTAGCAATCCCAACCCCAGCAGTATTTTAGGCCTTGCTAGAGAATACTTTAGCTCGTTAAATTCTTATTAGTGTTTAAGATTTATTTTAGCATCCAGTCTGTTCTTGGCACTTTACTGACGGCGTATAAAATGCCGTCTCTGCCCTGAGATCTGCACTGCAATACGAGGTGTGATTGCAGCTGAGGCGGATGTACCCACCTGGGGTAAATCTGCATTGCTAGCCTGCACCGCCGCTCACACCGCCGCATGTACGCTGCTTCTTTTAGCCATGCTAGTGCGTGCAAAGCTAGCGTGGGTATGTCTAGCTGAGCTGTAGTTGCACTGTGGCCAGAGGTGCCAACTCCATGGGAGCTCCAGGACTGGAGCGGCCCGACCGATCAACTCCTCCCCCTCCCTCCCATCTGCCATGGTTAGCTGTTCAGCGGCAGGCAGGAGGCGCTGAGCGGGGGAGCGAGGGTGGGGAGAGGCGGGATGGAGACGGAGCGGGCACAAGAAGAGGCAGGGTGGGGCCTTGGGCAAGGGGCGGAGTGGGGGCACGGCTTGGGGCGGAGCGGGGGTCGAGCACCCCTGGGAAATGACAAAGTCGGCGCCTCTGCTTAAGGCTATGTCTTCACTGCAGAAAATAAGTGTGTTTCTATACTGAGGTTGCTAACATGTTAACTGTCTCGATGTAAAACCCTCAAGGAGACAACTTATGGGGAGTTTTGACCTCGACTACCTATGCCAATGTAAACACACTCCTTTTTTGCAGTGAAAGTGTAGCCTAAATAAAGAGGGGAAAAAAGTGTCAGCTGATGGCAGATTGCAGAGGAGAAGATCAGGCTGGAGAGTAACAGCTCCAGCAATAAGGCATGATCCTTTCTCGTTTTGTTAAACATACTGACCCACGGGACTCATTGCCCCAAGAGGCCAAGAGTGTGGTGGGTTTAGACGTTGATCTGGGTAACAAGAACTCCTGCAATTACTCAGATAGAAAAAATATTGTAAGGGATTCCTGCCTTCATACATCAACTGGTTGCTAACTATCTGGGGTTAGGAAGAAAATTCCTTCCGGGACAGATTGTCGTGTAATTGCCCATGATGAAGATTCTTGGAGCATCCTCTTGAAACAGTCCCAGAAACAGGTTACTGGGTTAGGAGAGGTCTGATCTGATCCGGCTGTTCCCATATTCCTACATTTCTGACTGTGTTTTAAGATCCAAAGCCCAGATTACCCCTGCGTCTGCAACTCTCAGGAAGTTAAATGTTAACTCTTTCGCTGATGCTCTTCCTATGCTGCTGCTGCATTCGATTGACATGCTTGTCTGGTATATCTAGCAGCAAAGAAGACCAGGTGCACTCTTTCTCGAGCATACCAGAAATATGCAGCAGCAATCAAAGTAATTAACTATAATTGCAGAATAACTACCATACAGTGGCAGGACACAGAAATAGTCAGGTAATTACAAAGGATTATAGATGCGTGGTTATTTCAGTCATGGAGGATACGCAGGGATTCATTTCTTGGGATTGTGTGGACTAGTGGTTAGAGCTTGAGACTCTGAGATGGGAATGGGGAGTTTTATTCCTGGTTCTGCCCTTGAGTTGCTGTGTATAAAATCCAGCATCTGTCTGTCTATCTCAGCGGTTCTCAAACTTCATTGCACTGTGACCCCTCCTTCTGACAACAGAAATTACTACATGACCCCAGGAAGGGGGACTGAAGCGTGAGCCTGCTGCCCTGGGTAGGGAGGCCAAAGCCCAAGCCCCACTACCCTGGGGGTGTGGGGTGTGGGTGGGGGGGCAAAGCCGAAGCCCAAGGGTTTCAGCCCTGGGCAGGGGGCCTGTAACCTGAGCCCTACCCCCCAGGGAAGCCCTTGGGGGGTTTCAGCCCCAGAGAGTGGGGCTCAGGCTTTGGCTTTTGCCCTGAGGGATGGGACCCTGACTTCAGCCCCAGGCCCCAGCAAGTCTAACGCCAGCCCTGGTGACCCCATTAAAGCTGGGTCGCGACCCACTTTGGGGTCCCAGCCCACAGTTTGAGAACCGCTGGTTATCTACCTATCTCATCGGAGTTTTGTGAAACTTCACAGGTTTTAAAGTTGCTTTGAGATCCTCCCTCAAGATGTTATTTGACCACCCAAGTATCTGAAGGAACACACAGCTTTAGGGCTAAAAGCCATAGCGGCAATATCTGAGCATCCAGCCCTTGCCAGAACTGAGAGGAACGAGTGCATTTGCTTGCCACTCAAATCCTGCAGCTCAGGTCCGAATTCCATGGGCTGATCCGAGACGCTCTGCTGCTGCTGCCCCCCTTTCACAGAGGAGCAGCCAGCATGCCTGGCTAGTGCGTTGTGTAGATAGCAGCCTGTGTGACAACTGCCTCTTGGCTGACATGTCGCGGATTGAACTGGGGACCTCCAGATGTAAAAAGCACAAGCTTGCTCCAGCTTGAGAGGCTGTAACAGCTCATCTTCTTTGTGTATCAGGCACCTGTAACACACTCACCATGCACACTAGTTGGCTTAGTCAGCAGTTTGACCACACTCCCTGTTGAGCAGTCCACTACCTCAAAGGACAGTGGTGTCCTGACCAACATGGGAGAAGGTCCACATTCCACCACCTCTCAACAGGCGTCCCACCCTGCTGAGTACAGGAAGAAGGAAAGATGCTCCGAAGACCTTGTCTCCCTTAGTATTCCATCAAGCAGAAGGCATGAGCCATCTCTTTCTTGCCACGTCTTGTACAGCAGGATGATACCCAGTTCCCTGTGCATGTGAGTAAGGACTAGTCATATGATATTTGTGTCCTGTGCTTTCCAAAAGTTGTTAACAAATGACCATGTAACCCTTGATTACCTCTTATGCCCTCTCTTTGGAGGAAAGTTTTGGAGACGCTATGCAATAGTCTAAGGTTATTTGTAGAGTTGTTCTAAAAACATTGCTAGGAACAGGGGAAAAAGCCTTTCAGAAACTAATACCAAACATCCAAAGACGAGCCATTAAGGAGGGCAAGATGAAAAGGTGGTGTGGTTAGTCTCTGTACAGGAGACAAGATATTATGGTGGCGGGACAGCTTGTGAGTTATGTAGGTTTCCCGATCCTGGCCATGGCTCTCCAGAGAGGTTTAACAACATTAATGCCCTCTTGCTTGGCAGTATTTACCATCTACTTAGCAGCAAAGAGGTTTCAATTATTTAAAGATACATGAGGACATGAAAGCCATTAGGAATGGAGATAGCCTCCTCCCCCCTGAGATATTTCAATCTTCTCCAGGCCACCCCCAAATCCATCTTGTACCTGCTTGTGACAAACGTCTGGAACTAGAAAGGTAATGGTACATGTGCAGCATAAACTGGAAGGAGGAGAACTTCTTAAGCATAAAGTTAGAGCGGAATTTCATGTTGAGTAACTTTCTCGGAATCCATCAGTGGGTGGGATTAGGGACCATCTCTAACTGCAAGGAGAGGGAGTCTGGATCTGCAAAGGCTCGTGAACGAAATAATGACACCAAAATAGGAAAGGAAAAGGAGGATTGGCAGAAGGTTGTTATCTAGCAGTAGGCAAACCTCTGAAAGGATTCAGAGCTCAGGTTTGGTTCAGATAAACATTCTAGATGATGCCCTCTGAACCTTTAAAAACTGAGCTGGTGATCACACTCTCCCATGGGATCTCCTGCCCAATTGCACTGGAAATACTTTGAGATCTACTTTCTCATGATGCCTTGGCATGTCAGCTCCTGATATCAGGTGCAACCTGCTGCTCAAGAGACTGAAATTGCTGAGGGAACCGAAACCCATTTTCAAGCCCCCAGAAGTGGTTTACATTGAGTTTTGGGTGAAGGTTCAAGTGATTGGAGCTGGCCCAGCCACCATATTACCTGCTCTTTGGGTAAAGAAAGGAGTTAAGTCCTCTGGGTTGTCAATTCTACACCTTTTACGAGCACGAACTTCAATATAAGAGGGTTTTTTTCAGCATAGCTTTTAAGGAGAGCTGACCTTGCATAATATAGGCATAGGCACCAGGAGGCAATAGTCCCACATTCTGTCTTTTCAGCTAAAGACACATTTCTTGTTGTTTCATTGACTCCATCCCTTTGGTGAGAGTTTGATTTTAGGTAACTCCTGTTCATCTTCAGGGACGTCTCGAACTTCTCTGCAAAGCCCAGCGTTAGAACCTGCTAGTGCAAGGATTGCGTCGGAAATGCAACAGCCACAATGTGCAACAGCCCACTGCCGGCCCGGGGTTCCGTCCATCCAGGCCGGCCGAGGGCTGAGCGGGGCCGGTGGCCAGGACCCTGGCTGGCAGGAGCCGGTGGCCAGGACCCCGGCTGGCAGGAGCCGGCGGACGGAACCCCAGACTGGCAGTGGGCTGAGCAGCTCAGCATGCTGCTAACCCAGGGTCCCGGCTGCCAGCCCCGCTCAGCCCTCGGCCGGCCTGGATGGATGGAATCCCGGGCCAGCAGTGGGCTGAGCGGGGCCGCAGCTGGGACCCCGGGTAGCAGGGGCCCACTGCCGGTCTGGGTTCCGTCTGCCGCCTGCCCTGCCAGTCTGGGGTCCCGGCTGCTGGCCCCACTCAGCCCGCTGCCAGTCTGGGGTTCCATCCACGGGCCCCTGTAAAAGTAAAATATATTATTGGCATGTGAACCCTTAAATTCATGAAGACTTGGGTTGCCGACCCCTGCTTCAGGGCATACTGCTGCAGGAGGGAGTGTCATTCAGATGTGATGTAAACTTGTGTTCCTGTCCACTTGCCATATTAAAGATCCCAGGCACTTCTTATGAGCATGGAGATGTTAGCTCTGGTGTCCTGGCCAAATTCCACCATCCTGCTTTTCTAGCTTTCTCCTGCAGTTTCTTCCTCCTCCCTCCCTCCCTCCCAACTGCTGTGTGAATTGCACCGAGCTGTTAAATACCAGGTGTTTCACCCTAGACGTAGCTGTGTTTCACTGGTGGATAAAGTAATTCATTTTAATATCATTTTGTGGTGTGCCTTGGGATCTGTCACGATGAAAGGGTGATGCATAAGTGGAAGGTCATTTTAATTACAGCTTTAACAGGAATGAGAACCTTCTTTATCATAGCAATAAGCCATAGGGAACATCCGTGCGTTGGCCAGGGATCGAGGAAATAGGCAAGGTGACCAGAGGGGTCTTTCCCATTTCTATGATTATACTCCCTATCCATTGAATTACATTGGATTTATTACAACTGTAACCAAAAGCAGTGTCAGAACCCAGGGAGGATTAAAAGCATGCATGGCATGTATATGGTATACAGCAACTAATCTAGCCTGACATTTGCCGTCAGTCAAAGGATGAGGGAGGATAACTAACAGCGCCTCTTGTGAGCTCCGGCCTTCTCTCTTCAGTCATGAAGATAAATGTCAGACATCAAGTGTCGTTTGTGTACAACCCTCCACTGGCGAACGAAAGAACTGCAACAAAGTGCTACATTCCAAGGCACATTCGCATGGAATCCAACGAATGCCCCCAAACCAATATGACTGACTGTACCAAAATTCTACACCCAAACGTTACAGGCCCAGATTCTCTCCTGCCCTGAGATCTGCTTGGTGGGAGGCAATGAAGGGCAATTCAGGCTGCTGGTTACAACTCCCTGATTCTCCAGCTAGTGGAGCCCTTGCCCCTGCTGTATGTTAGAGGAGCCCATATGCTGATCTAAGTTCCAGCAGTTGGCTATGGTCTGCAAAGGACCAGGCAGTAGCTCTGGTGGTCAATCTGGCCTGGAATCTCTGTTCTCACGGTACCATTATAAAGAGAGCTCATGGCCGAACCGTGTGAGTGTGTGACCCTGGGTGAGACCTCTCCATGCCTGAGTGTACCCACTTGTAGAATGAATGCAATCGCTCCCATATATGGGTGTTCGGGGACTCAGTGTTTCCAAAACACGCTCAGATCCTGAACTGGAAGGTGTCTTGGAAGGGCACAGATAACGTTATTACTACTAGCAGAACACCATTAATATTGACGCAGTCATCATCACCCACCAAGTCACAAAATACTTTTTGGAGAGAGAATCGATCTTAAGCAAAAGAAGGAAGGGGGTGGGGTGAAAGGGGAGATTTAAAGAGAGGCAGAGATGAGGAGGGGGCCCAGATATTTTCTTTTTTCCCCCTTTCCCTGCTTCCTTTTTCTCGTCAGTTTTATTTGCCAGTCAAGCATCCATTATGTATGTGCCAGGGAGGCCCCCATGGATCCATTGCACCGGGCAGACAATCTTCTTCACTCAGGAAGATAAAGCTAGGCAGAACTTGGGTGAGCAAAGGGCACCGGCGTGTCTTTGTCATGTCAAACGCTCTCAGGGAGGCAGAGGGAAGGGCGGGGGCATCCAGTCGAGGAGCAGCGAGCTCTGCAAATGAAGCTGTTAGCTGGCATGCGATCAGATAGCCATTGGACATCGATAATTCTGTATCAGATAACGGGCAATTGTTTGAAGATAAGCAAGAGGGTTTTGCCTTGAAATCAACTCTTAGCTCCGTAAGTCGTGACTGTCACATCAGCGATTTCATTTTAATACCCCAGTAAATGCTCAGGGTGAAATCCTAACCCATGGTTAAGTCAATGGAAAATCTTCAATGGGGACAGGATTTCACCCCGAGCCTCCAAATATCCTTAGTGTCTTAATTATTTACAACAGGGCTGAGATTTTCAAAGCTGCCTTACGATATTTGCTTGGATGCCCAATTCCCACTGGTCTGGGATTCAAAGGCAGCTTTGGTGGGAGTGGGGTGGGGAATCAGCTTAGAAGTTGATGACCAGGTAAAGAAAAGACTGCAGACTGAAAAGTTATAAGAGGTACTTGCTTGTCAGGGACAGCTGAGTCAAAGGGGACCTAAGGGGAAAGCTGGCTAAAGCAGGGAAAGTCAGGAGGAATTATTGCTCTGTGTTTCTCAGTTGATTTGCTTTTGTTGTGTGGATGATAAAAACAAGCCCCGAGGAAAAGGTCTTAAAATACTTTATTAAAAGGGCTTCATTCCCCTTCCCTGACTGGTGACCCCGCCCACTAACTGCGACGTAAGTGGTGAATGAGCCTTCCGCTGGCATGCTACATGTAGTTAACTTTCACCCTATTGGCTGCACAGGGCTTTGACGACCTTGGATGACAGGTGCCGTGTCGGAAGCATTACTGTTGTTATTGACAGGAATACAAGTTTTGTATTGAGTTAGACATGTCTCTGCATGAGCCCTAATCAGTTTTAAGCTGCCTTGTTAGAACTTTGCAAGCTGCTCGGTGGTTTCACTAGTTGAGGGAAGGGAAATAATCTTCAGGCACTATTTTTTTAAGGCCCGCTTTGGGGACTTAGGTGATATATAGGCCTCATGCTGGCCCCTCTGCATGGGGGTGAATTTCACCCAATAGCCATATCGCCAACTCAAAACATTCAAAAATCGTAAGTCAAGCCCCCCCAAATCAGGAGATTTTGTAAAAAAATACATTCTGGGTCCTTTTTCTTTGCCTTCTGGTGTTTCAGCCTTTAAGAGGTACGTTTTCAAGATTTCCTCTCTAGCCATGAGGGGTAGAAACTTTTCTTCTTTAGAGGAAACTGACATTCTTCTGTGATCACATGACTCCACAAGCTGGGGCTTCAAGACAAAAACACCAAATATAGCAAGAGTTGGCAACATGGTGATAGTGAATTAGGTTTCGCAGCATCTCTGGGACATGAGGGGTTGATTCCTAATGCTGTTTTTTTTACACGTGGCGAAAAGGGAGAGGGCCTGATTCTGCAGTCCTTACTCACACGACTAGTCACGAGGCGGCCGAAAGAAGTAGAGAGAGGGGACAGAAAGGAAGAAAGATGGAGTGAAGCTGATGGAGAACAGCTGAAATAAAGAGACAGAAAAAGGGCAGAAACAGAAAGACAAGTCTTTTGTGCAGGGTCATTGGCTGACTGGGAAAAGGCTTTGGGATTGATTAAGTGAGGCCAATTCCTGTAACTGATATTATAGCGGGTCAGGGAGGAGGGAACTCAGCCAGCCATGGCGGTAATATGGATACAGCTGCCTCTTTAGATTGTGCCACTTTGGCTAAAACGGCATTAGAGCAACATAAAATGAAAGCGTGTGTGTGTGAGAGAGAGAGAGAGAAGTGAAATTACTTTAATTCGAAGACAGAGGACATTAAAAAAAAAGCAGCGATTTGGGTTCTTTTATTCATTACTGACCATAAAAGGCCCAGACTGCGTTGCCAGTGGCTTTAAAATCCAAGACCCCATTAAAACCTTTTCTTGCTAGTAACTCCGCACTTGGAAACTCGGAGAAAAAGAAAAGGGGGGTGGGGGGGACTCGGAGAAAAAAAAGCCAATTTAATCAAGGGGAGACTTAGAGCAAAGAGCGTCACTGATCTTACCTTTCTACAGGGAAAGCTTTTAGGATCAAACAGCTTAGAGTGCCTGTTTGCCTAAAGAAACCCTGTAGAATCGGCAGCATCCCGCTGCCTCCTGCCAGGGAATTGCCCTGATTCCAGCTCCTCAAAAAAGGACATTGCCCCCCATTCCCAGGCATTAAACTAGGATTTATTCCTGCTGCCTGCAAAAGCCTGCAGCTCAGGGGACGGTGGCTTGAATGAAAGATGAGATAGGAGAGGGAGAGATCAGCAGATAAATGGAATGGATAAAGCCTGCAGAGAGAGAGAGAAAGGTGCTTTGGATTAAGTTCCCTTATGATAAATAGCAGCCATATTTCTTGTCGTTTGAAGTTCACACTGGGGTGTGGGGAGAGAAGCAGCTGCAATACTATGGGCTGTGATCAAGCAAAGCTCGATCCGACCTGATCAGTACCTGGTCAGGATTCCAAGGGCAAACACTGCAGGTGTCCATAAGTCCAATAGGTGGCACTTTTGCCTCTGAGTCCATCCTAATGTATCATTCCCTAGACCAAAAACACACGCTTTGAGACGTCAGCCCTCTCTATGTACTGCTGCAAATGTCGCTCATTGCCAGCCCTGCAGTCACTGCCCTCCGTCCAGCTCGGATGAGAGTTATAATTAAAAGAGCTGTTCCCTGAGACCCAATGACTTATTGATTTCTGTGTGCGTGTGTCTGTGTTTCTTGCTCCCCAGGGAAATAGAAGAAACCATTCATTTTACAAGTGAGACCTGGGCATGAGACAGCGACCTGCTCCAGGTTCCATCCCTTGCTCTTTGTTATCACGTGGGGAGCTGTGTGCTGGGATGGGAAAACAGCTCACTGGAAAATGTTCACCATGACATTGCAGGGGATCTCATGCACCTGCAAATTTGCCGCTTTCCCCCTTCCATTCCCCCTTCAAAACATGGTTTAAACACAGTGTCCGGGATGGGCTCAAAATGTCCATCTCATGAAATTCTGAACATTGGGGCGGCCGTGTTTGGATGGCAGGATGAAAATTTATTTTGTATGTTGTCAGCTAAGAGAGAGGGAGAAAAAAGTCTCCTGTTGTTCTTATTGGCTCCTTTCTTCTTGTCTAAATGTCCTTCTCAGAGCTGCTCTGTGGACACCTTTGCATAAGCTCGTAAAGGTTTTGATTAGCTCATTTTTAAAGACCTCAGTGAGACTCAAGCCTGGTGTTGAATTTCTGCATAATTGTGACAACCCCCCACCCCCTGGGCCCCAACTGTGTGTCAGTTGCAGAAGAGAAATAGATTCCAACTGTTTGGATATAAACTGGCCATGAAGAAATTCAGGCTGGAAATTAGAAGAAGGTTTCCAACCATCAGAGAGGTGAGGTTCTGGAACAGATTCCCAAATAGGAGTTGTGGGGATAAACTTAAAAGTATAACTGGGTTCAAAAAAGAATTAGATCAATTCAGGGAGGACAGCCCATCAATGGCTACTAGCCAAGATGATCAGGGATGCAACCCGTGCTCTGGGTGTGTCTAAACCTCCGACTGCCAGGACTCAACAACAGGAAATGGATTACTTGGTAATTGCCCTGTTCTGTTCATTCCCTCTGAAGCCTCTGGCACTGGCCACTGTTTCTAGCGCAGTATCCTGTTCTCATGGACCATTGGTCTGACCCAGTATGGCTGTTCTTATGTTCTTACACTTAATTCGTTCCAAGAGTCAGCTGAACACATTTATGAGAGCAGGGTTGGTTGTGATGGTGGAGGGTAGGGCTCAATAGCCCCGTGGCTTCGGGTTTATATATTATGTTCCTGACGCTCATGCTTCTGGGTGTCAGCTGGTCACTGTCAGGGGGTGTTGTATTCTGGGAGGTGTTGTCGGGTTTTTTGGTTTTTTTTTTAATCTTCCTCTGAAGCATCAGGGATGGTCGCAGCTGGAGAATGGGACTTTGGCTGTGGTGGGCCAGCGCGCTGAAGAAACCCCAAGCATTCTCTATTTCAGGGGCTTGACTGGCTGGTTCTTGCTCATGTGATCTAACCAATCGCCATACGTGGGGTTGGGAAGGAATTCCCCCCACCATGTCAGATTGTCAGTAACCCATGGGGGTTTTTCCGCCTTCTTCTGCATCTGGGGGTGTGGGTCACATGCTGGGATTATCTGGGTGTATCTCACTTAATCACTTCCATGCTGCAGGGCCTTGGGCACTGGTGCACGTTGGTCCCTCTTATTCTCTCCCTGTATTCTAGTCCCCTGTGGGTCTCATTCCCTTTGGTCTAATTACGGTTGTTGGGTTTAGTGTGTGGGTGCTGGGTGGTGTTGGTACCCTGTGATATACAGGAGGGTAGTGGTCCCTTCCGGCCTTATATTCTATGATTCCCTTGTCTAGCTGGAGGGTGACGGTGGCTATCAATAAGCAATAGCATACCTCACTGCGGCTGGGAGTCATGCTAGCCATCCTTCATTCAGGGCAGATATAAGAAGCAATTAAACTCTTTTATGTTCTAAGATAGCTAAAGCACTAGGAGCTACTGTCCAAAACACAGACCCACCACATTCAAGGCTGGACAGACACTGAGCTATGTGGACAGAGGGTTTTTGCTGAGGGCTGATTGCAAGCCCAGGGGGCTGGATGTGTGGAAGCCAGAAAGCAAGGAAAGAGCCTGGAGGGGAAAACTAGCGAGAAATTGGTAATGTGTCCCTGAAAGAAAGCCAACACAGTTTTTTGGGCAGATTGCTGGCTGGAAAGAGGCTTGGAATTCTGAGCAAAGAAACTTTCCTCCTATTGTTTGATTCCAACTGTGTTCAGAGAAACAGAATTTTGTGTATATATTTTGTAAGTAAACAGGATTGCATCAAATATCTGACTCTATCATCAACTTCTCCTAATGGAATCATTCTGTAAGGCCCAAATATTGGCTAACGACTCAGGATATAAAGGGGTAATATAGCCATCCTGGGCGTTTATGACATACTCATCACTGTGATATGTCTATGAGGCAACAGACAGCTTCACAGTTCAATAATAACATTAATAAAAGGAATGCCCACCTTTTTGCCACTTTTGCAATAAGCAGGAGGGGACAATATTGTCAATGGAATTTTGGAGGCTTTGGCCATTGGGGGAAAAATCCATGTTGTAAAATAAATAAAGCTACAAAGTTTCAAATACATTTTTAAACTCTCCTGCTTGTATTAATAAGGAAAACCCAGAAGCCCTCAAAATGGTCCTCAGTGTCTCAGTACTGGGTTAAACATATCCAAAGAGATTTAAAGAAGAAAGATTCCCATTCGCCACTACTTGAGCACTGAATTTTGGCTAAGCCATCCAGAGAATCTATTCTGTGATGGAGATCTCTCATTGAAAGTAAGTTTAAGCAATTGATGGTGGCAGATTTCTTTGTGTGAAGCTTAACCGGCTTGTGGAAGATCTTGGAAGTGTTATTTGGGGATTTACCCTGTTGTAATTGGGCAAGCCACAAAATCCAGATATTGTTGTACTTGGCAAGGTATCCCATTATTTCCTCTTAACAAAGCTGTGTCCTTAACTAAAGCCTGAACAAGCCTTCACAAAGAATGAACTTTAGCCACCTGCATTTCAACCGCCCTTTATTGAGCTCTCTGATGGTTTCCATTCAGGGCTCTGCTTTGCTCTGAGACATCTGCAGAGCATCCGTTTCCCTAGAAAGACTTGCTTCCATCTGCTATGTAGACTTGGAAGTAAGGAAACCCCTGCTTGTGCAGGTAGGACTCAGAGATTATCCCTAATATCATCCCTGGATATAAGTATTGTGCTGCCTGGATCCCTTCAGCTTGACTCAGGCTATAGCTAGACTGGGGAAATCACTCAAATCGCGCAGAAATAAGAAACTAGCCAGTTCTGCTGGAGAAGGAGCGATTGTAGATGTTATAACAGCTGGTGAAACCGCCTCACAAATTGGAATGAGAGCAAATTTTGAAAGTTGGAACTCCCCACAGAATGGAAATCCCGCGTTTTGAGAGCACCAATTCTGAGCTCTCTCACTGAGACTTGTTTAGTCCTGTTTGCATTGTGCTTCGGAGAATGAGTCTCTAATCCCTGTTTGGGATGCTTTGGGGCTACCAAAATAGAGCTGCTAATAAATAATAATAATTAATAATAAATTTAAACAATAGCCATTTGCGGTGTAAGTTGTTTTGCTTTTTTGAATTTGACTCCATTTCAGCAATTAAAATAGACAGACCTGAGGTGGTTTTGTCAGTTCCCCTTCTTGTTTCTGGTCAGTGTCTGGCAGCCTAGAACTAGCACTGCAATGTCTTATTTAACGTCAACAATCACCACCACCAAACAAGTTTGTAGTGGAATTTACAAATCATAGAAAAATGTATATTATTCTTTGATTTGGTAAATCCTGGTATTTATTAAACGTAATTTTGCACTGAAGTCAACCTGATAGTGACCTTTTAATTTGGCCCATTCTCATTGTCCTTTTACTTGATGACATGAAAGAGGCATGCTCTTTAGCACACAGGTACCTGAGCACAGTGGCTGAAAATCACGCTCATGCAAAGCACACACTCTCTATGAACCACTTAAGTCCTCAAAATAGCACTTAAGTGGGACTTAAATAGTGCACAGGCCTTGTTCTGGCTCTTCTGCACCGGGGTGAATTTCACCCAGCGATGTCAGGCCAGCCAACTTTGTCCTGCTGGTGTCCTGACATTGTCTGCTTTCTCGCTCCGCTAAAACTGCTGAGCTTAAAATCGGGAATTGGTTCCAAGAATGCAGCCATAAACCTGAAGGAAATGTGTGTGTATGTGAGTGAGTGAGAGTCAGAGGGGATGACAAAAACAAAGCAAAACAAAACCCAAACACAAATCCCCTGTCCCTGTATTATTAATCTTTAGATATACAATTTTCACAAAAGCTTGCAAGTAGTGAATTTGCTACCAAGACTAATGTAGCATGGCAGATTTTGTCTGAGCTTGCAAAGGATCACATTTGCAGCTCCTGTGAGGCAGAGAAGTGGGCTCAATAAGCTATTTTCCACATCCATGATCTGTTCAAAAAAAGGACAAGAAGTAACAGACAATTTTACTTTTTTTAAAAAAATCTCACCCTGGTTTTGGATGCATCTGCTGTGACCCTTGTTGCCTGATAAATTGTGTGCTAAATGCAAGCTATACCATAGAATCTATCTGAGCAGGGTACACAGAGTTGCTTTGGAATATACGCTGAAGTACTGCAGAGTTCTGGTAGGCATTTTATATTCACGATCTATTAGTAGTTGTACTTAAACTCTTAATTTGCTAGTGGAATTATCTTTTTGTACTGTGCTAAATCTGCAAGCCGTCTTGCTAAAATGGAAAAAACAAAAGGACATATGGTATCTGCCTGAATTTCCACTGAAAGTTTAATGTCTTATAGTTATTTTCATAGTTCCTGTTATTGATATTAAGCAAGAATTGATTTCTTCCATCCGAGTTTCAAGACTTATTGATCCAAAAGGAAAGTATTGACAGAAGTGAAGGTATGATTAGCATCAGACCTCTGATCAAAAACTCATTGAAACAAGAAATCAATATCTATTTTAATTAGAGCCAAATTTCACTTCCTTTACTGTCTGTGAATTGACCACAAACAGGTCACAGTTTTCTCAAATGCATTCAATATTTTAAATGATTTGTCCAATCATTTCCGTGAATAATTCTCATACTGTAATGCTTTGTGAACTTTAGAAACTTGAGCAGTTTTCAATGGATGGCTGAGTCCAATGGTGTATTTTTCTTCCCTGATTGGATGAGCATAACTTTAGACTCAGGTTACCAGTACAAATACTTATGAGACACTTCTCTGAATATATTTTTTGACTGGATGACAGTGCTCCAGATCTTACTGTTACTTTGAGGCAGGGACTATCTTTGTGTTCTGGGTTTGTACAGCCCCTGTCACGGTCAGGTTCTCATACATGGTTGGGGCTCCTCCGTGCTTCAATAATACAAATAAATAATAATCATTGGTAATGCTTACTTCTCAGAGCTAAATAATAGACATTTAGACGTGTCACATGATTGTTTTGAGGCAATCATGAGGCAGGATTTTTTTCTCACGCACGAAACAATTCTTGTTATTTTGGGATCTAGCTCTGTGAGTATTCTCCACACAGCACTGCTGCTGATCACCCTTATCTGCAGCACCTTTTGTCGTTCCGGCTTGGGGACCCGATACACTTTAATCCTGACCTGTCCCAATCCTCCACACAAACACGGACAATGCAACTGAACCCTGCTGTCCCACACCAATCCCGCCTGTTGCACCCTTGACACTCTCTCTCTCTCTTTCTCTCTGTTTCTCATGCAGCCTTGCTAATGCACGATCACTATTGCTTACACAGGAGCTCTCCATTTATTTCAGCCCTGACCTGCAACACTCTGGACCTCATAGTCCTGGGCCATGCTTGAGGAGAAATTGCCAGCCATGCTAGGTCAAGGGCTGATTGTTTTGGAGAATGAAAGACTAATACCATCAAACTCATTTCATTTGGGAGTTACCCGGATTTGAACCCGGGATAGTGTAAATCACTTTTTTGGGGGGAGCCGAGAGCCCCTCTCAGTTCTCAGGCACCCCTCTAAAATTAGCATTCTGAATCCTTCCTATTAGATGGTGCTTGCCGCTGCTCTTCGCATGTCCTCTGTGCTAAGTCCCATAAATTTTCCTTCTCTGAGTGGTGTTTAATGGAGATCCATATTGCCCCTGCCGGGCATGGAGAAAAGTGTGTGTGATGGCCCACGTATGTGTGTGTGTGTTTAGAAATTAAAGGGTGTCCATATGGGATGTTCATAGCGGCATTTGACCCAATAACAAGACCTCTTAAGAGACTGGCAGCATCTCTATTTATTCCAGGCCAGTCTGAATTTTTCTCTCCTCTCTCTTCTTCAGTTTGTCTCCTCCTCCTCCCAGACGCAGAAACCTCTTGCCAAACTCTTATCTCACAAGGGCAAAAAGCTGTAAACCATCCAGTCTGTGATAACTTTGGTTTTATTTAGTATATTATAAAAGGATTTATGTGTAGCTATTTTCCCCCAGTCTAAAGGGCACCTACCTGGCTTTAACGTTGCATTTTGGAACATTCCCGTGTCACATGCTCCATAGCTCATAAACATGCCCCTGACTGTGCTCGGATAGTGAACCTCTGGGATCCTGCCCCCTCAATTTCTGTCTCCCCCTCCCGAACCAACAGTTGCACGGCTGAACCCCAGTGCAGTCCCTCCGGGGTTCCCCGCATTGTTCCAACGATGCCTGTAAATGTACAGGACCATTTAGGCTTTTAAGATGACTGAGGCCAGTTTTCATTGCAGGCTGGGCCGCTGCACAGTTTTACAGGGTCATAAAAGCCCTGACAGGAGTCATAAAAGCCTCCAATTGCACTGCACAAACCCCGTGGAGTATATTTTAAGGACCCCTGAGTTTTCATTTTGCTGCTTTTATGGGGACTCATAAAAGCCACGATGAGCGAAGCCCCTGATTGGCTCCTCAGCACGAAGGTAGTTAAAATTACAGCCGTAGACAAATTGTTCTCGGTCCGGATAAATCAGGGGTTGGCATGTGATGGGAAGGAGGAGCCTGGCTCCCTTTTTCACCCCAAATGCTCCAGTACTCATGCACACACATACACAATGCTACCCACCACCATGCTATGCCTCTCAGGATCCACCCCCTGCCCCTTTCCACCAGGAAATAATACATCAGTGTTTTGCATGCGATATGAAAGAGGAGGGCTGCTCCCTTTTGCGCCCCATATACAAGCATGCTCACTGTCTCGCACACACACACAAACTCTGTGCTGCTCAGGATTTGACACACACACACATCCCTTTCCACCAGGCCTCCATGCGCTCCAACACAGCAAGCATGGAGGCAAGCCTGAGGGAGCTCCCTGCTATCAAGATGTTGCTTCCGCACGCTCTCCAAAAACGCCAGCATCCATCCCTGAAACAGAGGGCAGAGCTTCCTAAGTAGCCATGAATGGGCTGGTGGGACCCAGCAAGTCTAGCCAGGTTGCGAAGTTGATATACAGTACAGAGGGTATGTGTGAGCAAACTACTTCATTCAGAGCATCTCACCTTAATAATTACAGGCTGGGACGGTCCATCAGAGCAAAGCCAGGGGCAGGGGAATGGCGCAGACACCTGGCTCTGATGTCAGGAATCGCCGTAGCAATTGGGGCAATGAACTGTTGGCTTGTACAACCTTTGCACTTGTTTCCCAGCTTGGAAACAGTTTGTCATGGCTCGGAAAAGGGAAAAAGAAAGCAAGAAAAAGGACGTGATCATAAAGGTTCTCTTTGCTGCGCAAAGATGAATGTATCTTATTTCTGTCTCACTGTAGCTTTATATAGTAATTATATCAACTACAGCTGATCAAAGCATTTGTTAAAGAGAAAACTATCTCTCCTTTGCTTTTGTTACTGTTTGCAGCCAATTTGACAGGCTTTATATCTCTGACTACATTTTCTTTTATTTTCCACGCTTGATTTCTCTTTTTTTCTTCCTTCCCGCTTGTTGGCACCTGGCAAGTAGATGTATCTCTCCTTCCCCCTTTCTCCATCTGGCTTAATAAAAAATGTTTTTTAAGCCATACAGGGGACTGCGAGCTGTGAGTTATCAATCCACCTGTGTCTCTTGCTCTCTGCAGTCACAGCAGGTGGGAACCTGGGTAGCTCTAACCAACACACGCGGCTGGCCAGCGAAGCGGGAAAGTGAATGGGATAGTTCTGCGGAATATTTCACATGAAACTCTCATCTCTCCCCAAGCCATCCCCCAGCTTTGTGTTTTTTCCATTCTAGTTTGTTTCTTCAAATATTTATAGGAATTTAACCTTTCCCCTTCAAGTTCCTTTCCTGAGACAGTCACATATCTGCTGTGCTTTGTGTTTGAAATATATCCATGTATCCTAAAGGGTAACCTTGCTTTTTTCCAGGGTTCCCTTTCTATTGGTTTTGCATATTTCTATGATCTCATTTTAAAACCTCGTTTATGATCTCTTTTCTCCTTTGTCTATGCATCTTTATTTCTCTCTCTGTGTTATCGGCTTTATGGCCAAAGGCTTTAATTTATTTGCCATACAATGTCTCTTTCACTGCTGCTTTGGGGCTACAAATTGAATGGAAGATGCTACAGTACTATAAATGCTTTACCCATCTGTTTGACAGTGCACAACATTCTTGCACAACGGCTTAGGACAGGATGGAAAGAAGGATTCTGTATCCATTTGAAACCACTTGGGAGGATTTTTGAAAGGTAGAATGTAATTACCTGAGTTGGCATTTCACCAGGACCCAGGGATACCACGTGACTCTCACAAAATGTGTCACACAATCATTAGAGCCCATAAGTAGTCAGCACCTAGAGTAAGTTGGGACTATTCGGACGAATAGTCCTTCATGGAAAATGCTGATTCATCTAAACCAAAACTATTCGTAAGATAGGATCAGGTTTGACGAATTTTCAGACGTGACAAAGTGTCGAGAAAAATACTCCACACATGAGTAGAGGCCGGCGTTGGCCATAAGGAGCTAGGAAGTATTCCGTGATATTTTCCTATGAAAGGTGCTGCACAAAAGTAAATTGTATTGTATCTGCGGGAACTTCAATGGAAATACGTGGAATCACAGCCATTCAAACCCTGTGAAGATGAAACTTCTGTGGGTTTTTGTTTAGCTTCTGACAAGCTAAATGCAAGAAGGTGAAAGGATGACATGAGCGCCGTTCGCTGTCTTTTATAGGGCACTTATCAGAATTCCGGATTCCGTGGGGAGAAGCTTCAGGCATTTTAAAAAAAGCAGATTTGCAATTGCTGCTGTTCCTTGGGCCAGTCTGGAAGAAACTAAGAGATGTCAGTGGAATGGTCTGGAGGGGTAGGTCCTTTGATTCTTGGGATTGAGCAGAATCACAGTGATTCCTGGGATGGTCTAATTGCTCCTTTACCCACCACACTTCTGCCGCTTTACCCCCCACACTCTCTTTGCTTATCTACTGGGATCTCTGATTCTTCTAGTCCTGCTTCCATCTCCATCCACAAGCCAACCTATTTGGATCCCAAAAGGGATTAGACATTTGTATGGCTAATGAGACCATCCACTGCTAATGTAGAAAGGTTATAAAACTTCATGCGTCAGGCTATAAGCCAATTACTCAGTGTCCGGGGTATTAGGAAGAAACTTCCTCTATGGGTAGGTTATTCCATGATGCTCCACTGCAGGGTCTCTTGGACCTGCCTCTGAAGCAGCTGGTGCTGGCCACCACTGGAGACGGGATGTTGGACAATGGTTAGGCTGCTGGTGTGCCATGTGTTGCTTTCCACATTGACAAGTTTGGTTGTATTGATCCCTTGTGCTCTCAGCACCTGGTTGTTGCATCTGTTTGTTTGTCTCTTGTCTTAGATTATGACGCTCCTCAGGGCAAGAGACTGTGTGTTTTGTTCTGTGTTTGTACAGCACCTAGCTCAATGGAGTCCCTGACTGGGACGCCTGACCTCTACTGCAATAGTGCAAACTAACAATAATCAGGGACTAGGTAGACCGTGGACATTTGGCATTGGTCCTAACTTGAAATGCAGCTAAAAAGTGGAACATATGCTCTTGGGAAGAAAGATTCAGAGACACTGGATTCGTGGCCGCTGTGCCAACCTAATACTTCGAGGCAATGCCACCAGCAATTGGGTGTAGCCTTGAGCAACAAACAAATGTATGAGCTCCTAATAAACCCGGTTCAAGCATCATCCCTCAGTGCACGGAGCAAGTGATGGAGGCCATCAAGGTGGCTTTTTAAAATTCCTGATCACATTGCTCCTCTTCAATGCACGCTGCTGCTTTTATTTGTGCTCGTGTTTTTTTCTCCCCACCCCCCCCCCCCCCGCGCCGCCCCCTTCTCACTCATGGTTTCAGCTTTCCTTTCTCCAGCAGCATCAACCCCTTTGGATAATGCACCCTGACAGCTCCTGTAACCAGAGCTTTCACTGTCAATGTGCAAGGCTGTGTAGGAGCAGACAAAAATCCAACTTGCAATCCCTTTCATGGAGTGAAAGCCAACCGCATCATGTAGGTAGGCATAACACCTGCATCGCTCAGCCCCCCACGGTGCAAAACCTCAAGAGGCAGAACACAGCCATTGAAATTAATGCAAGATGGCTTGGCTGTTTTTTTAGCTGGGGAAAAAAATAGGAGGCGGGGAACACGGGGAGGGTATTTTGCAAAGAGAAAATTGGGCAGCCTCGCAGGGCAACAGTGAGAATCAAGCCGTGTGACAGCACGGGTTTTCTCTCATTTTTCACCTTTTTATCCCAGGCTGTACCAACCTGGTTGGGTAGAGCAATTGGCTTGAAAGCTAGATTATTTTGCAACTGCCACCATTTATATCTCTGCAAGTAAAAATCATGGGGGATCAGCTCTCATGCTTTTCTGCAGGGCATCAGCTGAGCCAGCGGGTGGCAGGGAGGAATTCTTCCCCATGTTGTACTGAACGAGGGGCCAGGTTCAGTCTCCCCCTCCCCCTGTGTCACTAGATATTTGCTGCTGATTGGCTCCAGGATGGAACCATCCTGTGGTCTGTGTGCATCGGTTGTTCCAAGGCCAACTTAATGTAAACCACAGAGTAATTGGCCAGAGTTGCTCAAGCACAAAGGGGCATGGATGGAAGAAGAATACATCAAGAACAGGCGGAGCCATGCTATAAACCGTCATCAAATTCATTTAATTTGTATGATTCACCTTCAGCCTGGCCGACTACCCCCTCCATCTCACGCTGGCTCGATGCGGGTCCTGGGGCCACTGGCAAAACTCACCGTGACATCTGCAGGAACAGCATTTGGCCCAGAAAGCTGCATCCCTTCCCTCTGTGTGCATAGAGCCTGTATGGAAGGGAAGGTCAGGTTAGATGTGTGTTGAAGGTGGAATTTGCCCCCCTCCCAACTCCCAGCACTGATTTCTACTTTGCTGAATTCGCATAATTTCTGGAAAGATTAAAGCTACGTTTTAAAAGTCCCTCTTGTTGTTGTTACTTTTCTCTCCCCCCCACCCCCGCTTCATCTCCTGGCGCGGCAATCACTCCTCGCTTTTCATCAGGCTCTTTGCTTTCAGCACAGAGAGGTTTCTTTGTGTTGTCAAAGCCCCTGGAGCTTCTTCCGTTTTTAATTAAGAGTGAATGAAGGTAACAATGTATTTTATAACTGGAGAGAATCCACCAGCAGGAGGCCAGGGCAGGATGACAGGAGCCTGAAAGGAGCTCGTGTTGGCCCCAAATCACCAGCGCAGGGAAGATGTCCTGAAGATCCCATCACCTGCTGTTTTTTGTCCATTCCCCCAGCCCACAGCCAGCTGGGAAGTTTCCATGTTAACTCAAAATGTCCCAGCTTCTGCCACATCGTCACATGCTGCCGGGTATTTTAACATTTGCGGGTGTGCGTGCAGGTGTGTGAATACACACACGTGCGTTATGTATGTGTATGAGCACATACATCGTGTCCCACACTTATGGGGAGAAGCAGGGCTTTGCGGAAATCTTGGGCTGCCTCCCGGGAAATATTCTGTCTGGTCCCCGGGCGTAACCCTGCCAGCCTGAGACCCCTTCTATGGTTGGACTCATACAGCCCTTCTGGTTGGTGCATGGTACAAGTGGGGACCCTGTATACATTAATTCGAGGGCAGGGTTAATCCTGTGATATAGGGATTCCCATGGGATCAGGCCCATGCTGTACTGATCTCTTTGTCAGAAGTGCGTTCTTACAGGCAGAAACAAATATATATATTTTCCTTTCTTTTTCTGCTTTATTATTTCACATAGTGTTTCAGGAGACTATAATATGGTTTGTTTTTAATGCATTAAACACACAACCTACCATCTGTAATGCTTTGCCGTCCCTGACATAAATTCCATTACGCTGTTTCTTAAAAAACTCTCTTCATCACCCTGAACAGTAGCAGCTTGATATTCCACTACACCTACACCTGACATTGACAGAGCTACCCCTGTTTACACAGGATCTTTAGACCTTGAGCCCTTTGGGACAGAAAGTGGCTTTTTGTTCTATATTTGTACAGCACCTAGCACAATGGGGTCCTGGTTCATGGCTAGGCAAGGACTACTGTTATACAAATAATAAACAGTTATAATAAAAGAACATCACTTTATCAAATCCACGCTCCAAGGGCTGCTGTGCCACTTTTATAAAGCTGCTCAATAATAGTAATAATGCCTAACTCTTGTATAACACTGTTCCTCAGTAGATCTCAAAGCACTTTGCAAAGGAGGTTGGTATCATTATCCCCATTTTACAGATGGGGAAACCGAGGCACGGAGAGGGTGCAGAAACTTGCCCAAGATCACCCAGCTGGCCTCTAGTAGAGTCAGGAATAGAGCCTAGGTCTGCTGAGTTGCATTCCAATACTTTGTCCACTAGGCTGCACGGGGAGAACATTTCATAAATAGGTTGTTAGTTATTTGTGTTGTATTTCTCCTCCCCTGCCCCCCAAAAGTCAAAACTTCCAGTCAGTTCTTTCAGTGTATCACCACCTGGCAGGAGAATTCCTGCCCTAACCAGTAAACAGGTGTCAGTATCTATGGGCCTTGTGAATGAGCCGTATTGCATTTCAGCAATGGGTCCAGTTTGGTAATGCTGATCCAATTGTTCTGTCTCTATGAAAGTACAAGTGCTGCAGGGAAAATGGTATAATCTGTCTGTCTAATTATTATGTATTACAGCAGTGCTTAGGACCCACCCACCCACCCGTCTTTTTACTCTGTGTTTGTCCAGCACCTTGCACACTGGGGTTCTTGGGTTCCTAGGTGACACAGTAATGTAAATAATAATAGACCAGAACCCCCTTGTGCTAGGAGCTGTACAGGCAGCACAAGAAGACAGGCCCTTCCCCGAAAGGTTTACAGTCGAATGTATTTACAGCAAACCATGCCAGTGGGGATTCCAGGACGGGACCTTGGCCACATGATGACATTAGTTCATTGCAGTGCTGAAAAGCCTGGGATTATATAAAGATGGAGCAGTTCACTCCCATTCAGAAGTCAGGGAGGTCAGACTTTACGACTGGGTTGTGACTGGTGTGTGTGTTCTCTCCAAGCTGAAATAATCCAGATGGTCGGAGCCTGTGGCGTCCGCCTGGGCTGGAGTGCGTGAGTACTCAGCATGCTCCCCCAACCCATTATGTGTTTAACTTTACGCACGCGGGTGGTCTCGCTGGGGCTGTGTCAGGGCCATCGTGCTCAGCCTTGAGCTCTGACTCGGTTGAGGGATGATCATTAAGTGCTCCCATCGGGCAGCCATGTTTCCAATGTCAGAATCTAAGCACAGTTTTATGCACCTCTGGGAGTTCAGAAGGCCCCTATCGCCATAGTATCAAAGTGCCAACAAACTTGGACCCTGCTTCTCCTTCTCAGCTCCCTCCGAAGCTGTCTGTTTCCATGGGAATGGGGTTGGAAGTGAGTGATAGCCATCAACAGAGTTGTTAGGGCCTCTTGTAAATTTCAGCGACTGCTGGCTGATGGTGACGGGTGCCCCGTTTCTTCTCAGGCCAGCTGTCCGTGCTTGAGTTCTCTCTGATACGCCTACTGATCCAAAGCGACATCCCAGTTGGTTGGGCTGGTCAGACTTGTTCACTGGGTGCCCAGCCTCCCGCCCTCTGTGGAGATTCTGCCTCTGCAGCTGCTTTACAACGACAGCCAATTTTGAAAATTTCTTATCCCAGCCCCTTCTGAAATCTGCCTTTACATGCACTCGGAATCAATCTGAAATGCCAGTGCGCAATAAGTCAAACTCTGCTCTCAGTCATATCCGTGCCAATCCCTCTGAAGTCAAGTGCAAACAAGAGCAGAATTTGGCTAGATAGATACTCCACACCCCCTGGCTTAATACAATGAGCCAGGTTTCACTGTCCTGCTCCTTGTCACTTACACCAGTGCAAAATGGGTGTGACATGCTTCCATTCTCCCTGAGGTAGCTCATGATTGTGTTGCTGTTAGGGGGAAATTTTCAAAGGTACAAATGGTAGGTGAGGCACCTAACTCCCATTGGCTTTCAGTGGTGCCCAAGGGCCCCGGCCGTGTGTGCCTGTGAAATTCTCCCCCTACGTGATGTGCAAGGCCGTGGAGTGTCAGGCCCCATGTGTCCCAGTTGCTGATCAGAGAAGAATCAAATGGGAGACCTAACTCACTATAATAAATCTCTCTACACACACACACACACACACACACAAGAACAACTGAATTGATGGGGAAAGAAAGGATGTTGAATCGTGTGTGTGTGTATGGAGGGAATAAGTGAAGAAGAGGAAGATGAGAGGATAACCCCTGTAGCATGTTGTCATCGAGAAACTAGAGAGAAACCAAAGTAAGTACCAAAATCCTCTCCAATTGTGTCACTGTTTCTTTGGGGGTTTCTTTGGAGTGAATAGATCTATATTCTATAGCCCCTTTCGTCTGGAGATCTGGCAGCGCTTTGCCCAAATTAACTATTTAACCCCACCCACCACCACTTTGCCCTCATGAGAACAGGCATTATCCCTGGGGAAACGGAGGCGTGGAGAAATTAAGCCGCTAACCTAAGGCCACTCAACGAATCATTGGCAGTGCTGGCAACTTGCATCCCGTGCTGTAACCCTTAGAACCACTCCCTGGACATGGATAACTTTCCTACCTTTGCGGCTTATTCCTTGTTTTTCTTCCTTTTAATCTCCCGTCTTTCTGTGCTGGGTCACAGCCTTCTTGTCTTTGTCTCTAGCTGCAGCCTGTTAACCTCAGCTCCCTTCCGAGCAAAACACTCCACCTGCAGTACCCATCTGTCCATCCCCACGCCCTGAAGGGATCTGACCTCCTTGCTCTAATATCCCCAGCTCGGAGCTGGCCCAGGCTGAGAACGCACAGGCAGACCTTGCTGTGGCATCTGCTCTCCATCTCTGAGTGCCTGATTCAGCTTTGGCAGGGCAGTGAAGGCTCACCACACATACACCCCATGCCCTGCCGCGGGCTCTGGGCACGTGCATTGGTGGATCTTTTTCAGATTTCCAAAGCCGCTCTTCGAGGGCTGTTAAGAACTTGGGCTGGCGATAATTGGATTTGTGAGACAGTGCAACGTGTGATAAAGCGCTCCTGTTGGACAGGGTCCCAGATTTCTTCTATCATTCCTATTAATGTGATAAATGTTGCTGTCGCCTCTGATAGGGCCACGTTGGATAATAAGATGGGAATCAGCTTTGATTTCTTCAGCTCCGTTCTATCTCGCAGCTCAGCAAGACCAGTTGGGCCACATCCTGGTGAGAGTGCGTGTTTGAGGGAGAGTGGACTATACACCTCCATGAGACACCTCTTTGGCAAATTTCCAGGGTCATCGGCTTCCCCTATTGGTGCCCTGACCCCTGCTGAGAATGCCAGCACCCAGAAGAAGGTGGAGGAGGAGACAGCACCCTGCTATTGCCGACGGCGGCCTGTGAGAAAGTGGGAGCGGGGGGTTCCGTGCGTCACATGATGAAACCTCTCTTAATTAAAGCTGAAAGCCAACAAATACGAGCCAGTCCAAGTGCAGCTGTGAAGCACGAGGCCAATTTGGAACTGAGCAGCTGTGAAATTGGACCTCTCAGCCACAGCTGGGGCCGGGAGAGGAGACTGTGGGGTGCAGAGGAAAATACATTGGTGGGGGACAGCCCTTATTCATTATTATTTAATTAGTAGTATTATTGTAGGGCCTAAGACACTGGTCAGGGACCAGGACCCCATTTGGCTAGGTGCTGTACAAACACAGACCAAAAAGGCAGCCACAGGATGCGTCTGTCTCCCCGCCCCGCCCCCTGTTCTGTATCTCACAGTTCTCTTAATTTGCCGCTCCTTTCCGCCTGTCAGATGGCACCCATCTCTGAGTTTTCCTCTAGCCACCCAGCCCCATTGCCGTCCCCGTGGAGGATCCTGAAAGCATGCTGGAGGATTTTCCCGTTGCTCAGTGATATTCTTGGGGTGTTAAAGATGAACGATGGAGCCCCGGTGGCTCACTGTGCCATTGTTTGCCACGTAAGCAAACGGAGATCTCTGACGTCCCCTTTTGGAACTTTGGTGTTCAACCGACCCCCTCTGATTGTGGTCGCTTCTAGGATGCAAGCGCAGCTATTCATTGACAGAGAAGGACACAGCTCAAGCCCCAGGATAAAATCCATTCACCCCATGTCCATAGAGCAGAGCACGATGGGTCTCAGCAAGTCCTGGAAATTATGATCACTCCGCCTTGATGTAAAGACATGGTAGGCTACTTTCTAAACCACATGTTTGCCGGAGGCTCCTGCCTCTGCCTCTTAAAGGTACAACATCTTTGTCCTTTGGGAATAGGGTCTTTACCTTTTTAAAAAAAAAAACACAAAAAACCAGCTTATTCAGTAGCACCCCAATTGTCATTGGATCTGCTTCCTGCCACAGGACGGCTTTGGTAGGAGACCGTGGAGTAGGGTGCTACCAGCCCTTTCTGGTGATTCCATAGGGGACACCCTCCTCTCTAAGTTAGGGCTCAGCTCATCCTCCCTCTTCCTCCTTGGATGGCCTCGCTGCTGGAGGCGCCACTGTGGAGAATAAATGGAAACCCAACCCTTGGCCCCGTTGTGCTCATTAAAGATCCCACAGGGCAGGAATACAGGTGTCTTGGCAAAGGAAGCTCTATCCTGCATCTTTGTTATTCCCCTTGCAATTGGGTTGGCTTCCCTCCCGGTCTCAAACTGGCATGAAAAGCCACGGTGGGGTTTTTTCAGCCATTGTCTGGTGTCACTGTGGAGCTGGCTGCTCCTTGAGGACAGGCAGCGGTGAGTCACCTCTCTACCGCCAGCCTGCGCAATCAGGTTAGGTAAGTTTGCGAGCCGTGTGAATGAAAGGCACTGTATCAAGGCGGGGGGTGGGGGGGGTTATTGCTATTATCTTCATCAACATTATTATCATTAGGCACCCTTAGTTACCGTGCAGCTGTTGGCTTCACGCGAGGGAAGAGAATAGCACGCACTGCTCAGAAAGCCAGGCGAGGCACCCCTGTCCCGCTGAGTCCCAGTTTTGTAAATGTTATTTCAATTCTTCATTGACTTCCTGGTGTGTCCTTTCCAATAGCTTTGATTGCCTGCCTGTTTCATTTTGGGAAGTGGGGCATTTCATGCTCTTCGCTGATTGCTGTGATGGACATAAAAGAGGGGAACCCCACGGACACCAACCCAGTGTATTTAAAGAACAAAAAAGACCCCACGCTAGCTGCGCCGTCCGCAGCTCGGAAGTTGCTCGCTCGCATGCTTTAACTGGAGATAAAGGAGCCCAGGGGAATGAGCAGAGATCAAAGACCACAGTGAACTGTTTGCTCCAGTCTCTTAGGGAGGGGTGGACGCAGGTGGCAAGAGAAGTCATGTCTTGCACCTTGGTTGGATTGAGCTCTAAAAGAGGCCCAGCTAATCTCACAAAGGCTACAAGGAAGATCTATTAGTGAGAACTGTGATCCACCAAAATTCACGGCATTGGCAGCACTGCGGCCTACCCAGCCCAGCACACCCTCACATCATGCCAGAATGTAAGAGTGGGGAGAAGGCTCTTACCTCTTGTTGGCCCTGATTAAATTGGTCTATGGAAGCGATCTCCGTCACTGACTGCCAATGCTCAAACAGAGCTTCAGTCTTCCAGGGATGGAAGTTCTGTGCCAAGGAGACCTGGCCATCATCTTGACTCAGAGCACCATTTTAGGTCCAAATTCTGGCTTCTCCTCTTTGGGGCTCCAACCTTGTGAAGCGCTTTAAGCACGTGAGTATACCGTTGATGTCAACATCCAATCCTGTAATTCTTGACATCCTTGATGCTATTAAGCCAAGTGCTAGAGCAGGGCCTGGGGCTCTTCTCCCTTCAGGGCTGTATCTCTCTGTTGTGCATTCTGTGCTCATTCCTCATTTCATCCCATATGCTCCTCAGATATACACACTGCAAGGACAAGAGACCCCAGAGCAGAACCACTGTCCTAAAAGCATCCTCCTCCCCATGCCACCTGACTTCATAACCAATGAGTCTGTCCTCACGGCCAGATGTTGCCATGGCTTTGACATGATGTGTTTAATGGAAATTCTGCGGAGTGCAATCAGTGTCAGATAAGCAGAGTTCTGCTACCCCACTTGCCTAGGAGATAACATCAATAGAGAGTAGGACACTATCACAAGGTAACGATTTCCAGCTGCTAGATAAATGCCAAGCAAAGCCAAGACCTTTATTTTCAAAGCAGGTGACTGATCCTGTGACAATATTCCTCAGTCCCAGTGACTTTGATTTTCTTCATCCCAAATCATAAGGAGAGAGAAATGCAATAGATTTCTGGTGTAACCAGATTGACAATTTCTCCAGGTGCTGTTATAGCAGATGCTGCTTCCTGATTGGTGCAGAGAACTGGATCCTTCTGATCGTAGACCAATTAGGAGCCCTTTTCTTGACAAATAAAAAAAGTTTCCATGTGGTTGAAGTTTAATGTTCGTCACCAAATAAGGTTCTGAAATTGATCCTTGGACCTGCAATGTCTTTGGGAGATTTTATTAAATCTAAGCAGCTTTGGAGTCCATTTTCTTATAAATGCAAAATGTTTGTCTTGTTGTGGGATTGGATGTAATTTCTATAGCAGGGAGACATGGCCAGTGTAAAACCTGGGAAGCGTTATAAGCTTCAAAGGACTATTTTAAACAATATGCCAGACAAGAAGGAACGTTGGAAACAATACGTGTGAAGTGGATTTCCTGGAAAATATCTAAGGGCAGGTGAATGCAATTCCCTTCCCGCGCCGCACCCAGCCTCTGTTTATGCAAAGCCCAGCATTTTGAAACTATTCCCTGAGGAGAGGGTGATTGTCTGCTGATTGCCTGTTCCCAGGGACCCAAGATCAAAGGCCCAAACTGTATAAAAGAGTGATTCGTGGATCCATGATTGCTCTTGTTCTGAGCAAAAGTGACCACCCCATGGTGAGGTTTGAAGGACCAAATCCTACCTGAGCCCGAGGTTGGAGTTGGGGGGTGATCTCTGATAAGCCCGCTTTAGCATGCATGCAGGTTCTCTTGTTGTTTTAATAGACTTTCTCTGTAATGCTTTCACTTTAAGACTAAATGTGCTTGCTTAGAAAGGGCTGAGAGGTAACTTTTCACTGTGGGCAATCATGCCGTTGATAGCCTCTGAGAAAAATGCAAAGCAGGCCTGTTTAGGCAGTCTGATTCACTGGGGAACTCACTGGGTGAGGCGGGGAACTGTGCAGCCTGGAAAAACCCTGGTCAGGAAGGAGAGAGACATGGATCTCTGCCCAAGAGAGGTGATGGCTGGGGAGCCCAGAGTGGGTGCTTTTGCTGACGCATGGAGGGGGAATATAGGTATAATTGTCCTGAACTGTGATGCTGGTCACAAATTAGATAAACTGACCAACTAATCTATCACCAGTTGTCCCTCCCAACAAAATAAATGTGCTCAACTCTGGAATTCATCACCAGCACTGGTCTGCCAAAGCCAGAGTTTGTTGATTTCAGAGCCAGCTTTGTCTCGGGTACTAGGCTGAGTGGTTGGTGGTGATACCGTTGAAGGGTTCTTATTGGTTTGGGGGGCTGGGAAGGACTATAATGTGGCCATTGGGCCGGCTATCTTTTTATTTTTAATGGACTTGTGCATGAGCTTTTTGTCACCCTCGATGCAGTCTCCAGATTTCCCACCCTTCGCCCCAAGGAAGATCTGAGCCATCCCCTTGCTTGGGCAACACACCGTTCTGTCTTGTGAGCTGTGTCAAAAAGAGCAGGGTCACCTTTCTGCCTGATCCTCAGTGTAGATGAGGAAGGCTGGTCCAATGGTTAGCTCACTTTGCCTAGGACTTGGGAGACGTGGGTTTAAGTCCCTGTTTCCCCACAGACATTGTCTTATGACCGTGGGGCAGTCACTTAGTCTCTCTGCGCCTCAGTTTCCCATCTGAATGTTGGGGATAGTTGCACTGTCCTGCCTCATGGGGGTGTTGTGGGAATATATACGTTAAAGATAGCGACGGTCAGACAAATATTTCAGCTGCAAAGACATAAGTGCAATTAACTAACAAGCAGACAGTAATTGCCATGTAACTGCAGTGTGAAGCAAGGAGACACTTAATATGGCAGTGAAACACAGCCACAGAGCATTTGTGCCCTGTGATGTTACACGTTACCAAGCAGCCTCCCGCTGGCAAATTTTCTTAAATTAAATCTAGATGAAAACCACGAGGGTCGTGCTGAATGACCCTTAGGAGTTGGCAGATAATAACCCTTTTATGCTGCACTTCCCTTTGCCAAGGCGAAGCTTCTGTTCCTTTAATAACCATCAAGGGCGTTGGTGGTAGAGGGGGGCTCCTTTTGTCTCTGCTTTTGCTTTTCCAGGAGCTAGGGATCTGTAGTAAAATGCCCCTTTTTATCACCTAAGGAATAGTGCTGGATTGCATCCTCTTTTCAGCGGCTTCACGCCTGGAGCCTTCGATCTAGACTTTTGTAGTGTCTGCGGCTGATTGCTGCAATTCACCTGTGTTCCGGCCCCACTGCTAAGACCCTCCGTGGATTGGAGAACATTCATAAGGGCTGCAGGCAGATTACTCTCACACACTGTCACACTCGTACTTAAGTCATTACTTGCATTGGCTTCTTCTTGCCCGGTGCATTGACTTTAACATTGTGCTTTACAGGGCTTTAAATGCCTCGCGAGTGCTTATAATGCCTTGATCATTTGGCGCACGCATCCTACCTTCTCCATGGTGCATTCATTAAACACAAGCCTTTTGGATGTTCCCTGGCTCACGTCTTCTTCTGTCTAGTGCTATTTTAATTTTGCCCATGGGCATAAAAACACCCCTTCACTTAGCCCTTTAGATGCCATGTTGAAGTATTATTATTATTTATTTATTTATTTATTTATTATTATTGTTTATTAAATGTAGAGTTTTTAATCTGGAGCGAAGTGATATTTTTAATTTACCCTATACGGCCTGGTAATTTACATTTGTGTAAAGCTCTCAGAGACGTCTTGGACATGAAATGTATTATATAAATAAAGACAAGTCTTGGGGGAGAAATAAAGGTTCCCCCAGCTTTCATGGGAATATGTGAAGTTATTAGGTAATTCAAAGGTCCCTTGACATAAGGGAGATTGGGGTGGGGGCTCGGTGGATTGGAAATAGGGGGCTAGTGCCTTCTGCAGCTAGGTCACAGGTTCAAACCCACTCTAGGTTTGTAGATTTTAACACTTTTCAATCCGAATGTGGCTCATATGGTTGGAGCTCATTCATAGAAGACAATAAAAGATGACGCACTTACCAAGGTTTTTGGCTGTGTTTATAGAAAGGCCAAGGCTTAAAAGGACCATGGAGGTTGCAGTACTGTCGAGGTGGTACCCTTGGCTCAAGGCTGTGGGGTATGTTGGGGAAGTTGGCATTGTTGTTGCTATTGTGGTACCTGGTCTATGGCAGGCAGGGCCTCATTCTCCAGGTCTCTCAGGCTGACACCTTTCACTGAACACACATTTTAAAAAAAGGGTGAACCCGTTAATATCACAAAACCTACATTTGCTGTGGATTGCACGCTTTAGGCGAGGAAGATCAATGCCCGGGATGATTTTCTCATCATGCAGATGGTTTACGGGCAGCAGTGCAGTGTAATTGGCGAGTTATTAGATGTTTTTTTTGCTGCCATATTAAAAGTGATACCCAGTGTTCTGCTTCCATGTACTTTGTCCTGAAGCACAACGGGAAACCCTCTTTAACCCTCTGTGCCCTCTTGTTCTGTGCTAAACACTGCATTAGAAAAGGGTAAGCTGAAATTACTTGGAGTCGATGTGCTGATTAGTCCTAGCTGTTGTCCAGGGCCTATAGCGTGACCCCATCATACAGTCCAATCAGCTACTGGAGGCAGTGGAAACTGGCCCTTGTTCGGTCATAGGGATGCAACTTTTTATAGCCCTGATCCATGTCAGCTGAGTCCCGGGGCCAAGTAATAAAGGTGAGTCCCTCACTAGGTACCTGGACATAGCCTGCAGCCATGAGCCTCTCAGCCTGGGTCAACAAACTCAGGCTAGAGGGGCCGGTGCTCTAAAATAGCTGTGTAGACAGTCCTTTGAAGTTGCTGCTCGGGCTCTGAAACCGGGGGAGCCTGAGCTACAGGCCAAGCCGTCATTTCAAAGCTCTGTCCACACACCTATTTCTGGAGCAGTAGCGTGAGCCTGGATCTGAGGCTCAGTGCCGCAGGGTGTGGAGATGTACTCATCAGAACTCCTGGATGTCAAATGAGGTGCTATTCTCTTACATCTCAGTGGTCTTAGGAAGTCTCCAGGGAAAGGGGAGGCCAAAGGACAGGTGTTTTGAAAAGAAGAACATGCAGTGATCAAGCCAGCTGGTGGTGTAATGATACCCCTGGTTAGATGGTCAGCTGCAGTGATTGAACTCTGGGACCTCTGCGTCTCCAAGTATGAGACTCTACCTTTGAGATAAAGGATCCCACAACTGTTAGCTTGCATGGCCTCTCAAAGGGACTTTTCTCTCTTCTACTCCAAGTCCAAACCATTTGTGGTAACTCAAGATGGGCTTGAATCCAAGTCCTGCATCCAAACACCATAAACCTTTGGAGAAGTCCTAATCCAGAACTGAACTTTATGGGTAGGCCATGTCTTTTTAACGGACTGAACCTAACTGTCTCTAGCTGAGACCCTATGAACTTTGGCACTTGGCCTCATCTATGGTTGCAACAATCCGTAGATTCCGAGACCAGGAGGAACCATTTTGATCACCTAGGCCATGTCTACACTACGGGCTAAATTGGCACCGCTGCGATCAATGCAGCGGAGTTGATTTAGCGGGTCTGGTGAAGACACGCTAAGTCAACAGAAGAGTGCTCTCCCATCAATGGCTGTTCTCCACCTCCCCAAGAGGCGGAAGTTGTGTCGACGGGAGAGTGACTCCCGTAGACACCGCTGTAAGTCGATCTAAGTTATGTCGACCTCAGTTACATAACCGACGTAACTGAAGTAGCGTAACTTAGTCAGACTTACCTCATTAGTGTAGACCAGTCCCTAATCTGACCTTCTGCATAGTACAGGCTGGAGGAATTCCCGAATTAATTCCTTTTTGAACTAGAACAGATCTTTTCGAAAAAAAATCCACTCTCAATCCAGTTGAATCAAGAAGTAAAATTCTACTTTGTCATCAGCTTAGTGAGCAGGGGGATGGTAGGTAAGACCATCAAAGCACCTAGTTTAAGGTTAGTGATTATTACTAGATGATCAGTCTAAAGAACCTGGCAATGGTGATTCAAAGAGTGACTTTCTTTCCACTAAGTCACTACTGAACCCTTGGCCCAGCATGGCATGAGGGGATCCTATGCCGTGGCAGTAATAACAATATACTGACCACTGGTGGTCACTAAAGACTCATGTGTTAACCTTGCTGCCCTGGCCAGTTCCAACTCTTTTAGGGCCTAATTCTGCTCTTTTCCACTGGCGTAAACCATTAGTTAGTCCATCAAGCTTAGCAGTGTTGTTCCAGATTTACAGCGGTGTAACTGAAAGCAGAATTTGGCCCTGAATTAAGTTTTCCCTTTTAAAAATCCCCTGCTTTTTCAATAGAAAGCAGCGTTCTTCACTTCCTGCCCTAGACTGTTTGCAGAGCAGTGCCGTGCACTGGTGAAGAGCTGCTACAATTCTGCACAGAGGTGGCTGTGTGTTTGTAGTGGATAAAGCGATCACTCTGAGTAGCTTGAGTATCATTTTTCTGCATGCGTGACTGTCATAAATATAAAGGGAAGGGTAACAACCTTTATGTAGGCAGTAAAGTAAAATCCCTCCTGGCCAGAGGTACAGAATCATTTACCTGTAAGGGGCTAAGAAGCTCAAATAACCTAGTTGGCACCTGACCAGAAGGACCAATGGGGAAAGAAGATACTTTCTAATCGGGGTGGGGAGTTTGTTTGTGCTCTTTGTTTGTGTGTTCTCTCGGCGCCAGAGCGGGACCAGGGCAGGAAAATGTATCTCCTACAGCCAATCCTGAGACGAGTCTCTAGAATTACAAAGTGTAAGTAAGCAAGACAAGGCGTTAGATTATCTTTTGTTTTAGCTTGTGAATTTTCCCTATGCTAAGAGGGAGTTTTATTCCTGTTTTCTGTAACTTTGAAGCTAAGCCTGGAGGAGGGTCCTCTGTGTTTAAATCTTTTTATTTGCCCTGTAAAGTTACCTTCCATCCTGATTTTACAGGTGTGATTCTTTTACTTTTTAAAAAATAAAATTATTCTAAGAACCTGATTGATTTTCAGTGTCCTAAAAACCCAGGGATTTGGTCTGTGCTCACCTGTACCAATTGGTGAGGATATAATTCTCAAGCCTCCCCAGGAAAAGGGGTGAAGGGGCTTGGAGGGAATATTTTGGAGGGAAATAGGGACTCCAAGTGGTCCTTTCCCTGAATCTTTGTCTAAATCACTTGGTGGTGGCAGCAGTACTGTCCAAGGACAGGGAGAGATTTGTGCCTTGGGGAAGTTTTTAACCTAAGCTGGTAGAAATAAGCTTAGGGGGTCTTTCATGCGGGTCCCCACGGCTGTACCCTGGAGTTCAGAGTGGGGAGGGAACCCTGACAGTAGTGGTTAAAGTGATCGCTCTGTATAGCTTGAATATAATTGTTCTCCATGCGTGACGCAATCCTGGCTTCCCTGGGGATGAAAGGAGCTATAGAAATGAGGAAATTATTAAGAAGAAAATTTTCCCCCCAGGCGTCCCCAAGGACAGCCCGACCAGGTGGGGACCAGGTACCTAGACAGAAACATTTAACCGAGCTACTTTACTTCTCTATAGACTTGTTCTGCATCCACTGTGGTGGCCTCTGAGATCAGTCAGATACGGCAGTCAACCAATACACCAAACAGGCACCAGCTGTTGACCCTGTTGCCTGCCACTGCTCATCGCTTAGGGCTATACGGTGACTTTAGGCACAGGCCAGAGTACAGGGCAGTGTGCAAGCTGCATGTAGCTCCAGGATTCATTGAGACATGGCAGCAGCCCTCTGAGTACCAATTCCTCCCTTTCCCCTCTCTTGCTCTGGAGGGGCGGGAGTGGGCTGGTAATATTTGTTGCTACTCTACCCCAGCAGTGAAATCCTCCTCCTCCCTCTGTCCTTGCTGATTCAGCTACATTAGCCAGTGAGAAGGCGAAAAGAGGAAGCATCCGGTGGGTTCAATGACTCTGGCTAGCCAGTAAAGCTCCGCCCATTCCTCGCCCACCTGCTCTGGGGAGTAGCTAAGTGAAGGAGTATCCCCCATTTACTTCTACATGCCTCGACCCAATGCCCAGGCAGGCCTTGTAGGGATCTCAGAAGGGTGTTTCTGATTCTCTTGTGTGGGCATCTCGTCCATGCCACAATCTAAGCCACCACATATGGGACCCCAGTTCTAGTGCGGGTTCTGCTTTTTCCATTGGGAAAAAAAATGTTTTTTGACGGAAAATGGCTTTTTGGTATTTTTTTTAACTAAAATAACCAACGTGGGAAATATTTCCTGTGAAAACAGCATGGAGAGGCAGCAGCGGGGATACAGGGAATCAAAATTTTAAAAACGTTTCACTGGAAATCTTGGGGGGGAAGTTTTTTTAAAAATGCAATGAATACATTTTCTCACCAGCTGTACCCAACATGCTCCAGACAACCTTTTGTATGGACCAAGACAGCCAGAAAACTTGGGTAAAGAGCTGGTTAATTTTTTTCATCTGAAACTTATTTGCGCAAAAAGTGCCGATTCAGTGACAATGTGGCATATAGCAAATTCACACTTGTTTCAGCAAATTGTTTGATTTGTTTTCCAAATAAAACATTCTCAAATAATCAAAACAATTTTTTTTTATATTTTCAAAATGACCTATTTTGATTTTTATTTATTTGAAACCACTTTTTGTTTCAAAATTTCCACTGGCTTTAAAAAATAAAAATAAACAATGTTTATGGCTGATTGAAACTGAAACAAAACATTTTGATTTTGTCAATATGGAATCTTTCATTTGACGTGAAACACAACCAAAAAAGTCTTTTGATTTGTTGAAATTTTCTAACATTTTCATTTTTGTTCCGACTGGAAGCAATTTTATATTTTTATTTTTCCAAACTGCAGATGAACTAAAAAATCTGTTATTTACCCAGCTCTATATGAGAACCAATTTCTGCATCCAGTGATCCGTCTGTTGGTTTGGGGAAATCTTTTTGTGTATCATCCATCTATTGTCTGTATAAAATACCTTCATACCTTGCTGATCAATCAACTGCTTTCTTTCTTTCTTTCTTTCTTTCTTTCTTTCTTTCTTTCTTTCTTTCTTTCTTTCTTCTGCTCTAATTATAATGTAGCTCTTATGTAACTAACATGTGCAGGTAATATTGTGATTATATAGAGAGAGCCATATGGCCCTGTGCCGTCACTTTCAATGCTGTTAAATCACTGAAGCGGATAAACTTCATGTCCGTGCACAAAGTAATTGCACAAAACTAATTTGTGTTTGCAAACAGAACTGAAATTAGGTATGTAAATAAGCAAAGCTGCAGACTAAATATTATAGTGGGGATGAGGGGAGGGGGCACAGGACGTGGAAAGTGGAAACAACTTCATAACTGCAAAGTACAATCGGTGTACGAGATAGAAATGGTAAGTGTTTATAATGTGCAGATAGCTAATGCTGTGAACAACTGTTAAAATGTTTCGAGCTATAAATCCTGTGTGTGTCTCTCTCTCCCCCGCGCTGTTTCTAGCTGGAACACCATCTCTGTCATTCAAGATGTGTGTCTATTTTTAATGTCATGTTTTTGAGGGGACAGAGACAGGATTTAACCCCTGTCATTAGTTTAACCCCTGTCATTAGTTTTAAGATTGTGTTCCACTTAAAATAAATACACTGCAGAACATTTTCTAGTTTGGTATGAAGCAGTGTGAATAATTAACGCTGAAATATGCGTGGAATAGAACAGTGCAAATAATTGATTTCTCAGTTGGTTGGACAATCTGGAAAAAAACCCACATTTTGGATCAATCCAAAATTGGGGGGGGGGGGGGGGGTTGGCAACATTTTTCAGTGAACTTAATATTTTGAGTTAAATGAAATGTTTTGTTTGAACATTTTCTTTCATTTTTGAGTTTTGTTTTTTTTTAATGAAACTGAAGCAAATTCAAAACATAAAAGTCTTTGTGAATTGAAAAATCAAACTCTTCCTTCCATTTTGGAAATGGTGAAATAGAACATTTCATTTTTTTAGAATTGTTTTATGGGGGAGGCGTGTCCCTCAGCATCCAGCAGCAGGTGTGGGAGGAGCTCCAGTGGCAATTCCCAGCCCCCTCAGTCCTAATCCAGCAAGGCATTCTGCCGGCAGAGCACCTCATACAACCTCTGATCATCCACTACTGCTGCACCTCCCCACTTCCGGCCAACAACTCCTGTGGTTCAACCCCAGCCTCAGTTTCTCCATCTGTAGATTGGGGATATGTCTGCCAGAGATGGGGTTAGGATCCCATAGCTTATATAGAGAGAGCACATTGGAATGCAAAGCTTTTGATTATAAAGTGCAAAGATGTAACTTCCAGGCGAGCAGAGAAGGGCTAGTCAAAAGCTGACTTGTGCCCCGTGCTGTGGTCCTTCTATTCTGTTGTTATCCGAAACAACTGGGGAGGAAAAATGGAAGTGAAGGGGGGGAAATTAATGATAAACACAGACTGAAACACTGTTACGGGCAGACTTGAGAATCTGAAATCACCTCAAATGTAGTCTGAAATTACCTTGAGTGTCTTTAGACAGACCTATTTTTCATCACAGGACATTAATGTACTGACTTGTGGGATTTTTCTGCACAAACATTTGTGTCACACGCTGGCATGAAGGTGTAATCATCATCAGAGCGCCGGGGTGTGAGAAGCGGCTTTGAAAGTGGGGACTGGGAAAGCAGTGTGATCAAATAGTTAGAATGAGGTTGAGCGTCGGGACTGCTGGGTTCCGTGTCTAGCACCGCGAAGCACTGCGAAGCAGTGAGAACAGGGGATTAAAAGTGAAGACTTCTGGGTTCTCTTTGTAGCGCTGGAGTATGGTCGAAGTGTTAAATCCAAGAGCGAGAGATTGAGAGTCTATGTGTCTCTGGGTACGTCTACACTGCGATAAGACTCGTGGCTGGCCCGGGTCAGCTGACTCAGGCGGCGGGGCTATACAATCTCTGTCCACACATTCAGGCTCGGGCTGGAGTCCAGGCGCTGAGATCTGGTGAGGGGAGATGAGCCCAGAACCCAGGGTCCAGCCCAAGCCTGAACATCTACACTGTATTTTACAGCCCCGAGTCAGCTCACCTGTGCCAGCCACAGGTGTTTTCTTGCAGTGTGGATGTTTCATATAGTGTTTGTATGGTTCCCATTACTACAGTATGTGTTTGTCCTCCTGGCAGCTCTGTGAGGCAGGGCAGTGCTGTTGTCCCCGTTTTACAGATGGGAAACTGAGACACCGAAAGTCTAAGTGCCCTAACCACTAGACCCTCCTTCCTCTATCAGTCATTCTGGACTCCTCAATTCTGTTCATCCTCCTGGAAGGGGAGCGTGATCTAGTAACTAGAGTAGGGGCCTGAGAGTCAGGACCCCGGGGTTCTATTCCTGGCTCTGCCACTGACTGACCTGGTCAAGTCCTTTAACCTTCTGACCCTCAGCTTATCCACTTTACTTGTCTTGTGAGAGTAAATATGTGTAACCCCCAGGGATCTCCAGTGCTATAGAAGTGGACAGTGGGGAACTAGCAGTTATCAATGTTTAAAAAAAAGAAAAAAAAGCCCATTCTTGTTCCTAATTCCTGCATTCGCCATTAATAGTACGTTATTTATGGGTATGTACAGACACTTTGTTCGTCGCTGTAGAAGAAGCAAAGGCAGGAGCGGAGCCAGCCCTGAGATGTTTCCGTTTTGCGGGTCGGATTGTGAGGTCCTTACCTTGGGGAGCTTGAGTGGCTGAGAACTGAATGGCTGAACGTGGGCTAGCGCTGGTGGGAGGATATGATTGGAGAGGGCATCATGGAGTCACGGGGTCTGTGCTCCGCTTCACCATGCCAGGGCATTGTGGGTAAGGCTATTGGAGCATGATGCAAACGCCAGGCAGGAGCCAGCGGAGGGGAATGCCCTGTCTGAACAGTGGGTCAGAGGTGGAAGAACTAACATGAGAGCCATTGAATCATTCACCCGTGAGGATGTTGGAGAGCGGGAGAGAGAGCCAGAACCACATTGACCTTTGACCCATTCGCCCGGCCTGTGTTTTAAAGGCTAACGGGGATACCTGTACATGTTGAAAATCAGGTGGTGAGAATCTAAGCAAGTCAGAACCGCCTAGCAAGCTGTCTTGCCGCCTGCAGTCCTTACTGTAAAATCAGTCACTGCTGGGCAGTGGTGAGCGTTGAAAGGATAGGACAGGGGGAGAAGGAAACAACTTGTAGCAAAAAACCCTTCCTTTTGTAGCAGCAGCTCCGTGGCTTTTCTGAAATGCCCCGAGACATTGCCAGGAGCCCCTCTGGCAATCACGCTCTTGTGTCGTCCCCAAAACAGCCACTAGAGTGGGGGAGAGCAGCACCCATGAGGCCGGCAGGGAGAATTATTCACCATCTTGCATGTGACTCGCCTCCCTCTTTGACTAATTAAAAGCCTTTCCTATAACCTAATGATTAATGACTTGTGCATAGAAATACTGCTGCTGCGGCTAAAACATCATGTCAGCAGCCGGCCTCCCCCACGCACCGCCAGAGCCGGGCTCTGCCCTGCCCCGAGGGGATGGCTGTCCTTGGAAAAGGAGGCTGCCTGTGGAACAGATCGGTCTCCCAAGCGTTGCCCTCAAAGCCCGGATGAACGACTTGCTTGTAGGGCAACTTTTGTTCTGCAGAGATGGGGCAAGTTTAACTGGTATCAGAGAGGCCCTTTTTATGGCCCCATTTGAAGGCTAGATAGAGTAGATGGTTCCCCACGCCCCTCTGGAAGGAGATTTAATGACCATTTATGCTTCTGTGGCACCTCCCATCGAAGGATCAAAAAGTGCCTTAGAAGCATTAATGAATCAAACCACACAACAGCTCTGGAGTGGTGGGAAAGCATTACTGACAGATGGGGAAACAAGGCACAGATCCACTGGTTCAGATCTTCTTGTAATCGGCCAAATTCAGGGTGCAAAGATTCCTACAGAATGTGACTGGGCTGAATAGTCGTTACGAGAGGGAGTAAACTAAGTGGCTGTGTTGGTGTAACTAGTCTTTGTCCCCCTGTAATGACTGGTTCACATAGAGAGGTTTATCAGTCGGACGCTAATGTATTTAGCCTTGTAATTCAAGTGGACAAGGCACCTGCTTTTAGTGCTGGAAGTCCTGGGTTCACATCTCCTTTTTGGACCCCAGTAGGGTTGGTCATAGTGGTGTCTAGTGTAACTGCACAGGTGGAGACTTGATAGTGAAATGCTACCACAGTGCACCAGGAAGTGACTCTGGAGCAGTAACAGAGCCGTGACCGTGGATGCACTCTGGCACCTCGGGCGACTAAAGGAATTTACTCCTTGGCCTACAGCCTCACATTTGGAGCTGTGAGAAGTGACCTTGGCTTGCAGATCTGTGAGCGACTGTTGAATTTTGACGTGAGTAAACAGGCAGCCAAGTGGGGTCCAACTGGATTATTCAGTCACATACAGCGGCGGTGGGCCCAGTATCCGAACCTGGCTAGGACACAGCAGAAGGAACATCACTCAAAATACAACCTATTGCCTCTCTCTTTCCCTTGCTTCTGCTCCCCCTAGTGTTCCCAAAGATGTATTGCATCTTCACGCTCCTGATCAAGAGGTCAATGTTTTTCTGTTCTGGGGTTGGGGAGGGAGTTTATCTCCCCCTCTCCCCCACTTTTTTATTTAATTTGTGGAGGGGAAAAGGGGAGGTGTAAAAATCAAGAGGAACCTGGAGTTTTTCCTCATCAGACCTTTTTGAAAATTAAAAAAAGAAAAAAAAAGAAAATTGAATCTTTTTTGCCACCAAAAAAACAACAAATCTTGATTTATTTTTTATACGTTTTACCCCAAAAAACCAGAAAATGCATATTTTTGTGGGAAGGAGAGAGATTTCAGTTTCTCATGTTTTGACCAGCTCTGCTATTCAGTTAGCATTAGCTACAACAGAATCACTCGTTTGTTTCAGTCCGTGTGGGTTTTCACTCCCTGGGTTTGTATTTTGCTTTAGCATTCGAAGGCACAAAACCTGAAGCTGAACTTAGCTGTAACCAGCCAGCTTTAGCAGCTCCCTCCTCCCCCCTATTGGGACGGTGTCCCTTGCACTTTGGAAGGGACAGGACTCAGGGGCAGGAAAAGAGAAAGAGGATCTGTTAACGAGGCTGCAGGAGGTGGGCAGATCACAATAGTTAGCAGATGGAGCACAGCTTTTGATGTACTGTTATCCCATGGGCTCTAACTCATGACCTGGTTGAAAGAATCATGGAATGGGTTGCTGGCCACACTATAAATCTAGCTTCTGTTCTCGGTGCTCTCAGCCAGCCCCTCCACGTGCTGCCCCAATGCTTGGACATATGCACACAGGACACATTCTCCACCCCCTACGGTTTCTCGGGCTGCACGGCACAAAGAACCAGCTGCATGGTGTACCAGGGCTGCATGCCCTCTCTGCGCTGCCCGTAGAGTAGCCCTGGCTGCATTCCAGAGCGATGATGGGGCTGGCTTGAGCACGGGTGCCGAGGATGGTCACTGCTTCGTCGGCGGGAACAACGCCCCTGTTCTCATCCAGCACAGAATGGAAGGTCTTTGTGTTTGTCTTGGAGCTCGGGCTCTGCGGGAGGCTGGCTCTTCTTCCCATTGGTGTCCGTTCCCGTCGCTGCCTGGTGATGGACACTGGTGAGGAGGCATGTGGGAGCAAAGTCCCTGTCTCTCAGTGGCATTGGGTGTCCGTTGCACTCAGCTCAGCACAGACCAGGGTCACTGAACATCTGGCCTGGCACTGGGATGATGGATCTGAAGCTTTCCCCCAGCGACTCTGGGAGACCATGAGAGCCAGGCGCTGTGTCTGTGGGCACGGCTACACAGCAAAGCCTTCCCGAGCCTACTAGTGCGGGTAACAACAACAGCAACAACAGAACAGCCTGGTCATGAACTTGGCTTGCTAGCTCACTTTGAAACCTGTGCTGCAGTGTCTTCGCTGCCACTGGTACCTGCTCTAACTGCATTCAGGCTAGCTCAGGTAGGCTAGCCCCCGCCTTTGCTGTGTAGACACACCCTGAGCTACATCCTGCCTCTCCTCCTCCTTCCCCTTGATTCTGCCATCTAGCAATGGCATAGCTACCCCCAAAGACTGTGACGAGACCCTCACTTTAGTCACACACAGCCCCACTTTCCTTGGTGAAGTCCAGCATCCGGGGACCCCTTTGTCTCATTTTGTGGGTGCAATGGGCTGTGTGTGATGGAGGCCAGGGGGCTCTGCTGATCCAGCGCTTGGGCTTTGAAGCACTCACCTGATCCCCTCCCCTTGTTCAGAAGCAGGATTAATTAACGTTCTTTAGAGACAGGCCTGAGCATCCAGACTTGCTTGGGATCCACACTGTGAAACCCCAGGCAGGGGAGGGAGGTAGAAGGGGTGTTTGGCTGGAGGATTTTGAGCATGATCCATCCCTGATTACAAACAGAAAGTCACATTTGGTTACAGCTGAGGGTGAGATCCAAACTGACCCACCTCATCCCATGGAAACAGACAAGGGGGATTCTTCAACACCTTATAATCCCCTCTGATCACATCACCCACTCACGCTGACGGAGCCCACCTCAGCTCAGTAACCTCATGCTCTCTAGCTCCAACACACAATGCATGTCCCAAGGTCCTGTACCTCAGCTCTGGCACTCCGGCCTCCCAGTTCTGGGTACGCACCACCTGGAGCCTATGCCCTGCTCTGGCCTGGGCTCGTGGCATGGCCATCAGCAGTTGAATTCATCTGCCCGTGCCTCAGCTGCCTCCCAGGCATCTCTGGTTCTAATCCGGGTACCACAGCATCTTCCACCAGAGGATTCCGAAGCAGCCGCCAAACATCCATGAATCAAGGCTGGCGAGGAAGGCGTCTGGAAGCTTAATTCCTGTGCCCTTCGATGGAAACCACTAGAGAACGGCAAAATATGGTTGTTATAAAATGTGTCAAGGAGGAGCAAGGCCGGATTCATCGCAGGCGGAACGGGGCTGTAAAACACATGAGGAAGATGAGACCGAAGGAGCCAGCATGTCCCCACAGAGGGGTGGATGTATTAAATAAAGGCCCCATTGCTTTGACTAGTTAGGTGGGGCCGTAGATTCAGCCCCAAATATGGTGCCTATCTGTTTTAGGTCCTTATCAGGCCTCCATTCCCACAGTATCTGAGCAACTCGCAGTCGAATGGATTTGTCCTGACAACACCCCAGGATGCAGGGCAGTGCTATTACCTCCAGAGAGGAAGGAAGTGGAACTAACTTGCCCAAAGTCTCACACATTCTTTGACAGATTAGGGAATTGAACCCGGGTCATCTGAGTCTCAGGTAAGCAGGCCAGCCATTGGTGCAGCCTTCCTCCCTTTGACGCCTAGGGTGTGTCTACACTGGAGCTGGGCGGCGGAGTTTCCAGTTGGCACAGACATGCCCAGAAGTGTAGCTGCAGCAGCGCGAGTGATGGGATGGACTAGCCGCCTGAGTACATGCCTAGAGTCTTGGGTGGGATCATCCTTGGGGCGGCTAGTCCATCCTGCTGCCCAGGCAGCTGCGGCTACGCTGCTGCTTTTAGCAGGCGAGCTCAATGGAAGCTGGCGGGTGCAAGTCTGCGCAAGCTGGGAATCACGCAGTGCAGCCATGTCCATAGATGGGTCCACAAGGCTCCTCTGTCCCCCCACACGGTGCTCTGATGGGGCAGAGGTCGCTGCAACTCTTCCAACACTGTCACCGATGCCTTGATACTGCATGTAGATGTGGTCGCCCCATCACAAAAACAATATATTAGAATTGGAAAAGGTTCAGAAAAGGGCAACACAAATGATTAGGGGTATGGAACGGCTTCCGTATGAGGAGAGATTAATAAGACTGAGACTTTTCAGCTTGGAAAAGAGATGGCTAAGGGGAGATATGATTGAGGTCTATAAAATCATGACTCGTGTAGAGAAAGTACCTAAGGAAGTGTTGTTTACTACTTCTCATAACATGAACTAGGGGTCACCAAATGAAATTAATGGGCAGCAGGTTTAAAACAAATAAAAGGAAGTATTTCTTCACACAACATACAGTCAACCTGTGGAACTCCTTGCCAGAGGATGTTGTGAAGGCCAGGACCATAACAGGGTTCAAAAGAGAGCTAGATAAATTCATGGAGGATAGGTCCATCAATGGCTATTAGCCAGGATGGGCAGGGATGGTGTCCCTAGCCTCGGTTTGCCAGAAGCTGGGAATGAGCGACAGGGGATGGATCACTTGATTATTACCTGTTCTGTTCATTCCCTCTGGGGCACCTGGCACTGTCCACTGTTGGAAGACAGGATACTGGGCTAGATGGACCTTTGGTGTGACCCAGTAGGGCCATTCTTATGTTCTTATATGCTGGGAACATATTTCCCCCCCTCTTTTCTCTTGTGGGAACAAGACATTGGTTGTTCCCTCTTAAAGAAGGTAACAATTTGCTGAGTAAAACATCAAGAAAGCAGCAGTACCAAGAAAACAAAAGGGAGCATTAAAAAACAACCAACTCCTTGAGGAAAATAACCATTTTGCTTAAGAAAGGTTCCTTGAAAATCTCTAAGACATCAGTCTGATGGGAAGAAAAAAAAGGACTATGCCAAATTCCCCTCTAATCCCCTCGACAACAGAAAAATCAGCTTGGTTGCCAAACTTCCCCAGAGCCTGTTTTGCTTCACTCCTGAGATTGTGCAAACTCTGGCATGCTGGGAATTTTAATCAGACTTGTGGCCTTGTTCATAGTTTTGTTTTTATTTCTGATTGGAGGTGGAGGGCCACATTTTGCCCTTTCAAAACAAAAAGCGCACCGTTCCCATGCCCTCAGTCACGTTGATGGAGGTGCCTGCCTTGTGTAAATGGCACTTTGTCCACTGGAAGCGTGATTCCCATTTCTAGGGCCTGGGTCTGTCATGCTTATCAGCTGAACGAGTGAGACAGAGAGATGTACCTGGTCCTGTTAGTGCCAAGAGAGTGATAGACAATAACATTTCGAGCGGAGAAGAGGCAGAGGAGCTGATGGACAGGAATTAAGGCACCAAGTGGAAGAGTCAATCGTTTATTCACTCCCAGCTTCATAGTCTAGGGAAATGTTGTTTGTTTTTGAGTTAGTCTGTCTGTTTCTTTTCTTTTCTCAAGTCAGTCCAGCAGAATTAATTTGCTTCTCCCCGCTCTCCCATCTCACTCCTCGTTTGTAACTGTAATAATTTCCTGTACATTTACATTCATAAGCTCTGTTATGGCTTTTGAAAACCCTCAGAGAGCGAGAGAGAGAGAGAGAGGTCTCTCTAATCTGGGTGCGCGGGTTGGCCGACGTGATGCGTGGGGTACACCATGATGGGCTGAGGCCACAGGAAATGGTAGTTTCTGGTGCCATGGGCCACAGATTTAGTATATTAGTACTTCTATTGTCTTGTGTCTTCACCTTGAGTGATCTCAAAGCACCGTACAAACTAAGGTCTATTTTCTCCTTTTCGTGGGTTAAAAACTGAGGAGGGGGGGGGGGGAAAGGCTTTAGTTCAGAGATGAATAGTTCCTAGGGAACCGCAGTTCCATAGCGTTGTTCCTTTGGTGGGATGGCCATGATTACTTTGTTAGGGGTGCCGATCTTTTATTATTTACATGGGGTAGGTGCTAGGTGCCATACACACACCCACCATGAAAATCTGGCCCCTGCCCCAAATAACTTGCTATGTAAGTGCATGATGCGAGATAACAGGTGAATGCAACAGACAGACACAAGGTAACAGCAAAACCGTTATGATCAACGTAATAAGCAATGGTCGCCAGTTACTTAGCTATTGCCAAGTGTTTTGCAGGCATCCCAGCAGAAGTGGGTTTAAGGAGGAGAACGTAGTGGCTTTGCCAATGTTTACAGGGATATCCCCCCATGCATAAGGGATGGCACAAGAGAAAGGGTGAAGGTGGTTGTTGGAAAACTTGACAGCTGGGCAATGAAGGCTGGCAACATATTGCTCAGTGTATCGTGATGGACGTAACATAAATACACAGATAATTAGAAGGCCGCAGATCATAGAATCATAGAAGATTAGGGTTGGAAGAGACCTCAGGATGTCATCTAGTCCAACCTCCTGCTCAGATCTGCTTGGGTAGGGATCAGCAGGAGAAAGAGTCATTTCTGGGGAGCTCACAGAAATGTCCTAGGAACTTTAATGACCACAAGTACCCAGGGCCCCAGGGAGATACATATCGGCTCTGTTTTCTGTATGCATGATCCTGAAATTACCCTTTATCCATAGGGTTGCCCTGGGCACGAGGGTTATTAACATAATGAGTTAAACTGCTTGCTTACAGCCCCACTAAAAGCACATGGGCTGGGAATTTGCTTTAAAGCTGGGAGGAACTTTATTGGCCAATAAATTAGAATGCATAACGGATCAATTAAAGGGGAGCGTCAAGCCAGGCTGCCAAATAAAAACCAGTAAAGGGCAATCTATAAATAGACAGAGCATTATGGGATGCACCACAACAAACGGTGGGCAGGGGAGATCAGCAACAGCCAGGGCTGATCCAGGGGCTAATGCCAGGGATCACAATCCCTTCCCCCCACATCCACCTCAATCCTTACACCTTACAGTTGTTTGGGGAAGACGCCCCATCACGTGTGAGTGTTGCTCAATCTCTTTCTGCAGGTCTGTGCAGTGAAAGAAAGGCAGGGGTGCCTGGGCATGCACCCCACAAAGGAGATACATTCTCGCTGGGGAAGGGGAAACACACGAGCAAACAGTAGTCTTGAGACACGTGGATGAATGGAGAGATAGAGAATGGAGTCAATGGGAGTTTTGTTCCCGATTCCAGTGGGGCCCGCATTTCACCTCCCGGCTTTCAAACTCTGACATTGAATGGCTTGATGCGGCACTAGGCCATGCATCTGGCTGACGTCAATGGGAGATGTCCCGCTGATTTGAATGGACATTAGATCAGACCCTGATGGAGCTAAGCCCATGTGTTTGGGCCCGGGTCAGATGTGTGGAATCGCCGACAGTGAGACATGGCAGCGCAGAAGTTACAGGTCATAGCAGGAAGGCGAGTGTTTGTGGTCACAGTTGCCAACTCTCACATGGTAAATAAGCACCCCGACTTTCACAATAAACCAAAAATCAAGCTAATCCCATTTCAAAACAAGGCCAAAACAAGACAGTCCCTAAGTCAATCCCAACACTCTATGTGACAAGATCCTCCCAGCATGCAGTCTGGGACTGTGGTGGGCCCACTGTGCACCCCTGACTCTCTGCCCGCCTTGCCCCTGCTTGCCCTCCTCCCCCCCCCCCCCCTGCTCCTGCTTGCTGGGAGCCAATAAAAAAAAAAGCAACAAGCTACAAGCCAAAATCTAGCCAGCAAGCAACTCACAAGCCAGTTAAGCCAAAAACAAGCCCAATTTCTGTATTTTTTTCGCAGGTTTGACATGTCTGTTTGTGGTGTATGTATATTTATGGCATGTTTCAAAAACATCCTGAACTAAAGGCAATTGCACCTGATATTTCATATTTCCCACTCCTGGATCCTCTCCCCATTATAATTCAGAGCTTGTGTCTTTACTCCATGGATTTCTCGCCTTGGCTGTGGACCCCTTGATAAAGGGGGCTGGGGAAAGTCAGCCACAAAATATTGCACATCTTCATTGCCCCATCTCTTGAAACCAGTGCCTGAGGAGGTCCTGCCCTTGGGGTCTACCTCCTCTCCTGCCCACATGGCTGGTGGGTCACTAGCTTCCCCCACTTGATCGTGTTGATGTCCGTGGCCTCTTGCTTCAGATCACATTTACCACCCGGTAAATCCAATGTAACCCCCCCCCCCCCGAGTCCCAGTGCCGGTTCTCTGGGATTTACAGCTGAGGTACAGCTGGTGTAAATTGGCATGGCCCCCTGAAGTCTGTGTTGCTGTCCCAATTGGCACCAGCTAAGCAACTGGCACAGAGATCAGCATCTGACCCCATGTAGGAATGGTCTGGTTGAAAAACCACAGTCTGCCCTCTGGTGTGGTGGAAAATCCTTCCTGGTGGTCTTAAATGGGAGTAGTTTTTTCCAGTACACAGCCTTACCTGAGACTAGGCGGATGGGAGACAAGAGGGCTCTCTCTCAGACTGGGATGAAGGCTGATTTCTCCGGCGGGATAAAGCCATTGTCTCTAACACCGTGAGAACTCCCATTGAGTTCAGTGGGGCCAGGATTTCACTCTTAGTGTCTGGCAATGGGTGGCCAGACATGAAGATGCCCTTACGCAGCATAAGGTTGCTCTGTGGACATGTGTTCTGCACGTTCCCCCAGCTGAGACCTGAAGTAGGACCCTAGCAGCCAGCAACTGAGTTAAAACCGGAACTTCCCCACCTTGCCTGCAGTGGGCGGTTTGCTGAGCTTGTCTCAGCGGGAGCTTGGTCTTTACAGGCCTTGCAGCTTTCCACCAGCCAGCGCCACTGGCCTGAAATGCACTCTCCAAAGCAAGCACGTTCACAGCGGGTTTTCCTGAGGAGAATCAATAGAGTTCTGCCGCTTTTATGGGCAAATCTGGCGCTTCCAAGGAGACGGGGGAGGGAGCTGAAAGGGAGAGCTGGCAATTGGAGAAATGAGTTGGAAGAGCTAATTTCCCCACAAGCTGTGCAAACTCTCTTCCGTTGATCAAATAAACAAGTGTGCATGAGTGTGTGTGTGTGTGTGTGTGTGTGTTTTCCCTCTGCAATGAAGTTCCCTCATAGTACTAATTGCCTTTGTTCTTGCTCTCCAGGAGTCCTGGCAAACCGCAGCTGGCAAATTTATGGTCCTTTGGCGTGTACACCCCCAACACACACACACACCCTGTTGGTGATGAGTTTCCTCCCTGCAGAAATCTCGTATTTCCAAACTGCATTGAAAAACAAACATGAAGAGTAATGCCGTTGACTTGTAGAAGGGATTTTGAGTAATCTCCCCAGTAGCTGTAGTTTCCCTGGGGATTGGGTGTGGGATTTGGGGCTTATGGTCCATATCAGACTTGGGTCGATGGCCACTTTTATTAGGCCACATTTACACAACGAGATGGTGTTCTCAGCCCCATCAGTTGGTAACCCCAGTTTGTGATTCCTTTGTGTTGCATCTGGCCTGCTTCTTGTCTAGCATTTCTACCCCATCTGCCTCCTAGAGAGAAGTCCCAACTGGGACCCTAGATCTGAACCACGTGAAATTCAAACCTGGATCTTACCTCTTGGTCACAGGTCTGCCTCTACTAACTATACACTGACAGACAATGTCACTATGACTTCTTGGGTGAAATCCTGTCCCTTCTGAAGGCAACGGCAAACCTCCCATTGCCTTCATTCGGTAAGGCCAGGATATCATCCCTTGAATCTGAACTGTGGTCTACCTTTGCAGTAGACTGGAGGCTCCTTGGTGCATGGCCCCTTGGTGCATGGCCCCTTGCCTTTCTAGGTGTTTTGAAAAGTTCTGTGTATGCTTTAACAAAGCTCTGCAGATACAACAGGGACAAGTGTCAGCTATCACAAGCAGCACCCGGCCCACCTCATAAGCTATTGCAGCAGAGAGTCCAAGGACTTCAATGAGCCATGGAGCCTGAACTCCTCTGCTTAGGTAAGGTCCTCCTGAGAAGCCCTCTAATAAGGAAACTTACGCTGCTACAGCAGGTGCTGTCGGTACCCTGTGGGTAACTAGAACATTTGAGTGCTGTGCTTTGCAATCATAAAAGTCATCCCCTGACTTCATCGGGTTTGGATTGGGCTCTTCTAAAAATAACCATTGAGGAGCTCGAGATTTGAGCGGAGGGACATTTTGCCCGGTAAAGGACGGAGGGCGGATTCAAGGAAGGGCTGTGCCGGGGGTAGGTGAGAGATGAGGCCACCGTGCCTGTGCCCTCTGTCGTCCAGAGCAGGTGCATCCGAATGCCTCCTGCTGTGCTCTATCTGTTAATCCCGCTGAACGCCAAGAGCCAGAGCTGAAGACGTAGTGAGATGCTTCATTTAGAGCTTGCTTACACACATACACACACACACACATCTGTTTTCTTTGTCTGAGTGCACAGCGTTTAGTCTTGTCCCTCAGCAGCAAGCCAAGAATCACCGTGCAGGCAGGAAGCCTCATTACGGAGCAGGCTGGCCTTGGCTCTCCTTTCGTATGTGCTGCATATGGACAGGGGCCTCGTGCTGTGCTCCCCCTGCCGGACAGCAAGCTGCCGCAGGAAAGGGCAAGTGTCTGCCGCTAATGAGACGCTCCCCTCCCGTCTTGTGGAGATGCTTAAGGCACAGCCGACAAGCTCGCTGGCCAAGTCCTTATTGTTGCAGAGCCCCGGCAGATCCTGGCGAAGCAAAGCCTGAATGGGAGTGAATGAGGATTGTGTAATGCCTGTGTAAAGCTCTCGGGATTTGGCTTGTTGACTCCCACAGGAACTGCAGGGGCTCAGCACCGCTCAGGATTTGACCATCTGCTTTTCTGTTCTTGAAGGGCACAGATGCATCTGGCCAGGCCAGCCCTGGGGTGGCGGGGGACGTCTTTGGCCAGGACAGCCTGGAGCAGGAGAATTCAGCTGCTAAGAAGCAAGATCTCTACTGTTATGCCAATGGCCGTTAGCACAAAACAGGGCGAGATGTGAAATACAGAAGGATGTGGTGCTCCTTTGCACCTTCTATTCAAGGGTGAGGATGCTCTTTGCCAGCCTGAGGAGCCTGGCAGCAGCGGGGGAGCTGAGTGCTGGTCCAGGGCTCCCTCTTGTTCTGTTTAGCACAGGAAAGCTCCTGCCCCGTCCCGGCACTGAGCAGGGAGGGCTGATTTTTGTGCAGGTTGAGATAGAGGAGAAGGTGGGTAAATCTCCCACCCCAGCTGCAGGACTGGAGAGAGGCAAGGAACAAGGGTGGGACCATGTTGGAAAATTCCAGAGGGTGGCAGGAGGAAAACATAGAGAGAACGCCAATTCGGATCTTCCTGCTTTTCAACGCACCTCTCTCTCCAGCCAGCGTCTGGGACTTGGAGCAGTCCACCGTGGGACAGAACACTTGGAAAGGGGGAAGGTGGGTGGAAGAGAACAACCATGGGACTGCACAGTGAAGACAGGGAACGGATTGTGCCCAGAGCCAGAAGGAATGCTTTGAAGGGCAAGCCGCTAGAGAACCACAGGGGAGAAGTGCAGGAGGGTGGCATGGCCCACAATGCCGAATGGCTTTGCGTGCTCTTTGGGGCAGAGAGGCATCATTTTGTTCTGCGTTTGTACAGCACCTAGCATGCTGGGCTCCATGAGCGGGGCTTTCTAGGTGCTGTCTCCGTACAAGTAAATGATAATAGTACACATGGATTTTGTTCTGCTGCGCTGGTTTACAAACAAAGCCGTGCAGCCCCCTAGTGGTGAGGTTGTTTGACTAGCAAATGGGCAGTTATAGTGACAGTAGCTGATCCCCGTGGTGGAAGAGGGTCTTCCTGTTACTGCACAAGCAAGGCAGCATTCCCATTAGGGGCAATATAACCAACCTTGCGCTGGCAGAATGGCAACAGCGCTGGGGGTTTGACACCACTTGAACCACACTGGTTTCTACAGTGGTCCAAAGACTGTGCACAGACCAGGCCGCAAACTGCTTTATTCTGTTCTGCATGGGTTCTGACCCCGCCCGCATGACCGTGACGGCTGAGCACCTTCTGGTTGTGCGTTAAGCCGTGTGACTACTAAGGCAGCTCATGTGCAGTTTGTTCTTTCTCTCATCCTCACCCCGGGGGAGATCTCTGTGTGCCGTGCAGGGCTGTGTCTCGGGAGGGGTTTTAGCCATTATTGCTGAGATCAGGAGGGAAGAGAGCCGTTGTCACCAGCTAGGAAGGGTCACTGAATACATCCAGTACAGCAGCTTCAATCCTGGGACCAGAGCAAAACCCGGACTGGGAATGGCCAAGAGCACCAATGCATGGGCCATGCTTGGAGAGATGAAAGCGCTGCTTCCTCAAGTGCTCCATTGCGTAGGAAGTTGTGGTGGCAGGGGCAGGGGCAATGGGGTGGTGTTTTAGGCAAGGCTGGGCAATGGCAGATTTTGGGGCTCCATTGGTTCCAGCGGGAGTGCTGATCAGTGCCCTTAATGATCTGGGGAAGGCACCAGCAGCAGCGGAAGTGGCAATGTTGGTAATGAACTAACCAAGAATGGACCATAAAAGGGGACAGGAGAGACCAACGGCCCTGGTTCAGGAAAACATTCAAGCACATGTTTAATGGTAAGCATGTGCTCAAATCCCATTGACTTCAATTGTACTTAAGCGTGTGCAAAGTGCTTTCCTAAGTAGGGTTGCTTGTTCTGAATCAGTGTCAGAGAGCAGGCTATAGGCTCAAGGGACCATCTGTCATCTCAAAGTACTATGAAGTAGCTATTTGTTGCAGTGCTGCTTCCATGATACTACACAGAGCACTGGGTTATATATCTATATGGTTTGAGAACAATCTCTCCCCAGTTTTTCTCATGTATGGCAGCTGCTTTCATTGTTGTGCAGTCACCTTGGTAGCTATAATTCTGCTGCATGTCAGGATGTGATTAGTTTGGTTTTAACATTTTTTTTTCAGCTTGATGTGTTGAAGCTGTGCTGTTTCTATGGTGAATCAAAACACTTTTGGCCAAGATTTTCCAAAGCAACTAGTGGTTTGGGGTGTCCAACCAAGACACCTTGGAGGGCCTGATTTTCAGGATGTGCTGATCCCTCGCCCTCTGAAAATCAGGTCCCTTTAAAAAGTCAATTCAACTCAGGCACCCAAAATCACTACACGGGCCTTTATGTGGATTAGATTCCAGAAGGTGTTGTTTGTTTCTGTGAACTCCAAATATGCTGATGCCAACTAGTTTCATTCTCCTGGGGTGATTTACCTCTCCAGGTGCAGGGAATTGCTAGAACTGGTTGGAAATGTTTCAAAAGTTTGACATTTCAATTAACAAGGGAGGAAGATGGAATCCACACACAAATGTTTTACACTATCTAGCCAGGTTTAAAAATGACATTGTGGTAAGTTTAAAAAAGAAAGAAAGTGCAAGCCAGAATGAAGATCCAGCAGGGAACTGTGGTTTGTTCTCTAGTGAACACCACCGGTTTTCACCTTGTGAGTGCCGTGAAGCGGAGTGGATGGCTGGAGCCACACTTAATGTAGGCTTCTCCCATATATAACTCTGCCAATATGCCTCAGTTGTGATCTGTAATACTCTCTGTTGTTCCGGTTCTGGGGCTTCTGCTTGGTTTTGCCATTGTCCCCTCTGTCCTCACTTGTAGAACCCCATTGATTTTCCAGTCCTTTGTCCACGTATGTTCTATCATTGGCTCTCCGTCTTCAACAACAGCACTTCCTGATCTTGCTGTCCTGGGACAATCCACTTAACTCTACCGGTGAACTTCAGTCCTGACTTTCAGCAGCCCATATTACCACAGCCTTGGGCCACAACCCAGCTCTGCTAATCCTCGGTCACAGGCATTTGCAAATGATAAAATAACTACCAACATTTAGAGCCAGTTCCTCAACTGGCATAGACCAGTGAAGCTCCACTGAAGTCTGCAAGGTTAAGCTGACATACACCAGCTAAGGATCCTGACCCAGGGCTTAACAAATGTTTTACAATAGTTTTAGATACAAGCAGATAACTGAGGCTCCACCTAGATAGTATGTGAATATGAATAGCCAGCATGTGATAGATTTACCTACTTAATCCTTTAGAGGCTGCTGCCTGCCCTATAGCCATCGGCTATCCCTGAATAATACACGCCCGTTCCAGGACCTCGGGCGTCACCAGGCTGCTAGAGCAGTTAGGAGGGTTTATTTGACTAAAAGATGTCATTGATTTGTTTGGGCTGCATTCAGACTGTGTGGTCTTTGGAAGTCAATACAGCCCAAGCCCTGTTCTGTATACACAGTAATTACCTTGTAATGAATTACAGCTAGAAAATGAAATGCCGACTCTCTCGCTCCGTGAGTGCGATTGAGCAAGGGAGGAGGGGAGCATGGGTGATGGCTGAGAGGCGCGCATGCAGGGGTTAAAGTGAGGGTGGTGGAGGAGGAGGAGAGTGAGTGGCCATGTCCTAGCATTCAGCTGATGCTCCTGCCGCCACATCGACAGGGCTATTTTCAGCCAGGAATGCCCACCAAAGCTGCACTCTCACCTCCAATTGCGGTGTAGACATAGCCAGTGAGGGCGGGCTGGTGGGTGAGGGGAGAGGGAAAAGAGGATTAGCTCAGACACAGTCACACAAAGCCGTGGTGAATCTGGCCCCAAGAGTGGAACGCAAAGGTTCATCCATCCTGGGTGGCTGCTCTCCTGTCTGCACACAGCCTCTATCCCTTTAGTAGCCCTGTCCGAGTTAGGTTTCTGGTTGACATTGAAACGTGGGTATTAGTTTGGAAAGCAAACACAACAGCCCAGAGCATGCTGGGTAGTGCTCTGCAGAACTACTGGGAAGGTGGGCGGAGCTGTAGAAGACAGAGCACAATTAGGGGGCTGGAGAGATGATGGGTTAGGAGGAAAGATTAAAAGAACTAAATACGTGCAGCTGGGCCAAGCCACAGCTGGGACGAAGGGGGCATGACACGTGCCCACAAGTGTGTGATGATTGCAAAGAGCATGGGGCACGTAGAATTGCTGTCAATGGAACTATGCTGATTTAGACCTTCCGAGGAGCTGGCCTCTTATGAGAAGTTTTAGCTCCCATTCCTGATTCCAGATGTCCCCAAACAGCACCCCTGTACTTCACAAAAGGGGGTGGAAAACCCCCATCTTCCACCAAAGCATATTCGTCTTCCCACACTGTTGCCCAGTGTGTTTGTTATGATACTGTGCAATGGAGTCCGGATGCCGATCAAAATGCATTCATTCGACCATACAAGTGGAGATAAAGAAGCCACAAATTACAAAGCTCTCAAAGGCTCTCTTTGCTTTCACCATTTAGCATAGTATAATCAGTATAGAGTTGGAATAATGTGTCTCTGTTTTGCAGGAGGGCTGTGTTCAAGGCTACTGTACCATGTTCTTGTGCGTGTGTTTGTTTTCTACTCCTCTGTACCTAGAGAGGCAGGTCATACAGTGCTCTCTGCTGGGTATATTTGTACACCAGCAGATAATGGCTCCTACCATACGCCTCCATTAGAGAAATATATGAGTCTCACCTTTCCTCTGGACTAGGCATGAGATTGGCAAGAAAAGGGGGGCAGGTGGTTTAGTTAACCCTCCAGATGCATTCCAGCCTCCATGACAAATGCAGTACCCACCAAGAACGCCACAATGAGATGTTCTCAGATGGGCTGTTATCCCACAAAGGAAACTGCTTTAAAATAAACCATGCATGCACGCCGATTGTCGAAATGCCATCACTCATTAGGGAACCTTTCCGTGTCATTTTCATACCCGATATTTCTGAGGAATACAAGCGACAAAAAAACCTCAAATGAATCAGCACCTCCCTGGGACTCAGGGGAAAGCAAAAGCAATGCTCCTCTGTCTGCTGGGCACGTGGCATCAGCTGTCTGTCTGAGTCTAGTCTCCCAACAGCTCCTCTTCCATCTTCACTAGTGCTGGAGCACAAATAAAGTAGGTAACAAGACTCTTTCAGGTCCATTAGAAACACAGAGGGAAGTAGTCAACGTTAGCCAAAGAGAGAAGGGAAAAGATGAAAATGATACGGATGAAGGCAAGCCATCCTCAGGCTGCTAAGAAGGTGCTAATTGAATTAAGTTTTAGAAATATGACACTCATTCCTGTGCACATTTGCAAACAGCAAAGGAAGAGCGTGAGTCAAATTTGCTGAGTAAATTATTTGCTACGAATTATTCACCAGGCTTGTACATATCTGCAACTGACAAGCTTCTTTAGGGACTGCTTTTCTTTGATGCTGCTATTGATTCCCATGCGGATGAGGAAGAAAGACACCTGTGGAAACATGTTGTGATTATTTTTAGCTTTACAGAAGCAAGGGGATTAGGCCAAATAACAGAATCCTGTTTGCATTAACCACTTGCGCTCCTCCATAGACGAGGCTGTGTAGGTCTCTCTGTCTCTCGCTTTTTGCTGCATCTTCTCTTGCAGCAGGAGCCTAGCTGTTCAGAAGCCGCTGGAGATTTTCAGAGCAAGTGAATGTTCAGTGAGTTTTCAGCGATCACCTCCTGCAGCCAGCTCTGCAGACACTAGGAGAGCTGGCAGCTGAAGCAGTGTTAGTTAAAAATCCCTCCAGCTCACCTACATTCTGCTAAGCATGCAGCTGCGACCACGCAGGGTGCAGCGTAGATACTGCATCGATTCTGACCGGTGTGCTTCAGGGTTTCTGTGCAGTTCGCATGACAAAATAGCATGTAGCAGGATCGGGTGATTCAAAGTGTACAGGGAACAGGGTGCACACCTCCTGGGGGTGGTGGTCTGTCCCATCTAGTGGCACCCAGACCACTTAGAGAGAGAGAGAGAGATTACTGAGTCTGCTCTACAGCCTTAGCTAACAGCCAATTGGCTTTTAGCTCATGCGGTAGAGGCTCATGCGCTCCCGAGGTCCCAGGTTCACTCCTGCCCTCCTGCTTTACAGCTACACGGGGTGCAGGGCAATGAAAAATCAGGTCCTAGGCCGTTTAACCCCCACGTGCTTTAGTTTATCCACATCAGGGTTGGAGAAGCAAGGGAGGGCGCTCTCCTGGGTGCTGTACAACAGAGGCAATAACAAGTCCTGTCTACCTCTGTATCTCTCTCCCAGTGGAGAAAAGGACACTTTTAGGCTCATGGGACTGCTGTGCATTCTGTTGTTTGTCAGTGTATGTATAAAAGTACACAGTCCCTCCATGCCAATCCCCCTCCACTCCCCGACACAGCACTGCTTAGACCTTGCCAGAGCAATGGGTAATGAAAAGCCTCGATATTCTAGGAGTCCCACCTGCAGCCCGTGGAGGGCTGGGTCATTTGAAAGCAAAGGTGCCAGCTGCAACCCATTCACAGCAGCCGGTGAAGATCCTACGGGATCTGATTCAAACCATGGCAGGCGCTGCCCACCCTGCTTGCCTTCAGCAACCTCTGCAGTACTTTAAATCATTCGCCTGGCTCTCTACACCTGGTAAATCATGCTCCGAATCCAGATGAGGGATGATTCTGTGCCCCAGAACCTGGCGTTGCAGGTGCATAGCACTTGCCATGTATATCCTTGAAGTTATGATTCTGCAGTGGGGATTTTTTCCCCTCCCTTCTGGATGGATTTTACTTCCTCCAGATTTGGCCTTTGTCGCACAGAGAGGGCTGGGATATGCATTACCAGTGCAACAGTGTGTTTTCTAATTGGCTAGGAATCAGTCCTGAAATGTCACAGGAAGATTTATATCTTGGTGTAACCTCTCTCTCTAGGCACTAATTTAGCTATAGGCCACTGGATAATGGCTCATGGAGAAAATAACCCATGGATCCTAGTGCCCCATTTCTTTTTAATTCTATGCGCGTTTGGCAGGTTCCCGAACGCAAAAAGATGCACAAGGAATAAGATCTAATGATCCCTTCTTGCCACCTTACAGAGTAGTGGGTGAAGGGGGAATGCTGTCAATGGGACACTTCTGTGAAAGCTCCCAATAGCGACCATAAAGGGGGGTCTGTTCCTGGGTCGAAAGTGCGGTGTGACTCTGCGTGAGAATGTCCCTGGGAATGAAAATTGAAGCAGGAATCTCAGTAGCTGCAGTTGCAGTTCCCATCCATTTTCACGTTCGCAGGCCTGGGAGAAGGCTGGATGAGCCTCTGAACCATTGCTAGTCTGAGCACAGGTCGCCTGGGATGAAAACCCAGGGCATTAAGATCTGTGGAGTACCCTAACTTGAGTCCTATTGTGAGGTGGAATTTGTTAGACCGAAACCACTCTTTGGTGAGTCTCTAAGATTCTTTCAGGATGCTAGCTAAGAAGGACCTGCTCCCCCTCAGCATTGCCAGCCTGATCCTGGGGAAGTATTGGCTACTTGGAAAGAACTATCTGGAAATGTATTGCAATTAGAGCTGTCCGAAACTCAGGGGGCTGTTTGCAAGGAATTTCAATATTTTGGACTCTGCTTTCATTCCAGTTTGGAACAAGAGCAAATTTTACTGAAATTTCCTGTGAACAAAAGACCCCCCAAAAATTTTGCTTTGGAAACAGTGTTCCTGAAAGCAAACTGATCCTCTTGTCAATTTCACAGCTGCTATTGAGCAATGACATTGGTGAAACTGAAAAAATAAAGTCACTTTCACTCATCTTGCTGCCTGTGGTCCTGCTCCAGCAGGGCTCTGGGGGCTGCTGCCATGAAGCAGGGAACCTATCAGCCCCCGAAACCTGGGCTCTGGCGAGGACTCTGGGGGCTGGCAGGCTCCCTGCTATGGAGCAGTGGACCCTGCAACACCAGCAGATTTCCAGTGGAAACCAGCCTGTTTCCCACAAAAGTGTCCTTGAATTTGTAATAGATTTGGCGAAACATTTTGCTTCAGTGAGTCGGCTTTTTCCCATGAAACCTAAGTTTCATCCGAAAATTTTGGACCACCAGCCCTAATTGCAATAGATCTGTGGCTGCCTAGGAAGGTCACTCGATGTGTCACTCGATGGTCCTAGGAACTTCATGGTGAGAGCAAGGATAGAAAAGCCCAGGTCCCTCTTACATTAACTAAAATAAAATTTCCATTAGTACTTTAGAGCAGCAATGTATTATCTGTGATCTAGCTAGTACCGATAGTTCTGATTTAGCGAGTTCTATCGAGACAGCCCTAATTTAGGTAATCCCTGAACGAGGTAGCCCTGATTGAGGCTGCTGTGTGTAATCAATGATGTGGTTTTTGTCAAACAAGAATTTTTTTACCTCCCCAACTGAACCAACAGTATTGATCTTCCTGGTCAGTTACATAAAGACCATCTGCATTAATCTGATTTAATGGGGATTTAGCTGGCACTGGAATGAACCTGTTGCTGTTGTAATCTTGTTTCAGCAACACACAGCTGGTTTTTAAACACTACTTTGCAGCCTCCTCCCCTAGAATCCATTTGGATCAGACAATTTTCTAGCCAGTTCTTTGCTTTGTCTCGCAGCTTTTCCATGTGTCTCTCATGCTGGTCTCGTCTCCTAGAGACATTGCCGCTAGAACGGCCTAACAAATACACAACCCAATATGTCTGATTTCAAGCCTCATCATAAACTTGGGAAACTCAAACTGTGTTCACTTCTTTTTCTCTCATTTATAAAATGCCTAACGACACCTACAAGTGCATAGATTAAAAAAAAATGTGTCGTCACATGTGTCAATATCTGGAGGAAGAGAGCTTGAGAGATAAACTGTCAGACCACTGCAGAACCTCAGTCCCATGCCATCAGCCCTTTCTAGCAAAATGCCTAACTCTTACAACATGCCCTGAATGTCAGCAAAACTAAGCTCTGTTGGACTAAAGGAAATTAGTGTCATCACCAACCGTTGGGATGTTTGGTGTTTATTTTACAGTTTCTCATTGTACCTTTCCCATATCCCATTCAACATTGTGTGTGTGTGTATATGTGTGTGATCCTGATGTATGCAAAGGAAAACCTGGACATAATGGTGACAGGCATGCAATCTGAGCCTGCTTCAGTCTGCAGAAACCCTGAAATGAGCTCCAAGAACGGCCCCATTCATCTTCTTTCTGAAACCTGAGGCTGTCTCAAGAAGGGATGGATACAGGGTGCAGGGGTGGAGTCATGGCATGGGGTGGGACCGCAAAGGACCCTGTGCGCGGCATGCCTAGGACAGCAGATTGTCTTTATTAGGCCATGGAACCATGACAATACCAGGGTTCGATGGACTGATGGGTTTTTCTCCACCTCAGATGGCGGGAACTTGTGCACGGTATATAAGTAGTATGGGTGCTGAGGTCCAACACAACATTTGTGATGTTCCCGCTGAGGGTTGGATGGTGCATGAGCCACATTCAGATTGGGTGTTAATTTAATTAACTCTGATCATCTTTACACCAGGGATGAATTTGACCCACAGTTGCCATTGTTATTATTATTACAGATCAAAAACGGCATTAAGGTGCCTTGTGCATATGCATTAAAACGCACTCTTTATTCACACCATCACATGTCATTTTCCCCACGTTGCTCTCTCTCCGTGCGGTGCCGCCATCACCCTCAGCACCACTAGGTCGGTACGTGCAGAAGAAGCCAAAGCCAGCCTAGGACACAATTTTAATTTGCCCAGTGACTGGATCCGCAGTTACTTCCGCCAGCTGTGCCGATATTGCCCGCACAGCTGGACCGCGGCGCTGATGGCAGGTGACGCTGCTCTGTTTTACCTTGCTGCTGAACTAACTGCTAGCAAATAAATAAATATGTATTTGTCATTTGCTCAGTGACCCGATTGCTCCTGAAAGGCATTTGACTGCCAGCATTGGCGTTTTGGAGGCCTCTATTTATTAGCTAAATCCTACAATGATGGTGGATATGATATAGATGGGAGAGTAGTGTATTTCCAGATGGACAGCATGGACAGTAGCACTGTAACCGGTCTCTCCACTGCTTCAATCTTGTTGATATTAAGATGTTGATTTTGACCCAGCAAGCCCTAACTGGCTTGTACGGCAAGCCCATCTTTCTCCTTGTTCAATACTGTTAGCATTGGAGGTGTTTTTATTTGGGGGTGCTTTGATTTAATAGACAAGGGCCTAACATCAGGACATTGTCTACAGGCTCCCTTCAGTGTCAGGATTAATCCCCGTGTTTGAAATAGCCTGAATCCGGTAACTCTGAAGACATGAATCAAGGCTCATGTGTTTTCCCAGGAGTGGGTGGGCATATAGAGGGAATAAAATGGAGTTTTGAGGGTTAATGGGATGTTGTTTTCCTTCACCTGTCAGGGCTGAATATCGCTAAGGGTCCAGGGCTAACTAAGGGATGTATAATTTCATAGGCAATATTTGAATTCACACCCAGGAGCCTAGAGCTATGTTTGGACAACTTTCATGTTGTCTTTAGAAATTGAAATTAAAAAAATAAAAATAAAAACCGCCACCAGGTCAAAAGCTAGTGCTGGTGGTCGGTGGGGATTCAAAATACTGAATTTTGATGGGAAAAGAGGAACATTTTCACACACACACACAAGATTAACAGGAATTTTGGTCCCGTTTCTGATGGGACCAAGTTTCCTGGCTGATGGCAACTTTCTGTGAAGCATTAGAGGAGACATGTTTCAAGAGAAGGGCTGGTGATGGTCTTTTCAGGTGGCTGTTTTCTTGGGGTTGGTATCCAAGGCTGACCCGCTGCCATGGTGCCTCCCTTTTATAGCCATTCGGTGTTAGCCTCTGTGGCCTAGATAGCGATCATAGATATGGTACAGTCCCCATCACCGTAGTATTCGGAGCATGTCGCTGCATCCCTGGGAGGCAGGGCAGTGCTGTTATCCTTGTTTGACAGGTGGGAAACTGAGGCCCAGAGAAGCTAAGCGGCTTGGCCCACATCATAGAGGAAGTAAGTGGTGGAGCAGGGAATTGACCCCTGGGTCTCCTGAGCGCCAGGCTACCACCCTAAGCGTTGGATTGTTCTTCTCTTTTTGTCCTCCAGTCACAGCATCACATATCAGCCACCAGCAGTGTGCCCTGATGATCCAACGGTTCACTCTTTTGTTTCATTGGCTGAACCATTTGCTGATTGATATCCTGCATCGAAAGGCATAGAGGGGCTAAGTGACTTCTTCTCCGAGGTCACACGGGGGTTTTGGGGAGAGCAGAGAATGGAACCCACCTGTCTGAAATCCTGGACTACTAGGACCACTCTGCCATCAGTCCCACCCCACTCGCTCTCTCGGAGCAGGCCAGCCAACCCCTCTGCAGGCAAGTCACTTGGTTGTAGGGCCATTCACCTGCACGGCAGAGAAAGACAAGCACTAGAGGGCCGCCTTCCTGAAGGCTCCTTGGGGAGACAGAGGCTGCTCTTGCCAGCAAAGGAGTGATTCCCTTTGGGGGTCTTTTGTTTTTGTTAAATACCTTTATCTTGGTTTCCGTGGAAACAAGGCAAGGGAGAGGGAACAAAAAAGTCAGGGAGGTTAGAGCAATGAGACACCCCCACACACACACCCTCAGTTTGTCAAAGATGACTATGGCTTCTTATTTTCCCCCAATCTCTGGCATGCCACTGGGGCATAGGAAATTCGGAGGATTCTTTGTAGCATATGTTACAGGCGGGACCCGAGCAGGAGACAACTCGCAGCTTTTAGCAATTAGAGAGGCTGTGTGATGACAGTTCCATCAGATTAATAGAGGGAAGAGATGGAGATGCAAGAAATCAGAGCCAGATGAGTGTCAGTAAAGGAGAACTAGCTCTGAAGTGACTCTTCCGCCTGATTTTAAATTGGCCGCAGTTAATCTTGAGAGTGGTGGTGGTGTGTGTTTAGAATCTGCTGCCTCTTCGCCGTCTGCACATCTCAGACCTCCCCATATTCTCCTTACCTTGTACAAAAGACCAGGATTTGTAGTTTTGGGTCCAACATTCAGCTGATGGATGTGCCCAGAGGTGGGATATTGGACTTGATGAGCCAATGATCATTCCCTCTGGGGTGCCTGGCATTGGCCACTGTCGGAAAACAGGATACTGGGCTAGCTGGACCTTTGCTCTGACCCAATATGGCCATTCTTCTGTTTGTATGTTCTAATGATCTGCAAATCCTGTGCTACATGTGCATCTCCTTAGATTTACCTCTTCCTAGGAAGAGGGAAAGGCCCATGTGGAGCTCTCTAGGTGAGCACCTTTCCCTACTTCACAGCCACTGTGGTATTGGTGTGAGGGTGCTGCATTGGTCTCCCAAGTCCCCACTGTCTAGGTGGGCTTGTTACTGTCTGGTCCACCCAGGATCATCAGGAGGCAGGCCTGAGAAGGACTGAACAGAGACCTTCTGGCTCTTCTGGCTTCATCTGATTTTCACACGGTAATTGAAGATACCCGATGGGACTCTCTTCTGAACTCTGAAGTTAAAGAGCATCGAAACCAATGTACTGGACTGGCCGGATCTTTGTGACAGCACTGAGGAGACCTAAGATAAGTCTCAGGAGCTGTGATTTTGGCGATCCAGGTGTTTGTGTTTATTTATGTTAAATTCCCTCCTCCCCGCTGCCGCCCCAAGGAAAGCTCAGCTCACCCACAGCATCGGGCAGGTTCACCCCTTAATTTGCAATCCACTTTGCCCAGGTGGGTGAATGGAGCCACAAGGAGGTCAGAGGGATTCGACTCAAAGTCATTGCCTGAGTCACTCCCCCTGCCCACCCCGCCGCCCTAACCTTGCTCAGAAGACTAGCTCCCGACCCCAACTTCCCGTCTCAGAATACCATCCCCCACACCCAGCGCTGCTCTGAACACCAGTCCCCTTTCTCCCTCTCTCTCTTCTGCCACTTCGCTTTCCTCTATCTTCCTCTCTGCCCCTCCCTCTCTGCCACTTTCTGCCCATCATTCCCTCTTTCTCAAATAACCACGAGGCCAGATCTGTGTGCCAGCTCCTCACACTCAGTGTCAGCCATACCAGTCGTTTGCAGCAGGGGGTAGAACTTGTCACTTAGAACCAGTAAGTTACCAGACTGTGATGGGTATTTTTTTTTCTTTGAATAGATTTTACTTGTTCTCTGTTTGGCCTTTTCAGTGGAGAGAACAGTTTGGATACACATTACCCGCATAGCAGAGTGTGCTCTAATTGGCCAAAAATTGGTCCTGAAATGTCAAGGAAAGATTTATTTCCCAATGCAGACTCTCCAGGTACTAATTCTTCTATGGGCTGCCGGATAATGGCTCCTGTGCACAATAGCCCAGAGACACTAGTTGGAATACAGGGCAGTAATTGGGTTGAAAGGATTTAAAATCATTAAAACCACATTCAGGGAAGGGAATGGAAAATGGAGCTCCCCTCCCCCCCTCCCCAACCCTGAGTGACTCACTTTGTATTTAATAAGATGCTGCTGGCATATGACTTATAATATTCTGGCAATTGTGCTAGGAGCAGGGCTACCCAAGAGGGGGCTATTCTGAATCCATAATTCTAAAAGTCTCATATCCCACCAATCGGATGGATTTCTAACCCACCACGAGGCCCTACCCTAAGTGACCATCAGCCACGGTCAATTTGGCTTCCAATCATTTGTCTGTGGGACTTTTACGGCCCGCAGCACTGTAGTGTCTGAGCATCTTGCCATCGTTAATGTATTTAGCCTCACCACAGTGCTATTATTGGGAAACTGAGGCACAGAAAGGCTAGGTGAGAAGGAATTGAATGTAGGTTTCCTAAATCCCAGACTAAACCCCTAATCACTGGACTATTTTCCACTAGTGAAGTCTTACTCACCCTCCCCTTCTCTGTTTCACAAGTGTTCAGTCCATGAGACTGGAAGCACCTCTGGTACTCTGATACCTGCTCCATACAGCCAGTGCCCCCTGGCAGCACTGAGAGCAGCTGCAGCACCAGACTATTCTAGTCTCTGTCCGTTTTTACACTGTGCTCCTCACTGTAGTATCTGAGCGACTCCCAGTAGTGCATTAAGCAACGGAACTACACATCTGTCACAGGGTGTTTGTTTTCCCATCCTGGCCCCAGTGGGAGAGGCGTGTGCAAGGGAGGGTCTCATTTGGTCATGTTTCTCTGTAATATACGTATACCTGATGGTATGTTTTTGTCCGAGAAGGCAAGGTAAAAGAAATGCACCTTCCACTTCAACTGGAAAGTGGGGAGGTTTGTGATAGTCCCTAGTTCCTGGGGGAGTTCAATCCACACTCTGGGACCAGCCCCTGTGATAGCTCTGTCTCCCAAACAGACGAGGTTTGCTCATATTGTAGTGCGTTCCCTTGTGCCAGAGGCGCAGAGTTGTCAGCCAAGGTCCATCCCAGCGCTTTAGATGATCTTTTGTTATCCTGGACCGAGGCCATGGGAGCTCTTTGAAGATGAGGACCGAGATCTTGAACGTGGTTAGAAATTCTCTGGGAAGCCTTTGTAGAGATCGAAGGATAAGTCTGATGTGTTTGTAGTAGCCTGTATAGCTGAGTTGTGTGCTGAACCAGCTGGAGTTTTCTAGCTGCTGAAGGCTTCTTGCTGTAGTCCAGCCAAGAAGTGATGAAGGTGTAACTAACTGGAGCCAGGCCTTTGTCCGCCAGAAGGGAACGGCATTTCCTAGCCATGCAGAGAGGGTAGAAACCTTAGGCTCAGAAGCTGCTATGTGAGAGCTCAGTGAGGAAACCGAGAGTACTCCTGGACTGCGGACTGAACTGACCAAGTGCCGGGTGTGTATCTTCATCAAGGGAGACCTTGCTGTACCTGCCATCTTTTCAAAATACTTTCCTCTACCTAAGAGCAAGGCGGGTGGAAATTAGCGCTGAACTTAAGCCACACAGTTTGATTCCGGATCTGAACTCTTCCAAAATGTGAGGGCATTTGGAGCCGACACATTGATTCAGCCCATTACAAATGTAGGTCACACTTTATAATGAAGGCACTGTCATTACGATGTAGTTACAGTGCATTTACACTGAGGCTGTACCTTTTGGCACCTGTAAAAAAACAGAGAGATAATGATACTGAGCTCCCTTTGTAAAGTGCTTTGCGATCTACTGACAGAAAGCACTAGATAAGAGCTAGGTATTAGTAGTAGTAGTTATCTCTAATCCACTTCACTGGAAATCTCAAAATATGAGTGAAAATGCCATTATTATTTATTTGTATTGAGGTAGCACCTATAAGCCCCAGTCATGGACCAAAACCCCATTGGGTTAGCTGCTGTACAGCCACAGAGCAAAAACATGGCCACTGCCCCAGAGAGCTCACGGTTTAAACGTAAGACAAGAGATGACAGGTAGGGACAGACATGGAAACAAGGGGCAGTACTGGTCTGCATGACGGGCAGTGGGCTCAGCACACCATCTGCCTAACCCCACAGTTTTTTGTAGGCCTCACGACAAGGAGAGTTACATTGTGGTAACAAAAGACTTCATAATTAGCGTACCTGGATTCTAATGGTATATGTATTAAGGAGAATGCTACAGGGTAATAAAAGGTATTATTGTTGGTCCAATGAAAGATATTACTTTACCCACCTTGTTGCTCTGAAGAGGTAATAAGTAATTTGATCATGTCATTAACTTCGCGGCTATGTGAACTAGTGGTAATATACCGAAAACCCAAAGCACAGGGTATTCAGGTGGCAATTGAAGTGTAACTACATTGGAATTATGGTACATTTTAATAAATTATAACCTGGGTAGAAGAGAGAGCTCTAAAGTTTGCATCTGGATCCAGATCCCAAATCTTTCAAAATTTGGGATAATTTGAATCCAGAAATTGAACTAAGGAATTTTATTGCTAATCAGAACCATATACCTCAAAAATGGGCAGAACCAAAACCTTGGGTCCAAAGGAATGTTGCTGAATTTGGATTTGATTATTCCTAGAGTTTACGTTTGACCTGTTATAGAAACGGGCCTGCTTCTCCACTGAAGTCAATAACTACATTCTCGTCAACATCAGTGTTGTACAGCTGATCAGAATGTTATCTTGAGACTCACAGCTAAGGGGCCAGCACCGCTCGTCTTTTGTCTTCTATGCTTCATATCTGCAGCCATCATGAATTGACACTGTTATCTGGCTTGAGGTGCCACCATTTCAGGTATTAATTTCCCATAAGCTGCACAAAGCACCCCGGGCGCCTTTGAAAGGATTGTGGAGAAAGTGACATCAGGAAACTCACCGATCGTAGGGAAAATATTATGTCCAGGTTTAATTGGCAATGATTGTTTTGTCTCCTATACAAAAGCAGCAAATCCCAGAAGCTGGTCAGGAGCACAGCTGTTTACGGCGAACAGAAGCTGTCGCTTATCTTCTTGTAGCAACCTGTCTCCAGGAGATCACGGCTTAATTAACTCGCGTGTTATCGAGAGTGAAATTGTACAGACGTTGTGAGAAAATAAAATAAAAATAAAAAGAGATAAAGGGGAAAGGAATGAGGTGGCCTGGGAACAAAGCCGGGTATACTCTACAGAGAGCCCAGGCATGTGGCCGGCTTTAGCAGCCCCAGCCAGTGATGGAATTTGCATGATGGGCTGATGGGGTGGGGACACATCCTGAGAGCGGCTGGTCAGCTTCAGATCTGTCTGGCAGGGAGGGCTGGCTGGATGTTGTTCTGTGAACATAGGTTGTTGCAAAAATATAATCAGAATAACGGGCCTGAGTCAAACAAGCTGAAGTCAGTGGAAGGATTTCCATGGGCTTTGGATCAGACCCGATGTGATTTGTAAGGCCATGAACCATTAAAGCCACGTAGAGCAGCCATACATCCTTGGAAAGCTGAGATTCCCGACTTGCCAGCAGCATGGAATCGATGGGAGATATCACACCTTAAAATGGTCCCTGGTCCTTTGGAGTAGGTAAAAAACCCAGGCTGTTTCCCAGAGAGGCACAGTGCTTTCCTGGGCCAGTCCACTCTTGCCCATTGACTTCAATGGGACTTGCAGATGATCAGCACCAATCAGGATTTGGGTCATTATTAATAATTCAGCGCCTTTGTCTAAAAATAAAGGGGCATCCAGCAATGCCTTGAGCAACTGCTTAGAGTCCAATTGGAGCGGAGGGCACTCAGTACTTCCCCGAGCAGCTCAGCACCTGGCAAGATTGAGTGCTAAGGGCCTGATCTGGAGACTACTGATGCGACATCAGTAAGGTTTAGATCAGGCCCTAAGTGCAGTGCCCATCAGTACCAGTATCGTGTGGGTTCGTGATACGTATGGAACAGCCCTTGTGGCAGTGGCATTCGTCGGCTGCCAGGGAGAGGGGACCCCACCCTCCCATCTGGAGGGGGGGTGATGGCAGAGGCACGGGGCTCGCCATTGTGATTTAATGAGAGGTGTTGCTGAAGGAAACTGCAAAGTAGCATTTCAGCAGAGGAGGCAGAATCACTTGGAGAAAGCGGAGTGAAATTTGACAACTCTTTCGCATTCATCTCTCAGAGTGCTTTGCAGTTCAAAGCCGGCGCGGCGCTAATATATTTTGAACTAAGAGTGTTCATTTCTAGCCAGAGCATTTTAATAAATAATTAAAAAAAAAGTCAGCGCAGACCTGTCATCTCAGGCCAATTCCATTTAATATCCAGCCCGTTGACTGACAGATTTTTAGCAGCATAATTAGCATATGTAGTCTTAAAAGCTTTCATCAGTTTCTCAGACGTCCTCTGGATTACGGATTCTTCCCCCCGCCCCTTAATATTATTATTCCATTGATATTTACTTACTGTGCCCACTGAGCCAAGCTAAGAGAGAGGAAGGTGGAAGCAACCGCTCTTACTGCCGTAGCACGCCAGGGTGTCAGGCTGCAGCGTTGCAAAGACTTCGCCTCCTGCCAGCTACTTCCTGGACCCACAAGGGTCTGTCCCTGTGCAAGTCCTTCGAGACCTGGCCCGCCAGCCAGGTCAGCTAAATGTTGAATCCCCTTCTAGGGTGATAAAGGTCAAACGATACGTCCAAATAAATATCCAGACTAATAATTCTTCTGCCCCTCTTGGGCAACTCCATAGTTTTCTGCTTTTGCCCCTACTCCCGGGCCCTGCACAGTGAGGGAACTGTCCTTGCTCCTCTCTCCTGGGTCTGGCCCCAGATTGAGCTTATAGTTCAGTTTAAATAGTCTTCTCCCTCTGATCCCACCTCCCCCCACAGCTGTCCAGCCACAGGCAAAGTGAGCCTGGCTTCTCTTAAACAGCCAACCAGTCTGTGACAGAAAATCAGTCTGATAACTGCCCTCCTAGGGTGCATATATGGTATAAAAAGCAGTATTGCTAATCCCCCACACTTTCAAAAATAATGAGTCCAGACCCCTAGTCTAATTTGGGGTTTGTGTGTATGTGTGATAAAAGATGAGATTATCATCTAATCACATGACTCCAGGAGCTGGAGCGTGACTAAAGAACACTAAATATTGTGAGATGTGCAATTAAAATCACAAGAGTTGGCAACACCAATGAATGCTCCTGAGAACTGTTGCATGGAAGGATGTGGATTAGGGCACTTTCTTATTGGGTGAAATTCACCCCTCTGTACAGGCACAGTACAAGGGATATCCATGCACCATATCCCACGTAAGTGCTATTTTGAGGTTTTAAGTGGCATGTAAATTACATCTACTCCTCTTGTTTGTTGTGTGCACAGAGGTGGATTTCACTCTTTAATCAGAAGTTCTCTGTGTCTCACTGTGGCAGTGAGTCTCAGAGCCTGGGTCAGCTGAGTAAGGCTGCTGCGGCTCGCGCTGTGGGGTGAAACACAGCAGTGTAGATACTAGGGCTCGGGTTGGAACCTGGACTCTGAGACCTGGCAAGGAGGGAGAGACTCGGAGGCCAGACTCCAACTGGAGCATGAACATCTGCATGGCTATTTTTAGCAGTATAGTGCAAGCACCGCGAGCCCAAGTCAGTTGACACGGGCTCTGAGATTTGCTGCCACAGGGGTTTTGTCTTCGGGTTTTTTTCCCCATGTTAGGGAGGGGCCCACACCGAGGTCCCAGGTCTGAACACCCCAGGGTTTGGAATCTCAATCCCAGATGTGGATCAGAATTTTGCAGATGCTTCTTATGTCTATAATGAGATGAACAAATTGGAGTCCAGAGGTGAGCCAAAAAATAAGAGGTTTGGAAAAACATGACGGTCATGACCAATGAGGAGTGGTTGAAATAATTCGGCATGTATAGTCTAGAGAAGAGAAGGCTGAAGGGGGACATCAGTCTTCAAATATAGGAAGGCCTGTTATAGAGGGCAGGGATCAGTTCTCCTCTATGTCCAATGAGGGTAGGATGAGAAGTAATCAGCTTAATTTGCAGCAACAGAGGTTTAGGCTGGATATTAGGAGAAAACTTTCCAACTCTAAGGTTAGTTAAGCACTGTAGCAGGTCACCTAGAGAGGTTATGGAATCCCATCACTGGAGATTTTTAAGAACAGGGTGGACAAACACCTGTCAGGGATGGGCTAGGTTTATTTGGTCCTGTCTCAGCACAGAGGAGTGGACTAGATGACATCTTGAGGTCCCTACCTTTCTATGATTCAATGGCTCAAAACCACTAATCAGAACCCCTTCTCCCCACCAGTGACCAACCTTTGTAGGGTAAAAATCTGACCAACAGAGGTTTTTTGGTATGGACCCATCTCTGCTCTAAAGTAGTTTCTCTCTAAGTTAATCCCCTGCAAGGATTACTGTGTTATAAGAACAGCCAGCTTTCCCTAGCAAACATGAATTATTTAACGAACCCTCACAACATCCTCTGAGATAGGTAAGTATTGTCCCATCTGCTTTGTAAATGGGGAAACTGAGGCAAAGAGGTGCAGTGCCTTGGCTTGAGATAGTGACTTTCCCAAGAGAACTGGTATCGGGGCTCAGTTTAGAACTCAAAGGCATGATCCTGCAAACCGCACTCATGTGAGTAATAATAATACCTCGTGCTTTTTATCAGTGGCTCTCAACGCATTTTACAAGGAGTTTATTGTATCATTATCCCCGCTCTATAGATGGGGTTAATGAAGCACAGAGGGTGAAGTGATTTGCCCAAAAGAGCCAGGAATTAGAACCAGGTCTCTGAAGTCCCTGTCCAGTGATCTACCCACTAGGCAACACTGCCTCAACTGATTCCTGTGAGCAACGACTTCCAGGTAGGAAGCTCAGACCATTTGCCCATCACCAGAAGCCGACTCTTCCTAGATCAACCTTGTCCATCCCTTCTAAGTGCTGTCATTCCAGCAGTGGTTGCATGTAAGAGCAGGGGGTTCTTTGTAGGGGGAAGAAAGACCTACTCATGCTCCTGATTTTAATTCCATGAGGCGGTAGGCAAGAGGCTCTTCTTATACAGTTTTTGGCAGCAAGACTCTGTAGCACAGTTACAGGTGCTTGGGCTTATTACGTACCACATGTTGATGCATTAAAGTAAAGGACAGGCTTCTCATTTCTTCTGTGCACAACGGAGCCAATTTGGACTGCAAAGGCCCTCCGTTCCTGTTGGCTCCAGGGAGCCCGTGGCATATACAATGCAAATTGGCTGCACGGAAGAATAGAGCAAAGCGCCAGTGTCACCGTTTGTTTCATCTCATTATTCCTTTTGTGGCACATCAGCAGCAGATGCTTCGCTAGGTGACCCCCAGATGCACAGACGCGAAATCTGCACCTTCCGCCACTCCATGGCACATTCGGCTCCTGCAGCTGACAGTTTTGACAGGATGATGCACGTTGGCATCTTCCCACCACCAGCTTGGAGCTGGCCCTCTGCAAATCTGTGGGGTCTAGAGTGGCTTGGAATAAGGTTTGGAGCCTGTGTGTGGATTATTCTTGGCGCAGGCCAGTTTCCCTTTGCCGCTATGGTGGTATTTCTTATCTCCAGTTCATTGCTGGCTTGCAGCTGCCGTATACTAACTTTGAACATGCTGTGGATAATTATTATGAAGGCACTCCGTAGTTGAGGTTTGTGTGTAGGGCGGGAGGGAAGCCCCCCTGCTTCACACTTTCAAGACTGAATTGGGTCTCCACATGAAACACCCTGTTTGCGGAGGACAAGCGACCTTCCCATGTTGTTTGGGTAAAGTATTCACCAACTTTGGCAGAGGAGACATTTAAATTAAAACATGACCTATGAGGGAAGTTTGAAAAAAAATGGTTTCGTTTAGTTTGAAGAAGAGAAGGCTGAGAGAGGACATGAAAACAGTTTTCAAGTACATAAATGGTTGTTACGAGGAGGAGGGAGGAAAAAAATTCCCCTTAACCTCTGAGGATAGGACAAGAAGCAATGGGCTTAAATTGCAGCAAGGGTGGTTTAGGTTGGACATTAGGAAAAACGTCCTAACTGTCAGGGTGGTTAAGCACTGGAATAAATTCTCTAGAGAGGTTGTGGAATCTCCATCATTGGAGATTTTTAAGAGCAGGTTAGACAAACACCTGTCAGGGATGGTCTAGATAATACTTAGTCCTGCTATGAGTACAGGGGACTGGATAAGATGACCTCTCGAGGTCCCTTCCAGTCCTATGATTCTATGAAAAATATGGCTGGCTGGAAAACAATAATTCTATTTTCCCCAAAAAAGAGTTTTGACTTCTGTTTTCATTCTGCATTAGAACAAAAACTAGCTCTTTCCAACTTTTGTTGTGAAAAACCAGAGATTCCTCCCCAGAGTAGTCAATAGCCTTGTGGCTAGAGCAGTCACTGAGGATAGCAGAGGTTTAAGTCCCTGCTCTGAAGTTGGATTTGTTACAGCACAGGTGTTCAGAGGCAGGGTGTCTCTTTCTGGATTGGACCAGAAATTCCATCTTCGATCCAAGAAACCTTCCCAGTGGAAGCTGTGCTGAAACGGACACGTTTCCATGAAAAGTTTCGGTTTCAGTTAGTCACCATTTTCTGTTGGAAAAAACGTTTTGCTGAAAAATTCCTGCCCAGCTCTATTTAAAAATGCTTCTTTCTGAAATGTGCTCGGCTTCCATCCCAGGGCTCCTTTAGCTGAACGACCACAACATCCCATAGGCTCTCAACTCCTGGCACACACACGCACGTCAATAATATTGCGGACAAAGGCCATTTGTCAGTGTTGAGGCTGGGATCGTCAAAGGAGCCTAAGAGCACCAGACTCCCAATTCCCATTAAGTTTCAGTCCATGGGCGTTGGATCCATTAGATCCCTTTGGAAGTCTCAGCGTTGCTGATGTAAAGAATTATTCTTCTGACTCGGGAAAACCTACGTTTGGCACTGCTAGGTGAGCCAATGGAGTTGCTCGGGTCATCGCTTGCACTTCCCATGCTGTTAGCTTGCTTTACTGTGCCAATGGGGCATTTCTGGGCCAGGCAGTGCAGCAGGGGGTACAGGGTGGGGGCGAGAAGGGGTTCGGGAGAGCCGTGGTGGCACGAACGGCTTGTGCTGTGATACATAGTGACTCTTAGGCCTCCAGCCACCACTGAAAGAGTGGAGGGACAGAGGCCACTGTAGCCATGAAGAGACAAGGTGTTAAGTGAACTTTCATTCAGAACTCGTTCAGTTTGAGTTCCGAGTAAAGACTCGGATCTGTTTGGAACGCATCTGCCAGTCACTACATGGGCGTACGTGTATGGGGCTCCGTTTCTCGAAGGAGAACGCAATGGGGCTCCACCGGCAGCCATCCATTTGCACACAAACATTTAAGTGCACAAGTGTCCATTGTGCATGAACAAATCCCTGTTTGCATGCACCACAGTGGGATCAGTAGCGTAGCCGGGGGGGAGCAGGGGGAGCAGCCGCTCCCCCACTGAGCAGAAGCGGCACCTTTTTTGTGCTCCGACCCCTGCTGCAGCCAGAGTGGAGCTTTTTTTTTTTCTCCCGGTGCCTTTTTTTGCTCCCAACGCCTTTTGCCCCTATGCCGTAGGTGGAGCGGAGCATTTTTTTTTGCTCCCAGTGCCTTTTTTTGCTCCCGACGCTTTTTGCTCCTGGCACCTTTTTTTTAGCTCCACTCCCCCTGTGCTCTAAACCTGGCTCCGCCACTGAGTGGGATTTGAGGTAGGGTGACCAGCCAGCACATGTGAAAAATCAGGACAGGGGGTGGAGGGTAATAGGAGCCTATATAAGAAAAAGACCCTCAAATCGGGACATCTGGTCACCCTAATTTGAGGGGATACATTTGGGTTGAAAAAGAAAGCCAAGCACAAGCCTGTGCACCTCTTATATCCTTAAAACCTTTATGGGCCAATGGCCAGGTTTGAAAGCAGGATTTTCAGAGCCAAAAGCACAGCCTTCTGCTGCTTGAGCTAAAGAACTTAGCCCTGCAGCGGAGGCAGGCTTTATATAATGTGTGTGTGATTTTAGCCCTTAGAGGCCCACTCAAGATCAGAACCTTGCCTTGTGCTGGGTTCTGTACATACACACAGTAAGAGATGGAAGATCTTAGAAACTGAATAGACAAGGAAGGAGAATTGTCCCCATTTTAAAGACGGGGAACTGAGTTCCCAAGAGATATGGGTCACATAGGGAGACTCTGCTAGAGGTGGGAATTGAATGCAGATCTTTTGAGTGCTAGCCCTGTGCCATAAATAGAAGGCCAGCCATTAGAGGAGGACAATGACCCCCACGCCCCTAGCGTGTGTGACTCATAAGCCTTATACTGGTCCCCAGCAGAGGGGTAAATTTCATCCCGGCCTGATATGCATTGCTGAAAAGGCAGCCATCGCTGTTTGATTTCCCCCCCAAGGTTTAGTTTTCAGGATGCAGACACTTTAATTTCAAGGTGAGAGTAGGGTGCTAGGGTTGACATTCGAGCTGGAGCTATAGGGCTGAGGAGACGGGATTAGTGTCAGGGCTTGTATGGCACACACAATTAAGAAAGCAGAGGCAGTCTGTGTTTATGATTCAGATTTGTTAGGGGATTCAGATACTGTCATTCTTATATAAGGATACACTTAAGGATTAATGGCAGGAAGTCCAGCATTAGCAGCAGAGAAATGGGTGTTAGTGAGATTAGAGGTGGAGGGTTTATTTTGATGTTCGCGGCATGAGCTTCCTCAGGAGACATGGGGCTCCTAGACAGGCAGGGAATCCGGTATTTTGCAGGCAAAGCAAACAATCTGCAAGTCAAAATAGTGATTAGAACACATTGATAATGAGATGAATTCTCCACTGCTATGAATCAGCAGAGCTTCAGTGAAATCAGTGAATTTACACTCGCTGAGAATCTAGCCCACAGTAAACAATCTATTTTTAGCCCCTTTTTCCATGTGCAGAATATTCACAAGCACTTTGCTCCGATTTGTTCACTGTGTGAAATTATTCAACTTTTTTTTTCTCTGCAACATTGTTGTCTGAGCCCATGGTTTGATGACAAATGGCTCACTGCAAGTAGGATAGATTTTCTATGCAAGCTGCATCATTTGCTTGTGATTGGTTGGATAAACGTACACGGAGTTGTTTCTGCTCCCTCACTGAATGAGTGCCTGAGCATTTCTGGCTGCGGATATTCTCTGGCGTGACAATTTACTTTTCGGTTCCCACAAATTTTGACTCTGTGCGTGAATGCTTGTGCCAATAAACCTTGATCAACTGAAGCCATCTCTCTTAAAAACGGAAGTATGTTTTCAATGATCATTTTCTTTTGTGTGCACCGTTAATCAGCTCTGTTGGAGGAAAGAGAGTGCTGGATTAGACCACCTACTTACCCCTATTTTGCAGGAAAAGCCTGTAACCTGTGATCCAGGCTCCAGCCTCCTGGGGAGAAATCTCTCTAATGTCGCTGTCATGCCTGGATGATAGTCTTTGATTAAGCCATCCCCATAGCATGCTTGTGCTGACACAGAAAGAGAACCCAGTTTTATAACTGCCAAGCCAAAGAAAAACCAAACCAATCCCATTACTTTATGAGGCATTGTCCAGCCCTGCAGTACTGTGAGGAAACCCTATTGCTCTTGACGTCTGAAGGGGGTGGAGCTGTCATCAGAAGCCCACTCTGTCCTAGTTCCATATCATCAGGTGACAAGAAGGGAGGGTGGATGTGCAAAGACAGAGGACAAAGGATCCCGGGGAGGAGGGGGCTTGATTTCTTTTTGCTGAAGACTTCTTTAGCAAGTCACCTCCCTTCCCCATCTTGACATTGATGGCGACAACACACAGAACTAAACGGGCCACTGGCCATGGCCATTCCTCCATTCCGATGACGGACCTGATGTTAACCGTGCTGTTGGTGCAAAGCTCTTTGGTGGAATCGGGACTGTGGATGCCTGCGTAGTCAAACTGCATGGTGGGTGAATGGCTGTTTGGTTTAACTACGCCAGAGCAGTAGAGAGTTTCCATTACTTATGCACTTCCTGAAGCTGAAACAATTGCTATTATCCCCCATAACATTGCGTGACCTACATTTTTACTTGAAAGCCTCCAGCTAATAATTAGTTTGAATTTCGATTTATAAATAAACATATTCGTATTCCAATAAATCAAAAACCCAACTCACAACAGACAAAGTTCCCTCCCCCGTGCCCTGCTCTTTCTTTTGCGTTTGTTGTTTGTCTTTCAGAGGAGGAGGGGATTTTGCTGGTGCGGGTGAAGGAGGAGGAGGGTTCGGAGGTAATGAGACCACTGGGCATTTTCCTGGAAATCTGCAGGAGCCTCGGTGCTTTTGAGATTTGTGCCATCTGGCTAAAGAGGGTCAAGCTACACGTTGGCAGCAATTAGACATTGCGGCATGGAAGGACAGCTTGGCTGTGCTGAAGGAGCTGCAGAGCGCAACAGATGAGTAAACAAAAGTACCTAGCAGAAGGGGCCCAGGTTGGTCAACTCTCAGGGCATAGTTGGCAGTGGTGATGCCTTTTATTTCTCTAGCTGTCCATCTGTGTGGCCATCCACCCTGGCACTAGAGCAAGTAGTGCTGTGAGAACGCATGGTGTGTGGGTGTGGCGTAGTGATTTACAGCGGAATGGATCAGGAATAAATTGCCACTTCCTTGGGAGCAAGTGGCGAGTGGAAAGGGAACTGCAGTTCTCTGAGATACAGTTCTTTTCCTAGGATACTACTGATGTGGTGCTGGTAGGCTTCCTTCCCTACCATGAGCTGGGCCCTCGCAACAAAATTGAGCCCTAAACTATCAAGACTTGATGCAAGACTGGTCTGCAGAACTGGGCTGGAAAACTCAGCTATCATAGTGATGGGAGTGGGGGAAGACCTAGACTAGAAGAGACTTTTCCTTGGGGTTTGCAGTATTTTTGACTTCTATTTGGGCTGAAAATGCCATGAGATCTGCCTTTCATGACTGATGTATTTCCAGACTTCTGCTGCTGGTCTTTGCCAGAAATGTCAAGTGTAGAGTCTGCCATGACAATCATTACTGAGCCAAATCCAGATGCCCGTTTTGAGTCATTAGTCATCCAGACTGGCACTGGAGCCAATGGGAGTTTGTGATGAGTATGAGATCCAAGGCAGGGCCTCTGGTTAATCCTTTCTGCTCAGCTGTAGAATGTGTGCTGGGCTGATGCAGGTGGAAAATGAAAAATGGGGTTTGGGTTCAAAATTGGGTAGTTCTTATTTTAGCGGAACCAGTTGGCCCATTGCTACTGGATACATGTCCATACCCACAACTTATTCTATTGTAATAGTCCAGAAGGCTGCATATTGCAATGTTTTCAATCATTAATGGGGGTATATTTTTATAAGGATAATATCTGAGTGACACACGTTACTGCACCAGGGACTTGATCCAAAACTCTTTGAATTCAGTGGAAGTCAAGGGTTGGTGGACCCTGCTTTCCTGCTTCTTACAGTGGTCAATGTAGAAATCTTGCGAAGAATGCATGAAGCATCCATAATGCACCCAGTTACACAGTGGAAGTAATTGTCATTCCAACCCAAGCTGGTGATCAGTGTATGCCTTGAAGCAAGACAATTGCTAGCCTTTGTAATTTCCCTCATGGAAAAAAAAATCCAAGTCAAATGTAATAAGGACGAGACCAATAGGGTTCTACAGAAATTAGTCTGAAAGCCTATAAAACTGAATGGAGGTTGAGATAGCCTGTTGTGGAATTCTATGGATGGGTTTAAGCATTCTATAGAACGGTTGTTATTCTCTATTAAAATCTATAGGTTTCCCACCAGGTGTTATCCTAGCTTGTGCAACTCCAGATGCTATTTTTATTCAGAGAAATGTCAAATCCTTTCTTGAAACTTACTAAGCTAGTTGCCGCAGCAGTCTCCTGGAGTAGCATGGTCTATAAAATAAAAGCATCCCTTGTTTTCTTTCTCCCCATTGCACTTTTTTGTCTTTTTTAATGTAAAAAAAGTTTTTAAAACATGAATAGTTCAGATGGGGGATGGGGCAGGTCGTTGGCCTGGCGACATTTCTCCTGAGGCTCACTGAAGTTAGGGTGACCAGACAGCAAATGTGAAAAATCAGGATGGGGTGGGGGTAATAAGAGCCTATATAAGAAAAAGACCCCAAAATCAGGACTGTCCCTATAAAATCGGGACATCTGGTCACCCTAACTGAAGTACAGCTATAGGCAGAGAAGCGTCTGTGCAAATGGCATTGCCTTCGCCGGTGTTCATGGGCTTGGTCTGATCCCCATTAAAGTCAATGGGAATCCTTCCATCCAGTGAATGTTGCTTCAGTCCCTGCTCTCTCGTCATGGCTCCCAGATCATATTTGCTCTGTATTTGTTCTTACTAGTCAGAAGCAGAACTGAGCAGGAACCAGGATGTCCATTTCGCCCAAATTCCACAACCTCCAAATTTGTTTTCATTCTGCATTGAAACAAAAGCCACGGATTTTGAAATTTCACACCGAATGATCTAAAAAATAATAATTTCAGGTCAATGGAAAGGTTTTATTTTGCTTGTGCATTTTATGCTACAGTCTCATTTACAATAGGAAATTTTAAAAAGCTGAAATGAAAATTAATCTCAAAATGGGCAACGGGACGGTCCCATTCCAGTACTGCTGAACTATTCCAGTTGGATGGTTTTTTTTTCTAAACAAAAGTTCATTGAACTCAGCACATTCCCACGGAGAGTTTTGGTTTCAATAAAGTGGCATTTTCCCATGGAAAAATGTTCTGTTGCTCAATTGTCATCCAGCTCTAGTCAGAAGGTCATTGAGTGATAGAACCATAGGGTTAGAAGGGACCACAAGGGTCATCCTGTCCTGTGGTTCTCAACCAGGAGTCTGGGGCCCTGCAGGGCCGTGAGCAGGTTTCAGGGGGTCTGCTAAAATAAACCCCCTGGGCAGGGCTGGCATTAGATTAGCTGGAGCCCAGAGTAGAAAGCCAAAGCCCAAGCCCCACCGCCCAGGACTGAAGATGAAGCCAGAGGAACTTAGCTTTGTGGGGTCCCTTGTGGTGTGTGGCCCTGGGCAATAGCCCTGCTTGCTACCGTCTAACACTGGCCCTGGTTTTTAATCTACTGGATGCACAGAAAAACAGTTGTGGCACAGCTGGGCATGAAGTTTTTATAGCATGGGGTGGTGTCTCAGAGAGGAAAAGGTTGAGAACCCCTGATCTAGTCTAATCCCCTGCCAAGATGCAGGATTTGCTGTGTCTAAACCGTCCAAGATGTTCATCTCCTAGCTGCCTGCATCACAAACCCTACCTGAGGGGCGAATACGCTGCTCAGTTCTCTTTCTTTCTTTCACGTGGTGAGAGGTGATTCATACTTGTTACTGACGGGCTTGCTGATGATGCACAGGGCAGAATGGAATCTAGCCCAGACTCTGTGCTGACTCTGCCAGGATTAAAAATAAGCTGCCTTTCCCAGTAAAGTGAGCAGACCTGACTGTATGATGCGCATGATGCGGCAGGACCGCTGCTCTTTTGACCATAAGTGCACCTTATGGGGCATGTTCAGACCTGTCGCAAGAGGATGCGGTTCGATTGACTTCAACTTGCTTGCAATGGATATAAGCAGGGTCGCTTCAGTGAAGTTCCACCCACTTACGCCGGGCCTGAATTTGGCCCAACATCTGCCCGCCTTGTCTCTTTCCTTTAATTATGTGCAACTCTAGCTCTTTCTATTTTATTTTATTCCCCTTTTCTGTTGTGTGCAACCCGGAGCTTTAGATTGTCCTTAGAGCCATTTCTTATAGAATAGTTTATGACACGTTAGTAATAGGCACTTGAAACGTACACTAGATACATGTCCCCGTCACACATTGAATGCCATGATGGGTCCTAATTGGCCGCTGTCTTGGCAGCTTTAGCAGAGTAATCAAGGATTGACTGAGCAAGGAAGGTTGGACTTCCCTTTCCCGTGTAGAAGTGCACCCTCCGGGATAGGGCTGAGGAAGGCTGGCACGTCATTGAGACCCGCTTGGATTTCTGCTGCCTTCATGCTGTGCCTATAAGGTCGTGTCCGTCCAGCCCCGCCAGCCACATACACCTTTCATCAACCCCAGATTCACTAGGGAAGATCCAGAAAACATCGGTGGCTCTCCGAGCCCTTGGGTTGGAATGGATGGTACGGGGAGGCCTGTGTTGTTAACTATACTGCTGAGCACCTGGGATGTACAGAAAGGATAACGCAGGGCCAAATCCAAAGCTGAGCACATGCTGCCAGTGCAGCCATTCCATTCAAGAGAGAGGAGAGCGAGAGGAAGGCAAAGAATATCTCTCCAATCACAAGATCCCGAGGGAGCAAGACTTGGACCCGAATGTCTGCGCTGCCCTAATAAAACATTTACTGGGATTTGGAGACCTGTTCACTCCAACGCGGCGTGTACATATTAAACGATCACAGTTTCTGTGCCTTTGGAGGAGCAGGCTGCTAATGCAACCCTTGGGTTTTGCTCACCACTGACTCTGCATGGAAACAAACAGCGGCTCTGTTTTCCTATTTAAAAGGTTCCAGAGATAATTGGGTTGGGTCGCAGTTTGGGGAACATCAGGATCTGATTTCTTACTGGCTTTTTCAGAAAGAGTCTTGAGAAAATAGCTGGTGTTGGAGGGTGTCAATGGTTTGTTTTTGTCTCTCCAACCTTAAGTGGTCATCTGTATTCACACTCAGAGCCCCAAGCCTTGTGCACCCTCATTCATTTGGGACAGTTTAGTGGAGTAGAGAATCGAGTTGAGAGATCTTTGTTCTGTTCTTGACTCTCTGAGGTACAGAGTTTGATCCCCATTACTCTCACTGAGTAGCACTTTACTCAGACTTTACCCCGTGCAACGTTGGCTAAGTCATGCCTCAGTTTCCTCACCTGTAAAATAGAGACAATAATTCTGACCCACCTTTGTGATACACTTTGGGATCCTGAGATGAACAGTGCTATCTCAGCACTAATTATTATTTACTGATGTTTGTTTCCTTGATTTACTCATTGTTCAGACTATCATCAACCATATGGACAAAGCAGGTTTTTTTGCTGATGTCTGTACTATAGAGCCAAAAGGGTGATAAGAGACCATGCCAGAATATCTCCCCACCCCAAGACTGAGTGAATTCCCTGTGCCAGAATCTATTACAGCTGCCCATGCAAAGAGGACCCAGCTTGGTTTTCAGATCCTAGTTTGAGTTTGGAAGTGCTGCCAGTGGATTAAAAACTAAACAGAAACCCTCTTTGGATTTGTAATCTGTGCACATTTGAGCTGGAAATTGTCAAGGCGGAGGAAAACCATACAAAGTCCTCGCTGTCATGTTTCAAAGCGACACTGCGCGTAAAGTGACTGTGCATGCTCATTTAGGGTGCACGGAGTTAAGACACACAGGGACTCGGGAGACAGAAAAAAGGAGATTTCGGCAGTGCTGAGCTCCCACACACTGCTGTCGGAGCTGTGCATACTCAGAACCTCTGCAAATCAGGCTCCCACTACATCTGACTGCTTCCTTTTTATCTTGAGTAAATACCACGATGAGTGATTCTCAGCTGCTCTGACAGTTTGGGTCCGATCAGTTTGGCTTTCCACTCAGTTATGGCATCTTATATGTTTCTTGGGCATGTTCTGCCTCTTTCATGTAATTCCTTAACTGCTTTCCTATCACTGGTGGGGCTCTTCTTTTAATGTGTTTGAATGTATTTGATCATCAACAAATTTCTCTGTCTGTTCCTGTGATAAAAAATTAAATCCAGGCACCTTTGAAGGCTGTGTTTTTTTCTCTCCCGTGTGTTACAGTGTAGCAACTGACATCCTTTACTTATTAAAATAAAAAAGTTTGAAATGTGACATCTTTTGTTAAAAAGAAGAAGAGGGAGAGAGAAAAAAATAAAACACACCACTGTATATTCTTACAGATGGGACATCAAAATGTAAACTATAAAGGATACATTTTCAAAGCCTTGTGCAGGGTCTGAGTTGATTAAATGGGAACCAGGCATCCAAATCCTCTCATGTCACTTTGAAAATGTACTGAGATGGGAAAAGTCTGTATTTTTAGCTTGAAATATATCTGATTTCCCAGCCCCAACTAATCTACTGTTTTGGTCTGCCTCTAGGGGGAGCTAGAGGACACCTTGTTCTCCAGTTAGGATCTGTCTCTGTGGCTCTCAAACTGTTGGTCGGGACCCCACAGTGGTTCGTGATCCTGCTTTAATGAGGTCACCAGGGCTGGCGTTAGACTTGCTGGGGCCCGGGGCTGAAACTGAAGCCCGAGCCCCACTTCAGCCTTGGGTGGCAGGGCTCATGTTACAAGCGCCCCACTTGGGGATGAAGCCCTTGGGTTTTGGCTTTGCGCCCTCCCCCCCAGCCTGGGTGGCGGGACTGAGGTGGGCTCAGGCTCTGGTCCCCCCTTGCGAGGTCATGTAGTAATTTTTGTTGTCACGGTGCAATGAAGTTTGAGAACCCCTGGTACGTCTGCTTACCTTAGGTAATTACCCCATCTGCCTTGGAGTGACTAGACCACACTCCCTCCTTCAAGGCACAACCGGAGAAGACAAAAGGCAAAGTTAGCGCCCAGAACAGCCTGCAACTCCAAACTTGGGAACAGACCCAGCAACGTGAAGAGCCGCTGCGCTTGGTCATTGCCATTCGAAGGCTGAATACACATGTCTGGCGTGGAAAAGATTGGCCCATGCCAAGAAGCGGGACCCTGTCCGACAGCTGCCACAACGTCACAGGATGTCTAAAACCAACCAACGTCAATGGCCTGGAGCCGGAATTGCTCCGTCAGCAGTCAGGAGGGTGGTCCCAAGCAAAACTGAACGATTGTGACAGTTCCGAGACACCAGACTTCCGTTGCCTGGCCACTTGGCAGCAGCTAGCCACCTGAAATTGCGGAAGAGCTTCCTAGCAGCAACGGAACCACTTAAAAAATCCCCGGCAGCTATACTCCTGGAAATGTGGCGCTCATGGCTCAAAATGCTCAACGGGGCCATCAAAAAGAACATCGACATTGCTGAATGCCTTCCTGCAGGCGCAGAAATGGGTTGGTCAACCGGGAGATGTCCAAATCGCCTCCAAACAAGAGTTGGCGGTCAAAAGTCAATATGCGGAAGTGGGGCTATTCCAACAACTCAGATGCATGTGATTGCGGTGAAACAAAACCGTGGCATGGCTAGTAGTCTGCCGGCTCGCAGAGGAACCATGGACGATCTTGCCAGGGCTACAGACTGGGACATATATGCCCAGCACAGGGGAAAAAACCTATGATTTCGGTGGAAGGCAATGAGAAAAATATTAGGTAACTACATGGCCCTCATTACCATTGTATCTGGGCGCCTTGCACTCTTTAATCCTCACGCGCCCTGGGAGTTCTGTTATCTCCATTGCACAGATGGGAAACTGAGGCACGGAGAGACTAAGTGACTTACCTAAGGTGTCCCACAGTCTATAGTGGAGGGGAGAGTTGAATCTGGATCTCCTGAGTCCCAGGCTAGCGTCCTAACCACTGGGCCCCCCTTACTGGAAACTTGGGTTATATCATTAATTAAGGAAAGGTAGCCAGGGAATAGGGTAAATTTGGTGCCCCATCTAAGGACATGACGCTGGAATGGCTCTATGTCACTCCCCGGTGCTGAAATTGCCTTGATCGATGGCTCTTTGGCTGCTAATCTCTGCTCTCCCACACCCCCCACCCATCCATGTTTCAGCTCAGTCACTGTATCAGGCATCTTTGGGGTCACAGCCGTGCGTCATTTTGCACTAGCAAGCTGGTGCAGTGGCTGTTTTGGACCACTGCACCTGTTGCCGGTGATGGAGCAGTCCTTTGAGGAAGAAGAAAGGACACAGATGGGTGTATTATCGAGCTATGGAGGCTGAAGGCAGTTGAATCGAGCAACCACCATTGTAGTTCATTAATTGAAATAAAGGAAGGTGTGTATGACAATTTCATCCGATTTCATCTGATTTCATCTGATTCCATCTGACAATTTCATCTGATTCCATGCGTGGTCCGAAACAGCCAGAATTCTCAAATGCAGGCGGAATATCCTTGAGATGCATCTGCGCTTGACAGAGATGAGCCCTTAACTACCCCTCCCAGCTCTTATGCTCCTGAGCTTTATGGAGAGTTCACAGCCAGCCCCTTTCTCTATCACAGGCCAAACCAGACACCTCAACTTCTCAGAGGTTAGAATCTGTATCCAAGCTCGGGAGATCAAACCCTTCTCTGCGACGAGGTGGGTCACAATCAGTGATGCCCAGTCCCACATGTCTGTCACTCCGTGGAAGGCATCACCTGAACTCTAGGGCAGCAAAGTGGATGGTGATTTGTTGTGTCATTTCAGACTAAGCCTGAGCATCTCCCAGTGACTTCAGCAGATCTCAACCCCTGGCATCAACCAGGCCCTTCCTTCAGTATTCTCTGATCCCTGGAGACCCCCTCCTCACGCTCCTGAATTAAACACCGTCCAGCTTTGTTGCAGGGTCGTGTGGGTTTCTCTCTGATGAAGCCAGTCAGTCGATCTGTTCCAGTCCCTTCCAAACAGGCTTCCGGGGTGTCAGCATCTCTGGCATTTAGCTTGGGGAATGGAACTGTGTTTATTCCGCTGCCCACTGCCAGGGTATCTGAGCACCTTAAAATCAATGGCAACATGCTAGGTGCTGTACAGAGGACACACAGACAGGCCCTGCTGAAGAGGAGGTGCTTGGGAGCCAATGGGAATCCCAAAGCCAGGGGATCCTCTATGGAAAATTCCCTCCTTCCAGCTCCCTGAGATCCAACAGTCAGAACATCTCAGTCACTGGTACTGTTCTTGGCTGGCTACATGAAGAGGATGCTCCATGGGATAGCCCAAGCTTAGCCCAACATGGAGGATATTATAGGTGATCACTGGGGCCTTCTGGTGGGTTTGGATTTGGTGTCACATGAAAGACTCTGCCCTGACTTTCCCACGTTGAAGCTATCTCATCCCCTTTCTCTGCCTGACTCAGCATCACCTCTGCTCAGTGCCACTACAATGCAATGAAAACATAGATAGTGTCTGTGCAAGAGTCCCAGGGCCCTTTGTAACCACAAACATCTAATCAAAGTACAGCCTCCAACATGAATTCCTATCACTGAAACGTGTAAACCGAGACAGACATGGCATTTTTCCAGCTCTCAACCAGGAGCCGATTCCACAGTCTCTGAGCGGCGTTAATTACTGAAAGCTCCAGGTCCAAGATGCCAGTTGATAGAGTGGGGTTGGCTGGGTAGGAAGCTTTAAGTGAACATAAGGGAATATAAGGTAACTGTCTGTTAGAGAGGTGGGCGGGGCTGTTTTTGTTAGAGGCATGGCCAGGGACAGCCATGTGTCAGGATGATGCAGATGCCTGAGGGACTATGGTGCCAACCGTTTATTTTCTTTATTTAAAGGGGAGAAAATATGCTTGCAATGGATTTAGCACCGGGGAAAGGTGCTGGGCTGATCGCCAGAGATGCTGAAGTCCTTACAATAAATGGAGCATAGTCGATGTGAGTGTCCCATCAGCGTCACTCAAACTTGCCCGGCTCTAGGGCTAAGAAGAGCGTCCAGCCTCCATGTCCCATTCAGTCCACGGCTGCTCTGCCAGCTGACACCATGCACAGTACTGGCATCTGTGACATGCAGACTTGTCCATTGGGAACTAGAGTAGGATCGATCCATGGGGGGGAGGGATAGCTCAGTGGTTTGAGCATTGGCCTGCTAAATCCAGGGTTGTGAGTTCAATCCTTGAGGGAGCCATTTAGGGATCTGGGGCAAAAATCTGTCAGGGGACAGTACTTGGTCCTGCTAGTGAAGGCAGGGGATTGGACTCAACGACCTTTCAAAGTTGTTCCAGTTCTAGGAGATTGGCATATCTCCATTAGTTAGTTAAAACTCACATGGCATCAGCCATCGGTCAGGGACAACTTCTGGCCCTGTTGATGACCTGGTGAAGAAAGTTCCTAACAATGGTTATTAATCCCTTGTGCCATCCAGTCACCCTCCCTACACTCAGGTCAGTGATTTAATGCTCAAAACATTTTCTAGCTGGAGTAAGCTCACGATTTTTTGTTGCTTTGCCCAATGCTGAGTGTCATCAGCCAGTGAACTTTCTGACAAGCCCACCTTCGTTATTATTTGCTTTATACGCATCTCTGGAGGCCCCGCCCAGCAGGCGAAGATTGAAACCCCCCAGTGTGCATGGTGCTGTGCACACTGAGAGACAGTCCAATCTAAACAGCCATGAGGTGAGATGGGAGCCAGAGGCACGTGGTTGTGAACTGACTTGCCCGTGGTCACAGTGGCCAAGCCGAGAATAGCACCGAGATCTCCTGGCTCTCACTCGAGTGCCCTACCCGCTACTCCACGCTGCCTTCCCACCTCGAGCTCTGTGATGAAACCTGGAATCAGGCACTATGCATCCGGCTCGGGGCTATTTGCTGTGAAAGTTTATCAGTGTTTCTATCTGGAGTCTCATGAGTGGTGCCAGGTGCTGGAAACACTGGTGGGGGAGGGAGGAAAATCCACGGTGGGGAAAGAACATAAATAAGCAACGGGGGGAAAAAAACGTAAAATGTGAAGTGGCCCTTTAAATACAAGCCTCTGGAGCCCAGAGCTCCTCTAGAGCTCCCTCAAGTATTCAAATGAGATTGCAGCATCAGATTGGTATGCATTAGGCTGGTCTCAATGAAAATTAACATGTAATTGCTTCAAATGAAGTAAGTGAGGAGGTAATCTGTTCTTAAATTGGATTCGCAGGATTTTGTGGTACCATAATGCAGCTGTGGAATGAAATATATTTTAAGGATGATGTCCTCAAGGGGCGAGGGGGAGGAAAAGGGGGATGTCATAGAGCGAAAGTTTCCCCCTTCCCCATCTTGCTTTATCCTTTGTTGACACTGCGCTCTAATACGGGAGGGTCTGACAACGGGGTAGCAATCTGAGTCTCCAGGACGGGGAATGCCCCCTGATGTTCTGGAGTCTTGTCTCCTCTGCCTTGATGTTCCATTGTTCTCTCTTCCTTTCCCTTCTTGCCTGGAGTTCTGTTCTCCCTCTGCCTGGCTGCTCCGCTCTCCTCTCTTCCCTCTGAAACAGCAGAGAGAGCGTGAGTGGATGCGTGACCTAGCAGCGAAAGCACAAGCCAGGAAATTTGGCTTCTCTTCCTGATTCCGCCACTGATTAGCTGTGTGACCTTGAGCAAGGTTTACTTAATCCTGCCTCAGTGCCATGGGTGGCTTGAATGACCCCTTGAGCTCCCTTCCAACCCAACATTTCTCGGATTCTGTGATTTTAAGACACTGTGACCCCCTGTGTGACTCGGTTTCCCCATGCATAGAACAGGGATTATACTCTCCTACGTTACAACAGAGCATAGGTGAGATGGAATTCACCAATCCCTGGATGGAAGGCAGAAGAGAAGGGCAAAGTATTCTCATTATTATTCTGCCAGTGGACAGGGGAGAGGATTCAGGCAGACAACACAGATTATAAATATTATTCGCTGGGAAATGCCTCGTGGGTGTCATGAGGCTGGGAAGTCAACAGGGTAGGCCAAGAGGAAGCCAAATCCTTGGCATCCGGCCATGTGTTACCCAAGTTCTTGGCCATGTCTGAGCTGCCAGCGTCTCTCTGCTCTCCTGGATGCCACGGGTTGGCATTACAAGAGCTCTGATGATTCCCTTATTCTCCCTTTTGTTTGCACTCTCCACGCTGGTGTTCTCCAGCTGCACATGCTGACTGGTTCCAGCTGCATGTGTGAGGAGATAATGGATCCGTGTAACTCAAATGTGGAGCTTTTGCAGCTCCCGGGGTGGAGGCGACCGAAGGGGCTCTTGAAAGCGCTCCCTGAAGAATGTTTTTCCACCCCTAGAGAATCTCCTGCTCTTGAATCCTAAACAGGTAGATTATAAAGCAAAGTCCCTCTGGGTCAGCGTAGGGGGCAGGTGGCTGTGGCTAGTGAAGCTCGCTCTGCTGGCTTTACTCCTCGCTTACAGTGGTGAGCTGGTCTGGTCCCTTCCCACCCCCATTTGGGAACCAGCGTTCCTGCTGGAGACTGGAATGGACCGCTCCAGTCTGCAGCCAGGAGGCAAGTCTCCACCTGTAACATCAGAGATTTCACAGCTACAAGCCAAGGTGCTCTGGGACTTGATTCTGTATTCTGCGGGGCAATGGATGCTTCTAAAGCAACGCCGGAGTCTGCTGGCTATGTGCTCTCAGGGGTGGGGAGGTGCTGGACTCTAAAGTACACCCCCCTTGTGGTCCCTGCAGAATCCAGGCCTTGAATTTGATGGTGTGAGGGTGAGAGGGGCTGGGTGAGGGATGGTTAATTGTTTATTATAGATATTGGCTTTTCCCTCTCAAAGTGTCTGTCTATCTATCTATCTATCTATCTATCTATCTATCTATCTATCTACTTAATCATGTATTTGCATCCCAAGCTGCACAATAGGGATCTAGTAAATAAAGTTGAGACTGGCAGCTTGCCTACATGTTTGTACAGCACCAAACACAATGGGCTCAACTAATTCAACGAATAAAAGCCTGACCATGCTGGTGAGAGGCAGGCATAGTGTAAGACGGTGATGTGTAAGCTTCCCATACCTCTGTCGCCTCACTCCTCAACTCCTGCATAGCTCTGACAGTGCCTCTTAACCCGACTCTGTAGCACCAGTGCTATTCCAGGGCTAGGTTCCTCACATGGTTCTATCAGTGCTCCTCAGCAACCCCCGTGCTCAGTGATTTCCCTACACCCCCCCTGAATTTCCCCACCCCCCCCCCAGTTTTGTGAACTAGTTACATGCCAATTTAGTGACGACACCCCCCAGTAAATTTGAACACACACCCCTAATTTCAATTCCTGGGGAGGCCACTGCCCATGCTTTCCGTTCTTGCAGCTTTGCTGACGTCCCTGTAGCATGCCAGCCTGCACCAGGCCTTCCTCTTTCAGTCCTGCCTTCCTGTCCACAGCTGGGCCAGTGCACCTCAGCCCTGACCTGCAGCACCCCCTGCTATTCCAGCCCTGCTCCACCCAGCTCTGCCAATGCCCTTCCATCTTGACTCACAGCCCCCTCTACTCTTCCAGCCCTGCTCCAGACAGCTCTGCTGATGCATGTCAGCCCTGACCCGCAGCACCCCCTGCTATTCCAGTTGTATGGCTCTACTTAAAAGAAAACACCAGTTGCGGTGATAATTTTCCATCTGTAATAGCTTAAGTGCATCGCTTCCCTCTGAATGCGTTATCATTGCAGCTAAACGCTGCAGTCCCTCACCCTTGCGCCTAGTTAAATGCATCCCTTTCACATACGTTGGGGCAACGGCTTTACTTTATTCGTGGGCCATTAGTGTCAATTGCACAAAGCAGAAACAGAATTTATTCAGGGGGCACCGCTCATAATTGAGAGAGTTCAACACTCAGTGCAGCGCTAGCGACTGCAAATGCAGTGATGAGGGACCAGCCACTGCTCCCTGTTTGACTGAATGAGGGAAGCAAGGTGGTAAATTGCCAGCGCCATGACTTATCACAGACTGATCTACTGGGTACTAATGTGCAGGGGTGGCAGCACCACCCAGTGGACCACGCACTGCACGGGGAGGCAGGTAACCTGAGTTCTGTTCCTAGCTCTTCAGCATGACTTGGGGCAAGTCACTTCCCTGCTTGGTGCCTCGGTTTCCCCATGTGTAAATGTATCATTGTTTGTATTGTAGTAGCTCTAGGAATCCTACTCCTGGACCAGGAGTCAGGACCACATTGTGCTAGGTGCTGTACAAACACAGAAATTAAAAGTGATCCCTGCCCCCCAAAAGGTATGGGATTAATAATGTGCACTTTGTAGTGGGATGGTGTCTCCATTAACTAATATCTGTAGAGCATTATGAGTCCCTTGGCAATGCAAGTGTTAATGTTGGATCTGAACCTGTTTGTCCACCCCTACTATTTTCATGTGCTGTTCTGACTCGCTCGTGGCCAGCCATGGGCTTCCTAAGTGATAGGGGCTTCTCCTTTTCCTTTCCCCATCTGTTCATGAAAAGGGGATGGAGCAGGGCGTGGCGGGGGGAGAGATGTTAAAGGATGGGGAGGGAGGAATTTTTCTGTCTCCTCCTTCTGAGCGCTCCGGTGTGTCAAACGCCCTCAGGCCATTAGAACGGGTGAGGAGAGCCCGAGTTCTGTAGGAGCTTTGTGTGGACTCAGGCAGAATGGCACAGAGTCAGCCTACGGACTCAGCAGCCTACACAGCAGCAAAGTGCACGACCCATGTCCATATCTAGCCCAGAAAGGTCAGTCCTATTCAGGAGGGAAGGGGAGGATACTTGATTGTTTCCATCCCCAGCACCTAGACTAGAAAGCTCCCCAGGCTGGATTAGACACGTAAGTAAATGGTCTAGAGAAGGCAGATTGGGAGTTTCCATTTTCCCCATCTTGTAAGATGAGAACAAGGGGGGCATTCGATGAAACTGAAAGGTGGCAAATTCGAAACGGACAAAAGAAAACACTTTTTTTTCTATGCAACACATAATTAGACTGTGGAACTCATTATCACCGGCGATCGCTAAGGCCAACAATTTCACAAGATTCAAAGGGGGTGATTGGATATTTATATAGCAAAAATATCCAGAGTTAATGCTAAAAAAAAGAGTAGCAAAAGGGAAATTAAACCTCAAACTTCAGTGTTTAAATCAGTCTCAACTATTAGGATTAGGTGAGATCTTTTGGGGGCAGATTACCCCACATTTACCTCCTAGGGGTTTTTTACACCTTCTTCTTCAGCTTCTGGTGCGGGCTACAGTTGGAGAGAGGACACTGGACTGGACGGACCTGTGATCTGATCCAGTCTGCCTATTCCTCTGTTCCTACATGGAAAAGATCTTTGCGGTTCCACTGTAAATTCTCTAGGCAGGAAGTATCTTTTATTCTGTGTGTGTACGCCATCCAGCACAATGTGTCCAAATAAATGATACCAGCACTAAGGACAAAATGGACACGGTCCCTTAATCCACATGCTTCAGATCATAAACCCACCGCTGTGCAGCATTTCAGAAGCACAGTGGAGGTGTCCATGCAAACTGTCTGTGTGTATTTTGGTGGTGCTTTCACCCTTCCTTGAAACATTAACGACCAGCCAGTCCTGGAGGGTACCTGACTGGTTGGGCCAGTAGCTTGCTGTTGGTAGCAAATCCTGTATCCCTGTGTGACTGTCCTTGATTAGATTTAGAGACAGGATCCCAGAATGAAAGGACCCATTCATCTGTGCTGGGGCAGTGACACCTACCCTACAGACACTTCTCTACCTCCCAGAGCAGCTGTGAGGCTGAATTCCTCAGGGTTTTGTTCAGCGCTTTGAGATCCTCAGGTGGAAGATGGCAAAGATGTGCAAATGGGGCGGGGCGGTGTTAAGGTCTGTTAGTAGGAGGATGGGGATGAGTCTGGTGCAGGACCACAGGGGAATACACAGCAGCGCTACAGAGAGAGAAAGACCTTCCTAGCATGACTGTCTGCCGTATTGGGACTTGTCTGCTTTGCTGTCCTCCCCCCATGACTCATACGTCAAGGTTGAGAACATATGAGCTCCTTAACCCGAGTTTCTTTTGAAGGACTTAATCTTCCACCACTCAGAAATTCTCCTGTCACAGACCTGCCCCGAATTAGATTCCTATTGCCTTGGGATGCACGTGCACGCACACACACTCAGAGGAAGACAAATACGAGGGGCAGAGAGGAGCCTTCCTGGGAGCCAGGCAGCCGGGCCTCGGTTACTGCTCCCACAGCTTAGCCAGCCCCTGCTGTTAGGAGACTTGCATGTGGGGGAGACAAGTAGCATGTCAGCACCAGAGGGATGCAAGAGCAAATCCCCAACACCTTCCCATGTTCTCTGCTGCCTCTCCTCTAGCCCATCCCAGGGCTTCCAGCAGCATCCATCTGCTTCCACAAATGCACTTGTTGTGCAGGCGGGGAGTGTAGTCTAGTGGTTAGAGCCTACGCCTGAGTGTCCAGAAGAAATGTGGGTTCTACTCTTGCCTCTGCCTCTGCTCTGACCGCGGGCGAGTCATTTAACATTCCAGGGTGTAAGATTGCCCGTCTACCTGGTTTCAGAATGTGCACATGCATTTAAGGGCAAAACGGGGATAATGCTTCCCTTGGATGTGTTGCCGTTGGGACTAAGGGGTTCATCCTACTGATGTCAGACAGCCTCTGTCTATTGGCTTGAGATTGGGCCGTAATTCGTTAATGTTTGGGAAGCACTTTGAGTTGCTTGGGTGGCTGGTCCCATGTAATCAGCCGTTGCTTTGAAGTTGGGAGGGGTCTCTCTGCATGCTGAGAACTAGAAGGGAGTTTTCAAGCTCTTGCTTCATTTTTTTCCTTCCTCTTTTTCTTTCCATTCCTTTGGCCCTGTTTCTTTGGTATTTGTGTGTCCTGAGTGTTTGGAACTCTGTGCATTGCACCAGACCAAGCAAGGTGGATTGTTTATAGCTTGAATCCTATTATTAATACAATTAGAGCGAATGATTTGCATCTGTAAACTTTGAACTGAGGCTCTCCGGTGCTTCACAAACATGCATTAACAAACCCTCCAAACTCACGTGGGGAGGCCGGTGCTAAAATCTGTAAGTGCATTTTACTCAACTGGAAAGCGAGGTGGGGAGAGATGAAGCTGTTTGCCCAAGCTCACAGTGTAAGTTAGTAACTGAACCCAGGAGTCTTGGATCCTCATCCCTTCTGCAGTAACCTCTAGACCACACTCCCCTATCAGAGCTGGAGACAGAATCCATCAATCTTGACTTCCAGTCCCCTGCCTAACCACTAGGTTACACTCCTCCACCAAAGCTGGAGACAGAAACCAGGAGTCCTGACTCAGCCTCCCCTCTCACCCTATAACCATTAGATCACACTCCCCTCACAGCCCTGGGAATAGAACCCAGGAGTCCTGACCCTGATTCCCAGCCTCTTTCTTCTGGCAATCAAGGAAGTGCCTCCTCCTAGATATTTCCTTTTTGCTCCTCCGGCCTGGAGCGAAGGGCAAGGAGAACAATTTGGTTTGCAGAGGAGGGAGAAGAGAGAGACAGGCTTGAACGGCATTTGATGCCCCAGATGGGCCTGTTTGAGTGAAGCTGGTTAAATAAGTACAGATCTTCGTGGGCAGCAAGGGGGGGGAGTCACAAAAAGGTTTTTATTTTCAGTACCCAAGCCGCACTTTTGACCGTGTTTGCATGAATCTAAACAAAAACCTGGGGGCCAGCTGATGTGAGGGCCCCTGTTGACTCCCAGCCTTTGGAAATGCTTCGCCTGCTGAGAGAGAGAAAATTGGAGGTGGATGCGGAAATCAGCAGGCGCTCCTTCCTTACCTGTCTGCTCTCCTGCTGCTGAGTTAATAGTGAATATCCAAAGAGAGATTTTCCCTGGAAGTGAAACGTCTCTTAACCCCTCGCGCGGTCTGTCCAGTGCGGCTATAATATTTCTGTCTGTCTGTGTCTCCTTTTCTTTCTTTCTTGATTTGTGCTGAGGCTGTCCACACTTCTGAGAGTGAGGGCCGTATATCACACCAGGATCAACTTGAGGGCCATGCGGACAAACTGAGCTGTCAGCAAACTTTACAGCTTCATATAAAATTTTGTGTCCGTGGCAAGGACGGGGTGGGGGCAGCGCTGAGATGTGTGACAGTAGGCGTGGGTGGAGACGGGGCGTACCAGCTATTCCAGGGGCTTTCTACCAAGGGGACGTGCAGAGGACAAACTGGAGATCACTTCCACCCTATAAGGTGACTGTTTCTCCCCACACCCATGGGGCACATCCGTTCCCTGAAGCTCCCGTTACCGAGGAGTTCACATAGCCGCGACACCAGAGTCAAAGCTGATTAGAGCCACTGCAGGATAAATGAACTGTCTCCCTGCCATGAGGGCTGAGATCCAGACAGAGCTGACAGTCCCAGCGCTCAGAGGTAGTGCCCCTTCTTTCTCATGTGATAGCTGCTGTGATTTGAGTCTCCTTGAGACCAGGAGTTGTATAACCATGAGCCTAATTCTCCTCTCATTTGCAAAAGTGTAAGTCAGGAGTATCCACACTGAACTGAGTGGAAAATGCGGGTGAGAGGAAAACCAGATCCACGTTCTCACTCACTCGCTTTTATTCTGATGTGTCATTTTATCATTCAGAGACACCAGCTGAGAAACATCTGAGCCCCACTCCTAGATTTATAAGCCATCAATCAGGATCTTTTGTGTGCAGAGCCAAAACAAGATTCATAGATATCAAGGCCAGAAAGGACCGTGAGATCCTCTACTCTGATCTGCTGTGTAACACAGGCCATTACATTTCACCCATTTTCTCTTGTATTAAGCCCAGTCATTTGTGGTTGGTTAATGTGCTTCAGATCTAGGTCCCAGTTTATCCAGGCCTCAATGCTATGGGTAGGGAGATCTGATAAATGGTTGTATTGCTTAGTGAGGTGCCACTTTCACATGTTTTGGGGGGTCCTAAGGAGGAAAAAAAAGGACTGAGGAGTTGGAGAAAAGGATTTTTCTGATTTTCTTCGGTCCAGAGAGCTCTCAAGATCAGGGTTTCTTGAGAGATTCTCTTGTACTTCCCAAGGGTGGTTGAGTGTGAAGGATCTTGTGATTCACTTTTCTTGTCCTGTGTCTTTTTGCAACTCCAGGAACAGCAAAAGGGGTGTACACATTTAGTAGAGGGCCAGCAGAAAGATTGCTGAAGTGCCATGTGCAGTGTGTAATATGTGTGTGTGTGTGTGTGTGTGATATGTACAATATGTACAGTTTGTATGTGTGCTCTTTCTGTGGGTATAGTTGTATACTCTGTGCCTGTGCATGTGGTGGTTACAGACAGTGTATGTATATGTATGTTCTCTGTGTGTGTACAGTATGTGGAGTGGTTGTGCACAGTGTATGTGCATGTGTGTGTACTCTGTGTGTGAGTGTGTGTGCACAGTGGGTATGCACTCTGTGTGCGTGCGTGTGTGTGCACACTGGGTATGCACTCGTGTGTGTGTGTGTGTGTGTGTGTGTGTGTGCACTGTGTCTGTGCTCTGTGTGTGTGTGCACACTGGGCGTGCACTCTGTGCATGCGTGTGCGTGTGTAGGTTATCGAATATGAGTGAAGAGCAGAGGCAGCCGGCTCTATAAATCCCTGGGGAAGGCAGGCCTGATTGATAGAGGTTGCCAGCCTGTGAGTTGTGGGAGCAGCAGCAGGTAGCTATTGTTTGTGCCTGACCTAGCAGAGGTGAGCTGGTTTTGATGGCGAAGCAGAAAAATACAAAGGAGACAGAGCTGCAGCAGCAAGGAGCCAGGCTTGTTATTTATTAGTGGGGGAAAGTTGCCCCCCGCCCCCACCAACTCCTCAGTATCATGATCAATGTTCGGGGGGGCAGCCAAGTCCTGGCAGACGGAGAAGTGGAGGCTGGAAATGGCCACACTCCGCACGGCCGGCTCCCCCATGACTTTACAGCCTTGGACAGCGGGGAGTCACGAGAGATGGTCGGGGGGAGGATGAAATGAAAGCGGGGGGGTGTCAGGGCTTTGGTTTGAGCATAGCCTTATAGGTGAAGATGCGGCACTATAACTTAGCCTATTCCCTTCAGGTTAGGTCCGGGTGCCATATAAATATCTCGCTCTATATCATTTGGGTCTCGTGTTCTGCTCCTTTTCCCCCCATTTGTCTCTGGTAGATCCGCGGATCATGGGGTCTTCTCTCTCAGACCCCGAAAGCTCTTTCAAGGGAAACTGTAATGACGCACGATCTCACCAGATGGCGATGAAAAGAACCTGTGGCATCTTAATCTTGCCTCTTAAATGCCTTGGTAAACCTGCTGGCACAGTATTGCCCTTCTAAAAGGATACAAGGCATTGATGGGGCACTGTATATTACCCAGCAATGCCCTCCCGATGGCGTATCATTACAAGAAGAGGCAAGCTTTGGGAAATCTAATGAGGGTGGGCTATCCATTCCTCCCTCTCTCCATCCATTCATCCCTCCCTCCACCCACTCCCTTAGTATCTCACAGGCTGATGCTAGCTCAGAGCTATAGTGTATTTTCTTCAGACAGGCAAGGAGGATTTTAACACGCAGGCAGGGCAGCGCGTATAGGATAAATAGAGGGGACTTTCATCTCTAGCGGTGCCAGTCTGGCACCTTTCACCAGCGCTCAGATTGCCTCAGGGCCAGATTGTGACCCTCACATTCCCGCTGGGGAGTGATTATTTGCACTAGGAGAGTCTATGAAGTCAGTGGGAATTGCTCCTGGATGGGAGTGAGTGGTTCACAGCCGCAGCTTCAATTAAGTCTAATAAATAGCAATAATATGTGATAGTCAAAGAAATAAATCCAAGTTGGGAAGCTCTTGCCTTCGGCAGCAGGCTGGTTTAGTTGATCATTCATAGCACAACAGTTCGGAAGGTTAAGCCAGTTATGTAGCCTGAACTCTGAGGTTCTCCTGCTTCCAGTTCACTCAGTAGGATTTGTGGGTCCATTTCTCCCCGTGCAGGTTAGGAACAGCTCCCCTGCTGGCCAGGTCTGTACTAGGAACATTTTCTGCCCCAGATTTTACCTGGTTTCCAAGCTAGTTCATCAAAACTGATTTTCAGATGGATCCAAAGCGCAGACCAAGATCTGGGTTGCTCGGATGATATTTAAGGGACTGGTTTCAAAATCCACAGTGGTTTGGAATTGGTTCAGTTAATAAAACCATCTTGGGCCACCTGGAACTTGGTCAATGCTATGGCTCTAACAAGTCTGAAATCCATCGCAGAATAACTGGTTTAAGAAACTGGTTAGTATTTGGGGGCAGGAAATTTCCCCAGTACAGACACCAGCCTCTCAGTAGCTTCATTGGGCGTTAGTTTTATCCTGGGGAGCGGCTGGACGAAGACCCAAGGCCATGAGTGTGTTGTGTGTGCTTTAGAGGTCCCCCTCATCACAGCCCACTCCCCTGATCTGGCCTGAGGAAGAGACGATGGACCCCCAAGTTTGCTGTGGGGAGAAGAGAGCCCAGCTTTCCCTCTGGAAATTGCAATGAAAGCAGCAATCGGGCTGCTACTTTGACATGGCCCCTTTGCAGTTCTAATTCATATTATGCATTTCTTTCTGTGCCCTGCTGGGTTGAAACAAGCCACATTCCCCAGCCCAGGCATCTCAAATACCAGCTCTTTGCGTAAGAGCTGACAAAGCCATGTGTGCCAGTTCAGTCATTAACAACCTCCTGCTTTCTGCGGCAGGCAGCGACCGTTGGGTTAAAAACGGCTGGAAATGGAGACGCTACTGCAGCGGGAGCTACCAGAGACTTAAGTTATTCCATAGGACAATCCAGGGTGGATGCAGTTATACCAATATAAAGATGCCCTATCCTAGGAGAGTTTATTCCCCACCCTCTCTATGGGGATAAGCTACTCCAGTGGGGAACTTTTATAACTACGTCCACACTAGAAAGAGTTGCGTAGTTACTGCACAACGACGTGTGCATGTAGACAAATCCGTAGAGGGGATCTCTTCTGAGACACTTTCCCTCTTTCCATTTCAAACTGAAAACTCCACTTGCATCTCTCCCTCTCGCTTCCCGCTTGTTGCCATGGTGCTGCCGGCCGAGCTGTTTGTTATGATGGTGCATCTTTTGTAAAAGGCTTGGAGATGCTGGAGCTTGGCATAACAAGTCGCCCCTGTGGAGGTCTAGGGGATTGAAAAGGGAGCAGAGAAGAGAGGTACTTACCAAGCTGTTTGAGCTCCTCCTCGGAAGAGACAAGAATTGGAGGGGACGGGGATAGGGGGACAGATGCAGCAGAAGGGGAACTGCGCTGAAGAAGGGCACTTGAGATTTCTGCACACGGAAAGCAGTTAAAGTGAATTACCCAGGACAGTGGGCGGTTTAGAAAGGACTTAGTGAGTATGAGCACGCACCTATATTCTCTTTGCACTCTGAGATCCCATTATCTTCAGTGGGGGATTTGGTGTGCGAGGAATGTTGTATTTGGAGGAAAGGGAACGCTTGCTAACCATGGGTCAGGTGCAGAGCTCTGAACCCTTTCTAGGCCCTTGATGTGTGCAGCTGATGTTGGCCTTTATTAATGCGGCAGAGGCTGTGGAGCATAGGGTGTGTGCCCTGTTGGGGAGAGTAAGGCTTCCTGGGTCTGACACTGACTCACTGTGGCTATGTCCACTGGTATCAATGGTGTCACGCCGGAAATGCATCTGGTTCTTCTGTGATGCTGGACAAGTCACTTAGAACTCAACAGCCTAATGCAGCTCCCAGGGGAGCCAATGAAAAGACTCCCATTGTTATTGCTCAGGCCTGTACATCCTCACCCAAAGGATGGAGTGGAGATGTACCACCCTGGGGGAGCTTTGGGTGGCATTACGACTCAGCCAGTAGCCACGCAGCCTTGGCACCACAACCTGTCCGTCCTCCTCCCCTTGGAAGGGACGCACTATCAGCTGGGCCCAGCCATGCTCTGAGCATCAAGACTGCCTGGCCCATCCCTATCTCACATGGGTCAGAGGGGAGGATGAGAACCTGTCCCTGTAGGGGCTCAGGAATCCCATGTGAACGGCATGGAGGGCTGGGGTCTCAGGAATATTATTGAAGTATGGAGCCTTGGGTGCCTATTCCCAGGTAGCTGGTAGCTGTTCATATTGTGCTTTTTTTGTTTTTTTTTTGTTTAGCTTTAAGAGTAAGGAAATACAACATAAATAAAATAAAAGAGCCAGACCCTTGAATCTGCCCATCCCAGGGACAGAGGAGCGTGTCTATGTGATAAGAAGAGATGGTGACCAGGCGCTGTGAAGGGCGAAAGCACTGATTTCTCTGTGGCCTCATGCATTGCCCGAGCCCCGTTACTTTTCAAAAGCCGTTAAATGCTCGTTGGATGGAGGGAATGCTTGGATTACACACTGTCTGGTTCCATTGTTGGCCATGGATCTCCAAGCTGGGGTGCTTCACAAAGGCGGAGGGGGAGGGGGAGGATTTTTGATTTAAACCCGCTCACTGGTCCATGGTGCAAACTTCAGCAGAAGGCGACAGGCAGTTGAAAGATCCAGCCGTGTACTGGAGCTGCAGTTCACACCCGGCTGTGATTTTGGATCTTTCATTCTGTTCGCTATCGATGGAGGTTCACGCTATTCAAATTCACGCTAAAGCAGATTCCGCTCATGATGTATATGGGTCCATGCGTCTCTCCTTCAAAATGTGTCCATTCACAGATAACTTTACAACAGAGCTCATTCGTCCCTCAGATAGCTGGGCAGCAGGCACTGTGATAGGTCAAGAACAGAGTAATAGATATAGTGTGGGGGGCGGAGAAATGGGGGGCCGGGGACATAGAGGCATACAAGAGAGTGGTGGCAGAGAGATGCATGAATTTTAATGGTGGCTTTAGTTGTCTTCCATGTTACTTTTATCATTGTTTATTACTTAGACTGCAGTAGCACCCCAATATGCTAACACCGAGGAAGAACAAGGTCCCCAGAGGACGTGCAGTGTCACCAGATCTCATTGACAGACCCCACACTGGGACCACATTTATCCTTGCTGTCACTCCATTGACGTCCATTCACTGAGGTTTCCATGTACCACCTCTGTGATTTCTACTGCTCCCTCGCTTGATAACTTGCAAGTTAATTTGCATCATCACTGCTGGAAAAAGTAATGAAGTTGACTGGAGAGAATATAAACATGAGAGCTTAGGTTGAGCGGGTTTATCCTCTGTCACTGACGTCTAACAAAGCTCTTTCTCTGGGTTATAAAAGCTGTTAAATACTGTACACGCTTTAAAAGGGGCACAGTTGTATTCAGCTTGGATGCTTGAATGTTCTTCTGTCACATAACGGGCTTGGGTTCACGGGTTGCCATAAGACTCCTGGAAGCCGCAGCGAAACAGGAGCACGCTGATTTTGCAGTCGGGGATATGGGAAGAAGCATTTCGTGACAGTGACCGCTAACAAGATGATATGATGGTGATGTGGATGAGGGAAAGGAAGGGAGGATGCTTGCAATGGGGAAACTTTAGGAGGTTGAAAGGTTCTCTTTGGATGAGTGCCCTGATCTTTTTTTGAGACGGTCTGCCTGGAATACTTGGGAGAACAGAAGATATTTTCTCTTTCCTGCTTCCGGAAACAGTGAGAGACTAGCTCTCCTTGCTGTGCTTCACCGGGGGAAATGACAAATAAGGTTTTGCTGTGGGAGAAAAGAGATGTAAAGTTTCCCAAAAAGTTTGAGTTGATATGTGGACAAAAGTTTAAGGCTGTAACTAAGCTGGCTTGTATGCACTTGGTAAAAGGCAGCTTTGGGGTGAATGAAGGGGCCCGAAGAGCCACTTGGGAATAGACTGAGAAGAGTCAAAGCCATGTAACTCTAAAGTAATTGAGAATCTTTTTTGGAAATCCCCTTGAACTGAGCTGAGGCTCAGGTAGAATTTTAGATGGAACAAGAAGCCCTGAGCACAGCAGGCAAAGTGCTGACGTTCTCCTCCTGGGAGACCCGTGCTACTGGGTCTCTGAAACTGCTGCTCACAGCAAAGCTAAAAAAAGCAAAGGACAGAAAGAAAAGCGGCGGTGGGGAGCGTAGCCACGAGAGGCGATGTGCTAATGAATAATTTTTCTCCTTCCCCTCAGGTGCTCCGTGGATAACAGAGTCACTCGAGTGGCTTGGCTGAATCGCAGCAGCATCCTCTACGCGGGCAATGACAAGTGGTGTTTGGACCCCCGGGTGGTGCTCCTGTCCAACACCAAAACCGAGTACAGCATCCAGATCCAGGATGTGGACGTGTACGACGAGGGGCCCTACACCTGCTCCGTGCAGACAGACAATCACCCCAAAACCTCACGGGTGCATCTCATCGTGCAAGGTAAGGCCCGGAGGAGACAGGCCTTCTTGGGCTGCTAGGAGTTCATTGCCTTGCTTCCTTGGTTTCTCATCTCCCATCTCTCCTGGTTCCTTTTCCCAACTGCTCCTTGCAACTCCTCTTCCCAATTGCCACACTGACCTTTTTTCTGTGTCCCATCCAGTCAGTGACATCATGAGACCACACCTGCCTCAGGTGCCCCCTGGCACCAGTCCTTCCAAAACTTGCTTCTGCAATCTTCCTCCATTCATCTGACCCATGTGGCCCGCAAACAAGTTATCTTTGTTTGATCACCTTAATGATATCAGAAATCACTCCAGTTATGCTATACATTTGGGCAATTACCTTCTCGTTAGTCATACGCGAGGTATAGCTAATGCGAAGCAATCACCTGTAGCATCTCAATTTGAAGGCAGAAAACCTCTTAATTTCTTGTTTCCTTAGCATGCATGTCTCACAGGTACATAGCAAGATGCTGAAGACGAGACTGCCGCAATTTCATTTTACACTTCATGGTAATACCTTTGCTTCTCCAAATTTGGCTGAGTATTGCTGGAGCAGCAGTCGTGAGTCTGATTCTGGGTTAGATGTCTGAGTGATGTTTAGTGTACCTTGTGTTCATACTACCCAGGTGTCTGAAGTGTTCAACACACTCCGGTGCCTCCTTAGATTCGGGTAGTAATATCTTTGGCTTTTCAACAGATGTAGATGTCACCATCGTCTTTGTCTTTCCATGTCGCTTTATAGCTAACCTTTCTGCTTCCACCACTGTAGTTTTCTACCAGTTTTTGCAGTGTTTCTTGCAATGATCCAATCAGGTCCATTTTATTCCCGAAGCATAGATAACTAATTTTTCATCCGCCAATGGTACACTCTCTTGTATATTTCCATCAGTGGCAGTTCTTAAAATGTCTTCAACATGACAGTCGAAGAGGGAGAGTGATAGCAGGCAGCCCAGTTTAACACCTATCCCCAAATATTCCAGCTACTTTGCTCACAGCCCACAAACACCAAAGCTGTCATTTTTCCACAGATATTTTCTATCCGTTTTATTACATTTTCACCAACAAGCTGCAGGATTGCCCAAAGAGGTTTGTGCTGTATGTTGTCAAATGCCTTCACAGAATCCACAAAGACATGTACTACCTTCCCATCATTCTCCAGCACTTTCGCACTTAGCACATGCAGATCGAATATTTGCTCCTCTGTAGCTCTTTTGAGTGTCAACCTGGCTTGTTCTTCAGCCAGACAATTCTCTGTCTTGGGCCCAGAACGATGTGCAGAAGTATTTTGTTAGGGCGTGTCAATAATGAGATGAAGTAATTTCCGCAAACAGCAGAGTGCCTCTTTTTATTAATAAGAACCATCGGGGACTATGTCCAAGTCTTGGGGCATCTTCCAGCCTCCGAAATCACATTGACAAACTTATGGTATACTTGGATGAGTGCCCCTCAGCCACTTTTAATTTGTTCTGCATCTATTTTGTCTACTCCATTGCGTTTTCAGTGACCGCACTGCATCCTCAACTGTGACATAGGAGGAGGTTCACCAGGACAAGTCAAGCTTCTTGTGTAGATTGCCCCTGCCTCTTTCACTTCCAACTTACAATTTGTTTCATTCATATTCTCAGAAATACCTACCCAAAGCATTGGGGGAAACAATATTTTTTTCCTTACAGGGAAACCTTTTGAAAGAGTCTTAATGATTTCATAGGCCTTCCTAGGGGGCATTTGCTACAAAGGAGTTCTGTATATTGAAGCACTCTTGTTCAAGCTAGTCTTCTTTTGCCACTTTAATCAGTGAAGCCTATTTCGAGAATATTGCTCTCTTGCTGTTTCGTTGGTCTTCATTTGTGCTCTTAACTTCCTTCGTTGATCACATAACTCAGTAATCTTCTCCATGATCCAAGGTTTCTTCTTTAGGATCCGTTTCCCCAGGAGACCATCTATGGTCTCTGTAATGCAGCAGGAAATGATGTGCTGTTCCTGATCTGAGCTTGGAGCTTTTGTTTAATCATCCTCTTTAATTCCACTTGTTCTCGACGGACTTTCAGTTAGTCAGCATTATAATGGACTCCGAGGTACTTGCTGCTCTTTTCTTGTTTCCCAGTTTGATCTTTATATCGGCCATTACTAATTTATGATCAGATCCTATGTCGGCCTTCTTGAAGGACGGATTCCCCACCCCTCTGAGACGACATCTCTTCGAGGCCACGACAAAGAGTCCACAAGTGCAATCACGTCCAAGTCCATCTCCTTGCCGGTTTGTGCTTGAACAAAGTCTTCACTAAGAGTGAGTCGTTTCTAGTCACACATTGCACGAGTCGCAGTCCTCTACTGTTTGTCTCGGCGTAGTCAAACGTCCCAACACAGCTGCACCATTCTGGGTACCTCTCGGGACCATTCCAGTTAGTACCATTAAGATGTCTCGGTGGTGAACCACTGCTAGCTCCTGCTCGATGTTGAGGTAGAATTTCTCAACCTCTTCACCACCACAGTCACTAGCTGGGGTGTAGCCCTGGAAAATGCTTATGTTATTGAGATGGGCTGACAAGCTGAGGGTCACCAACCTGCTGCTGACCGGTTTGTATGCCATCATGTAGCAGGCTGATCTGCTTCTTGATCAGCAGCACAGCTCAATGTGCGCCCACTATTCAGGCCATATGTGCGTGCAAGGTGCTTCGGAACGTGCATACTCACCAGTGTTTACATATATGCATGTGTGTCTGTGCTGAAGGGACCTGTGCGGGTGTGTATTGGGCAGGAAGGAGTGTGCATGGTGCGATGTGTGTGAAACGTTGCTGTTTTAGCTGAGGGCAGTCTGGGTGAGGATTAATGGAAAACTTCTAATCCCTTGCTAGCAGTCTTTTCTCTCCAAGTTGGATGGGAGCCCTTTTAGCATGACACACCAGCCCGCATATTGGAATCTCATCTCGGGCTAATTTTCGAATGCTGATGGGTGTATTGATTTGGAAACAAGCTGGGTTAAAAAGGCATTGGTCCGGTACACAGAGTTGCGTTGTGCTAATCCGCTGTCGATATGCTGGGGCTGAGCATTATTGACAGCCTAATGAATAGAAGGCCAAAAAGATTTCAGAGCCTTCCCCCCCACCCCCCCCCACTCCTTCTCCTTCCTTTTAAAGTAATCGAGCAAACTAAACAGAGCCGGACTTTCCCTTTCTCCATTAACTGTGAAATGGAAAGGGGGTGCATCGCCACCCCGAATTCTTGCTGTTTATCTTGCAATCTGTTATTACCTGCCCGAGGTTCTTAAGCTGAAGTTGATCACCTGGAAGTTCTGGAGTTGCTATCAGGTTATTATATTGGCTCCATCCTGATTCTGCTGCCAGGTTTGCGGATGTAACTTTCTCCATATCCTTAAGCATACAGCCCGCTCTCTCCGTCGTGTTGGATACCAAAGTCAAATCCTGTCTTATTTCTCTATAGCAGGGGTCTCAAACTCAAGCCACATGAGGACTGGTGCATTGGCCTGAGGGCCGCATCACTGACACCCCCCGTTGCTGTCCCCGGCCCCGCCCCCACTCCACCCTTTCCATGAAGCCCTGCCTCTGACCTGCCTCTTCCCACCTCTTCCCTGCCCCCATTCCAACCCCTTCCCTGAAGTCCCCACCCCAAGTTCGCCCCCTCCCTGCTCCCATTCCAACCCCTTCCCCAAATCCCCGTCCCTGCCCCGCCTCCTCCCCTGAGCGTGCGGCTCCCCGCTCCTTCCCCCTCCCTCCTGGAAAGTGCTAAGCGCCTCCAAACAGCTGTTTGGCAGCGGGAAGTGCCTGGAGGTAGGCAGAGGAGCAGAGACGCGGCGCTGGGGGGATGTGGGGGGTGGGAAGGGGAGCTTGGTGGCTGTGGGAAATAACGTGGGGGGGTGGGGAGGTGCGGGGATCTTGGTGGGCCACAGGAAATAACCCTGTGGGCCGCGTGTTTGAGACCCCTGCTCTAGAGTGTCATTCCAAAGCACTGGAGGATCCTCAAGGAAAGCCTCCTATAGAAATGCAAAAGGAAGATTGCAAAAGAAAGGGGTTCAGCAGGAATAGCAGCTCCCACCACCAAGTAGCCTCAGCCCACACCGGGAGGGAATGACCCTGTCATGAAAGGATATTTCAGTCCCTGTCCCATCTGCTAGGAATTCCAGCAAGGGAGCTAACTAACACCCTGTATGGTGGGGAGCTCTGTGATGGGGACGCTTGTCCATGGAGAGCCAGGTGGCAATCCGCCAAACTCAGGTCACCCAGGCCACCTTTTCAAAAGTGGCCACTGGTTATGGGGGCCTCAGTTTTGTGGCACTCAACTGAAGACACCGTGGACCTGATTTTTAAGGGTGCTGGACACCTGCCGCTCCCACTGACTTCCACTGGGGCTGTGGGCACTCCACAGCAACTCTGGGAATCAAGCCCAAATTGGGCACCCAAAAATTGAGAGGCAAATTCAGTGGCCACTTTAAAACACGTTGGCGGCTCAAGTATCAGAGGGGTAGCCGTGTTAGTCTGGATCTGTAGAAGCGACAAAGGGTCCTGTGGCACCTTATAGACTAACAGAGGTATTCCTTCCTTTCATCTTCCCCTTCCCCCCTGCAGGTCTAATTAATGAGCAAATGCTTCCAAGCCCTGCCTGCTCCTTTCAGCCACCTGGGTGGTTGCTTCACTCTCGGGGCATGGCGCCTTGGTCTGAGGATCCCAAACAAACCTGCCTCTGGCCCCTCCTGTGTCTCATCCTTAGCCTCTCCCCATCACCCTGCTCCCTGTAGGACACTTAAGCTATTTAAGTCTTGCAAACACAGCCCTTCCAGGGGTTACCAGGCAGAAAAGAGTGGGAAGGGGGAAGGATGGCATCTGGAAAGCTCTATTTATATTTGTAACACTCCTTCTCCTCGGCCTGCAAAAGGTTCCTGCAGCCTTGTAAGATGCATTCAAGAAAGTGGGCCTTATCTCCGTACTGGAAACGGGCTGGGTGAGGGGAGCACCGCATTGGCTGGGGTTGCATTTCGCATAGACACCACACTTGCATGATAGAAAACAAGGGAATTTTAGTGCTTCAGACAAACCAATCTGGGGGATATTAGCACTTTTCCATCTCTTTATCAGTTTCCCTGGCCCTATCTGACTCTTTCTGTTGTCACTAGAGCAACTAATCACTCCCTCCCCCTTTGTTTGGTGTAAATGAGTTTTCCCACTCCTTCCTGGGTCGTGTTAATCTGCAAATCCTGCCATTGTTTAAGAGTTAATTACCTGCTTGCTGGAGTTGCCGGGCTGTATAGCTCAGGTGGAAGGGGGAAGCGCAGATATCTTGCCCAGCCGTAGGAGAGCCAGCGGCACGGAGCCAGGGCGCTTCGCCCCACATATGGCCCTTTGCTCTAACACACTGATGCGGTTGTGCGGGGTGGAGGCACGCAGCCCCACGAGCCTCTCTGCAAGGTGTGCGCGGTGTAGATAATGGGACTGCTGGGTCTACGGCGTGTTCATGCCGCCTTTTATTTCCTTTGTGTGTCTGTTTTGATTCACACACTGAACTCTGCCCAGTTAATTTTCCCTTGGCGGCGTGAGCCCCTTTTCTTCACTTGAGAATAAGAATCACTTCTAAGGCCTCACTCCCCCACCCCTCACTTGTACTGGTGTAAATCAGGAGTAACCCCATTGCAACCCATGTGGCAACAGTTGTGAAAACAGTGTAAGTGGGAAAATAGTCAGGCCCTCAATTTTTGACCACTCGGGTCTGGGTTGCCTGCAGGGGAACTGAACACACAATCTGTGCCTGGTTTCTTGCCTGAGCCAGAGCAGAACCTGAAATCCCAGCACCTCACTGACGGCCGCCATGTATAGCACAGCCAACCGCAGCCAGTTTATGCCACTGGTAAGGAAAGGTGCCTTACAGGACCCCACTGCTGGGCTCTGGGAGGTGGCTAAGGCAGAGGGGCAGAGAATTGCAAAGCCATGGGCCCTTATGTGGATCATGCCTCCCATTCTAGATAGCAATGGGAGTCATTCAGCAAGCCTGGCTCTCCAGATCTCATATGAGAGAGGTGGCTTTAGCTGTTGAAAGACCTGTTGGATAAGAGGCAGCTGGCCGGGATCTAGTAGCACTGAGTCACCCCATGAAGGCTGTGAAGCGAACACGCCGGGGCATTCTGCAGTAGCTGCAGTCGGAGTAGATTTCAAGAGCGAGATGGTCACAGCCTGGTGAGGTCTCGAGGCCGTGGCAACTGTGACTGTCGGCAACCCACAGGGAAAACTACAGCCTCACACCCACTCGGGAAGAACGCTGATACAGCTGCCGGTTGGGGGCCCTGCACTAGACAGGGCTGCTACTGAACCAGACGGGAATATCCAGGTAAAGACATTCCAGTTCCTTGATTAGTCTGAGCTATCACCAGCTCTTTCACATCCAACATGGCAGTCCTGGCTAGGCCCTGGGATAGCAATGAACTAGAGCCAATGTGATTGAGTGAGGCAATATGGCCTATCGCCTCTCGGTCTGCGTGCTTATCTCTTGTTCTTCACTGTGGTATCTAAACGCGTAGGTCGAGCTATTGTGAACATACTTGTGAGATGGCAGGTGTCACCCACCTTTCCGCGCGGTGTCACATCCACAGCGAGCGGCAGCTTTCTCCGCAGTCATCCCTGGCCTTGTCTAACCAAAATCATTTCTGGCTTGGTGCCCGTAGCTGACTACAGCCTCTGCTTTGCCGGTCCCTGCTAGTGCTGCTTCTGTTCAGGTACCGTCTCTTGGCGTGTAAGTCCAAGGGAAGAATTTCCAGGCTCAGAACAACAAACCTGTGCAATAAGCTACCGGAGAATGTGATCGAAGCTCGGAGTGTTAATAGCTCCAGGAGACACCTGCATTTGTTGCTGCCGGAGGAAAGGACTGGATGGAAGGATATGGTGTTAAGAGAGGCCAAGATAAAACCCATCTATCCCGAAGGGGTTGCTGGAGCCAGGATTCAAATGAAGGTCCATGATGTTAGAGGAGGTGCACTTCATTATTAGTAGTCATATTTGTGCCTAGAGTCCTCAGTCAGGATCAGGCCTCGCTCCATTGGTCTAGGGACTGTACCAACACATGGGAAGAGACACAGTCCCTGCCCCAAAGAACTTACAAACTAAATAGACAGGCCAGACAAAGGGTGGGAGGGGGAGGAGATGCACAGTGAGATGAAGTTACTTGCCCACAGGCACTTAGCAGGCTAGTGGCAGAGTTGCAAATAGGACCCAGGTCTCCGGACTCCCAGAGTAGTGCTCTATAGACTGGACCACACAGGCCTCACGCCAGACTCAGCACTGGCGCAGAGACAAAGCCGGGTCACAATAGGCAAAATCTACTCCAGTTGTAATTCCTCTAATGCTCCTGGATCAGTTTGATCCCGTGGGTTTGAATACTTCATATCCGAGAGAGACTGGCACTTGGCCAGATCAAGAGGTAAAGGGTGAATTTAGATTGTGCCTTGTATCCCTGCAGTGAGCCAGGTATGCAGAGACATTCCTCAAACTGATTCCGAGGTGAGGGTGCTTTGGAGCTAAGAATGCAGAGCTGAGAATTTAAAACCACCCTTTCCTTCAAACAAACTCTCCATCTCTTTTGCAGACTCTCTATTGATGCTCTTTCTTTCCTTGCTTCCAATATCCATCCATCTGTCCTTCCCTCCCTGTACACCATATCTATCCATCCATCTAGCCATAGGCACTGGCTTTTCTTTTTCCTGGTGGGTGCTCCACCTCAGCTCCTCCCCAAGGCCCCGCCCCTACTCTGCCTCTTCCCCCTCTGCCCTGCCCTCACTCAGCCTCTTCCTGCCCCCTCTGCCCGCTGGCACCTCTCTGCCCTCCCCAAGTGCCTCCTGCCAGTCAACGAACAGCTAATCGGCAGCCAGCCCCGGGGCTATGCCGAACAGTTGCGGCTGGTGGGCACTGAGAATTCCCTATTTGTTTCCATGGGTGTTTGAGCTCCGGAGCACCAGCTTAGTCGGTGCCTATCTATCTATCTATCTATCTATCTATCTATCTATCTATCTATCTATCTATCTATCTATCTATCACTTGTCACCATGTAGGCATAGATCCACATCACTCTTTCTCTGTTGCTGTCTTTGTTTGCACCAGGTTACCAAACCTCACCTCTCTTCTTAGGTCTACCACAGCAACACCCCTCTCCAATGCTGTGTGAAAAGCCAGCTTGTGCCCCTTGGGTACTAAGTGCCAGCCATGGCACCCTAGCGAATCTGCAGTCAGATAAACAAGATCATCTCATGCCAGTTTTCCCCCCCCTCTCGCCTAATAAGCGATTCCTGCAGCTGCGCTGTTTAGTATGCAACAAACCAAGGCCCCAGCACCACGCTCGGGATGCTTCACAGAGGCTGAGTCATTCCCCTGATTTAAGGAGCCTTTTCCCGGGGCACGGGGGGAGGAACATGAGCGTGAAGCACGTCTCTTTTACTAATGCTATGCCACTTTACTTTGCACGTCGCTCATTGGGGGAAGAGAGAGAAGCCACCCAATGCACTCGTTATATGGGTTCAATGGGTTTATAATGCATGTCAGGGCTGGAGCTACTCCTGGAAAGGTGAGGAACTCTATGAGGTCAGGAGTTCAACAGTAGGGCTTGTGACCTACCAGAGGGGTACAGAATGGGAGTCAGTCAAAATGGCTGTCTCTTCTGCACTGCTGTAGACATCTAATTAACCTCAGCTAATTCTCCCCAGGAGAAGGGCTGGTTGTTAAAGGCTCATTACCATGCATGAATTACTCAAATGCCTTTGCCATTCCTCTGCCTGGTGTGGAATTCATTCAGGCTGCCATTGAAAGCAGAGCTGTGTTCTCCCTGTCAGCCTGGCTCAGTTTCTGGAGTCCCTGGGAAGACTTCCTCTGTGTGTGTTATCTGCAGAGGGGCCAGAAGAGGGTTCTGTAGACAGGCTCAGTGAGCTGGTACTTTTCCATAGTGACCACCATCTTGTGTTGCAGAACCTCAGTGTTTATTTATATATTTTAATTACGTTTCTCTAGACCATGGAGTTATAAAGGTAACCTTCGGTGTTGTTCAACACAGTGACTTCTGCCTGAGTATGTAGAGAGCCTGGAACAATAGCGCTAGAGAGAGAGAGAGAGCTATGAACTTCCCTATTTATCTCAAAAAGTATTATCTCTGAACCCTAATGATGACACCTGAAATGTTAAAACTATTGGCTATTTCATTGGTGACCTCACAAAGATGAAGGACAGTGCCATTGTGGTCGTCTCAATCTACTTTGAGGAGCAGTTCATTCCAGCATCATCGGTGGGTTGACCCTGGGTTCTGGGTGCAGTTTAGGAAATTACCACTGTGATGGGAAGTGGCCAGACAATCTGCTGCAGTAGTCACTAAGGGAAGTGGCTGAACAGTGGACTGCAGGTCCCCCAGAAGGGGGGAGCACCGTGTGTGGCACGGCTGGAGGGCTGTGTCGCTGAAGTGGACGCCGTGGTCCTTGGAGAGACGTGGGTCCTAGAGCAGGAGTGACGGCGGCGAGGCACCCCCGAAGAGGGTGCACTAACATGCAGAGCTAATCCCCAAGACAGCCAGCGGGAGGCGCCAGAGTGGTGAGTGAACCCCGTGACAATTCTAAATACAAAGAATCATAGAAATGTAGGGTTGGAAGGGACCTCAGGAAGTCATCAAGTCCTGCTGTCTGTTGCTGAGGCAGGACCAAGTAAACTATGCCTTTAGATCTCAACCTACTCAAAGACATGGGGTATACGCTGGTCTACCTACATCAGTGTCATTACATCAGGGCACATTAATGGAGAAAAGGCATCTTAACTCCCTTACATCCACCTGGACTTCCTTGCACTCTCTTACTGATGTGTAACTTACTCATTACCTCTGACTTGGCCTCTAACTTGGAGATATCTGCAACATCATTGTATTTCCATGGCAACGGGCTGTAATATCATTGGCTTGGGATTATGAATGTGCAGCATTTGAACTGGGCTGGGAAGGGAGAAAGTTTTTACTTGCGAATGTAATTCACCATGCTCACTAATATTCACTCAAGGGGTGTTTGGCCTGAGCACAGGACGAGCAGCCAGGCACCCCGGAGGACTACCCCCGGCTCCGATATTGACTCCCTCTGTGGCCTTGGCCAAGTCACTTGACCTCTCTCCAAATCAATTTAGCATCTCTGAGATGGAGATGATGCTCTTCACCTACCTCAGAGGGGGTTACAAGGATTAATTAGTTAATGTCTGCAAAGTGCTTTGAAGATGGAATGTGTGATGTGAGTGCTGAGTGTTGTTATTAATTATGTAGCAAGGGGGGAGGGGAGTGATTGCGGGGAAGGGGGGAAACAGAGACTCTAGAGCTTGTATGTAGTGTCACTCCCTAACCCAGGTGTGAGCAGACACACTGCAAAGCCCTACTTGAGTTACTGGTCTTCATTGCTGCTGCATGTACCCAGGTGTATTGCTGGGGCTTCTAGGGGCATATCCCATGGTTCTTTGCGGTGCAGGAAATTGAGCTGCTCTGTGATTCTTTCCCAGTGAATTGAGGGAGAACTTGTTTTTCCTTCTGGGCACACAGGGGCTGGGAGAATTGTGGGAAAGCATTGGAGGACTCCAAAACTTGAGTCTCATTCAAAAGACTTCAGAGAATAAGCTATGGGGGGCTGAACGGATCTCCTGAAGTCAGAAGGATGAACCTGGTGTGCCTGGGGTTTGAACCTGTGATTTTAGGTATGGCAAAACTGAGAGTGAGGATTGAAATCCTTCCCCTCCAGCATACAGTCCTCATTCCTATTCTGCATGGGCCTGATTCTTCATCCACTGCAGTGCTTTGCATTGATTTCAGTGGGCCTGCCCCTAGGGTAAAGCGAGACTCAGTGTGCACAAAGGGGGCAGGAGCTGGTCCTATGTCTCCATTCATTCATCTATATCACCAGTCAGTTTCGCCCCCTTCTCCTAATCACCTCAGCCTCACGCTGTCTTCCTTCACACTCAGCTGCTCTGCATGCCCACGCAGACCCTTGTCTTGGGTGGCCGCGCCAGCTAGTCACTTAAAACCTCCGTCTCCTTGCAGCCGCTTAGGGGTCTAGGATTGTCACTCACTTTGAAGCAGGAACATTAGCATTGTCATGCCTCAGTGTCAGCCCCGCTTACAGGAGGGGCAAATTCTGCCCCGGGTGAAACTCTAGGTTACTCCAGATTCACACTGGCCGCTCCTTGGAACAGTATTTGGCCCACAGACCCTGTTCTGGGAGCAGCGGCTGGGCAGCAGAAGCACACAGCTCCTGGCAGAGGAGTCTGGAGCGCTGGAGCTGTGAATCCATGCACCGCTACACACGGTGAGTGCTTGTCAGCCCCTGAACAGCAAAGACTTCCCTGCCTTGCGGCTGCCACCTCCACCCACCTGCGAGCCCCATGCCAGGCAGTGGTTGACGTGCTGCGTATTGATGCATGAAAAATGCATCACCTCGCCGGTTAGAGGCATGTTTTGTTTCCCAGATGGAAACGGCTGGGTTTTATTAATCAGACAGATGAGGAGCAGGACGCGAGGGGCAGAGGGGGGTGGGAAGGAGCAGCAAAAGCCTCTTGTAGCTGCAGGACCATGCATAAGACAGAGTATCCCCTGCCACTGGGAGTAGAGCATTCAGCAACTCCTAGGATCAGGCCTATGGGCCTGCAAACATCCCCAAACCCTAAGTGGTATTGGGATCATGGAGGGATTTGTGAGAGGCCCATCTGAAACAACGATATAGCTAGTCTGGGGTTGTCACTATCCTTTACTGCCCAGTCTTTGTTCCCCACGCTCCGCTGTGTTACTTCCTTTCACTAAGAGAAATCCATAAATCCCATAGACCCCAATGCAATCCAGCCAGCATCTGAAGTTGGATGGAGCCGGTTAATTTCCAGAAGATGTGGAACACTATAATGGAATCACATGGTACAGACAGAATCATGGTATAAATCAGTGATATCACACACACACAGAGGGACACAGGTCTAGAACCCTGATCCATAAGTTTCCCAAGGCCCCATTTGAGCTGAAGGAGATCTCCCTGAGCTGTCAATGGTAGTAGCCTGCAGAATTTGTCTCCGTATGTCGCATATACGTGTAATGCACTTTGCACATGTAAGCAACCCATGGTAAGTCTGATCCCTGTCCACACAGGATGGTTATGAAGCCTGCTCTTAATCACCATCAGTTAATGCCCAGTGCCATTTGCCAGGGGAGGGGGTTGTTGCTGGTAATCAGAGTGGCAGTGCTCTTGCTCAGTGAACTCCAGAAGGTCAGACCCGCCATTCCCTTTGTGGTAGAGCTGTTGCTGCTCATCTCACAGTCAGTGCACTGGGGTGGATTTATCAAGTCATAGCCTCGGAGCTGGGTGACTAATCCTGCCTCTTGGTAGCAGTCCCAGTTGCCGGAGTCTTAGGAACTCTATGTAAATCTCTGTATTCGGTTCGGTGATTTACACCTGCAGAGTATCTGGTATCAGTTCAAGCCCTAGACTTGGCACTCGCCTGCAGATGGATGCAGTGCAGAGCCACACCTTTCCGTAACATTTTAACGCGAGGCTCGTCTCCCAAATGAATCCCAGTCACGACCTATACACCTCTAGTCCCTTCTATTGCTGTGCGGATCAAGCCAATGCTCCTAACCTGGGACCTTCAGTGCACTGACTATTCCAGGTGGCTCCCACGCAGCCTGTCTGAACTGCACTTCCAACCCCACTCTGCCAATGTATCTCTGTCCTGACCTTCAGTGTCCCCTGATTGCTCCGTTCCCAGGCCTTTCTACCAGTGAATCTTAATCCTGCCCTCCTGTCGTCCCTGCCAGTCCAATCCTGCCCCCCTCCTCCCCCCCCGCCCCTGAGAGGCAGCTGCTAATCGGCCCTTATCTGTGAGCTTTGGATCACCGTGTATGGGTATTTAGTCTCTTACCTTCATTGTAATTCTTTGTTTGTTCTTTAATGAAAAAAAAAACATTGGGCCCCCTAGATACCAGAGTTGGAATCAATGGGAACTGCTGCCTCCTGCATGCCAGTCTGGTATCGGATCCATCCTGCCAACACAGTCTCCTCTGGGAGTTACATGTTTGAAAACAGTGCAGCAGCCTCATCTCCGATTCCGTGTTTTTCTCCATCATTTGCTTTATTAAATATTGATTTTCTGTTGCATTATTAAACCTTAAGTCCTGAGCATAAATTCTGAGCTGATACTTTAATCTGGCTCTCCTCTGGTTCTTCTTTTTGGCCTTTAGAACTGGTTTTCGGGCCAGCTCTCCTGGGGAATCTTTGAGTCAAGTCCCGAGCTTGTTGCAGGAGTTTGGGGGTGTGGGGGAAGAGGAAAGAGCAGAGATCTCTGCTCAGAAGTAGGGTTGCCAACTTTCTAATAACACAAAGCCGAACACCCTAGCCCTGCCCCTGCCCTGCCCCTTCGAGCCCCCGCCTCGCTCACTCTGTTCCCCCTCCCTCCTTGGCTCACTCTGCCCCACCCTCACTCACTTTCACGGGGCTAGGGCAGGGAGTTGGGGTTGGGGTGCAGGAGGGGGTGAGGAGGAGCTGTTAGGTGGCAGGGGGTGGGAGGAGGAGCAGGGACATGGTGCGCTCAGGGGTGGGATCAAGCTCTAGTGTTATTGTGAAACTGGGAATATCTGTATTATTTTTGACAGGCAAAGGTGCATGCCTCTGTGTGCCTGTGTATCAGGGGTTACTTGCTAATGAGTTAAAGAAATCAAGCAGGACAAATAAAACAATTGCACAGATAGAACTCTTAGAGGATTCAGCGGGAATGCTGTTCATTGGGGAATGCCCCCTACCTGACTCCAGGCAGGCTGAGAACGGTTTCCTCTTCCCAAGGCGGCGGCCATGTCTACACTAAGGAGCGTTTTACCTGCCCAGGAGTAATGGTATGTTATACTGGCGAAGCACTCCTAGTGTGGATCTAGGTATAGTGGCAACATTGGGCTTTGTACCAGTATAGTAACTCCCCACCCTCCATGAGTGAAACATGTTATGCCAGTAAATCAGCTCTGCCAATATAGCTACATCTGCTCTAGGGTCTTGTGCCAGCCCAGCTTTGTCAGTCAGGAATCACAACCCCGACCGACAGAGCTATGCTGGCCGAAGTCTGCAGTGTAGACACAGCCTAAAGTCTAGGATCAGAAGGAGAATCTGAAATGCTACAAGACCCGGGGCCTAGAAATGGGGCTGAGCGCGTGTCTGTGAGAGCACAGAGACAGGGAGAACATGCTGCGAACAGGACAGCGATCAGGCCTGAGGGGAACTTACAAACTGGCAAGGAAAGACTGAGGGTAGGAAAAACCCACATGTAGGGGCTTTGTATTAATTTTAGTCTTTCCCCTGCATGCTTTGCATCTGCCGTTGAGTCCGTGAATACATAATGCTTTGTTTGGAAGATCCTGTTTTTGTGTCACTTTGATCAGCCGCTGGACACTTTTAAATGCTGCTCTTGGGCTAGTTTGCACATAACAGAGGCTTAACCCACCTCCAGCCCCCAAATATGCCAGAAGTTAGAGTTTGCCAAAACATCAGCTCCAGCAAGAGGGCTCTGACTGGCTGGAACCCGGCCTGCTATTGGCTTGAGAAGTTCCTGGAACGGAAGAGAGCTGAGCACATGGACACTGGCAAGCGCCCGATAGTCAAGGTAGATTGCACTGACTGCCCCTGATTGGGTTTTGATCACCTTCCCCTTCCTATCTGAGAGCTGCATGCGGAGAGCTGGCGCCAAAGCCCGACGCTGCCAGAAACCAGGTGTCTGGACGTGTTTGCGGAGCCAAGAGAAACCGTGGCCAAAAGCACAAAAAATAAAGGCAGGGCCATAACAGTGGCGATAATAAAACGGGTGGTAAGAGCTTGCAAGCTGCCTTCAGACTCCCGTCCAAATGTGACATACTAGGCCGCACGGAATCCATGCCAGGCAAGCTACCCGCGGAGCAGAGACTCCAAACCTGGCTCCCAGCACTGGGAAAGAATCAGCACGAGAAACAGATGTAACCCCAGTGATGGAGATAAAGGAGAGGCCAATGTAACATCTGTCCATTCCTCACCGCGGATCCAACCCCCGTGAACTCCCCAGAATCCCATTTCAGACACAGAGACTTAGGGAGGCTTTAGTAAATCCAACGAGGACTGAGCTCTGCGCTGGGTCGTTGCTGTTGTGAGCTAGTTGGAAAATGGCCATTCGTTTTTGGAGAAAAAATGGATATTTCCCACAATTTTTAGAGGGTGCAGGGGGTTCCAATGAAAATCCCAAACTGAAAACTTTTTGGGAGGCGGGATCTGAAAAAAAAACATATTTTTCAGTTCAATTTTTTTTGTAATTGTTTCCCCTTTTTTCTAATGGCAAAACGAAAAAGGTAAAAAAGAGAAAGGGGAGGAAAAGAGAAAATGGAGGAGAAAAGAGGACAATCGCCCCAAAACAAACAAAAATGTTGTTTCTAATATCAAAACCATTTTGATATTGGCCGGGGGGCAGAGTCTCTGGTTTTTCATTGTAAACCAGGAAATTGTGAGCGTCACAAATATTGTGGCAAAAAAAAGTGCCATTTTTCATTGGAAATTGGTTTCAAATGAAACATTTTGACCAGCTCTAAACAACAGCAGTATCTGCTGCAGTGGAGAACACTGGAAAATCTCACTGCTGCGGGGAGATGGGTGGATGCAATTGCAATATTTTTACCGCTGGACTGCTGCTTTTAGTTTAGTGGTGACAAAAGCTTTTAGGCCTGACTCTCCTTTCTTTACCCCCGTTTAGCAGATTTCTGGTGTACAACTGGAGTAAGACAGTGGGCAATCCAGGCCCTTTATTGCCAATGGCAGCTTACTGGCCTGGATACAATGAATTTTGGTGGGTCTCTGTCCACATCCTAGTTGGGCAAACATCCCCATCATAAAACCCACCACAGCAGTTAGCTGCTCTGATTTGCCTGCAGGACCATCCTTGCTCTGGAGAGGCTTCGGGGTCAGTAAAGGTGATCACCCGCCTTCCCTATTCCAACTCCACCATCCCATAGCTTGCACCCAGTCTGCGTGATCAGTGCCTCTTCCTGTGCACACGTCTCTTCGCTGGTGGGATTTCTTTTTGTGGTGTTTTTCTTTCCTTCCCGTTCTTTTTTGGTCGAGTTTGTCTGAAATATTATTTTTTTTGCTCCTTCGGCAGCAGGGCTGTAATATTGATGGGCCTCGCCAGGCTCTCAGAGCTAAACAGTAAACTTTCGCTTGCCTTGGCTCCAGCGCGGAGTTCATTACTTTTTGAAAAGCTTCATGCCTGTTTTCTGCTCAGCCGAGAGTTCTTCTGGAAAGGAGGGAGGGTTTTGTCAGGCAGCGAGAGGAGCATGGAGTCGAACTCAGCTAGGATGCTGTTGTCATCAAAATCTGAGCACTCTTTCTTTTCCATAAATGTCCCGTGGTAACAGGGCCACTTCTGTGGAACTGAAATACTGACACACTGTTGAGCCAGGGGAGCAAAAGCCTGGGGCTTCCTAATTAAAGCACAGCAAAGGGAAGTGCCAGATTTCAGGCCAGGGGAGGATGCTGCTTTGCAAATAGCTTGTAAGGAAAAATGCCCACAGCCCAGCGCTGTGCCTGGAGGACCGGGCAGTGCACTAGATCTAGCTGTACTGTGATGTTTTAAACACCTGGATGGATTCGTTTTCTATGAAAGAGTGGGAGCAATTGCATTGCCTACCACAGCGCTGTCAGGACCTGTGCAAGCGTTTCCCTCACAGCTCTGCCAGTGCATCTGGATCCAACCTCCCTGCTCCTGCAGTCTCGACTGGAGCGGAGTCAATAAGGGATTTTTTGGCTTGGTGGTCAAAGGACTGTTTTGACATTTTCCACTTTTTTTTTGTTTTCGGGAGGGAGGTTGGGGCTGAAACTATTTGCTGACTTCAATCCAAATTTGAAAATGGTTTCAGTACCCTGGGAAAAAATCACTTTTTTTGGCAGATTTACTATTCGCTGGGAAAAAAACCTCCTCCAGCTCTAGTGTTGACCTCCAGTGGAGTGCTGGCAATGCCCTCTGATCCTGCTCTGCTGTCTCTGTCCTGTAGCTATGTGGCCATTTAGTGCCCTCTGCAAACATATACCAGAGCAGGCTGAAATCAACAAAGTCATTCTCCCTTGTGGCACGATCAGGATTTAAACCCAGATCTCCAGAAGTGAAAGGTTAGTTCACTAACCAACTGTACTGCTTAACTTCCCCTTTCTGCCCTGGGCTACTTAAGCCCTAGGCTTATATCAAAGTTACCTATGCACTGAAGCCACGCCCCATACCAGTCAGCACTGGGAGCAGATGCTGCACTCATGGGCACACCCCTGCCAGTGCAACTGTACGTGTCCTGGAACGGGGCACAGGTGCAGCTTAGCCTGACCAGCAAGAGTCTGTGTCTTAAAAGCACAGTGCACCCCTAAATATTCTGCTTGCTTTCATTCTGATGAATGAAGCAACATGGCAAAAGCCAGGAGGGGCTGGATTTGGTCAGTAACTGTCTGGGAATGTATTTGAACCATGGGGATCATTTTATTTTTAAGCATCTTTAGGCCTCTGCTGGAGAGATGAAATTTTCCTTTGTTTCCCCCCACCCAGTTCCTCCTGATAGCTTCCTCTCCTGCTTCTGTGGCTTTTCAGCATTTAAAACACAGCAAGGCTGAGGTGATTACAAGGATTTGAGATGCTGTGACACTTTCCTGCCAAAAAGTAATTGATTTATTAAAGACATTACAATGCATGCATGGTTCAACATAAGAGGTTCCTTTGAACTCACTTGGTATAAAATCCTAATGGGTGCCGTTTGCTTTGAGCAGGATGGACGGAACAATTCTGTGTCCCCTCCACGCGTTCCAACCCAGTTCCCTTTGACTAGCGCAAGTAAATATCACAGCTCGAGGACTCCAGTCCAATGGCCACAGTGTGATCCAATTTAATAGCATTTAACAATTCAAAGTGATTGTTAGCCGAGTGGAAATGTATGATTTCACACTCAGCCTGCCTGGAGGAGGAATGGTGGGGGGGGGGGGGGGGAAATAAGCCAGGACGAGGGGAACAGACACAAATGGACTAGATAAAAAATAATAGAATACAACTTAATTAAAGAGACCCGAGCCAAGTTAAAAGCGGTAATGATTTATAATCAGGGAATGCCCAGGTTTAAAACAAGAAGGAGAAAGGGAAGAAAAAAATAAAGGAAATGCAGTGCAAACAGTCTGCATAATGATGAAATGGATCAATTGGGAGGAGCAGGGGATAAAAATGGGGTGGGGGAATAACTCTTCTAAGAAAAACATATGCAAATGAAGAAGAGATGTTGCAGCTGCTAAGGTAGGGTATAGGAAAGACAAGGGATGTCTTCAGGGGAAATTACAGCTAGATGTTTTTCAGGGGTTCTCAAAGGTGAGAGAATAACCAAGGAGAAAGCTAGAGGGTTTCAATGGGAAACTGAAGGTATAGGCCTTATGTAAAAGTCCTGAAAATAATAACATACATGCACACATATCATGGGTAGGCTGGTAGCATCTTCTATTGTAAGGTGGCCTGACCCTTCCCACTCTAGGACCCTGTTTTCAGGTGTTTATAACTTTGCCACATTTTAACCGTTTGGGGTGAAATTTTCCACGCAGCCTTACTTCTGCCCCCCTGAGCTTGTGCAGTGTGCTGCAGTTTTTTAATTCCATGATCACAGACTGGTTTTTCCACAGAACCTCTTCCTCATTCAGTGCACAGGATGGACCTGCTCAGGGTTGTGCAGTGAAGGAGGACTCAAGTCTCATTTGTTGAAGAAGTTGGAAGGTGTGTAGTGAATGTGGTTGGGGACTGCAGGGAGAGAAAGGATGGCATGCTGGTTAAGGCAGCTGAATGCTGCCCTGGGGAAACGGATTCTATCCCTGACTCTGCTACAGAACTCCTAGGTGATGTTGGGCGAGTCACTTAAACTTGGTCATTAATTGTGTGTTTCTTATTTTCTGGGAGCCCCATTTGAGACCCTGCAGTCTGATCTGAAGAAGGGCTGCAAACTCACAACTGCAACTGAAGTCATGGGAGCTGTGCTTTGAATATATTAAGTGCCATACAATGCTACAGACTATGAAAAATCACGTCCTAGGTGTCTCAGATTGGGCACCCATGCTTAGCAGATACTTGTGACCTATGGATATATCTACGTATAAAATCCAGAACTGTCACATTAAAGAAAAGTTGAAAAGTCAAGCAGTCAGAAGTTAGGAAATGCCAGAATGGATGTTGCCTATGCAACCTTAATTCAGCCCGCTTATGCATATGCAGGATGGTACAATCTTTAATTTCATGAATACATATTACTTTTTTCTATAGGAGCCCTGCGTCATTCAGTGCACAGGATGGTTGGGGCTCAGGGAATGAATCATAGGAAAAAGCAGCTTTTTCCCTAACCTTGTTCTCAGAAACAGCGGAACTGTTTCTGCTGAAACTTAAAAACAAAAACAGCACAGCCTGAGGCAGACATCAGCATGGAAAATTTCAGCCCAAATGGCTTAAGTCTGGCAAAATTATCAGCAACTGAAAACAGGGTCTTATGATAGAAAGTGTTAGGCAACCTTAAGTGTAGGCATCTCTACCTGCACTGCTTGTAATACACACCTACCTGACTATTATATAGGCCTTCTCGAACTTATACCAGGGCTGCCCCAAATCAGGGATTCAGAAAGGTTCTGTAAAGTCACTTTTGCCCCAAAATTCTCTCTGGACTGTCTTCTGTTACTCATCTCTGAGGGGTCGCAGGGCAGAAATTGGCCCCTAACAGTGTGTGTGTGTGTTTTATTTTCTATTCATTGCTTTGTGGTAGTTGGAGTGGTGCCCTGGGTTACTTATGTATAGCAGTTCTGCAGTTTACATGATCAATTGTTGATTAATGTTTGATCAAGATGCCTTGAGATTCTTGGCTGGCAGGTGCTGCCAGAAGGCAGTTTATGGATAACATGCCAGAACTTTGGTTCTGTTTGAAACATACCTCATAGCCCCCGATCCCACTGGTGGAAATGGGCCCTTCCTTTACAAAGCGGAGTGGGGAGGGAAACGGAAAGAGACTCCAGGAACCTTGGGTGGCTCTCAGCCATGTGGATCCATAGCGATTATGGGAGCAGGAATGGATGAAGGGAGGCTAGTCTTAAAAACAGCAGAGATCGGGGAAGACATCGCCTCAGTAGGAACAAGGAAGCATTGGAGAGGGCTTCAAGAGAGCAAGGAGGGAGATGACCGAGGCAAGTGTTGGTGGAGATGTGGCCCAGGGTGAGAAGGAGCAGACTGGGGAGCTTTTTAGAAGACAGGCTTGCTTCAGCAGGAGTGATGGAAAGATTGGTATGTCTGATGTGAGGACGCCTGGCCCCATGGGGAGTGTGTGTGTGTGAGGTCTGGGGGACAGGGCATCAGAGCAGCATCTTGTGGGACACAAACTACATCACCTGCAGCTCATTTTGGACTGCGGGACAGCTCCCAACCTCTGCTGCGGGTCTGGTCACAAATGGCAGTGTTTGCCTGGAGACCTCCTAATCCAAGAGTATTAGGGAAAGCGGCTCCCTGTCTGATCTGTTTCCCTTTCACCAGAGCACAGGGAGATTGGGGGGAAGAGGGGAATCAACTTTGTAAGGCTCTGCCTAGATTAGGAGACATGCATCGAATGAATACAGCTCGGGTTTCCGTGGGCCCCAAAGTGCCAGCCACGTGGCAGGAAGACAGACAGATCGCAGTGGCCACGGATGTTCAGCCGCTCTGTTAATGCTGCCTCTCGGTCATTGCTTCATGTGGCGGGAATACTGATACCTTTTGCCTGGCAACAGAGATAGGAAAACAGCAAGTGTAGAGCTGTGATCCTCTGCCAAAGCTTAAAGGGGACAGAAAATTCCGGGTGATCCTCTGTCACTACTGGGCAGCTGTGAGGTGGAGCGCGGAGTGTGCATGGGTAGATTGTAAGGACTGAAGGGTCTCTGTCAACGTACAGAGCCTGCGTTGCAGCTCCTATGAATTCAGCCCAAAGGGATGAGTCACTGTGGGATTTGGTCCCTACTGTGTGTTTTGAATCAAGTTGTTTTACAAAAAAACACGAAAAACCTCACGCATGTGGATTTTTAAGGCTCTGTCCTCAACAAGTGGGCAATGCTGCATTTGAGACAACCTCCCAGTTTTCCAGTGACTCTCCTCACTGTGAGGATGATTGAGGTCCCCGGGAATGTTCCGGATCCTCACTTTGCAGGATAGTTTATAGTGAAAAGTGGGCCTATGTCACCAATGTCACTGGAAAGGTGGTGATGACCCTATGTTGATTGTCTGGCTGTGTGACACATTTTGCGGCAGCACGGTCTGCAGGATAGTTCCCTTGACTGGGAGTCAGGAGAATCATTCCCTGCTGGGTAACCTTGGGCAAGTCCCAGCCCTTCTCTGTGCCTCAGTTTCCTCAGCTGTAACATAAGGGAAATGGTGCCACCCTTTGAAAAGTGCTTCGAGGCCTGTCTACAGATGATAACGCTTCCCATGCAAGGATCTCAAAGTGGTAATCAATGAGTAATAAATCTGATCTCTCAACACCCCCCAGTGAGTTGGTCAATATAGTTACCCTCATATAGAAAATGGGGAAAGTGACTTGCCTTCGGTCACGCGAGTCTGTGGTAGAGCCGGGACTAGAACTTGGATCTCTGGACTCACAGGATCTTGCTTTAACCACTAGATAATGCTCCCTCTCTTGTGCTCAATGGTTCCTTTCTTTCTCGATGTAAAGATCCCCACCAAATGGCCCTGGATGGAGATATGGCTGCTCTGTCTCTCCCATATAAAGCAACACTGCTATGTATTTTAGACATGCTGATGAAAGAGTCTAATAGCTTCAGATTAATGCATTCATTCCCAATCAATTGAGGGGCTCATTACACTTCTCAGACACCACCTCGCCTCTGCTAAATCGGCCTGGGGTAATGAGCCATTCAGCCGCTGCTCCGCAGTGCTGCTGTCCTGAAGATGGGGGGAGAGAGCGAGTGACTGAGGCTGAGAAAAAACAAACAATGAGATGGAGGCGGAGGGCAGGGTGTCCTTAAGGAGCACTGGGGGATGCTACTCCCAACTCCTCCAGGGCAAAGGCAGGATTCAATGTAAATAAGACATCAGCACTTCATTTGGGTGAGATGCAGATACGGGGCAGCTGAGAAGAGTCTGATCTCAAGTGTTTGCAGGCCTCTCTAGTAGCAGACACCACGCAGGGGGGTGAGTGCATCCATCTGTGAGTGCAACAATCTCCAGCCGAGAGAGACGACGGTACCAAAACCATTGGCTGCGCACAAAGTGACTCCTGTACCTTTCTGCTTGCCTGACAGACGCCCAACCTGAATAGAAATCACACATGGGTTGCGTTCCCTATGTAAGACTGGGGCTTAGGCAAACAGCTGCAGAGTCAGCAAAGAGCAGCTATGGAGCCGCACCATCTCCATCTTGTGATTACAAGAAGAGGGATAAGCCAGGATAATGGATTGTGACAGGGATGTTTGTTTCTTTGTTCTTCGTTATTAGCTTAGAAAAGATGTGATTGGTAGATAGATGAAAGATATAGTAGGTATGCAGATCTAGTATGTGGAGAGAGAAAGATGGTAGGTAGATATTTAGATAGAAATGGAAATTCACTCAAAACTTTAGATTTTCAGTTGGTGTCACGTTAAAACCAAGAATCTCACTGGCTTCTGAACATCAGTTGACCACCATTTGTTCACATTTCCCACATTTTTCAGCAGTCCTGGCCCGAGTCTCATGTGCTTTCCCCAGCGCAGTCCGTCCAGCTAGTCGAATTAGATTAGCGTCGGTGTGGAAAGCATAACAATAAACACGTATTCTGTGCTTGAGTCAGAGGGAGAACATGAATGAGTGAGAGAGAGCGCGCAAGGATAAGAACGAACAGGCAAGAGCATAGTGTGTGCTTAATGGAGAGGAGATTTATTTCTCTCTGGGCCTGTTTAAACCTCTAGATAGATCATAAAAAATACAACCAACTCCCCAAAAATAGCCACCATGTAATTTAAAGGGCATCATTTTAACCAGTACTTCACATAAGACTCCTACCCTGTATTCACTGAAGATGCTAACTACGTTAGAGCATCTTATTTATCCTTGGAAGGGATGGCTTAGTTCTTTAGTTCATACAGGTTCTTTTTACAAGTGAAATGGGACAGTGGCAGTTCAGCCCTCTGAAGAAGCCCAGTGGCTTTCTAATTCCTGGGGGACAAACAGCAGCAGAAGATGGGCAACTGAGGCAAAGAAAAGCTAAGTGACTTGCCCAAGGTCACAGTGGGAAATCAGTTGGCAGAGCAAGGAACTGAACCTAAGTCTCCAGCTAGTGGCCTAAACATTGGGTCATCATTGGGCCACTGACTGACATGGTTAATGTCCGTGAAGGGGTTTTGCTGTGAAGGGGAAGTGCAAATCGTGACCACCATTCCCCACCGTTGCCCTCTGGAATAGGCAGCCAAATCCTTTTTCATTCCTGACGCCCACCCTGAGATGAGACGCCGCAGGCTGCAGCAGCTGGTGTCCGACAATCGCCAGGGTCCCAGCGGACTTGCTCCCGCCTGGAGCCAGCCGTCGAGGAAAGGGGAGTGGGGGAATGGGAAAAGGGAGAGAGCTATTGTCAAATCCCCAGCTTGCCCTTTCCGATCTAAAGTTCACTTGTAATATTTTTCTTGACTCCGGTTGCTAATGCGTTTTGTTCTCCTGAGTGCGCCGGGCCCGATTTCCTGCGCAGCCTTTAATTAGTTTCTGGATGATGACATCTCCGCTGAGAATCATCCAGTCGTGTCCCTCCGATCTCAGGGGGAGATAAAGGAATCTAATAAAGACATTCAGCATTTCTAGGTGATGGGTTTGACATGCTTTGTATTAACAAGGAGAAGTGTTCAAACTTTCACTCTCACTCTGTCTCAACACTTTTCAACTCGTTCCCGTGTGGTGACATTTCACAAGGGGATTAACAGAGGCACCGTCAGCTCTGAGGCCTTGTAGGATGAAACAGAAATGGCTGGGAAGTACCACAGTCTTGTGATAGAGAAGGAGGGCCAGGAGGGTGGGAGGGAGTCATTCCGTGCTCCATTGGCAGTATGGTTACTTTGTGAAGAGCTCACCTTGTTTGCGGTGCAATTGTAGCTGTGCGGGTCCCAGGCTTTTAGAGAGACAAGGTGGGGGAGGTAGTATCTTTTATTGGACCAACTTCTGTTGGTGAAAATGCACGCTTTCCAGATTACACAGAACTCTTCTTCACAGCCCACTTCAGTACTCTCTGGATGGGTGTCTCAGAAACTGGGGGGATGATGCGGGAGTCTTGAAGTTGTCATATTTCTGCCTGTACGACAAGGTATTTCTTGCCTTGCCGGGGGAATTCCGTACAATAACATTGAGTAAAACTGATTCTTGATTCCTGCAGTGTAGCTGGGATTTTAAGATTCCAGAATAAGAAATACATAGGTAGCTACTTTATTTTGTATCCATCTATCCATTCATCCCCATCCACACCTGTCTGTCTAATCTATCCTCCATTCATCCCTATACACACCCATCTATCTAATCTATCCTTCATTCATCCCCATACACCTCTTTCTCCCCCCCCCCCCCTCTACACACCTATCTCTCTTTCCCCCTCCCACCCCTTACCTGCTGGCTCTTGGAGATGTGAGGTTTTGGGTTAAATTTCACCCAGCTCCAACTCTACCATTTTATTTCCAAGGCTAAAACAGGGACTGATGGGTGTTGCAAAAGATGAATCACCCCTAGATTTGACTGGAGAACACCCTGTTCTACACTATTCTATTCTGCTTCTTTACATCACGTCCCTCACTTTGTTATTTTAGCCTGTAGCTTGAGATACAGAGTTTGGATTTCTAGCCAGGACTGTTCCCATCTCGAGTTTTGGGGCCACCCCACTTTAGCAATAAGGGCCAGCTGCAAAGTCCAGATTTGGACATGGACTTCCCCAAAATTGGAGAGGGGGCGGTATTCAGAACCAGGATATTGGTTTGGACCCAATCTCCATTTTTGCCTGTCAGTTTGAAACAGAGATGGGGCCCAAACCAGAACCATTCCTTGAAACACCTCCTTTCCTTCGTTAGGGAGCTGCCTAAAATGGATCAAATCATAACAACTAAACTATTTCTTACCATTAAAAAGATTTGGCTTTCAGTTTAATTGTGGGGTGGAGGGTAGCAGGGAAGGATGGGTGTTGGTAAATCCATATAGAGACCTAGAATGAGAGGGAACAAAACCAAAAAACTAGAGAGACTGAAACGAATCCCCAGATCCAAACGAGTTGAATGTTCTGTGGACATGTGCAATCCAACCCGAGATCAAGAGCCACAGCTCTCAATATTTAATAGTAATACCTAGCTCTATACTGCTCTTTTCATCCATGGATCTCAAGACCCTTTTCAGAGGATGTCGGTATCGTCATCATTTTACAGATTGGAAAACTGAGGCACGGAGAGGTGAAGTGGTGTGCCCGCGGTCACTGAGCAGCAGTGACATCCACTCGGCGATATTGCCTCCCCTATTTATAACTGTTTTAACCAAACCCCCCAAATCTAGCTATCCCTCAGTCTTTGGAGCATTCAAAATCTGAATCCAGACTTGGTGATGTAGATCCAGCTGTCAGGAAGGGAAAATTCTGGGTACTTTGGTTCTGATTTTCCTCTGACGGCACTGTTACTCTGATGTATCCCCATTGCCTTCAGTGGAGCTAGTCACTGGTGTAAGTGAAATCAGGATTGGGCTCCATTTTGGCACTCGGCCCCAGTGTGTGTCTACAGAATCCTGCTGCTTGCACTTTGATTTATATCGTGCACAAATACTTTACTAATGCCTGATTGGAAACTCCTTTTCTCTTCCCCCCTGCAATGAATTATGATAATGTCTTATCATATAACATGCTGTAGAGATGTGTGTAAATAATTTTATGTCCTCCAGCTCAGAAGAGCTGTACTATGACAACAGGCTCTGTTATCTGGTTTGGAAATCATTTAGACACATCTCTGCGGCATATGATACATCTCATTAGGCCTTATTTTAAAGAGAGCAATTGCCATTAGTTATTTATTAATTGCTTATTAAGGCAGTTATGTATGTCCCTTTCATTTCAGGCATCTCATTTCATTTCTTCCGCTGTGTTCAGCTTTACATAGTTGCGGCTGAGCTCAGCACACCTGGAGGTCAGGCTGGCAAAGTTGGTATTATTCCTCCCGTTCCCCACCCCTTCCTGCAATCCTAGGTTTGCTTGGGGGCCACTTCATAAATCAGAGCAGATTTAGGACTGCAGTAAATTCTGACAGCAGGGATGGCGCTTATTAACCATTCTGCCAGCCCAGGATCATGGGAGCATGCATCATGCTTTGGCTCTGCCCCCCAGCACCACCACTCCTGGCTTGCGTCATCTCAGCTTCCATCTTGAGGAGAGAACAGGTGGCATAAGGTCAGCTATTTTGGCCAAGGATTCCTCCACTCTGAGGGAACCCTCAGCTGCCTGTTTAAAGCAGCTCGGAACCACATTGTGCCACTGGAGAGGCGCCAAGGGGACTTACTGGAGGACAGGACGGCAACCAAGACTTGCAGAACCAGATCAGACAGTTGATTTGTCATGTTCCAGGGTGCAATCCAGACCAGGGAGGGGTTGTGTCACCACCTCCCCTGCAACCTTGGGTGCTTCACAGTGCTTTGCTGTTATAGCTCCCAACCTGGGTCAAGCAGCATGCAGCTCACACCCTGAGTGTCTGTGTATAACTGCAGCCATGGTCCAGCAACTCCGACACTAACAGCCTCTCAGCGACACACTCTGGCTTCCAGCAGCCTGGGTTATGACCTGCAGGGTGACCCCAACAGGCTGGCAGTCCCGAATGTTCCCCGAAACGTGTCTTCTGCACTGTCCAGCCCTCTCCTGGATAGTTCAGAGGTCTGTTACCCCTGGGAGGGGTCAACATACAACAGTCTTCTACTTTAACTGCAGTTAGCAAACAATTCAATTGAAACACATGGGGTCTTGTGGTGAAAAAGGTTCCACGTTGTTACTTGCTAAAATGCAGATGGATCTATTCCTGCCCCTCTTGCTTGCCACTGGATGGCCACTTGCCAATCAACTTTGATGACACCTGGCTAGAGGCATTAGCTTGTCCTTTATCTTTGAGGAAACGGTTTACCCCCCCTTGCTGTCTCAAGGATCCTGTTTACTACGGGGAGGTGTGGCGGAGGAAATGAGTGAGGGGATAATGCCAGGGGAAGGGATTGGCACCGTCAGCACAGCCCTCGAGGATGGGGAAGATAGATGGGGAGATAATGATGATGGTGAGATGGCATGGACCGAACGAGGAGGCAGAGCCATGGATGTTTATGCAAATAAAGGAGGGCTATAAAAACAGGCTGAAACAGGGATCACAGAGGACATCAGTCACCCTGTTAATGACCAGGAGTGTGTCACCTGGGAAATGGCTCAGGAGGTACGTTCTGCTAGTCCCAGTGTGTGGGGTGGAGGCGCATCCGGGTGTGGGTGTGTGCAGACACAGAGTAAAGGGCTGTGCAATCCCCCCAAAGCTGCATACATGTGCAGCTGTGCATGTCTGCCACGGGTGTCGGCAGGGGGTGGACATATGTCTGCGGGTCAGAGTACGTGGCATTTGGGTATGTGCATGGCACATGTGTCGGTGCATTTCTGTGTGAACAGATGTGCATGTGCCATTCACCACGCACATCACACAGATGCACACCCTCCACGCATATATATAATGTGCATGTGCCATCTCGTTTAGCTAAATACTGTGTTTTCTATCCTGCTGAGTGTGTGGGCGAGAGGGATGAAAACTGATCCTGGGACAAAGCCAGGGTATGTTCTGGGGACCCACAAAAGGGGCTGAATCAGCTCAGAACAAAATAAACACCTTTCCCAGCATCATGGCAAAGAAAATGAGATCCGCAAAAGACAGGCTGGGGAAATCTGCACGCTGCGGGCTGGTGCTGCCATGTTTAATCACCCCAGAGCAAGAGAGACGCCAGGAGCAAAAGGACTGGCAACAACGAGAGAATTCCCACCCAGGATGCCTTTATTTATTTATTCATCTTCATCTGGGTGCAGTTCCATCTGCATCTTCCATTCGGCTCGAGATTCCCCACCCCCACCCTTGGCTGTAGAAACACTGGCCAAATAATAAAGCATTTTAATATAGACGTAATGGGATTGCTCCTGAATGTTAAATAATATCAGATTTATATTTATGGTCACTTATTTATTAAGGCTTTTCTCCCTTGTGTAGTAAAACCTTACACTCTATCTGTTAAGTCTCAAGAAAGGCATTTTAAATAATTAATTCAGTTAATTATTCAAACATTTCATTTGCATACAACAACCGTTGTGTTAAATCTGAACATTGCATATTAATTGAAAGGGTAACTAAAGGCTCCTCTACCCCTGTCACTCTCATTTACTTCCCCACGTACTCCAGTGTCACCTCTGCCTTACTCCAGCTGACGTTGATTGGGGCAAATCTTTTCATTACTTGCGCACCTAAAGATTCCTCCCAACCCCTTCCTGAGATCTGGGTGTCGGCTCATTGCCAGTTGGTGCATAAGAGGCTAAGGATCAAGGCTCACGTAGCTAAGTGGATTTATATGCAAAGATCAGAAAGTGCTTTATCAACTGATCATATACTAGTTTACATAAGGCCAAAACTGTCCCAGGCCTCCAAACAAATCTAACAGCTAATACAGTGGTAAGATAGAGAATGCAAGCGCTCCCAAGTCAGGAACAGCAGAGTTGAAAGATTAACTTTAACCCTGCCTTCTTATAATTATGTTTTAAAATGTGGCTACTCTTTACATTTGTCAGCTGATGCAATACAAGCTGGAGTGTCTAATGCAAACGTACATGTTGCTAAGTGATATTACAGTAAGTAGTGTCTTCAGACCTCACGTGACTTTTAAGCCTCAGTGAGATCTACAAAAAAAGCCAAGTTTGATGAAAATGGATTCAGTAGTTTTAAACTCATGAATGGCCCAGAGCTGCATTAGAAAGGAAGTATGGACTTAGGATAAGGCACTGCACTTATATGGGCTCAATTGCTACCTCTTCTTGTATGACATTGAGCAAGTCCCTTGATCTCTCTGTGCTTCAAGTCCCCATCTGTAATGTGGGTATAATAAATACTTCCTTTGTCTGTCTTGTCTATTGAGACTGTAATCTCTTTGGGACAGCGACTGTCTCTTATTGTATTTACGTACAGCTCCTAGCACAGTGTGGCTCTAGTCTTAGTCAGGGCCTTGTTATGGCGTCAGCACGTAATGTTGCCACCATCCTTGGCTCCAGCCCCTCCTGCCTCCCTCTGGGACTTCCGTATCTCAGCCCTCTGGCCAAGTACTGGAACAGCTCCTTCCTTCTGAGGTACTCAGAGTCCCAACTAATGGACACAAAAAGTTCTTGGCCCCTCCTGTGGCTCTGACAGTCTTTCTTCAGGGCTCTCCCAGTCACTGCCAAGCCCCAAGACAAGGCTCCTCCCTTCAGGAGCCCGTGTGCTTCCTGTGGGTTCCCCCTAGCCTGTAGTCCCATGCCTTCCCCAAGGAGAGCACTCTCTTCCTTCCTCTCACCTGGCATTGCCCGTCCTATCTGAGCAGCTCCTCACATATACTCTTCCGGCACTTTTCTTGTAGAACTCAGACGTTCTCATGCTGATTGGCTAACGAGCCAGCACCTACTTGCCCAGGTGTAGCTTGCAGGGTCAGCATGGGCCAGTTAGGTCCTGATTCTCCCTGAAGGCCCACTGGCCCGAGGACATGCCTGTCAATGTAACTGTCATACAGCTAATAATAAACATAATTCCATCTCCTCCAGTAGGCAGAATTGCTAGCAGCACAGTGTGCCTTAGCACCATGCTGGGGCGTTGCTTCAAAGGGGAACACACAAGGTACATCTGCACTGGAGCCGGAGGTGGAATTTCCAGATAGTCGTACCTACACTGGACCCGATTGACTGGCTAGTCACTCAAGTATATGCCTAGGGTTTTGGATGGGATCATACTTAAGGCAGCCAGCCCATCCTGCTGCTTGTGCCGCCATGGCTACCCTTCTACTATTAGTGCGCTGACTCGATCAGAGCTAGTGTGAGTATATCTGCCCGCGCTGGAAATGACACCACCCGCTCAAAGTGTAGACGTACCCACAGTCCAGTTAGACTGGCTCTTCGCAAGAGCTGAGATGAGTCACCTAAACGTATGTACAGTTCATCCACTCTCATCTTTGTGCACTGCCCCAGGAGCTCTTCCATTCTGCCGGCATTTGTTCTGCTGTTGTCCTCCGGTGTATGATTAGCAGATTAGCTGTTGTGTCCAAAGTAGGGAAAATGAACTCCCAGCAGTCCTTCACGTCACAGGGTAATTCATTACCCACCTTGATTTCCACTTAAAATGTACTTTAACTATACTTCCAACCACAAACCCTTAATCATACTGGCATTCACAAAAAAAAAGCCCGTCTTTTTATTTTATTTTATTGCCCTGGGCTTGCATGACATAATCCCTTCCAGGCTGTCTTGGAGTGCTTTACGGATCAATAAATTACTTACCTGTGTGGCAGAGGCAATATGTGCAAGGAAGGCCACTGCAGTTGTTCTGTCTCAGCCAGTCCCCTGGAAAGGTCTGTGTGCATACCAGCTAATCGTGCATGTGTGAGAATCCAGCGAGATGGAGGTGGTGTATAGCAGAGGGGATGCTGTATGCCATGGCTGTCTTGCCTGGGTGAGAGTCAAGAATGGGAGCAGCAGTGGTTCTTTACATTATTCATGGATTTTCAGCTGGCATCAATAACAAAGCTCCATTGAAGTTACTAGAGCTATGCTGATCCACAACAGCTGAGAATCTGGCCCTACATTTCCTCTTATGGGAAAGTCCTGGAGAAAATACAATAATGATGATGAAACCTTGAGGGTTCTGTGCAAAGTATTCAGAACATCTATGGAACATACAGAATCCTTTCTATAGGTTATTTTTTAACCTATAGAATTCCATCGCGGGGACCGAGTTTTCTATTAAATGTGATAGAATGGTCCAATGAAACCCTATAACAGAAAGGTGATTATTCTCTATTCAGTTCTACTGGACTATTTTCATGAAGGTTAATAGAGAATTTGTCTCACAGAGACCTCCTCTCCCATCGGAGACCACACAGATCACATCCCATCCCCTGCTCACATGGCAATGTGACAATGGGGAAGGCTTTAGCTGTTTTCTTTCAACTGTCTTTAGTGCACAGAGCACTGAGTCCCTTTGGAACATGTCTTGTCATGCTGTTTCCTTTTGCTCTTCATTTCCTTTCTGTTCTGCTCCTTCTACTCTCCTCCTGCTCATGCGTCTTTGTTGACAGGACTCCCTATTCCCCTGTATGTGTCTACAGCCCCCTCATGGCCAAGGTGGAGTCTGCTCTGCCAGGCAACTTTGGCCAAGGAAAGGCACACGCAGGAACACAGCAGGGAGACTCCCTTCCACCTCAGGGACACCTGTGCCAAACCCACTGGAGTAAACACGCTCATCGGAATAGTATAACAGACGTGAGAAAGGGAAATATTTATTTACAGAGGGATGGATGGAGAATAAACAACAGGGGGAGTGGCAAAACAGGGTTACATCCAACACAAAGACCCATGGACCTAGTGCTACCACAGTATAAAAGGATTGATGCCAAGAGCAATGTGTCTAGACTCAGAGGTCAGGAATCCCAGGCAGAGTTCAAGTCCAGCAGTGAGCTGTGGGCGCATAGCCAACGCTAGGTGTAAGCAGACTAAGCAACTGCTTAGGGCCCCGTGCAGCTCAAGGGGGCCCCCTATTCACTTGTCATTATGTGTTGTGTGGGCGGAAGGGAGGCCAAAAGTATTCCTGCTTAGGGCCCCCAATGGGCTAGCACTGCCTCTGTTTGGGTGCTCCTGGTCGTCTTCGGTGCCCGTCCACTTTCAACAACCAACCCGTCCGGTGTCCTGCTGGCTCTCCACAAACCCACATAGAGTAACAGCCCCCCTCTTCGCTAGCTACAGCCCCCCTCCTTCTTCCCCATACAGTCACAAGCCCCAGTGCGCACAGCCCTGTACAGTGGCTCCAGTTCATGCTTCTCAGGTGATTCCTTCCTCGCACAGTGCGCCTCCTGGCGGCCATCTTGGGACGTCCCTGGTGAGCCACTCTGTCCCTCCCAGGCCTACTCGCTGTAGGCCCTCTTGTCTGGAGCTACAGACACCGCCACCTCCCTCTCACGCTCCCTCTCTCGACTCCCCTCCCCTCAGAACAGCCTTGCCTTGCACTGCCTCAGGATGGGGTTTTAAAGGGGCCGTGCCCTCTAAACCCCAAGGAGTTCCACATCCTACCCCGGACATGCTGCCCAACCCTCTGGTTCTCTTCTCCCCCACTCCCTCCCTGGACACTGGTGAACAGAAGCACTTGTGGATCTCATCCCTGAGGGCACCACTGTATTCCTCTCCTGTGTAGTGGCAGCTCATGGAGGCAGCTAGGCTGGCTCTTTCTCCTGGTTTCCAGCTTCTTCCACAGACCTCCAGGATCTTCTTCATGCCTAGAGGCAGCTGCAAACAAGGGGCTTGAATCAGCACCAGACGATGAGTGAGCTCTGGGCACCCCACCAGCGAGAGCTCCTCCGGCCCCAGTTTAGGGACGCCTGGCAGAGAGGGTGTTTTCCTCCAGTTAATCCTCTTGAGGGCATGATTCCTATGGAAACGGGGCAGGGAGTAGGTTAAGGAGGGATTTGGGGTTAAGCAGCCTGTATATTCAGGAAGGAAGTGGGGGATGGGGGAATGTCACCTCCAGGTCCTTCACTGGGGGCTGTTAGATGGGGCTGATGGGCTGTTGCTTAGCTGGGCGAGATGAGGAGAATACACCTATACCTACAGCTACTCATCCACAACTACACACACAAACTCTCCTCCCCTCCTCCTCCCCCCCCCCCCACACAACCTGGAGAATTAGAGTGAAACAGTCACATCGGACCCTGCCGCCTCCTCACTTTTCCCTGTTTGTCATTCCAGTGTCTCCCAAAATTGTTGAGATCTCTTCCGACATCTCCATCAATGAAGGCGGCAACATCAGCCTCACCTGTATAGCCACGGGCAGACCGGATCCTACAATCACCTGGAGGCACATCTCGCCCAAAGGTAAGATGGCTATGTGCGGTAGGGTGACCAGACAGCAAGTGTGAAAAATCGGGACGGGGGTGGGGGGTAATAGGAGCCTATATAAGAAAAAGACCCCAAAATCAGGACTGTCCCTATAAAATCGGGACATCTGGTCACCCTAACGTGCGGCCTCATGCATTCCTAGTGCTATCCCTGCAGGGGCGTAGGGGCACCAGCCATTCCCACTCACAAGGACAGGTGTGATGCACGCTGCAAGGAGGGGACTCCAGATGGAGGCTGGAATTGTGGCCACAGAGTGTCTGCAGTTCTGCCTGGTGGCCCTGAAGGAAGACTCCATCCATCCCTGCCCCAGGAATTGATCCCGAGAGCGCAAACGGTTTTTAGACTGTGTGCTGGAGAGAGGATTCAGGGCTAACACGGCACAAATTCTCAGTTGTGTTTGTGTAGAACCTGCACTAAGGGCAATGTTTTTTTTATCATGATCGTGGGTTGAATGCTTTAATCAGACTAGTGTGATACCTGGAGATCTTAGCAAGTGCAAGTCTGATCAAGGGCAACATTTTGTTTTTGTGTAGGACCTATACAAATCACCATTTTAAAAATGCAATATTAAAAGTTACCATTGGGGTTTCTGTATCAGTGCCAATGAGAGCTGGAAATAGCAGTGCAAAAAAGAAGGAAACCCACTAAACAAATTGCATGAATTGCCATTTCTCGTTAATTAATAAACAACAGAGGCCTGTAACAGTTGTGGGTTTGATTGCTGGAGAGTTAATTCCTATAGGCACAAATTCAGTGATGTCTGATCACGTTTCAAAATACTTTCCCGGTGATTTTATTTGATTTCACTTTGCATTGTGCGATCCCCAACATTTCTCAGGATGCTGTTGAACCAAGGGGTTAGGATCGGTTCGACTAGGATGATGACTGGAAGGCTTTGAGTACTGGGGCTCTGGTTGCAGTGCCCGCCAGCCAGCTGTCAGGTTAGATCAGGGCAGTGTCTGATTGTGTGTGATATCGGCAGCTCTCTGCCCTCACCCTGCATGGAGTGAAAGAACCACAGGGCTGAATGCATCTATTAGACAAATGTAACTCCCCTGAGAAACGAGCCCATTGGCCCCATTGTTCCCCAGTCTAAGGCCACACATAGCCCCAGAAGGCTGCCTAGAGCTCCCCTCAGCGACCCCCAAATCCTGCCCCTTCAGTCAGCCAGAAATGGGCTATGGGCCTGGTGGCAGTTGGTGCCATACTAATCACTGCAGTGTCTGAGTGCAACCCCAGCGCTCTCAGCCGACCCCACTGCGTTCTGCGGCTGCTGGGCCAACTCATTAATCCCCAGGGACTGAGAGGGGCTGAGCAGGGACCCCAACACCTCACTCCGTTCCTTTCCTGTCACTTACAATGGGCACCTTTCGAACGGGTCTGTTACAAAACCCAGCCTTCCCTGCGTGCGTTGGCCTCTCTGCTGGAGATGGATGCACCCCGCATGGGCCAAGCTGCCGAGCGGACCCTCCACATGGGTGATTGATAAAGTCTGTGCCACAGATCTCGGTGTGCTCCCTGCCATCGCCAAGCATCTAATGGGACTGGGTCAAGGTTACTGCCAGTGCATCTATCACTATCAGTGAGCGTTTATGGTAGGGCATCTCTGCACTGGTCCATTTGCTCCCACTCCATAGCCATTCATCTCCTTTCTTCCTTCCTTCCTTTCTTTCTTCCTTTCTTTCTTTCTTTCTTTCTTTCTTTCTTTCTTTCTTTCTTTCTTTCTTTCTTTCTTTCTTTCTTTCTTTCTTTCTTTCTTTCTTTCTTTCTTTCTCTCTCTTTCCCTCAAGTCCCTTTTCTTCCTTTTCTTCTCCCTCCCCCATACCCCCTTTCACTCAATTCCCCATACTCCCCTCCCGGTCTCTGAGGTTCCACCACTGCTGTCTTTCCAAGGGGCTGTTATCTCTGTATGCTGCCATCCAGCAGATTTCTTTCCCCCGGGGGAGCTTTACCTGTACTTGAACCAGATGTTTCCATTTTACTTAGGTCTTAGCTGCTATGGAAACTGAGGATGCACCAAGGGGAGAGGAGTGAGCTAATCAGAAATTACCTGTGGAGCTGGATAATTTACAACAGTAGCTGTTACCAGATTTCTGGCCCGGATTAGAGATTCTGCATTTGAAACCCAATAGAACTAATCACCGCACAAACTGCATGGGGCTGGGCTCTCGCTAGCTGGGAGTGCCAAGCTCAGAGTTGGCACAGGGCAGCTCTGATGCCTGCCTACCTACCTATTTATTGCCAGACATGCCATCCCTCTCTCTCTCACAAGCTAAGTAGCTATGACTGCATTTGATCTGTCCTCTGTCTCTCAGTGTCTCCACCCACACTCACCGTACCATCTCAGCACCTTTATAATAGCTGGGGAGGGGGGCGCCTATCTGTGAGCTGATTATTTGGCTGTCATCTATCTATGTTTGGGCATCCCGAGACCTCAAGGTGTGCTACGTGCCGTGAAAACTCCCCAGCTTTGTTAATCCCAAGCAAATGCATTTTGACATGGTTCTGTAAAGAGCCTGACAGGGGAGCCTCCTAAGAGGCAGTGTGGTTCAGAGGAGCAGGGAGTGGACTGTAAGCCATGTACCTGGCTCTGCCAATTATTCCCCGATGACCTTGGGCGAATCACTTCCCAACCCCATGCCTCAGTTTCCCTCAGCTGGATTCCCTGCAGTGGTGAAAGGGGGCCACAAGGAGTTGGTGATAGGTCCCTGGTCCCATGGTTTCCAGCCCGTGCATACGTTTGAGTGGCTAATGAGCTTTGTAACCTGCAACATCAGTGTGAGGTCTCTCAGTGACCACCCCTGATGCCAGGACTGAGGCAGGGATGGCTGGTGTGGAAGCTGGTTCCGCTGCATTTGCCTGCAGGAGCTACCCTGTGTAATGTGAATTTTATGTGGCTGTTTTCTAGCCACTTTAAGTCCAGTGACTCATCTTCCCCCCCAGCTCCTTCCCAGCCACCCCCAGCTCCTGTGACAACAGAGGAGTCCTTGATACCTGATTTCTAGCAGCCTGCAATGCTCTGGTATAGTGTGATATATATGCAGCAGCTTGTGCTCATAAACCCCTCTGAATGCATGGTGCTTATGGGAGCTGCATTCACACCACTTGTTGTTGTTGTTGTTTTTTTTTGGGGGGGGATGCTGTTCTGGTGCTGACCAGGTTGCTACTTGTGTGTGTGGGGGGGGGGGGCAGCATTATTTCCACCATTTAACTCTTCTGCTAAGAGCTGGAGCAGGTGAATTTCCTGCTGACGCTGTCTCTGTTCCTGAGTGCCAGGGACTTTGAGTGATCTCTTCTGTGTCTGAATGCTTAAGGCCTTTGGGGAGTTCCCCAGCTGGAGCTGCCTGCCGTTCCTTTGTGCATGTCTCCATTCACGGGCAGCTCTCTTTCCAAATTCCGCTCGCCGTCAACGAAAAAAAATAGGATCACTGCGGCAAACGGCTTTTGAAAAGAGCTGTATAAAGCCTATTCCAGTTTAGCCAAGATCTCATTCCATAACCCATGCGCTTTCTCTCTGTCTCCACCTCCCTCTCTCTGTTTTGCTGACATACTTAAACCCTGGCCCCCTGTTATTCCAGTCCTGGCCTCCCCTCTCAGCTCTGTTGATGCGCTTCAGTCCTGATCCGCACCACCCCTTTTGCTGGTCCAGCCCTGGGACGCTCATAAAACTCTGCCGATGCACCTCTCTCCTGATGCACAGCCTGCTCTGTTCTCCCGGTTCTGAGACCCCCTTGCATCTCTGCCGATGCACCTCACCCCTCATCTTTTTAGTCTGCACCGCAGCATGTTATTTCAGCCAGACACCTCTGGTAGAACTTAAATAGCAAATACAGCCATCCAACTGGGTCAAGGAAGAGCAGGTGCTTCAGTCTTCTGGAGTCTAGTGGAGCGGGGCAGAGGGTCTGTGTGATTGCTTAGTGCAGAGATCCAACAGCGTTGTGACTCCTACCCCGACTTTTAGTGCATCTCCATTGAGAAATCCCCTCCAGCCATCAAATGGGGCCTGGAGGCTCTAATGGGCGGTCCAAGTTCTGCCAGACCCACCAGGCACCCTGCCTTCAAACATCAGTTCAGCAAAAAGGCGTCATGAGGCCACGTTCTGGCAGGTGGTGGGCTGACACCATCACCCTGGCCATCAGCGCCGGTGTCAGAGCACTACGAGGCGCTGAGATCATTAGGATGGCAGTCAGAAGAGACTTTTTCAGCTGTGTGAAGTGAGGAAGCAGGAGAGAGAGAAAGACAATGAAGGTCAAGAAATAACACACTGTGTGGGAGGCAGCAGCATCCTTCCCGAGAAACCACCCCCACTGCAAAAGAACCTTCTTGTGTCACTTGTGCTGGAGACTTGCCCCCGGGGTGCTGTAGAGATGCTCTAAATTGGCAGATTTTGGAGGCAGATCTTGCACTCTGCTAATTGCTAGAGATGGGTGAAGTTTGCATTTCACAGCGCAGAATACATTTGGCTTCTCCCTGAACTGAAAATCCAGATCTGATGCAGTTCATTCAGATGCCAACCCAAGTCTCACAGCTGGGCCCCTGCTCCCCAAAAGGGATGGAGTCCAAACACTCAGGGAATGGGAGAAGGTTTTGCCCAGGAGCCAGATTTTGGGGTTCCAGCCTATCACTGCTGCTTCCATCTTTCATAAGAAGATATTAACAGCTATACCGGGTCAGACCAATGGTCCATCTAGCCCAGTATCTTGTCTCCAATAGTGGCCAGTGCCAGATGCTTCAAAGGGAATGAACAGAACAGGGCAATTTCAAGTGATCCATCCCATTCCACCGTCTGGCAGTCAAAGGTTTAGGGACCCCCAGAGGATGGGGTTGTGTCTCTGACCATCTTGGCTAATGGATTGGATTGGCGATCCTTCGATTTGAGGATGATCTCTACCACAGATTTACATATGAGTCCTGAGATGACTCAGAAGTCCGATCTTGGAACCGCAAATCCGTCTGTAGTAGGTACAGACATTTTGTGGCAGACCAGCTGCCTGCTGGGAGAAAGTTCTTTCTTTTTCCTTCCTTCTCTCTCTTTTGAGCTTCGAGGACAAGGTGCTTCTCCTCGAAGTGGGCCACTGACTGATGGAGGATATGGAGCCATTGGGGTCGGTTGGTGGCTTGCTCCTCCCAACTTGTGATGTCCACATTAGTTTTCTTAAGATATGCTTTCAGTGAGTCTTTGCAGCATTTCCTCTGACCACCCCGCGAGAGTCTGGCATCCACACACTGTGTCCATCCCAGCAAAGTGGGTGCATGAGGATCATTGTTTCAATGCTATTGACATTGGCTTCATCGAGGATGGTGGCGTTAGTGCGGCGATCTTGCCACTTGACACGAATGATCTTCCGGAGGCATCATTGGTGGTACCTCTCCAAGCTCTTGAGGTGCTATCGATAGGTCACTCACGTTTTGCGTCCACAGAGGAGCGTAGGGACAACAATTGTCTTGTAGACCTGGATCTTGGTGTCCTGCCGTAGGTCACGGTCTGTGAAAATGTGTCAGAGCAATTTCCCAAAGGATGCACTTGCACACTGGATCCTGTGCTGGATCTCACTGTTAATTTTTGCATTTTGAGAAAGTTGGCTACTGGGGTAGCAAAAGTGCTCAACTGTCTCCGAAATCTGACCCTCGATGGTGATTTGTGGTGGGTCATGTGCAAGGCCTGAAGCAGGTTGATAGAGCACTTTAGTCTTCTCCATATTGCGTGAGAGTCCTAGGCTTCAGTAAGCCTGGGACTTGGCTAATAGCCGTTGATGCATCTGTCCTCTGGACTTATCTAATTCTTTCTGGAGCCTAGTTATACTTCTGGTCTTCACAACATCCCCTGATGAGTTCCAAAGGTTGCCTTTGTGTTCTATGAAGAAGTACTTCCTTTTGTTTGTTTTAAACCTGCTGCCTGTGCATTTCATCAGGTACTCCCTAATTCTTGTGTTATGTGAAGGGATAAATAACACTTCCCTATGTACTTTCTCCACCCCATTCAAGATTGTATTCACTGTTAGCAAGTCCCACCCCCCTTCCTTCGTCATCTCTTTTCTAAGCTGAATGGTCCCAGTCTTTTTAATCTCCCCTCATATGGAAGCTGTTCCATACTCCTAATCATTTTTCTTGCCCTTCTCTCTACTTTTTCCAATTCTAATATATCTTCTTTGAGACAGGGCAACCAGAACATCAATCAGTATTCAAGGTGTGGGCGTACCATGGATTTAATAGTGTCATTATCATATTTTCTGTCTTATTATCTATCCCTTTCCTAATGATTCCTAATATTGTTAGCCTTTTCGACTGCTGTTGCACACAGAGCAGATATTTTGAGAGAACTATCCACAATGACTCCAAGATCTCTTTTTGAGTGGTAACAGCTAATTTAGACTCTGTCATTTTGTATGTATAGTTAGGATTATGTTTTCCAATGTGCATTACTTTGCATTTATCAAGATTGAATTTCATCTGCCATCTTGTTGCCCAGTTTGGTTGAGATCCCTTGTAACTCTTTACAGTCAACTTTGAACTTAAATATCTTGAGTAATTTAGTATAATTTTCAAACTTTGTCACCTCACAGTTTACCTACCTCCTTTTCCAGATAATTTATGAATACATTGAACAGCACTGATCCCAGTCCAGATCCTTGGGGGACCCTGCTATTTGCCACTTTCCATTGTGAAAACTGACCATTTATTCTTTCCCTGTTTCCTATCTTTTACTGATCCATGAGAGGACCTTCCCTCTTATCCCAAACTGGGATACAGTATCCCATACCGTCAGGTTACGGTCCCTCAAGTGTTTCCATGGTTACCGGCCTTTTATTTTTTGGGGTAAATCTAACGTTGTCATGGTGACAGCAGTATTGTCATGTGCGTGTCAGCAGCCCCATGCCAGAATCTCTTGGCTAGGCAAGAGTACAGCTTCACGAGCTGTGGGGGGCAAGAGAACCATGGAAGTGAATAGAGCGGTCGCTCTAATAGAGTGAGAGGCGACACAGCTGGTGAACCCGGGGGCACCTATCCATGGATACGGTAGAAATCAGTCTCATCTTTAAACAGGTGGCATTTGCGGGGATCCGAGGCGTGTGCTCAGGTTCCGTGTGCATAGGGCTCTAATGCAGGGATCTGGGCTCATGGGTTCATTCCAGGTCCAAGGCTTGATGGTGACCTTTGGGCCAGACTTCATCAGCTGTTTGTATAAGAGAGGAAGGGTGGTCCAGTGGTTAGGATGGTCACCCAGGACTTGGAGAGAGCAGAATTCAATTCACGGCTCTGCTGTGGTCTTCCCGGGTGGCCGTGGGCAAGTCAGTTAGTCTGGTCCCTATCTGTAAAATGGGTGCCCTAGCACAGCCTTCCTCACCGGCTGATATTAATATAAATACATTAGAGGTTGGCAGGTGCTCAGACAGGGCAGGAATGGTGTCCAGGTCAGTATCTAAGATAGATGAGATTTTGGCCCCAAAAAAGGCAGAGGTCTCATGAGATCCTCTGCCCATACTTGCAACAGCAGCAAAGCTGGGACTAGACTCCAGGCTTCTTGGCTCCCCGCCCAGCCCAGCGCCCTGTGCACTACACCAAGCCAGTTCTCTGTAACTCTTGGCAGGAATTAAAAACAAGGCAGGGAACCTTGAGATGGATGAGTTGGTGGATTAGAAGTGGATTTGTTCAGGCTCCTTGGTCTGTGAGAACAGTATGGAGCTGGGCCGCGGGGCGGTTGGAGTGTTTCAGGGAGCTGGGCCGTGGGTCGTCGCTGGGCGGCGGGGTGGTCAGGGCTTCATGGGGAGCTGAGCTGCAGAGTGATGCGGGGGAGAGGAGGGGTCATGGGGAGCTGGGCCACGGGGCCCTGGACCGTGGGGTGGTCTGAGTGCCTTTCATCTGCTGTGGTTCTATCCATGATGCTCTCCTGATAAACACGCCTTTCTTTTGGAAAGGAAACTTTTCTGCCCACTCTCCGCAGACCAGGCTCACAGCTGGGAGACAGAAAGGTCCATTGTGATGTGCCATTCCCTCCCACACACACACACACCACACTCCATCAGCGATGTAGCGAGAGGCAGCACATGCCAGCGAGGCAGCCAGGAGGCTCCCAGCGGTGTCCCTGTTCCTGATAACGCTCACACAAAGAGAATGAGAAACTTTACGTTGTGTTGTTGTCACTCTAGCCCTGTCTTGCCTCGTGAGCCTGTGGTGCATTCAGCCCATTAAAGCCATTACAATTCAAAGAATTGTAACCCCCCTGCCGAGCAGATAGAGCAGCGTCAGGTGCAATGCAGAGGACTCAGAGAGGCGGATGTGAGGGGCTTGGCCATGGGAGGATGTGTGGTGGGTGGGAAAAGCTTTAAAAAGATCCCCTTGCATTGTGGAAACTGGAATCGATCAGAGGATCTGTCTGTCTGTCCTAACTTATCTATCTGTGCATCTCGTCAGTCAGTCTGGCTACATCTACAGCGCATATCGCTGTGTGACCCATCCATTGCTGAGTGGGACAATCGCTAGGGAAAGAGACTGCCTTTTAAACAATAACATATCTAGCCCTGCAACAATTGGCTAAGCAATTGGCCAAGCACAACCCACCTCTTTAAGGTCAGTTCTCCAGGCCAGGCCAGCTCAGCTCTCCAGAAAGACCAGTTTTGAGTCCTCAGAGACATTCACAGCAGATGTTTTCCCTTAAGCCAAGTACGTTCATGGTACTTTGGGTAGAAATGGGCATGTGTCATTGAGAGAGTCAAGGAAACAGATGACATGGGAGCTGAGACAGTGGTTGACGGATGAATTGGGTTATTGATGGTCAAGGTAATAGAAAGAGATGTTTTGAAAGCAATGGCGAAATAGACTGAGCTGAGGTGTTCAGGTGGGGAAATAGGAAACCCGATTGCTGTCTAACTCAAAAAGAGACAGTTTGGTCATACTTTATATTAAGGTGGTTCTTATAAAGGGTTAATAAATGGCTAATAGACGTTTTAATAAATGGTTAATCAGTTGTTACAGATTGTGATAGAGGTCGATAGGTTATGCATAACCGTGACATCTAATCATTTGTAACCCCTTCTACTGATGTGCTTCTGAGTGTCCCAAAACCATGCCACTCCTGTCTGTCACATGCTTATACCAGCTAGTTATCACTTATTAACCCTTTATCAAGCATTTAGAAATGGAACCTTAATATCAAGTTTTGACCAAACATTCCAGTGAAATAAATATCCCAGTCAGAAGGGTTTGGATGCTTTAGTCCAAAGGACTCCAGAGGAATTTGGTCCAAAGGACCCTAGACTCCAGAGATGGGGAGTCAGAACTCCTGGGTTCTATTCCAGGCTGTTTCATTGTTCTTGTTGAATGCAGTCATGCTGTCTCACCCTTGTACTCCTGTGACAGGCACTGTGTAGGGTATATACATTAGGGGACGTTTCTGTAGTCTATAAAACTCACTATGTCGCATCTGATATGATTAAGTGAGTGAATGTGATGCAAATAGAATATGTAAGATCATCTTGTCTTGGTCTGTTTTGTTTTCCTCCTCCTTCGTTCTTCCCTCTGCTTTATGTCTGTCTATGCTGCAGCACGTTTCTGGTCAAGTTCCTTTCAAGAATCAAATGAGCACCAGTGAGTCCTGACACCTGGCACTCAGTTGGATTGTCTTAACAATTGGCCAGAAATGATAGGAGCTAGAGGGCCTGGTTTCCTCCCGAAAGGCCAGATGAGGCTTGTTGAGGAAAGCAGTGTAAAGCACCAGAGAAAAACAGCTCAACTGAATTTACAGGGTGATTGAAACATTGAAGATACCAGCCTCTTGCAGGCCGGGAAACCTGAATTTTTACATGGGGGTGGTTGGTTTTTGTTGTTGTTGTCTGCAGTGTTTTGGTGACGTCCTTTCCCAGCTCAAGGAGATTAAATAAAACTTTTATTTCAACCTTGAGAGCGAGAAGGCACCAGTGACTTTTGTTTTATGAAAGCCAGACCCGCCGCTCAAGAACTCACTGGTTTTGCTGCTGCCTCTGTTAAGCCAGGCCTGAGATTACACATAACTGTGACATGTAATCGCCTGTCAGCACCTGCGACTAATGTGCTCCTCACCATCCCTGAGCAATGCCACTCATGTCTGTAACAGGCTTGTATCATTTATTAACTCTTTATCAACCTTTTAGAAATGGAACCTTTGGACTGGGCCTTTCCCTGTGGCAGGACAATTCCCCTTCTCCTTCAGAGCAGCAGTCCAGGGGCTGGATACCTCGGGCTCTCAGCATTGTACCTGGAGCCTTTCTCCCACATGCGTCACCACTTCAACTCCAGCACTGCTTGGTAGAGGCCAAACGTTGTTATTTTCTGACCGGTGTTTGTTGGCCCATGTGGAAGACGTTTGTGGTTATCAACCCAGTTCTCACCGGGCCGGCGGCCGTCAACAAAATAGACCCTTAATTAACACTAACTGTTTTGTTCCATGCTTAACATAGGAGACTGGGGGGTCAGGACTGCAGGGTTCTCTCCTGCAAGGACTGATAGGCCACAGAGAATGGACGGCCCCCTGCTAGAGGGACTTCCCTCCAGATCAGGGATGGCAGGGCGATGCAGCAGAGAAGCAACACATGCCTGTTTTGTATATGTCCTGGGGATAAGCAGAGGACTGGAGTCTCTAGGGGTGTCAAGCTGGCACCTTCTTGGCATGGTAGGTACTGTCTAGGTGTCCCTTTCCGGTTCTATCCCCATACCCTCTGTATTTTTAATACCCCCTCTCCCTTCCTGTTTCCCCACCCCCCTAATATTTGGTCCCCCATAATCAGAGGTTTCCCGTGGCCTTGCGACTCCTCCCCATTTTTGATGGCTCCACCCTCGCAACCAGGCATCACGTAGGCTGGCACCAGCCCCACCTTCTCTGAGCATGGGCATCACCCAAGATGCTTTGCTCAAGTGTTCCTCACACTTTGTGGTGGCCCCTCCCCTCTCCTGATGAGAACGAGGCTGCTGCTGTGAGGCTCCGCCTCTCCCATAGAAGGGCACCTCCCACCAGCGCTAAATTGGGATGGGATGGGATAGGGAGGCCAAGGCATGGGTGGAGCTGGTGAGCCATGGGGAGGCCTGTCTCTCAGAGTCAGCAGGTGAGAATGTCATCTTCATCCTAAGAGCCAGTCCCAGGCCTGGGATCCAGCTAAATTAACGGAAGCATTTCAACAGGCTCCAGTCCTGTTGGCAGCTCAACCGTCCCCTTGTTTACTGTTGAAATAATTACTGCTTTGCCATAATATTAGCTCTGAGCCGTGACTCCATTACCATTATCACCAGAATATTCCCCATTTATTATCTCCCAGCAACCCTGGAAGATGAACACTAGGCTTTAGAGACCAATTGTTTTACAGCAGACAGGATCTTGGTGTGCATTGTTTAATGAGGTAAACTACATTAGAGCCAGCATTAATTTGGCTGCAGTGCTCTGCACTCAATCACTGCTAACCTGTAAATCTGCCACTGGTTTTGCTGTGCACTTCATCACACAGGGCTGTAGAGATCGTTTGTGAAAAAGGTCACTTCCGACATCACTGAGGCGGCGAAGAGGGGAAAGGGCTGCATGCAAGTCCAGGGCGGGGAGAGGGGGGCGCTCTGCGCATGTGGCACCCACGCCAGGCCACACCAACAGAGCCCCTTATCAGGCGCTCCCAGCTCTCCGCTCGCTGCTAGCACTGCTCGGTGCAGGGAGATGGGAGATGAAGTGAAAAGTAATGAGCATGGACTGCGGCAGAAGAGACAGAAGCAAGAAGATAGCAATCTCCAGCTCTGTCTCGTTTGCAGCCCGCAAGGGGGCTGGGCAGCATGGGCCAGCCATGTCTGGATAACGCACCAGGCTGTGCAGCAGTTACCTTAAAGAGTCAGGACATAGGACAAGGGTCATTCGCTTAACCCCTTCACTCCTAGGAGCTATGTATGTGGCTTGGTTTGCCTGTCTATTATGTGCCTGTCTGTCTGTCTCCAGTATTCTCTCTGTCTGTAGCATGTCTAGAGAAACAGGATGGGTGAGGTAATATCTGTTATTGGACCAATTTGTGTTGGTGAAAGAGACAAGCTTTTGCACATACACGGCGCTCTTCTGGTCTGTCTGTTATGTCTGTGAGAGCAGGTTCCTCAGGTTTGTAGAAATGTTGGTGGTGCCCAGAACACCCACACACCCCTACAACTCCCCTCCCCTCCTCACGGGTGGGAAACTTTGCTGGAACTGGGCCCCCAGGCCAGGAATATTCCTGGTGCCCGGGCCCCACGGACCCATAGAACTCGCCGCCCATGGAAGAGTGAGCGGAAGAACAAGCCTAAGAGACTGTTAGTTCTGATCCGTTTGCTCCTTTTGTTTTGTAGGGAGATTTGTCAGGCGCAGTGTCAGTGTAACTCGTAGCAAACACTCGCTCATTTAACCCACAGAGAGATCGCCTTTCTCCTCCGAAATGAGCACGTAATTGACAACACATGCAGGCTGTGACCAAATGAAGGGAGCCTGCTCCGGCTCCCGTGAACTCAATAGACATGTAATGCTTGAGATGCTGAGCATCTGCAGCTCCCATTTAAGTCCATAGCAAAACACCATTGAATTAATTGGTTCAGCAGGATCTGGCCGAATGGGAGTTGCAAGGTGATCAGCACTTCACAGAATTAGGCCCTGGGGACCCAAGGACCAAATCCATCCCTGGTCTAACTCTCTCTGATGCTCTTGGAGTTACACCAGTGATAAAGTTTGTTCCAAGAGTCTAATCCAGATCGACTGGCTTCAGTGGAGAATGGGGAAAAAATGTCATTAGATCTTCACAGCATGCCTTACACTAGGAAGTACCCCTCTTCTAGCTCATCTTAAGTCAGTGTAACAAACTCGGCAGCAAACACTAGTGTGCTTTTGTTCCCTCCATCGTTTCTGAGCAGTGGGGGGTGGGGGGGAGAGTTCTGATTTCCAGTATGGCTGAGATCATTGATCTGAGTCGGTTTGTTTGTGCACTGGGCTATCCAAATTAAAATATGCATAAAAAAATAGAGCCCCCGCCAGCCACAAATGGGTTGATGTATTTCTCTGAAACCTCCAGCTTCCATGCGGGATGCATATTACCTATTTGTGGCTTTGCCACATCCTCTTCTCCCTCCTTACCACAAGCAAATTGTTCTGCATTCACTAACATCAGGGTCTGACTCTTCCCGCAATGTTACTCTCCAGGTTAGCAATAGACACACTCCAGCCTCCAAGCGCCCCTTGGAGTGTCCAACCCCAGTCCCCTGGACACTCGCAGTATTCACAGATACACTGCTGCCAAAGAAGCAGTACACCCCCAACATACCAGTTTCCCCTCAGATCACTGCTCTGTTTAAGACATGGCACTTAGATATGCTTATAGTGAAAACAAGTGCAACATCGTTTAACAAATTATAGAAAGTCAAGAAGTAGCAAATAAAACTATTGGAATCAAATGGTAACATGTAAAATAAAATCATAGCACACATGCTAGAGCCTAGACTTCATTGGCAAGGTACTTTCCTGTCTAATGAAGTTTAGCTCACCCAAAGCCCTTGCAGCATTTTCCAGCAAGTTTGGCTGTGACTTGCCTGTCCTTGGACAGAACTCACTGACCATTTGTCTCCTTGGGGAAGGATCCGGGGTGTACCTCAGTACTCCCAGCTATACCCCCAAAATGTTCTTCACTTGTAAACAGGATACTCCCCCTGCTGGTTTTGGTGTTTTCCTACAGCTTTCCTCTCCTGCCCGATACACAATCTCCTGATTAGTGTCAGGCCCAGTAATGCAAATAGGCCTCTGTTGTGAAACAGACAACACGCCACAGATACATGACAAGCCAGAGAGAGAGAAGCATCTCTTCCTTCCTGCTTCACCTGACCTTCTGTTGACCTGCTGTAACTCATAGCCCTTAAGAATGTAATTTTTACCGCAAGATACATAATTCCTTAAACATTACCCGTACACACATTTCACAGTGATTCTGGCAGCCATTGGGCTGTTGGTTCTTGGTGGAGATTTCATGTTTAGCACCCTTTGGTAAATTTAATGTGCATTCATCTGACCCAGTGGGTCCCTGTGAGACTCTGTGCACCCCTTGTGCCTTTGCCAGTCGGCATCAAGATGTTCTTGGGTCACATGGTAAAGGGCAGGCTCCTTAGATTGCAAACTCTTTGGGGCAGGGACTTTAGGATTGGATGCTATAGAAGGATGGGGTTTTCTTTTTTGTTTGTTGGGGTTTTTTTGTGCGGGGCAGGGGTGGTTTGCATAGTAGGAAGAGAGAAAAAATGAGCTTGAGTCTCCCAGATTTCCTCCCCCGTCTTTAGCAATCAGAGCGGCTGAAGAATGGCAACCTCATTTCCCCAGTAAATGTGGTGCATTGTATCCACGGCTCACTCGGGCTTGTGCGGCACTCTGCTGGCATTGGGAAGCGGGGGAAGAGCAGGGGACGGGAGTAGCTGAGATTCAAGAGATCTCCACACAAATTAAAACCCTTTATCAGCCTCTAATAGCTGTGCAAACTAATTATATTTTGGTCAAACTTTGCCAGCGACTCCCCTGAGGTATTATTATAAAATTCTGAGCTGTGGAATCGTGTCCCCATTCTGTCAACACCGGGCTGCTTCAGCAACAGAAAACTCAGCTCCGACTCACTTTAGCTGCTGTGATGAGGTTTGCATAAGCTGTAGCGGTTGTGCTTGGGGAGGTTGGGGAGCACAGCTGTATTGTAACATCTGGCCTGAGCTTATTTTAAGCAACACAGCTAAAGACAGGGCTGAACTGAAGGGAAGAGCAGTGCAGGGGTTCTTTTGTACAACTCCCAATGGCCTGCCTCATTCTTGTTTTGCCTTCCCATACGCTTTGGTTATTGAGTGTGCTCAGTTGGTAACACAGGAGGTCAGTTTACGGAGGTGGGAGAGTGGTAGGATTCCCTCAAACTCCACCCACAAACTAAGCTCCACCCACTTGTGACCCCAAAATGAAACTGTGCTCATAGTAGATGGTGCAGATCGGGATGTGTTTGGTGCACTAGTGAAATAGTAATGCTGATGTTTAATTCACATCATTAAGCTTCAGAGTGAACATGCCATTTAGCTGAATAAAGTGTGTTCCTCACCGCTCTGAGCTATTGTTTCAGACTGTCTGCAAACTCAGGACAGACTCACTAACAAGTTAGGTCAGCCTAGCTACATTGCTCAGGGGTGTGAAAAATCCACACACCCTCAGCGACGCAGTTAAGCCGGCCTAATCCCCAGTATAGACAGCACTGGGTTGACAGAAGAATTCTTATGCTGTACTGCTGTAGCAGTTGAAGTGTAGACATAGCCTCAGGCAGACGTCACCGTATCGGTTATCACTCACTGCACATTTAGTGGATTTTATTTGCATACGCAAGGTCTAGAGTTAGGCTCTGATTTTTACTGGCGATCTGGCCCCCTTGTCCTCTTAACACACCGGAGCTGGGGCTGGCCGGCACCAGGATCAGGGAGCCATACGGACTCCCCCAGGAGCTCAGACACGAGGGAGACTCTCTCCCTGCATTTTTCTTTTTACAGTGAAAACTGAGTTTCTGGCACCCAAGACAGTGCCCCCAGGAAAAAGCACCTGCTTGCGCTCAGAGCTCACTTGAGGTCCTTACTCATCTCTTCCCTGTGGTTCCATGAACGTGGGCTTCAGGATTGGGACCAATATGTGGCGGGTAATGAACATACGGCTTTGGGTTAAAGAATATGGTCCCGATCCTGCAGCCTTCTCTCATATCAGTAGTCGTCCCTCACTCTGTTGGTCCCATTGACTTAATTGGGGCTCTGCCCATCAGCATAAGTAAGGGTTTCAAAGACCAGGGAGTGGGGGGCACAGATGTTAGACCTGAGGGCTGTTGCGATGGCTCACGGCAAGCATTTGGAACAGGCAGTTTTCCCCCTGGCCTGCTCTCCTCTGCATGCCACAGCTGTGAGTACCCTGGGTTCCTAGCCAGAGGCTGAAGGGATGGAGAGGGGAAGCCGTGGAGAGTGGGCCCGTCCCTCACCAAAGGGCCCTGAGTTGCATTCTCATCTCTGCCATCTGCTCCCCAGTCTCATGGGCTCCCGCGATTGGCTTGTCAGATTCTTGACTCCTTCCCAGTTGTCACTAATGACACTGCAGGTCCGTAAATCATGTCAGGCGAGGAGCTGACAGTGAGAGAGAGAGAGAGAGAGAGAGGGATGGGCCCCTTGCCATGCCAGGAGACAGGATAGTACCCAAAGCAACTCCTTGGGCTAGGGTCACACTTACACCCACCGTCTGGGATCCCGGGGTGCGTATCCTCTGGCACTCAGGGAGCTGGGAGTATGTAGGATGCATGCTGACTCACAGCCCTAAGTATGCGTCCTGCACTTAGGGGCTGGGCTAGGTATCCTGACCCAAGTGCCCTGCACAAGCAACCTACAGTGCAACCTGCAGGGGACCCCGCCGCCCAGAGGCAGACGGGAGCTGCGGGGTACCCCCACTGCCCGCAGCGGCTCGGAGCTCATGACTGCTACAGGAGGCAGGGGTATCACCACTCTTAGGCGCCCCGCCCGCCCAGTGCCCCTCCGCCCACAGACCCCCAACTGCCAAGTGTCTAGCGCCCCAACACACACAGACCTCCCCCACTGCCCAGCACCTGCCACAGCCCCCCCCCACAAACCCCTCAGAGACCCACTCTCCTGCACCCTGCTCCCCGGCCGCACTCACCGGCCCCCATGAGAGGTGACTGTGTCCGCCAAGCTGAGCGAGGAGTGCTCTGGCAGGGCTGTGTGGGGCCGTCTCCCCGTCAGCCCGCCCCGCCACCTGCCGAGACCCCAGGAGCGGCAAATTTTGTATTTTTAGGCACCTCTGGAATGCTGGCGCCCCTAGGCACGTGCCTACCATGCCTACTGGGAAATCCCACCCTGTCTAGGTCTTTTTTCTCTTGGCCAGCCTCCCTCTTTGGTTCCCCCAGCATCCTCCCCATCCATGCCAGTCTCCGGATCATGCATAGCAAGCATGCTGTTCCTTTGCCGGTCTCATGCCACAACGTGCTCGTTTGCATTCCTGCTGTGGAGGATCCGCAGCTGAGGACAACCCGAGACAAAACTTTGACGTGTCCCAAAATCCTGCAGGCGTGGCGTTGGGCCTGGTGGGAGGGACAGACCCCCGTTCCTCCCTCCTTCCCCCCAGTCTGCCTGACAACTCTGAGCTCTTTCTCTGCACAGATTGCTGGCTAATGGGGTGGAGCTAGCTGGAGTGCTTTCTATTAATGGAGCAGAATATAAACAGAATAAAGCCTTCATTTCCCAGGCTGTGGTTTCATTATTAATATACTTTACAGTTCACGGCTTGTTCATTTGCTTCCATGTTTTCTCAGCTGGTGTAATCTGCACCTCAGAGTGAGAACAGTCATAAAATTTCCATTTCCAGTTGGCTGTGCGTCCAATTCGCCGTGAAATGTTCTATATGTCGTGAATATGAAGTGCACCAGGAGCCCAGAGCTGCAGGATTAGGCCGGGAGGATTCCCAGCCCCCTTTCGGGTCTGGGGAAGCAGGGAGGGTTTGCCGGGGCATGGGTACAAATCCTGTTCATAGCCCGAATGGCATGGAGTGCTGAAGTGATGAAGAGAGGAGTGTGTGGGGTTCCTTGGTGGCTGCTGAGAAACAGACAGAGAAAGGTGGAAAGCTCTGAGGGGTGAGGAGAAGAAGGGAATGTGGTGAAGGAGAGATGGAGGTTGGATAGAAGGAGAATAAGAGGGGCAGAGGGAACAGAAAGAGAGGGAGGTGTGTGTGGATGAAGGTGGGGGAGAGAGAGGAAGAGGGAGAAAAGATGGAATATAGGGAAAAGAGAGGGTGGAGAGGAAACGAAAGAGGGGTCTGAGGCCTTTGTCAGAGCTGGGATTAGAACCCAGGTCTCTTGATTTTCCCAGATAATTTTTTTAAATGGCTGCAAATGTTTGCATTAATTCATAAATAACTGCACGTGAGCTATGCATGGGTCCCTTCCGTGTTTCACTGGCCCAAACACTTGCAGAGGGGAACTGTCAAGTCCTTTTCATGAGCCATTGCACGGGGCTCGTGCGCTCATCCAGACAGAGAACAGAAACCACGCCACGGGACTTAGCAGGCCAGTGGCAGGGTACCAGCCATGCTCCAAGAGCGAACAGCAAAGAGTCTCCCAGACTTATTTGAGATCAGTTCCTCTGTGTGTGTGTAGTCTCCCAGACTTATTTGAGATCAGTTCCTCTGTGTGTGTGTGTGTGTGCGTGCGTGCGCGAGCACATGCAGTGGGGAATGTACTCTGTCATTTGTACACATGTGCAAAATGGTTTGCCAAATGATTTGGAATAAAATCACGATCTGCTCGTGGATACACGATCCGTACTGAAAAGAGGCGAGATTTGTATGTGAAATCATCCATTATGAATTAGTCCTAGTCCCCTGCTGTAAAACCTGTGTGTTGTGCAACAGATGGAACATCAGACCCAGGGAGCGATGAGTGTGACAGCTGAGTGCGAGAATAGTATTGTGTATGTGCATGTGTGTCCTGGAGTGTGTGCGTGTGTACTTGTGCACGTCTGTGTTTGTTCACCTCTGCGCATTCTCATGCACGCGGGTGTGCTTGTGTGAGGAGTGGGAGTGTACACACACCCGTGCAGGTGCTTTGATCCTCCAGTTCCAAAGTGGTAAGAGAGGGCAGGCATCTGCATGAGACCAGGACTGGGAGGGAGGGAGTACCCACGTGTATCATTGGGATGGCATCACCCTGAGCATAGATGTCACCCACTGCTCGGGGGCACTTGCCTCTGGAACTCATTTCCCGTGAGTGGAGCCTCTCCAAGTTTCTACTGCGGCATCTAAACTTCCAGTGGCCGGGCTGCCCAAAGAGTCAGCACTGGGATTGCGTGCTCCTCTGGAACGCCCGCCGAGAGCTGCGGCTGGCTAGGGGTCCGGCCGGAGTCAGTGCCAGGCTCCGGTTCCCTCCCTTTTTGCCCCCTCTGGCTCTGATGTGCTTCCTCTTAACATTTCATTTGGATCACGCCTGCCTAAGTTGTGTTGTCCCACGGCTCCGCTCCAGCCAGAGGCAAGTGCCTCTCCTCCCAGGGCTTGCTGAGGAGCTGGCTGTGACCTGGGATGAGAAGGATGCTGTGCCGGGCCGCTTTGGGCAGTGGGAGTCTGCCAGGATTTAGAAGCTAAACAGCGTTAGGTTTGACTTAGTACGTGGATGAGGGACCACCCAGGAAAATTCTAAGTACTGCAACAAGCGGGGATGCTGCTTTGGCAGGAGGTGCTGTTCCCTGGGAGGCAGCACTTCGTAGGGGAGTTGTGTGTTTGAGAGACGACATGGAAGCGGAGACCCTGATCCTTTGCGGTCACTCAGGATCCTGCAATATTTGTGTGAATAGGAGTATTAGGCTGGGCTGATTCTGTTCGGCTGCACGCGTTCTTCTTCCTTTGGTCTCCAAAGCTGCGTGGGTGGTTTAGCTGTGAGCTGGCGAGAAGGGCCGTGAAGCAGCTGCCCCGTGCGGAAAGCACGTTGGGATCCTCCAGGATGAAAGACGCCACTGCCAGATCAGATGGTGAGAGGATGAAAGAAGGAAGCTGCCTTTCAGGTCCACTGGGCTCCCAGTGGGTTCAGGGCAGGAGGCTGGGAAGTGGCAGCAGGGTATGGGGCAGAGGTCTCCGTGCAGCAAAGGCATTTGAAGATGGGGAAGTGAGAAGATGTGAGAGCAGGAGGAGAAGTGAACTCTGAGGAGTGAGGCCAGGGAAAGAGGGGAAGCAAAGAGGGGGGGGAGGGTGGAGTCACACACAGAGAGAGGCCTAATGGTAGCAAGGGCATTCTCAACAGCTGGACTCACAGCTGGCCCTGCAGCAGGAAAGCTGATGCCGCTGGAGCTGCATCTGTGGAGAATCCCACATTGCCCTGGGGGAGGCCTGCTTAGGCACCCCCCGCCCCCCGACTCTGCATCCACAGCAAGGCAAGCCCTGGCCCTGAGCTGAAGGGGGCAGCCTTCAGAGACTCCCTGGCCCAGCCTCTCCTCTGCTGAGACTGCCAGTGAAGGTGCCCATTAGTGCTGATTGTCTTAGGATCCTCGAAAGTCTGTAGGCTCCTAATTTCCACTGAGGCTAAATACCTGTGTGGATCCAGGCCTCCGTATGTTTCGTAAAGTGGACACTTGTCCACTGGGAACTAGGCTAAGAACCAGCCGGCACTTTCAGTACAGGCCCTGAGATGGTGAGATATTCCAGTTCCTACTCTGCTGAGGCCTGGATTTGATCCCAGATCCTAGAGGTGGGGTTGGGGGGGGCTCTGTAACTTATCCTATGCAACCACCCACTTTCATCCTGCAGGATCACAAAGCCACTGCCAGATGGTATCGAAACAATAATTTCACCTCCCACTGAAAGGCAGCCACCTCTGGGGTAGAACAGACAGCTACACAGCAGTTCAGGGCATGGGACTGAAGGATGATGTATTGAATTGAAACTGCAGGGAGGAAGAACGTAACAGGGACGTTGGGGACAAAGAAAAGCCTCTCATTTTGCCCTCAGACATATGCACAGTGCATACAGTCATCTGCCCATTCAAGTACAGTGATATGAACTCCATGTGCAAGCAGTGGGTGCAACGTTAGAGGCTAAAGACAGACTGCTTGGAAAGTTTGTCCTTGGTGTGTCTCCTTGTGAGAGCGTGTTGTCGCTCTTCTCATTCTCCTCATCCCATGCTTTTAGTTCCCTTTCTTTCATCTCCTTCACAAAATCTCTCTCATAAGTGCACTTTCTTGCGGTACTTTTCCCCTCACTTTCCCGCTTTCTTTCATGAGTTGTCTCTTTTCCTGCCTCTCTCACGTTCAAGTGCTTGCTCTCTCCCTTCTCTCAGACAAATCCCCCCCTCCCCGCCCCCCAGGTCAGCACAGCGTTCCATCCTGCCATGAACTGGCACTTTGAGACTGCTCAGTCCCTGGTAGCTTGAAGCCGGTAGCACAGAAGTAGCATGTGCTATGGCTGGAACAAAGACTTAGGTATGTGCTTCCCCGCTCCATCCCTTTTCAAGCCAAAAAAATATAAATATATATAGCCTATGGGACATCGGACAAATAACAGGAGAAAGGACAATAAAACAAACTCCAAGTCCGTGCCCAGCTGTAGTGATAATTCCCCTGATCGGGAGCTTTGAAGTTCCCTTTTGCTTCCAATTCTTTGCTGAAATAGATTCCACCCTGGTGTCCTGCACTTCAGGAGGGGAAGGAGAAAATAGTCCATTTTTTCTCCCATCTTCTCTCTGTCGAGTTGAGATAATAATAGTCTTTTTCTGATCTCCTGAACTTTCCCATCTGCTTGGTAAAACAATGGCAATTCTTTTTCCTTCCAGTCTCCCTCCCTTCCTCTCTTTTATTTTTATCCTTCTCCACTATAATTTAAAGCCACAGCAATGCTGTAGCCTGTGAGAGGGTTTTTCTCCCCCTTGCTTTAATGCACTGCTGTTATTTATAATGTCCTTTCCTCTCAGAATAACACATCCCTCCCCCGCACACACACCTCTGCCCACCTCTGGAGCAATGGAGCTGGCATCTCCCGTGACGCTGCTTTCCTCAGGGGAGGGCGTGAGGCCCGGCGGGGTCTCTAGTCGGCCTGTTGCTTTTTGTTGGTTGAGAGCTTTTGCTCTGGAAGATCAGCACAAAAAAACGTACATATCTCGCCGCTTCTGTGAGGCCTGAATGAGCCATCAAGACGTGTGGGGGAAGGATGCGGGAGATAGAAGCTAGAATACCAGACCTTGGTGGGTTCTCAAAGGCCAGTCTGACTCTTGGTTTCCTATGGGCTGCGTTGAGGGATTGGGTTCATAAAATGGGAAGACTGATATCTTCAGTAGAGACCAGCCATATGGGCTTTCTCACAGTACCTCTGCCAACGTCCCTCAGTCCTGACCCTCAGCTCCACTGCTAGTGCACCACAGTGCTGATCCTCAGCACCCCCTGGTCTGCTAACCCTGAGCCCCCAGTGCAGCCCTGCCAGCACGTCAGTTCTGTTCCATAGCTTTCTTACCGCCCTGTCAATGCACCTCGTTCCAAACCAGTAGTGTCCCCTGACCCCCCCACTTGTGGGCATTGCGTGCTGGGCTGAATGAACCCCATCCACAGCCATTCCAGTGCTGGATGCTGTTCTACTCTTGCACCCCATCCTGACCTGCAGCCCCTACTCACAGTCCTATCTCTATCCTCTTCCAAAGCCCCTGCGTCCTGTCACACTGCACCCTCTGTGATGACAGCCCCAGCCGCCTTCCCTTCCTTCTGTCCAGATATTTTCCGGGCTCCTGTCAATGAGCAGCAATATTCCAATGATCCTCTGGAAATGGAGGTATCAGTCCTGTCAAACATGAGGGACAGAGCCAGGCCGTTGGGCTGGAAAATAGCGTATCTGAAAAAATAAAGATGGGCTCCACATGATGGAGCGGCTACAGTGATCGGAACCCCAGTTTGAATTCAGATAGCTCGCTGGTCCCCACCAGGATGGAAAGGAGCTCGCCACAGGGCAGAGAGAGGGGCCCCAGTAAGCAGCCCAGACCCACTCAGGGCTCAGCCATGGGGCTTGGGCCGGTCTAATTCGGGGCGTATGGAGCAAAGCAGCTCAGAAGGGAAGGCTGGGTCCCGGGAGGCCCGGGGGGCCTTCTCAAAGTCGCATGAATGTTGCTGCCTTCTGCCCGTGAATTCCATGCTGGTGGACAGTCCTAGACTGGCACGGGTCACTGATGTAGCCTCGCCTCCTCCTGTACTCACCCCCTCTCCAGGGCTGGGCAGAGCGTGCATGGGGAAGGAGTAAGGCTGCATGGCGCATGCATTGATCTCCGGTGCCCCCTCCCCACCCACAGCCCCCTGAGGCACGGCAAGTCACCACGCTGGCCCTTCATCCGGACTTCGCTGCCTCGTTTTATTTTAACATTTGTTCCCGGTCTTATGAAAAATTGGAAATTTATCTCCAATCAGCCCTTGCCTTGACTCTCTATCGGCTCCCCCTGCTCCCTCACTTCTTCTCATTTATTTCTGACAGGCGTCATGTAACAAATTCCTAATTTGACGAGCTAGATATATCCCGCAGGCAAAGGAGCAAAGCAGAGATGTGCTGCTACAATTTAGTTACTGCTTCTGCATTCCCCAGCCCCCTGGAGGCGGGAGAGGAATAAAAATATCCACCCCCCTCTGAGAAGCTGACAAAATTCGAACAGGCCTGGAAAGGGGGAATACGTAGCTCAAGAGAGTTCACTGGCACAATCAGGGCGCCGGTGTGTGGAATATCACCGGGCAGGGATCCAAGCTGGCATAATTAGGGCAACGCTGCAAGGAAAATCGCAGTGCCCAAGAGCTGGTTGGCACAGTCACGTTCCTGTTTGAATGTCCAGCTGCCTCTCGAGCAAGTGGTGATTCTGGCCCATCAGCTTTCCCAGCTGAAACAGGGTCGGCCTGGTTAAGTGTGGGGATGCCAGGCCCAGATGGCGTGGGTGACTTAGTAAGAGATGCTCACAGTTCTGAGCCAGGACGGAACCAATACCCCAACATGGTCTCAGGCTACTGTGCTTAGAGGATGAGATGCAAAACTGAGCTGCTCACCGTTTGGTTGTGGTGCAGGGAGGGCCACAGAGAGGCACATGTTGGTTAAACAGTGAAAACGCAGTCAGTACTTCTTCTGGGGGTAGCACTTCCTGGGAGTAACAGTGACTCTTGAAGCTCCTGACTTTCCGAGATGCAGGACTCCCTTAACTGCCATGGACATCAGTGGGTGCTGCAGGAGCTCAGCACCTCTGCAACATGCCTTCCAGCACGCTCGCCGCTTGTGGTCAGACTTTTCAAACGCAGTGTTGCTGGGCGCTGTTTAATAGCATCAGTGTTCCACCCTAGAGGGAGCTGCATTCTACAGGTGGGAGGAAGGGAGCTCTGTATATAGTTTGCGAAGAGCTTTGGGGGTTCTCTCTAGATGATGATGTTCAGTTGCTAGTCATGTGTGTAACTCATGTCCTCCTGCCTCCCCACTTGCCCTTTGACTGGATTATTCATGTGGAGGGGAGCAAGGTACATAACCAGTAGGGGACCAGGTGTGACTCAGGCCTGCGTCTGAGACCAGCTCCTCTGGTCTCTTCCTCTGCTCTCCGGCTGGCTCACCTGCCCCTTCGCAGACTTACTGAGCCTGCTTCACAAACCACATTTAGACTAGGGTTGCTAAATAAAGCTGACAGACCAGGACCCCTGGAGTTAAGCACATTTGAAAGACACCATGTGCTGCTCCCTCAGCTTCCAGCTATGAACTAATATCTCCCTCCTCTCTTCTTCCACCATCCCTCCCTCTTTTCCTCTCTCTTTCCTCTTCTCCCATCATTCTTTCTCTTTTCCTTCCTCCTCCTCTTTCCCTCCCCATCTGCCCTGTCACCATCCCTCCCTTGTAAAGTCTCTTTCTCTCCCTTTCTAATCCCCTGAAAAGATTTCCGTTGGCTGTAATTACCAGTCACTTAAAGGTTTAAGGAAGGGCTATTAAATATTCCATGTTGCTTGTGTACTGTATTCAATTCCAGCCCTGGCCAGCATTCTTGGACCTCTGCTCTGGTCTCCAGCGTGAAGCCTAAAGTCTTGCGTGCAGACATAATATCCAGTAGCGGAGAGAGGTTTCAGACCCACTGGGGACTGGGAATTTGAGCCAGGGTTGTGTTTTGGTGACTGGAAGGACACACACAAAGCAGTTGACGTTTCCCAGGTCCTTGTACGGATGGATTTAGCCAATACTCAGTGCTGCGGGGATTGGGGTGGGGGGGGGGCTGTTTGTGCTCTAGTGCCACTTGCTTCCATCCTAGAGATTTTTTTTTTTTGAATTTGCTTAAAACACAGGTTTGACTGAGCTCTGCCGGGTACAGCCATTTAGCGATTCAGATGGAAATCACTTCTTGAAAGCTCTGAGTTCGAGACTCGTATGGGTGGAGCCTACCACCACTAAGAAATGTAGCCATTTATAAAACCAATCCCAAGGCTCCTGGGATGTTTTCTGGTCTGTCTGTTTGGGGGGGTTTTGCTAGAAGACTAAAAATGGACTATTTAGGCATCAATTCATTTGTTGAGTTTTATTCCACACACGTGTGCGTGATGGCAGGTGTGAGGCGAAGCTTTGCTAAAGCACCTCGGTCCTAATCTGCCGGGCGACCTGTCATCGCCGCACTGCCGATGCAGCTCAGTCCAGTCCTGCAGCACCTCCTGCTATCCCGGCCTTGAGCCATTCACAGCTTTGCTGACGCATTCAGAGCTGCCCAGTAGCACCCCCTGCTACCCGGGCGTGGGCCCTTCACAGTTTCCCCAGTGCATCTCCATCCTGCCCTGCTGCTATTCCAGCCTTGCGCCACCCGACACACCCTAATCCTGACAAACAGTCCCCTCTGCTCACCCCGGCCCAGGCTTCCCTTTCACCCTGGCAACCCCCTGGATTATTCCAGCCTGCGGCCTCCCACTCACCTCCCACAGTGCACTTTTACCCAGCCTAGGCCACCAGACTGCTCAGGGGATGGTACTCCTACGCCTCCAGACTCGGGCCTCTCTTGAGCAGGGGCTGGTGATAATTCCCCAGCACGGCGAATGACACAGCGCTTATTGCAACGTGTTGGAAATGTCCAGCAAAGATTAGGCTTGAAGCATCCACGCTAATTTGATTACCCAAAGCCCCCTTGCATCCCGGCCTGAAGGGGATAATGGCCGTGTGGTATGTAAAGCGGCTTTTCCTAAGCAGAGTCAAGCAAGAAGGGGAATGGGATTCACTCCAGCCAAGAGAAGTTGCGGATTTAGTCTAGGGCCAGAGCTCCCACAAACAGGATGTGTGTGTTTGTCTGAGTGATTTTCAGCTGGCACATCCGTCACTCTCAGACCTCTTCTCAGCATTAAACATTGCCCACTGAACCCCATCTGGCGACGAGCCCCCTCCACCATCACGGTCCCCTGCCTCTCCAGCTCACCCGAGAAACTCACCGGCGAAGGCGGCGAGCCAAACAACAGGACAAATTAAATCAAAAAGCGCAGCTTCGGCACCCAGGGGGAAAATGCACATCAGCTTTGACTTATTGCATGGCGCACACTTACAAGAGAGAAGTAGCGGCTTTTGTCACTGCGAGGGGCCATGAAAAATGAATTAGGGCCGCTGCTGAGAGAGGGCATGTGGGAGAATCTTTCATTCTGGCGATGCTGTCCTCTCTCACCTTGCAGGCAGCCAAGAAAAGGAAAAAGGGCGAGGGGGGAGGGACAGGGGGGAAGAATAGCAAAAAAGAAAAAGGAAAGAAAGCAAAAGAACTACGGGCTAGTAGAAGTCTAGCCAAGGTCTGGCTTTATCCGCTGGCACCCCTGGCGTGCAGGTGATAGGAGAGAGGGAGGAGGGGTTTGCAGTCGCTCAGAGAGGCATCCGAGTCAATACAGGAGAGCACAACTGCAGTGCATTGCTGTTTTTCATCAGGAGAAGACAAAGCCGCAGGGAGGGGGGTCGGTCAGATTGCAGGGCTGCATGGGAACCCCACTTTTGGTTGCAGCTGGTGAGTTCACCCCCTTCGAGTTTTGCCATCTGATGAACCGGAGGGACTCAATGGGAAAGTTGCTCACAGATCACTGCGTTCTGCCTAGAGCTGGTGCAAAACCCACAACACCCTCCCGTTCCTCTGGTTCTGACATGAAAGTAGCCCGGGTCAGCCTGAAATCTGCGGCAGCTGGCCTGGCTCTCCTTGTAGTTGCTCGAGCACTAGGAAAAGATCCTGCCCTGCTGCTTGTGCAAAGCGGAAAGGTTCCCTATGCCCCCTGCATGCCAGGTACCTGCAGGCAGGCTCTAATTCTGGGCCCAGGTTTGGAGCAGGACAGGTAGATGCAGCGGGTCCGCAGGCTGATAAGAAAGCTGGCTGACTCACTGTTGTAATCGTATGTAGATGCCATTAAGAAAAGCAGCCCCCTAGTGTGCACTTACACAAGTTTTACTACCGAGCTACACTAAAGAGCTTTGTGAGCTACAAACTTTGCAACCCGCTGCAACAACAATGTGTATTGTCCCCTTTCCAGAGGCCTGCCCTTATTAACATGGAAGATAACAGTAAGGGTAACATAAAATTCAGCTCCATTCTTCTCTTCCAGCTTTGCAGCCCGTAGGGCTCCTCCCTCAGGACTGCTCAGCCTAAACCCTATATCCTCTTCCCCCAGAGAACCATCCCCACCTCCCTGATGGCTGAATGGGATTCCAAGTCACCTGCCTCAGTGAGTCAGCAGAACCTTCTTCACCCTTTCCCAGCAGGATCAGCATCTGCTAACAGGGAAGGTTATTTCAGGCCAGCCTGTTATAGGCTTATCTAATGTGGCCGGACTTGTTCCATCCTCCTCAGCTCTCTCTCTGCTCCTCCTCTAATACAGCAAACCCTGTGATTTTGTTACATATTTTGCAGCAGTATATTTACCGTGTGTAGGTGAAAGGGCTGCTTGTGCGTTTTGCATGAATTTCCCATCCTGCAGATCGTTCAGAAACATGGCTCTGAACTTGACTGGCAGTGCATAAGGACTTTACACCAGTTCCCTTTGAAGTCCATGGAAAGTTGGACTTGCAATGACTGGCCCCTGAGCGTGATAAATGTGACTGCGTGAGCCTGGACTGTAAAATTTGAATCCAGACTTTCCTGGAGGTTATTTTATTTTGAATAGGGTTTTGTTTGGCCCAGTATAGAGTTAGGGTGCCGGGGTGAACTGCACAACTGGACACAATTCTCCACCCAAGTTTGGGGTTACTTGGATCAGAGGTGCCTAGTAGTTAGATTGTGTATTGGGGTTCATGACACATGGTGCCTCTCTGTGTGTGATGGGGTGTATATAAGCTGAGCTAACACAGTGCATTCCTGTTTCAGTTCCTATCGTATAACTGGTTGCAGTTGAGTCTCCAAAACAGCTGGCGTTGTTTACAATAACAATCCCCCTTCCCTCCTGCTCCTTGCCTCTGTGCCATTGGTATGATCCTGGACTGCTGTCACCTCTAAATCAGCTCTTTTCCCGTCACTAGCTCAGTTCCTCTATCCCTGCAGCATATTCCTCTCATTCCCTTCCGCATTTAGTTATGTTTGCTCCATAGGGGGGGATCAGGGGAGTGGCTGTCCCAGGTTTTTCCCCAGAGGCTTCATCTCAGTCTCATGTATTCTGGATGCTATATGGATGCTGGCCTTTTCTGAGGCTTTCATTTCTCTTCCCTGGTCTCTGATACCAGCAGCTCTGATAATACCATCCATATACACTGCCTCCTTCTCTACTCCATCTACACTGGAAATAAAAGGAATCATTCTTTATGCAATTAGTTTGCTTGTACGTTAAAGAGGCTCACTCAAAGATGGGGGGTCCAAAGGGTTTTGAATATCTATTTACACCATCCATTTCTTTCCTGAGAGACTCAAACAGTTTAAAGTACTTATTTTTCTAATAAAGAAGTAGTCTCAAGTGAGCAACCCTACCATAAGAAAGTGTGCTCCTGAGCAGCCCTACAATAACAAACTCTGTTTAAATGCAACCCTAAAATAACTGCATGCTCATGAGCAACCTCCCAATAACCAAATGTGTGTTCAGGAGTAACCCTGCAATAAAAAACTCTCTCTTCAACTCTGCAGGAACAAACTGTACGCTCAGGAGCGCTCTTTAGTTAATCTTAGCAAATTTTCCAACAAAGCTGGGGTGAGATTGGCATTTAGGGGGCAGTGTAGTTTAGAGGAATGTGCACCGGTGTGGGCATCAGGAGGAATCGAGTTCTGATCCAGAGCTTACCGCTGACTCACTCTGTGCCTCAGTTTCCCCACAGTAGGGGATTGTGTTTACTTATTTCACCGGGGTGTTTTGAGGATGAACTAGTTAATGTTTGTACAGCACTACATACATATTAAATGTTCAAAACGTGAAACTGGGTGAGCTTCAACTAGGTGTGTGTTTTCTTTATGAGCATTTTGCCCAGCTCCTCCATCATAGCCCACTGTTCTGAATGCTTGATGCATTCCCCTTAGTGGCTGGTCCACAGAAGACATGAGTTACCAGCTAGGAGAGTTACCCCTTGAGCTCAATTAGCAGAAGCTCATGCTGCTAGCCCTAATAGTTGTGGGGTTTGATCCTCAGGGACAGCCCATGATGGGCAGCCATTATACTAACATATGTCAGCAATAGCTATGGGGCGAGAATGTACCGGGAGGAGTAGGGCTGGTTGGGAAATGAGTTTCCCAGCTCTCAATTTTTTTCCCTGCTCTACATCGGGATGAATCTGTGACCTTTCAATGTGTTTTGTGAAAAATGAAAGCAAAAGAGAGACAACCCCCTAGCCCCAGAATAGCCTGGCAAGTGGGACGTGCAGTTGGGATATAGCAGACACAGGTTCAAGCCCCCAGATCTATTATTTGCCGATACCCCAAGTGAGTTCCCTAACCGCCTGCTGATTGGCTGTTCCAGGCTGGGGCTCTCCCAGTCTCTCTGGTTGGAGCTGTTCCACTGAAGAGTCACTGGAACAGGGGCTTGAATCTAGTTCTCCCACGGCCTAGGTGAGTGCACTAGCTGCCAGTCTGCTGGCTGGTTTTGTGGGGGGATGACCATGTGTCTGTCTGTCTGGCCAGACAGTCCATCCTCAACCTTGGGAACCAACCTCGCCAACAAAAAAAAAAAGTTTCATCAAAAAATTCGAACTGGGAGCAAACCCAGTGCTGGTTCAGCAATCGCTCTTGGGCGTGGTGAAGTGCACCATTGGTGTAGGTGCAAGAAAAGGATTATCCACCTCTGTGGCTTCTGTGTCTGGGGGTTTCTCAGGTGGGTGTTGCTCTCACTATACAAGGGATGCTATTAAGGACAGAGCTGAGTCCAGCATCAGACAAAAAACTCCCAGCTTAGGGTCATTGATCTGTTGATTGCGTAACTTTGTGGGTATTTGTGGGGCTTTCGGAGCATAATGCTAACACGGACTAGTGGAGGACTGGAAGCAGATGGGAAAGTTGGCAGACGAAGGCAGACTAGCACTGCACAGGTTAAATGCACCACCAGGTGACACCCATAGCAACTGTGGGATCCCCAGCTTTTAGCTGGAGGCATCTCTAACATGCCGTTTAAGATTGAAGATTTGAGAGTCGAAGGCCAGGGAAGCACAATAGCAGACAGAATGCTTGTACCTCATTGTCTGCAGAAGAGATGGCTGCAGGCTTGCGGAGAATCAGAGCTGCCACTCAGGCGGTTTTAATAGAACAGGTGGCAGATAGATTTCAATAAGAGAAATGAGTATAAATATTGTTAGGAGAGAAGGGAGGAAAAGCGAAAAATATCTTGTTTGACTAGTCACAGTGGGAAACTTTCAAGGGCTTTTAAGTTAAAAACTCCTCACAATGGAGTTATAATGGGTGTCTTCACTTAGCTGCATTTCAGAGAGCTGCCGAGGACAATAAGCCAACCTGACCCGCCAGGGCCGGGTTCCATTGGCTTTGGCACTCAATGGATCCCACCCACACAGCACCACGTCGGGGAGGGGCCAGCCCATGCGGCCCCATGATGTCAAAATAAATAGAAAAGAACGATTGGATGTGTCAGAGCGCTCCTTGGTGTCTGTCTAATGCATTCAGTGATTGTACTATGAAACAGCGTGGCCTAGTGGCTAGTGCACTGCACTGTGACTCCACAGACCTGGATGCCAATCCCAGCTGTGCTTCTGACTTCTTGGGTGAGTGTGGTCCCCCCGTGCCTCAGTTTTCCCCTCTGTAAAATGGAGATAATGATACTCACCTTCTTATTTTGCATACATTAAGCACCAGAAACTCTGCCCTCAGTTGCAAGGTTGCCTCTGCTGTTGAAAGCAGCAGAAATCAGACTTGCGTACCTGAGAGCAGAACTGGGCCCCAGGCGAAGTAGCAGCAAATATCATTAGGCAGGTAACGATCTGTTGCAAAGATGCAAAGGAAGAAAACTAGAGGACTGGCCCTGCAGTGAGAAGAATGAACTTCTGAACTCCCTCATGAAATGACGTGAGGTGTGGGGATCACACGATGCACACTGCATCAAGAACAATGGAGTTCCCATAATACACCAAGTGTAGCAAGATAGCCACGTGACGCGTCATGATACCTTAAATGCAGCTCTGTATAGAGGAGATAGAGTGTCACATGACTTGATAACCGGCGATGTATATATCACATGGCAACTTATTGATTATATTGTGGTGGAACCTAGCAGCTGCATTGTGCTAGGTGTTGTACAAACAGAACAAAAAGACAGTTCCTGCCCCAAAGAGCCTACAATCTAAACAGCCTAGGGAGTCTAACAACTTGGGAAATGTGACGGGGAGCTCCTTAAATGAAGGCTCTGAGACTAGATAGTCAGTGCATCGCTCTGAGCTTCAGGGATCACGCCCGTCTTTCCGGAATGTCCACCCACGCTTCGCAAAGCGCTGTCCCAGCTTATTCTGGGCTCGTATATAACTTGGGATGAAATCTTTCGGGGCTGGTGTCATTCCAAAACCCTGCTCAGGACTGTGGTTGGGGCCTCACCAGCCCGTTTCAGAAGAAGCTCGCAATATTTTGCTTGCCGATACTTCCAAAGCAAAAGACAGTGGTTCAGATGCCCCTGAAGCTGGCCCTGTCTTTAGCCCAGAGAGGGAGGAGCGGTCAATCTGATCAAGGATGGAAAGAAACTGCTGCTCTAAACTTCCCTAATACCTTGCAGCAAGACAGGCATCCGTCGCTTCCTTTACATCTTCCCTGGGCACTACTGAGGCGCTCGCCATATAGCAGCTCTCACCAGTCACCTTCGTCCCATCTGGTCCTATGGAGAGAAAGCAACATCCGCCAGGCCAAGAAGCAAAATTGGACCTGAAAGTTCTGCCGAATCCAATTTAATTAACTGTACAAGCAGCGGCATGTCTGAGTGTGTGAGAAGGAGAGAAAGACAGGGAAGCATTATTGTTCCCAGGCAGTCAAGCGAGGAACCATGATTGGCAGAAACAGCACAAAAGCATTTGGGATAAGCAGTGAATATCAAATGCCTTGTGTTTCTGAAAATTAATCTTAAAATCCTTCCCCCTATCCCTACCCTGCTCCTTAAGTAGCTCTCCAGAGGATGAGAATGAGAGGACGAATTTGGAAATATTATTGTTAAGCTAGTCACTGGACTTAAGTTATAATACTGGCAACTTTAAATCTGGCCTGCTACCATGGAGACACATTGTATTTCACTGAGTTACTGCCGGATGCTGTGTGATATCTGGTGATAACTGACTGAGTGGTAAATCTGCCAGACTCAGGAGTCACTGCATGTGTGAAATGTTTCTCAGTTGATATTAGAAATTGGAGAAAGGCAGGACCTCAGATCTGAAGGTCCAGGACATTTGTAATTCTCAGAAAGACGATGGACTCACTACATTCACTGAAACTGGGTTGAATTTCAGCAGGGCCTTAGCATTCCCAAAATGTCTATGCCTCACTTATCTCTTCTGCTCTGCACTAAAAGCTGAACGTTTCTCCCAGCTCTGATTACATTGTTCATGACAGTGGTAGCATATTATATTGTTGTGACTGTTGTGAATGATTTCGGACTTTCACTATTGTTTGCACTGAGAGATCAAGACATACAACTGATATTACGCACATGTCAGTGGGCAGGAGAGCTATCAGTTGCAAAGTTCAGGTGCCTAATCAGACACGATACCACAGCAATGAGGACTGTATTAAAACCTAGGTATGTTGGTAATATTGGCAGACAGCGAGAATTCTATGTTTACGAACCTTCTAGTGAAATCATGGAGACATGTAAGAACACGTTACTTAACATGAAAAATTACATATTTGAAAAGTAAACTGCCAAAAAAAAATGTGGTTAAAACAGGTTTTTTACTCCATGTAATGTGAATAGAGTATTTTTTAAAATAAATAAATTAGGTTCTGGGTTTGCTTGTTTTTAATTTCCATGAATATAGTTATTGTATCTTTTTAAATTATTTTCCTTTAATCATTCTCCAGCAGTTTAATTGCCCTTTAATAGTCCTACTTGAAATTTTGGAAGCTCAGATATAACGGTGCTGGGCTAATGCAGGAGAACCAAGAAGTAAAATGATGTTAAACAAAAGTGAAACTGACCAGTTTAGTTTCATTGTCCAAACTGAGTGAAAAGAAAACGTTAAGAAAATAGAAAAAATAGTGAAAAGTAACTGATTTTTAAAATGCTTCTATTTTTAACAATCTTAAAAGCTGTTCAGTGTACCACAGGCAGAGCTGGTCAGGAATTTTTCACTGAAAAACAAGTTTCAATTAATCGAAAACAAAACTGTTCACACAACAGGGTCGGACTCCACAAATTTCCCAGCTTGAAAAAAACGTTGAGAAAAAATGCCTGGAAATTGTCAGAATGTTTCATTTTGAAACAAAAATATCCAGATGATGTTTTATTTGGAAATCTAGGCTAATTAGAGGTGCTGGTGGTTGATGTCTTTTTTGTTTTCAGTTAAAATAGAAATAGTTCAAAATGATCCAAACGAAATGTTTGGATTGACCTGAAGCAAATAATGTATTTTATTTTTATTTTTCATTTATTGATTTATTTTGGTTCACAAATATAGTTGAGATTTTGACATTTTATCCAGATTCGAGATCGGACAATAATGTTGAACCTTGAAAATATCTGTGAGATGGGAAAAGCGGTGTTGGCCGCAGCTATAAGCACAAGTAAAGAATGAGGTCCTGTTTTGCCATCTCCCTGCACCCGATGTAATCATGTATGTCAGCACAGAAGGAGCTCAGAATGCTACTGAATCAGGCTATTAGGGAAACAAGCTCTCTCTAATACCCTAGGACCACGAGAGCTAGAACTACACTGCAAACCAAATCAGGATTGCATTTTGCACTTGTGTAAATGACCTCAGTGCTGAACAGGGGTGAACCAGGTACTGTGTGTTTAAGATTAATTATTAGTATCCTTGTTTATTTTATTTACTATACACATTTATAATGGAGCCAGCACAATAGTGTCTGAGTGCCACTTCAGATATATGACTCTTAGCTTTAGAGTGTCACCTTAAGCCACAAATTCCTGAAACCTTAATTTTTATTGCCAGACGTAACCATAAATTGATAGCTCAGAAATGCTATAGGGATTGTAATTAACTAGTTACTATTTCACCTCCAAAAGAAGCAATGTTTCATGGACCTCACTTTTCCTTATCTAGAATCCGTCGCTGTCAACATCTGCTGAAGTCAGTATAAAGATTTATAGACCTTAGAGGTAAATATTGACCAATGGGTAGGCTGGCTTAATGTTCACCTTGAAGGACAATAAATTGTGCTATTGATTGAAGCTCGATGTCAATATCTCTATTGTGGCAAACATTTTAATAAAATTATCTCCATAAAATATTCTCATTTTCAAGCTCGCCTGATTTCTGAGCTGGATAAAATAACGGGATAGCTTTGCCGAGGAGTGGCGTCACTGCAGCAATGAAGCAGTGGGGCCTCGTGACTCATGTGCTGGGAGTCGGGGCTCCTGGGTTCTATGCCCAACTCTGCTGCCGCTACTGTGTGACCTGCAGCACGTCGTTTTCCCATGCTCTGTGCCTCAGTTTCCCCCTTTGGAAAATGGGAACAATGTGACTGACCTGCTGGATGGGTAAAATTGACCGAATAAATTAATCGATGTGTGTAGAGCACTTGAGCTCTTTGGCTAAAAAGGGCTGTACTATTATTTATTGACATTGCAGTAGAACCGTGGGTCCCCAGCTGAGAACAGGGTCCTTTCATGCTAGCACTGCACATACCCATAGTAGGAGTCAATCTAAACAGACAAAATAGACCAAGAGCAGAAAGGGAAAGAGATGCACACAGGGGTGAAATGACTTACCCAAGGTCACACAGCTGGTTAGTGGATTTTTCTTCTCATTTGGAAAGAGACGAAGAACCCCCATCGTGCCAACCATTGCGTTCTACATGTGTGTCTCTGTGGTGTCATAGGCACACACAGTGCATTACAGGAGGAGATTACAGTCCAGTGCATACTCATAATGCAATGAATAGAGGCAGCACCTAGGTGAGGAGCGGGAATACTGGGCTAACACAAGAAGAGTAGAGCAGGAAAGCATTTAGCGGAGCTTTTTATATTCACATTTTTGTCTTGTGCATGGGAAGTTGGCCTGGTGATCAGATGAGATGCTGTGGATTCGAGTGTCTGCAGTGGGGAAAGAAGCGACCCCTGCACTTAACCACGCCTTGGGAGCCACGCGGACGAAAGGCGATGTAAGAATGGCGCTCGTGAGCTGCGGTGACAAGTGCGGCATGAATGCGCAGCCAGGTTAGAGTCTTACAAGGGCTGTAGATGGAGAGGAAGGATCGGCTTGTCGTTAAAATGCTGCATTCGAGGTCTTGGTTCAATTCATGACTCTGCCACAGACTCACTGTGTGACCTTGGCCAACCCACTTAATCTCCCTGAGGCTCAGTTCCCTGTTGATTTAGAAGAAAGGGGGTAATAGCTCCTTCCTTCCACGCTTTGTCTGGTCTATTCAGAGTGTAAACTATCTGGGGTAGGGACAGTCTCTTCTTCTGTGTATATACTACACCTACCACAACAGGACTCTCATCTTGACTGTGTCCTCCAGCCACTAGTGTAATGCACACAAATAATAACAGAAGTCCAGCTTCCCGTGTGCGGAGCACATTCTCCCAGAGGTGCCGCGCTCTCTCTGTCCGTGCCAGGAGACATAGTGGAGCAGTCTGGAGTCGGAGGAAGTTTTTCAGTCGGCTCTCAAAGATACAGAAGCGCAAGGCAGATTGCACTGGGACCTCCTACTTTTCGATGCAGAGAAGCTTCTTTAATGGGCACGCCACAATGTGCAGTCAGGGGAACTTGGAAGGCAAATCCCAGAGACCTGAACGGGACATTAAGCCAAGCAAGGATGGCATGTCATTAGTCTGGGGACATGTGTTCACCTGTCAGTTATTATCATGTTACAGCCTAGATGAAAACGATGGGTTGAGGGAGACAATGAGAAGACGACTGCAGTGGGGGGAGGAAGAAAAGTGCTTTCTCCTGCTCGGTGGCCTGATTTCTGCAGCCCCCGATCCAAAAGCTGATGCCCCCTTCCTTCCTTTGATCTTCACTCATTCCCGAGACCCCAATTCCTTCCTCCCCCTTCACACTGCCCATTCCAGGCTGCCAGTGCATGTGCTGGCCCGTCTCTCCTCCCCCCCCCCCCCCCCCCCGATCTCTGACAGATGAGCCAGGGTCCTTACAATGCAAGGCACCATCCGCTGGCTTGTAGATGGCAATCTCTCTAATGTACCCGCTGCAGCTTATCTCTGCCACGCCAGGGGAGAGACAGCGCTCTGTTATTTATACCTTTCTGTTTCGGGCTCATCTCTGCCGTTCCTCTCGTCTGTCTCCGGAGAGGACACGGGGACCTGCGTGACACGCCGGGGCTATTCACAAGCTCAGCTGGGTTTCTGGAGCCGCGTTCATGGCACAGGCGTTGGCCTCTAGCTCATCCCATTTCCAGCCCCTGGGTTGGTCCCTTCCCCCAACTCATTTATTATTTCCTGTCCCCATTTCCCTTCTGCACCCCCTTTTTGGCTCCTGATCCTCCGATCTGATGGAGCGACACTCAGTGCCAGATCCAGAGGAAGGGGGAAAGATGGCTTACAGGGGTCCCACCCTCAGTGTGAAATAGAGTAGCTTCAAGGCTGCTTTAATCTATGCTGCCTGCAGTGGTCCCCAGCGCCAGAATCGCCATGGCCCAGCATGCTCTGGCCACACCCCCTTTTCTCTGGAGGAGGAGCCAGGACTGGGGTGAGGATGTGGCTCATTATTTCCGGGCCACTGCCGTTGTTTTAAGGGTGAATCTTTGCGCCGGCGCAAGGGGCCAGACCAGCCACCCTGTCATTTAACAGGTGCAGCGTGAGCGGCAGCAGGGCCTGGCAGGGCCTCCTGTGGATGACCCTTAGCCTTACCCTAGCGGGGCCATTCAGCTCCTGCGCTCTGCTAACTCCTTGCCCTCCCTGCTACACCTGCCAGCTAGGGTGACCAGATGTCCCGATTTTATAGGGACAGTCCCAATTTTGGGGTCTTTTTCTTATATAGGCTCCTATTACCCCCCACCCCCTGTCCCGATTTTTCAAACTTGCTGTCTGGTCACCCTACTGCCAGCAGAGGGGGCAGTTGGTGCCAACTGCGGTGGAGTTTTGGGAGCTGAGTGCACGCCCCATTGCAGGACAGACTGAGGCCCTCCCAGCTCATTTCACCCAAGCCACCAAACAGCTGATTGGTGGTGAGCACACATGGCTGCTATTGACTGGGCTGGATTTCATGTTACCTTTCTTGTCCTTGCCTCTCTCCTTCATCCTCCAACCTTCCCCAGCACCCTTATGACCTCTCGTTCCTGGTTCTCAGCACGGAAATCTTTGAGCTAAATTGTCTGCTGCGTAACTGCAGTCTACTGACTACACCTGCAGAAAATGCAGCCCCTTGGGTCAAGCCCTGGGTGAGCAGGGAGTGGTGAAAAGAAAAGGAATACTTGTGGCACCCTAGAGACTAACAAATTTATTTCAGCATACAGTTTCGTGCACTACGGTCCGCTTTGTCAGATGCATAGAATGGAACCTCATTCCCCATCCTTTGCAGTCCTCCTAGGGATGACACCAGAGTTATGTTATATTTTACTGCAGTTAGAATCATAGAATCATAGGACTGGAAGGGACCTCAAGAGGTCATCTAGTCCAGTCCCCTGCATTCAAGGCAGGACTAAGTATTATCTAGACCATCCCTGACAGGTGTTTGTCTAACCTGCTCTTAAAAATCCCCAATGATGGAGATTCCACAACCTCCCTTTGGCAATTTATTCCAGTGCTTAACCACCCTGACAGTTAGGAAGTTTTTCCTAATGTCCAACCTAAACCACCCTTGCTGCAATTTAAGCCCATTGCTTCTTGTTCTATCCTCAGAGGTTAAGAAGAACAATTTTTCTCCCTCCTCCTTGTAACAACTATTTATGTACTTGAAAACTGTTATCATGTCCCCTCTCAGTCTTCTCTTCTCCCTACTAAGCAAACCCAGTTTTTTCAGTCTTCCCTCATAGGTCATGTTTTCTAGACCTTTAATCATTTTTGTTGCTCTTCTCTGGACTTTCTCCAATTTGTCCACATCTTTCCTGAAATGTGGCGTCCAGAACTGGACACAATACTCCACTTGAGGCCTAATCAGCGTGGAGTGCAAGAATTACTTCTCGTGACTTGCTTACAGTACTCCTGCTAATACATCCCAGAATGGTGCTTGCTTTTTTTGCAACAGCGTTACCCTATTGATTCATATTTAGCTTGGGATCCACTATGACCTCCAGATCCCTTTCCGCAGTACTCTTTCCTAGGCAGTCATTGCCCATTTTGTATGGAGCCAGCCCCGTCCTCTCCATGCATCTCTTTGTAGAGCACTTTCATATCACAGACTATCCCCTGGAAGCAAAGGTCTCACCCCTCTGTAGGGACTTCCTGGGTAAGGAGATCTGGGTGCCACGCAGTCATCCCCACCACCGTCAGCCTTGCAGTGTAGATGGAACCAAGTCATGCTTTCCCGGGTCCCAGGATCATGCTGTTACCTCGCTCTGGGGACAGGGTTCAGCTGTGGTTGGGTTCCATCCACTCTATAAGACGGATCAGTGTTTTATTGTGTTGCACCCAGATCCCCCTAAAGGGTGTTCCCCCATTGCAGACAGGGCCCAGTCATGTACAGGTAGGCAGGGTGAGTATATAAGGCTGCACAGGAGGACGCAAGAGGAAAAGTGGCCTTTTGGTTAAGACATTGGGCAAAGACACTGCCGAACTTGGTTCTGTGCCCAGCTCTGCCACTCACTATGTCACCTGTGGTGGCTCACTTAATCTCTGCCTCAGCTCCTCTGTTTGTAAAACGGTGATAATGCTTCACTTCCTCCTAGCAGGATAAATTCATTAGGTCTTAGAAACTAGGGTGATGAGCGCCACAAAGAAGCAGTAAACAAGTGTGTGCGTGTGGGGTGAACGCTTTTCATCGCTAGACCTCAAAGCCATTTACAAGGGAGGTTCAGTGTCATTAGACCTATTTTAGAGATGGGGAAACTGAGGCACTGCAGTGCTAGGGTGACTTGGTAGCGGAGCCAGGAACAAAATCGAGATCCTCTGATGGCTACTTTCATGGCCAATGTACAGGACCACACTTCCCCTGGCGGGAAACGTGCAGGCATAATGGGGAGTGTGGGGGCGGGCACAGAAGTACCTCTCCGTGCGTGAATAGGGAAGAAGAGCAGGAATGCACTTTTCTATGTGCACAGGGCTCTGAAGGCAGGAACGAGCTTTCTGCTGATTTACCTAGGTTCCTTGCTAATTGTTCTGTTGCAACCACTTGTGTTCTGCTTGGCTTCTCTGCCTGACAGCGTAAGTTATCATCCACTCTCTCAGAGGCAGTGCTTCGCTCGCCAGCTGCTGACTGTGCACCCCCGGCTTACAATAACCTCCCCCCTCCCTGAATGCACTGGGCTAGACGCCGTTTCCCGCGGAGTCCCTACGTACAGGCCATTAGAGCTTGGAATGAAAGGACAGAACCGATGCTTAGGTGACTTAGATACACACCCCAGGCACGGTGCAGTTATTTCACAGGCTGGCTGGGACAGTGGGTTATTGCTCCAGCTGTCCCCCTCCAGTCTCTAGGGTTCAGCTAAGTCCCTGGTCAGTGGTGCAATGTGTTTGGTGGAGTCTCCTAGCCCCTAGTGAATAATTGTGCACACGTCGCAAGAAAGCACCAGGAGCCTGGCAGTGTTCAGGAAAGTGGTAGTAGCAGGGTGGTGCTGCTAGCCAGAGGGGAGGAGCCAGGAACGCTGCTGCAGGTTCTCGTGTACTGTTGGCAGTGGTGTTAATCAGTTGTGTCCATCAGGACTGCGGTACGGCAGAGCAATGAGGAGCCCAGTGCTGGCACAGCTAGGAGCGCTTCAGGGCCACTTTCAGGTACATTAACGGAGCTGCTGGAGACACCCAGGACTGGAATAGCAGGGGATGCTGCAGGGGAGAAGCGGGTTCATTGGCCCAGCTGAGCGGGGAGGCTGGCCAAGCGTGTACCCCACACCGTTCCTGAAACAAACAAGTGCTTCTTGTCTGTGGCTTTGGGGTGCTCCAGAACATTCAGCCTGCCATTTCTTTCAAATGAATGAGTTCAAAATCTAATGGATGGTTCCCTGCATGCTGCTTCTGGGAAGCATGGGGCTTAGAGGGGGCTAGGGTCACCTCCCTTTGCAGTGTGAAAACGAAGAGCCCAAGGAAGGGACTCAACAGAGCTTGCTGTCCCAGTGGCAATCCAGATGTGATAATATGCCCCAAGACATGTCTGAATCTTTCAGAGGAGACAGACAGACAGACACACACGCATGTGTGAAATCTACACCCTTCCTGGCCTGATACAGATCAGTGAATAAAACCCAATAATGACTGAAAGTTACTCAGATACTATCGAGATGAGGGTTACATATAGCGCTAGATAGCTGGGAGTGTTTGGGAATGGATGGATGGATGGATAAATAGATAGATAGATGGATGTGGGGGGATGGATGGATACATAGTACTTCTGAAGAGGCCTTTACTCAACTAATGAAATGTAGTCCCCTGACACAATTGGCCCTACTACATGAGAAATGATGGAAGATATCTTACCAAACTTCAGAGCTTGCCTTGAGATGCTCTAGCATGCCCCAGGCTAGAAGAGGGCAGAAGGTGGCTCACTATCCTAGTATCTTGTGTGCACTTAGCAGATGGATGGGGAATATGTATTTCTTAATGGCTCAATTTTCTGGCCTGTGTTATATCTTTATTATTATTATTATTAATAATAATAGGTGCTGTCTGTGCCAGTTTTGTGGCTCCCAAGGAGATCAGAGAGCTTAATATTAATTCCTGTAATATTTCAGCTCCTAACTGTGCTCAAGCGGAGACATCTTTTAAAAGTTAACAAAGTTGATTCAAGAAGGAAGAATGGAAGGAGGTTAATAATGAGGTGAGGTAGCTCTCAAAGCTTCTACCAGGAATTGGCTATTTCAGATTAACAGACTGTCCTCCCTCCGATGGTACCGGGGAGTGAACTTTGGGAGAGGCAAGTGCTAGTTACAGAAGCTATAACGTGGGTATGCCGAGAAGCTCACCTGCATATACTGCCCTGCCAATCAGCCTCACCCTGGACCCGCTTTGTGTATGAAATGAGAGGAAGGATTCCATGGTCCATTCAATCCGAGGCCTTTCTGCTGGAATTGCCAGCGAACGTACCCCTTGTGTTGCTGGGTTTTGTGACAGACCTGTGCCCACGAAGAACTGAGTTGAGATTCACTCGCTCATTTCACACAGCCGTCAGATGGGGAGCGGAATGTTTGAACAGCCCCCTGTCTTCCCTGTGAGCCGGTCCCTCAAGCCCCTTCTCACTAGAAACGTTCCCAGAGGTGGTGCTCTAGATCGAAACACAACAGACCTGCTTCGCCACGGCATCACTCCAGCTTGGCACTGTTCTAATGTCGCTGCAATCAAGGGAGTCGCACTGGCATGGTAGTGGAGGAATGCCACAGCGAAGCGGGCCCGGAGAGTGAAATTTACCCCTCTGCAGCAGGCCCAGTGTGAGACCTACAACTTAAGCATCACTTAAGCTCCCAAAACAGGGCTTGAGCGGGATGTAAGCAGTGCATGCAGCTGTGCTGGATCTCCACACAGGGGTGATCTTCACCCGGAGACGTACCAGGGCCACCTTTCACACCAGCCTGCGCCACTCTCCATGTAAATAATTGTCCTTTCCATCGCTAATGGCCCTGTGAGACCCCAGCAGCCACAGTTTACATGAGCATTCTGTTGCTTCTTACTGTCTGTGCTTACAGATTGTGTTTGCTTAACCCCAGTGCTGCTCCCCGGGTCCAGTCTATTTGTTTCTCCATTCCTGGCAGTCACTAATGAATGAGATTTGTCCAGATATCAACAAGACTTCCCATTATAAATAGGCAAAAATGCAGAGGCCACGGAGCGGAGTGCGTTAGCAATTAGTCTCAATCTGTGCTTTTCGCTTTAGAAAGATGCAGTGGCTGGTGCTACCCAGCAGGGGATGCTACAGCCAAGGATCTGTTAACCCCCATTTTATTTGGGTGGGGGGTGGAACATGGGAAATGAATTTCAGCGTGGAAGTAGAATGTTGATTTATTTTGTACCACACTCATTTTAAATGGTCTCCGCTAGTTTGGGGTTTTACAGACTTTATGGCTTGTGACTTTATTTACTGCTTTGCTGTCCATCGAAACTTGCTCTCCTTTTAAAAACCTGAAACCCAATGACAACCTACTGTCTCCTGTGCTCGTGTGCCTTAAGGTGTTAAAAAAAGGAAACTGTTGAACTATTATGGGTTAGGAGGTGACTGTACTTTTCCATATATAAGGTTGTTTTAAAGTCTATTTACTGCCTAGTTGCAGTGCCAACACTGAATCACCCATGGTATTGTGCGGGAAGGGGAACTTAAAGTCAAAGCTTACATTTTGTATATTTAAAAAGATAAATAAAAAGCGGGGGGGGGGGACCTAATGGCCTGGATACCCCCTGCTGTGCACCTTGTGTTGTCCTTTACACACAGTAACTGTGTAATGGTGCCAAATCAGAAAGGTGCTGTTTTGAACTCACTCGGCACAGGTGCTGCTGACTGATGGAGGAGCAGGGTGGAGGGAATGGGTCCCCATGTGCACAGAAATGATCACAGGATTTGTTTTCCTCATTCATGAAAAACAGTAGGGGGCTTGGATTGAATTGTTTCTCTGCTGTGTTGGGAACCCAAGCACAACACATGAGAAACTAACCGTAAACAGTAAGAGAAACTGACCCTTCTAGGTTAATTGTTTTAAGCTGAATAAAGATCAAAGAGTCAAGAAAAGAACATAGGTGTTGGAAAGCAAATTAGATTTCTCAAATGTCTTAATAATTCCCAGTGGTGTTAGTATTATGGGTAACTAATGATAAATAGATGGATGAGAGGCAGTGTGGTCTAATGGATAGATGACTGGACGGGGACTCAGGAAACTTGGGATCTCTTCCCGGCTGTGTGACCTTGTCTGTCCCTCCAATCCCCCTCCTACCCTTTCTTTCTCTTGTCTGTTTGGATTGTTAGCTTTTGGGGGCATGGACCCTCTCTCCATATGTGTATGTACAGCGTCTAGAACAATGGAACCTTGATCTCAGTTAAGCCTCTAGAAGCTACAATGATACTAATTAATAGTAGTTAGATACTTGAAGCCGGATCCCGCCGTCTCTGAAAGGGCAAAAGCAAGTGCTGAAATACAGTGCAACAACTGTATTTCAGTACTTTGCTGTATTTCTGGCCCACCTTTGCAGGCTGTAGACAACCAAATTGTTTGGATAAGGATCAGGTCTTGTGTGTACCCGACTTCTGCACTATCAAAGCACAAAAGGAAGGACTTGAGAGCCTTTATCTCTGATCTTTCCTTAGCTTTTGTGGGTGGAAGGCTGACCCTGACCATTAATTTTTAACAAAGTCTGTTGCATGCTAAGGAAACACACTGGAGCTCACTTATGACAGGCTCAAACCACACGCTAGCACTGTGGTTCCCTGCACTCCAATGGCTAATTCTTTTGGCATGATATCCAATAAGGTACATGCTCACTAAGCTACTTCCATGCTCTCAGAGAAAGGTCTTTTGTTAATTAGAAAGTGGTTCATTATCTTTGCTTTGCAGAAACTGGAGTGAAATTTGCACACGGGAGTATCTGAAGGCCACTGGCTGTGTCCTTACTTTATCAGCAGGCAGCGCTGTGTTACTGAGAAGCCAATTCTAGGTCAGCCATAAAAGGGAGGACCTTTTTGCAGCACACATTACCGCACAACCCATGGAATATAAAAGTGCAATTTTTGTGTCTCCAGAGGATATTGATTTGGGGGTAACACCTTCACATCTCACCCTTCAGTCATGCTAGGTACTGATGAGCTCAGCAGTTTTAGCAGTAAACCAGTCCAGTTGGGATTCCAGCTTTGGACCTCAGAAGCATGTAGATGTTAACAATCCATCACAGTGCTGAGGAGCCTGAGATTACGTAAAGATGCAGTGGTTCACCCCCCTTTCTAAGTTCTGGTGTGTGGCCTGAGCTGCAGACAGTGCGCTTGAGGGTTGGTTTGTGACGTGTGTGTACATTCTGGTTATAGTAAACTTATGTGGGGAGGGAGGAGTTGGGGGAGGAAGGCAGGGACACAGGATGTAGATGGAAATCAAAGGAGTGGCCATGCGACAATTGCGCTACCTGCAAACCCATGTCACAGAAACACATGGCTGCAAATTGGCTTTTTAAATATTATGGCCAGAGGCAGCACATATGGGTGTGACCCTGTCAGTGTCTGCATGTGTTCATTCTGTGTGTGTACACACACGTATAAAGGAGGCAAATCCTCCACCGGGGCAGGGGAAGAGGATGAGGGCCATCTGGCTGTGGAATTGGTATGTTTCTGCTGTACAAGAGGGGAAACATGTTACAGGGATGGGGTTCTTGTATGGGGCAGAGCTCAGCTCCGTGAGTCTTCGTAAGGGGGCGCTTTGGGTAAGGGGTGAGGCTGGACGATGTACTGCTAGGCAGATCCTGTGGCCACTCGCCATGGAGCGGCTGTGCTTAGCTGCCAGAGAGGAGGATTCCTCTCCACTTAGACTCACAGTTCCCGTTCCCCACGCGAGTCACAGGTGCTGGAGAGATTGCCATGGGCCATGTTTAGCCATACTGTGAGTGTTCCGCCAAATGCACACACCCATGAAAACATATGAGCACATCTGCAAACCTGTGCTAATGTGCAGTGTGTGTATACTCACAAGTAACCATGCGTCAGATGTGACCAGCCACCCACCTCGAGCCATAACTTATTTGGACGGCAAACCCCCGCACACACCATCATTAAGGTGCTTCTCTGAGCTGCATCGCCCTGGGCGAGAGGGGAGGCAGGAGAGCTGCAGGACTCGGTGTCCTCTCGTCTCCCCAGATCCAGCAGCCAAGTGCACGGTCTCCCTGGGGGATCGGTGAGCACTCCCCTCACCGGTGGCACTCAGTCCCAGAAACAGCTGTCCGGAGCTAATTTATTTCCTAATGCTGCGGCAATGTTAATTTATAAATTACACTGGTAATTCGAGCTATTATTAATTTCAGATGGTGTAGGGCAAGCCTAATTAAAATATGACACCAATTGCCACACATATGTACCAAGGACTACCGTTTAAAATTAATAGGAATATTAAGTGTGACACTGGTCTCAGAGATGCTTTGCACAGTAATTATAGCAGGCCGGCTGCAGGAGATCTGATAAAGGCGATAGAGAGATTTCAAAGAAATAAATACAAAAATCCCACTCTCTCCCTGTTCAGGGGCTATTAAAAAAAGCTGCTGCTGCTTTTTTTTCTTCTTCTTCTTCTTTCAAGGTCAAATGCACTTTTTCATTTGAAACAGGGCACAGGACTGGCACCACGGGAAGCATAGATTTAATAACCTGAACATTTTTTTTAATACGAGCTACTTATAAACATAGGGTAGGGGCACATCCAGTACCAAGAACCAGCTGGACCACCTGGCTAAGACGATTTGGAGAGGTTTGGTACATGGCTGGGAGACCTCCAAGGACCACAGCAGGAAAAGGTGGTTGTGGTTTAGTAGATGGTACTCTTCAGCTGGCCCTGAACCAATACAACAGCTTGGTGTTTGAGTGTGCCTTAGTGACAGGGGCTGCGGTTGGTGGTTAACACATGACCAGTGTCATACCCTTCCATCAAGGAGCAGAGTTGACTATTCAATCCTGGCTCATAAACATGCCGGAGATCCTGTCTCTGACAGCTGTCAATGCCCAGGTGTGAGACATGTATTTTATTTTTTAATAAACAGCTCTCTGTCCTCAGAATATGATATTCCATTTCTAGTCCATAATGTGAAAATACAGTTCAGCTCCTCCTGATGCTTAGCTTTTGTCTGTTGTCCACCCTGCTAGTTCGCTCTATACTTGGGTGTTCTTTTCCATAGCCTCTTTGATTTCCATCAGTTTCAATGTTGAAACTGGGAGCTAGTGCAGCATGCTAATGGTGTCGGTGCCCTGATCCCCTTCCCCCAACTTGCGCAGGGTGTCACCCAACACCGGTAGTTACCCTGGACAACATCTGATCTCTACCTGGTAGTGCTGGAGGTGCATCAACATACGCTGCAGTCTATTTGGAGCGCTAGGAAGGAGCCTTGCCATGATTGCCTCTTGGGGTTTCTGCTCTGATTGCACTATTGCAATCTTGATTTAAAGGGCCCAGGGATTTAAAGGCCCCGTGTCTTCCGATTGAGGTCACACCTCTTCCGGTTGAGGCCCCGCCCCCTGCTCAGGACTCCGGCGTACCGGTAAGTCCGTTAAGTTACTTGCACCCCTAGGAGGGACTCATGTTAAGAGCTGTGTCAGGAAACCCCACTGCCATTGGGGGTAGGTAGAGCAGCTGAAGGGCCTCCCGCCTTTCAACACGCGCAGCTGTTAACCCATGTACGGCGCTGCTCCCTAGCCCTTGTTCTCCTTCTCTTTCTGGCCCCTGAAGCTGTGGGTTTCGTGAGCGAAGACGAGTACCTGGAGATCACGGGGATCACCAAGGAGCAGTCTGGCGAGTACGAGTGCAGCGCGTCCAACGACGTGGCGGCTCCCGTCGTCCGGAGAGTGAAAGTCACCGTGAATTGTAAGTAACCTCGGGTGCTGCAGAGCAGAGGAGGCGCCGGGGGCAGGTGGTTAGCAGAGACAGGGTGGTGGGCAAAGAAAGGATTGCACCCCTCAATGCGGTGGGGAGGGGGAGGAGGTCATTGTCCCCTCACACACAGGCTGTATCGCTGCCCAGAGAGAAAGTGGATGTGCCTGTGCAGAGGACTCGGTGTGTCTGCAGGTGGTGGGGCCGGGAAGGGCTGCGGGGGGAGCTGGGTGTGTCTGTTGGGGAGGGGAGGAAAGGGGAGGGCTGTGTGTGTCCTTTCAGGAGAGTGGGGGTGTTTGTGCAGGGGGCTGGGAGAGGGGAGGGCTGGGCTCTGCAGGGGCATCCTTTCAGGGAACTGCGGGTATCTGTGCAGGAGGGGAGGGCTGGGTGTGTCCTGGCTGGGGGCACACGCAGAGTGGGTTGGGAAGGGGAGCACTTGTTTTCTTAGCCGATGTAGTTCTGCCCATTCGTTTGGTTTTTGAATTCCCTGTTTTTCCCACTCCCCCGCCTCCTTGGCTCTCTGTGTTCATGGGGCTTTCGCAGCCCATGGTGAGATGCTGTGCCGATAACCTCTGGGGAGGAGTGAAGCGGGAAGTGAGCAGCAAGTGGGAGTTTAAAAACAAATAATGTGCAGAAATGGTGCTGCTAAGAGAGTGGGTGAAGAAAACTCAGCCCTCCTGGCACCCTGCTCCTCTGCATACACACACAGGGTATGCACTCAGACACGCACACAGGCACAGACACACAGGGGGCATGCACTTCTACATACACACACTGTGGTACACACAGGAGCCCCTGTGCTCAAAAAGCACACGCATTGGTGCATGCATTCACACACGTGCTCAAATACCCGTGTGCGCTCACACTCATGCACAACCATGCACACACACTCAGACTCATGCACAAACGTGTGCCTGCGCTCACACACATGCACAGACAAATGTGTGCATGCGCTCAGACTCATGCACGTGTGCAGCCACTCACTCATGCACAGATGAACGTATACATGCACTCACACTCATGCACAAACGGGTGCCTGCGCTCACACACATGTACAGATAAACATATGTGAATGCGCTCACCAGCATGGGCTCACGCACACCCAGGCACCCAGGCTCATGCACGCACACACAAGTCACGTGCACTCACGCCAAAGGAACACAAGCGTTAGCAGTGGAGAGAGCCGGAGGCTCCAATAAGCATGTGCTGCTGGTGAACTGGGGCAGACAGACGGAAGGGCCCATGCTGGCTAGAGACACAGAACGAGGCGTGGGGTCATTCCCTTCCCATCTGCCTGAGCGCTGGGCATGAAGTTCCCTATGGGCCTGTAAAACAGCACTTGAGTGGCAGGAACTGGGCACCGGCTCGGGGAACAGGCCTCCTGTTGGCTGGGGAGGGCGGCTGGCACAGGGACCTTCTGCCGCTAGCTGATCCATTTGGCTCAGCCCACGAGGTGGGGAAGAAAGAGAGGCTTGTGGAGGGAAGGGTTTTCCGAGGCACGGGGGGAGAAACCTGCACGCCCTCATGTCCCCGCAGACCCGCCGTACATCTCGGACGCCAAGAGCACCGGGGTGCCCGTGGGGCAGAAGGGCATTCTTCAGTGCGAAGCCTCCGCCGTCCCCGCCGCAGAATTCCAGTGGTACAAAGACGACAAAAGGTAGGTGACGCTGACAGGGCTTGGGGGCGGAGGGGGACGGAAAGGCCTTGCAGGTGGCATCCGCCCCAGCAGAAAAACCATCTGCCGCCGTTCCCAGGGGATTTACCTGCATCGTCCCCTGGGCTGCCCGCCCTTTGCACTCCACTCACCTGGAACTAAGCCGGAGTGGTTAAGCCTGCACTTAAACTGCAGAGCCTGTTAGCACCGGAAAGAGGGGTCAGCAACCTGATTTCACCCTGTCTTTGGGACCGCAGGAGAGAGGAGGGGGATGGAGGTGGGGAATAGACCACTCCGTTGTAGTGCTATTGTAAGAAGCACCAGGATTCTGTTGCTATTCCATACCCCCTTCTCCCCCGCTCCCCTCCCACGCCCCCACCCCCCCACCCCCCCACCCCCCATGGCAAAAAGAGCCATAAAAACAGCATGTCAAGGAAGGCGCAGGGAAAGCCGCTGGCCTCTCCATCCAGTGCATCCAGGCGCCGTTTCCAGGCAGGGGAAACAATAATTAAATATTGAGCATCCCTCTGTCCCAGGTGTTTTAATTAAATGACGAGGAGAGCAGAGGAAGCCAGATTGCCAAGCCATTTACTCTCCCCAAATCTTGTTTCGCCCTTTAAAAAGAGGCTTTTGCAGAGATAGAGAAGCCAGCACGCCTGGGAGCAAAGGGAAAAAGACCAGCAGCTAATCAGAGATGGGCCCAAGGCGGTGTGTTCAGATCCGGATGCAAACTTGCCTGTAGTTCAGAAACTGGTGGCATTTAGATCCAGCTGTATCAGCCCTTTATAAACACTGGAGCAAGCAGCTAAAGTCTGATCTGGATGCTGAGCCAGATTTCCCCCCAACCTGGGTAGGGTTCGAATCTGGATTTTGGTATTGGGCCCAACTTGGCACTAATAACCTTATCTGTACAGGTGCTGAGCATGTGCAGCACCCACCCAGTCCAACGGGACCTGCAGTTGTTTGACACATCTTAAAATCAGGCTATGAATGTATATTTAATTCAACTCTCTCTCCACAATATAGAATATCTGAACTCCTAGGCTAGTTTTCCTGCCTGGGAATGGATCTTCTGGGCATTTGTTTTCAAAGTGGCCTCAATCTGCACTCTACATTTGGTTACCCTGAATTCAGATGTCCATGCCCCGTGTTGCATGTGTAAATGGCATTTGTGGGCCTAAAGTGGGCCGCGTGATCCAGTGGTTACAGAAGTGGGCTGAGAGTCAGTTAACCTAGCTTCAGTTCCTGATCGCCCATATCCCATTGGATGACCTTGGGGCAAACCGTTACGCTTTTTGTGCCTCCTTTTCTCCATCTGTGAAATGGGAGCAAAAGTAATTCCCCTCCTTGGTGAAGATTGTGCTCTGCTTGTCTGGGGATGCTTCTTGTCCTAGCTCAGCTCTGAGGTGGTCTGAGTGTGGTCTGGTGGATAAGGCATAGGATGGGACTCGAGGCTTCAGTCTCAGCTCTGCCAGTGACCTGTTCTGTGACCTAGGGCCATTCATTTCATCTCTCTTTTTCCCCACCTACCCTTTGTCTGTTTAAATATAAGCTCTTCGGGTCAAGGAATGTCTCACACTATTCGGTATGGTGGAGCTCTGATCTCAGGCAGGTTCTTAGGTTTTACTGCAATACGGATAAGACCCCGGGGGGGATAGTTAGCAGCCCCTTGCTCTGAGCATGTCTTCCATTCTGAAGGTGTTACCGTGTCCCTTTCCCCTTCTCCCCTCACCTCAGGCTGGTAGAAGGACAGAAAGGGGTGAAAGTTGAAAGCAAAGCCTTCTTCTCCAGACTGACCTTCTTCAACGTCTCCGAGCAGGATTACGGGAACTACACCTGCGTGGCCTCCAACAAGCTAGGAAATACCAACGTCAGCATCATCCTGTACGGTGAGTAGGGCCGGGTCCTGGGTGGGGAGAAGCCGATGTGAGGGGGAGAAGATGGAAGGATGCAAACCCCCAGGGGTTGTCTTTTCTGGGTGTTGCCGACAGACAGGACCGCCTCAGTGTGGAGCCTCCGTTTGTCTCAAAGTGGAGATGTCATCAGATGGGATGCGTATTTCTTATCGATTGTTTCTGCTTTGGTGGGGTTCTGAAGTTGCAAGCGGCAGATCACGCATGCTCAGCTGTTATTCCCAGGTACAGTGGGACCAGGAGCAAGTTGGGCTGAGCTACCAGTGCAGCACCTTGGAGATGAGTGGCCTCTTCCCCAGGCAAAAGGAAATCCAGTCTCCATGCTTGTTTCACCCCAGTTTCTTCCACCCATGCCCTTCAGTTCTGACCTGCTGGAATCCATTCCCCCAGAACTTCATCCTCCATATTTGTTCATTCCTGGGTTTCACCAAACCCTGCTGTCCCCCAGCCCTGACCTGGGAGAGACCTCCTACACTAAGAGAGGAAGTCTTCTCCATCTCCATGCAACCCTGGGTTTGTCCACACACGGCTTTCTCCTTCCTCTCCTTGAAATCCCCTCCTTGATTTGCTCCCATTCTTTGTCTCTTACCCTATAAACTTCTCAGAATTGATCTGAGAGCTGGCCAGCTGAGAGCCCCTAAACCAGAACTACTGTCACCCCACAAACAACCTAGGCCTGACTGAAGTTGGACATTAATATGTGAAAAGGCTTTGTGAGAGTGAGTGAAACCTGTTTTGGCTGAAATAAACCCACCTACTTCTTTGCCCCAAACACCTACTGTATGTTTCATAAGAGTTGAATGAAATTTTGATAGCCCCGCACCCCCATTATGTCCCCATGTTCATGGCACCTCAACGCTTCAAAACAGGTCCAGACTAGGGAATACCAAAAAATGGCAACATAGCTAGTTTGTGTTGTGTTTTTAGCCTGATCAGAAGGAATCAGGACGCTTGCAAGAAAGTTTGTCCTTGTGAGCTTTCCAGCTTCTCACTGCCAATGACAGAGCATTTGGGTAGTTCTGCTCAGGCTGGAATAAAGCATCCAGGTGCTTATTCAAACCAGGCTGAGTAAGATCCGCACCGGACATCTCAGTCAGGATCAGCCCCTGGAGTCGGTGCTTTTTTCTGAACCAATACAATGTGACAGTATTTGCCCTAGAAACAGGCCCAAACCACAAACTCCAACATCCAGACTCAGGTTTTGAATACGGCCAAGCTTTGCTTCGAGGCTTGACAGCACTGCAAAATTTGGATCCAGAGCTGGTTAGGGATTCCAGTTTCCCCTGAAGTGTGATATTTACCGAGCTGGGACTTTGAGCCTATCTCTAATTTTCATGGTAATAAATGACAGGAGCACCTTTCAGGTGTGCGGCAATCGGCCAGGTGGGTCATGTGTCTGCAGCTTTGCACACAGCCGTGAAAAGCTACAGTAACCGAACCTGAATCTAGGCAGCACTTGCTTTGTTGCAATCCTGAATCTCAAGACTGTTTTGCTGAGATACATGGAACTTTCAGCCAGCCACAGCCACAAACCACATAGACTTGGGTTGACTCCTGGATATATGCAGGAGACTTTGTTTTGAGCTTAAACCTGGGCCAGTTTGGCTGAGTTTCCGTTTGTGTTTTTGGGTCTGTCAAATCCCAAACTCAAGGGACCCAAACCCAGATCGGATCCAGATTTGAATGTGCGTAAGTCCATGGGAGCGGGATGGAATGTTTGATCCTTATGACAGAGACATGGCCCGGTTGGGAAGTTCATATCCTGATCTGCTGTGCACGACTCCACAGCATAAATGACCCACACGGCTCTGTCATCGTGTGTCGGCTTCCGGGTCACATTTTCTGTTACTGCAGCATAAAAAAAAAATAGAAAGATGACTTTGACGGAGGGAGAGAGCGGGATGGGGAGTTCCGCGCCCTTATCTGGGAGCTGTTTTCTCCACATGCCAGAGCTGTGATTAGAGTGATGCCTCCATCTGACACCACTCACAGTCGGGGAGGACATAATTGCTCGACACATTTGTCACGCGTCTCCATGCTATGGCAGTGAGTATTGTCGGAGTCGGTGCCGCTGATCAGGAACCGAGTGAGGAGCAAAGCCCTTATCGCCCCCTTGCCAGATTCCCCCACCCCCAATTCCAGCCCACACCCATAGCTAGCTGTTCTATGGGTGTGGGCTGGAATTGGGGGTTCAGTCCCCCAATTCCAGCCCATCCCCACCCCTGTGGCAATACCCACCATTGCACTAGCAACTGTATCCCACATGCCACGGGCTGAACCTCATCTCATTATACAGGCTGACCCGTGAACATCTCTAAGCTCCGCCCCTGCTAATGATGTCATTGTTTCCTAGTAACTAGCTCCCCCAAACGAATCTGGGAGCAGGAAGTACTGAATTGCACATTGCCTGGAAACCCTCCCCTCCACCCCCATATCCCTATTTCAGGCAAGCAACACCCACTTTTTGTTCGTTGACTCCCTTATAGCCCAAATTTCGGCCACTTTGCACCACCCGTACCTCATCCACTTGCAGATTATCCGCATTATGGGGAACCGCTGCCAGCATTCACCCTGCCTCAGCTTTCACCAGGCCACCTTCCCCCTTAACGCCCATCTCTGGGGTCACCCTGGCCTTTGGAGAACCTTCTGGGGCCTCCTCAATTTGTGCTGGTCTGCTGATGAACTGGTCTGAAAGCATGAGCCAGGCCATGGCTGATTGGTTAACACTGCTGCAAACCACACGGTTATTGGCCTGGGAGGGGAGGGCCGAAACAATGGGAATGTGCTGAGTCAGCTTGTCCAGTCAATCATGAGTCAGGCTGTGCTGACGTGAACAGTGCACCCCACTGTGAGGTTGGATTTACTGGTGTTGGAAATCATGGGATGAAAAGCAAAGCATCTTAGAGCCTTAAAACCCCTTCTGTGCTGCTCAGCTTCCTGCTGTGCAGGAGGTGTTCCACTGAGTAACACTGAGTTCCTGTAAAAAGACGCACCCTACCTGTAGAACAGGTGAGATTGTAACATACAAGGGCCCTGGTCCTGCAGGTGAGCCTGCGTAGGTGCAGGAATTGACCTGCCTGGATAAGTCAGGACCTAGAACTGTATATAACATCCCTGCAGCTATCAAATCTTTGTCATGCTTCACCTCACAATGCACGATCTCTAGTACCTATTGTATAGTACAGCCTTGCAAAATTCTGTGTGCCCAGGGGGTGGAGACTTTATTTTGATGGGCAAATAACATATTGTTAGCTTTTCGTTTTCATTGTGGTGGCAAGGACAAGCATGGAGATTTTGTGATTGGCTTGGTACATCTCCAGAGAGGCAATTTGTTCTAGTGGACAGTGCACTGGACTGGGAGTCAGGAGACCTGGAGCTCTGCCACTGACCTACTAAGTGGCCTGGGGCAAGTCTCTCCCCAACTCTATACCTCTGGTCCTACCTCCCGTCATTTGTCTATTTTACTGGTAAGCTCTTCAGGAAGGGGATGATCTCTCACAATGTGTTTTTACAGAGCCTGACACAATGCGGCTGGGGCCTTTGGGCATTCCTATAATAATAATCTCCCTTTTGCAAGGCTGCCATAATGTTATTTATTATTTTAAACTCATGGAATCATCATTCCTGCAATTTCCCATGATTCATTTCACTCACTTCAGAAAGAGTCTACTGCTCCCCGGCCCTGCCCTCCGACCTTTTAAATGCCCCCACACCCACCTCCCATTCCACCTCTTATTTACACGTCAGAGTGTTTGCGGAGTGGTATGTGAATTATAATTTTTTTTTTGTCATTTTTCTCTTCCGTCGTTTCCTCCCCCGGTTTAGAAATAAGTGAGCCCACAAGCTCAACCTTGTTCCAAGGTCAGTATCGCTCTTGCTGTGTGTCACATCCGCTGTCCTTCCCCTGCCTTTAACCTCTGCCTGCTCTCACACTCCCTGTTTCCCTGTCTGACAACATGCATGGAGGCCAGTACCACTTCCCGGAGGGCAGCCAGAGAGGATGCAGGTAGACGGGCTGTGACTGGTCACCTGGAATTTGTTTCCATAAATAGAGTGGTTTAAACTCGACACGCTTGTCCTGTCGACCCAGAATTCCTTCCCCCGGAGGGGCGTGGGGGGTGTGTGTGCAAAATGCAGTTCCGTTTCGTCTCTTCCTTGCGCCCAGTCTTCTTGCCCAACTGGATATAAATCCAGTTTGCAATTTTCTCCTTCAAAAGGTTGTAGCTAGGGTGTCTTTAAGCTGGCCCCAGGGATCCAGTCCCAGTTCTTCTCCTTATTCTGAGTGATGTAGTGTGAAACATCCCCTTGGATGCTAATGCAGAGATTGGCCCCAATCTGCAAGGTACTGAGCTCCAGCCGCTCCCATTGAATGTGCAAAGTTGAGGGCGCCTGCTAGCAGAACAAACAGTAGGGCCTTTGAGAGCGATAAGTGAGGCATTAATGGAAGCTCCTTATCTTGAGGGGACTTGCTGGGCCCACATCTGCATTGGGGTTGTAGGCTCAAGAGGCCATTGTTCTTGCAGTGCCTCTTCTGGCACCACAGAAGGCCTGCAGGGTCTTAGCCCAGGGCTACACTAGGGGAGGGGGGTCGATCTACGATACGCAGATTCAGCTACGTGAATAACGTAGCTGAAATCGGCGTATCGTAATCGGCTTACCTGACCATGAAGACGGCGGCGCGTCGATCACTGCAGCTCCCCCGTCGACTCCGCTTGCGCCGGTCGATGACGTGGTTTTACGGCGCCGACGGGGAGCGCGATCGGGGATCGATTAGGCGCGTCTTAACGAGACGCGAAAAATCGATCCCCGATAGATCGATTGCTACCCGCCGATCCGGCGGGTAGTGAAGACAAGCCCTTAGTCATGCTGCTCCCATGAGGATGAATGGGGATTCTGGGGCTGAGTGCTCATACATTACACTAATGGTTGCAGAGGAGTGCAGAGGAGGCTGGAATGAGGGATGTGCAGCGATAAGGCGTCATTCTTAGGCCTTGCAGGGAATCAGGTGCAAAATCAGAGCAATGCACCAGATCTCTAGACAGGGGAAGGCTAAAGCAGAGCTGGCTTTAGGATTTGGGGAGCCTCGAATGAGGTTATTCTTGGAGAGTCCCCAACCTTTTACTCTCCCCATTTCTCATGCAGTCTTCTCTGTTCATGGTCAGGACAGGATTTGGAAGATTTCCTCCCTGCTCTAGGACTGGCCTTCTCCAGATAAGAAATTGCACTGGTCTTTGCCCTGCCGGCTCTGGATGAAACAGTGCAGATCTAGTGGAGCTCTGGTCAGCACACCCTACATGCCTGGCACCTTCGTTTATCATAGAATCATAGAATATCAGGGTTGGAAGGGACCTCAGGAGGTCATCTAGTCCAAGCCCCTGCTCAAAGCAGGACCAACACCAACTAAATCATCCCAGCCAGGGCTTTGTCAAGCCTGGCCATAAAAACCTCTAAGAATGGAGAGTCCACCACCTCCCTAGGTAACCCATTCTAGTGCTTCATCACCCTCCTAGTGAAAAAGTTTTTCCTAATATCCAACCTAAACCTCCCCCACTACAACTTGAGACCATTACTCCTTGTTCTGTCATCACTGGTATCACTGAGACCAGTCTAGATCCATCCTCTTTGGAACCCCCTTTCAGGTAGTTGGAAGCAGCTATCAAATCCCCCCTCATTCTTCTCTTCTGCAGACTAAATAATCCCAGTTCCCTCAGCCTCTCCTCATAAGCCGTGTTCCAGCCCCCTAATCATTTTTTTTTTGCCCTCCACTTTACTCTTTCCAATTTTTCCACATCCTTCTTGTAGTGAGGGGCCCAAAACTGGACACAGTACTCCAGATGAGGCATCACCAATGCTGAATAGAGGGGAATGATCATGTCCCTCGATCTGCTCGCAATGCTCCTACTTATACAGCCCAAAATGCTGTTAGCCTTCTTGGCAACAAGGGCACACTGTTGACTCATATCCAGCTTCTCATCCACTGTAACCCCTAGGTCCTTTTCTGCAGAACTGCTGCCTAACCATTCGGTCCCTAGTCTGTAGCAGTGCATGGGATTCTTCCGTCCTAAGTGCAGGACTCTGCATTTATCCTTGTTGAACCTCATCAGATTTCTTTTGGCCCAATCCTCTAATTTGTCTAGGTCCCTCTGTATCCTATCCCTACCCTCCAGCATATCTACCACTCCTCCCAGTTTAGTGTCATCTGCAAACTTGCTGAGGGTGCAGTCCACGCCATCCTCCAGATCGTTAATGAAGATATTGAACAGAAACGGCCCCAGGACCGACGCTTGGGGCACTCCACTTGACACGGTCAAGATCACGAAGGGAAGGGATGGGGAAAAAAATCACTCTTACTTCAAGGAGTTCTTTAAAAAAAAAAAAAAAAAAGACTCCATACCAATACTGGTTCGTTTATCTGCATCCCCCCCACCCTCCCCTTACAGTGTCAACAGAGCCAAGGTCGCCTCATGCCCCTATGTGGAGGCGTTTATTAACTCATCCCTTCATCCTGTTTTGTTTTTCTTTCTTTTCTGTTTATCTCTTGCATGCCAACACCCGCATCTCTCCTCTTTGTTCCTCCCTCCATTCTGCCATGTAAGTACCCGCCAGCCCTAACAACTCACCTTCATTCTACTAAACTCATTATTGTTCTGTAAAGAAGGAAAATTGGGAGGTGTTAGGCAGACAAAAACAATGCTTTGTCCCAGAAGCCAAACAGCTCATGCACAGAGATATGACAGATGCATGTGCAGGCATGGAGGTAGAGTAGATACAGGCTGAGATAGGGTCGATGGAGACAGGTAAAGCATTGGGATGCTTTAGATGGGTGAACACAATTACTAATGGGTTGTGAATAGATGTGGGTGGATTGCAACTAGCCATATTGCTAAATGAGACAGGTGTGGGCAGTCCTAGCTAGATCCCGGCTAGATGGGAGTGGAGTCCTAGGCCTGAGAAGGTTCCCAATATGGAAAAGGTTGAGAACCACTGCAAGAGATGGATGAATGAGACAGCCATGGACTCAGTGAATAGCTTGTATAAGTTGGCAGATAGATGCAGTAGATAGATACCATAGATGTATGTGACCTATATACATACTGATGCGGGGAGTGAGGCAGGATGAGGCGTGGATGGATGCAGTACACAGACAGATGGATACTGGTGGCAGAAATTGTTAGTCTGTTTACAGGTAACGCAACTCTGCAGGGAGAACAGGGTTAAAATCTCAAAGTCCTGGTAACTGTTTATAACCATTTGAGCTTCTCAGAAGGTGGCTGTTGCACAGAGACTGGAACCCGGTCCCTCTTGGAAGGCTCGTGGGTACATTTGCCAGCCATTTGTGCTCTCCAGTGAGGTCATGAGCTCTGTGTCTCAGTGGCATGCAGAATCACCACAATGCCAGAGGCTTTGTCAGCTTTGATCTTCAGGCACCACAAGTCTCTGCCACATGAGCGTTCCCTTTGACCACAGTAGGATTTGGAGACATACCCCAATAACAGGCTGCATTGGACACCCTGGGCCAGATCCATTCCTGGAGTAACTCCACTGCCTTCAATGGAATCAAACGGATGAAGTTCACCCAGCAGAAATAGAAATCAGCAAACCTGAGTAGGTAGAAAGCTCTAATCCCACCAGAGTCCGATGGCGGGGTTGACTAGACCCTTCCAGAATGATCTGTTGGATTGCTCCAAAGGCAGTAAGGTTTTGTGAAGTGGATAGGATCATTGGGCCTGATTCACCACTCAGATACCGCAGGTTGACACTGTGCTGTATCTGATCCAGTGTGTTTGCTGTAATCCTAGACGGGAGCCAGAGAGCAGCAGGATACGCAGTGCCCTGGGTTTTCTTTGTCTAGCTCCTTTTATGCTCAGATGCAGATCACCATCGCCCTCCAGGCCTGTGCTACCTCCGGACTAGATCACTGCTCTACATTCAGCCTGCAACTCACCTTCAAGGCCACGCCGGGGCTTCAGCTGGGGCACACTGCAGTCAGCCAGCTTTGGAGCAGAGTGGGTCAGTGGGACCCAGCTACCGCTGTACTCTGAATACAGTCAGCTAATTCTCTCCGGGGTGAAATTCAAGGGGTTGGATTGGGCCCTACTTATCTCAGCAATCTCTTCTCCCCTTATTCCGTACCGTGGTGACTGGATTTGTCAGGAAAGGTTTGACTTTCTAACCCAGTGTTGAAGCTTGGGGAGTTGAAGGTGGGGTGTTCTCTGTTGCAGACGCTTGCCATGGAATTGGTTCCCCTCCAGAAATACCGAGCCTGGCCACACTTAGAACATGGGGCCAGATGCACCTCTTTGCTCGGACCTTCCTAGGAGGGCAGGCACTGGAATCTCTAATCACCCAGCCTGCTGCTTAGGAGTCATCGCCTTTCAGCTTATCTGTGTTCTTGTCACAGATACTCCACTTGGGAAAGAGGGGGAGCCAGAAATCCAGCTGTGCTCACTTGAAACACAACCCGCATGTGTGCTGAGACTCTGAGAGCCAGGGTACATGAGCTGATAACAGAGGGACTGCCACTCCTGGAACGGACCGGTGTTCCATTGAACCTTCTGTCCTTTCTCAGGACTTGTCTACACTGGGCACTTATATCGGCATAGCTATGTCTCTCAGGCTTGTGAAAAACGCACCCCCCTGAGAGATGTAGTTAAGCCGGTACCACCCCCAATTCTTTTGTTGACCTTGCTACTGCCTCTTGGGAGAGGTGGATTACCTGCGCTGACCAGAGATCCACTCCTCTTGGTATGGGGTTTACACGGAAGTACTATGGAGGCACAGCTGCAAGCAGTTTAAGTGCTGGATTCTTCAAAGGCAATCACAATGCATCTTCCTGCAATAATATCCCCATAAGGTGGGTGTCTCTCTGCTCCTAGCTAGCAACTGGTTTATGGCCTGCATCAGGACTTACCTGGGCAGTACCCTGATATATCTTCTTCAAGGTCCCTGGAGGTACTTTACAAGCAAAGGCACTTGATGGGATATTTTCGCTCTGCCATGCCCCACGCCTCCCCTTTACGTGCACAGAGACCGTCGGGCTGGGGGCTAGGGGAAATGCACAATAGCATCTTGGCTCTGAGCCCGTCTCTCTCACTTGGAGTGTTCTCTGAAGGAAGGTTCACAGCAGCCTGAGCCACGCTGCTGCTGTCTTACCGCCTCGCTCAGTCCCCACGGAGTCTTTTATCCCCCAGGCATTAAGCTGGCTTTTGATGGTATCAGCGCTCGGTAAAAGGTCGGCTGATTAACGTCTGAAAGACTCACAGCGATCATCAAGCCAATTTATTAGCGACTCTGGGACTGGAGTAAAACTCCTGACATCACAAAAGAACAATTGCAAAAAGAAGTGGTTATCAAAGACAGGCTCAGCATCCCCTGAGGATTAAGGGGAGTCACTTAGGAGCTGGACTTCCAGTTTGCAGCACTTGCAGGCATAGCACGTGCCAGAAAATTTGTCGGGCTTTCTGCTATAAAGCAGCATCTTCTGGGCTTTTTGTGTGTGTGTGCTACCCTGAACTGCAACTCTTTCTGCGTGGAATCAGCAAGATCAGCAAAAAGCTGTTGGCTGCAGGGGTGGCAGAAGATCAAGAGGTTGTTTGTCCTTTCTTCACCCTGGCAGAAAAGCAAGATCAAATGATCACGTCGCTGGACATGTTGAGTTGCCTGAATGTCATGTCCATGTTGACTTCTTCCAGGACAGGAGGGGTCACGCATGCTGCGTGCGGAGACCTATGGTGATGGTGGCACCGTGACACGAGCATGATTCCTGTCTGCAAATAGAAAAAAGCTGGGATCTATCAGGAATTGCAGATTAAACTAACACACTGGGAGTCAGGGAGGGATTCTTCAGTAAAATCAAATGCTCTGAGGTGATGTCTCATAGCCTGGCAGAGAGCACGTCTGGGTTCCCATCACCATCTATGAGGGCCTTTGCCTTATGGGTGATATTTCAAGTATTTTGTGTGTGTGCAGAACAGGGCAGGCGGTTCGGTCCCCGTGCTCGGCCTATGTAGGTACTAGCTCCATCTTTCCCACATCAGTGAAAAGAGAACATCTCATCTGTGGAGACTGACCCTATGTCCTAAGAGCCCCTCTGTCAACATCAAAATGCCCCCCCCCCAAACCCTCCACAGTCAGTGAAGCAATATCCAGAAGGGGGGCTTCTTGGGAAATGAGGGACCTCTGTGATCCCAGGGTTTTCATGTGCCACTCATCAGAACCACATGTGGTCCTGTTGTCCACCCCCAGACAGTAGGACCCATCAGTACTTCAAAGGCATAAAAGAAGCAAGTGACATAATTAGAAGTAGGAACGGCGGTTGCTATAGCACCAATCTCTCAGTAAGACTGTCTTTTCATAGACTCCTAGAAATGTAGGACTGGAAGGGACCTCAGTAGGTCATCTACTCCAGTCCCCTGCACTGAGGCAGGACTAAGTATTTTTTAGACCATCCCTGACAGGTATTTGTCTAACCTGTTCTTAAAAATCTCCAGTGATGGAGATTCCACAGCCTCCCTAGGTAATTTGTTCCAGTGCTTAACTACCATTACAGTTAAGAAGTTTTTGTCATGTCTAAATCCCCCTCACTGCAATTTAAGTCCATTATTTCTTGTCCTCTCCTCAATGGATAAGGAGAACAATGTATCATGTTTCTCTTTATAACAACTTTTTACAGTCTTGAAGACTGTTATCACTTCCCTCCTCAGTCTTCTCTTTTCCAAACTAAACAAACCCAGTTTTTCCAGTCTTCCCTTGTAGGTCATGTTTTCTAGACCTTTCATCATTTTTGCTGCTCTCCTCTGGACTTTCTCCAATTTGTCCACATCTTTCTTGAAGTGTAGTGCCTAGAATTGGACACAGTACTCCAGCTGAGGCCTTATCAGGGCTGAGTGGAGTGGAAGGATTACTTGCTTACAACGCTCTTGCTAATGCAGCCCAGAATGGTGGTCACTTTTTTCCCAACTGTATAACATTGTTGGCTCATATTTAATTTGTGATCCACTCTCGACTCCTTGTCTGCAGTGTCCCTTTCTAAGCAGTAATTTCCCGTTTTGTATTTCTGCAACTGATTGTTCCTTCCTATTTTGCATTTGTCCATATTGAATTCCAGCCTATTTATTTCAGACCATTCCTCCAGTTTGTCAAGATCATTTTCAATTCTAATTTTCTTCAAACCTCATTCCTAAATCTTCTGGCTTTGTGGATTTCACTCTGGAGAGGCCTAGACTTCTGTGACCGTTGGATCCGGCCCTAGAAAAGAGAATTCAATTTATCCACTATGATGATGGGTGGGTCATCTTCGTTCGAGGGTCGCCTTTTCCTTGCTTCAGCAGCGGCCAAGCTAGGTTGGACCCATCTCCCTGTCCTTCCACTTGCCAGTGGACATAGAAGTTTTGAGTCCTGGTTTCAGGTTTGGAGAGGGATAGAATAGGGGCTCCACAAGAAAAACTTGGTCAACCTAACAAACTTTAAGCCCACAAGTCAAAAGCACCATTTAGAACATGGGAAACGTTCTTTGTTTTAAGTTTGTCACTATGGCACAATTGGTGTTTCTGAGGCACTTGATGGAGATGGCCATCTCACTGCAAAGAGATATGATTTTTGAAAATAGGTATTAAATCCCTAGGAAGGAGTTCTAAAGCAGCTTCCAAACAGAGATAGGCCTAATGATGTAGTTTAGTCAGCAGTCTTTCCAGGAGTGCATGGTCCAATCCAGAACCCTGTATGGTGACACTAGGCACTGAACGCTGTGTTTCGTTACTCTGGTGGGTCGAGAGAACTGTAGGACCTTCTCCATATCCAGTAGCCCCTGTAAAGGATCAACTTCATATTTATCACAAACTAGTCCTTTCTATTCTCTGCCCCAAGGGATATTGCAGATCCAAAGCCTCAGACTCATGGAAGTTTGGATCCAAGTCTGAATTGTGCATCTGTGCCTATCTCTAGTGCTAACCGTGGGCTTTTTAGCCAGCATAAAAATAATTCTCGCATTATTGAGTGTTTAAAACAAAAGTTTGCTGTTTAAATTGTAAGCATTCGAGTTTTTGCCACACTGTGAAAGCATCATTAGAGCTGCCTGGAAGCTGTCGCAGCCTCTCCCTTACCAGGCTTTCAGGCTAATCAGTGTCACAAAAGAAACAGCTTTTCAGTAAGATGGACGCCTCCAGCGCTGGTTCTGAAAGGCCAGTTGTAGTTAAATGTTTGTCTGTCTGTCTATGGCTGTTAAATGCATGTTTCCTGGTCTATTCATCATGAGACGTGCTCCTTTCTGGTGCACCGTTGGGCTGAAACTTACCCAGGGTTGACACAGAATTTCCTCTTGATTAAATAACCTGGCAGAGGAGCCACATGGCAGACAGGTTTCAGTGTAGTAGCCGTGTTAGTCTGTGTCAGCAAAAAGAAAACAAGAAAAATACCTGTGGCACCTTAGAGACTAACAAATTTATTTCAGCATAAGCTTTCGTGGGTTAAGAACCCACTTCATCGGATGCACAGTCCACTAGTTGGGCAAGGTTTCATTAGGAAAAAAGTGACCGCAACTTCTCTTGCACTTGGGATGGGGAAGGATTGTAAGGGACCAGCTCTGTCTGCAAAGAGAGCATTGGTGGTCTACATGGGGGCAGGAGTTGTGCTGATTCAACCCATCCCCCCATGAAACTCCACCAGCAGGTCTCTGGTAAACTGAAAGCTGTCTTCCCGGGATAGTGGTGCATCCCCTACAGGGGTGCATCGGGCCATGCTTATGCACAGAAGCTCCATTTGCATCTCTTTCTGTGCCAGGCTTATGGGATCGGTCCTCAGGCAGCTGGGCTGAATGAAATAGGTGCTGATATGCTACATGTATTGCTTCTGTAAAATCCCAGTGACTAACCATGCAGGGATGTATTGCAGACACCGGGCTGAAAATGCATGGTGAAGTCTTGACCGCTCATTTAATTAAAAACCACACAGGCTGATCGTGAAGCCCTTAATTAGGTCAATCTCCCATTGAATGAGTGAGGGCAGCAGGAAAGAGAGGTTGACCTTGTGGTTAAGGCACTAAACTGGAACTCAAGAGACCCAGGTTTGATCTGGTCACTTAAGATGATTTTTTCAAAGCCACCCAGGGGATTTAGATTCACTATTCTGATTAATTTTAACTAATTAATTTTAAATATGTGTGCACATCTACATCTCCTAGGGAACTTTGAAATTTTCAGCTATAAGTTGTGTGCCTCGGTTTCCCCACTTAGAAACTGGGCATACTCATCTTCCCCTTCCCTTACCCTTTGTCTGTCTTGTCTGTTTCGATTACAAATTCCTCAAATGGGGGTTCTCTCTTACAAGCTCAGTCAGACACAGATCTCAGATGGGAGCTTCCAAATGATATTGTAACACAAATACATAATAATAATGATTGGACCTGAACAAAAAAAAAAAACAGGGAGGGCCAGATTCTGCCATGCTTACTCATACTGAGCCTTATTCTCCATTGCCTTACACTTTACATCGATTCTTACCAGAAGGGACCATTAGATCATCTAATCTGACCTCTATATTGCAGGCCATTAAATTTCATTCAGGTTACCACTGCACCGAGCCCAATAACTTGTGGGTTAGCTAAAGCATATTCCAGAAAGGCATTCACTCTTGCTTTGAAGACATGGAGAATCCACCACTTCCCTTGGTAGTTTGTTCCAATATGTTTAAATCCCCACATTGTTAAAAAGTTCTGCCTATTTCTAATCTGAATTTGTCTGGCTTCAAGTTTCCAGTTCTTCTTCTGCCTATTTCCACTAGATTAGAGTCCTTTCATATGCAGTATTTTCTCCCTCGGAAGTACTTATCTACTGTAATTGAATAATCTCTCAATCTTCTTTTTGAATGGCTAAAATGTTCTTTCAGGGATAGTCTCTACTACAAAATTAGGTTGGCTTAACTACATCGCTCCGGGCTGTGAAAAATGTCCTGCCCTGTGTGATGTAATTTAGCTGAACTAAGCCCCAGTGTTGACTCTGCATCAGCTTTTCCATTATTTTGCCTGGGGTTGATGATAGACTGACTGAGCTATAGATAAGAATCATCTCCCTTGTCCTTATTGAATATCGGCACAACATTAGCACTCTTGCATTCTTCTTGAACTTCCCTGCTATTCCAAGATTTACTACAAATTAAAAACAGTGGGCCAGAAATCTCCTCAGCCAGCTCTTTTAGGACTCTTGAGTACAAGTTTTCTGGACCTGCTGATTTTAAAATATTTATCCCTAGTGACTGTTGTTTAATATCCTCCATTGTTAGTAATGACCTAGAAAGTACTTTATCATCCTCATGTGATGCAAGTATATCATCTTGCTTCTTTCCAAATTCAGAACAGAAATACTTATTGAACACCTCTGCCTCACTAACAAATTTACAATCTCCATCTAGTAATGGAACTATGCCATTGGTAGCATTTATTTTATTCCTTATATACTTTAACATTTTCTTATTGTCCTTAGCCCTGCAAGCTATGGCATGTTCTTGTCTTTGGTTTCCCTTATCAATTTTCTGCACTTCATAACTTCTAATTTATATTGATTGCTATCTATTTTCTCCTTTCCCATTTGTTAAATATTGCTTTTTTATTTTTAATTGCTGCCTTCCCTTTGCCACTGAACAACTATGGGCTTTTAGCCAAAGTCTCCCTCTTTCTTGATTGTGGAATCATGGCTTTTTGTCCCTCTAATAAACTCTTCTTAAATAGCTCCCACTTTTTATTCACATTTATATATATATATACTCTTTGCCCATATTAAATGTAATCAGGTCTGATCACTGGTCCCTAGGCAACCACTAACTTCCAGTCCAGTGATTAATTCATCTTTATCATCATAATGAAGTCCAAAATAGAGTTACCTTGGGTTGGGTGCAATACCTTTGTGATAGAAAATTATCATCTAGATTTTTAGAAGCTCCAGTGATGCTTTATTACTGGCTGCATGAAACCAGCAGCCTATGCCTCCCTAATTGAAGTCTCCCAGAACAACATAATTTTGCTTTCCACTCTTTACAGACAGGTGGGGTTAAGAAGTAACTCGCCATGCTCACTGGTTTGATTCGGAGACCGGTAACATACCAGTACCCTTTCTGGGCATTGGTAGCTAGCACGTTGATCCATATGCATTCAAAATGTGTGTTATCAATAACTCTAAAACAATGATGTCTTTAATGCCCTCACTTCTTTTCCCCCAGTCTTCCACAGCTGTGCAAAGTGGGTATGAACATTACCGGATCAGAGTGGTAGTGTTTTAAAACCACTTTGCATAATTGTAAATGACTATACAAGGTGTAAGGCAATAGAGAATTGGGCCCATAGAGAAGCAGTTTACTCTCCGAGTGGCCTTACTCACATGAATCTGATCCTTAATTATTTTGGCCCTAAAATCTATTTACGGAGTCCTACAAACAGGGTTAGAGATCCTGGCTTATTTTGTGGCTAATCTTGAATAAGTATATTCCACCAAAGAAAAAAAAGTATTTTTTTTTTATTGAACATACAGTACAGGGCATCCAACTTAATTCAATCGCTAATTTGGTTCTTTCTTTAATTCATCAAGACCTCTGGAACCAGATCTTTTTTTATTATTATTATTAAAAATCCCCCTAAAACCTCAATTTCCACTCTTTATTATGATCAATGTTGATTGCTTTAGGCAGGTATTATTAGATAATTCTATCTAGAAAGTTGCAATTAATAAAGATGGGGCCAACAATCTGCATGGGAGAGAGAAAGAAAGAGCCCAAGGGAAATCCCGAGAATAATAATAAAATACAAGTGCAAATTCAAGGCACATTATTTAGACATTTTGGGCCAAACTCAACCCTGATGTCACTCCACTGTTACACCATCAATGAATGTCTCTCTCAAGTTGAAGGGGCAGAGCCTCAAATGGTGTAAATTAGTGGGTCACCCTTAAGTTTTATTACAGATCTTGCCGTATGCTTTGCCAGCTATGATGGCCAGGCCTGTAATAAAATCAGCTTCTTGTTAAAGGACCGCTGAAAAATCAGGCCCTAGGTGTCTCAGAGGCACCCAGAATCAGTGACTCCTTTGAAAAAAGTTGGTCTGAATGTCTAACGTAAGAGCCAGATCCAGAGCTATGCTGATTTACCCCAGCTGAGGATCTGGCCGTAGATGTTGTTTCAACAATAAATGATGATAATATTTTGCATTTGCAGTGCTTTGCATATGTAAAATGACCTACACATGTTAACTAAATGAATTACCCGCCCCACGAGCGAGGTATTTGCCAATCCTATTTTATAGATAGGGAAACTGAGGCAGAGAGGTGCTGTGCCTTGCATAAGGGAAGGTAGCATCTTGAGTCAGTGGCCAAGCCAGGTTGAGAACTCGGGACATGCTGAATCCAACCCCTTGGCTCATTTGTCCCGATTGCAACACCCCCCCCCCCCCACTAGTTAACTGGTAATCCCAAATGTTATCGAGTGCTGGTAACACCGTCAGAGGAAAGGCCTGTACATGCAGATATTTGAAGTGCCTTGTGCTGCAGGTTGCTCTTTGCGCTCTTCCTGTCTGCCTATCTAATTCTGAGCCTCATCGCCATCTGTGGCACGTGGAGAAGGAGGCTGGCAGCAAGCTGTAGAGGACTCACTCAACGCAACCCCAGCTCAGGCCATCCAGGACTCATTTTTGTCCAAGCCAAGATAAACCCACGACCTTTGGCTTCTCTCCATCGTTCTTCAATTCTGCAAGGTTTAGAGTGGGATCAAGACACTGCCTTAGCATTGCTAGGCGGATTATGTAGGCCACTTTGCTGGTCTTCTCTGTCTTCTCAACAGAAGCCTAACACTGCAATACAATCCTTCCTGCCAACAGCCTGCACCTATGTCAACTGAAACGAGTAAGACCCAGCATTAGTGAGGATAATGCTATGTCCTGGGCCAGCAGAGGTCTTCAATTCGCTCACAGGGACTCATCATTGCAGTAAAGAACAGGCAGGTTTCTTGGATGCCACCAGGGCCCAGCCGTCTGCCTGAAATCCCCCAAAGTGTCCTCCTCCGACGAGCACTGATCTTATTTACGACATGGGATGGGGCTGTCTCCTTCTCAGGATTGCTAGTCAGAACAGGGAAGGCAGGACATTGGTACTAGCCATTGGAGATGGGCTTGACCCAAATCCCCCATGCTTTAAGAGAGTTCAGATCCTGATCCAGTCTTTGCAAATGACCCCACCTCTAATGGGACAAATAACCCACCCTCTGAGCTTGGAGAATATTGGGGAAACAACCCTGAACTCTGGGTCAGAACTGTGTGGCTGGTTCTCCCCTGCCTTGTAGCCATCAATTCACCCCTGTGCAAAAGGAACATCTAACACTACCAGATCTGCAGGGTTGTGCTTTGCACTCCCTTTGCACAGGGAGAGATGAGGACACAAGGTGCAAGCCAATGGGGAATCAGGCCCAGCAAGACTCAGACCTATCTCTAATAATACTAGTAACAGCCACCTTGACATTAGCAGGGGGAGTCCGAGGATGTTCAGTAGGGGGAAGAATCAGCCGAACTGTCTTTAAACGTCGTTTTCCATTCACCTTAACCATGACTTGTTCTTTAATTTTTAGAAGAGACAACTACAGCCCTGACACCCTGGAAAGGTCAGTAAATGTGCTCCCCAAACAGTGATTGCTCCCCAATCTCTGGTTTCCCTGCTGCCGCCAGCCCCTCTGCTTCTGCTGTCCCTTGTTTTCCCGTAGCTGAGCTAACCCCAAGGGATCGGCTGAGTGGAAGTAATGATCTCTTGTCCCGCAAACCACCAAGAGCACCCATGCAACTAACTTCCTGGTTGCACCCCTGCTCTGTGGGGACCACTGCAGCCCACCCATTAATGCTTGCAGGGTTCTAATTCAGAAGCATTAGGAATTAGGAGCAAGAAATACACCTGTGATGAGGTGTAGCCATCCTTGTGTCCGGAATCCTGCAGCCTGTCCTTTCTTGTAGCCTAACATTCTATAGAGACCTTCTTTACACAGCCTTTTCCTCTGGACGCTGTGCCGCTCCCTGCCTAGCTCGCCCTACCTGGCTCTCGCTTTCTTTCTGTCCCCTTTTGCTGTGGCAAATAGCAGGCGTATTTTCTGGTCTGATGCACTGGGTTTGAGAGAAAATTTGTCTCATTCGAGGTCCTTATTCTTCCCAGATGTTTTCAGCGGATAATTGATGCTTGTAACATTTCTCTAGGACACTACAGGGTTTGATAATTGGCCTCTTTGGACTGTCACATGTTTCCCTAATGAGCTGGAAGTAATGAATGCATGAGACCTGGAGAGCAGTCACGGCCTGGCTTCCTTATCAGCTAGGCTGCTACTGACACAGCCGTGCTAGCGCTTGCCAGCAAGGGTTCCATTATTATCCACCCACACCACTTGGCTCCCTCCAGAGCTTGCTCCGAAATTTCAGCAAGTTCAGTCCAGTTTTCAGGCACCTGATGCTTTCAGCTGTCCAGGATGCTGGGTCCAACTTTGTTATGATAACCCCAGTCGACCCTCTAGTGCTGGCAAACGTGGCTTTTCTTTTGAGTGGTGTGGACAACAGGTAAAAGAAGTGAAATCTGTTTAGTCAAAGAAAAAGAGCATGTTTAAAAAAAAAGACAGGGGTTGCTACACCTTTCTCTGGTGCCAGAGGGTGTCAAGACAAATGCGCCAGCAGCCAGCAACGCTCAGCATCCAATGTGCACCCGACATGCTCAGCTCTTCAGAAAAGCTGACCCCTTATTTTGGTGCCTAAAGAGGTTGAAGGCAAGTTCTTTTGAAAACCTGGTCAGAAATATCACAATGGGAGCTGCTGGGACATTGTTGGGAAATCTGGCCCCAGCTATGGGTGCTGAGTAGGATGGGTTGAAAATTTTCTGTCAACACGGTTTTTCCTATGGAAAATTGGGGTTTTGACGAAATGAAACTTTTTTTCGTGGAAAGTGTCTGCTTTTGTGGAAAATTCCAATTTATCACTGAAAAACAAAATGCCTGAAAATGGGAAGGTTTTCATTTGGAAATGTTGCTTCTGCGGTGCCTTATGGGAGTTAGAGTCTGGTTCATTCGTATCCCCATTCTTCCCTTTGAGCTAGACTACCTGTCCAGACTACATCTCCCATGGCCAGGGACTCCCATAATTCACAGCCTGTGGTGCATCATGGCAGAGGTGAGCCTGGTCTGTTGAGGCAAATAGGAACATGAGGCACCCTAACTACAACTTCCATGAGGCACTTCAGCAGCATTTACAATTAAAAATATTTTGGTTTGCAGCTGAAATTTTCAATATTCAGATTTCCACCAGAAATTGGAAAAAAATTGCTGCAAAATATGGACAAAAATGAATGTGTTTTTATTTTTAAAAAAATTGCAGGAGTTAAAACCAACCACCTCTGGTGCTGATCATATAAAAATGTAGCTCAAAGCATGTATCCTAGTGCACTTTGTTTACACACATGGTTGTGTGTTACCCCTCTGTCCCCTACTCCCTTTACATCATGGGTGTTTAAAGATTACTAGTGTCTGCATTCAGTCCTGTCCACCACTCTTGGTTCCATCTGGGGGCGGGGGGGAGGTATAAACCCTTTATACTTCACTAGCATGTCTTCTTTTGCATGAGATGCGGAACAGAACTCCTGGCTACTTCTTAAAAGTCACATGACTTTTTTTCACAAGCTTAGGGTTCATCACTATGTTATACAGGAGGCCACAGTAGATTGTCACAGTGTGCCCTGCTGGCCTTGGAATCTATGAACTGTGGTTACCTGCTCTAGTCCCCCTGTTCAATTGAATGGGGGAATTCTTCATTTCCTGTATCAGGCAGCTGCGCAAAGTTCCTGTCAACTTTTTAAAGGCTGTTTGAGGGAGGTGGAAGCTTTGCAGTGATGGGGAAGAGATGTCTGTCTATATAAAGTTTGGAGTCAGCTTGGAAAGTTTGCCAAGCACTTTTCACTCATTGGCTGGAAGGTGTTGTATAAACATCAGTTACTGGGCCAATTTTAGTTGCTCAGTGAGGAAGCTTTGAGTCCCTTCACCTCCTCTAGTCTGACCGGGCTTTGCAATCATCTTCCCTTGCACACCAGATCCTCTGCCATCTCCCCTCCCCCTCCCCCCTCCCAGTTAGTGCTGTAAAGTGGGTATGGCTGGGGGAATGGAGCCTGGCTGGGGAAAAGGCAGTGTGACCCAGACATCTCTGCTCTCCAAGCATTCATCAAGTGCTGGTATAGCCTCTTAGGCCCACAAGCAACTGGTGCCAGTGAGAGCAACCCCAAAATCAGGGCAGCCTAAATATGATTTAAAGCCAACGTTGCGTCCCCACTCCCGAGCAGTTGATCCAACATCTGAGGATCTGTCCCATTAACTTTCTCAGGTTCAGTAGGACTTCCCGCTGCTGCTACTACCTGTCAGGAAATCTTCCCCATCAGTCATCTCATTAGGAAACATTCTCGTCTTGATTTTGGCATCTTTTCAGTGTATTCAGCTGCCTTGTCATTTCTTTATTTTTTAAACAGCACAATTATTATTATTATTACAGTAGAGCCTAGGACTTCAGGAGAACTGGGGAGATAACAGCATGAAACTAATTAGTTATCAAGTCAAAATCTGTCCTCACTTCCATCTCTTCTAACTCCACCGAGTGCAAAATTCAGCCTCTTGCATAAGAGTTTTCAGCTTTTAATTTGTGTCTGTCTTTTAATGATCGTTATTATTGTCTGAGCTAAACAAAAAGGGACTCTTAAGAACTGCAAACTTTACAGACATTAACTAATCCTCGCAACACCCCAAGGTGGTCGGGAAGTATTGATATCCCATTTATACGGACGGGAAAACTGAAGAAGGGATCATGGGCTGAGTTTTCAAAAGTGGCCATTAATTTTGGAATCAGTGGCCTCCTTTGAACCTTTTGACCTCTGTGACTGGCACAAGGCCACGGAGGGGAAGAATCAGCTTCAGAGCTCAGGTTAGAATGCAGGAATCCTTGGTGTCTAGTCCCCTGTCCAATCCACTAGGCCAGTCCTATCTCTGAGGCTTCCATTGTGTGCATGTTGACTTGTTCGGTAGAGCTTAGCTGGAAGAATGTGGCTCATGGTTATACACTATGGAAGAATCGCCTCTGAGAGAGGAATAGAATAATATATCCCTTGCAGTCATCTTCCTCCATCCTGTTTCCTCTCATTTGGGGTTCTCTGGTTCATTGGGCAAAGGGGGAAATTAGCAATACGCAAGAAACTTGGAGTCCAGGAGACCTTGTTAGTCAAAAAGATGGACACAAATTGTTGTGGGTTTTTTTCTTTTTTTTTTTTTTTTTGCAGAACACATCTCCTAATAACAGGTCAGGTCTTATCTCCATGAAAACTTCCATAATGCCATGGGAAAGTGAGGACAAGTAAAACAGGAATGTATAGGAGTGATAATGCAACAGAACCTGGGGCTAAAACAGGGACCTCAGGGGATTGTTGGGGGGATGAGCCTTTACGTCTTCTCTGCATAATCATCATGTTCCTTTGCCTGCTTCAAAAATGACACTGCTACTATTGAAAACCTGGACATAGAATGGCTGCTTTTATATTCTTCTTGCATTTCATGTGCAATTCCCTACCAACTGTGCTAGACACATCACAGGGGCCCAAGGAGACTAAATAAGTGCTCACGCCATTAACGTTGCCAACCAACAGGAAAGGAGGTGGAAAGAAACAAGATTGCATTCGCTCAGCAAATGGCACCTCTTCCTCTTTTTGCCACATCGTGTCCAGCCTCCGCGTGCTCAGCTCAGTTCTCCACAAAGTTGTCAGCTAGATGTAATTTTTCTCCAGCAAAAGAGATAGAGAGAAATCAGCCTCAAAGATTGATTGGTGGCTTGAATCAGAGTTCATTCTTGACATTTCGCCGGTTATAAAATCCATGTGAAGGGCACACCCGCAAGCACATTTTCCCAGCTGTCTATGTGAAAGACACGCCTGCACACAGTTTCTTCTCCAGGTTTGCAGGACAGATCTAGGAACACACCTGTCTTCCCACCTCCGAATCTGACCCAGGACTCGTGGTCCTTTGGGTACCAACATATTCAGATAACACCCAACTCCCATCCGTAAGTCAACGCACACAGCTGGCTCCTGGAGGTTCGTTGAAGTCATTCACAAGCCATGGGATGCTCGCAGAAGTGAGCCCTTAATTGGATTTGTGAAAGACAGAAATGCCCAGGTCATCTACCTTAATGGCTGTCACTTTTGTGCCACAGATGATGTTCCTCTACTAGAACGTGTAGTTCGGATGGGATATGCCCCACCAGCCTTCCTTTTGCAAAGGAGAGATTAAAAATAAACTAATAAAATAAGTGGGTTGCCATGAGTACCAGGAACTCTTGTGATGTGCTGTGGTATAAATGGGACCAACAGACTGAAACTAAGGAAGAGGAAATTGAGACTGAACATCAGAAGTTCCTTACCAGTAGGATGCATTAGGCTGTGGAATAGCTTCTTCAGAGGAAGGACTAGCAGCACCATGGTTGAGATTTCTAGAACTGGAATGGAGAAGGCAGGTAAAAAACGAGTTTTAGGGAGAAACCTGCATTGGCCTTCAGGAGATGGAGTGGATGATCCAGTAGGTTTTTCCATCTTAGAGGTCTTGGGCAAAGATTTTTCAAAAGAGACTGAAGATTTTGGGTGCTCAACCTGAAACACTAGAAAGGTCCCTGAAAGCAGGTACTTAGCACTTTCTTTCAGGCCTCTATGGGTGTGTCTACACTACAATTAGACACCTGTGGCTGGCCTGTCCTGGTTAACTCCGGCTCGAGCTAAGGGGCTGTTTAATTGCGGCATAGACGTTTGGGCTCAGGCTACATCCCAAACTCTGGGACCCTCCCACTTTGCAGGGTCTTAGAGCCCGGGCGCCAGCCCAAGCCTGAACGTCTACATGACAATTCAACCACCCTGCGAGCCCGAATCAGCCGGCATGGGCCAGCCGTGGGGTTTTAATTGCAGACTAGATGTACCCTTTAAGTCGTTTCAGGGTGGGCATCCAAAGACTGACATGCCCCCGATCACTTTTGCAAACATTGCCCTATATTTCTATGAATTAACCATGGCAAATTTGTTTATTCCTTGACTCCTCTGACTAACACCGTCGGCTTTTCCCCTCCCCCTCCCCCTTTGCAGGCCCCGGAGCAGTGCATGATGGGAACAACGGCACGTCAAGAAGAGCCGGCTGCATTGGGCTGCTTCCCCTCCTGCTGTTGCATCTGCTCCTCAAGTTTTGACCCACGTGCTGATTCTGCGGAGTAGCCACAACCACAGCAACAACAAGAAGAAAAAGTATAACATTTAAAAAGGAAAAATAATCGTTATAATAAAGAGAATATATTACCAGAAAATCTGAGGGGGAGAGAGAAGGGGGGGGGGGGAAGGGAATTTTGAAAAAAAAATCCAGTTTTTTCTCGCTGAAGTTTTGACACAGCTGAATCTTTTTTCTTTCTTTCTCTCTTTTTTTCTTTCTTTCTGCAACGGACAAGTGTGCAGATACCAAGGACCAACCAGTACATTTGGCTGAACAGCTCCCCCCGCCCTCCCACCGCATCCCCCATTCCAAGGCAGTTGGCTCGGTCATTTCTTTCCGCTCAGCTCTCCCAAACGGATGATTACGGAGTCAGCTGCTCCAGCACATGCATATGCAGACGCATAGCATTTTGTTTATTTTTTTTTTAGATTTTCCCTCCTTTTCATGGACTGTGCTGCCATTCGTGTTAGTATGAAACAAACAAGCAAAAATTGACGACGCCGAGACAAATGCAAAGGAACAAAGCAAACCAGTTGTTAAACATTTCTTCATTCTACTACGCACGGACATCATGGCGAATGAGGGATCTGATTCATTATTAATTTTATTAATTATATTTTCTGATATGAGCCTAGAACTGTTAGTTCATAAAAAACAAAAACAAAAAAAAAAACAACAAAACAAAAACAAAAACAAAAGAGAAGTATGTTTATTAAGCATTAAAAACAAAACAAGCAAATAGCGTTCTTCTTAACTAGGTGTGCAAGAGGTGGAATCTCAGCTTATTCTTAGGGCTTTTGCAAAATTGGTGTGAACAGTCGACGAGTCCTGAAAAAAAAAAAAAAGTGGTTTTACAAACAATTCCTCCACCAGCGTTATTGAAACTTCATCCATTTCTCTGGTGTGTAACGCAGAAGATACTATGCTATCTACATACTGTTTTGGAAACGGAAAAGGTGTGCTCACTGTATGTTGAGTTGGATGGATATGCTTATTCTTTTTATGGGATATATACATATATATATATATATATATACATATATATATATTATTTTTTTTTGTTAGCGTTCTAGCCACATTATTTCTCAGCAGGGTCCTTCTTCTGCCATTCCTGCATGCTGTATATGGACTTAGCTGTGTATTGGTCTTCTTCTAAGAGATGATAGAGTTTATTGATGATTGTGTAATCGATTCCTGCCTATTATTTTCTCCCCTTCTTCCCTTGGGTTATTTACATGTTGGAGACACTTATTAAAAAAAACAACCACCAACCAAACAAAAAAGGAAAAGTAACAGCTGCAGCGTCTCTTTGCAGGTTTGGATATTCCAAGGGGAAACCGTGTATAACAAGAAGTACTCGTCATTCCCCCTTTTCTACACAGCTTGGGACGTTAACACAACAACACCGCAAACTAAAAAAGTCAACAGAAAAGAAACAGAACCCATCACCCGCCTTTGATTTGGCCATTGGCTGGTTCTATGACACTTGTGTGGCTATGGGAGAAATTAACTTTCTTTGTTTTATTATTTTGTTTCCTTCTTGGTGGATGAAACTGAAGAAACGTGCTTCACATCAAGGTTCTGGGATAGCCCCGTGGCCAGAGGCCCTCCGGTGTCCTTGACTTGTTTGGGGGGGACGAGAGGGGGAGGTTGTCTCTGACTATACATTAAAAAGATGTTCCATGTTGCTGTTCAGCCTGGTTGTAGTACCTCATTGTGAAGCTTGGAGAACTGATCGTATGGGGGGGAGGGTGGATCTGTGCTTGCATAACGTTTTCTTGTTTAATTCTTCCGTAAATTCCTGCTCTCCCCTGCAGGAGAGAGGTGGGTTTGAGAACAACGGCCCAGATCCTCAAAGGTATTTAGGCTCCTAATTCCCAATGGGTGTTAGGTGCCTAAAAACCTTTGAGGATCTGGGCCAACTTGCTCCCGAGTCCTGCTGTGAGTCTGACGGAGGAGATGCAGTCTCTGAGGAGGAAGGGTGGCAGACAGATGACACTGGTCGTCATCCCTGCCTGATGGCTATTACATGAATGTATGAGGGCTAGCTCAGTGGTTTGAGCATTGGCCTGCTAAACCCAGGGTTGTGAGTTCAATCCTTGAGGGGGCCATTTAGGGATCTGGGGCAAAAAAATCTGTCAGGGGACAGTACTTGGTCCTGCTAGTGAAGACAGGGGACTGGACTCGATGATCTTTCAAGGTTGTTCTAGGAGATTGGCATATCTCCATAAATTTTATTTATTTAATTTTATGGATAATGTCCAGATGCAGCTGACATTTGGGGTGGGGTGGAGGAATAGGGAGGAGAGAGATAATGCTAAATAATAATAATTAACAACAGCATGGCCAGCATTGCAGTATACAATGAAGGAGGGAGATCGAAAATCCCCCAATCCCGCTCAGTCCATCATAATAGGGTTTGAGTCTCAAAGCCCACTGAGGTCAGCTGAAAGACTCCCATTGACTTTACGGGCTCTGGATCAGTGAGTCGGGGGTTTCTTGGACTAGACTGCTGGGGGCTGACTCTGGGGACTGCTAGGAACTCTCACTTCCTACTCCCTCAGCAGCTTGTAGGATCAGGTCTTTCATCGAATAGGGTAAGCTGTCAACCCCAGAAAGTTAACGACAATACTGCAGTGCCCCAAAATGTGCTCTACTTTCAAAAGGTCCTGGCCAGGGAGGGATAGCTCCGTGGATTGAGCATTGGCCTGCTAAACCCAAGGTTGTGAGTTCAATCCTTGAGGGAGCCGTTTAGGGATCTGGGGTAAAAATCTGTCAGGGGACAGTACTTGGTCCTGCTAGTGAAGGTGGGGGAGTGGACTCAATGACTTTCAAGGTCCTTCCAGTTCTATGAGATAGGCATATCTCCATTTATTATTATTATGACCTAACGGGGAATGTCGTCCAGACTCCAATCCCTGTTAGTCATACGCTGCTGTCTTTTATTTTCAGGGGCTTCCTTGCTCTCTTTCTTCTTTAACTGCAGAGTTAGGTTTCAGCCTTAGGGTTGGATTCTGATCTCGTGTTCAGCTGTGCAAACCCACTGAAGCCAACGGAGCTGTGCCCAGATATGCCACCAAAGAATTTGCCAGCGAGGATACTCCAAGCTTTCACTAGCGTAACTGAGAACAGGCCCTCAGCCATTAAACGGCTGCTTTTTTACGGCCAATGATCAGATTATCCTGTAATAGCTTCCTGAAGGGATCGGCATTGATCAAAAGAAAGGGTGGAAGTTGTCTTCCTGTTAGCACAAATGACTGAGCTCCTGAGGTGCTGATCGAATTAGATGGAGGATCAAATTAACCAGGGGCTGAAGTAAGTGAAAGCAGCAGTTGAGTCCAGGGGGATAAAATAGTGAACTGCACCACTCCATCCCCTGAGGAGAAAGGTGAAACGTGAGTGGTCTGATGTCTGAGCTGTCCTACAAGGAGTAGTTCGCCAGAGGGTGCTAATCCCAGAGTACATGCAGATTCCTGCTGGTGCCTGGCCAGAGAAGCACACAAAAATAAAGCTGTGATGGCATGGAAAACACAGGAGAAGAGAAATGGAGAGGGAGAACATCAGATGGAAAAGGTTCATTTTAAATTGACGGGTAGATGCCAGAGGCAAAGCAGAATAAAATATTAATGATGAAAGGCTTTTTTTAAAAGTGTAAGTAACAAAGCATTTGTTTCCAACGGTCAGCTCTGTTCCCACAGGGGCCTGGATTGGAGCCTCACCGGTCTAAGTGACAGGTTCAAACCCAGCATGCAGCCTGTTGAGAGTGAAAGGGCTTGGTCAGCAGGAGGTGGTACAGTAGCTTATGTGAAATGAGTTGGTGGGTCTCAGGCGGGTTCCACCTGTCCCCATCACAGAAACCACCAGCACCATTGGTGCTTGTCAAGTGGTAATCTCCGCAGAGAAGCCAGAGTCTCAATGGGACCCAGAGAATGAACTCTCTGCTTTATCTCACCAGGGCATGACTGAAACCTGTTCACGGAGCACTGCTGGGGCACCTGGCATCACTGATTTCTGGGCTCTGTGCATTCTTAAGGAAAAGCAAAGGACGTTAGCAAAAATATCCCACCAAGTGTCTCTCTCGTTAGATCATTTGTTTTCTCTAACCCTATTTCTGTAGGGATTCTCCCTGACTTTTCTGAGCCTTGTCTCCCATAGTTCTCTGTCCCTGGAAACACGCTGGAGCCGGGCTACTCCCTGCACTATGTAGCTGTGGGACTCAGGGACACTGGGTCAGTGTGGGAAGGGCAGATGGCGTCCAGGCAGGACGCTGCTTTGTATAACAAGCACTTGGACCTCATGTGCAGAAGTGCTGAGTGCCGCAAATAATATTAACCTGGAGCACCTTAAAAAGCTGGCTGACGGATAGGTCTCCAAATGTAAGTGTCACCAGGGAATCATCATCGAGGGGGGGTGTTTCTAGTGGGGTCCCACAGGGATCAGTTCTTGGCCCTTACGCTATTTAACATCTTTATCGCGGATCTGGAAGACAACATATCATCACTGATGAAGGCTGCAGATGACCCAGAAAATGGGGGAGAGGGAAATAATGAAGAGGACAGGTCACTGGTACGGAGCGAAATGAATCGCTTGGTAAGCTGGGTGCAAGCAATGTGTGGTTTAATATGGATAAATGTAAAAGTCTATAGCTAGAGACAAAGAATGGGGGTCTTGCTTAGAGGATGCGGGGGCTCTTTTTCAGTCAGAAAACTGGGCGGGGGAAGAATGGATCATGGTGCATAATCAGCTGAACATGTGCGACACTGTGGCCCAAAGCACTAATCCTGGAATGCATAAGCAGGAGACATCTCAAGTAGGAGGAGGTTATTTTACCTCTGTATTTGGCACTGGTGTCGGCAATTCAAGAAGGATGTGGATAAACTGAAGAGGGTTCAGAGAAGAGCCATGGAAATGAGTGAAGGCTTAGAAAACCTGCCTGATAGCGATGAGATGCAAGGAGCTCACTCTCTTTAGTTTAATAAAGAGAAGGTTAAGGGGTGATATGAATACAGTCTATAAGTACCTTCATGGGGATAATGGGCTTTACCTGATCATGGGCTCTTCAATCTAGCAGAGAAAAGCATAGCCCGATGCAATGGCTGGAAGCTGAAGCTTATTTCAGACTGGAAATAAGGTGTTGATTTTTAACAGTGAGACTAGTTAACCATTGGAACAATGCACCAAGGGTTGCATTGGATTCTCCATCACTGGCCATTTTTAAAGCAAGATTGGCTGTTTTTTCTCAGGGCTCTGTTCTAGGAATATTTCCAGGGAAGCCCTAAGACCTGTGTCATACAGGAGGTCGGACTAGATGATGACAATGGCCCTTTCTGAGCTTGGAATCTAGGACTCTCTGAATTCCAACGGGTCAATGAGAGCAACTCCGGCAGCCCGGCCCTGTGCAATGTTTCACTCCAAGTTGCATCACAGGGAAGAGTAGGAGTGGACCTGCTCACCAGGCACCAGCTCGGGTAATAACTACCCGAGATCACAAGCCCAGGAGCTGGCTGAGTTCTGCCCTGCACTGACTTGCTAGCCACTATCTTTGCCTCCCCTTTGCTGCATTCAGTCTGCCTTTTGCATCGTTTGGCCCCCTTCTCTGAGATTTTCTTCTTCCAGACCACTTCAGTCTTCTGCTCCCCTTAGCCACTTCTGCCCAGCCAGCAGGAGAGGAAAAAAAGATAGGAACCAAAACAAATATAGCCTCGGATCGTGTGCAATCCACTGTGGGTGCATTACAGGCTTTAAGTCTGCTACAGACACCCTACTAGCTGCAGCCTGCTTTAACTCCAGCTATTGCAGTTTATGCTCTTTCAGCCCTGAGGTTCCCGGTTCAATCCCTGCTCTGACGGCCGCCCTAGCACAGCCACACACCCCTTTAAGCCCGTGAGTACTGGCGTGGGCAGGCAGCTGAAGTTACCCCCATTGCAGCCCCATAACCCATGGCAAAGGTCGGCCCAGCCCTGGGGGTTTGCAGGGTCGCCCTGCGCGTCACTGGCACCCTGCAGTGCCGTGCCTCTGCCAGCAGGTGGTGCTGTGTGAGGTTATAAATCAGCCGGGCTGCCACTCACCTGATACAAGATGGTGTCTGCCTGCAAGGAGGCGGGCAGTATTTGGTTTGCCCTGGGCCCCAGCTCCTGTTCACCCCTCTTTTTAGGGCTGCACGTGGCCAAGGTAAGAGAGGGCAGCTTGCTGCTGCTGCTGCAGCAGCAGTGGGCGGGCGGGAGGTGGAAGGAGGTGCACTTTGCAACTGGTAGCCCTGGGGGGCGGGCTTCCCCCTTTGCATTTATTTCCTTCCCTCCACTGAGGAGCTCAGATGTTTGCCAGGCCCCGTGTGCTTAACCACAGCCCTGTGCTTTTCCCTCTGCAAAAAATAACAGCAGATTTATTGGCTCGTGCATGGAATGGCCAGTTCTTGCATTGAACTCAAATCACTGCACTTACATCACTGTCCCCCTGCAGCCCTTGTTCTGTTTTACCAGCCCCCCACTGGGAGGGGGGAGGAGCATTGGTTGCAGGTTCACCAGAGGCATCAGCAAGGCTGCAGGATTTCTCTGGACTGGCCCAGCCTACAGAGCAGGTTCCCCCAAACCAGGAACCGGCTAGCGCTGGGGTGGGCAAAGCAGCAGGTCTGACCTGGCTGCAGAAGCGGGGGAGCTGTGCAGTGTATTGCCAACACGCAGTCCTGGCTTGGTGGTGGTGAACGTAGACCGCCCCGGGGATGTGACTGGAACCTTTTAGCGGGGTGTGAAGGCAGGGTGTGCCCCACGACTTTCCATCCCAAATAGACAATGGAGAACTCCACCCAGCAGCAGGGAGCTGGTTCGCATCCAAACAGGCACCCGGTTCAAGCGGCCCTAGCTTTTATACCTGGTTGTCCAATGGGCCTATCGGCATCTGGGGCAGAGCAGAGGGGCAGCATTGCCCCTATGGTTTTTACAAGGGTGGGTGGGGCTCAGACGCTGTTCCTGGCCGGCGTGGAGCTGTGTGTGTCACTTCAGGGCAGAGGGGCAAGATGCCCAAAGAGTGAAGGGAGGGATGATTTGAAAGCAAAGCAGGAGCAAATATCTCCAATGGCTGCCGATGGGACGCTAGATGGGGAGGGCTACAGAGAATTCTTTCTGAGGATGGTCCCTTCTGACCTTAAAGGCTGTGAGTGAACATGTTTGGCAGGTGCCTCGTTAGCTCCAAATTGGTTTTGTCCAGTGTTTTCTGCCTCCCCGGGCAACCTGGTCCAGTGCTTAACTATCTTTAGAGTCAGGATGTTTTTCCTAATGTCTAGCCTAAATCCCCCTTGCTGCATAAGAAGGTGGTGAAAATCCCAGAACTCAATGGGACTCTGCACCATGCAGTTTCTCACACACCCAAGTGTTTGCCAGATCGGGGCCTTAATTGTCATGAGGGTTGGAAATGATACTTTATAGGCCCGGTTATCACGGGCTCAGCACCAACACAACTGGGGCCTGATCTTCGGTGCCCAACATAAACATCTGGCCACTGCTTTTAGTGCTGAAATAAGTGCCTGATGTCTATGAAAGTGCAGCACCAGATGAGTTTAAAAGCATCTTTCCTTATCATTGACTTTTTAAAGCCATGTACTTTGTGGCCAGTTGATGGCTGGTTAGTTTGTTGTCATTCATTGGGTGTTCCCCATTTCTTCCTGTCCAACATAGGAAACATAGGTGGTGTTTGCTGTTGCGTTCCACTCCAGAGGTGGCTGTGTGCCCATAGCAGTTGAAATAATTGTGTGTGTAGTTTGTAAAGTGCTTTAGAAGGGTCTGATAGTAGGCAAGGAGGGATTGGAAGTGGAGAAGTAAGTTTGGGAGAAGAGAATCTGTTATTTAATTGATCCTATTTGCTTTTCAGTCCTTAAACGGTGAGCTGGAAAATCTCTGGCTTCTGGTCTGGAAAGTTCAGTCTGAAGAGGAGGGGTTTGGCCAGCTGGTGTGCTAACCCCGTCTTACTGCAGGTCTTGGGGCGGGTTGAGGAACCTTTGTAACATTGGAAGTTTGGATAATGAGGAGTTTCCGTCTGCTGCGTTTATGACAAGCTCATCAGCAGAGGAGGAATGGTCCAGAGTTTACAGCGCTAGTCTGGGACTCACATCTGCATGGCCACAGACTTTCTGTGTGACCATGGGCAAGTTACTTAGTGTGTCTGTGCCTCAGTTACCCAGCTGTACAATGGGGATACTAGCAGTGCCCTGTCCCCCAAAAGGGTTGTGAGGCTGCAGACATTAGAGTGTGGGGCTCTCAGATACCATGGTATTGGGGGGCAGATAAGAACCTGAGAGAGAGAGAGAGCTTTAGACTGGGCTTTTCCATAATAGCCTCAGGGAGTTAGGCACCTAAATTGCAGTGCAATTCAATGAGTGCCTAACTCCCCATGGCTCCTTTGGAAAAGCCCAGCCATAACCAGAGCAACTTCAGGTTACATACGGGAAAATCAGGTGTGCAGTGTAACTGGTGCCTGCGGTTGCTTTGGAGAGGGGGCACAGGGAGGAAGTGGTGCCAGCCACTCTGGGGGCTGTTTTCTGATAACATAGGGGATGCTAACCCCATTGAATAACCCCTCCAGCCCTGCCATTCTGGGATCATGTGGCCAATCGACGTCGTAACTGTGAGGCACTGGAGGAGGCTTCTGAAACTTGCCACTTTAGACGAGGCGCACAGGCTGTTTCAGGGCAGATGTTTGGTGCCAGTCCAGGTTGGAAGCAACCCGAGGTTTATGGCTTTTGGGTGGAAATTTCGCTCATATGCATTCAGTTGATGATCTCCACCCAGATCTTAGGCCCTGATTCTGAAGTCAGGTCCCCTTAGCACCATCACTTCCAGCTTCCCGGGTTCGATAAGACTCCAGGGGCCCAAGCGAGCAGCTCTGATTGCAGAAGCAGAGCTCCGGGAATGAAAAGCCACCCCCACCACGCCCTAAAAAAAAAAAAAAAGTATATCCCTCCCTCCTTGATTATAGCTTCATAGATTTCAAAGAGAGACCAGTCTGATCATGTACTCTGCCTCCTACCTGCCCAAGGATATAGACTCCTGCCCAGTGATCTCAGACAGGCTGCCTGATAGCAGAGAGGTGAGGATTGGGAGGATTTGCAGTTTGGGCTTTCCTCTCACTGGTCCACATCCTACTCAGGAATATTGGCAGGGAGAAGCTCTCGTTGCTGCTGCCCATCAGCTAAGTGGAGGGTTTTTAGTCCCCAGTCCTCTAGTGCCAAACTAGCCTAATTATTTTTTATTAGAGCACATATACCTATTAGCATACAAAAAGGGGACTGGCAAGTAGGGAAGCGTTATTGTCTCTGTACACTGCATCGGTCAGGCTGGCCCTGGAATAGCGTGTCCAGCCGTAGTGGCCATGCATCAGGCGAGATGTGGAAATGCTGGGGAGAGTTCAAAGGGGGGGGGGTCCCACAAAAAATGATCCCGGGGCTGGAAAACAAGCCATGTGATGGAACTCGACCCAGGCAGCTGAGTGAAGAGAAAGCTGAGAGTTGACTTGATCACTGTGGCAAGGTATTTACTCATGCAAAGAGATCCAGGTGCGGGGTTCAGTCTTGCTGAAGTGTGGTACATTCAGCGGTGAAGTAAGAGGCAATTTCTTAGGGTCATTAGACAGTGGAACAGCTTCCTGGGGGAGTTTTGGCCTCCCCATTGCTTGGAGTCTTTACAGTTGGATCACATATTTTTTTAGAAAGATATCTGGGATAAATTCTATGGCCTAGCTTGCAGGGGGTTGGGCTGGATGGTCATGGCAGTCCTTTCTGACCTCTGCTCATTCCCTCACTTCATGGGCCAGGGAGAGAACAGGAAGCTCTGCATTGCCCTCAATGTGCTCATTGCCGCAGTATATCAAAACAATGGCTATAATACAGTCTCATGCTTCAGGGCTTCAACTGGTCTGCAGGGGTCAGGAAGGAATATTTTTCCCCAGTGCACAAGTGACCAGATGTAATCTGGGATGGGTTTTTCCCCCCGCCTTCCTCTGAAGCACCGGGGTTTGGCCACAGCTGGAGACGGGATAGTAGACGCGGTGAGCCAGTGCTCTGAGGTGGTGCAGAAATCCTCTTTATCAGATGTCTGGCTGATGAGTCGTGCTCTCAGACTCAGGGTTAAATTGAATGCCAGATTTGGGGTCGGGAAGGCATTTTCCCCTGGGTGAGATTGACGGGGACCTTCGGCCGGAGGTTCGCCTTCCTCTGCAGCGTGGGGCACCGATTGCTTGCTAGGATCACCTGGGCATATCTCACCCAATCATTTCTCTCACCTAATCAATCCGCTGCCACTGCAGGGGCCTCAGGCCCAGGGGTTGCCACGGTCTCCCCTTTTCTCACCCTGTGGCCCAGTTTTAGTCTCCTGGAGGCTGAAATGCCGTGGGCTAACCCAAACTATTGGGTAGGGGTGACTGGCTGAAACTGAATGTTCTGTGTTATACGGCAGGCGAGGCTCTGATCTCATGGTACTTTCTGACCTTTAACTCTGACACTGTATCTACGGCGACCCCATCTTGCTACAGCCCCACGCATCCCCCATAGTGCTGTGGTAACAGCAGCACCTTGCCCCATTTTTCAGTCTCTGAATCCTCTGATTGCATACATTACCCATTCTTCAAGTCAAGGAATTGCACCTTAAATCCCTTCAGTGCCTGGCCCTTTCTCAGCTTAAGTTCTCTCCTCTTCGCCAGTGACTGCGAGCCGAGTTTCTGTAACCTTTCTGAAGAACTGAGCTCCCCAGCTCCCTGTGTCGCTATGCTGACTGCCCTCTGCTCCACCTTCTCTGGTTCTTGTAATCGCCATGATATAATAAGGCTGCCGCAGACGTTCACAGTATTTTTCTTGTGGCCTCCCTAGACTCTTACGCTGCATTTGGAATTGCTGCTGGTGATTTACAGGCACCACATTTCTTGATCCATCCCGGGATTTTCTTGGGCTGGGGTTGGGTTACACAATATATATTTTTTTAACACAGTGGACTGTGAGCAGAAGGCTTCATGTTGGCCACCCAGTCCCATTACTCTCTCCCAGAGCATTTAGAAGGGCAAGGGTATCCTTGGAAGGATTTTCCTTCCTAAGGTTTGTCAGTGTTGGAATAATAAGACCAGAACTTCTCTGGTGTGTTCTACCTGAGGAACACAAAGACATTAACGAAGGAAAGCCTCATGGTGATGCCTTGGAAGGCGGGATCATGTGCTATTTGGCAGATGGGGAAACTGAGGCACAAAGCGGGCCAGGCGGTGGAAGAGCTGGGAACAGAGCCTAGGTCTTCTAACTCCCTGTCATGCACCTTAATTGCAGGGCCAACCTCAGCACGTGTTGTAACATTAGCCCCCCCCGGTGGGCCTCGCTTGTTCCTGAACGCTAACAGGCCAAACACAACCCCAGTGTAACTCCACTAGCTTCACTGGAGTTACACCAGGAATGGGATTTGGCCTGATGTATCTTCATGGTGGAAGGTGGTCAGTTGCTAAGCCAGTGCCGCCTGCAAGCAGCATCCTGGGAAGACGGAGACCCAGACCCATTTATGTGGCTGTGGTTTTATATGGGAAGCACCAGCCAATCTCTCGCACGGCTGTGGAGCGCCAGGCTGTTAGCCTCTGGAGTTCAACCGCTCATGCAAGGCTTCTGACAAGGGGCAGTTTTTTGGGCTGACTCTGGGGCTGTACAAGGCAGGTTCACAGACAGGCGGCGTGAAAGCCCCAGGACGGGCAGCACACATCTTCCAGGAGGGAGGGATAGCTCAGTGGTTTGAGCATTGGCCTGCTAAACCCAGGGTTGTGAGTTCAATCCTTGAGGGGGCCATTTAGGGATCTGGGCAAAAAAAATCTGTCAGGGGACAGTACTTGGTCCTGCTGGTGAAGGCAGGGGACTGGACTTGATGACCTTTCAGGGTTGTTCCAGTTTTAGGAGATTGGCATATCTCCATTTATTAAGATCCAGCACAGTTTAGAGATGCGCAATCGGTTGTTTTGCAGGACACCAGAATCTGCTGCTGCCCTGGTACCTTCACCCAGCCCTGCTGTCTCTGCCTAATCTGAAAATCAGCAAGCTTTGCTCTGTCCCCAGCGGGACCGGGAAAAGAGCCCGGCCCTCTGGCTTTCTCCTGACCCTTTGCATGAGGTAGGAAGAGAAAAGACCAACTGCCCAACCATAGGAGGGGAAGGAGAACGGACAGTATCCACAGGGGCTGCTTTAGTGATCTGGGGAAGCGGGCTTAGGGGGGTTGATCCTGGGGCACAAGCAAAAGCCCCCTTTCTCTCCCTGCACAACTAGTGCAGCCATAGTGGTCCCACGTTGTCAGACCCTACAGTCCCATATGGAATCTTGGCCTGCCTCTTTGATTAACAGACCCATCTCCTCCGCCACGTGCAGCTTTGACAGAGGGTCCCATCGAGACAAGGAGGTGGCGAAAGAGCAGCTAGAAGGGGACCGAGGGTAGAGATCCTTAGATTAGGGTGACCAGACAGCAAATGTGAAAAATCGGGACAGGGAGTGGGGGGTAATAGGAGCCTATATAAGAAAAAGACCTACAGATTCCTACACCCCAGAATAATCCCCCAACCAGTCCTGCCTCTTGAGCTCTAAATAAAAATGTATCATGTTGTCCCTTGGTTTTTAACGCCCAGTGGTCATAGCCTGTGGTCCAGGCAGCCTTGGAGGTTGGGCCAGGTAGAGTCTGGTGCTGGGGTTTGCATCTCTGCCGTGCGTGAGAGCAGTTTGGCCTGCCGGGTGTGGGATGAGGGTGCCTTGGTGGTAGAGGTGGCTACGGATTTTTGTAAAAAAAGCCGGGCAACCAAGTGGCCTTGTTGCGGAATTGCAGTGTGGGCAGAGGGCCAATGCCCAGCAAAGTAAAGTTGGACTACCTTCTCGGAGTCAGATGGGTCTATATAGCGGGCCCTTTTTCTGACTCCTAATTAACGTAGCTCCGCCCAGGGGAGGGGCTCATTCATGTTGGATCTCTGAAGGGACATAACTGCGGATGTACAGAGTAGCCGGAAACAGTCTGGCATTTTCAAAAGGGCCTCAGGAATTTAGGTGCCCATCTCGTTACATTTCAGTGGGGTGTGGGTGACTAACTGGGAGTCAGTGATGCCTAGCGGATAGAGCACTGGATGAGGATGTAGGAGACCTGAGTTCTATTCCCAGCTCTGCCATTGGCTTGCTGGGTGACCTTGGGCAAGTCTGAGCAACTCCCCGTGCCTCAGTTTCCCCATATGTGAAATGGGGATATTGGCATTGACCTTTTTGAAGTGCGTTGAGCTGAAAAGTGCCATATACAATTTGGGTATGATTATTATTTATTATGAGTGTCCTCGCAGATCTCAGTCATAAACCAGAGAGAGGGGAAGGGGACAGAGAGATAGCAGATGTCCGGGAGGGGCCCCCATTCTCCTAGCCAGCTGTCCCTCTCCCAGTTGATAAAGTCAGTTATGGGTTGAAAGGACAAGTAGCCAAGCTTTTTACTACTTGGAGCTCTGGAGGAGCATCATCCAAAGGCCACTGACCTCATTGGAACGGCTCTCAGGGCACGGCAGGAGGCTTTGGGGCAGGCCCTCAGGAGAGACGTGACACCATTTAGCAGCATCACAAAGCTGGTGATTCACGTATTCATTACCAGAAGTAGTTTGGGGATTCCACTCCCTCCTATTTTTTTTATTATTATTTTTTTTTTTATGAGCACAAATCTCATTGTGTCGGAGGGTTCTTTGGAAAACTCAACCCCATGCGTGAACCCGGATCTGTGCAAGTAGCGAGAAGCGTTTGCAACCCTGTGGGCTGGTCTAGCAGTGAATGGGGACTCGTGGGGTCTGTACCAGGCCCTGCTATTGACTCAGCGTGACCTTGGGCAAGTCACGTCACCCCTCTGTGCTTCAGTTTCCCCAGCTGTGAAATGGGGGTGGTAAAGCACTTAGCAATTCTCTGATGATGTTACGAAAGTGCAAAATATTATTATTATTTATTTCTGCTCCCATGTGGGTTAAAAAAAACAATTTCTACTGCTTCAGAGTTTAAGCCAACCTGTAACTATTGGATGAGACATTCTTGGGGGCCGCAGGCTAGCTCACATTTTCTTGTGCTGGAGCTGGTCACTGTCAGTGACAGGAGGCCAAAATAGATGGACCATGATGGGGCTGATCTGTAACGGCCATTGCTATATGCTTTAAATTGCTGCAAAGAAAGGAATGTTATTGTGCTCGTGCTCAACTCATTTTCTCCCCAAAGTCTTTTATTTTAAGGCCCCCAAAAGGTAATGACGGGTAGAATAGGCCAACCTCTTGTTATTTTGTCCGCCAATTAGGCCGAGTTTTCAACCCACCAGTTTTGGTTCCTTGATTTCCATTCCCACATTTCTCTCGTTTACCAAACGCGATTTTAACATTGAGCTTGAGATATATCAGGGAGCCTTTTTCTTTCAACTTTTTCAGTCTCTGTTTCCTTTTTGCATCTTTTCCCATCACCATTTATTCTTATAGGTGATTTGAACGTTTTCACTTTCGTGGCTGCTACGGTTCTGATTCTGGTTACAATGCGGTGGGATAAGAAGACGAAGAATGCGTCCTTGGGGTATTTTTGCACCTACAAGAAGCTGGAAGTTGTACACATTTCCCAAGAAAGCAGGTTCTCATGCCAGAACCATGCCAAATTTCACCGACCCTGTAGAATAAGATAAGCATGTGGGTCAGAATTTCCAAAAATTGAGGTTGGATGCCCAAAATCACTAGCCGCTGTTGCAAACCTTGGCCCTGAACACTTGGATGCTAATAATCGGGTGCTTTGAATCTTTCAAAGCATACCATCCCTCGATGTACGTTGATCGATAAAGCAAACATACACATGGTTAGGGGATGTATGTAAATGTGATTAAAGATTAAATGGATCTGAAATGCTGTGGGCTTTAAAGTCAGGCAGCAATCAAAAACCCATGGGAGTTCTCGCTTTAGATTCACAAGCCACTTCCTCTTTGCTGGCAGCACCGTAGATGCTGCTGCGGCTTACAGATGAGCTGTTTTCATGAAAGGGCCCGGTTGTCCCTACGGTGTTGAGTACCTTCGTAGAGAACGCAAGCAGGGGAAAAGAAACTCATGATTAAACTGAAATTGACATGAGAACTCCCATTGGTTTTAAGCTCCTTTGAGTCCCCTTCTGGAGCTATAACTCCATTAATCTAATATAAAACGCCGTAATAGAGAAAATATGGGGCAAGATCCTTCACTGCTATAAATTGGCGTAGCCCCATTGACTTCTACGGAGCAGTGCCCGCTGACACCCGCTGAAGATCTGGCCCGTAGTTCTTCCATCAGCGCACCGTGTTTGTGTGAAAGGGAATGATGCAGCTAATGAGTCGTAATTTGCGTTGACCCTATGAATTTAGATGTATTAACTTCACGGCTGAAGAATTCTCTTCAGTCATTCAAACCTCTTTATTCTCCACCCTGCCTCGTTGTATAATAGTCCACGCCTAGAGGGCGGCTGAGGTCACTCCATCAGTCTAAGCCATGTGAGAGGCAGAATGCATGCCCTGATGTGCAGTGTCAGAAAGGACATAACAAGCTCCCCCCCACCCCCACCGCCACCCCTGAAAGCTATGATCGGGGATAATGTGTTCTTAGCTGTGATTAGGATGATGATGTATTACTTGTAATACAATAGCTGCTAGGGGCCCCGGTCAAAATTACAGCCTCTTCCCCACCCCATGCTAGCTTCTGTACATGTGCATGGTAAAAGACAGCCTCTTGCCCTGAGAGCTGATAGTCTACATAGGCAAAGGACGGGAGGGGAAACTGAGGAACAGGGAATTAAGTGACTATAATATTATTATTACTTCAGTGCCTAGGAGTCCATGCTCCACGACCCCGTTGTACTAGGCGCTGTACAAACAGAACACAAAGCCCCAAAGTGCTGTCAATCTAAATATAAGGCAAGAGACGACAGATGGATACAGACAGATGGATGGGGGAGCACAAGTGAGACAGTATTGGTCAGCAGGGTGAGCTTGGTCTACGCTCATCAGCAGCCTACCCATTGTGAATGGAGCTGAGCGGGACAAGATTGCACCTGTCAAAGTGGCTACAGAGACGAGAGCTGTTGAGCGCTTGGCTGAGAGCTTGAGCTGTGTAGATTGATAGGAAAGGTCAGAACTTAGCGGAAAGAATCTTGCTCAAGGTCATGCAGCAGGTCACTAGCAGAGCTGGGAATAGGACCCAGGAGTAAAACTCTTGCCCAGTTGAAATCCGTGTCAAAATTCCCCTTGCCTTTAATAGAACTGTGAGTTCACCTGACATTTTTTGACTCCCGTCCTAGTGCCCTCGCTGCTCGACAGCACTGCATCCATTATGCGGTCTGCCATAAAAGCACTGATTGTGTACTTGAGGTCGTTATGTTTTCCCCCTCTGCTATCTTGTTTGGAGATATCATTTTTAACAGCTAACACATGGATATTACCAAGAGGACATTTCCTAACAGCATAATCAATACAGTACAACTTTTGTATAGTGTCTTCCATACAAACTGCATCCCAGAACGCTTTGCAGAGTTATGGTTCACTGCAGGTCCCTGATATAAATTACAGAAAACAGTTGTACGGCGGTAGAATTAAAGCATTTAGTCAGCAGGCCAACTGCAGGGGGAGAGAGATGTTGAAGTGTAGACAAGGGAGCAATAGGGGGCTTTAAACTGGCCTGGAAAGTCAACAAGGAGGTTGGAGGTTGTTGCAGACCGTGATGTAGCAGATCATAGAAGCTGCAGAGGAGACGGCTCTGGAGGTGGTGGGGAGAGATGGAGAAGCGAGTAGATGCTTGCATGGGTTCCGTGAGCAGGAAACGGGAGTGGAGGAAGATGTGAGGCAGTGTCTACACCAGGAAATTGAACCATTTGTAATTGAACACAGACAGTCCAGTGTGTTCACACGAGCCACGCTGCACTGGTTTAAGAACCCTTGCAGATACACCTACTCTATTTCAGCTACAGTGTCCTCTGGCTGCCTCTTCTAAACCTCCCATCACAGCTCCCAGAAGCAGTAACTCCAATGCTGGGGCATATGGTTATTCAACGTAAAATGGAGACTCAGAATAAGTAATGCCATGACCCAAGAAGGGGCAGGTAGTATGGAAAAAGAGATGGGCCTATTTGGCGCATCTCAGAAGAATGTATGATAAAAGGCTGCCTGAACAAACATTTCTTTGGCATTCCCAAGGCAAGAGATGGGGAGGCAGAGCTAAAAACATGCTCTGTAGCACAAAAATGACTGCAGCAGTATTACTGGATCTGCACATAGAACACCTGGAGAATTGAGTCCAGGATAGTGACGATTGGCATCATTTGGCTCTGCCTTCTGCATCCAATAGTGCGGGGATGGGGATGGTGAAGGAGCATGGTACCCTGCCTCTGAGTCAAACGGCTCCAGACCTGGAGCCTCACAATCCCTCCTGCCCTGCGCCATCCTTTAAAGGAACTCAGTGGGATTCACTGGACTTGGCCCCGCAGGGCAGCAAACAGCCTGACACTGGGTGGACTCTGGAGTTGTACCGTAATCCACAAATCCAGCTGGGGCAACACCTGCGTGGCATTGTGCCGTTCAGGGCATCCCCCCTGTGTCTCCTCCTTTGCTGCGCTGGGATGGCTCCCCTTTAGGATGTGGGTTGGCCACAGCCTATGGAGGAGATCAGTAAACCGGGATCCAGCTGTGCCGCTCGTCAAGCAGTTGTCACTCTGCGTAGATTCCAGCCAGCGCTGAGCTGCCATTGGCTAAATAACAGGGGCCGTCGTTGTAGTCCGTGCTAATGGGGTGCAGGGAGTTTACAGGCTCTGAGCAAGGTTAGCCACTGCAGAATCTTGTAGCAGAACTTTAAGTTCCTAAGCCAGGGAGCATGCACCGAATAGCAGCTGTTCCCCACCTCTGCCCAGCCCCGTCTGAGCACTCAGCTCTTCGCCCCATCGAGTGCTCATTCGATATGGAAATGAGCGGGACATGGTGAATGCGGAACCGCTCGCTGTAGGGCGGTCGCTTTTCAGGGTAGAACGGTGCTTGAAAGAGACCTTGCCAAGATGTCCTGAATGTAGAGGAGGGGAAATCCCAGGCAGGCGGAGGTGTTTGGTTAAGATGTAGTCTTTAAGTCATGCCGAAGCTCGTCTGGATCCCCAGGGTTACTGCATGGGCTTTGCCATTGAGAAAGATACAGTCCATGTTGAAGCCTGGAAGGGTCCAGGGTATTATCCCCTTAATGAAACAAAATCCAGAGGCAATTGAAAGCCCTGCTTTGGAAGTCACAGGGCTCACCCCCAAGCAGGTAGCTACTCCTGGTTGATGGGAATATGGAATGTGCCCCCTGAATTTGGCAGCCTCTGGAGGATGCTCTGGGATAGAGAGAAGTGTGTCTGCTTCCTGGTGGTGTTTATCATCATATTATATTCCAGGGCACTCGCCCAGGCTACTGGGTAGATGTAATAATTTGTACTCTGCACGAATGTTCCTGTTACGCTATGCTCCAGCTGCCACTGAAGTCTTTCCACTGATATTAATGAGAGTTGTATCAGGCCCATCGCCCCACAAGACAACGAGAGAGGCAAAACAGTGGTGGCAGACTGGGCACCCCAGGCTATCAGCCCTTCCCCAATAGATGTGCCTTAAAGAGAGACACTCGGATTAAACATCATATAGAGGGAAATTCCTTTCTATATTAGAGATGCTACCTTAATGATAACAATACCTAGTTCTTATACAGTTTTTATCTGTAGATCTCAAAACATTTCACAAAGGAGATCAGTAGCATTATCCCCATTTCACAGCTGGGGAAACTGAGGCACGGGTAGGTGACGGGACTTGTCTAAGGTCACCCACCAGGCTAGTGGCAGAGGTGGGACGAGCACCGAGGTCTCCTGAGTCCCTGTCCAGTGCTCTACCCAAAGACCAGACTACCTTAGGGTTTGTTACAAATGAAAGACTGTAAAGAAATGGTGCTTTGTGAGTCTGTCATTGCAGTGTTTGCTTTTTGCATTTCAAGTTGGATAATGAAAATAGATTAGTGAGTTTCGCTTTCATTTCTCGTGACCAGGGGCTGGGATATCACATGCACACATCCCCACGGAGTGGAGTTCGGGCTCTGTCACTAATTCATAGACAATTTTAGGTCAGTTTTACTTTCAGGTGCACATGCTTTAAGCACAGTGTTGCGGTGTCTGGATGGTTGATGCTGCAGGGGAATGAATGCTCATAATGATGCATCTATAAAATATACATGTGCTCCCGTTGGGATTCAAAACAGAAACCAGAGACACATTACAGTTGGCCTTAAGTTTTGTGGAAAAAAAATATGGAGTCAAATTTGACCTGAACTGTGCCCCTTTAAGAAAGAAATCTTCAGATACAAAAGTGTGGCAGGGGCACTTACAGAGTCTTATTAATTTGTCTTGTAGTATCCCCCACTAAAATCGGGGCACCGTTGTGCTAGGCGCTGTACAGACACATAGTAAGAAGTGGTCCCTTCCCCTAAAGAGCTTGCAATTTAAACAGACAAAGCAAAGGGAAAACTGAGGCACACAGCGGTGACGTGGCTTGTTCACAGTCACAAAGCAGGTCAGTAGCATAGCTGAGACTAAAATCATAACTACTTAGTCCCGAGTCTTAAGTGTCCGATTGTTCTTCAGGATGAATTCCATTGAATGACACTAAGTTCCTGTGACAGTCACATCCACTTCCTATAGATCAGGTGGAATTCTAAGGCTTCATGCTTGTACCAGGGCAAAAGCAACATAATTCATCCCAAATGCCTTACAAATGCATTGATAGGAAGAAGAGGGAGTCTGCTCATTGCAGAGCTCAGACGAGCAAGGGTGTGTGTGTGTCAAACTCTCTGGCCCTTCCCTCCTCCTCTAGGCTTCCGAGAAGAAAACAAACTGAAATTTATGATCAATTGGGTTCAGGCTAAGGCTGGAGAGATAAGCCAGGATGGATGGTGTAGCTGCAGGCAAGTTCTGGATATTTCCAAGGTTACAGACTTCCTTGAAGAAGAAATTACAGGAGGTAGCATTATTTCGGATGGCTCATGAGAACCATTACCCGGCTGAAGTTGAACGTCCTTTCCCGTTTTGCTGTCCGATGGAATATCAGATAAAGGAGTCTCGAAAAATGGGCAGCACTCACAAATGAGCATGGTAGACACTGAGTGAAGGTTAGATGGTGTTGCTCGTTAAAGACCTAGAGCCAATAGGAACTGCGGGAGCTCAACACCTTTGAAAATCAACCCCTGAAACATCAAAGACCTGATCCTGCAGTCCTGATGTGCAGGCAGCCCCCGAAGAAGCCAATGGGATTGCCGGATTGGGTCTCAGCTAACGGTTACAAAAGGAGAGACAGCCCCCCTAAAAGGTTTGGGATTGTGTATAAATTAATGTACTTGAGGGATTGGCAGGAGTCGGAGAGTTAGAAAGAGTTAGGGAGTAGGACCAGGAAGGAAGAGGGTCAGAAATGATCACATCTGTAGAAACACTTCTGTTGATCTGGAGTTTTGGAAGAAATGCAGGTTTTACAAAGCTTCTGTTTCAAGGTCTAAATCGACAGAAGAAAAATGACCCTTTAATTCTATTAACAGTCAGTGCCGACATTTCTGTAGCAGTTACAATCCCAGCACATACATTGGAGGGAACAACCCTGCAGTTCCAAAGGGGAGGGACGCCCGATATCTTCTCTCCAACCCTTATTTCTGCGTGTCTATCTGTCCTTTCACAGAGCATTTCTTGGTGTCTCTCATTTCTTGGGAGACAAAAAAAAATTAAAAATAAAAATAAAAATTGACCAAGCGTAGGGCTCAGGGTTTCAGTTCAGGCCCCAGGCCCTGTATCCTGTCTCTGGTAGTGGCCAGTACCCAATGCTTCAAAAGAAAGCAAAACAAAGCCTTCCACAATGCATGTGGACTATTGTGTAACTCAGTCCTGACCCTGTTTCTGCTGCACAGCTCAGCTCCTGAGTCAAGAGGGCTGATTGCCCTTATTATCTTTTCATAGAATCATAGAATATCAGGGTTAGAAGGGACCTTAGTAGGTCATCTAGTCCAACCCCCTGCTCAAAGCAGGACCAATCCCCAATTTTTGCCTCAGATCCCCAAATGGCCCCCTCAAGGATTGAACTCACAACCCTGGGTTTAGCAGGCCAATGCTCAAACCACTGAGCTATCCCTCCCCCCTCCCCTTGTTAGTCATAAGGCAGCAGGTTTGCTCAAGACACAATTATTTGTTAAATAGGGAAACAATGATCAGGTAGAAACTTCCTGATGAGGGCCCAGCCCGCCTTCCCCTGTCTACCTGCCAGCCCCGGCTCCAACCTCCAGTCAATTTGCTTGCTCATAAACAGGCAGTAATAAGAATCTGATGAAACAGACTTCAGCTTTGATGCGCACGACCATACCACTTAGTGGTAGCGATTGAATGCAGAGTTAATTAGACAGTGATTGCATGTTAATGAAACGGCCATTGATTGGTGAAAGAAGGCGGGGGGGGGGGAAACAAGCCCTTGACTGAAGTTCAGTAACAAGATGAGAGAGAGATTCACTTAGTTCAAAACCGAGCCAGCAACAGGGTTGGAGCAGCAGCGAGGATATATGTAAAGTCAACAAAGGACGAGGGGGCTTTTCTAAGGAGCCCTATTAAATATGCATTGATGGTTTTGGCACCTTAGGCTCTCTTTATGAAGCTGTCATCACACGGGCTTAGATCCGGTCCATCACCATTCAGGGCACCTACACGAACGGTCTTGTGTCTGTTTTTGAAGGTCCCTCTATCGCTGCCGAGGGAGACTCCTGTGGAAAAGGAGAGCGGCACAGCCCTTCCTAGGGACAATTCAAAACACACACTGTAGACATGCAATAAATCCCGGATTGCGTGCAGCGCCGGCTTCAAGTGTTTGTTAAAAGATGGGTTTAGCAAGTGGGGGGAGTGGGGATGGTGGCTTGACCGCCCCAGAGGACTGGAGTCCAGGGTTCATCCATGGAAAAGGTATAGTATGGGTTAGCATGAAGGCAAGCCCCTACTAACCCAGGTGCCATGACCGGTCAGCCTCATTTCCACAGGCAAGAGAATTTGGTCTCTGTGTCTCTTTATTCTTGGCCTCTCTGTCGAGACAGCCAGTAAGGGCAACAGGATATGATTGGGCGTGTGACCGAAGGAACGTTTGATGCCAGCTGGCAGAGAGCACAGGGTACATAAGAGATACAGAGATCCCCTGGGTCTGGCATCTAGCTGCTAGTCCACCAAAGAATGTCATGTAAGGTCTAGTGAAAGCCAGCGGGTCGTCATCATTGTTGTGCAGTGTATGTATGGCAAACGTGTCAAGAGCTAGCTATATCTACTAACAATATGTTCTCTAGGACTGTGAGTTAAGATCAGTCGGCAAAAGGTGACCCGCCGACCCCTGTCGTGCAGTGGAGAAGAGACGCTTCTCTTTCTCTGGCTGGACATACGCAGATCGAGTATTGTATGGTTCATAATGGAGGCCCATTTACAGTCTGAGCCAAATGCAAATAAATTGATGGTGGAGTCTGGAGATAAAAACCAAAGCCAGCAGTGGTTGTCCTGGTCAGGAGAAAAGACAATGAGCTTTTGGAATTATATGTGGGGTGCAGATGAATCCCCGGTTATTCCTTCAGTCTGTGAGGACAAGCTGCCAGGTGGCTGCATCTTGTGAGAGGGGAACCCTGTCGAACTGGTTGAAAATGCTGGGAAAAGGACTTGGGGTCAGCTATCTTGTAGGAGATAAGGGAATGCCTTGTGCGTGTAGATTAGGCTCTAGAAAACATGGTTTGATTTTGTTTTGTGTGTAGCCATTTGTTTCCAGTATTCTCACTCTCCCTACGCTTGAATCCTCGTTCTTTCATAATAAATATATTTGTGTTTTCACCATATAGGCCTATTGAAGTGCTGTGTGTTAAGTAGAGCGGGGATCCCGAGTTGGATCTTACAAGTTGGCAGGTACGGTTCGTTTGGGAATATCAAATCTGAGTTCTGGGGACTGTCAGTGGAACAGGGCTGGCCAGTGCAGAAGGACGCTCAGGAGTTGGTGTGTGCGTATCACAAACCTGTAGAGAGACAGCAAAGCCTGCAGAGTGCGTGGATTGCCAGAGGCTGGTGGTTTCAAGGAGCCGATCCGCATCCGGCACAGATGAGACTTCCTCACGCTAAGGACTGGCCGTGGCGAGGTGTCTCAAAACCCTGGGAAGCGTCCCCGGGGTTATGATGTAAATGCAGTCATTGCTGGGAGCTGGCCTGAGATGGGTTCTGGGCTGGGAAGCCACACAACACACAAGGAGCAGGGATGTTTTTTATCCCCGTTAACATGGTGGATGTCTAAACAATGGCCTGGAGGCGGTAAGGTGCCCAGAGCCGCCCTGTGTGTCTACCCGTGTTGACGACCCAGGGCAGCAGAGATGAATGTTGGGTGGAGTTCATCAAATATGGGTGGGAGAGACCTCTGTGGGGACCAGGCCAGCCCAGAAGTTGAGATGTGAGGGGCGTGGCCCAGCTCCTCTGGCATGTCCTAGTCTCCTACGACTAGCTTCGTAGTCAGCATGGCTGTGGCGCACACCCGTGAATGGCACATGTATGTGTGGGGCGGAGCTTTCAGGGGATATGTACCCGCCGTGGGGTGGATAGGAAAACCCCAGCCTGCGGAGCACAGAGAGGGGCAGGGGGGTACAACTCTGGCACAGAGCATGAAGAAGAGGAGAAACTATGGGTAAATTCCCCCATGGCAGAGGGAGTTTGGAGGAAGGGGAGAGGGAAGTAAAATCCCCCCCCCCTCCCTGGGGGGATTTTTGGTGGGTGGGAGCTGGGGGGTTCAGAGAGTTCTGCTGGCATCCAGGTGCTATGGGAGGGTAGGATACTCCATCGGTCACATCGTCTGTGTATCCTGGGTTTTGGTTTCCCAGGACAGGTGGCTGCCAGTACTTGGCTGTGGCTGCCCTAACAGGCTAGCCCCGCAGTGAATTTCTCAGCCTGTGAGAGGACCACATCTCCCCCTTTTTTTCCAAACAGGAGGTGGAGGGGCCTCGGGCGGAGGAGGCTGGGCAGACAGCTCTGGTCAACAGACAGATATATTGACCTGTTAGTATTTAACGTTGTTTAACCAGGTAGAGATAAACGAAAGCTTTCAGGACCTGAGCTATCACACACATCACAATTAAGGTGGCACGTGTTCGGAGGACGTATAATCAATAGGCACCGACAGGAGGTTTTAGTCTCTGTTTGAACTTGAGAAGAGAAGTGCATTTTCCCCACCGCTGCAGCTGGGCCTGCACCGTCCAGGAGGCTCTCTATTAACTGTAGGCAAAGGCCTTTAGTACCTTCCCTAATGATTTTCCCTCTGCGCTTTTGTCTTCATCAAAAAGAAAGCCACATTGATTGCCCGGCGCTGTTTACTGCCATCCGGAACGCTGCGCCCGCTGTTTGCCAACGGGGCACCTGCCGCTGCCTTCATGACTTAACAGAGAGAGAGAAAGAGGGTTTCCAGTGGAGACCCGCTCAGGCGCGGGAGAATGTGGCTCCCTGCTCAAACTGGCTCTACGTGGCTCCTCCCTGTTCCCTTGTGTCTCCACGGCAGAGCAGCGCCCTGGGTGGAGTGCCATAGTCCAGCCGCTCTTCAGAGCAGGTCTGGCACCTTCAGAGCCCCCGTGGGGAGAGGGATTGTCAGCCAGGCCCCTTTGCACTGAACGTAGTAGCGTGTCCGTTTAGGTGGGGCCCCGTTTAGGAGGCTTGGGGGCCCCAAGCCAGGGCAGTGAGTTTTCCCCTCCCTTTGGGCCTGCTGCCGGAGTGACTTGGCTGGCTCACGAGTTGGCAAGCCAGCGCAGAGCTGTGCGAGAAGAGCCCGGTGCCGCTGTGTGTCCATGGCTGGAGCCTCCGTTCAGCTCTGTTATTGGAAGGCTGGGGGGAGGTCCGCCCTCCCCGGGCCAGCAAAGCCAGGTCAGCAGGGAACTTGGGTTCACACCCACCTCCCCGAGGCTGGCAGAGAGCAAGCCGTGCCCAGAAGGCCAGCGAGGCAGCCAATTGTTCCCCCTTGTGAAGCAGGGTCTCTGCTAGGAGCCGCTCCTAGCAGGTAAATTGTAATGAATTATGCTCCGTCCCTGGTTATTCCTGTATCACCCTGTGATTAATGGGCGGACCCTTCGTGTTAGACAGTGGAAGTGTCACATCCCATCTGGTGGACTGTCACAGCTGTGCGAATTTCTCCTCTCCAGATCGGCTGCTGCTGCACACCTGCCTGGAGGCAGAGCAGCATCTGCAACCTCGTGGGCTCCAGACACCCTACCCCCCCCTCCCCAAAAGGACCACAGCAGTATTAGCCTGGAAAGGAGGGGGGGGAGAAGCCCTGGGTGGTTCGAGTGGGCAGTGGTCGTAGCGGCAGGAAGAGCGCTCTGTGATAAAGACCCATGCAGGGGAAACACGACACTGTGAGCTGGGAATTTGGAGCGCCAGGGGGCTCTCAAAGGAGTCTCTCACCTAGGCAGGCACAGAGCAGCTCTAGACAAGTTAGTGATAAAAGTGCCAGCAGCCACCTGTGTCCGGTCGACGCTAGCGCTCCTGCTGGTGGAGCTGTGGTGACAGGAGGCTTGTGTGCCAGGCCGTACTTCATGTCTATTGTTTCTTCTTCAGAGGGGCTGTCTTTTATTTTCCGCCAGGGGATCTCACGGACACGGGTGCGGCAGGATCTTACACACACTAATTGGGGCTCCGTATGCGGATCGGGTTGCAGAATCGGGGCCAAGTGCTCTGTGAGCCAGATTTTTCAAAGGAGCTCACTCAGCCTTCATTATCAAACCGTCTGAAATGCTGAGCCCTTTTGAATCTGGTCGGACTTGAGATGGAGATAGCCAGGCAGCCAATGCAGAGCTCATCTGTGGCGTCCGCATTACACCCTCTTATATGATGATCCCTGTTGAGTATGACCCCTTGCGTTCACTTCACTCGGGGAGACTGTTCAACTCTACATAAACTCGTCAGTAAAGGGCACGGGAGTGGCCGCCTCACCCCCCTTCTGAGGAAATGTGCGGCATGACAAAACACTGCCCTGGCCCTTTAAAAAAAATCTCTCCTGTGTGTCTAGAAGGGAGGGCCCCCTTTTTGTACAAGGTCTCAATGTTATTCAATTAAATTCACCCTGCAGGGTAGGAAATGATGCTTTTTAAAGGAACAGAATTATGCACCGTACTAGGAAGGGTTAACCATCTTGTTTCTGCTCTGCTTCTTTGCTCTCTATTTATTTCTCCTTGGTCCCACGTTGATATGTCTTGATAGAGACAGAAACATCTTTAATACTATTACAGCTCCGAAGGCATTTCTGTTGTTTTTGTCTGGGTTTTTTTTTTTTTAAATAGCATGTATTTCTGGACAAGATAAAGAAAATGCATCGGATCGCTTAACTGCTGTGCTTAAAGAACAACTGGATAAAGCTTCCCCAGTTGAACATTAGAGAGAGATAAGGGCAAAGATTTTCATTACGTTGAAGTGGCTCTGAAAATAGGTATGTGCCTGCCAAGGGCTAGTTTGAAGACGCTAGGTGGATGGATTGATAGATGAAGGTTGGGGGATGGATGGTTAAATAAATGGATGGAGGGATATATGTGTGTAGATGGTTACATTAGGCAGGTAGATTGGATGAATACATGTTCAGGGGATAAGATAAATGGGAGTGGAGAATAATGGGTGTGCATGATGGCTGGTGAGTGGCTAGATGATGTAGAAATAAATAGTTACATGAATCATTGAAGAGTAGGCAAGTGAATAGATGGGAGTGTGGCAGGGATAAATGGGAGGTCTTTCTAAGTGGGTCGGTGGTTAACTTGTTGGCTGGGGGAAGAGAGAAATAAGGGGTGAGTGAAGAAGTGAGGAATTGGAGGATTGACAGACAGATATGGATGAAAGCAGGATGGTTAGCTAGTAAGATAATTATAGAGGGACGCTGATAGAAAGGGCTTTCAGGCAACTGAGATCTCAACAGTTCATTGAACATGCTCTTCTGGTTGGCGGCTAGCTGTCACGTTTTGGCCCTGACCCTGCGTCGGTCTCGAAGAGGAGGCCTGGCCTTTGCATAGAAGCACCACCCTCCCTATTTGTATACAGGGCCTCTTCACCTCTCTGGCCGCTGGGCCAGTTTATTTAGATCCCAGTTATACCAATCCCACCTGGCTCTGCGAGGTGTGGTCACCATTGGAACTTGTGGCTGTTCCGGTGCCCAGGCCAGACGGGGGGCAGGCAGGTTAGAGAGTGGACGAAGGAGCAGTGGGGATGCCCAGGGATCAGGACAGAGGCTGGAGGTGGAGTGGAGAGCTTTAAGTACCAGTGCTGCTATGAATACCAGGTGGAATGAACCCATGTGCAGACAAGACCAATACAATGTCTATGTAGGGCTTAAGGAGTACACCTAGGCCTTGGGCTGGTTCTGTGCACAAAACTCCCATTAAGGAAAGTGCTTTAGGTTGTGCATAGTTCCATCTCTATTCAGCAAAGCACTTACGCACATGTTTAATTTCAAGCATATGCTGAAGTCCTATTGACTTCAACCTAAGCACGTGCTTACGTGTTTTGCCAAATAGGGACGCTTTTCCAGATCAAGGCCAGGTTGAATTTCACCACTGGCGGGGACCTCTCCATTACTAGGACGCCCCGTGGAGTCCAATGCAGTAGCGCTGTGTGGGCAGAGTCCCAAATAACCCCTCCCCCCCAGGTACAAATTTCTTCAAACTTTATTGATACACTGCACAATCACAACCATCTCTTATTCTTTCTGAATTAGAAAAGGTTACAACTACAATGTAACATGCACAAAATTCAGGTAGTATATTCACCCTTTTTAATACAATTATTGACGGAAAATCAAGACTTGACTTCATTGCTTTAAGAAATAATAATCAAATGAAATTAACCCTAGAAGGCCGACAGGAAAAATAAAGTTTGCTTTTTTGTAACAATGTGATGGTTTGTTTGTTTGTTTTTCGTTCAAGCGTTTGAATACAGAACATTATTTATTTTTGTTTTTTGTTGTTTTTTAGGATAATTGTGAGTAAAATGTGCACAACTATAGCCTTTCATATAGCTAGTAGAACTGCACCATTGAGAAGTCATAGAATTTTTTTAACCTAGCAAAGAGAAGGACTCTGAACTGGACAGTTAACGGTTTCATACACCCAACATGTTCCTCACAACTGCACTTTACGTGTCACAAGAAACTTGAATGCTTAAAAAAAAAAATGTTCCCTGCTAGCCATTCGTTTTAGTTTTCTCTGCCAAAAAGAACTAATCGTGTGGATCAGCGTGGACTAGGTTAGAGGTTTTCCTGTTCTTGATGCTAGCCACCCATAGTTGCAGGAAGAATTCAGTCTTGAAGCCGTGGGTCTTGGAGAGCCTAAAGGATCCCTTTAAAGTAATGCAGAGATCTGGGCATGTGGTTGCCATCTTCCAAAAAGGTCTGATCAACTCCATTTCACTTAGCCTTGGTCCCAGCGTGTTCAATATCTGAAGGACAACTTACGTTGATTAAATTTGGCCTTAGTGCCAAAGTATTGACTATCTGAAGAGCAACGTCCATTGGTTGAATATCACTTGGCCCCTATTCCAAAGCGTTGACTACTGAAAGGACAATGTATTTTGGGTAGCTATTTTCTGGCACAGCTTTTAACTGCAATATTTTGTTTTGTTTTTCTCCTGTAAGGGGAAGAATGGTCTCTTTCCTTTTGAATAGGATTTTTGCCATCTTAACGTTATTTGGAAACTCTCTTCTCTGATATACCACCCACCTCTTATAAAGGTGTCCTTAAATGTTCCTGTCTTTGGAGGGGGTGGGGCGGGTATTGCACTTGAAGGTTTTCAAAACTAGGTCTGTGCAAAAACTAAAACCCTCTTGCTGTCGGTGGGGAATGAAGAGGAGAGGAAAATCACCTTTTTTGCCCCAAATTAAAACATTTTTTCAGCTTCACCTTGTGGCTGCTTCCCCCCTCCCCCCCTGGTTTCCAGAGAAGAAACCTGGAGTCACATTCAGGGAAATCATTGGTTTTTGTTGTTGTTGTTGCTTTTCCCTTTGATGGGGGAAAAAAAAATCTCACTTCTTGTCAAGCATCACTTGGTATTTTTCATGCAGCTCCACTTGGGACCACCCGGGGTGTAAACATCTTAGACGTTTTCCAGGTGAATCATCTGCAGCAATTATTTTTGTGTGTTTGTGGGGTTTTTTTCCCTATTGCATGGTTTATTAGATTTATTTTAAGTCAATGTGACACGCCCTGAAACAGGACCTTTCTACAACTTTCTGTGCTCTGGCTTGCTACACACCTAGCCCATAATGTCTTCCTCACATGAAACTTGTGCGGAGAAATGTGGCGTCTGGGATACAGAGTTGAGAGCCATGAGCTCGCTTGCTGCATAGGGAACATGGAAATTTTGTCAACACGTGGGTTAAATTTGCAGGGCACTTCAGATGCTGAAGTGAAAACGTTTTGTCTGCCCTTGCCCAAGAGAACTCTGTACCACAGCAACAGAACATGGAGATCCGACTCTTACGTTTGTGGCATTTCTCCTGAACGCCGGGGAAAAATAGGCTTGCAAACAGCCATGTATCAGGCACTTAACATTTACCACCAACACTTCAGTTCACATGACCTTGGAAGTCATGAAAGATATGGATGCCCCAGTGGGCTTTAAAATGTTGTTTTGTTTAGGGTCTTTTATTCCTTCCACTAGATTCCACTTGTACCTCTCTCTTCTTAATGGTAGTGTATGTGCGTGTGGCTCGTTGAGTTATTGTCCCTCTGATGATGATAGCGGGCAGGAAGAGAAGAGGTGTCTATGTAGGAGTAGCTATACTAGTTGACCCCTTTGAGAGACCACTTCTTCAGGTTCTCTCCAGCAGCTCTTCTCCCTCAGCCTCAACAGAGTTATGGCATGATTAAGCACTTAAAACTCTCTGTTTGATGCCCTGCTTTGACAGTTAAAGGCATCTGCTGCTATTTTTGGTATTCATATACCTACAACATTTTTCAGTACCAATTCGTAGATTTTAAGGGACTGTTATGATCATCTAGTCTATCCTCCTGTATGACACAGGCCTTAGATTACATCCAGTGATCCCAGCCGCTAGACCTATACCTTGTGGTTGTACTAGATATAAATGGGGAGATCTGTCATTTTAGTTCTTGGCCACCATTCCACCTAATAAGCCAATGGAGCCAACGCGTATATCTGGGGTTTAAAATAATAATGCAACTTTGTATGTCTTTAACAATGAACGAGGTTCCCTGTGGACCTGTTGCAGGAGGCTTCTTGCACAGATTAAATCAACGTGCATCAGCTTCATGACGGTTTTTATCCAGATGAAAGAGTGGGAGAGCGCTGTTAGATTTTTTTTTCAGAGCCGTAAAACAGAGGGGGTGGTGGTTAAATCCAGACATGTTGCTCTTCATACTCAAACCTTCCCTCTTGGAATGAAAAAGAAATGGAAAAGCAAGTGTATACATTCAAGAACTCGGCTGTGCTGGATTTTTTTTCCACATGCATTAACTCAAAAGAGTATCCCCCTCCATTTTGTGAATATACCGCCCAAATGTTTTGTCTTGTATACGTTTGTCCCAGACTTTTTTTTAATCATTCATGTTTTACATTTCTTGACAGATCTGATGAGGCACATCCTTGGCCTTCCGACTAAATCACCTACGTCCTACCGGAAACCAGCACAAGTAACTCCCTCTCCACAAATTCATCTTTGCGTCCCCGACACGTGGCTGTCGGTAGCTCGGTATGGTAGGTCGTATGCTTCCTTACTGCTTTTTTCGCTTACTGCGTTCAGACCCCATGCCTAGCACCATTGGTAGTGCCTGCAGTCAGTCAGATGGCCGCAGTCGTAAAAGAAAAAACAAAACAAAAAAAAACAATCAACAACAACAAAAATAACCAAATGAATCAATGTCTCCTTTTACTTCCTACCTGGGAAATAGTGTCTATGTCTCATGGGAGCAGAAAAAGCAAAGTTTCTACTTGGCAAGTAAGAGCCACTTGATTCGCTCTGGTGATCCCGGTCATGCTGTGCAACCCAATCCGGCCTCGGACGTTGATTGAAATGACTGTCAAGCAGGCCGCAGTTTGGTCTGGGAATTCTACAATCCTCCAGCCCTGTCAGGCTTTAGCAGTGACCCAGAAAGCTAGTAGTATTTTTAATTAAAAAAAAAATACATTCAAAAATATTTCAGCAATTCAGATTCCTCCCTTACTGCCATTAGGCTTCCAAGAAAATGCCGTGTCTCGTTCAAATAAGGCCTAAACCGAACCAAGGAACTTGGGGAAAGAATCAATCGAAACTTTCAAACTAAACACCCACAGTCTAAAAAATAAAAACTCTGGTGCTGCTGCTCCATTTTGGAAACAGCTGCCTGACATTCCCTCTCTAAAACGCTTCTACAGAAGCAGCTGAGAAACAGGAAACCATGTGAATGTAGGTTTGTGGGAGGTTTTTTTTTTTCTCTCTTCCCTTCCTCTTTCCCATCTGTTTTCAGTGTTGAGTTAATCAAGTGCTTGGAAATTAAGTCAGTTATTCAAGTACCCTCTGCTCATAAGAGGTTCCCAAACAAATACAAGAGTGATGTCAACACACTAGCAAAATAATTGGCCTCCATCAGCTTCTGACTGGATGGATTCCTAACAAAGCAAATAAGGATCAGGGCTAGGAAAGGGAGTGAGCATAGAAGTGTGGGTCGGGTGATAGCCAGATTGCATCTGGCTCTCCCAGGATGGGTAGTGAACAAGTTGTTTGGAATTCCCATAAATAATGGATAATTAGGACTTTTCTTAAAGAAAACTGGATGCATCCTCATTTGAAAACAGCAGTACAAGCACCCGTTAGCAGATATAAAACATTGGTTCTTAAAGGCAAAAGATCGTAACAGCATTGGGGTGGAGTGAGGGGTGCTGCTTACTTTAAAAAAGAAAGTATATATTTTGGGAAGGTAGGAGAAAACAGATCTCAGACTAGTTTTTTGGGGGGCGGAGGGGAGCTAAGTGAAAGATTGCTACTGAATTATCGTGCTTTGAATGGTCAGAGACATGCCCAAATGGCCACATATTGCTTAGCTTTATGGCCAGTAGTCACGTTCTACCACACGTAGAAATGTAATATTGTGAAATTTCTCAATAATCCTCCGCCGTAACAGGTGGATGAACAGACAAAATAGAAAGAAAACTAAATGGATGGAGGGAGCGGGATAGAAACTTGGCTAGATAAATAGGTGACTCAATTGAGATGATTACGCTGATGGATGGATGAAGAGCAGAGAAGGAGAGATTTGGATAGAAGCACAGATAATTACATTGATAAATTGATAAATACAGTGAAGAGATGGTGAGATAGAAAGCCAGATGGATAGCTAATTAGATGGATGGGTGAATAGGATAGATGGATGGATAGAATGGCTCCATGATTACTTTGATGGATGGGGAGATGGATGACTCACCATTTTGTCTATTTATCTGTTTGCATTAGCCACTCAGCCATCAGTTTTAGCAAGAGGGGAGAACAGTGTCCCCTAGCTTTTCCCTTTCTGCACTCCAAGGGATCTCAAATCCTTTGTCAGTGTCCAAATACGCTATCACTATGGCCTATTCACAGCCGCCACTTACTGCACTTGTTGCCGAGAGCCCAGGTGCTGGCGGGGTAGCGGGGGGGTGGATTTATTAAAACATCCCTCCAGATGGATGCCAGGTGTAATAGGACACTTATCAACATGAACAGGTATGTACAGTGTTACAAGTAGAAAGAACAATCCTTTTGCTTAAGAGACACAGAGATAATAGGACACTTTGACTCATTTTGACTTCCGCTGTGTGTCGTCCCTCAAACCAAGACACGTCTCCAGGGGCAATTTGAACGGGTTCGGCCGAGACACGCTTAACGTTAGGATAGGTTTATAAATAGGGTCGAGGGCGGGGCCGGGGTAGAAGAAACTGATTCGCTTTGGGAAATGCCCATGACTTATCCCCCAACAAGCGGTTGGAACCCTTTTCCCCTCTCCCTTCCCCCGCCCCCGGGCAGTACGTTCAAGTGGTAAAACTGGTTGTTGCCCCCGCAGTGTAGAGAGTAAAGTCTGTGGTGTGGGAGAAGCCAGGTGTCGCCTCCGAGGACCCTTTGCTTTCTTATCAAAACTTGATGAGGAAGTGAGCGAGGAGGGTGCCCGATAGCCAGAGGCAGGCCATTGCCCTGGAAGCCGCGTTGCTGCCGTCATGCACTGCGCCGGGCCCTGGACAAGGGAGAGACAGAGAGAAAGGTTTGTTATTAAGCGCTGGAGGGAGAAGAAAATCAACTGGTCCATTGACTTCCAGAGGGAAGCCCCGAACTTTGGGGAAGTCTAGATCTGAGGTCCATGGCTCAGGCTTATCTCAGCTAAAAACATAGCTGGTCTTTTGTCCAAAGCCCTTTCTCTCACTCATTGCTTGCAGCCCCACTAAGCCAGGATTTGCTGGGCTTACTTTCAGTCCACAAACCACTCCCGAGGGGAAAAGAATCGCTCCTAGTCAGCCAGCTCCTCCATCCTCCTTCTGCTCGGGTCCCCAAAGGCCTCACTGTGCTGCCCGCCGGAAGGGATGCCGCTGTGACCCGTCAGGTCCATGCGGCACAATTTGAGAACCTGTTTCTGCTAGGCAGAGTGAGCGACCTCCCTCCGTGAGCTAGCTCCCCTGCTGCATCATGTGGGGGCCTAGACGGATCCCCCATCCTCTGTCTCTTTGGAGCTCTTTTCTATTCTACCCTCTTCTTACACTGAGCTTTTCACCGGAGTGACTTCGGCTCGACCCCGATTAGGAAAAATCCAAGGTGGAAACAAAATCTGAGAGTCCCAGTTGAACTCCGCTCCCACTCCACTAATGCCACACAGCCCTTGCGTCCTAATTACCAGGCACTGGGATTTTCGAAGGTTCCTAAGGGAGTTGGGCACCCAAATCCCAAGGAAATTCTTTCCCATTGGGCTCTGGAAATCCCAAACAGAATCTTTACTCAGGACTAAATTGTCAGGGAGGTTCAAATGAAATGGCCATTCATAATGAGATCAGATAAATATATTGCCATTGGAGACCCTGTCCCCCGACTCTGATTCAGAATATCCCTTTGCTTTTCCACAGGACTTTTCCTCCTGAGGAAATGGCCCCCAGACATCCATTAGGTTGTTTTCCTTTAAATGAATTTTAGTGCTCAGGAGAGGCTCAGGACTATTTAAATACTGGCTAGTGGACCAAGAAAGGCGCAGGCCTGGCCACTGAGGAGACAGCAGTGTCCTGCTTATCCCCAGAGAGAATTCAACTCCGGCTTCCCACATGAGCAACCTTGCTCCTTAATTTTAAATGGGAACAGCCAGCTCTCGGAGTCAGTGATCCCATTCCACCCTTAGCTTCTGTGCTGTGCTAACACGAGGTCCAGGCAGTACAGTTGTGATGGGGAAGAAACATGAACGGAGACCTCTAGCTCGTTTCACATAAACCTCCGAGCCATTCCTCAGGTTGCTACCAACGGGGACTGGATTTGAGCTGATAAGCAAGAGACATTACACGTGCCAAAGTATCCTATCACTCGCCGCGGACATGTAGCTACTGGCAGGGTGGAAGGTGATGCTTGTTACCAGTCTGTTATCACTGTCCAGCCCGGGCAAGGTTGAAATGTCATGGGGAAGTCATGATGACAGGCTCCAACTGGTGGGGTCTGGGGTCAGGAGCCGTGAGATCAAGGGCTGGAATGTCCTCTACGTGGATGATTCCCGAGTAGGAGCCAGAGCCGCAGAGTTTGGACCCTCAGAGAGCCAGCGACTCCCCCTTCCACGCTCCCCTCCCCTGCCGGGAGGGAGCAGTTGGGCCCAAAGGACCTCATTGTATATGCAATAGAGAGGGGAAGGGCAGGGAGGAAGAGGAGATCCTCTCGGGGAACGTTGTGAAGTTGTCGATAGGTGGCACTTCCTGACGACCCTGGAGATAAAACATAGCCGCCTCCCCGTCCCCAGCTTGCATGCCCCGTTCAGATCATTGGGGGCCATGCTGCATGTACTGTTATACACGGCATGGTCCACTGGTGTCCTCCTCTATCCTGCATCTGTCGATGACGGTGCAGTAAAGATACTAGCCTTAGGATCAGGGGAATCAGACTGTGAGTGATGTGGCTTTCACTGGCGTCCTGTCAGTAAGATTGAGTTTAATCGTCTTTACTGAGTCCCTGCTTGACACCTCCCACAAAAGCACCCCGCTAGATCCCAGGATTGGCAGAGGATTGTCAGGACAAAGGTGCCGCCGCGTGGGAAAGTAGGGACGAGGGTTAAAGTCGGGGTTGGAGCGTGTTCGCAGAGAGATGTGGGAAAGCGGGGGTGGCGGCAGATCAGAACTGAGGTGCATTGTCAGAGCCGTGTAAAGAGCGCTTACGGGTTTGAGACGCACCACAATCAATCTGCCTCAACCGTTGGCATGTATAAAAAAGCCAAACCCTGTAGCCTGCTCCACGGTGCTTTGCAAGCCAGCGTAAATGCTCTGCATCCCCGTACGTGCTTTCTCTGGAGCACCGTATTGCTGCAAAAAGAATCTGGCCCCACTTTACCCCAGCAAAACTCCACAGACCGCACTTCCTCTGGGAGTATCATTTGCTCACGGTTCCAGACTATCTATGTAGTTTGCACAGCTTTCCAAAAGCTCTGGATTTAGACTAGCATCTGAGCAGAAAGAAGCTCTCTCTCCAAACAGACCCTCCCCCCCCCCCCACTACACCCCCAGTGGAATTGCCAGAGACTAAAGATGCCAGGAAAGCACCGTGCTGTTTGATTAATTAATCACAATTTTAGAGTAACCCTGATTGACTGGAGCCACGGAAAAGAAAGCAGCTGTTCTGAACTCCGCCCATCTGGAGCTCTTTATGCTGTAACTGCTCTTAAATGCTCTACACTCTTGTAGCTCAGTTCTCTAGTGGGCTCTATTTTCCCCCCGTACATGAAAAGACAGATCTCAGTTGTTATTTAACTAGCCTAATGGCACTAGCCTAATTAAAAATTGATAACTACCAAGGCACACGGGCAGACTGCAAACCGACAACTACCGCAAGCGGCCCCTGATCATTTTAATGTCATTCCTCTTCCTACTGGGGGATATTGTCAGTAACGATACGTTGATTTTACTTTCTCCCTTCGAACGCCGAGAAACCCGATTTCAAACAGGCAGGGCTCCCAGCCCAGGACTTAGGCCTTTCACTTGCAAGGTAAGAGATCAAAGTTCAAATCCCTTTTCAGCAAGCAGACAGGGGATTCAAACCAGCACATGCCACGGGGAGCACCCACACCACTAGCTTGCAGAGGGCTCTTGTTTCTTTGTCCCTTTTGGGCCAATTAATATGTAATTAAAGTGGAACATCTTCAACAGGCAAGAGTGAGGGAGCCCCCCATCGTGGTACCCCCATGGTTGGGGCATAGACCTGGGCTGCAGGAGATGCCTGTTCAAACCCCTTTTAACAGGCAGAGGGGGAATTCGTACCCGCATCTCCCTCAGCCCACGTGAGTATCCTAACCCCTGGAGTAGACAGGGAGTGTAGGAGACCCTTCTTTAAAGGACTTCTCCGCATCAGTCAGAGGGTGAAACTGAAACACGATCCTTTACATCACAGGTGGAGACCCTAAGCACTGGGCTAAAGGATACACTGGAGGCCTCCCAACTCCTTCCCCCTCTGCCCTCAGCTGTTTTGCGTGGTTTTGGGCCGGTACCGCACAATCTCATAGGAAATGGTTGGGGCACCGAAGTCACCTGACTCCTGGCAGTGGCTCTCAGGCAGAGATGGGCGCTGAATTCCCCGAAAGAGGCAGGGCTCAGCAAAGCCTCTCTTGTCGCTGTCTCCCAGGGGCTAGCTCAGGCAGCTCCCTGCTGGCTTTTCTGAATCCCGTTCTTAGGTAGCTGTCTCTCCCCTTTCATTGAAGAGGGAGCCTAAGTGCTCAACTCAGGCTTTGGGAATCTCCTTGTTCCAATTATTTTTCTAGGCATCTAAAAGGTAGGGATGGCACTGCTAATATTGCCACATCTAAGTCCCTGTGTGGATCTGTGTTGCAGTCCTGAGATAGAGAGGAGCTGAGATCGGGTATATTTGGTCCATTTTATAGGCAGACAGTGCTGTGACTGTAAGGGAGCTGAGAATGGGCATATCGCCCTGATTGCAGAGGAGAGGAGTTATGCTGCGGTTGGGCATGCTCCATTCAGACCCCATCCCCAGGACCCAGAGAGTTGAGAATGGGCCTGCTTTGTGAATGCCCCAAGCACTGAGATCATGGCAGAGAATGCAGAATAGACATTGTCAATGCAGGCCACAGCCTCGCACCCAAGACACAAGGTGGGGAATTGAGCTTCAGTGCCTTCCATAGACACAGAACCCTTAACCTGGGGTGTCCAGATGGATGTGTGAGAGGCTTTCTGGAGTTCCTCTTCCCCCACACTCCTGCTGCTTGGGATAGGGAGCTCTAAATTCCTTCTCTGTCCGCTTCTCTGGAGGTCAGCTGCTGTCTTCAGTCATCTCTTTTCCCCTGCCTCTGAAAGCTGAAGTATCCTCACATCCACTGACAGCATGAATGTTTGGCAGCATAAGACGTGTGTCCGTTCCCAGCTCCACATTAGAACCCTGTTCACGCCGAGTGTTTGCTTTGCATCAGCAGCGTGCAAGAACATGTGTGAATCTGCATGTTCCTTGTCCTTGTGATCTGGCTGGAGTTCCGGCAGAGGGGAAATGGGACACACTTCAAACCCTGGGTTTTGGCCTCTCCAGACTGGGCAATAATCGGCAGTTATTGCATGTGCTGTCTGCTTCTTCCCTTGTTTGGTGGTTTTGTTGAGATTATCAAATGATTCGAGATGGTGCCTTTTTATGGGATCAAAGATGTCTCCCTCGCCCCTTTGCAGCCTCCTGGGTATGAACTGCTTCGTTTCTCGTGTGCTGTTCTCTCTGATCATGCACTAACTTTCCGCAGTTTCAGGTGGGGCCACGGTGTTCACAAGTGGCGGTCCATTGTCTGGGCTCATTCCAGGTTCAGTGCTAAACGGATATGTCATTCATGGACAGACATTTCATCTGCAGCCATGCGCGTTGTGATAGCTGCTTTGTGGAGATCTGTCGCTGAAGGCTGCACTCTACACATATGTTTTGTCACAGCTGTAACAGCTGCTTTCAAACCTGCAGCCAGTTAATACTTGGTCAGAGCCTCATCTTTTGTGCAAAGATGCTGATGCTTCCCACAGTTCTTGTTGAGTGGTTGCTCAACGGAGATGTCATGCCATCCACCACTGAAGGGTTCGGCAGTCGGGTACACTGCTCCCTGACAAACAGCTCGGACAGGATATATTGCTGGCTTCTCCTCCTCCAGACGTCTGGTTTCTACTACATTTACAGAACTCCATCAAGCATCGTTCACATGACCACACTGGAAATAAGTGGCATCATCTCTGCAAATGTCTCAAGCTCCATGGACTTGTCATCATCTCTCTTGGCTGCTAAGTATCCATTAGTAGTTGGGAGAAATCCATGACATAGTTTTCCCAGAACAGAAATGCTTATCAACAGTTTTTTTTCTTTGGGTAACGTAAGTGTCCATGACCTGATGGAGTGATTGGGTGCTATTCCTTAAGTCTGCCCGCACATTCTTTGCTTCTGCTCCGCTTCCTCTGTGTGCCTTCTCTACATCTTCAAATGCATCACTGTACGATTGAGCTTTCTCCAAGATGTATCTCTTCTCACCTTCTAGGAGAACACCATTGTTCATGGAACCACCAACTGTCATCCATTTCAAGCAATTCATTGCTTCATTCATAACTTTGTGGATTCTAATGCCTGGTTGTATGCTTTCCCTCTTCGAGCATGACCGGTGACTGAAGAACCATAGATATTGGCTTCCACAAGAATGTTTTCAAACCCACTTTCCTACATTGCTGCCTATATTGCCCCTGGAATTTGGTGCACAGTGCATGACTCCCTCCTCAAGGTGGTCCCTATCAAATTTGTTTTGATTTTTCCATTTAATCAACTGTGCTTTGCAGTAGATTGTTTCTTCATAAAGGACCGATGTCCAGTCTTGGCCCTGAGAATGGAACATATCCTGAAAATAGTTGATCATTGTATATGCTATATTAACATTAGTTGCTGGGGCAGGAATCCTAGGACAGTAGCCAATATTCATAAAACAGCAGTCTTTTTTTTTTTTTCTCAGATCAGTCCATTCTACAAATAATGACACACATTTTGATGTATTACCTGGTACAGACAAGCTCATTCTGTCATGTGACTACAGACTTTTGCTTTAACGGAAGGCAAAAAGTACAGGAAAATGCATAAAATATACTAAATATTTCCCAAACAGTACTCTGTTGAGGATATAGTTGCATTAGCAATTGTATTTAGAAGCTTTCTGCCAGTTTTTGGTCAACATTAGACCATGTTTCTTTGAGTTATGTCTCTTTTTGTGATTTTATTTTTTTGATATGTGGCAGCAGTGAATATTTTCTAGCTGATGGGTTACCCTGACTCATTAATAAGATCCCTTTAGATCTGACTGGCAGACTCAAGTAAGCATTATCCCTATTTTCGGTGGGCCAACTCAGGCACTGACCCGCGCGTTAAAAATCACTCAAAATCCAGCCAAAATGTTTTGTTCCTATCCTAGGTGGATTTTTTTTTTCTGACTTGTCTGAGCACCCAAAATTTTGAAAACTTGTATTTTCAGGTTACCCTAAATCAACCCCCTTCCCCGCAATTGCTAGTAAACCAAAAAATCCATGATTTGCCCAGCTCTATCCAAGAATTGTGACTTCTCCCTGCGCCCTGCTCGGATTACTTCAACCATTCTGCCTCTCTAGGCTAGCTGGAGAAGGCAGCCAACAGCACAGGGGAGACAATATTCACATTTCGTATTTAAAGGGGCTCACTCCAAGTACCTTGATGTCTTTCCATTTTAAGCAACTCCGCCCTGGTTAATCATGCCATCCCATTATGTTTTCAAATCAAGCTCTCCGGCTCGAATTGGAAGAGAAACCCAAAGCTGCTCCTCTTAGCATGTTCCAAACACAGACCCACAGAGCTCTGCATGGACTCCATCTGCTCCCATGCGCTACGTGCACAGGTGTGTTTAATCTCTAAGGGAAACGCAAAGAGCGGCATGAAAATATTGTTAAATGTAATTATAGCTGGAGCGATTGATCTTAAACCATTGATCAAATAAAAGGCCGAATGACTTTCAGCCTGAGGCCAGGGCGGGGGGAAGGGGGGAGGGGAGCGGAGCCTCATTAAGCTGCATAAAGCACATAGAGATTGTCTGATAGAAGGCACACTAGGAGGGCAGAGTGTTATTGCTGACAGGTGCTATGGGATGGGCACAACAAAAATATCTAAATAGCCAGTCGGTCCCAAGTGGCCTACTTAAATTAATCTGAACTAATTAGGGTGAACTAGCTACCCTAATGAAAACAGCCTTGAACTAAGGTTTGCCTTGAAAGAGCTTAATTTGCTCCTGTCTCAGTGGGCAAAATTCCCAGTGACTTCAGTCAACCAGTATCAGGCCCTAAACTGGGAGAGACCGGTCTTGTCTACACTTGGGAATTATACAATGTAATGGAAATGCTAGGGCCAGTAGTGCGTAATGGGGAAAGGCAACACGATCTAGCGGATAGGACGCTGTAATAGGAGTCGAGTTCTATTCCTGGCTCTGCCACAGACCTACTTTGTGACCTTGGGCAAGCCACTTCACTGTTCTGTGCCTCAGTTTCCCCACCTGCCCTTTGTCCCAATTGTCGATTCAAAACACAAGCTCTTTGGGGGCAGGGACTGTCTTACTGTGCGTTTACACTGCACATAGCACAACAGTACGAGGGTGATTTAATTCGTTCGGACTCCTAGCTGCTACTGTAATACAGATAACAAAACCGCAATAAACAAGCAGTTCTCGTCCGCTTGCATTATTCCCCGGGCTCCCGCCTAGCGGTGCAGTTAAGCAGCGCACGTGCCCTGCCCACAGCGGAGTTTCAGGAATAATCGGAACATGCTAGCTAGCTTTCCGGTGCTTCTTGTTTATGTCAGCACTGTAATGTCACAAGCGAAGAGCAAACCTTATTTGGACTTGCTCGAAGTGGGGCTGACGTCAACAGTACAAAGCCACCTTTAGAATGAGTGCAGTTACCTAGAATGCTAGAATTCTCCAATGCATAGAAATGCCATACTAGGTAGAAGTAAAACGTATCGTTCCAGCACAGCACAAGTAACATACGTTCTGCCCCTGTGATCTTCAGCCTTGGGAAGGTACAGTATATACCCCAGGGTCTCATGCTAAACCAGGACAATGGGGTGTGAAGGACAAAAAAAAATGGAAAAGACAAAGGCACAATAAAGACTACGTGTACAGAGTAAAGAGAAAGCAGGGAAGGACATCAAGAAAAATAACTACAGAGGAAAAAAATAAGGAGCCATGCAGAGAGAGGCCCATAAAGAAGACATAAAGCTGTTTGGGAATTTGTAAGGTCAATTTGTGTGTGTGCAGGGGGTGAGAAGAGGGATTACTCAGCCAGACAGACAATTTTCAGTGGGAGATGAGTCTGAACACAGGTTGACAAACGTGACTGTGCTCCGTAGCGGTGTCTGCTGGCAGCGGTGCTGGAAGACAAACCTCTGAAAGGAGCCGATTATTCTAAGAGAGCCTGAGTGGAACATGACTTTATGACTGGCGAAGGGCGACTTTAATAAGCAGCAGATGCTACAAGTGCAGTCCGCTCTCCAGCATCAGCTTCATCGTGGATTTGTCTTGCGCGCGTGGAGGGAAATCCAGGCAATCTGTTCAAGGGACTCGTTTTCCTTGTTAGGGGGCGTGCCCGGGTCGCTCCCCCAGTGGAGCAGCGACTGGGCAGGGTGGAAGCAGGGGTTTACGGTCCAAACTCTGCTTTCATCCTTCTCTCTCTAGTTTGGTTTCACTGGTTGAAGTCAGTGGCCTATGAACTGCATATGGCAGCAGCAGCGTGGGTGTATTCTGGGGAGTGCCCCTCGGCTTTATGGCACCAACGGTTTCACTTGGCAGGACTTTTTTTTATCGTAAATGCACCCAAAGGGAATATTTGTCCATGCCCAAACTGCAGTGGGACATACTCAGCTTCCAATTACAGAGAGGGGGGAACCTCTTGCCTGGATCATCCTTAGCGAACCCGGGTGGCTTATAACCTTGCTGACGGACCCTAACTGTTAAGGGAGCAATTCACCCCTTTGCAAGGGCTTGCATGAGACCTATGCACTGGTTAACTCTCACGGTTCAAAGCTTAAGTGAGACCTCGTAGGGACCCTTCTACACAGAGGGCGTCTGGGCCCCAGGCCAGAAATAATGTGCCTCCGTGTCTCATAGCTGTTGTTGGGCTGGATATCTCAAGATCAACCCTCCACCCTCTTGGAAACTACAGATGGGCCAGAAGCGAAGAGACTGGTCAAAACCCCTCTGAAGTCCCATGGATGTTCAGATTTGAATCCCCAAATTGAAAGCCACCTCTGTGGTTCTACGGTCACATTTTCCATATTCGTCCCAAGTTGATAGAAAACCTGAGACTTCAGCTGAAGTCCACAAGATTTTTGCCATCAAAAATTTTAATCATCAATCTCTTATTCGGCTGTGACCCCAAACCCTGAATTCCAGTTTAGACTCCCATCGGAACAGCTTCTCCTTTTCTCAGCTCGGTGCAGTGAGTCAGAAATAACTGCAATACGAGAAAAAGGGACCTTTCCCCCTTTAAAAGAAGAATCGTTAATTTATAATTACACATTAACTGAAATCTCTCACACTTGGCTGTGATCTGAACTGAAAATAAACACAATGTGCACAGCCTAACCTCATTAATTTTAAGGCAAAGGAATAACAACCATTGTAATGGCAAAAAAAAATAAAAATAATGGAGTGAGGGGATCTAATTAGCTGATGCGTCTCTCCAGTTGTTCAGGAACACAAACCTATTTTCCGCAGTGCAAAACCAGCCTCGCCAAATTGTTTCATTTGAAACAGAACTTTTATTTTCCTTAATTACAACAGACTGTGGTATTGTGTTTCCAGGCATCTACCAGACGATCTTTGTAGAGCAATTAAAATTATTTTGTGGGGGGAAAAGTGCAACGGGTGCTTGTTTTTGTTTTGTATTTTAAAATCGCATAGAGTTGGTGCATGGTACTGTGCGGTGACGGGGAGCCTTGTAATGCTCTATCAGAAAAGCTAATTCCAGTCGGATCATCACAATAAAGACAGAGACACTGCCAAGCCGCAACAACTCCAAGCCTCTGCTGACTTTAGCAACCGTCGAATTGACGGCGTCAGAACTCGGAATGCTAGGACTAATAACCAGATGGCAATGATTCGGGGAAAGAGGGGGGGAAACACTCAACAGAAATGAAATGTGAAATGTCTGCATATTTTTCTAATATGTTGACATTTTGCAGGTTTCGGGAAATGTAACTGATTGCGCTGCTGTCAGCCAGAAAAAGGAAGGGACTGATTCACTCCACTCCTCCGTAACTAAATCGGAGATGTGAAAATGTGTTTGGGAAGGAAATGGAAGGCTCTTCAGAGTTCTTGCTACAGAGGGGAAAAGAAATCCCTTGGCAATAATTTGCTTAACCATTTCTGATTGAAAGTGGTTTTTTCTCCCCTCGTTTCAGTTTGAATTCAAGGCACTTTCCATATGACTCACTAATTTACCAGAGGAAGCCAGTACGCTGTTTGAGAGTCTGTGTTTAGAAAGGGACTGGTTTTGCTCAGTGCTACATATGAGCCAGAACCTTTAGAGTCAGGTTGGAGTCCAAAGCACCCTCAAAGGCCAGGGAGTGTCTGCAATCACTGTAAAGGCATGGGCTTATAATAGTGATAAGCAAGATTTGCAAAGGTTGGCTTCATATCCATTGGCTAGAGCAGGGAGTCTCAAACTTCATTGCACCGCGACCCCTTTCTGACAACAAAAATTCCTACAGGACCCCAGGAGTGGGGGACCAAAGACTGAGCCCACCCGAGCCCTGCCACCCCGGGTAGAGGGGCCCGAAGCCTGAGCTTGCCACCTAGGGCTGAAGCCCTTGGGTTTCGGCTTCAGCCCTGGGCCCCAGCAAGTCTAATGCTAGACTTGGCGACCCCACTGAAATGTGGTCTCGACCCACAGTTTGAGAACCGCTGGGCTAGAGGGGCCCCCATTTGATGTTAGTTTGGCTCGCAACAGAGCCCTGAGTCATGAGGTTTGGATGCGGGGCCCTACTTTCCCATAGTTTGGCGATCAGACTCGTGCTGTGATTCACACCAATCTCTAGCTAGCACCAGAAAGTTGGAGTTTAAAGAGATGAATGAAGATATTCTTGTATAGTCCTTAACCCTCTTGTGCCCCCGGGAAAGTCAGGGTGGATTGTAATGAAGGTATTTCCTTTTGGCCCAACTGATCTCATTCAAAAACCTGCAGCTAGAACAGGGGTGGGCAAACTATGGCCCGCGGGCCGGATCTGGCCTGTCAGGGCTTTGGGTCCGGCCCGCGGGATTGCCACCCCCGTGGCACCGCAGGCCCCGCGCAGATCCCGGAAGCAGCCAGCACCACGTCCCTGCGGCCCCAGGGAAGGTGGTGGGGGGGGAGGCAGAAGGCTTCATGCGCTGCCCTCGCCTGCAGGCACCCCCCACCCCGTGCAGCTCCCATTGGTCAGCCAATGGGAGTTTCGGGGGAGGTACCCGCAGGCAAGGGCAGGACGCAGAGCCCTCTGCCCCCCCTTCTCCCCCAGGGGCCGCAGGGACGTGGGGCCAGAGTGGTGCAGGGCCAAGGCAGGCAGGGAGGCATCCTTAGCCCCACTGCGCGCCGTTGCCACCCCGGAGCCGTTCCAGGTAAGCGGCCCCAGGCCAGAGCCCGCACCCCTCCTGCATCCCTCACCCCAGCCCCCTGCTGCACCCCTCCCACACCCCTGCTCTCCTCCTGCACCCCAACCCCTTGCCCTGAGTTGCTTCCTGCACACCGCACCCCCTCACGCACCCCAACCCCTTTCCCCAGCCCTACATTCATGGCCCTACATGCAATTTCCCCAGCCAGATGTGGCCCTCGGGCCAAAAAGTTTGCTCATCCCTGAGCTAGAACCTCCTGCATTACTTTCCTGCAAAAAAGGTGATGACAATAACGTTCCCAGAGCACGGTACCTGTGTCTCATTGCTGCCACGCCTGGGGCACAGCTCACTACAGTTATCTTAGGGTGATTTTTTTTCTTTACTATTTAAAAGCCAGTTTCCTCTCCCCCTTCCCACGGTCCCCCACCCTCGGGCTCTGAATATTATTAGTGCGATGCTGTGCCTTTGTCTCATCTCCCTTAATCCTAGGGGATTTGAAAGATACAAACACAACACAAGACACAGAAAACAAACAACCGAACAGCCCAGTACGCTCTTAACTTCTCTGCGTGTCGAGAGAAAACTCAAGCTCATGGGTTTTATTCGAGTCATTTTCTTTCATTCCACAAAGAGCTGGACTTGAGTGGAGACACAATATGAATTGATATTTCAACCTGGTTTTTTTCCCTCTTGCAGCAGTGATAGCAGAAGCTTCCACTATGCTGGGTCTCGTGGGATTTCTATTTTTCCTCTTTGGTCAAGAATACTCTGCCCCTGGAAGTTTTTCTTACTCCAGTTTATGCAGTAAGATGGGTCATTTGCTGCTTTATTATTACTTTTGGGGGGGGATATTCCTTTTGGGTCAAGAGATGGGGGTTCTGTTTTGTTTTCTCTCCCACTGCGGCTTCTAGCTGCACTTGCTGTTTTTCAGATTACAGATTAATACTGCTGCCTGTTCCACTTGATCTTACTCACAGTTTGCAGCCGTCTTCATTCTGCTGCATCTTGTTTATTTTTACCCCATCTCATGTTCTCCCCTGCTCCTTTATCTTGGCTTCTGAAATCTGATTAGCTGCGGCTCAGTAACCTCCTCTATTGTTCCTGTCTATCTCGCTCCTTTATTCACAACTTTCTAGACTCTCATTTTTCTGAAAATGTTTACGAGATGGGATTTTTTTTTCCTTTTTAAAATGTTGTTTTGTAGCAGCCTGACTTTATAAGCCTAGGCCTCTACTGCTCATGTGTCGTCATTTTCACCAGTGCAAAGTAGGGAGCTCTACCCAATGAGAGCGTTTTCATTTCCCTCACCCTGGTGTAAATGGCCCTATGACTGCTTTAGGACCCGCAGAGGAGCTCCACACTCAGGGAAGGAAATGCAGAGAGATCCATCCCTTCCCCTCCATACACGTTCTAGGGAGGGAGAGTCTGTGGTCAGGCTGCTCCAAACTCTCTCTCCAAGTCTGGGGGCAGCTCTTCTGGGCAATGTGAGAGGTGTCCTGGGGGGCAAGGTGCAGTTCATGGCCTGCCCCCGGCGTCCTGCAGGATCTATCAGGTGGCCAGGGGGAAGAGGGAAGGGTAGGAGGACCCAGACCCTACCCTTCCAGCTGGGCCGTCCCCTGAGTCACTTCCTCCCAATCCAATCTTCTGCTTCCACAGTCTCAGTAATTCAGAGCCCCCGCTGCAGGGAGAGCTTCCCAGCTCACTCCCAGAGTCCAGTTGTTCCCCCAAGTCAGGGAGAAGGGGAGGGGACAAGCGCGCGGCATCAGGCTCCCAGGCTCCCGGCTGAGTCTTGCTCACAGTCCCGGTCTTCCTCCTGCAGATTGCTTTGCCCCAGCAGCTACTGCATATCTGCCCTCCTGCAGCCGTGCTCTTCTTCCCCCAGGCTGACTGCCAGAGCTCCCTTTGGAGCAGGTCTGCCCTAGGGACCATGCCTGGCAGCTGCTGATTGGGGCAATATTGCCCCAATATTGGGCCACCGCCCCTCTAACCTGAGTGTGGGTGCTGTAAACCCTATGAATGGGTGGAAGATTAGGAATAGCTTTTGCTGCTCCGGGATGAGAGTTCTACCCCCCTCCCTTCCCCTTACTAAAAGGAACATCAGCCTAACGCCTTGTTCTTTCCACAGTTCATCTCAAAGCACCTTCCTTTTCTACTCCACGTCATGCAACGCTGCTGCCATCGAAGCGAATTCCCAAAGCAAGCAGAGCCTGCTTTGCCCCTGGTGCTGGAGACGAGCGCAAGTAGGATCCCAGGTAGCTACTGCTGCGCGAGGAAAGAAATGTTATAGTGCGTCACACAGCCAAGGCCCTGCCGGAGGTGATGGGCCAGCTGCCTTCTATGACAAAAGTGGTTGCTTTTTAATATGTATTAAAAGTTATCTTGCTCCAGACTAAGATCACATTGTGCGACTTTCACCCTTTCTTTATCCCCCTGAACGCTGCTATTCCAGCATATCCTACTACGCTGCCTGGCCCTGTCCAGCTTTCTATACCACAGCGGTGACTGGGCTGGGCCTAGACTATGCGCAGAGGCGCTATCCTGGACTGTATGTAAAAAACAAGTACTGGCTACTGGTCACAAAAGGCCAGCACTGACCACACCTCAGCCCCAGAATGAACCTTCCCTCGGTGCAGCCTCTAAACCCGCCCCCGTCACACCCCCATAGCTTTGATACAGCCTCAAAACACACCCCTGCAACGCCCCCATAGACACGAGCCATCTTAGAAACACAACCTTGAAGCAGCCTGGAAATCATAGAATCATAGAATCACAGGGTTGGAAGGGACCTCAGGAGGTCATCTAGTCCAACCCCCTGCTCAAAGCAGGACCAACCCCAACTAGATCATCCCAGCCAGGGCTTTGTCAAGCCTGACCTTAAAAACCTCTAAGGAAGGAGATTCCACCACCTCCCTAGGTAACCCATTCCAGTGCTTCACCACCCTACTAGTGAAAAAGTTTTTCCTAATATCCAACCTAAACCTCCCCCTCTGCAACTTGAGACCATTACTCCTTGTTCTGTCATCTTCTACCACTGAGAACAGTCTAGATCCATCCTCTTTGGAACCCCCTTTTAGGTAGTTGAAAGCAGCTATCAAATCCCCCCTCACTCTTCTCTTCTGCAGGCTAAACAATCTCAGTTCCCTCAGCCTCTCCTCATAAGTCATGTGCTCCAGCCCCCTAATCATTTTTGTTGCCCTCTGTTGGATTCTTTCCAATTTATCCACATCCTTCTTGTAGTGTGGGGCCCAAAACTGGACACAGTACTCCAAATGAGGCCTCACCAGTGCCGAATAGAGGGGAATAATCACGTCCCTCGATCTGCTGGAAATGCCCCTACTTATACAGCCCAAAATGCCGTTAGCCTTCTTGGCAACAAGGGCACACTGTTGACTCATATTCAGCTTTTCGTCCACTGTAACCCCTAGGTCCTTTTCTGCAGAACCGCTGCCCAGCCATTCGGTCCCTAGTCTGTAGCAGTGCATGGGATTCTTCCGTCCTAAGTGCAGGACTCTGCACTTGTCCTTGTTGAACCTCATCAGATTTCTTTTGGCCCAATCCTCTAATTTGTCTAGGTCCCTCTGTATCCTATCCCTACCCTCCAGCGTATCAACCACTCCTCCCAGTTTAGTGTCATCTGCAAACTTGCTAAGGGTGCAGTCCACACCATCCTCCAGGTCGTTGATGAAGATATTGAACAAAACCGGCCCCAGCACCGACCCTTGGGGCACTCCACTTGATACCGGCTGCCAACTAGACATGGAGCCATTGATCACTACCCGTTGAGCACGACCATCCAGCCAGTTTTCTATCCACCTTACCGTCCATTCATCCAGCCCATACTTCTTTAACTTGCTGGCAAGAACGCTGTGCGAGACTGTATCAAAAGCTTTGCTAAAGTCAAGAAATAGCACATCCACTGCTTTCCCCTCATCCACAGAGCCAGTTATCTCATCATAGAAGGCAATTAGGTTAGTCAGGCATGACTTGCCCTTGGTGAATCCATGCTGACTGTTCCTGATCACTTTCCCCTCCTTTAAGTGGTTCAAAATTGATTCCTTGAGGACCTGTTCCATGATTTTTCCAGGGATTGAGGTGAGACTGACTGGCCTCTGGTTCCCTGGATCTTCCTTCTTCCCTTTTTTAAAGATGGGCACTACATTAGCTTTTTTCCAGTCATCCGGGACCTCCCCCGATTGCCATGATTTGTCAAAGATAATGGCCAATGGCTCTGTAATCACATCGGCCAACTCCTTTAGTACCCTCGGATGCAGTGCATCCGGCCCCATGGACTTGTGTTCGTCCAGCTTTTCTAAATAGTCCCGAACTACTTCTTTCTCCACAGAGGGCTGGTCACCTCCTCCCCATACCGTGCTGCGGAGTGCAGCCATCTGGGAGCTGCCCTTGTCTGTGAAGACAGAGGCAAAAAAAGCATTGAGTACACTAGCTTTCTCCACATCCTCTGTCACAAGGTTCCCTCCCTCATTCAGCAAGGGGCCCACACGTTCCTTGACTTTCTTCTTGTTGCTAACATACCTGAAGAAACCCTTCTTGTTACTCCTAACATCTCCGGCTAGCTGCAACTCCAAGTGTGATTTGGCCTTCCTAATTTCACTCCTGCATGCCTGAACAATATTTTTATACTCCTCCCTGGTCATTTGTCCAATCTTCCACTTCTTGTAAGCTGCTTTTTTGTGTTTAAGACGAGCAAGGATTTCACTGTTAAGCCAAGCTGGTCGCCTGCCATATTTACTTTTCTTTCTACACATCGGGATGGTTTGTTCCTGCAACCTCAATAAGGTTTCTTTAAAATACAGCCAGCTTTCCTCGACTCCTTTCCCCCTCATGTTATTCTCCCAGGGGACCTTGCCCATCAGTTCCCTGAGGGAGTCAAAGTCTGCTTTTCTGAAGTCCAGGCTCTGTATTCTACTGTTCTCCTTTCTTCCTTGTGTCAGGATCCTGAACTCGACCATCTCATGGTCACTGCCTCCCAGGTTCCCATCCACTATTGCTTCCTCTACTATTTCTTCCCTGTTTGTGAGCAGCAGGTCAAGAAGAGCTTTTCCCCTAGTTGGTTCCTCCAGCACTTGCACCAGGAAATTGTCCCCTACACTTTCCAAAAACTTCCTGGATTGTCTGTGGACCGCTGTATTGCTCTCCCAGCAGATGTCGGGGTGATTAAAGTCACCCATGAGAACCAGGGCCTGTGATCTAGTAACTTCTGTTAGTTGCTGGAAGAAAGCCTCGTCCACCTCATCCGCCTGGTCTGGTGGTCTGTAGCAGACTCCCACCACGACATTACCCTTGTTGCTCACACTTCTCAATTTAATCCAGAGACTCTCAGGTTTTTCTGCAGTTTCATACTGGAGCTCTGAGCAGTCATACTGCTCTCTTACATACAACGCAACTCCCCCACCTTTTCTGCCCTGCCTATCCTTCCTGAACAGTTTATATCCATCCATGACAGTACTCCAATCGTGTGAGTTATCCCACCAAGTCTCTGTTATTCCAATTACATCATAATTCCTTGACTGTGCCAGGACTTCCAGTTCTCCCTGCTTGTTCCCCAGGCTTCTTGCATTTGTCTATAGGCATTTAAGATAACTCACCGATCGTCCTGCTGTCCCAGTATGGGGCAGGAGCCCTCCCCTCTTGCACTCACCTACTTGTGCTTCCTCCCGGTATCCCACTTCCCCACTTACCTCGGGGCTTTGGTCTCCTTCCCCCGGTGAACCTAGTTTAAAGCCCTCCTCACTAGGTTGGCCAGCCTGCTTCCAAAGATGCTCTTCCCTCTCTTCGTCAGGTGGAGCCCGTCTCTGCCTAGCACTCCTTCTTCTTGGAACACCATCCCATGGTCAAAGAATCCAAACCCTTCTCTCCGACACCATCTGCGTAGCCATTCGTTGACTTCCACGATTCGACGGTCTCTACCCCGGCCTTTTCCTGCCACAGGGAGAATGGACGAGAACACCACTTGCGCCTCAAACGCCTTTATCCTTCTTCCCAGAGCCACGTAGTCTGCAGTAATACGCTCAAGGTCATTCTTGGCAGTATCATTGGTGCCCACGTGGAGAAGCAGGAAGGGGTAGCGATCTGAGGGCTTGATGAGTCTCGGCAGTCTCTCCGTCACATCACGAATCCTAGCCCCTGGCAAGCAGCACACCTCTCGGTTTTCCCGGTCAGGGCGGCAGATAGATGACTCAGTCCCCCTGAGGAGAGAGTCCCCGACCACCACCACCCTCCTCCTCCTCTTGGGAGTGGTGGTCATGGAACCCCCATCCCTAGGACTGTGCATCTCATGCCTTCCAGTCAGTGGAGTCTCCTTCTGCTCTGTTCCCTCAGATGCATCATTCACTCCACTCTCTGCACTAGTGCCTGTGGAGAGAACATGAAAACGGTTGCTCATCTGAATATGCGTTTCTTGTACATGGACTTGTCTCATACTCTTTCCTCTTCTGGAGGTCACATGCCGCCAATTATCCTCGCTGGTCTTCTGTCCCCGCTGCGCAGCCTGCTCTGAATCCTCACAACACTGTGCTCGCTGAAGCCTATCCTGACGTCTATCCAGGAACTCCTCATTTTCTTTTATGGAGCGCAGGGTTGATACTCGTTTCTCCAGACCTTGAATCTTCTCCTGAAATGCTGAAACCTCACACCTGATGTCCAAACCAATGCCCATACCACACACCCGTAGGCTCAATTCAGCATCAAACAAGCCCCCGCACCCACAGGCTGGAGGCATCGTCTAACCACACCCCTGACAAATACACACCACTGTGTCCCTGCAGGCTCAGGGCAATCTCAAAACATGCCCCTGCTGTGCCTCCTTAGGCATCAAATCACCCCTATGAAATGCCCCCATAGCCACAAGGCATAGTTGAACCACGCCCCTGCCCTCTTGGTAATGAGGCCCCACCATAGGATCGAAACAGCCTCGGGACATGCCCCTCACACCCTCCATAGACTCGAAGCATAGTTGAACCACAACCCTGACACAAACCCAAGGTTAGAGGCATGCTCAAAAGACATGCGCCTGACGCCCCTGCCACACCCCCATAGGTTTATAGCTTTGTCAAGCGACACGCCCTTGACAACCCCCCACCATTTCCCTGCCACGCCCCCAGAAGGTAGAGGCATAGACAAGTGACAGGCCCCGGCCGTGCCCCTACCACGCAACCCCAGGCCGAACGCAGCATCGAAGCAGAACCCTGACAAGTCCCCGCCAAGCCTCCCGACGCCCCCAGGCCGAAGGCAGCGTCGAAGCAGAACCCTGACCCGCCCCCGACATGCCCGCGACAAGCCCCCAACAAGCCCCCGAGACGCCCCCAGGCCGAAAGCAGCATCGAAGCAGAACCCTGACAAGCCCCCGACAGGCCCGCAGGCCGAAGGCAACATCGAAGCAGAAACCTGACACGCCCCCGGCGCGCCCCCAAGCCGAATGCAGCTTCGAAGCAGAAACCTGACACGCCCCCAGCGCGTCCCCAAGCCGAATGCAGCTTCGAAGCAGAAACCTGACACGCCCCCGACACGCCCCCAAGCCGAATGCAGCTTCGAAGCAGAAACCTGACACGCCCCCGACAAGCCCCCGACACGCCCCCGACATGCCCCCGGCACGCCCCCAAGCCGAATGCAGCTTCGAAGCAGAAACCTGACACGCCCCCGACACGCCCCCGGCATGCCCCCAAGCCGAATGCAGCTTCGAAGCAGAAACCTGACACGCCCCCGGCGCGCCCCCGACAAGCCCCCGACACGCCCCCGACATGTCCCCGGCACGCCCCCAAGCCGAATGCAGCTTCGAAGCAGAAACCTGACACGCCCCCGCCACGCCCCCGCCACGCCCCCAAGCCGAATGCAGCTTCGAAGCAGAAACCTGACACGCCCCCGACACGCCCCCAAGCCGAATGCAGCTTCGAAGCAGAAACCTGACACGCCCCCGACAAGCCCCCAACACGCCCCCGACACGCCCCCAAGCCGAATGCAGCTTCGAAGCAGAAACCTGACACGCCCCCGACAAGCCCCCGACACGCCCCCAAGCCGAATGCAGCTTCGAAGCAGAAACCTGACACGCCCCCGACAAGCCCCCGACACGCCCCCAAGCCGAATGCAGCTTCGAATCGGAAACCTGACACGCCCCCGCCACGCCCCCGACAAGCCCCCGACACGCCCCCAAGCCGAATGCAGCTTCGAAGCAGAAACCTGACACGCCCCCGACACGCCCCCGACACGCCCCCAAGCCGAATGCAGCTTCGAAGCAGAAACCTGACACGCCCCCGCCACGCCCCCGACACGCCCCCAAGCCGAATGCAGCTTCGAAGCAGAAACCTGACACGCCCCCGACAAGCCCCCGACACGCCCCCGACACGCCCCCGACACGCCCCCAAGCCGAATGCAGCTTCGAAGCAGAAACCTGACACGCCCCCGACAAGCCCCCGACACGCCCCCAACACGCCCCCGGCGCGCCTCCAAGCCGAATGCAGCTTCGAAGCAGAAACCTGACACGCCCCCGACACGCCCCCGACACGCCCCCGACACGCCCCCGGCGCGCCCCCAAGCCGAATGCAGCTTCGAAGCAGAAACCTGACACGCCCCCGACACGCCCCCGGCACGCCCCCGGCACGCCCCCCAAGCCGAATGCAGCTTCGAAGCAGAAACCTGACACGCCCCCGACACGCCCCCGGCGCGCCCCCAAGCCGAATGCAGCTTCGAAGCAGAAACCTGGCACGCCCCCGACACGCCCCCGACACGCCCCCGGCACGCCCCAAAGCCGAATGCAGCTTCGAAGCAGAAACCTGACACGCCCCCGACACGCCCCCGACACGCCCCCGGCGCGCCCCCAAGCCGAATGCAGCTTCGAAGCAGAAACCTGACACGCCCCCGACACGCCCCCGACACGCGCCCGGCACGCCCCCAAGCCGAATGCAGCTTCGAAGCAGAAACCTGACACGCCCCCGACAAGCCCCCGACACGCCCCCGACACGCCCCCAAGCCGAATGCAGCTTCGAAGCAGAAACCTGACACGCCCCCGACACGCCCGCGACACGCCCCCGGCACGCCCCGAAGCCGAATGCAGCTTCGAAGCAGAAACCTGCCACGCCCCCGACACGCCCCCGACACGCCCCCGACACGCCCCCGGCGCGCCCCCAAGCCGAATGCAGCTTCAAAGCAGAAACCTGACACGCCCCCGACACGCCCCCGGCACGCCCCCGGCACGCCCCCAAGCCGAATGCAGCTTCGAAGCAGAAACCTGACACGCCCCCGACACGCCCCCAACACGCCCCCGGCACGCCCCCAAGCCGAATGCAGCTTCGAAGCAGAAACCTGACACGCCCCGACACGCCCCCGACACGCCCCCAAGCCGAATGCAGCTTCGAAGCAGAAACCTGACACGCCCCCGACAAGCCCCCGACACGCCCCCGACACGCCCCCGACACGCCCCCAAGCCGAATGCAGCTTCGAAGCAGAAACCTGACACGCCCCCGACACGCCCCCGACACGCCCCCGACACGCCCCCGGCGCGCCCCCAAGCCGAATGCAGCTTCGAAGCAGAAACCTGACACGCCCCCGACACGCCCCCGACACGCCCCCGGCACGCCCCCAAGCCGAATGCAGCTGCGAAGCAGAAACCTGACACGCCCCCGACACGCCCCCGACACGCCCCCAAGCCGAATGCAGCTTCGAAGCAGAAACCTGACACGCCCCCGACACGCCCCGGCACGCCCCCAAGCCGAATGCAGCTTCGAAGCAGAAACCTGACACGCCCCCGACACGCCCCCGGCGCGCCCCCAAGCCGAATGCAGCTTCGAAGCAGAAACCTGACACGCCCCCGACACGCCCCCGGCACGCCCCCAAGCCGAATGCAGCTTCGAAGCAGAAACCTGACACGCCCCCGACAAGCCCCCGACACGCCCCCGACACGCCCCCAAGCCGAATGCAGCTTCGAAGCAGAAACCTGACACGCCCCCGACACGCCCCCGACACGCCCCCGGCACGCCCCCAAGCCGAATGCAGCTTCGAAGCAGAAACCTGACACGCCCCCGACGCCCCCGACACGCCCCCGGCGCGCCCCCAAGCCGAATGCAGCTTCGAAGCAGAAACCTGACACGCCGCCGACACGCCCCCGACACGCCCCCGACACGCCCCCAAGCCGAATGCAGCTTCGAAGCAGAAACCTGACACGCCCCCGACACGCCCCCGGCACGCCCCCAAGCCGAATGCAGCTTCGAAGCAGAAACCTGACACGCCCCCGACACGCCCCCGAGACGCCCCCAACACGCCCCCGACACGCCCCGGCGCGCCCCCAAGCCGAATGCAGCTTCGAAGCAGAAACCTGACACGCCCCCGACACGCCCCCCGACACGCCCCCGGCACGCCCCCAAGCCGAATGCAGCTTCGAAGCAGAAACCTGACACGCCCCCGACACACCCCCCGACACGCCCCCGGCACGCCCCCAAGCCGAATGCAGCTTCGAAGCAGAAACCTGACACGCCCCCGACACGCCCCCAACACGCCCCCAACACGCCCCCGACACGCCCCCGGCGCGCCCCCAAGCCGAATGCAGCTTCGAAGCAGAAACCTGACACGCCCCCAACACGCCCCCGACACGCCCCCGGCACGCCCCCAAGCCGAATGCAGCTTCGAAGCAGAAACCTGACACGCCCCCGACAAGCCCCCGACACGCCCACAAGCCGAATGCAGCTTCGAAGCAGAAACCTGACACGCCCCCGATACGCCCCCGGCACGCCCCCAAGCCGAATGCAGCTTCGAAGCAGAAACCTGACACGCCCCCGACACGCCCCCGGCGCGCCCCCAAGCCGAATGCAGCTTCGAAGCAGAAACCTGACACGCCCCCGACACGCCCCCGGCACGCCCCCAAGCCGAATGCAGCTTCGAAGCAGAAACCTGACACGCCCCCGACAAGCCCCCGACACGCCCCCGACACGCCCCCAAGCCGAATGCAGCTTCGAAGCAGAAACCTGACACGCCCCCGACACGCCCCCGACACGCCCCCAAGCCGAATGCAGCTTCGAAGCAGAAACCTGACACGCCCCCGACACGCCCCCGACACGCCCCCGGCGCGCCCCCAAGCCGAATGCAGCTTCGAAGCAGAAACCTGACACGCCCCCGACACGCCCCCGACACGCCCCCAAGCCGAATGCAGCTTCGAAGCAGAAACCTGACACGCCCCCGACACGCCCCCGACACGCCCCCGACACGCCCCCGGCACGCCCCCAAGCCAAATGCAGCTTCGAAGCAGAAACCTGACACGCCCCCGATACGCCCCCGAGACGCCCCCGACACGCCCCCGACACGGCCCCGGCGCGCCCCCAAGCCGAATGCAGCTTCGAAGCAGAAACCTGACACGCCCCCGACACGCCCCCGGCGCGCCCCCAAGCCGAATGCAGCTTCGAAGCAGAAACCTGACACGCCCCCGACAAGCCCCGACACGCCCCCGACACGCCCCCAAGCCGAATGCAGCTTCGAAGCAGAAACCTGACACGCCCCCGACACGCCCCCGACACGCCCCCGGCACGCCCCCAAGCCGAATGGAGCTTCGAAGCAGAAACCTGACACGCCCCCGACAAGCCCCCGACACGCCCCCGACACGCCCCCGACACGCCCCCAAGCCGAATGCAGCTTCGAAGCAGAAACCTGACACGCCCCCGACAAGCCCCCGACACGCCCCCGGCGCGCCCCCAAGCCGAATGCAGTTTCGAAGCAGAAACCTGACACGCCCCCGACACTCCCCCGGCACGCCCCCAAGCCGAATGCAGCTTCGAAGCAGAAACCTGACACGCCCCCGACAAGCCCCCGACACGCCCCCGACACGCCCCCAAGCCGAATGCAGCTTCGAAGCAGAAACCTGACACGCCCCCGACACGCCCCTGGCACGCCCCCAAGCCGAATGCAGCTTCAAAGCAGAAACCTGACACGCCCCCAACAAGCCCCGACACGCCCCCGACACGCCCCCAAGCCGAATGCAGCTTCGAAGCAGAAACCTGACACGCCCCCGCCAAGCCCCCAACACGCCCCCGACACGCCCCCGACACGCCCCCGGCGCGCCCCCAAGCCGAATGCAGCTTCGAAGCAGAAACCTGACACGCCCCCGACACGCCCCCGACACGCCCCCGGCACGCCCCCAAGCCGAATGCAGCTTCGAAGCAGAAACCTGGCACGCCCCCGACACGCCCCCGGCACGCCCCAAAGCCGAATGCAGCTTCGAAGCAGAAACCTGACACGCCCCCGCCACGCCCCCGACACGCCCCCGGCGCGCCCCCAAGCCGAATGCAGCTTCGAAGCAGAAACCTGACACGCCCCCGACACGCCCCCGACACGCCCCCAAGCCGAATGCAGCTTCGAAGCAGAAACCTGACACGCCCCCGACAAGCCCCCGACACGCCCCCGACACGCCCCCAAGCCGAATGCAGCTTCGAAGCAGAAACCTGACACGCCCCGACAAGCCCCCGACACGCCCCCGACACGCCCCCGGCGCGCCCCCAAGCCGAATGCAGCTTCGAAGCAGAAACCTGACACGCCCCCGACACGCCCCCGACACGCCCCCGACACGCCCCCGGCGCGCCCCCAAGCCGAATGCAGCTTCGAAGCAGAAACCTGACACGCCCCCGACACGCCCCCGACACGCCCCCGACACGCCCCCAAGCCGAATGCAGCTTCGAAGCAGAAACCTGACACGCCCCCGACACGCCCCCGACACGCCCCTGGCACGCCCCCAAGCCGAATGCAGCTTCAAAGCAGAAACCTGACACGCCCCCGACAAGCCCCCCACACGCCCCCGACACGCCCCCAAGCCGAATGCAGCTTCGAAGCAGAAACCTGACACGCCCCCGACACGCCCCCGACACGCCCCCGACACGCCCCCAAGCCGAATGCAGCTTCGAAGCAGAAACCTGACACGCCCCCGACAAGCCCCCGACACGCCCCCGACACGCCCCCGGCGCGCCTCCAAGCCGAATGCAGCTTCGAAGCAGAAACCTGACACGCCCCCGACACGCCCCCGACACGCCCCCGACACGCCCCCGGCGCGCCCCCAAGCCGAATGCAGCTTCGAAGCAGAAACCTGACACGCCCCCGACACGCCCCCGGCACGCCCCCGACACGCCCCCGGCGCGCCCCCAAGCCGAATGCAGCTTCGAAGCAGAAACCTGACACGCCCCCGACACGCCCTCAACACGCCCCCGACACGCCCCCGACACGCCCCCGGCGCGCCCCCAAGCCGAATGCAGCTTCGAAGCAGAAACCTGACACGCCCCCGACAAGCCCCCGACACGCCCCCAAGCCGAATGCAGCTTCGAAGCAGAAACCTGACACGCCCCCGACACGCCCCCGACACGCCCCCGGCACGCCCCCAAGCCGAATGCAGCTTCGAAGCAGAAACCTGACACGCCCCCGACACGCTCCCGACACGCCCCCGGCACGCCCCCAAGCCGAATGCAGCTTCGAAGCAGAAACCTGACACGCCCCCGACAAGCCCCCGACACGCCCCCGACACGCCCCCAAGCCGAATGCAGCTTCGAAGCAGAAACCTGACACGCCCCCGACACGCCCCCGACACGCCCCCGGCACGCCCCCAAGCCGAATGCAGCTTCGAAGCAGAAACCTGACACGCCCCCGACAAGCCCCCGACACGCCCCCGGCGCGCCCCCAAGCCGAATGCAGCTTCGAAGCAGAAACCTGACACGCCCCCGACACGCCCCCGACACGCCCCCGGCACGCCCCCATGCCGAATGCAGCTTCGAAGCAGAAACCTGACACGCCCCCGACAAGCCCCCGACACGCCCCGACACGCCCCAAGCCGAATGCAGCTTCGAAGCAGAAACCTGACACGCCCCCGACAAGCCCCCGACACGCCCCCGACACGCCCCCGGCGCGCCCCCAAGCCGAACGCAGCTTCGAAGCAGAAACCTGACACGCCCCCGACACGCCCCCGACACGCCCCCCGGCACGCCCCCAAGCCGAATGCAGCTTCGAAGCAGAAACCTGACACGCCCCCGACAAGCCCCCCAACACGCCCCCGACACGCCCCCGGCGCGCCCCCAAGCCGAATGCAGCTTCGAAGCAGAAACCTGACACGCCCCCAACACGCCCCCGGCACGCCCCCACGCCGAATGCAGCTTCGAAGCAGAAACCTGACACGCCCCGACAAGCCCCCGACACGCCCCCGACACGCCCCCAAGCCGAATGCAGCTTCGAAGCAGAAACCTGACACGCCCCCGACAAGCCCCCGACACGCCCCCGACACGCCCCCAAGCCGAATGCAGCTTCGAAGCAGAAACCTGACACGCCCCCGACAAGCCCCCGACACGCCCCCGACACGCCCCCGGCGCGCCCCCAAGCCGAATGCAGCTTCGAAGCAGAAACCTGACACGCCCCCGACAAGCCCCCGACACGCCCCCGACACGCCCCCAAGCCGAATGCAGCTTCGAAGCAGAAACCTGACACGCCCCCGACAAGCCCCCGACACGCCCCCGACACGCCCCCCAAGCCGAATGCAGCTTCGAAGCAGAAACCTGACACGCCCCCGACACGCCCCCGACACGCCCCCGGCGCGCCCCCAAGCCGAATGCAGCTTCGAAGCAGAAACCTGACACGCCCCCGACACGCCCCCGGTACGCCCCCAAGCCGAATGCAGTTTCGAAGCAGAAACCTGGACACGCCCCCGACAAGCCCCCAACACGCCCCCGACACGCCCCCGCGCGCCCCCAAGCCGAATGCAGCTTCGAAGCAGAAACCTGACACGCCCCCAACACGCCCCCGGCACGCCCCCACGCCGAATGCAGCTTCGAAGCAGAACCTGACACGCCCCCGACAAGCCCCCGACACGCCCCCGACACGCCCCCAAGCCGAATGCAGCTTCGAAGCAGAAACCTGACACGCCCCCGACAAGCCCCCGACACGCCCCCGACACGCCCCCAAGCCGAATGCAGCTTCGAAGCAGAAACCTGACACGCCCCCGACAAGCCCCCGACACGCCCCCGACACGCCCCCGGCGCGCCCCCAAGCCGAATGCAGCTTCGAAGCAGAAACCTGACACGCCCCCGACAAGCCCCCGACACGCCCCCGACACGCCCCCAAGCCGAATGCAGCTTCGAAGCAGAAACCTGACACGCCCCCGACAAGCCCCCGACACGCCCCCCAAGCCGAATGCAGCTTCGAAGCAGAAACCTGACACGCCCCCGACACGCCCCCGACACGCCCCCGGCGCGCCCCCAAGCCGAATGCAGCTTCGAAGCAGAAACCTGACACGCCCCCGACACGCCCCCGGTACGCCCCCAAGCCGAATGCAGTTTCGAAGCAGAAACCTGACACGCCCCCGACAAGCCCCCGACACGCCCCCGACACGCCCCCAAGCCGAATGCAGCTTCGAAGCAGAAACCTGACACGCCCCCGACACGCCCCCGGCACGCCCCCAAGCCGAATGCAGCTTCGAAGCAGAAACCTGACACGCCCCCGACAAGCCCCCCACACGCCCCCGACACGCCCCCAAGCCGAATGCAGCTTCGAAGCAGAAACCTGACACGCCCCCGACACGCCCCCGACACGCCCCCGACACGCCCCCAAGCCGAATTCAGCTTCGAAGCAGAAACCTGACACGCCCCCGACAAGCCCCCGACACGCCCCCGGCGCGCCTCCAAGCCGAATGCATCTTCGAAGCAGAAACCTGACACGCCCCCGACACGCCCCCGACACGCCCCCGACACGCCCCCGGCGCGCCCCCAAGCCGAATGCAGCTTCGAAGCAGAAACCTGACACGCCCCCGACACGCCCCCGGCACGCCCCCGGCACGCCCCCCAAGCCGAATGCAGCTTCGAAGCAGAAACCTGACACGCCCCCGACACGCCCCCGACACGCCCCCGACACGCCCCCGGCGCGCCCCCAAGCCGAATGCAGCTTCGAAGCAGAAACCTGGCACGCCCCCGACACGCCCCCGACACGCCCCCGGCACGCCCCAAAGCCGAATGCAGCTTCGAAGCAGAAACCTGACACGCCCCCGCCACGCCCCCGCCACGCCCCCGACACGCCCCCGACACGCCCCCGGCGCGCCCCCAAGCCGAATGCAGCTTCGAAGCAGAAACCTGACACGCCCCCGACACGCGCCCGGCACGCCCCCAAGCCGAATGCAGCTTCGAAGCAGAAACCTGACACGCCCCCGACAAGCCCCCGACACGCCCCCGACACGCCCCCAAGCCGAATGCAGCTTCGAAGCAGAAACCTGACACGCCCCCGACACGCCCCCGACACGCCCCCGGCACGCCCCGAAGCCGAATGCAGCTTCGAAGCAGAAACCTGCCACGCCCCCGACACGCCCCCGAGACGTCCCCGACACGCCCCCGACACGCCCCCGGCGCGCCCCCAAGCCGAATGCAGCTTCAAAGCAGAAACCTGACACGCCCCCGACACGCCCCCGGCACGCCCCCAAGCCGAATGCAGCTTCGAAGCAGAAACCTGACACGCCCCCGACACGCCCCCGACACGCCCCCAAGCCGAATGCAGCTTCGAAGCAGAAACCTGACACGCCCCCGACACGCCCCAACACGCCCCCGGCACGCCCCAAGCCGAATGCAGCTTCGAAGCAGAAACCTGACACACCCCCGACACGCCCCCGACACGCCCCCAAGCCGAATGCAGCTTCGAAGCAGAAACCTGACACGCCCCCTACACGCCCCCGACACGCGCCCGGCACGCCCCCAAGCCGAATGCAGCTTCGAAGCAGAAACCTGACACGCCCCCGACAAGCCCCCGACACGCCCCCGACACGCCCCCAAGCCGAATGCAGCTTCGAAGCAGA